>CAXKWD010000004.1:25173468-26577195 GCA_964059195.1 Ectobius pallidus | reverse complement strand
TGTCAATACTATTTCGAAGAAGCACGGCCTACATAGCCTACATCTTTATAAATGTAAAAAAATAATAACTAGCTCTAAGAAATGAGTAAACCTGCCAGCACTTATTCAAGATAACAGTATGCTTATGTACTAAAATATAAACTCAAATCCTAAAACTTGTTGGGACAAAATTTCCTTTGATAGCATATGTAAGCTTTTTCTAAATTCATAATTAATTCGGAGCGATTAATTTTTCACAGATTTTAGATAACAAAATATCAATTACATGGGTTTGAAAATAAGTTATTGGTCGAAAAACACTGAAAGAAGAACATACAATATTATGAGTGAATTTTATTAGTTCTGCACTCTATGAAACAGTTTACGAATAATATTTGCAATAATTACTGATAATTTAGAGCCATGAACTTATAACTAATATTGTTAGAAAATATTCTTATAAAAACAGAAGACTGATAATAATAACTAATATAATTATGTATTTGCTAGTAATATGAGTGCAAGAGTTCTATGAAACGGGACTCAGGGCCGGATTTTTTGTTGTTTTGTTAATAGTGTATATAACGGAGAGATGCAGCAAGAAATTATGCGAAATTTCGCGAAAATTTACCTTTTCTGCGAAGATCTTCATTTTTACGATAAAAACTCAAAAGTGGCAATTTGAAAAATGTATTCATTTTGAACAGAATGGCTGTTTTAGGAATAATAATTCATTTGGATATGTATTTATTGTTCTATTTTATGACCTGTTTGGACCATCCATAACAGCTGATAGTGAACGGTATTCTTGACAGTTCAATCTTGTAGTGTCAGATATTATGAGAGTTGTCATTTGTTGCATGATGGTGTATGGTGAATGGAATTAAATGAGAGACAAATTATTTTGTACACAATTTTGTTTTACACCATCTCTTTTCTAATACATAAATTAAATAAATGCTATTTTATAAGAATACCGATAATATAAAGCGCGTATAACCTTAAAAATTAAAATGGAAATTGTCATGAAATTCTACCAAATTTTAACTAAAAATAGATTTCATATATTTTTCACGATTATTTTAAAATAAACACCAAAAATCTTGACTCTGATTACTATATAAAAAAGTATTTTGAACTTGATCATAAAACATTTTTTTATGTCAGTATTTTATCTGTTCTTGATGCGAATAATGAATTTTCTGAAAAATATCACGTAGTTTTAGATTATTGACAATAAACACAACGTGGTTCTTTTAATTTATGACCTATTAAACTGTATAATTAATTAATATGTGTTACATAGGCTATCCGCCTCTAGATCCGCAGGGCGCGGGATCAAACCCTGCCGCGGTCGATGGATTATTCAGGACGTAAAAATCCTGGGCACGGAGTCCTCCGGGAGGGACTTTAAGCTGGGGGTCCCGTGTCGTAGATTTACGGCACGTAAAAGAACTCCAAGCCTAAATTAGGGCCTCTGGACAAAATTTCTCGGCCCTTTCACGTCCAAGAAATACTTAGTTTCTAGAGGGGGGTTGCGAGGCGATGGGCTTACCACCTGTCCCTCTACCCTCTCTCGGAAAAATAAGCATATCAAAATTAGTATAGATAATGAAACCTCCGCTTGGAGGCCCCTTCGCCCCACCTGGGGATCATAGGGTACCAGACAGACATAGGCTATATTAGGTGCGCAGATGGTTTACGCAATGCACTACAAACAAGAAGGTCGCGGATTCGATTCCCAATTAGGACATGAGATTTTTCAATTGACCAAATCCTTTTGGTGGCACTATGGCCCTGGGATCAACTCACCCTTTAATAGTAATGAGTACAAGGAGCAATCCCGGGGGAAAGGGGACCAGTGGGTAAGTCCGACAACCTTGCACCTGATGTCCCGAATGTTTCGGAGGTTTTCTTTCCCGAAGGTCGCGGGTTAGATCCCCATGAGGTCGTGTACGTTGCAAATCACTCTAAATATTACAAATAGAGAATTCAAAATGTAAGACATCAGCGTCCTCTGTATCATCAAGGCATATATGTTAAAATAATTCACTGAATCTTTCTTTATGAAAATTATCTCAGTTCTATTTTGATTGAGTACAACTTAATGATATACCAAAAGGCGGTCCTCTTCAATTTAACGGTATAATTTATATTACAAGTAATTTTATATCACATTTCAGAATCGAAAAATGGAGTTACATGGTGTAATTCTCGGGATCAAAGGATATAAATTCATTACAATCGTACGCACCCTGCTAAGAGAAGCATTATACACCATCTTCCCAATATTCAGGAGAAAATATCACGTCCACAAACCGTACGATCTGTTTGCAGATCCACCTAAGAAGAGTTATCCAAAATTTAAAGGACCATTTCCAACATTCATACCAGGTTATTTAAAAGCTTACGGAGATGAACTGGCCAGACGTCGTAAATTAGGTCTAATTCCGCCAGGTAATGGCCACAATGAATTTGTTGGTCCCTACCGCCACACATTCAAGCCAAGCAAGCCGCCACCCAGAAGATCACATAGAGCCTACTCAAGCGGGCACACGACACACCATCCCCTACGCATGGTGCTAAAAGAACCAACAATCATTCCGGGAGGATACGTACATCCTTTTCGACCGAGAAAACGTCCACGCAAAATGTCTCCACAGGGACCAGCTGGAACAAACAAACACGTGCCAACATCACAAAACAATCGCCCTTCGCCAGCTTCGGACCCGTCTTGGTATACACATCAGACGGAAACTGCTGGAGTAAGTGAAAGTAATACACGGATCAGTGCAAGAAGAAGACCATTTAAACTTAAAGGAGCACGAAGACCATATCAACCTAGAGGAGCACAAAGCCCATATCATTATACAGGGACGCGAAGACCATATCATCCTGTAGGGACACAAAGTTCATTGCATCCTACTGGGACCCGAACACCATATCATCCTGCAGGGACACGAATGCCATATCATCATACAGGAGCTAGAAGACCATTTCAACCTGTAGGGACAAGAAGTCCCTTGCATCCTACAGGGACACGAATACCATATCATTATACAGGTGCTAGAAGACCATATCATCCTGGAGGGACAAGAAATCCATTGCATCCTACAGGGACACGAATACCTCGTCATCATACTGGGGCACGAAGACCAGTTCATCCTGCAGGGACACGAAGTCCATTTCATCCTACAGGGACAAGGATACCATACCATCATACTGGGGCCCGGAGACCAATACATCCTACAGGACCACGAAGACAATATCATCCTGCAGGGACAGGAAGTCCAGCTAACCTTGCAGGGGCACGAAGACTGTACAATCCTACAGGGACAAGAAATTCACATCAATCCACAGGAACGCGAAATTCATTTCATCCTACAGGGACAAGAAAACCATTTAATCGTACAGGATCACAGAGGACAAATCAACAGGAAATTCCCAATGTAAATGGAGCTAAACAAAATACTCAACCCAATCAACCACAGGACGAAAATAAAACCTCAAGTAAACGATCATAGAAAAGGAAAAATAATAGTCAAATGGACCGTCTCCTCCTGAGATAAAATGTCTACATTGTGTAAGTATTGATAAGGATTTTATTGCATGTTGGGATGAAATTTGACAGCTATAATTACAAGACTTTGCAGTGTTTCAGATTTTGACCGTGATAATAGTTGCCCCATGTGCCCGAACCCCCGATTGTTTCGTTTTTTTTTTTATCGAGAATGGTGCGAACTGCTATCGGACTCCTTATGATAAATAATCTATGAAAGCTTTGTAAAATAAAATTACAAAATAGTATAATAAAATATGATTATTTATTCAGAACATGCTTCCCAGTATTAAAAATTGCACATGAATTAAGTATTCTAGAAAATAAAATAAAATAACCAAATGTTCTTCAACATAATCCATCCGAATCTTTCCAATCGTACATTTTTTTTAGCCACCATTGCTTACGATGCATAAGAGCCTTTTCACACTAGATCACTTGTGACGGTCAGCAATTTTCGCAGTGAACACACCTGGGTCACTTCTGACGGTCACCGCTAGTATTGCCAATAGTAGCTACATGATAAAACAATTTGTAATCGCTTTTGACACCCCAAATAGCAGGTCGACATTCCACTTCACTTATAAAGTCGTCAGTATTAATCAAAACTAAACACATGGCTGGATAACTAGTTTCGCTGAGCTCGATTATACAACTGAATTATATACAGTATATATACAACTTGCATTGTTGGCAATCATATAATGCAATGATCGTCACTTGTGACCCAGTGTGAACGCTCCCATTTAAACCAATGCTTCTTCGGGTGACCGTCACAAGTGTCCAAGTGTGAAAAGGCTCTAACACAGCGTTTCACATCGACAACAATGGCGTAATTAACGTTTGCGCCGGGAGAAAATCTGAATTAAAAGTGAAACATAAAAATGTCCTCGCTCTATCGGAAAATTGGAAAACTAATGCCACAAACAAGGGGAAATATCCCTCCGACATTAAGTTTCTACACAAAATTCTTGAAGGACAGTACAAATTTTATGAAAGAAATTCAAAATTAGTGAAAATTGTTTCATTAAACGTTTAGGAAATTATAATCAAAATTTTCACACCAAACATAAGACTTCCCTATCTTTCTTAAGAAAGGCCATCTATAGCTCATGTCATGGGTTCTGAAGAAATTATTTCAAATCATCAACAATATCATTACAATTCTATAAAAAATTCTTCAATAAGTGTAAAAAAGGCAAAAAACACTTGTGTTTTGAAACTTTCTTAAAAACTTGAAACTTTTTTCGCAAAATTCTTTGAAGGGTAGTCACAACCCATTCATGATTTACACAAACGCAAGCTTGGTGAACACTTCCTAGAATGATATATCAGAATGTTAAGCGAGAAAGTTATTTTGCTGATACCTAAGGTAAAGCTATGAAAGTGTAATAAATCTTTATTTTTAACCGTAGTACTAGTGTATCAAACACGGCAGGTTTGAAATAAGTGTTTCCTCGATTCTGTTGTCAATAGTTGTTAGTTACTACAGCCAATGACTAAAATTAGGAATGCTTTTAGACCTACAAGTAATTTATTGTCATATAACTTGAGCTTTGATTACCGTTATTTGTGGCCCATATGGACAAAACATCATAATCTGAAGGTAGTCTAAATTCTAAATTATGCTAACAAATCATAATGGTGTAGGCTGTAATTATGTTTTTGCTACTTAGACTACCTTATACTCTCAATTTTTAGGTAGATTTTCGAAGAAAAATCTACCTATTGCAATGGATACCACTTTATGATTTTCGAAAAATTCTTTCATATCTTTACGTTTCATGCTCCCCTGAGTACGAAACCACCGCCCGTTCAAAAAAAATTTTGTGATATATATATATATATATATCTTTACACGATAGCGGCCGTAATTTTGAAGATATTTGAACCAAATTTTAATATGTTATTTTTAGGCCCAATAGTTCGGACAAGTTCGTTAATGAGCAAAATTGGCCTAAGGGGGTGGTCGGGGGAGGGGGTTGAAATTTTTAAAAATGTATATCTCGGCCCCTATGGAGTATAGAGGGAAACTTTGTTTGAATAAATTAGAGTACTCCCTATGGAGTTCACAGTGACACCAACGATTCGGGGGTTCGAGTGAGGGTGGGGGTGGGGGTGGGGGATGAAAATTCGAAACTTTTGAAACCACGTCTTGTGGGGTATCGTTGAAAAGCTCTTGATGAGTACTCTACAAATCAATAAATAGTTTCTTGATAGCTCTCATATGACGCGAGATTTTAATGTTTGAAAATAATAACACTTGAAAGAATTATTATAAAATCATAATTTTGTCTTGTTTAGCGGCCTTGCTAATTTTATTCATTGCTGATCTTGCGCACGACCTCCCAGAATATTATATCCTATTATTGTTGTCAAAACAATTGATTGTAGGCTCTTCCTCTTTACTGCAGGTTTGCCATGCCAAGGCTAAAGAAGAAGAGTGCTATGCAGCGACAATAAATTAAACCAAAAGCACTTCGAAATCTACCTCCGCCTGTAGGCCTGCCTAAAGGGATTTTTTTCTTATTGGTGCCCATATAGCACATCTAAAATTAGACATCATAATTAATCATAAATGACTAATATTATTAGTTCATTAGTCAGTTGATTGATTTGGATTTGAGTATGTGTATGTTATGTTTGGATAGTTTGTGTTTTTTCCCTTCTTACTCTTTTTGTCAATACTATTTCAATCTCATAAAGTACCATACTGGCACTTAATAAATGTTATTTTATAAGAATACAGATAATATAAGACGCGTATGACCTTAAAAATTATAACGAAAATTGTCACGAAATTCTACCATATTTTCAACTATAAATAGATTTCATATGTTTTTCACGATTCTTTAAAATAAACACCAACAATCTCGGCTCTGATGTGAACTATTACTATATCAAAAAGTATTTTGAACTTGAACATAACACATAAAGTCAGTATATTATGTGTTCTTGATGCGAATAATTAATTTTATGAAAAATATCACATAGCTTCAGATTATTCACAACAAATACAACGTGTTTTTTTTTTATTTATGACCTATTAGACTGTATAATTAATTGATATGTGTTACAAATATTAGGTGCGCAGATGGTTTACGCACTGCACTACATTCGGGTTCGATTCCTGATGAGGTCATTAAGATTTTGTAATTGACCAAATCCTTTTGGTAGTGCTTTGGCCCTGGGACCAACTCAGCCTTTAATAGTAATGAGTACAACGAGCAATCCCGGGGGAAAGGCGACCAGTGGGTAAGTCCGACAATCTTGCATCTTGATGTCCCGAATGTTTCAAAATCTGGAAGACTCAACCTCCTGAAGCCCTAAGGGCCTTCTTGGCCTATCTGGGATCACTTTACTTTCCCGAAGGTCGCGGGTTAGATCCCCACGAGGTCGTGTACGTTGCATATCACTCTAAATATTACAAATAGAGAATTCAAAATGTAAGACATCGGCGTCCTCTGTATCATCAAGGTATACATGTTAAAATAGTTCACTGAATCTCTCTTTATGAAAATTATCTCAGTTCTATTTTGACTGAGTACAACTTAATTATATCCCAAAAGGCGGTCCTCTACAATTTAACGGAGTAATTTATATTACAAGTAATTTTATATCACATTTCAGAATCGAAAAATGGAGTTACATGGTGTAATTCTCGGGATCAAAGGATATAAATTCATTACAGTCGTACGCACCCTACTAAGAGAAGCAATATACACCATCTTTCCAATATTCAGGAGAAAATACCATGTCCACAAACCATATGATCTGTTTGCAGATCCACCTAAGAGGCTTTATCCAAAATTTATAGTACCACCTACAACTTTCGTCCCAGTTTATTTAAAAGCTTACAGAAATGAAATGGCCAGACGTCGTAAATTAGGTCTAAATTTGCCAGGTCATGGCCACAATGAATTTGTTGGTCCCTACCGCCACACTTTCAAGCCAAGCAAGCCGCCACCCAGAAGATCAAATACAGCCTACTCACAGGGACCAGCTGGAACAAACAAGCACGTGTCAACATCACAAAACAATCGCCCTTCGCCAACTTCGGATCCGTCTAGGAATACACATCAGACGGGAACTGCTGGAGTAAGTGAAAGTAATACAAGAAGAAGACCATTTAAACTTAAAGGAGCACGAAGACCATATCAACCTAGAGGGACACAAAGTACATATCATCATACAGGGATACGAAAGCCATATCATCCTGTAGGGACACGAAGTTCATTGCATCCTACTGCGACACGAATACCATATCATCCTGCAGGGACACGAATACCATATCATCATAAAGGAGCTAAAAGAGCATTTCATCCTGGAGAGACAAGAAGTCCCTTGCATCCTACAGGGACACGAATACCATATCATTATACAGGAGCTAGAAGATCATTTCATCCTGGAGGGACAAGAAGTCCATTGCATCCTACAGGGACACAAATACCTTATCATCATACTGAGGTACGAAGACCAGTTCATCCTGCAGGGACACGAAGTCCATTGCATCCTACAGGGACAGGGATACCATACCATCATACTGGGACCCGGAGACCAATACATCCTACAGGATCACGAAGACAATATCATCCTGCAGGAACAGGAAGTCCAGATAACTTTGCAGGGGCACGAAGAGTGTACAATCCTACAGGGACAAGAAATTCGCATCAATCCACAGGAACGCGAAATTCATTTCACCCTACAGGGACAAGAAAACCATTTAATCGTACAGGATCACAGATGACAAATCAACAGGAAATTCCCAATGTAAATGGAGCTAAACAAAATACTCAACCCAATCAACCACAGAACGAAAATAAAACCTCAAGTAAACGATCATAGAAAAGGAAAAATAATAGTCAAATGGACCGTCTCCTCCTGAGATAAAATGTCTACATTGTGTAAGTATTGGTAAGGATTTTATTGCATGTTGGGATGAAATTTGACAGCTATAATTACAAGACTTTGCAGTCTTTCAGATTTTGACCGTGGTAATAGTTGCCCCATGTGCCCGAACCCCCGATCGTTTCGTTTTTTTGATCGAGAATGGTGCGAACTGCTATAGTATTCCTTATGATAAATAATCTATGAAAGCTTTGTAAAATAAAATGACAAAATAGTATAATAAAATATGATTATTTATTCAGAACATGCTTCCCTGTATTAAAAATTGCACATGAATTAAGTATTCTAGAAAATAAAATAACCATACAAATAAACAAACTTTACAATGGGAATTATTACATTTAGATCTTTAATCTGACAAAACGTGATAAATAATATAAGTTTTTCTATTCTTTATAGGCTTTATGAAAAAAAAAAGAAATTATTCAATTTCACGTAACTTAGAATTAATGGAGGAATAAGAAAATAATTTATTCTGCAGTTAGGATTTTCGGTTCAGACTACCCCTGTTACCTATTTATTTCCTTCTTGTGTACAACGCTAACAAACCCAACTAACCCAAATACAGGGTCCGGCAGAGAAACCTGACGGTTTTTAAATTGAAATTACGAAAAAACTGTATCGTTTTCGTACATTATTTTATTTTAGAATTACAACACATATCAAAGTATTTTACCTACAACAATTACTTTTTGAAAATTGTGTTCCTACTTCAATCCAAAAAGCTAAATAAGCCCATTACATCAAAATTATTATTATGGTTTCGTGAAAAGTTGGAATCAGCCGAAACTGCACAGTGTCATAACTCATCGTCGCCAGTAGAACTCGCGCTTGCGTATTGAAGTAAAAACCAATTGCGAAACGTAGTTATGAAACTTACGTGTAAGCAAGATTGCATCAGTTTCGCCACCATTTCAATATTAATCAAAATGACAATATTCCACGTAGGAATACCATACTGTTGTGGGTGGCAATTGTTTTTTACTTGAATGCGCAAGTGCGAGATGTACTGGTTACGAGTTACGACACTACGCAGTTTCGGCTGATTCCAACTTTTCACGAAACCATAATAATAATTTTGATGTAATTGTCTTATTTAGCTTTGTGGATTGAAGTAGGAACAACATTTTCAAAAAGTAATTGATGTAGGTAAAATACTTTGACATGTATTGTAATTATAAAATAAAATAATGTACGCAAACGATACAGTTTTGTCGTAATTTCAATTTAAAAACCGTCAGGTTTCTCTGCCGGAACGTGTATAAAATTTTGTATACACATACATATTTCTGATAATAGCATTTATGGATTCAAGGGAACCACAAAACGTGTACTATTGTTGAAAACTAGACATCCAATTTTGGGATCGAACCCAATACTTAGTGAAGAGAAACATATCTTTCTCCCTACCCCATGGAGTTAGGTCTATAGAACTTTTACACTCATTAGCAAATGCATAATATTAGTTAATATTATTAGTCATCTCTTTCATAAGAATATTTTCTAATAACATATTAGATATGAGTTCATGATACTAAATTATTAGTAAATATTCCTAATATTATTAGTAAACTGTTTGATAGGCAAGGTAATAAAATTTACTAATAATATTGGGTGTTATCTATAAGTGTATTTGGACTAATAAGTTATTTTAAAGTCATGTGATTCAGATTTTGTGAAAAATGACTCACTCTGATTTAATTATCAAATTAAGAAAAAGCTTACATACGTATGAAAAGAATTTTTGTCATAACAATTTTTTTTTTTGTTTAAGGATTTTAGGTTAGATTTTAGTACATAAGCCTACAGCTATCTTGAATAAGTGCCTGGCAGGTTTATTGATTTATTAGAGCTTGTTACATTTATGAAGATATATGTAGGCCTTGGAATAGTACTAACAAAAAGAATAAGAAAGGGAAAAAACACAAACAATAAACCAGACATAACCTCCAAATCCATTAGCTGACTAGTGGAGAGATTTTATGAGTAGTGTCCACATCTCTATGAAACAATATTTTGTTAACTAATTTCATAAAGCCTATAATAACACTATGAGTTCTAATATTATGAACTAATATTATCAGCAAGTTCTATGAAACAGGGCCCTGGTGTTAAGTTAATGAAATAAGTGAGTATAATACTAACCCGAAAATTGATGTGCTTTTATGGTGTTACAGGTTACACAATATGGAGAAGCCCAGCTACATCATCGTCAGCGGAGGCACATAGGTCGAGTCGTGAAATACTTCATAATTCTAATGAGAAGAAAATCGCCGGCTATACGCAGGAGGCTGTTGCAAGCAATCAGGAGGCAAGGAGCAACCATTAGAAGAATAAGAAAGAGTCGTTTAGTGGAGAAAGGTTTGGAACATGGGGGGAACATTTATGGATGGGGATGGACAGTATATGACATCCTTGACGGTCTGGGAGTGTTTGATTACTTCTTCGGTGGCAGAGGAGGAGGAGGTGGAGAAGAAGAGGCACCGCCGCCGAGGAGACAACCAAGGAGGAGACCTGCAAGAGCTTAAAAGGATCTAACTTCTGATATTCATTCTAACTCTCTGCATGGAGATAGTGCTGGTGAATGGGTTTGAAATCCTGGATTTCGCCATGTTCGATAAGTATTACTAGATTGTGGGTGATTACAGAAGCTACCGTTACAACAAAGTTAAAAATATTTGTCCTTACAACTTGGGAGTAGCTTTTGGTATCGTCTGCAGCTCAGAGAGCAAATTGAAGTACCAATAAACGTAATAATCCAGAATAACGCAAACTTAAAATCTGATTAAATTTTACTCCCTTCAAGTAACTTCAAGATTTGTGTCACAGTGATTTTGTCATTGCATTAGTTGAAACGTTTAAAAAAATCAAGTCTTATATATCACTTTATCACTTGATGAAGCTGAATCCTCAATGAAATTAGTAGCGCTTATAAAATTCAATGACATGTGTCACGATAGAAATATGACTTCTGAAACACTCTCTAGATAATTCAGTCTTACTAAATGGAGTCAAATTGTGCAGATTAATGTTTTTTGTTGCTGTAATCTATTGGGAATACATTAGGACAGATAGCTGACATATTCAGGGGAAAGAATCACAGCATATAGGCCTGACTTGATTTTCATACTTATCGGTATAACTATTTGTTATCCCTTCAGGCTGTAAGATGCCTATGACGACTTTTTTGACAAGTAATTTTCAATCATTTATTCTAATTGGAGCATTAAAACATACTTATCTACTAGATCTGAGCCTTTTTAAGCGTGCTAGTGAATAAAGTTTCGGGAAATATTTCTCACTTTCTCTTCTTTACATTGAAGTAGAGGCAATCTGTACAAAGAGACATATTATAAAAATCCCTTCATTTTGTACATCTGTAACGATTATACCGTAACAGGATAAATCATACACTATTGTAGAATGAATGGTCTAATTTCTTAAGGATCAGAAAATAGGTGAAAACTGTGGAAATTATTATCACAACTCAAATAGTATAATGTCCTTCTTACAAAATATACATTCTAATTTAGTAATAGTAAAATTAATATTTTACTTTAAAGTATGCAAAAAATCATCTGGCGCCTTTTGCTACTAAAACTGTATCAGGAGTGCTCTTTCTTCCCGTCAGTAATATGTAATTGAGGTCCTTTGTTTAAGACTGAACGAACAAAAAAATACATATTCATTTCATCATAGGTTGTATTATAGCCTATAGTGAAATAAGAATGTGCAACATAACAATTATTAAGGGACTAGCATGTTTCAAAGTTCAAATTAGTATAAGACCATCACTCTAAGAGAAGTGAACTGCAAGAAGTAATTACTTACCACTTAGTGGTTTAAGGGACCATTACTTGCATTCAATCATCTGATAGTTCTCTACAAGTAAATATTCAGTTAAACCCGTTTGTTAAAACACTTTCATGGCGACTGGTCTAAATGTGCGATTGGCTTACCACAGTTCTCATCATTGTTCATACAGAGTGTCCTTTAATTAACCAATATTTTGCGAAATTAGTAATTTTCGTATGAGGAACTAAAGCTACGTCTATTCATATCCTCTTCTCCAGTCGTAAAAGACCGAAAACAAGAATCGAACATTTGATGAGTCAATATGGAAAAGACGACCTTGAGGAGACATATTGAAAAATTCTAAGAAAACCATAACGAAAGGTCTATAACACATCAGAGATTAAACAAGCCTTACGAGTATATTAGAAGACAAATAGAAGTAATTTATAAAACGGTATTCAGGTATGGCTAATAGGCCTAATATCTATGTATATGTTGTGAAATTACGAACTGATAAACTTTGCAACTCGTTTGTTTTACGAAGTAAAGGGAAGACTAACAAGTCTAACAAGTCCTCAAAGGTCTAGCAACCTCTCATGACCCTCTTATGATTCAACCAGAAGAATAAGAGCAACTAGTGGAGATGGATCGTGTGGTAATTTTTTATCTTGGTCTACCCGAACACGTATAATTGTCTTTATTTCTTTAATCTTCGGACAAAACTCGCTTACTGTCGATAGCCAGTTGGTTGTACTTTAAGACTGTTCACGTTTTTCTCACTCTCTTTAACAATATAATATTATATAGTATATAGTACCATAATGAAATTATTTTATTTTATTGGGTTGAATTAAAAATTAAAAAAATATATATAGGATCATAATATGGATCACAAATCACATAAGTTAACCTATAGTGGCTTCCAGTATTCTAACTGAACGTAGTTGTTAATACAGTTATTAATGCAAGAATAGCCTGTAACAGAAATTGTATCACAACTTCATAATAGTTCAGAATTAATCGAAATAAACATGCAATTATAACGATGATAGCTTCTATATTATATCTGACATCTGGCAGACAGTTGCAGGATTAGGCTACTGCTTAGTTTGTATATCTACAGGAAAGGAATACAGGCTACTGCTTAGTTTGTACATCTACAGGAAAGGAATACACTGAAATCAGGTGATCTTAATGGCTGGTGAAGTGGTACAATTGGCAGTTGACGAGTATATAAAATATACCAACAGTATCGTCTGCTGTTGGTTTTCCTTAGAAATAAATATATTGTATTCTCTTGGAGACGTACTAGCAGCCACTGTTTATAATTAGGTATAACGACCAGCTGATAATTTTATTTCCAGCTGCTCAGCTCGTTTTTCTGATTGAAACATACGCAGGTTCAATGAGGGGATAATATTAGGTATGAATACGCATTCAAAACAGATATCCCTCTAAGGCCAAATGTTGGACCATAATGCGATGTAACCAAAACCTGTGAGAAACATTTTTCTTCTTAGCGGCGGGAGCCAAAGATTTTTACTTAAAAGTGCAATAAAATGACGTACACTCAATGATGATGGAGTTCTAATGTAGTTGGGGAGAAGTGTACAAATGACGGCTATTTATTATTGTGATTGGGCCTATTTAAATCTGTTGGAAGGACTCTGCTAAAACGGTTTTTGGCTGTAAATTATGTTCAAACTCGAGTGTGGACGTCTAATGAATTTTGCTAAAGCCCAAAAAATAAGAGCCATCCGGAAAGTAAAGACAGTTCGGGAACAGATCAATAAAAAAAGACATGTGAACAAAATGTATACCCAGTTTTTCTACATAACATTTGTCATGATGTGTTACAAGGTTTTCAATACCAGTTATTTACTAAATTGCCTGAAACCATATAGTGAGTGACTGCTACTTTCAGTTCAATGTTTTCAAACTGGGTCTCCCCCAAAAAGTCTATCAGTTTAGGGAAAAGGTGAAAATCACTTGGACTAAATCCACATTATGGCAATAGTGACAAAAGCGTGTTTCGTGGGAAATGTTTGATCAACTCGGATGTGGCCCCAAGTAAATTTACCTTTTCCCCAAACTGAAAGATTTTGTGAAAATAATGATTTGAAAGATGGAGTCAGTTCATGGCTTCAGGATTTTCCGGCGAATGAGTTAAACATTGGTCCTGAAAACCTTCGTACCATTATGAGAAATGTTTGAATATGAATGGCGATTATGTAAAAAAAATAGGGTGAGTACTATTGTAATTATGAATAAAAGTTTGTTTACATATCCTTTTTTTATCGGTGACCGAACGGTCTTTACATTCTGGAAGACCTCCTATAATCATAATTCATACTTTGGATTTGTGTTACCAATCGGTCTGGTAACTTGAACTTGAAACTAACATATTCCATAAGGGGTAACGAAATTATTACCTACTATTACCACAATCAAGTGTGACACTACTCTTAATACGTTTAACATTTTTATAATTGTTCATAAGTTTTATAAAACAAGGGGAGATCCAATAAGCACAGTTTCTTTCCCGTCAGGTTGGGTTTGATTAGATTAGGTTAGGACAATGTGAATAAAAATATCATACAGTTTTATGAAAGCCTAGTCCTAATTTTGGACTATTGGAAATGTTAAACGTCGGATCTTCTGGCTCCTTTTTTCCGAGTTCACTCTCAACATAACTACAAATTTACTATAGTACTATGCTTTCCGGTAATTCGAAGCCAGTTTATTTTATGCATATCAGAACCGTTCTTGCAGTCTTAAAGTTACCTAATCATTTATTTTCTACTGGATTTCCCCCGATGTTCCTACTTTATTTCTTACTAACCTAAATGTTCAGGAACTACAAGAAAAAAATTCAGTGCATTCCCCAGCCTACTATCAGAACCATGTGGGTGTGTGTATTTAATTCAATGTTATTGTCACTGTACTTAAAAATAAAAATAAAAAAATGAAAATATCCATAGTTTATGGTAAGTTTAGATTTGATATGCTTGTTTGTAAAAACTGTCAGTCATTAAATACAGAGAATTTTCCTAAATTATTGTCATTTTTATGTACATGCCCCATTTATACTAGTTATATACTATAACTCGATACTTTCCATATTTGTCTTTCTTTCCTTACTTAAAGGTCTATCCTTAATTTATTACATTATTTTATATTTCCTTCTTTCTTGCTTGCTTTTAATACGTGCTTTTAATCCAAGTTCGTTCTTCTTCTCTTCCCTTTCGCTCTTAACGTTCCTTCTCGTAAGACAATATAATTATGGGAACTTATCTTTTAAAGAATGTGATATGAAGCTGAAAGCCTAATATTTCTTATTAATGCTCACAATTCGTTGAGATGTCAGAAAGAAGATCAATGAACATATGTCATTAAAATTCAGTTCCCTTGATCGAAGGTTTTCCATGAGAAAATAATTATGTGAAAAGTTAATAAGGTGATCAATAGGCTACTCCGCTACTGTATTTATTCTATTATTTATTTAATGACTGATCAGTTTAATTTGAAACAAATAATTGTGCGTCAAAAACAATTGAGAAAATGGTTCCCTCTTTATGTATTACATTCATTTATTATTATTATTATTATTATTCATATACGAAATAAAAAAATTCTGGATAGTTGAATATTGGACGAACAAGACCTATTCTACCGTCTCCTAACCGCTGGCAGTTCTTTCTTCATTACAATGTGACTAATGTTATGTTATTTAAGTTAGTGTGTCACTTAAATATTCTTAATGTATAACTATTATTATTATTTGTGAAGAACATGTTTTATACATATTTGTAACTAAGTATTTTGTTAGGAATAAATATTCATAAACTGAAAATTGTATTTTTTTAAGTATACTTTCACTGCATGTTAAAAACGAATAAGGGTAGGCCTACCATATTTTAAAAGTCAAGGTTACTTAAATAAACAAAGTAAGAGAAGTGTAAGAAGAGACGTCGCAAACACTCGTTCAGAGGAGATCCTTTTGCTTATTCTTAATACGTAGCCTACTCGTATAAGTTTAAATTTATTTCGCCGGCACTTTAAAGCCATGATTTTGGCTGCCTAAGATGAAATTATTTTGTTAAATTGAGATATGCTACGAAAATAAATGTAGAGCCTAATTATGAAATGAAATCCTTGTGTCATTATTATTATTATTAAGTGTTCCGCCTATGGATAATTTTTTAGACTTGGTATGCAAATTTCGCTCTCCATCTCCTTCTATCCTTGGCTTCCTCTTTCAGTAACAAGCATTTTAGTCGTATAGCAGCTGGATTCTTCTTCTTCCAAGACCTGGAGATTCCTCCAATTTTCTTCGATGACGTCGTGCAGCAGACAATTTCTTCTCAAGATGTGCTCTATACAGTTTGCTTTCCTAAAGAAGAACTGTGTTCAGGATCAATAGCACCTCGTCCACTCTTCTCAATACATCTTCATATTTTGTGACCTTTACCGTTAATTTACCTTTTGTGTTCTCCAGCATCGCATTTCAAAACTTTCCAGGTACTTCTTATCTTTTTTCTTAGTGTAGATGTTTCCGATATGTCAAACTTAACTTAACATAACTATTCCTAAATTCAGGCCAACAAGAACCTATAAAAATAACTTATCTCCTAAAAAATAATAGGTCTAGAATATATTTGCTACAAGATTAAAATAATAAAATTACAACAAACATTTTCAGGCCATAATTAAAAAGTCTTGCGAGTCTGTTTATCATTAGTGAAGAAGGACCCTATAGACTCGTAAGATTTTTAAATTTTAATTAGGCCTATATGACAGTGTTAGTATCTGAAAATATTTGTGAGTTTAATATTGTTACAAGTATATTGTGATATTTTTTTAGGAGATGTGTTATTTTACATTTTCTGACATTAGCCTAAACACAAGGATTTTCACACTGAATAGCAAACCTGCTATGTAAGGGCACGTTTATGAAAAATGCATTGAGGGTATTAGGCGCTGAACAATAATTTGTACTGTACAAGATAATATTGAAGCTGTTCATGAAAATAGATATTTGCTTTACATCAGAAAGCTCAAATAAGCTATCTAGTTTTCTTCAGCTGTAAATGCAACTTTGGGGCACGGCGTAGTGATCAGTTACATTAAATACATATCATGTACGAAAGTAGGGACTAGTACGGTCTGTCAGCATGTATTATAAACCACGACAAGCTCAAATGAAATCATCATCACTCGTTTATGGTTCGGTTTTGTTTTGAACATAGGCGTAACCAGGCCGACCATATGGGGGGGGGGGCGTAATCAGGCCGACCATATGGGGGGGGTTATAACATCTGGAGAGGGGGGTTCCGGGATCCTCCCCCCAGAAAATTTTAAAAATTAAGATGCACAATAACGAGTTTTAAGCTTCCGACGCTTTAAACTCATATTAAGTAATTTATAAGCAGATTTTAAAAAAAGGTGATATATCACAATAATGAAATAAATACCGGTAGTGCAATTTTTTCTTTTTTAATCAATGGGGGGGGGGTTCAAACCCCCAAACCCCCCCTCGTTACGCCTATGGTTTTGAAAGCACCAGAAATATTAGCTATAATAATGAGTGTAAATAAAACAATTAACTTTCGAGCTAAGCCTTGAATTTTTATGCAATGTAAAAGATAGGAAAAAAGATTGGACGTTTTTGTTGATGTAATAGTTGGGTATAAGGCAGGATTAGGGTTTTTTTCATGACATTAAAATACAGTAAGAAAAAGAAAACTTCCTTCGACTTTCAATTGTATTCTTTTATGTAAATTTCACTAGAATTTTTTGGCCTGTTAATTCCAACTTGGAGCCAGTTCATGTAGAAATTCGGCTTCCATACACTCAAATGCTATTAGGCCGACCCGTGGATTGGAAGAAATAGCTACCAGTGCCAACAAATTTTTACTTCATAACGTATCGAATGCATCGGTATTAAAGTATGTTTTACCTTCTTGCTGATAATAAAAATGTAAAGGTTTCAAGTAAAAAGACAAATCATCTGATATTTAAAATGCATAGGTTTTTTACTGTCAAAGAAAATTACAAATAAAAGCTAGCAGAAGTATAGGCAATGATTTAAGAAAAGCAATAAGTTAAAAGCAAGGCATAAAAAGGAAAGTTATATTTACTAATTACAAATCCCGATGGCAAACCACTGCACAAAGAGTTGAGAGAAGAAACTTATGTAAAATGGGAAACCGAATGGCAAGCCACACCCAATGGACAAGAAACAAAAAAATACTTCCCGAGTGTGGCGCAAAGACAATCCTCCAACACCAAAACTTGTAGTGTTACTATTGTGTTGGATCATGTTGATGTTATTCTTAAACAAATGGGGTATATTTGTGAAAGCAGTAACTATTGTAATGCTTCAAATACATTCAAGAGTTGTGATAATGTGCAGTTATTACAGGTAAATAATAAAGGGTTTAAATTGTCAAAATGAGTTAACGTTTATTACATTCTGTGAATAAAACTGTTTTTACGCTATACATTTTACATATAAAATATCTATAGGTTTGAACTCGTGGTTTTTACCCCCACGATATAATAGAGATATCTTGTATCCATAGGCGTAACCAGGCCGGCCATATGGGGGGGGTTATAACATCCGCAGGGTCTGGGGGTATGGAATACCCCCCAGGGAGAGGGGGGTCCGGGGGTCCTCCCCCGGAAAATTTTAAAAATTAAGATGCACAGTAACGAGTTTTAAGCTTCCCACGCTTTATACTCGTATTAAGTAATTTATTAGCAGACTTAAAAAAATTATACAATTTTCCTTTTTTTAATCAATGGGGGGGTTCAAACCCCCAAACCCCCCCCCCCTCGTTACGCCTCTGCTTGTATCTCTATTATTGCCTCACACATCAAGACATGCTCACGTTCTTGTGGGATGTTCCCACAGTCTTTGATAAGGATATCTGAAGGGCTGTTATGACAGTTCTGAAGATGATTCACTAGCTCATAAGTGCTCTATGGGATTGATGTCCGGACTACAGCAGACCAGAAAATTGTTCTATTATCACGTCCTAACATTTTCACAGAGTATACTGTGAAGTTTAGGAGATATTTTAGTGGAAATCATATATTTTAATTGGATTCTTGGACTGCATAGAAGCAATGTGAAATATTCTTAATAAAAAATTTTAATTCATACAAAAAAATGAAAAATATTTCACTGATTTAAAAAAGAGAAATATTTCATAATTTGGCATAAAATAGGAGTATTAAGTCACCTTTGGAGTTCTGATATTTCAAAAGATGAAATACATTTTATCTTTCACTTTTCTAAACAAGGGCTGTAATAAAACTTAGTTAGAAAACCACAATATTTTGATTCGAAGATAAAATGTTCAAGATTTGGATCTGGCTATGTACGTGTAATCAGAGGCGTACCGAGGGAAATCATATATCGGCATTAAATCGGCATTAAAAAAAGGAAAATTGTACATTTTTTTTAAGTCTGCTTATAAATTACTTAATACGAGTATAAAGCGTGGGAAGCTTAAAACTCGTTATTGTGCATCTTAATTTTTTAAATTTTCCGGAGGAGGACCCCCGAACCCCCCTCTCCCTGGGGCGTATTCCATACCCCCCAGATGTTATAACCCCCCCATATGGTCGGCCTGGTTACGCCTAAGCGTGTAATAAGAAACACCCCACAGAATTCTTTTACTGAGTCGCCAAAACGGAGGGTATACGGCATATCATCGACTACACATCAGGGTCCCATTCCAGCTGTAACGGTCATCACATGATATACTTAAAACAATGATAGCAGTTAAGTCGGTTTATGAATACCATAAAGTCCATTCGGCCATTCGGCCATTCCACCTCACGCTATGTCTGTCCAGACATCGAATAAGCCCTTTTTTCTGGACTTTTCCTTTTCTATTACGCTCTCCACGGATAAGATACGTCTATTACTCTGTGCAGGAGGAGGTCCCTCCGAGAGGGACTTTAAGCTGGGGTCCCGTGTTGTATATTTATGGCACGTAAAAAAAACACCAAGCCTATTGGAGCCTCTGTACAAAATTCCTCGGTCCTTTCACGTTCAAGTAATACCTTAGTAGGCTTTGTGAGGCAATAGGCTTACCACCTGTCCCTCTGTCCTCTCTCGGAAAATAAGCGTAATAAAATTAATCTACGTACTGAAACCTCTAACTGGAGGCCCTATATCCCACAGTAGGGGATACATGAAAGAGACAGTCATACAGGTATGTTCTCAGGTATTCTGCCATAATTAATTAAAATCATGGTTTAAAAATTTGGTAGCAAGTTATTTGTAAAATGCAGTAAGCTTATATCAATCATCCGCACAAATTGCGTGCTTCGTTGACCTAGACTACATTACCAAGACTAGAAATTAAATTAAATTAAAATAAATTAAACTGAAATGAGAGCGTTTGTTTAAGCCCTATTTTTAAGACATTCAGTTACTTTTCGCCTGCCTATTTCGATGTTTTAAGCACCTAACGTTTGATACCTTAAAGATGAGCGTAAACAGACTTGTATGTGTTATGTTTCTAGTATGGAACGTTTAGAATAGCTGAGTGTGCTTTGAATACGATACTACAGGTCTGTAATTATCGTCACTTCATATTACAACTGCAATCAACATACCTGGTATTTGTGATTCAGCGAAGATCATAGAACTAACTACGCCATTACGACGAATACACAAGGTAATGTAATTTCTTTCATTTCAGTTGTAAATATAAGTTATTGCCTCATTTTTACTAAAGGTAGGACATCATTGTCTTTCAGAAGATGCCAACAAAGAGATAATATAAATTTTAAACAATAAAATTGCACACTTCAAACCCACGTTACCTGTGATCTCGAATTACGCATTTGTCTATACAGAGTGTTAATGAATAACACCGAAATATTTTACCTGTGTATAGATGGGACATAGACAAGCAACATTTATTAGGAGATTTTTGCTCTATGCCGTAAAATGTGTATGCTACAATGCAATGAAGTCATTACAAATTGGTGATCATAAGTCATTGAAGAAGCGAAACAGGATTAAAATTTTCATTAAATTGATTTCACACCTTCTTAGTGATCAATAAAAACCTGTTTCTTAATCATTCATGAACAGCTACATCATAATTTAGTGTTTCCATAATCTGCAAAATTTACAGACTAATCACATGACTGGCCGCCACTCCATTAGTTTTTTATTCATAACTCCAGTGTTAACAACGAAATTCCTTTGTTTTACATTTTTAAAATGTTACAAGGCAGTGGCGGCCATGCCCTGGGAGATTATATGCTTTAACAAGACATATTGAATCCATAGAGGAAAAGTCTTGTAATAAAAGTTTTTATTTATGTCTCCTCTATACACAGGTAAAATATTTTGGTGTTATTCTTTAACACCATACCCTGTATATCCGCACGGTTAATCCTTTCTTTGAAAAGCATGAATAATGTATGTAAAGTCCGGCACGCAGATTTGAGAGGAAAACACGGTACAGACATTAACTCCCCACGCAATGCTATTAATAGACCTGGGATTTTAGGCTCTAAAAAAATTAGTTTTAGGCGCCTAAAATAGGCTTTTAAAACAAGTAGACAGGCTTTTAAAAAGAGAAAATAGGCACTTAAAATATGCTTTAAAAATGTGTAAATACATAGAAAGTAGACTTTAAAATATTACAATATATACTTAAACTGTAACATGGTCTTCTTTTTTTAACTGCAAGAGACGTGGTATACCTATTCTTAACAGAATTAACTGCAAACATCACGAACTATATTCACTTAAACAGATGTTCTTTCGCTGGTGACTTGACACAGTAGTCCTTCCCCCTTAATCCTCCCCCTCCCCCGTCAGTCAGCATTCCTTTAGCGACAATTGTTTGGAATAATCAAGTTTCTGTGAAAAAACCACCTCTGCTGTTCTGCTTTTCATTGAAGGATGTCCATTATAGGAATGTAAAAATTACAGAAGTTGAATTTTATTTCAAATGTACAAAATAGGCATTTTAGGCATTAAAAAAGTAAAATAGGCTCTAAAGGTCCAAATAGGCATTTTAGGGCACTATAAAACTCTATAAATGTAAGTGATTTATCATGAAACATGAAAAATTTTCATGTTATTTCATAAGGAACAAAATAGGCATTTGCCTTAAAATCCCAGGTCTAGTTATTAACTAAATATCAAGGTTTACTACTGAAGACATAAACGACTCTTTCACACATGATTTCATGGCATTCGTATCTAATTATGACAAATTGGATGAATTTTGTGACTACCTCTGTGACAAATATATCTCTCACGGAGCTGTATTTCCTCCTGTATTATGAGGATACGAAAATAGTGAGGAAGGGAAAACCCCACAAATACAGTAGAAACGTTTCATTCTAAATTCAATGCATCCTTCCACCGCAGGCGTCCGAAAGTTTTCAAGTTTTGAGCATCATATTACAGTTTCAAGTGCAAACCTGCATAAAGATTCGAGGCAGCCAATAGCAAATTCCCACCAGCAAGAATGTAAAAACAATAACTAAATATCAGCGTATCTCACACTTGTTACAACGATATTTTCTAAAGGAAATATCTAGATTTGATTACGCTAAAAGAGCAGCTTATTTAAATAAAATTACAAAGTAAGCATTTTCCTTAGAGGTAGGCCTAATTTTTGTTTTTAATGAAGCGTACAAGTAGCGAAACATTTTTAACCACACCTATGCATTTCGCATAGCAGCCATTTCATAATTACGGGTGGGACATTCTAGCAAATTATGAAAACTATTTTTGTTTATTACATATCACGAATAATAAACTAGAATTGGTTCTTCACATTCTGTAAAATTTACAATGCCTTTTCCTCCACACTACCCATACATGCAAAGCATTATTTAAAATTTATTTTAAATATTTTAAATTAGTTTTTCAAAATCTATTACTGGAGGGACATAATTTGGACAATGATTTTAATGATGCAGAAAAACAGGTCATTTTCTGTTCTGCTATTACTGTTAGGATCTTAATGTTGTTATTAATGAAGATATGTTCGATTACATTCAAATTATAAACTGTTTCCAGATTGTCAGAACATTATTTAACTCATCAATAATAATTTAATAAAACTATCAACATTACGGGTGGGGCATTTTGGGTGGTAGAAAAAGTCACTGTTATTTTACATAGTAATTATTCACACATACTTTTTGAACCTTGTACCTTGAGGTACATATTTTCTCAAATTAAAATGGACATAGCTGATTACTCTTGACTACATGGTGTTAAAGAGTGTTAAAATCATGCTAAAAATGGCAAAAAAAGTAACTACAATGCAATAAATAAGTAATCGACAGATTTTACACATGAAACAACTTCAAATACACTTAATTCCTCAATATTCAGTGAATTTGAGGTTTTAAACTTACATTTGACCACCCAATTACACTAATTTTATAACATCTCTCTTTGAGGGAAAAATTCCCATATATTATTAAATGGCTGGTAGTCTGAATGGTAAAGTGGGAAGGAAAATGTTATGATGCGGGAGTTTATATACCTAGGTATTGCTAGTGCTGGAGTTTACGTTACCTGAATGCTGTGTTTATATGAATATGCCGGAGTTTATTGTCCGCGATGAATGCACTTCGTTACTATCTTAGGCCATTAATTGGTTTATACAGAAATAATGTCATATGAGTTATTTAAAAATGTACCAAGTTTAGTGCTATTCAAAATTTGCTGCCGAAAATTTGCCTTTGAGAAATGTTCTGTAATACGTTAGGTTTTTTGTTACAGTTATTTAACGACCGTTCTGTTCTTCTAATAGGCCTATGAAATACGATCTGCTACTTCAGTACTAGGATTAGTTTCCAATGCAATTTTACTTAAAATGTAAAACTTCAAGGAACATTTTCCATTTTTAAAAATATTTTCAATGCAGAATGTAGAACTGCATTACTGCATCAGGCTATAAGAAATTTTACGTCATACTCTTTCTGATTCTCTAACGACTTATTACCTCACGTTCAAAGAATATATTAACCAGATATCCAATATTACTCAATTATACCTAGGTACAACCAAGAGATGCATAAGTGTTCAAAAGTTGGTCTCTTGGCATGGCAAATATCTGAATTCCTGTGGCGAATATGATGAAAAATATCTGAACACTTGCTGAATCTATTGCAATAAATATTTCCATGAGATTTTGTTTTGTTTGTGTACACGGCCCATAGGGAAAATTACTTTGTGGACGGCCCTCGTATAAAACAAGTCTTATAATTTTGCATGAATAGCATTGAAAGAAACAGATGTGTTCTCTCACTTTTATTCTTTCGTCAGTATATAAAAAGCCCTGGTATTGAGTGTCAAATCAATGGGAAAGCCACATACTTTAAATATCGGGTAAAATATGCACTGATCACGCAGGAACCATGAGATGGCATGTTTCGACAGGATGATGTAATGCTAAATCGACATTATAATCGTAAAGATACCCAGTGACCCCATTTACACACCATATGCAAGGAGTGAATGAAAAGAATTATTACTTCATAATTATCTAGATAGACTCTTCTTAGTTCCTTAAAGCGATCCCTTACACGTCAGAGATTCTTATGATTCCTGCAGGGTGAAGCTCCCGGATTTTCAGAGAATATTAACAAAAAAAAGTTATAAGAATTTTAACATTTCACAACACAAAACGTAATCGCAGTGTGGTTAGAACGCGCCAGGCCATTTGCTCTAGAAAGCACGAATATTTAAGGCAAGGAAAAACAATACGATCATGCAAATGAAATTGAAATCCTACATTTACCTTAATTACTATGGAAACCTTAGAAAACCTCAATCAGATTGACCCATCCTGGAATTCAAATCAGTGATCTCCGGAATGCGTCAGTGACACTACCTTCTCGGCCACCTCGCTCGGTATTATAACTAGGACCCGGATTTTAAACAATTTTTTTCCTTGCTAGCTAACCGTGATATTTTAACATAATTATCTGTTTCATAGTCATGGCAGTTAGATAGTTCAGTCTTATAAAAACCTAAAAATGGCTAAATAAGACGTTAAAACTAAAAAGGTTAAAACTGTTTTAATTAAAATACGAGAAAATGCTTAAACTAATAATATATAATTAATTTTATTATAATTAATGTACTCCTAATAATTACTCCTTAAATATCTGCTTGCTAAGTTTATGCAATAGAGTTGGAGGTGACAGGGGTAATTCTATAATTCTATAAAGTGTATCCTATAAACTGTTGGAAAATTAAGCAAAAAGTGTTCTAAGTTTTGAGGTTAAGAGATACAGAAGTTGTAAGTAAAAATAAAACTAACGAATATAATTTTTGCACCATATTTATTGTATCTATTGAAGTAAAACTTTAAAAAACTAAAATAAATCTATTAATTATATAATATATTAAAAAAACTATTACAGGATTTATAAACACCTAAAAATCCGGACCCTAATCATAACATTCATAAAAATAAAAGTAGCTCGTTAGTTCACTATTTAGTGATATCTCACGAAATACAATTCTAAACATTATTTAGTTCGGGATAGCTGAACTGAATTCGTTGATTCCACTGCTAATCATTTGCTAAGAGATGCCTACTAAAGAAATAACCCATTAAGAAGGCCCGAACTAAATAGGCAAGTAATTTCTTGGAAACTGAGAACTGAGAGTTCAATGCAGCAGCAAATATTCTCGATTTTTTACCACTATTCTTCTCATTTCAGTTACCATCAAATCAATATTAACAATAATAGTACATTCATGAAATTTTTTGTTTTCTCGTTGATATTTTTTTACAGAGCTGTCGCAATAAAATATTTTACGCCACTGTTATATGTAATATCTAGTGCAAAATAATTCAAATGTCTTTTATGAAAGTTTTACCTTGCCTAATTGTATAATATAAACGTCAATCTGTAAAACATCACATGAGCTCTCACACAGAAAAAATGACTGACTTTTTAATAGGACCAATGTCATATTTACACAAATGTAACACATTAGTTTCTCTACAACTGGAAGAAAATTAATATTCAGTGCAAGTCAGAAATTTATGAAAACATTCATGGTCACCACGTATATTTTATTTCTTATTTTAAGAACTGTCCACATGATAAAAAAGACCATGCGTTGTTTTGTCAGTCACACTTTGTAGAACTTTGTAGTCATGTAAAACTTTCAGATTCTTTCTTTGAATCTGTAGAACCCATTTAGTTCTGAATATATACAAACACAGTAAATATAAAAGTATGGGAAAATTACTTTCAAATTTGTATGATATTTAAATAAAAAATGTGTATATGCCGCCTCATCAGAAATACTCATTTTTATAACTGGTATGTTTGTGACGTTGTAGCCTAGAAGGGAAAAAATATTATAAATATTTTATTAGGGGTTTCATCAAGGAATTTCAACAGCTCTCTCTTCTAAAATTCAGATTTTTTTACTTCCCAGTTTTCAAACCTTGCTTCAAAAATGCACACAACTTTCTCGAACTTCATATTTTTATTAACTACCAGCATATGATTCAAATTGGATAAGTCTACCACATGAAATATGTGAAAATGTTGTAGCCATATCCCCGAAGTAAGCAAGACGTACTGCTAATATACTGAAGGATGACTTCACTGTAGATTCTTATGCTTGAATTATTAGTATCCATACAAAAATGGACAGGCTACAAACAACTCTTAACTATCTTGCTACAGTGTATACATATACTGATTAATATCATTGACTATTGCTGAATAATTTCGGGAAAAATTTTACATGTTTATTAGCTTATACAAAGACATACCTAGTTTTAGATCAATTAACTAATTATGGTACACAACGTATAATCAGTATATTTTAATGGTTTTATATTTTAAAATGGATTTCTCAGCAGTTTGTTACTTTGATGTATAAACGGGTGTAATATATTTTTGCACGACTTAACTAATTAGTGGTACTTACGAATGTTGTTGCCGTGGATCATAAGTTTACATTCCCGCACGCAATCTTGTTCCTATGTGCGGTAAGAGTTTCCGTGTGGTAAGAATTTACTTTACGGCACATCATAATACAAGCCTTTGTGGACAAGGCCCCCAGGACAAATATTCGGTTCCCATAACAAAAAACACATGCGAATCACTTTCTGAAATAAACATATATCTTCAAGAGCGAGCGCCTCGTTTTTTCAAACTCTTTCCTCGATCCGTATGCATCGCTTATGACTATGTTTGAATATCCAAACCAACGTCATCAAATATGAAACATTATTTTATGAATGTACAATTGGAGCATAAGAATCTTATGTAGGAGTGATATATATGGTTACAGTTATTTTGTACATTTGTAAATTACAAAACAAAGTGTAAAGTAAACGTTACATTTATTGAACTTTTGGCTTGAATTATTGTGTGGTTTAGGTGGACAATTTATTTACGCCAAACAACATTTACCACAAAAGGAATACAAATTAAATTTATCAATAAAAATGGACAAGCTACTGTGTTATAAACGACACGTATTTATGAGACGAGAGTTCAGACACACAGCTGCAGAAATATGTATGATATTCTGGTAAACAATGATAAGTAAATATGGGATATAAAATTTATCTTAATTAAGTGCATACAAACATTAATAAATGAGATATACTGCAGATGGTCAGAAAAGGCAATCTTGAGAGTGATACAAATGAATGAAAACTTTATGTACACAGGAAAAATATTCTAATTCCATAACTTTACTGTAATAACTTAAATAATGGATCTATACGGAAATCATAAGAAAGAAATATGATGTGAAACACGTAACTTTCTCTGCCCAAATCAAGTATTGCCTCTTAGTATAATATATTATGAATGGAATTCTCTTCGTTTAAATTGGATGTAAAACTAAAGGGGATCTCGTTGCCATACCACATCGCATCCCCGAAGGACACACAACCCTGCAGGCATAGAAAAGATTCTGCATTCCTCTCAAATTTGTTTATGTCATCACCCAACAACAAAAAACTCATCTGCATAAGCTAATGGCAAACCTATCAGATATAAGTTTCCCTACTTGACTCTGCTATAGGTTTCATCTACTCTTATTCAATTCAACGGCCCTAAATAGCGTGCTTGCTCGCCCGCTTCGTGAGACATCGGGTATACTCGGCGATGTTCGTCTCTCGCAGTCTAAACTTTCATGACGACTACAAAATTAGGCAGGAAAACCGTTTCTTTATTATATAAGGCCTAAGTGAAATGAACACAATGAACAAATATTCTAATTTTATTTTTACTTACAATTTTCATAGCTCAGAACCACAAACATTTTTAATAATCTACCAGTGTAATTTTCTTAAAAATCCTGGAGTCAATGAATAATGGCGGGCGAAGCCGGGGGCAACAGCTGTAAAATATTGATGGTTTTATCTCTTGAAATATCGCTGATAATAATAATCCAAACAAACCATTCCTTCCCTTGAAATATTACATAATTTCTGAAAATTACACTGAATTGATAAAATAAAATTCACATCATATTCATGTCAATAAACAGCTGAGAAACAATACTGTGTAACAATAATGTGTTCACAGGTTCTTTGGAACTGCATAATCGATTCTGATATAGTTTTCCCAGGGGGCGCTTTCATGTCGTGGAATGTACTCTAGCAGGAATTTTAGCTGTTTCATTAATTATTAATGTCTTAGTTTATGAATGATTCGCGTGCAAGTGTTAATAAATATAATGCTTTAATAATTATTATACTCTTAATTTTTAATTTTTAAAAGAATTATCGTGGCGAAGCCACGGGCACCTCCTAGTTTAGACACATTTTGATCAGTGTGACTTCTTTAGTATAACAAACTCAATGAGGATATTGTACAATTTGTCTCGCCTTACTGAGTTGTTTATAAATAGTATTGTAAATTGAAATAACTGTGCATGGAAGAGAACATAATTGTTAAATTATTAATCTATAATTAATAAGAAAATAAACTTAGAAAAATAAAATCATGGCAGATTACGTTCTGATTAAGTAACCTAGAAGACATAATATGCAGATTTTAAATAATTTGCCGATTTTATTTTATTTCATTTCATTTCATTTTATTTACTTTTTATTATTGTTAGATATACCAATAACAATGCCATTTTAATAAAAACATATCGACAGCATATTAAATGTTTTAATCGTTTATAAAAATAAATGAAAGAAAACCTACTAAAAGGAATGGATATGTAAGAACTCTAAAATGCTACGAAGTTCAAATAGCAGCTGAAATATAAACAAGGTTAAATGATTTCACACAGCTTTGCAAGAGTTTATTTTTCAATGAGATGAGATGAAATTAATGGTAACGAATCTCGGTGAAGAATGTTAGTAGTATATAAGTGAGAAATGGGAGATCCCTGACAAAACTTCCGGTATTCTCAATCGTTCGTAAAAACTGAACTCTAATCCACGCCGAAATTGTTCATAAATGTTCTAAGCGGTTACATCCTATAGTAGTAATGATCGTTAGATGCGCGAAGCAACGGACTGGCATAATGACATAATTTTGCGACAATTCGTGAACTCGAATGTTCCAGAAGAGCATAGGCCTACTGCTTTCAGGGTTCAGGAATGTTCACATTCAACACCAAATTGATAGTGACCCTAGTAATTCCATTCCCATAGTTATCAGAATCGCATTCCTACTTGCCAAGACTACGTGACAGTGCCCCAATAGTGCCATTATAAATCATACTGTTTGTATACAAATGCGAGGGCCATTCAAGAAATAATGCACCGCATTTATTTTTTTTAGAAAATACTTATTGAAATTGGTGTCCTTGTGGTGACAATTTAAGTCATGTTTCTTCTCCACAAGCAATTCTTCAGTTCAATCTTCATGAGTTTGTACGGCTTTATGCCAAAGTGGAACAAGTTGTTGGTTCCAGCTCTTGTCCTCATGCATAATCATTTCCTCACGGCATCAATTAAGCAGTCATAAGTAGGGCCCGGATTTTTAGGTTCTTATAGATTAGACTCTCTCCGGTCATGGAAACTACCATTAACGGCCATGGGGGCCGGCATGCTAACCACATGCCCCCCAATCCTGCCATCTACCTATGGTAGATGACGCAGCGGTCTAATGGTAGGCCTAGTCCTTCAGGGATGTAACGCCACGGTGGGCCATTCAGATAGAAACTTAACCGTAAACGTAAGAACGTAAACTTAAACGCAAACTTTAGCACGGCATTGAGCATTCGCAATGAAAACTTAAACGTATATAACAACCAATCACAAACGAGAACTTGAACAGCTGATAAAATGGCTGCAACAGACGAAAATACTTCCATGTTTCTATTAAACATGTGTAGGCCATTAAAAATTTAAATCATACAAGCCTATGCAGACATATAAAAATTAACAGAATATTATATGGGCTGTAGTTCATATCTTGGGGAACTAATGTTCTTATATTTTCCTTCAATGCCGCATCTTTATATAAAGGATGCCATTTATCATAATGACGAGTTTCTCATTCATAGACGCCATCTCTTGGCTACTTCCACTTCCGTCTCCTGTTCTGTTCTCTGATTGGTTGTCTCGTTATTTTTCGCATAAACATAACGCAGAAGCTTGGTGTTTGCAAGGTTCTACGTTACGTTTAATTTTACGTTTAAGTTTCACGTTTACGTGATGCAATGTGAATGGTCACATTGAAAAACATGGCCCCAAACTTCTATGTTTACGTTACGTTTACGGTTAATTTTCTATCTGAATGGCCCATACCGTCAAATTAACGCACTAATATTTTACTTCCCACTTCTCCAGACTTAGGACTGGCTATGAAATTGCGACCACTAAGAGATAATGTACACAAGGACTAGGAGAATGTAAAACACAAGTAAATGACTCGTTAGTGAGATTGTGTTTTGATGTGCTTCGCTAGAGAAAAGTTGTTACCAACCTAAAGATAGAGCAGATAAAGCACTCGTTACCAACATACATAGAACGGTACCAACCTACAAACAAGTATGCTCCCATCACCTCATGTGAAAAAATTGTTACTGAATAGAAACGAATATTCACATATTAGGTCTAACTTTTGTTTGCCTATAACTACTGCCGCAACCTATATATCTCGGTGCCGCAGTTTACATATATCATTTTTATTCTATTCCAAATTCGGTGTCAATCGTGGCGCATATTACATATACCCCTCCTTATCATTTGTGTTCCACACCAGCCCTAGATGAGACAATCTTTTATTGGTGTGAGTTCAAGTCCGAAGACATGCATTAAAGACTATGAAAAACCCTCAGGTGTAGGTGAGCGGAGAGAGGGGGTGGAGTTTAGTTTCATTTGAGTGGCTGTAAGGCGTTATATTTTTTAGCAACCTTCGTATCAATAAGTGAAAGTGCCAAAATAGTATTCGTCCCTGAAGTGGCAGATAACTCTAATCGTTATCCAATTTGAACCACCTAACTGATCTCCAGGAAATTTTGCAGAGACTTAAATGGAAGGTAAAAAACTTGGGATAAGGAAATATAAAATTTTAGTTTTTGTTTGTTTATAGCATACAATCTCTGTAATCTTGTTGAAACCTGTATCGTACTTATGTTTTCTGAGGTACTGCCTTATAGACTGCTTACTTCATTTAAACTGGTAACTTGACTTGATCAGTATAACTTGCAATCTTAATGAAATGCATGCTTGTGTAGAATTATTCTTCATGTACCCTACTCTAAATTTATTAAGTGCCAGTATGGTACTTTATGAGATTGTGTGGGGGACGAAAAAATGTCTGTCCGTCTGTCTGTCCGTGCGTCTGTACGCACCATAACTCAAGTACGCTTTTTCGGATTTTCATGAAACTTGGTATAAACATTCATAATGTCGATGGGAAGAACCCTATTGATATTGAACCAAATCGGTTCACCGGTACCGGAGTAATGCCCAATTTAGTGCCTATTTTAATAGATTATGGCGCCATTCTCATAGAAAGGCGCCATCACTCAAATACGCTGTAACGGATTTCCATGAAACTTGGTATACCCATTTTTCTCGTCCATGAGAAGTGCCCTATTGAATTTGAACCTAATCTGTTGACCGGTACCGGAGTAAAACCCAATTTAGTGTATATTTTAAAGACGCGGTAACTCAAATACGCTTTGCCGGATTTTTATGAAACTTGGTATACACATTTACAATGTCCATGGGAAGACGTCTATTCATAATGGATAAAATCGGTTGATCTGTTTCGGAGTAATGCTCAATTTAGTGCCTATTTTATGGCAATATACGTATTCGAAAGAATTTATAAAAAAAAAATGAAAATCAGTTATCTTGACAACATAGCCTATTGTTTTACTGTGATCTTATAAGACCTTGGAAATTAAAATACAGGTAGCTATGACAAAAAACACTATTGTTTTACATGCGCTTATCCAACTAGACCGTTAAAATAACCCAGGTGGCCGAGATGGTAGACCTTTCTTCTTCCGTAAGCCCTGCTTAATGAATAAATCTGGAGCTTAACATGGAAATCAATTAAAAAAAGCATAATTGCAGTCATAACTGATTAAACAAAAACATACTGGCACTTTGTTACATCAGTTTACCTGATTTTATTTATTTATTTATTTTCTTTAATTTTTTTTTTTTTAATTTCAATGTTGCCTATATTTTTTTCCCCCCTGGATGAAGAGGAGTGTGCAAACTTTCGAATAAATTGGTTAGAGCATGTAGATTTGTATAGACAACAAACATAAGTACATACATATATAAACATTTTCCACATTGTATATTAGGTTGTAAGAATTTTTTACTCTGCATTTCCATTATTGTAATTATCACATTTTTTGTATTTACTGTAAATATGATTAATTCACACTTTTTTATATATGTCATTCCACTTTCTGTATTATTGTAAATATCTAGTTGTAATCAGTGTATTGTACTTAAATCGCCTCGGAGCAAATTTTTTTTGGGGGGGAGAGGTTTCGTTAGAATCTAAATCTTTAAGATTTTGTATTGTAATTTTAATAAGAAATTTATTACATTATTATTATTATTGTTATTATTATGAGCCTATTATAAGTTAAAAAAAGATGTAAGCATTCATGCAATGCGACCAAGTGCCCTATTAGAATTAAGTGAAAAATTCGCAAAATTCATTCAAAGAAATTCAAATGGGTCCTTCAGGTCAAATTCTTAAAATAAAAATGGGCTGAAATTATCCCTGCGATAGCAAACCCACTAACGAGGTAATTAAGATAAATCACAGTGTGACAGATTAGCAATGTTAAGTGCACAACCGTAACCACCCGCCCTTGACCTATCCTAATTCCACATTCTGTATACCGAACTATTCCAATTTAAATAATTTTACTGCATGTTTACATACTGCATTCTTTTAAAATCACAGTCTGAAATTATCAAGTAAGTTTGAGTAACTCACAGATATCCCCTCCTCTGCAAGTGTTTTATCTGTATAAATATTATAGGATGCTATTTTCTGACTGAAAGCTATGTGACAGTTCATCAGACCCTGGCAAGATGAGGCCCCTACACGTCCTGGTCGCCTTGCTCGTCATCTTGAGCGTCAGCATGGTTTCGTCACTCACACTAAAAGATATTCAAGAGGAACAGAAAGCACTAGCCGAGTCCTACAGAGCTATGGTAATTATTAATCAACACAAATTACATCAAATATATCGGAAGGAGAAGATAGGTTGTACCCTGGCGATATTAATCGAAGCCTTAGACTCAAAATCGGAGAACATTGCAAAAAAAAATTGAACTTTAGTTCCGTGCATAACTACCGTATTTTACGGATCATAAGAGGCAATACTTTGAAAACAGAGCCTTGAATGTTGGGTGCGTTTAATGGTCCGAAGTAAAATAAAAAATTAAATTTATGGTAAATATTTCCGGAATTCCATAGTTATAAAGAAGGTGTTATAAACGATAAGATATTTACAAATTTAGGCACAGGTTGTAGAGGGTGTAAAAGTATTTTCAGTATTTTATGAGAAATCAGTTCAGTTGTTAAAATTTACGCAATGCCACCAGCTGTACAGAAGAGATTTTCGTACAACGCAGGTTTTAAGTTAGAAGTGATTTACACTGATTCCTTGTACAAGGTTATAATTTGTTTATGCAATGAAGTATATTATTCCCTTTTGAAATTTTTCGTTTAAAATCACATTAAATTTCTTTTCCTTTAAATTTCCATCCTAACACCAAGGTGCGTCTTATGGTCCGAAGCATCTTATAGTACGTAAAATACGGTAACTAAAGTGATAAAATGGTACGAAATTTTATTCTGTCGGATCAGATTAAGTCCTCCATTTATTCCACAAAATTTGGACGATTTCTGCTTTTGCATTATGGTTTTGATCAGAGAGGCTAGAAACTTCCAAAGATGCAAAAAACTCTTGTAGTGTGTGACCTTTTAGTGATAGCAATAAAAAACAAGTATCTATTTCGCTGAAATTATATTTCCTATTCTCTTTGAACAAATTGGACTGCCCAAGCATGAGCATCTGCTCGGGTGCTTATCTCACCTTTGGAACATGCAAATTTTAAATAAGTAGTTTAATTCGTAAAATTATTTAATTAAGGAAGACTATTTCTTAACATATATTCTTAACTAGAATTTTATTCAACGATATAAAAGGACACATCTTTTTAAACACATGATGTGTTGATATTTAGTATAATTTCAGACATTTCAATCAGAAGTAACAAGTTCATATTACTAAATCGCAAGTTCTAATAATTGCTAACAAAACACAAGTTTGATTTAATTACAATAAAATTAAGTGTATTTACATAAAAATAAGGACATTCAGGTTAAAATTGTTATGCACGTAATTTACTGTATTAACTCAATACTACAAGTGACATTTATAATTGATAGGCCTACTTATTACAAGAACTTCAACTTCCATTACTGTATGATCAACTTATATGCTAAAATATCGTAATAGGTGGTTATAAATACACTGGCCGGCAAAAAAAACCGATGACTGTAAAATTTGTTGTAATTTTAAGATTAAACATAATTTTGATTGGATGTTCATACATTGTTGTTGGTAAGGATGAATTATTATTTTTATTAGACCATTATATTATTAGCTATATATACAGCATATCTGCTTTCTTCATATCTTCACTTTATCACCAAAAAAAAAAAACAAACAAACAAACAAACAAACAAAACAAAAAAAAAAAACATCGCAATAGGGCGATTCCAATCTGATTATGTGCACTAGCTTGTCATACACATTGCAAGGTGTTTCATTGTTGTATTGCATTTCCTTCGAAACTGAAAGGAAACTGTCTCCCTTCGCATCGAAGTGATTCTGTCAGTAAGTTTAGTTGAAATTATGCCTCTCAGTCCCGAAGACGTTGCCAAAGCTGTTGCTCTAATTGATGATGGACGCAGCCTCCGTTATGCCGCTGAAACCTTAGGCTCACTATTCACCACGGTGAAGAGGCAACATGGGGAATTAAGCGTGAAATGTGTCATTAAATTTTAATCTTAAAAAGGTATACAATCGCTGTAATTTTATTTCAAGCACTAGGCCTACTACATGATTTTTATTTAAACTTAACTTTTTAGAATTTCTTTAAATGATCGGTTTTTTTTTTTTTTTTTTTTGTCTGTCAGTGTATATTTATTTGATAAATTCAGTCCTAACCATCTTGGATTTGTAAAATTAGAGTCAGTTCCTTTTTACTCTTCTTTGTATTATCGTTTGTTCGTACAATAATGCTGTTTACTATATTTGTTAACTTTAGATCGTTTAAATTTGGGAAAAATTCATTAGTGAAATCTAGGAAACATTAATTGTTTCAATTTTGTATAGGCCTATATTGAACTAAATTTCTTTTAAATTTTGTTGAAATGTTTGGGTTTAAGACGTTAAGATCCAATCATTTACACACAAGGTGAGAAATATTGAACGAAATTTAAAGGCAGAGGTGGAATTTTGATACTGCTATATCTCAAATATTTCTGGATAAAATGTATGACCTTTCTTCTCCATTTACTATCGTAAGATACGTTTCCAGTGTATTTATTGCTACATATAAAACATCTTTTTCGGGAGGCAACAGGTTTGTCTAAATTGGAATTTTTAATTTATTGCATTTTGCTAGAACCCTCTCAGTTATCAAGATATGCAAATGTGTGTACATATACCTCTGTATGTATGCTTGTATATATGTATGTATGTAAATAGCTAGGTCATTTAGGTATGAATGTACGTATGTATGTTTGCATGTAGGTAAGTATTATGAGATATACATAATTGAAATAACTATACAGAAATCGTCAGCTATTAAAAAATAAACATACTATTTATTAAGCAGAGAAATCTTTCTGAAATTTAGTAAGAAATAGCCTTAAGGTTTCATTACATTAAAAACAATTTCAATTATTTAAACAAAGTTTTATTTACTTATTTACAAAGTATCGTCTTCTCTCCAGAAATCTAAAAATTAATATTTATAAGACTATTATCCTGCCTGTTGTATTATATGGATGTGAGACATGGCCGCTAACTGATCAGGAAGAACGTAGTCAGAGAGTGTTTGAAAATAGGATGCTTCGAAAAATATTTGGGCCCAAGAGGGATAACAATGGGGACTGGAGAAAATTGCATAACGATGAGCTTCAGGACCTGTACGCTTCACCAGTAAGGGTAATTAAATCGCGAAGGATGAAATGGGCTGGACATGCTGCACGCATGAGAGAGGAAAGGCATGTCTCAAAAGTATTGACTGGGAGACCCGAAGGGAAAACCACGTGGAAGACCTAGACGTAGGTGGGAGGACAGTCTTAGAACGGATTTATGGGAAGTAGGATTTGTGGGGATGATTGGATGGAGTTAGCACAGAATAGGGTTGAATGGCGGACTCAGGTAAACGCAGCAATGAACCTTCGGGTTCCATAAAATAGATCATATTCCTTTAGGATAGCTTGCTTAGGAATTTTCTATAAATTCAAGGTATTAATTGAGTACTAGTAATCTTATTTCAACTAGTTTCTGTGTATACGTGCATGTGTGTCTGTGTGTGTGAGCGCATATGCAGCTCTAACTTTTAGAATAGCAAAATCTTAATTAGCCTATAACTTGAACCGCAACGTTGGTACTTGCTCATGATTATTGATTAATATTCCCTTATTCAGGCAATATTCCATAATAACAACACATTTCAAACTAGGATATATTATCCAGTCGTACACAATAAAATAAACAAATACTCACCCACACATACACTTAAGCATAGATGAAGTGTTTTCAGCAGTCAAAACAACAGATGACGTTCACAAGTGCAAAATATCTTCATAATCTTTGTCAAAGGGTTATAGTTATGCTTTGAAAATTGTAACAGGATGCTATACGACTAGTGTAACCTGTATACTGAAGAAAACTTTACAGTAATTTCGATTTTTTAACCATTTCTTTCAACATGTTCATTTCCAATAGATTATACATTTAGTACACCTTACAGATAGGGTTATTCTTCAAAGGACTATTGGTATGACATATCAGGAAATTCTAACTAGCCTACATACTAATAAATGATTTCGTTAAAATCGCATAACCATGTTATTGTTATTTGTCTTTCTGTAACGTTAAACAATGTAATATGTATTATTTTAAAAGCCATATGTCCTGTTACTTAAAAAATTCTACTTACCGGCCAACATGGACTGAAACTAGGAAAAAAAAAAGGCTGAGTACTCACCTGTAAAAGAAGAGAAAAGATAATGTTACAATATGTAAAACGCAAATAATCCCAATAAGTTACTGTACGAAAAAAAAACACCTTAATAAACATTTTAGAAATTTAAAAAAAACTACTATATTAAAGAAAACCCATTTTATACCATGTGATTCTAATTTACGATGAAATCTTGAAATCTGAAACGGATGTTCAACCAAGTTTGCGGTATTCAGGATTCATGACATAGAATGTTTTTCTAATTATCATGGAAAATCTAATACAAATTTTACACACATCCAGCGTTGACGTTAATCAAATAAATACGATAAGAGTCTGCGGAATGTGTTAAAAAATTTATCTGGATCGGCGAAAACCTTGACAGAACTATAGATCTAACAGTAATTGAAGTGAAAAACTTGGGTTGTAGACATATCCTTTTAATCGTTCACGGAATATTATGATTCTTTATTTTAAAAAGTATAAATCAACTCTATCGAAGGGTACCGGTACAACCAATGGAGATAGACAAAAATGATAAGACCAAACGCTTGTGGGTTGAATATATGAAGGAGTGTAGTATCCATTTTTAAAGTAGCCTTTACTTTATGCCGACTCGGTCCAAGTTCTTATTGATACCTTTGGTGCCCCCCTTTGAACCTAGGCAAACAGAGAAATGCAACGCAGTAGCAATGTAAATCTTCAACAGTATAATTAGACCTGAACATGTAGCCTACTATAGCACTATACATACGACGTTACCAGGGGGAATATAAGCATTTCTTACTAGGAGCGAGCGTAAGCACTGTACAGTTACCACAACGGATAAAAAAAGAATAAAACTAGGTCCTATCTTATTTTTTTTCTCTTTCATAGTTTTCCCTCTCCCTAATCTTTATGCGGCCCGCGCCTTACCGGGCCGCGACCTATCGGGAGAGGAATAAACTAGGGATCACAACACAGACAGACATATTTTATTGACCAGACAAGGACATGGAGGGCCTCCCCGGATGAGTGATCAGCCCAATGCCGGGGCCACCTCCGAGATAACACGAACACATGTTTTTGGCAATTTGTAGAGCATGCTTTTACAAGTAAAATGTAAAAAGAAATGTGTTTACATTTATTTTTAAAAATGATTTGGTTATCGATTTTAGTAAAACCATGGGCACTTTTTTTTTTAGAATCTTGGCCCCCCCAATTAATTTTTCAACAACAAAAACGTTTAGGTTGTTATAGCTACGAGCTCTCTCCCTCTATCACACACCTGCTCACTCACTCCGAACAAGGCGAGGATGGGATGAAGATGATAATGACGGCCAGATGATATCCGGAGACCACAAGGGCCTAAAGTTACATGACATTTGTCTCACAGGTGACGAAAAACCCCGTGAAAAACCTCACACAGGAAACTTGTCCCGATCAGGAAACGAACCCGGGCCCGCTGCGTGAGAGGAGCAAACGCATCCCCTGCGCCACAGCGGTGGACTTCTATCTTACAATGTATAAATTAATATAAATCTCGCTAGCCAAAGATTCCTTGAACATTCCTTTCAATTTAATTGCCTAAATAGCAGTAGGGTATTCTTAACACTGATAAGTTGCCACCTGCAAGCGTATCCCAAATGTGATCCACATTTCAGGAAATATATGAGATACTCTTCAATGAAAGTGCGGTTACTAAGCTTATGTTTTGTTTTGTTTAGATAGTATCGTTGTCTCAAATCCTACCACGATTTACGCATACTCTGTATAAGACATTTCGGTACTTGCAATCCGTACAGAGAACAGGCACCTCAGCTAGTGAATGCAACAACATTAGGGCAATCAGACGTTTGTAATAATGCATGTATTTTTTTGTTTGGTTTCCTAGCACTTCTAGTCACTTCCCTGACTTCTGAAAGATGGCATCATGATGGAATAAATTTCTTAGGCAGGGATACTTCATATGAACATTTAATTATCTCTTACAACATAGTACTTGATGGGGTTATATGCTCCAAACACGTGTTTTTCTAATAATGTTCTCCCACAACCTTAAGCCCTGAGAGATTTAAACCGAACTGCTGTTTAAATAATTATCCTACAGAACGTTAATAGGCCTATACTTTAATAATTTACTTTCTCATGTTTTGTCAACAATAAGAAAAGTTAGAAAGTGACCACTATAACACAACGAAAACAACATTATAATACAATGAAAAATTATAACATTAGCTTACAAAGGTTAAAGAGCAAACAAGCCTAAGATAGTTCTTAATTAAAAAGTTTACTTCATTTCAATAGGTTAAATATTCTTCTACAGTATGAAAGCAATACTCAAGCAATAGTTTTTAACCTCAGACTTGTATGATGCTGAACTTTTTATTAATTTCATGGAATTTTGTAATTTATTATAACGTTTTCTGCTCATATGTGCCACACTGTGTTGAAAAGATTTTGTGTTAGTTCTACACATAGTTCAGTGCACATATTTATTTTGTCTTGTATAGTAATTTTGTATTTATTTTGTCTTGTATAGTACCTGTTATATATATAAATATATCTTGTTTTGCAATCGTTTTTGCAAGATAGGCCTAATAGCTTTTTATAAGGTGGTGAATCGCCCCAAATTAAAATATCGTAAAAATCGAATGTTACGTAAAATCGAATGTAACATGTAAAATATACACTCTTAAGTGACTCCACTGTCACTGATTACACTAAGTGCCAAAAATTATAACAGAGTGAGCCAAATTTACTTATCAGAGTTTGAACATTCTTGACCCACTTTAAGTTATTTTGTAGCCAGACACCTAAAAACTTTGTGGCAATTTCAATTCAAAGAGTTATGCCAGAAAATATTATATTAAAATTTATAAATACTATATATTTTTTAAGAATAAAGATAAAAATGCATCGCTACAGTTTTTTCTGCATTAAGCATTAATTTATTGCTTTTGAACAAGTTTTAAATATTATCAAGTTTTTCTTCAACTAATGCTTTCAGGTTATTAAAAGAATGAATTTCTAATAGTAAAATTATTTGTATTGTCACCATACTAATTCATGCTGATGAATGAAATACTTTTCTTTTTAGTCAAGTCAAAAAGTAAGAACAGGATCGATCGTGGGATAGATCCTTGGGTACTCCACTCCTTATAATCTGCTTTTTAAAAATAACATTGGTACATTTATTTTCTATTTGTATTCATAATTTCCACTGTTTCCTATCCTGAAGGTGTGATTGTATTTACCTAAAGGTTTGTCCCCTAATTCCAATTTTCTCTAGTTTAGTGAACAATACATTGTGATTTAAAGTAAAAAACGCTTTAGAGAGATCAGAAAATATACCACATATATGCTTATTACGTCCAGACTAAAATTGCATTATTTACAAAGGTTAAAACGATATCTAGGTATGCAAATAATGTTTTACTAATAACATTTGATAATACAGTGAGTCCATTTTATGAGGAAACCTCGCATCACTGCCGCATTGCCGCAGTGCAGTGTATTACCGAAGCGGAATTACAGAAAGTGGCAAATAATTTGTTTAAACGATGTGAGGCATGTCTTACTGCTGACGGGGGTCATTTTCAACAGTATCTCAAATAAATGGTGAGTAATAACCCTCTACATGTAGGCCTATGTTATGTTAAAGTCTTGATTTGCCGGTAGGAACGAAACACGGTCCCCGCCGTTGCAAGCACAAGAGCGGGGAAAGTGTGAGCAGGGGCAACGCTGATAAAAAGTTTCCGCATAAAATGGATTCCCTGTATTTTTGTAACATATCTGTTCATTTATATTATCTTGCATTAGTCCACCATGCATACGATAGGTTCGTTGCAACAGAGATGCTGTGTAGATAACTCCTGAGAATGACTAAGACGACAGCGCGAGGCAATACACCGATAGTTCATTGTACACATCCACTAACTAAAAACCAATACGTGGAAACTTTTTCAAGTAGAACATGAATAGACGTTGGGCTAATCTCGTTGTACTTGGCAAAACCATAATTATCGCCTGAGCTTTCACATTGCATGTAACGGTTTCTCTAAAGTATCACACAGGAAAATCAAGATTAAATAGACATGGTAAATTTTTCTACTTGGATCTCTCTATATGATACCTTTTGAAAACAACATTTCTGAATTTATTCATTCCATTATGAAAAGAAGTTTTTATAACAATCGTTTCACTGGTCTTCGAGTTACATTCAAACTGAGAGAAACATAGATGAAATATTTACATTACTAGTTTGTGTAATTCCTACAAAAGACAATATGTTGGATGTTTTCACGATTCATTCATCAACGAACACAGCAATAACCGATCTCTGGTTTACTGCCCTCTTGTCAAGATAACCTTGTTTTATTCCATTTATATTTCGTAAATAAAAACTCCATAGTCATCGTCATCTTCCTCATGCCATCACAATGAACAAATCACCTCTCATTTATGTGTTTATTCAACTAACAGAGTTAGTCCAAAAAAGAAACAAATTATTTTATAAATTTCTTAATCCTTTATTATTTTGCCTCAGTAGCGCATTCATACGATAAGCATAATCTACTATAAAATATAATAAAAAGTCTTATTGGTTATATGCTTCATTTAATATTGCATTAAAAATAATCTTTAATGGTTCATTGTTCAATGTCGATAATTTGTTTCACTTATTTTGTACAATTTTAAAATATCCGATTATTTTAAATGTTCCAGGAAACTGAGGCAAATGAACTTCAGAAGCGCCGAATAGCAAGATCGTCAAACGCTATCAAAAAGTTTTTAAAGTACTTTGACAAAATCCTGGAAAAGACTAAACCACAATATCGCAAGAAACTAAAACATATGAAGCACCAACCACCAATCCAATTTAAGAAGAAGCATAGAAAGTCCTTAAAATCTGAACCACCAATCAAAACTAACGGCCAGTATCCACCTCAAAGTGTACCTAGAACGAAATCGATGCATGAACCACCGATCAAAACTAACGGCCAGTATCCACCTCAAAGTGCACCTAAAACGAAATCGATGCATGAACCACCGATCAAAACTAACGGCCAGTATCCACCTCAAAGTGTACCTAAAACGAAATCGAAATCTGAACCACCACTTAAAACTAATGGACAGTATCCCCCTCAAGGGAAACCAAAACATAAAAAGTCATGATTCTTCCTAGAAGGGCTAGGTATTCTGTATGTTTGAAGAAAGAGTCCAAAGTTAACACTAAAAAAAGTAGGCCTACAGGTCTAATATTACAAGTGAGTGAATAAATCGTGTTACCGGTGATAGTTTAAGATAAAGTAAGTTTCCGAGAAAAGCGCATAAGTATGAGATAAAGGCTTGCTTTCATAACTTAAGCTTTCTTTTGAACATTATCTCAAAAGTCAGCATCCCGATGTTTCTTCAAAGCATTAAAGTATGTCACAAGAGGCCATGCATAGAAGATGTGATCAGCTGTTTTTTTTAACAAGCCATTTTGGTTTTTCCCTGCAGTTCAGTGGCTCGAATTTCCATGCTTAACTCTAGTGAAGTAACGAAGCATCAGGTGTGGCTGTTGTTATTTGGAACGTACGAACTGAAATTATTCCTCTAACTTCATCAAATCTCTACAGTCAACGCAAGTTAGCAGCAAACCGGTGGATTGTATGTGAAGAGCATCAGCAAATGCAAGTCAACCTTTCAAAAACAATTCTATTGTTCTTCGACAAACATAACCATGTCGTTGTTCTATCTAAATCAGTGATGGACAAAGTACGGCCTCAGACAGGTTCTATGCAGCCCGCATCAGGAAAAGAGAAGAAAAATATATTTCTTACTGGATTGCTTTTTGTTTGATTTCATGACTCCATGATGAACTTTAAAAGAACTTCAAGGCCTTTAGCGTTTAGCAAGCCTTGGATATTTTCATTATCTCATTTACGGTAGACTGATAACCGGACTTCAGCACAAATTTGTTGAGTTGCAAACTAACATTCAGTTGTTGTTTCTTAAAGTCTCAAAACTTGAATTCTACAAGTCCTTACCGAAGGCTATCGCCATGTTTGCATCTTCATATGTGCGTGACCAGTGTTGTATTCTTTGAAACTTCAAAGAAGTTGTCAGAATCTTACAGACAGATAGACAGACTTTTGACTTCACTCCTGAGGCTCATCTCGTTCCAGTAGCAGAACGGACCATGAAAGCGTATCGGAAGTACAGTCTCAGTTCCACTCGTCTTATACTAATCATATATAAATAACAGACAAAACAGTTCTGAAAATCGCACCATTTCAGCATTTCGATGAACTATTTGTGAATTTTTTCTGTCATTTTGCCCACTCCCGTAGAGGTTTGCCATCACTGATCTAAATGGTGAATCAGAATCTAGCTCCATCACAAAACAATATGTAAGAAGGTTGTCAAAATGAGAAATATGTTTATCATTATTATTAAAAAAAGATAATGCATATTTGATTCTTAAGTGATATTAGTTATTCTGATTTTGCTCACATCTTTAGTAGTGAGGGCCATTTACAATTAAAATTGTAAATTTCTCGATCTATAGTGTAAGAACCTCAAAGATTTATAAACATTTAATGCAATTGGTAATATTCGGTTACAGCATAGTGTTTCTAAATAGATGGCTAGGTGTTTGTCTAAAAATGGTGGAATTTAGGTTTTAAAAGATCTTAAAATAAGGATTGTAGAATACCAACGTCAGTGGAGTGGAGAATTTACTGATGTGCAAGACCATAATCAAAATCAAATGTTTCATTCTCGTTAATTTAATGTGTAGCATTTCTACTTATATCTTAGAGAAAACAAAAACGGAAACATCGAATTTACATTGAAGTGTGTGTAACTTTGGGCTCTCTAAATTGTATTTATATGTGTGATATTAAGTTTTATATAAATATAAAATTAAATCTTCTTTTTATAGAAGGGAACTATAGTCACTTTACCATCCTTACCAATCTGTGTGTTACATTTATTTTCCTGAAGTTACATTTCCTCTGGTTGTCTGTTATATCATTTTTTCCTCCTATACAGCCATTTGTTTCATTTTTATACCGTTCACTTTTACCTCAAGCTTGTTTAAATGATTTGTTCTGATTGTACTCCCGCCGTTCCATAACGTGATATAGAAACAGGTATTTCATGTTCTTCCATAAAGTAAAGTAAAGTGTTTCCTACACAAGCCATGGAGACTCTGAGGGTTCCAGGACGTTGAAGCTCCAGATTTTTGACATTCGGAAAGTGAGGATGGTAAGATTGTCAGCCTTACTCACCGGCCGCCTTTCCCCATAGATTGCTTCTGGTACTCATTTCTGTTAGAACCTAAGTCGACCCCAGGGTCATAGTACCACCATAAGGATTAGGCCAATTGAAAAATTCCAACGACCTCATCGGGATCGAACCCGCGACCCTCCAGTTTGTAGAGCAGCGCCTCAACCACTACGCTACGGCGTACCCCCATAATATGGTAGAGATACGTTAAATTTTGAAGAATTAGATGGTTAGGCTGTGTAGGTCTATGCTACACTGTTTCAAATTTGATACTAGTACTACTACTACTACTACTACTACTACTACTACTACTAATAATAATAATAATAATAAACCCTTTTATTTTATCTGGTAGAGTTAAGGCCTTGATGAATTGTCGTCCACTCAACCAGACACAGAAATTTACATTACATAGTTCAAATAATATTCTGTACATTCTAACAATTTCATTGCAGCTGTCTTAATGGCACCCTTCTTTAATGTAGCACATTTCTTGAATTAGAGTAGCAATTGCAGAATGACATTACAACAGTCGGATATTAATTGTTTTTCTGCAACAACGGGTGCCCACTTCACTGATATCCATACTCAGCTTCGTATCTATTTACCTTGCAAGACTTGTACGCAATGCAAAGTTAACATCTGACTGACTTAAGGATCGCTCCAATGTTGCACATAAAATAATATCAACCACTATTCAGATGCTCACTCCCAGCCAAGCATTATTCCTGTGTCTATACCATATAATGGAATACAGGGAGTACATCAAATCCTTCCTCTTCTCAACATATCCTCCTACCAATTCTCAAAATGTTGCATGTTTTCTTTGTCACCCCGTATGTATCTGTATTATACATTTACACCAGTAGTCCCGTGCGAAAATTCAGCCTGCTTCCTTCCCCCTCCAACAAATGACATAATCTTTCCTCAATGAGTACAAAGTTTAAGGTATCAGTACATAGAATTGTGTACCGACTTCTAACATAGAATGCCCCCTAACCCTCGTGACAACAAACTTAGGTTTGCGAGAGTATTTCATAATTGAATACACACTCTCCGCAATGTTGACACTCTATATCAAAATGTTAAGTGAGAAAATGATATTGTTCACGCCTACTGTAGAGAAAGTTATATAAGTTAATCAAATGTTATTTTTCTTTGCATTGATTTTTTCCTCTTTTACCGATTTATAGGATTTAATTCTATCAATATCCTCTCTAAATAATTTGATCGATTACGTCAAATCCCAGTATCATGCCATTTCCCAAGTTTCACCGAAAACTATAGTGATGTCATGGAGACAGCACATTTGCTTCATTATCAATCAGAGTTAATTCCATGTAATGAATTCGGTGAGATTTGTTTATTATATATGTGTTTTAAAGTCAACTGAATATGCTATGCCAGAGGTTGGTAAAAAGAATCCCATTCTCTGATAGGCTACCTTATTCATTGAAGTAGGCTTTGTATGACTTGAGTCAAACATATGTGTGTATATGTGTGTGAGACAAACATATGTATGTAGTATGTTTATTATACAGAGTTTATCATAATTAATAGGACAAACCTAAACGGTTGAAAGCATACGATAAGAGAAGCATGCATAGGTTCGCAAGCAAGCCGTGAGCGATTCAGCTGTGTTTATACTCCTTTTCGAGGCGATGGGCTTACCACCTGTCCCTCTACCCTCTCTCGGAAAATAAGCATATCAAAATTAGTATAGGTAATGAAACCTCCATTGGAGGCCCCTTCGCCCCACCTGGGGATCATAGGGTACCAGATACAGATACAGATATACTCCTTTTATCTACGAGGCCATTATTGCGAATGTGTGGTTATGAGCCGCCATTGACGTTGATACCGTTGAACTACAGTAGCAAAGAATTGTACATGCTTGACAACAATTCCGAGATTATCCGGGGGTGTTTGAAAGAATTCGAAACTGACTGCAGAGACGAGTGCAGTATTGCATCCAGGTGCAAGGACAACACTTTGAACACCTCTTTTAACAGGAAGAGTGTACAGTATTAATAACATGTAACATACTAAAGTAGTAAGTTGACAAATACAGGGTGTTAATGAATAACACCGAAATATTTGACCTGTGTATAGAGGGGACATAGACAAGCAACTTTTATTAGGAAATTTTTGCTCTATGATGTAAAATGTGTATGCTGCAAGGGCATTAAAGTCATTACAGTTTGGTGCTCATAAGTCAATAATTAAGCGAAATAGGGTTAAAATTTTCATTGAATTGACTTCACGCCTTCTTAGTGATCGATAAAAACCTGATTCGTAATCATTCATCAACAGCTCAATCATAATGTAGAGTTTTCATAATCTGCAAAATTTACAGACTAATCACTTGATTAGCCACCGCTGCATTAGTCCTTTTATTCATAACTACAGTGTTAACAACGAAGTTCCTTTGTTTTGCACTTTTTTGAAATGTTAGAAGTCAGTGGCGGCCATGCCCTGGGAGATTTTATGCTGTAACAGAACAAATTGAATCCATAGAGCAAAAATGTCTTAATAAAAGTTGCTTGTTTAAGTTCCCTCTATACAATGGTAAAATATTTCGGTGTAAATAATTAACATTCTGTATATTCACCTTATACCCTAAATTTTACTTATAAATGAAATGCATAAGCCACTTGGGATACTCTGAAGTTAAATATCACTGCGTACTAGTCGTAGTATATAAAATCACCATGCAGCAGTTGCAGCACTAGTTCCCAATAGTTGTATGTAGAAGGTCAACAGCCGTAATATATAAAAAGATTACAATAACAGCAGTTGCACAATTGTTATTTATGGGAAGTCACTTTGTATTGTGTATGAGTTAAAATTATATTATGCACTAATTAAAACACTTTTGTGAATTTCACAGATGTTAAATGTATGACAATGTGTTATTTAACTTCAGAGTATCCCAAGTGGCTTATGCATTTCATTTATAAGTAAAATTGAGGATATCAGGTGAATATATTTGTCAACTTATTATAATTGACCCTCAAAGGTAAAAACAAAGAAATTCATCAATACTAAAGTAGAATTGTATTCCTTGTTAAGTTAAACTCACTGCCTTCTAGACTGTATTACTCGTGTATACACTGCCTGTTCTATACGGCTAAATTTGCGTACGCGGCGACATTACAGATGGCAGCACCTTCCACACCCAGCTGCAATACCCTTTACATTACCATATGCTCTGTGTTGCTCTCTGAAGTATAAACTCGGAAACTGAAATATGCTGGAATTTCATGCTATCTGGGTGTGAACTGTGTCGCCTCTACTGGAGAAATTAGGCAATTTAACAATACTCTGAACTCCATGTTAAAATAAAGCATAGGACAGGCAGTATAATTCTCGAGACGGCGGTGGTTAAACTATGAGAGAATTGTGAGGCAATTTAGAATGGCAATCACACGAAAAGTCTACTTTTAAAATAATTTTAAAAGTAGACTTCTCGTCCTAATTAGTGCAAATGAATTATTCATTTTCACTAATTAGGACGATGTTTCTTAATGAAGTCAGCAACGGCTCGTAACAATACATTCGAAATAATAAATCTCGCAATCGACTTGTTTGCGGACCAATGTTTGCTGGAACTTTTTTTGGTTTTTGTTAACGTATACTTTCAACCGTTTCTGTGTGTGCTATTAATTATAATTATACACCCTGTATAACTATGTGTGTGTATATTAGCAAAACGCCTTCGCACATCCTGAAGTTTGTTGCAACCTGTGTAACATATTCTTTCCTTTCACCTTCAAAATATTACTACGAATATAATATTTTAATAACGAAAAATCAAATATTAGAAATTTAAATTCGTATGTCAATTTTAAAATACAGGAAATCGTATTAAAAACACTGGTAATCAGTTTGAAGGATTAAATTTTATCTTTTTTATTTTTATTTTTCTGATTGTGGACAGTTGAATTCTCTTTTCAGAAGTATCTTCCAGCATACTTATGTTTTTAATTTATACCATTCATCTTACGTCGTAAAGAAATATTTAGTGTCGACAATGCATTTCACGGAAAGTTTAAAAATGTACCTATCTGTTTCTGTAAATAATAAAAAAAAAAGCCTAAAACGTACTGTAATTTGTAAATCTGGATTTTCTGCCGGAAATATCAAAAGGCCCATAAAATAAATATACGAGTAAGAGTGATATTATGACGGGAAAGATTCAGTACTGCAATTTCATCTGAATTCAGCCATGTTGTTTTCCGGGGGTCATGTGTAACTTTTGTGTTTAGAGCCTTTCAAATATAAGTTTCTTGTTCTTACGTTAGTGTGCCATGGGCACAATCAACAAAGGAGGCTACGACCAACAAAGTGTTGAGAACACTAAACTTCATAATATTTTTTTGGTATTTTTAAATTTTTATTTATTATTATTTTTATCTACTTTTTATTTATTTTTTATTGTATTTTTTTCTCATGATGATATCTGTGAGGACAAGTACATAGGCCTATAGCATATTTCAATTTCAAGTTTTCACCTTATTCTCTCATATCACTTGAAATTGAGTGAAACATGTATTTTTATGTCATCAACCTAATAAACATAATGCATGGCTTACAAAGGAGCCAATATGTGTTTATTTAAAACATTTTTAACAGTTTAACCCTGTGCCACTTACAGATTAGTGGGGCCTATAATATAGATTAAATGTGATTTCTATCAAAGTTGCACAACCAAGTATATTTGCTTTACGCCTTTTCCCATCATAAACATATTTTAAAATAAATAATGTATTAAGACTATTACTAAAAAATTACGAATCTCAATTCCCAATATGCCATGGAGTTATCTAAAAACATTTTACATTTCTTGCAGGGATCAGCGGCTGTAGGACCAAATATACACCGATTAATAGGGGTTGTAAAGATAGACAAATTAATAGAGTACGTTTTGCAAATCGTTAAAAATGCTCCAGCAGAAGTACGTGAGAGACTGATGTACAAAAAAAGAAAGTTTCCTGTTAAGCGTTATAAGAAACGAGTAAAGCGGCTCTATGCTCGCCGTCCAAAGAAAGATAATTTGAACTAAATCTGTCAGATTTATGATGTTCAAGATGCATTTATAAAGTTAAGTAGGTACTATTGTCAATCAATTCAAGAATCATCATTGTCCTTTTTCTCTGTTATTGGATCTCCTCGACTAATTCAGATCTCAAATGGAATGGGAGCGCTAGTCAAAAGAAATGCAATCATGTTACAGCTACTGAGTGGATTAAGGAGCAATTCTATACTTGATCCAAGATGTGAACGGAGCAAAAGTAAACAGCAGACTTGCCTTGAACAACTGTGTCCTGTCGTTTCATTGGTTAATCGCACCAGCGCATACTTCACGATAGTGCGACAAGCTCAGTCAGGTGTTTACTTCCATTCCGCACACTCGTAAAATTATTTATATATTATGTAATTGTGAAAACATAAGTTCTGTTAAATAAGCTGCTTGCTTTGGCATTTATCTCATAGGCTTACATGTTTTACAACATATATCTAGCAAACAAGATTTTACTTGTTTTTATCGTTGCCTTGGTAATTTTGTTGATTCTGAAGAAAAACAAGTGAGATAAGTTACTAAATACAACACGTATTTTATAACATAATTAATTAATTCGTTGTACATTTCATTCACATAATGTGTGATGAAGTACATATAAGTAAAATAATAGGCATTGCCTCTAATTATATAGAAGATTATTGTGAGCCTTCAGAACTTAGGTCACCAATAAAGAAAAGTGAGAGGAAAAAGGTTTGTCGAGCGGCGAGAAGATACAGACTGTAAATATGTACAAAATATTGGGAATCGAACCCAGGACCCTTGGTGCTTAATCTAAAAAAAAAGAAAGCTCAATTGACTTTACTGTATGTAATTGATTAAACAGTCTCAAAAATGAACTCTCGTGAACTGTACTTGGTACTTTCACATTAGGTTGTTTACTTTTGCTCCGTATACATTTTGGATGAAGTATAGTCCCTATAGTCGATGCAAGGTCCGTCCGCTACTGCCAAGAAGCCATCACGTAGAATCAAGAGATAAGTTGTGCACTTGCATCACTGAAATCAAGTGACCTCAAGAAACTAAGAAACTAATTTGATGGCTGTTGTGCCATAGACAGGCATTTGTGCTATCATTCATGTATAGCAGCGCTTGTCTCGGCATTGGAATCCACTGAGGCTAGGATTGAAGTGCAGAATCCGTCCTATGTATCTCCCAGTCTACTCGACAACGGTCCTGCACTGACACGGGACGACCGTGACTATAGTGATTACTCGCTGAAACAGCTCATCCATGTAAGATGTTAATAGACTTGTTCCTACATCCATGACATGTAGGCCCTATTGTCATGTACAGTCGAGTGCACGGCATCTTTCCGATATAATGGTGGTTTACGTTTAAAAGGAATCACATAACCGGCTCCGCCACGCCCACTCCCCACCCCTGCGCCTATACTTTTTTCGCGTTGGAGGATACGCAGCAGAGGCTAACCCTCCACTTAGTGTTTGTATTATTCCTCTCGCTCCTTCGCTCCTGAATCTGAAATCGACCTGTGTTCATAAGTTAATATTTAAATGCCAGACTTTTGATATCAAACCAATATGAGTCGGACTCACCCTGGGGGCTGGTCCGGAAATTTGTTGTGATGCATGCCTTATAGCTATTCCACCTTCTTTCTCTGCTCGCCTATACTGAGCGTTGTTCATAAGCTAATGTATGTGTTCTGACTTGAATACAAACCAGTAAGAGCTAGGCTTACCCAGGACTGGTATGCAACGCATGATTAGGAGAATCAATTCCAAATTTAAATGAAGAAAAATTAAAAGAAACCAGAAGCACCGGAAAGTTTTCGTGCAATCGACTGTACGAAGGTGCATGTGCACATTGTCAGTTCCCTGAAAGAAAAAATAAAAAGAAGAAGAAGAAAAACATTGCACGCTTAAGTCGCGCAGCGAAACTGACAACGTGCGCATGCGTCGTGATACATGACGCACTTAACAGTATATGACATGGCTGCAGGAAAAAATCTAAAACCATGTAAATAAAGACTGAAAATGTCTCCCGTAGAACATTAAGTTATGGAAATCAACGCTTCTGTTGTAAGCTCGTACCAGGACAGAAAAGGCAAGAATGATTTTAGAGTGGAAGATATGTATCATATATATATTAAAGTGATGGTCAAATATAATAAATATCGGTAATTAAAAACATAACTTAACACAATGATCAACAGAGTAAGCGTTCTGAGCGAACGCATATTGGCAAGCTAGCACGAACCGCGGGTTAAAATGCAGTTAAATGTGTGACTTTGTCGAATGTAATTGCCAGCAGAATATATTTTGTAGGAGGGGAAAGAAAACCGCTGCAATGCATATATATGCACATTAAAGAACCCCTTCAACGAAAGGCCTGGGAAAATAATCAAAATCAATATCAAATTCAACTTGATCCGTCTATGGGTTTACAGGGAATAAAGGAGCACTAAAAACACTCCGCCTCAAGCGGTTTCGTTCAAAATCTGCATGAAACAGGTTAGCAGTTGGCCTAAGCCTTTGTCGATGCGTACACAATACAAGCAGCACAACTAATAATAAAAGTAAGGTATCATTTATTTTATAATCAGTCTGAACAGTGTAACCTGTTACAAGGTAGGCCCTATTACATTAAATTAATTTAATTTTGTACGACTTTCATAAACCTAAACAAATTCAACTCGTTTCAAATATGAAATGATTATTAATTTCGGTGACTTACTTGTTGTATTTTCATTATTATTATTATAATTATATAATGACGCTCGTAAAGGTTCCATCGCTACCCACAATATGACAGCTGAGCTAATTGCTGAAAGTTCGGATCACAGTTAACTTACTTGGTTGGAAGCCCGATAATTTGTTTATTAAAATATTAATTCATAAAACCAAAAGTCTCATGTCTTACAAAGTTAAGGATATTACGAGAAATAAAGTTTCATATAACTTTAAAGATAACATATAAATGCATCAGTCTACCAATAAAAATACGTGCTCATAGTAGTCAGAAAGTGACATTCCGAGCATGCGCGGTCTCAAGTAAAGAACGGATATCTCCTTAATTTATTAATTTATATTTATATATATAGTCCTATATACTGTATTGTGGGCAGATTTATAGCGAATCTCTGCTCGGTAGGTACATCAATTTATAATATTTTTTTTATATTTCGTCTCTCGCGTATTATTTCTTCTTCTTTTCCTTAGTTTTACCTCTCGCTTTTAGGGAGGTTTAAGCAATCCACGCCAACCGGGCCTTACAGAGTCGCGACCTATCGGGCGAGGGATTATCAATTGGATCACATACATACATTTTTGAACAGACTAGGATATGGAGGGCCTCCCCGGAAGAGTCATCACCCCAGTGCCGGGGCCACCTCCGAGATGACACGAACACATAGGACGAGACAGACCATTCACAGACACATTCACTCTGAACAAGGCGTGGTTGGGATGAAGATGATAATGACGGCCAGATGATATCCGGGGACCACAAGGGCCTAAAGTTACCCGTCATTTGTCTCACAGATGAGAAAAACCCCGGCTAAAACCCCACTTAGGTAACTTGTCCCGAACGTGGGCCCGCTAAATTCAAATTAAATTATAAATTAATTATATGCTACATTATTGTATTTCTGAAATGCAATGACATGAAATGAAGTACAATCAGCACTCTTGTGTTACTGTGTTTTAATTCAAAGTTAATCCTTCACTGATTCACCTTGTACTGTGTTCTTTGTCAAATTTTAAACACTTTATTCGCTGCTATTGCTGCTGTATGTCTCCTACACGTCAACTTTATAGATTAAACTAATAAGTTAATTTTAATTTTTGAGTTTTTCTTTGGATTTAACGGTTATTAAAAGCTTAGCCACTTAAGCTGAAGTGTCACCAAAAACATGGAATTCTGACAAATAAGTATAACTGTTGACAAAAGTCTGCTTACTCAGTTGTTTCAAAAACGTAAACTGTCAGAAAACAAGACATTCTTATATTTTCGTATGTCATTGTAAAATTTTATGAAACAGAAAGGTGACAATTTACATAATATTGTTCAATTTTTTTTTTACATTTGAAATATAAAAATGACGCACTCTATGATTGTCAAACATTTGACTTTAGCTGTATTTCTGAAATGCAGAATGGTGAAGTACAATGATACAATGAAGTACAATGATACAATGAAGTACAATCAGCACTCTTGTGCTACTGTGTTTTAATTCAAAGTTAATCCTTCACTGATTCACCTTGTACTGTGTTCTTTGTCAAATTTTGTATTGTTTGTTATATACATGTTTTACGGATCTTTAAGATTCAGATTTTACATAGGAAAGTGTAGTGTGTTCATGTTGGCTGGCTTGTTTCATTAGAGCAATGTTTCTTAACCTCCTTCTTGATGCAACCCTTATCACTTCCGTAAGTTATGTCTTTCCACTCTTTTACTTCACATTTCTATACTGCCTTTTGAAAAGAATATCATGACGTGGCAAAGTTAATACTTAATGACTTGAAATAACTTCGCAGTCAAACTGTAAGATAGGCTGAGCTGATTTCCTTTCTTCATGATCAGCTGCTTTATTTATCAGCTGGCAAACCTTTACACTTCTAAATGAGCAGTGGAAAAGAATTTAAGTGCTGTGTGCACATGAGGATTCTTATCTGGAGTTTTAGGAGAGTTCTAATTTTACTTCACAGGATCCTAGCTTGGTGAATTCGGGTTCGCTACTATGGTGAACATAAAAACCCAATAAATAGGCTGCTTCTTGAAAATCTTATCTTATTCTTTGCATTAGAATATTATACGGAACAATTCCCGTAAAAATTGTTCACGCAAAACAATGCCATATTTCATGCTAATATCCACTACAGAAATCGTTCAAGCATGCAATTTCACATTTCACACTAGCTTTTATTAATACGTGATATGAATGGTCTATTGTGCGTTCATACTTACAGTTAGAATATATTTAATAGTAATTTTTGATAAAAGTCCCTTGCAAAAATTAAGAAAATAAAAATCATGACATTGCAATCAGTGAAGGGGTTACTGGTTCAGAAACATTGCCCTACCATATGAAGTAGACCTAAATTATTAGAAATAAATATTTTCTATTACTCGTGTAATCATTGTAAGTTTATGTACTATATATATATATATATATATATATTCAATGGATCTGTAAGATCCCAACTTTACTCAAGTGATCTGTAATTCGTATACAATGCAAAATGTATTAAACATTGTAAAACTGCATATCTTTCACTTTCCTCCACCATCTCATGCGTACACCTTTTCCTTCTTCCTGAGTGTTTAAAATCATGTTGGGATGTACTGTTGAACTCGATCAATTAAATAATTACGTAACATCTTTATTCTTAACTTCTTTATTATTATAGACCATTCAGTTACAAAAAACCATCATCAGGGCATCGTGTATGCAGAGTCACATTTAAGAAGATTAAAACTGTTTCACTATTGACGTCATTTTTAAGATCCCAACTATACTTTACTTATTTATAATTGCAACCCATAACGCAAGTAGGTTTACATTTTTTTAAATCCTTAGCTTATGAGAATATTACAGGAGAAAAATTCCTCCGGCACTGGGATTTGAACTCAGGACCTTTGGCTATTCGCGCCAATGCTCTACCAACTGAGCTAAGCCGGAGCTCAATTCACAGCGCCAGATGGAACTTCTCTCAAATCCCAGTGCCGGAGGAATTTTTCTCCTGTAATATTCTCATGTAGTGTCCAACAGAGACAATAATCTGTGGCTCATGAATGCTTATATACCTGTCCTTAGCTTATGTATATAAATATGTACGGTTAAAATGAACTTTGATCCTTCTTGTTCCAACATACATAACATATAAGAAAGAAATAATTATTGTATCTTCTAAATTTTTTCTAAAATATTCAAGAATTTTGAACATCGAAATCTACACCTATACCTGTAGGTCAAGTCAAAAGTTTTTTTTTTTTTTTTAATTCTGTCAATGCAATAAAATTATAAGAATATTTTAGAAATTTAAGACCACTTAATCTTTCCAAAAACAGAACAAATAAGCACATTTTTCAGGCTTGGTTAAATGAAGTTAGGTTGGATTGGGTTTGGCTAGGTCATATTATAATGTGTAACTTCTGAAGATTTAAAATTACACAACTTATCCTTAAGTAAGATATCTTTAGCACTTATGTGAAGTGCTGACAGTTTTGCTAGTTTTCTTAAAATTGCGTGTCTTATTATGCCAGTTTTTATCTGTGTGTTTAATGGAGACAGTAAAATTGTAATGATGTAATAGTCAAAGAGCTTTGATTACGTTTAGGCTATAATGCAAGAACAATTTTAATACTTTTGATCGAAAAACATTTTTAATACATAGGAAAAATAATTTAATTTTACAGGGGCCTACCAACCTAGCGCTGCTGTCAGATTTGGGGCACGTGGTCTGCGTATTGTTAAATTATTGACTGATCGAGATGGGTAACAATACCTAGGCCTACTTTGTTAAGTAAAGTCACAAAAGGAGCTGAAATCTTTCAAGAAAAGACACCAAAAATGGAAATAAAAAAAGTATATTTTAAGCAAAGCATTAGCAACTATATATCTGGGAAAAGATTTTTACAAACCCTGTACTCGATATCACCACCATAGTGAACTAGTGCTTAGCATGGCTGACCACGAATCCGTAGGTGTGGATTAGATACCCAGTAGGCCTACCCCTAGGATTTTTCTAAACTGGATCTGGAATGGGTTGCACTCAGATTCGTGAGACAATTGAAAAATTATTTAATAAAGAAGTAGCGGTTCCTGTCACGAAAACCATAATCAGTGTTCTGACCACATGCCCCTCCCCAGTCCTGTCCTCTGACATGGTAGATGACGCAGGGATGGATGGTAGGCCTATCTCACAAGGGATGTGGCGATACGGAACTCAATGTTACGTCATAAAATGACAATATTTCATTGAAGGTTAAGAGATAGAAAGAAAGTCAGTAAGGATGTTTTGCACTTGTCAAAGCCTCATCCGTATACAGTAGAGTCCCGCTAATCCGAACCCCGCTATTCCGAAAATCCGCCTATTCCGAACAGAGTTCGGAAAAAATACCTATTTTTTAACTTAAAAAACAAGTGACATTAAAAAGATGTTCATGAAAAAAACGTACATTTATTGTTATACAAAGAAGTTAATAGAGACATACATAGAGCCTAAGCTTGATGAAAACGCCTGAATCCAAATTGGAATGAAAGCTGGTTACTTACAGCACATTTCGGCTCCAATTACACAATTTCCCGCACTTAATTTACGCATTAGCAAGTTGATATTATTCATGAAATCCGCCTATTCCAAATTTCCGCTAAACCGAACGGTGTTCGTTCCCAATTAGTTCGGAATAGCGGGACTCTACTGTATTTTCAAGATGAGTGTCTAACCCTTTTTATTTGAGTTTTAGGTGGTTGGTGAAATTAAACTAACCGGTACAGAAGTTATTTTCCTGTACATTGATAATTTTTTTCAGATGAAGAAACGGGCTCGCATGTTTTACATGAGAGAGAAGAGAATGGAAGAAAGGCTGTCTCATATGTTGTGGTGGTGGTGGCGAATTACCCTTCGCATTTAAAAGATGTCTCAAATAATCCCTCACTTGGACTTGACTCGACTCGACTCACTCGCAAAGAGGCTTCTTACCAGTTACTCGAACCACTGTCCAGAAAATTTCTGAGTTCTTGCAATTTTTATGAAGAAGCAATACTGTAGTAGTACTCCGACCCAAGGAAGAATAATAAGAGTGAAGTATATATATATATATTTTTAAATTTGGTTATTTCTGGCACTTGGAATTATTATGTGCGTCTTACAAATCAAAATCAAATTAAGAATATTTCATGTAATTTAATTTGATTTGCCGTGAACTTCGAGAAGATGCTATAAGGCTGCATAAACAATTTACAACATTACAAATTACAAATACAAGTAAATTAAAATGACAAATCAAATACAAATACAACAATACAGCTCAGAAGTCAACGAACGTTAAAGAAATAACAAAACTTTGACATAATTTCAAATCCTTGCTAGCCAACAAAACAAATATATAAACAAACAACTCATACGCTGATCGATATTTGATTAAACGCTTAGGGATTTTTCGATTCAGGATTATCAACCCCCTGAATATATTGTGTAATTTTCAGAAAGATTGCACCTCAGCACTCATCTGTTATTGTTCTGTCTATTTCCCAACTTCGACGTGAAAACTGCAGTTCCTTGATTGGTGGGGAAATAGTTAAGACGATCAATGGTCATGCTCTTCAGCTTGCTATTTACCACTAGATGTTCAGTTATATACGGTAGCTGTGGGTGGAATGATCAGCGGAAGTCGAAAGCCATTGGTTGGCGATTTCCATGGATTATTATTACGCATTACACGAGTTCCTGTTTGAACACACCTCTCTCCTATGACTGATTGCCCTTAACGGTCTAAAGATCTCGCACGAAATCTGTGCCGATGAGACCTTTACTCTCTAGAGAGAGACATGCTATTGTGCGAGAGAGAGAGAGAGAGAGGTAGCTTGGCCTTTACAAATAGAAAGGGAGGTACTGTTGTGCGAGAGAGATAGGTAGCAGGCCAATCGACGCTACAGTCCCCACGAAAACATAAAGCAATGACGTAGGCAATCGGCACAGATTTCGTGCGGGATCTATACCTCACTGACAGACAAGTACGTCATATGCACTATTGTGAGGTGTTAACAGAGCAAAACTCTCGGTGATGCTTCCGTTCATAGGACCTATTCCCGGATCGTCTAAGAAAAACTTCATTTCACTTTTGAATGGTTCTACAAAAAAAAATCCTTCTTGAAGAGAAAGAGAGTAACTGGTTAAATGAAAGCTGAATAAAGAAGCTGTTCTTATGAGGAGAGAAACGAGACTTGACAAGTCTGAGTGAGTGCTTATTATTTCAGTCCAGCCAGGAATGTGTTCAGTGGAATGTATTATCCAGTTTGCATGTATAAAGTAAGTACTGATGTTATCGAAAAGTGTTCATATATTTTGCAGGAAAATGCTGCCATTGGAGCATCCATACATCGGATTGCAAAACCATTAAGAAATGACAGAGTAATAAAGTACCTTGCGCAACTCTTAAAGAACGTTCCGGCAAAAATTCGCAAAACCATCTTGTACATAAAACAAAAACGTCCTGTCAAAATTTACAATCCCAAGAAACCAAGAAAAAAGCTACGACTATAAACTCAACTCAACTATGGGAAATATTGCAGAAAAGCATGGAGAGTTCCCACAGAAACGATTCTCGTTAATAGCTGGCATTGGTGAAATGTTGCGCTAAAGTTTAAAGTTCCTCTATACATGTATTATTTTTTATCGTGTAAGTTACTATGTTATAAAATTGTCTAGAAAAGGGATGTATAAACTAAGCCTTTAAGGTTACCTTCTCATAACCTTCATTAAGGTGGCCGCAAACCAGAACCTATAGCCCTAATATATAGCGCTGTATTCTCTTCAGCTATATGATATGAACATGCGCACACCACATAATGTTACTATTATATACGTATACTAGCTTAAAAGGCCCGGCGACGCCCGGGTTTTGTATTTTGTAATTAGAAATTAACTTAAGAAGGACTTCCGATTTTCAAATTCTAGGTCCTTATATAAGTATTTAGAATTTGAAATGAAGAAGAACGACTTATTTCACTCGAACTATTCCCTCAGAAAACTCTTGATATAGCTTTTTACGGCTCATAGAGGATGAAGAATTTTGTATCCCATCGCATCTTTACACCATGAATGGTAGGAGATGAAATAAGAAGAAACAGAAATTCCGGTAACATAAAATTGTATTGTCTTTGCGGAATATTTTATTTCTCATTCTCATGTTACCATACAACCGTTTCGGGGATGAAATTGAAAAGAAATTTAATATTACTTTTACACTTCCCTCCCTAAAAACCTCCCCATACCTCGTACGGTATTCTCTATGTCCGGGGTAGAGAAAGATATGTGACTGCATCATATTGTGCATTATTTTAGTGGATTTCATTTTAAATATTTATTTACAGCAATTAATTATACAGATAGCTTCTCTAATTTGTCAAAGTCCCGTATAATTTATTTCCAAACTTACCTGAGACCACTGTCAACAATTCACTGTTGTCATGTGAACTGTGATTTGGATTTGATAATTCTGTATAAAAAGGGATTAAGTATTCTCAAAAACATTTTATTTAGGCCGACACTGTACAGACAGTCAGGAAATGGAAGAGAAGTACCAAGTTCTCTGGGAAGTGAACATGAAATATGAATTACTTTCTACAAGGAAATTTTAACGCTTCAATAGGATATAAATGCTATTAGTAGATGATAGGATATTTAATTCTGATAAAAGATCAGATTCAACATAGGTACTTAACCTTAAAAGCAAACGGATTTAATTTAAAGTGTTTATTTTTGGAATTATAAAACTCTGAATATAAGACATTCCATCCAAACTAAGGGAAGTGAAGCAGTTGTGGATTGGCCAAAGTTCATTCATAGATCGTTACAGATTGTCTACGAGTTGTTTTGTTCATATTTAAGTAACAGAACACAAGTATGCAAAATTGAACGAAAATTTAGGGACATCAGAAACGAAAATGTAGGTAATACCTCAGAGGACAATGCTAAGGCCCATTTTGTTTTTGGTATAAATCAATAGTTTATAAAGTATTTATGTGTCACTATTTAATGGTAGTTACCATTGTTAAAGATAAGTTGCCATAGCAATTTGTAGCGCCTCAAATTGAAACGAAACTTTTTTTTAAACAGATCGTCTACATTTAATTTCAAAAAAGACTGATTCAATTATTCTTTCATTAAGAATTTTCAAGACAACGGTTCTTCCTTCACTCATAACACAGCATAATACAAAATGTGAAAATATGGTCTACTCTACCCTAAACAAAATAATAAGGAGGGAAGGTGTGCTTTTGAGGGTAAAGAATTCAATTTTTAATTTTGTTTTCCTTTGTACACACTTTTCTCTTTAATTTTGTGAGAAAAATAACCTACCTATTACACTTTTCAGTTTGTCTTATCAACATTCGAAGACGTCATCCGTTTGAGCCTAAGTGGGTATGTTTGTACCTTGTAGCATCTTTGCAAAGTAAGATATTGTAGAGATTTTTGGCTGGTTATGTAGTTTGACTACCTCAACAAGTATGCCTATCCCTTTTTAGTTAATATAGTTTTATTTAGAGAAAATTATTTAACTCAGCAACATTTCAATTTTGTATTTATTTATATAGAAGTTCAAATACTATTTTATTTGAATACAAATGACAACGATTCTGGTACATCTTGGAGATGTGGGTATTATTAAATCCATGTAAGATCTGTTTAAAAGTTGAAATAGTTAATAATTGGAACAAGTAAATGCATAAAATTTGTGTGACAATTCAATAATTCTTACAATGCTCAAGAAAGGTACTTACAGTATTTTAAAAAATAAACCTAAGTGATGTAACATAATGCAGACCAACCATACCAAATTCCATTTCCATATGTCTGTATGATCCTCAATCAAGATGTAAATATTACTTTAGTCCAAGGTGTATCTCCTCAAGTTTTGCAAATGATGAACGGCTGAAAATGTTATTTTTCCTCTACTTCGAATCCACCAAGATGTGGGTAGAAGTTATACAGAAGATTGTGGAAGAACACCTAACATTCTATTAAACATGAGAATACCTTGCAGAAGAGATGTGATGTCATACACTGTATAACACGAGTACTACATTTGCATTGTAATCTCACATATTAAATATATACATTAAGTATGTACTGTTAATTCATTGTAAATAAACAATTTTTTTTATACAACAATTGTGCAAAGTTAATTAATTGTTCCAGTAAAGGTGTCATTGATGTTAAAATATAGACAAAACAACCTTAGAACTTTATGCTGAAAGATGTCTGGGTCCGTAATAATACATACTAGTATTATTACGAGTAATTAGTAATAAATATCATGCATATAAATAATGTTTGTCACACTTTATAAAAGTATCTTTCTTATGAAGCTGTTCGTAAGTAATGGGGCCCAGATAAATCAGTTATAAATATATGCTTATGCATTCATGAACCACAGATAATTGTCTCCGTTAGACATTACATGATTATATCATACGAGGAAAATTCCTCTGACACTGGAATTTGAACCCAGGACTTTTGGCTAGCCGTGGCCATGCTCTACCAACTGAGCTAAGCCAGAGTTCACTTTACAGCGCCAGATGGAACCTCTCTCCTATGACTGATTGCCCTTAACGGTCTACCTCACTGACAGACAAGTATGCCATATGCAGTATTGTGAGGCACAATAATTAGTGATTTTTGTGACCGGGCCCGGACAGCCAAAGGTCCTGGGTCCAAATGCCAGTGGCAGAGGAATTTTTCTCCTATAATATTATCAAATCAGTTATTCCTGAGATGCATTTCGGTTACTAAGATGTACCATCTGCAGTCTTGTGGGGAATTACGAAGATAGTACTCTTGTTAGCAATAAAATTAAAATAAAATAAAATAAAATTACATAAAATAATTAGTGATACTACATTTTCAGAAATAACTGAGTGACTTAACTGAGTGTGTGTGAATACTCTCTATACTCTACACCAGTGGTCTCCAACTCGCTGTATTTTGTGCGCGTGCAAACAGGCTTGCACTGTGCGACCCCTGTGCACCACGTTACGTCAGTCTGAGACGGGGTTCCGTTGGCAGGGTGGATCGTCTCTTTCGCCAACTTCCAAGCACTATGTCGGGTGTAGAACGTAATCCAATACGTAGGCCATCGACCCCTACATCAGGGGTGCCCACAGGGGGGGGGTTAAGACGCAGACTGCGTCATTTAAATTTCTGGGGGGGGCAAAATATTATTTTTTATAAATTTTCTGGGGGGGGGGGGTTGAAAATGTTTTCAAAACATTTTATATGTTAAAAATAAAAACGGTCAAGTTTTATAACTCCAAAAGGTCTCTTCTAACAGTGGATTATGAAAGGGGGGTCCAGGGGGTTTGGATCCCCCAAAAGTCAAAACCTAAAATTCTATATTTGTATTTTAAAAAAAATTATTTAATTAAACAAGATTTGTTGGTGTGTCAAATATGATATAGCAGTTATTTTCTTTTCATAACATAATGAGTAGGCCTATTATATCCACTGTCCCATGTGTTATTCAACTTTTCTTATAAATAGTAATAAGTATTATAACTTAAGTAACAATTTCTTGTTTAAGTTGCCATGTCTTAGAGTATAGTAAACAAATTTTCTAACTAGTTTTTCAGTGATAAAATAGCATAAAATGTGATTTTCATTAGTTCAACATTTAAAAATTTCCCGGGGGTGGACACCTGACTTAGGTAACATTTTCTTATTTACATTGGCATGTCTTAGAGTACGGCAAACAAATTTCCTAACTAGTTTTTGAGTGCTAAAACAGCATAAAATGTTATTTTCATTAGTTCAATATTTAAAAATTTTCCGGGGGTGGAGCCCCCACTTACGTAATGATTTCTTATTTACATTGGCATGTCTTATAGTATGGTAAACAAATTTCCTAACTAGTTTTTCTGTGCTAAAATAGCGTAAAATGTGAATTCCATTAGTTCAATATTTAAACATTTTCTGGGGATGGACCCCCGACCTCCCTTTTGGGGGGGGGTATTCCAAAACCCCCCGGCACTTTTGACCCTCCCCGCAATTATTTTCTGGCTACGTCATTGTTGCACTTATTATATTATTATATTATTAATATAATGTTACAAAGTGGCCCAAGAAGTTAAAGCAACAAAACATTAATAACTTAAAAAAGTACCCCCCCCTAGAAAATATCATATGGGTGCCCTTGTCGACAGCCAATCAGGTTGGTGGGATGAGCAATGTAGTTTGGGGGGGTGAGTCTTGAAGTTTGGGGGGTGGGCACCCCTGCCTACATTTATGGTAATATATACCAATATAGAAGTTTGACATTTCCCCGAACTAGGCCTATATTTCCCCGACTGCATAGACATGCGGCTAGTATTTTGTCTATGTGCGGATTTACGTACATATGCGAACAGTTTTTTTTTTCACTGATGAAAATAAACAAAACCCGCAGCAGAAGTCAATTAATTGTCAGATGAAAACGTACTTGGACTGGCTGCTGCACAAACATTGATTCCAGATTTCTGAAAAACTAGTGCATCAAAAGAGACAACAAAAATCAAGAAAACTAGCTTCCACCTGTTAGTGATTTAGTAGTGTGAAATGCTTTATTTGAGCTGTTCTTTAATATTGCTGTATTACATGGAGACTATAGTTTCTCTGAATTTTGTTTGAAGTATATCTTTAGTATTAATATTTATGTTCAATAATGTAAATGAGGAATTGTGTCATTTTGAAGGAATGAGTCTAGATTTTGTGTTCATTTCAAAGAACTTGTGGCATTACAATTTAATTATTATAACATTGAATAAAATCAGGGACTTTTCAACTATGATCAAAACGACAGAAATAATTTGTGTGTTATTTTTCTAGGAATATATTGTACATCGTGACTTCACGAATGTTCTTTGTAGAAAACATAAGTAAATGATAGTGAAAAAATAATAATGTAATAAAACATTTATACAAGATTCATCTGTTGATATGGCAAATGATTTGTGAATTTCAAAAGCCTAATGAGCATGCCGACACTGAACTCGAGAGACGGTATACCACGCGGTGTGTGCACACTAAATGATTCTAGCGTGCAATGGGTAAGCTTGCACTTACTGCTGTACTCATTGTGCAACGAGTTGGTGGCCGCTGCTCTACACCGTTTCGTAAGAATATAGGCCTACTTTCATAAATGATGAGAACCAATATTTTAATGAATGGTAGATCTATTATATTTTTCTGTTAGTGTATTAGTGTTTTTTATTTGTCCATTTCCCGTTCGCGTATCATTCTGGAAAATCGGATTTCAAATACCCAGTGCTGGCAACCAAACTTACCACACTGCTTACTAGACAGTTCAGTCATTATATCAAATCCAAGGTCAGCGTCCAGAGAGAAAGTACAATTAGTCTAGTTGCGTAAACTAGATTATATTAGATTAGATTAATTAGGGGTAGTGTAAGCCCTTTTCGGCTTCTCAACACTGCGACCTTAATAGATATATTGTGAATACCCTATACCCTATTCTAGCAGTCACCACTTTAATTTAAGGCTTTTCAAAATAGCCTATAATTTTCCTGGGTGATGTCCAGTCCTGAATCCGGGGTGTTTACGTTCCTGAAAAACCCACTACCGGCCGGGAATCGAACCCGGACCGCCATGGTGGAAGGCAAGTATGCTACCTAAACACCCAAGGCGGCGGACTTGCGCAAACTAATTTTTAGTAACAAATTAAAATATGCAGAATGAGCATTAACAACTTGTAAGTACTGCCAGGCGAAAGTAATCGATTGGCACCAAGCACTACCTTCATGCCATCATGTATGAGATCAAGAAGGCAGTACACCAAGATAAAATAGTAAAGTTTTAAGGTTGGTACACTTGGATCCCAGATTTCTGAATACATGTTTGCATTTCATTATTATTTCACATAAATTTTCCAGTTGCTTCCCTATGGCATGTGTGTGAAGCGTATTACAAAACCTCGGAAATATAAAAAAAACAAGACGGATTTATGAATACTGGTGTGTGTGTTACGGACCCAGAAAAGTTTTGGTTAAAAGCGTAAAGTTGTTTTATCTATATTTTAACACTAAAAAATTGTACACTTGACAAACTCTTCTGAGTAACTCTAGTTCCCCACTTCATTTTCCTCATATCACCTCTCATTTTTTACTAAGTCAGTGTCTCACTACCCAATTTTTTGTTCATGTTTCTACAACCATCAAAATGGACCTCTTGGCATTGGTAAGTACTGTTGTGTATGTTGACGTTAATGCGTGAAATTCTTAGTATAATAAGTGCATATATGTATTGTAATTAGCCTACAGTGGTATTCAAACGAGGTACAGTCGACTGCACGGAAACTTTCCAATACTTCTGGTTTTTTCTAATGTGTGTTTTTTTTAAGTTACATTGAATCTTCTTATCATATGTGTTTCACACCAGCCCTGGGTGTGCCAAACTCTTATTTGTTTGAATTTAAATCAGAATACACGCTATTGCCTATGAACAATGTTCAGGCCTAGGTGCGGTGAAATGGGGGTGGTGTATAGGAACATTTAATTTGAGTGGCTGGAAGATGCACCTTACAGCGAATGTCCACTCTAGCCTCTGGATAAGTCCTACTAACATTGATGTCAAAATCCTGGGACTCAAAATATTAACCTACGAACATAGCTCGGTTTCAGGTTCAGAAGCGAAGGAGGGAGGGGAATAAGACAAATGTGAAGTGTGCATTATATTAGAAAGATCCCGTGCAGTCCACTGGACCCAAAGATGTTTGGGACAAGTAAACATTTTAAATATTTAGGCGTACTGTTTCATTAATTATCTGAGCCACTGTTATTTCCAGAGCATTCTTTTTCAATTTATAGCGTTCACTGCCTACACTATTCAATGATGGAGAGTTGCAACTGTACTGATATGTACTGTAATATCAGGAGTTGCATTTGACTTATTTGTTTATAATGCCAAAAATAGCAGCAGATCAAATACACAGTGCACGCTGCTTATTGTGATCACTTCGGGACGCAGCTAATATGATAATTCCGGGGTGCGCGGGCAAAGAGAGTTAAGTCCACCATCCTAAAAAATTGAGATATGCCCATAGAGTTATAGATAAAAATGTTCTCTACATTTGTGTTAAATCCAGTAAGTCATAATCAAAATTGTACGGTAGTTATGGATGTGTGCCTCATGGGTTTATCCATCTCTAAAGCTTTGTTGGGCTGGTATAGTGTGTTAAGTCACTCTAATTCTCAATAACAAGAATGGGGACTTAACTCAATTTGCCCGCGCACCCCGGAATTTTAACCGATTGATAACAGTAGCCAAAGGAATTAAATGAAGGTTATTTATTCATATATAAGATAATACACTACAAAACAGAATTTAAAATATTTATTCTTAAAATAATACGTAGCTGTGAATCATCGAACCACTCATAGGCTAATACAATAATAGACTACAAGCAACTATTTTTCAACCAGTAAACAAGTTTTAAATTGTTTTTACTCTCCTTTAGAAGTCCATTAACCAATACTCCATACGAGTTACGAGTGTTTTTGGAAGTATATATTGATCTGTGGTGAACACCGCGAGCAAAACATCTAACGCCTGTCTGTTCAAGTCTTTTCATTTTACACTAGCCATCACTGTATGTCAACACTGTTATCTTCATAAATCAAACGCTGCATCTTAACTGAGGGGTGAAACGCACAGGGAAAACTTTACTTTTTTTACCGTAGCTATAAATACCACAGCTCTACCACGAACTTAGCCTTGCATGAAGTTGAGACTTCTGACTACCTACTAACAAAATGAGAAGAGAGAAAATCGCCACATCAATACTCAGGGAATAGAAAAACAGGAGAGTATTTCATATTAAATAAAATCAGGTAAACTGATGTAACAAAGTGCCAGTATGTTTTTGTTTAATCAGTTATAATTGCAGTTATGATATGCAGAGCAAAAAAAAAAAAGTCGAATTGGCCGGTTTCGGGATTTGAACCATGGAACTCCAGAGTATGAGGCCAAAACGTTACCATCTCGGCCACCTAGATCAGCTTAATGGTCTAGTTGGATAAGCGCATGTAAAGCAATAGTGTTATTTGTCATAGCTAACTGTATTTTAATTTCCAAAGCCTTATAAGATCACAGTAAAACAATAGGCTATGTTGTCATGATAACTGATGTGCATTTCATAAATTCTTTCGAATACGTATATTACCATAAAATAGGCACTAAATTGACCATTACTCCAAAACAGGTCAACCGATTTTATCCAATATCAATAGACGTCTTCCCATGGGCATTATAAATGTGTAAACCAAGTTTCATAAAAAAAGCCGGTAAAGCGTATTTGAGTTACCGCGTCTTTAAAATAGACAGTAAATTGGGTTTTACTGCGGTACCGGTCTACCGATTTGATCGAATATCAGTAGACGTCTTCCCATGTACATTATAAATGGGTATACAAAGTTTCAGGAAAATCCAATAAAGTATATCTGAATTATCGCGACTTCTTATATATTAACATAAAAGGCACTAAATTGGGTATTATTCCGGTATTGGCCAAGCGATTTAGTCGAATATCAATAGACGTCTTCACATGGACATTATAAATGCGTATACGAAGTTTCATAAACATCCGATAAAGCGTATTTGAGTTATTGCGCCTTTAAAATATACACTAAATTGGGTTTTACTCCGGTACCGGTCAACAGATTAGGTTCAAATTCAATAGGGTACTTTTCATGTGCGACATAAATGCGTAAACCAAGTTTCATGGAAATCCGATACAACGTATTTGAGCTATGGCGCCTTTCTAATATAATCTATTAAAATAGGCAATAAATTGGGCATTACTCCGGCACCGGTGAACCGATTTGGTTCAATATCAATAGGGTTCTTCCCATGGACAATATAAATGCGTTTTCCAAGTTTCATGAAAATCCGAAAAAGCGTATTTGAGTTATGGTGCGTACAGACACACGGACAGACAGACGGACGGACAGACAGACATTTTTTCGTCCCCCACACAATCTCATAAAGTACCATACTGGCACTTAATAATTATAATTTTAATTTGTTGAAGGAAGTATCAGTTATGTCAGTAAGTCGTACGCATCCTTCGTGATATGCAGATAATCATCGTTTCTAGTATCTCAGGAAATTTTGAATCACGTTTATGGAGCATGACTGTAAGTATATCAGAGTTTTGGAATGTTCAGAAAACATCCATAGCTATGTCGAACGATTAGTTAATTATGCTGGATGACAAACACCCATTCCTAAAAATAATGACCAGGCCTACAGGGACTAACATGTTAACAAGATTCGTCCCAAAAAAAATCCTTAAAAAATTAATCTAGAAGTGGAATCCTACAGAAAAGGACAAACAAATAAAATCGTTTATTAACAACTTTTTCATGAAGTATCTGGTCATATTCTTATTATGAAAATATTCTATTGATGACTCCAAATCGTTTTATCGGGTAGGTTGTGTATCAATCTTAATCAAATTCAGTCTGAGAAATTTTACGACTGTTTTTCCACATTTTCCAGTTATCTATTTGCTATATAAAAGAAAGTTTTTTCGTACATAACAGATTAAAATAATCCGTCAACCATAGTTTTTTCAGGTTGAAAATCTGCTTCTATGACTACTCACAATATCTACACAGACAGCCGACATATACAAAATGTACAAACGTAGAATATTTAGGCTGTAGAGCAAGGGAAGCAAGTTGTTCATTGTTAGATCCGTTCTCATCACCTGGCAATGAGAAAGCAGACGAGGCAGCCTAGTTGTCCTAAATCTTATATGTAACGCAGATATTCCTACACTACACTCATATAACTCTCTGTACACATCTGTACCAAAATCAACACAGCATGGAAAACACAATGGTGTCAACGACAAGGAACCAAATCGTAAACATCAAGTTCTTATTATTTTTCTGAGAACTCGTCATACAAAAATGACACACTCCTACCAGAGAATATCAACCACAATATAAGCCTACTACAGGCAATTCTTCATTGTCAGTCTATCATATTTACATAATGTCGCTGCTCTGATGTCCAAAAGGAAGAATACAACAGTAATATGAGTTCTTAATAATAAAAAAAGGATCAACATGTTATTTCATTTCTAAAGGACATTAACCCCTAGGCAAAATTGAAAACTTGTACCTTCATTCATGTAGTTCTGGACTCTTTTTTTTTCATTCACTCAAGGTTATTGTAAATTACTCCTGTATTCAATATCGTTACCATTATGTATAAATGTGACAGTCGCGATTAGTCTTTCATGACCCAAAGCGACCAAAAATAAGTTACATAAAAAACGCATAGGCCTATCGTAATATAATTATACACATGGATTTTTAAGTGGCAATTTGGTTCCTTTAGAAAGTGTGCAAAATAATTGCAAAGTTTCAATTTAAAATATCTTAATATGGAGTTAGCACATATTGAGTGTCATCTTCCATAAATTGTAGATATACTGAAAACTCGTGATCAAATTTTTGAAACCCACAAAGGAAATTTTTCATTACTGAAAAATACCCGGCCGAGAATCGAACCCGTGCCATCAAAAGCGGAATGCAGCCACGTTACCAACCTCCACGGCGGCCACTTTTATTCACTTCTATACGAATATTCACACTGGTATGTATGTATACGTATACAACCATATAGTCTAAGTTAAATATATTATTTGTATGGCAACCTGTCAATTCAGCAGGAAATTTGTAAAACTAATGTCCAAATTGGCATTCGACTTTGCAACAGCGAAAACCCCCGAAAAAACTCAACTCAGGATTTTAGCCTATGACTTCAGAATGTAAGAACTTTGCATTATTATTTTTTTGAGTAAAGTACCAAAACATCAATAATTCTGGGCCAATAATTCAGTGAAAGAATTCCGCCGCTAAAAGAATATCGTGACGGTGTATCCATTTAATACTTTGAAAAAGGACAGGCCATATGAATTAGTAGTAAGCTGTTAATTAAATTAACTATTCATCACGCCACTTCAATGAAGATGATGAAACGTTATGGCTGGTTTCATAATCCCTCATCCATGAAGGTTAGTTCAAGTATTTTATCACATTTCAATTAACGTTCAATTGCACTGAATAATTTAAGTTCTTATCTACGACCATTTGGTTAAACTATGTTCATGGATGTTATTCCTGGAGTTATTAATATCTTATGAAGCTGACCCTTTGCAACCTAATAAATTATTTCGTAGTATAGCCCTAACCGATTGATTTCATTGCGCTGCATAATGAAAACGTATCACGAGTTTTGCTCGTAACTTCAGAAAATTATAGATGAAATTTCCAAATCTTACATAGAGGATACCTTATTCCACTGAACCAATGAAGGAAGTTTTTATCGATACAAATGTTCACGAAACCCACTAATAACGGCCGTTGATGTCGGCATGTTGACCACATGCCCCCAATTCTGTCATCTGCCTATGGTTTATGACGCATCGGTCGGGTGGTAGGCGTAGTCCCTTCAGGGATGTAGCGCCATGGAGTTTAGTTTTTTTAATACAAAACTTACCTCCGGACTATGCGTAATTTCGTTGAAAACCAATTATAAGATAAAAGTTCTTTTATTTTTTCTTTATTAAGTGCCAGAATGCAATGCGAATGGGGAGAATGTCCGCCCGTGTGTCTGTATCCACGATAATTCAAATAGGCTTTATTAGAATGTCATGAAACTTAGTATACACACTTGCAACGTCCATAGGACGAAATTTATTGATTTTGGATGAAATGTTGACCGGTACCAGAGTAACGACCAATTAACGGTTTAATTAGCAAATCATCAGTATACTAAGTACAAAGTTGCGTGCCAACTCACTCACTGAAAAACAATATTTTGTTTGCTCACTTCTAGTTGAGCCAGTAATTTGAACTTTGGGATCCTTATAGCATATAGCTTCTAACCGATGGAAATATTCCAAAAAGTGCCGATTCTGAACTTTTTACCCCTGAAGAACATTCAAAATGGCGGACATAACTTTAAGGCCTTTGCAGATCTTCTTTGGAGGCTTATAGTAGGTAAATGGTAAGTCGTATCCGAAATCCGACTACACCAGTAGTAACAAATATTGAGAGTTTGATCCTATGGCTTTTTCTCGTATCTCCATCAGTTATACCTTAGATATAGTTAGATTCTTTTAATTTAAGTAAATTTTGTATATTTTCATCATATTTTGTAATTTTTGACAAACTTACAGGACAGCTAGAATCGAAAAACTTCGCAGGAATACTGGCACACCCACCTATAACAAGCGTGAACATTTTGAAATTTCTAGCTGCCCTACCAGATTGGATAAACTAAATGGATATCCGTAACGACATTCATATCTACGATAGTCTAGCATCCACTAACTGACATTTATGTTTACCACATGAGTTAGAAACTTGATATTTGAAAAAATTATAGCTTTTAGCCTGTAACCGATAGAAAAATACCAAACAGTTACGACTATTAACTTCCTAACCCCGCCAAAAAAAAAATTCTGTATGTACACCTTTAGATGTTTTGGCAAAAAAAGGAACATTGTTGACGTGAGGACTTTGTTGTAAATTCTATCTGTTAATGTTTAGTTATCCCACTTATTCTTTCACATAATTATGCTGATCAAACATTCTCAAGCAACCCGGGTGTAAAACGTAGTAGGCCTAGTATCTGAAATATGGCTTATTAACTCCGCCTGACACTTTATTTTACCAGTTTACCTTACTTTATTACATTATATTTTTAATATTTGAGACTTTGTATGGTTTCAAAACAATTTTGTACAATCTGAATAACAATTACCTATATCTTTATATTGTTACTATAATTTAACGAGAGAATTATTATTCTGAGGGTTTGAGTGAAACAGAGAAATGGCACAAGAGTAAGGCCCATGTTACACGGACCTAAAATACGCGGCCGAATGTTCAGGCCGAGACAGGCTGATTTTGAGCATGTTATACGAACAGAATTTCGGTTGCCGAATTTCAGCGACCAAAATGCGTGATGCATGTTGCACGGGCAGAATGTTGACTGAAAAAACGCAAACTGGAATTCTTTCCAGGGCAACAGTCATTACAAAATGGGTGAAATAGGAATAGGTTGTACTGCTCCTCCGCGTGCGTTCATTCGGTCGACATTCTGCCCGTATAACTTCACAGGCGTTTTTTCTGCGCGCGTTTTCTGCAATTTTGCCCGTCGTTAGGAGTAAAAACCGCCTACGCTAGTTTGAACGCGTCTGAAGGCGCGGTTCATTCGGTCCACATAGTTTATAAAATTACATTACCTACCCACTGACCCAATGGATACGCTTTTCGGTCGCTGGCATTCGGCCGCGTTTTTTCGATCCGTGTATCATGGGCCTAGGCCGCCAGTACATCGCAATAACTTATTGTAAACATTGAATAGGTTATATATAACTTACAGAGTGCGGCGAATTGTGGAGTAGAAGGCAGTACCTAATTACACATTTGGAGACCGGTACCATTTTCGTCCCAAGTGTGTACTTTTCCACAAGAAAAAAATTGTATCCCTAAATTTCAACAGAGCTTTACTAGACCAGTATTCTCCGTATTGATTCATTCTACATGTACAATTAATCCTGAGTTCTTAATACGTATACTGTACTTCTAGGTGATTTTACGAAAGAATTCTCTACAGCATTGACCATATTCCACAACTAGCATGTGCCCGCGGCTTCGCCCGCGATAATTATTTCAAAAATTAAAAATTAAGAGCATAATAGTTAAATCATTATATTTATTAACACCTAAATCACGTGGACTACATACCACGATTAGATAGCGTCGCCTGGTAAAAGCGACCTCAGATTCGATTTCCTTGGCCCAGAATACCCCTGTACAGTGAGTTTCGTCCAAATCGAACAATGTTTGACCATATTTAGGCCTATCCCTCTTCCGTGTAGGTTGAAAATTTCATATGTCTACGGGCCTTGAGATTCTAAACAAATGAATCGACCAGCGTGGGCTTACAACAATCTAGCGATCGCGATGCTTTTATTACCACGGTATGACAAAAATAGCCAAAGCCAACTGCAATTGATTTGACATTGAAATGTATTACTGAAATCTGATGCTTCGACAGCGCTAAAATCACGTTTTCTGCCAGTTTTTCACTCACAACTCGCGAACGAAAGCTAAAATTAAAAATCCGGCTTCGATGCGCATTCGCCCACCTTTCAGCCCATCTATGTTTAAAATTTCAGATCTCTGCGTTCAGTAGATTTCGCTGGGCATCGTGGACAGACAGACAAACACGTCCTTTTATTATTTTAAGATAGCATGTGCCCGCGGCTTCGCCCGCGATAATTATTTCAAAAATTAAAAATTAAGAGCATAATAGTTAAATCATTATATTAACACCTAAATCATGTAGACTATATATCACGATTAGATAGCGTCACCTGGTAAAAGCGACCTCAGATTCGAGTTCCTTGGCCCAGAAAACCCCTGTATAGTGAGTTTCGTCCAAATCGAACAACGTTTGACCATATTTAGGCTAATATTGATTATCCCTATAATAATAATAATAATAATAATAATAATAATAATAATAATAATAATAATCCTCTTCGGTGTAGGTTGAAAATTTCATATTATGTTTGCGTGCCTTGACATTAAAAACAAATGAATCGACCAGCGTGAGCTACAACATTCAAGAGATCGCGATGCTTTTATGTCGAAGGAATGACAAAAATAGCCAAAGCCTAGTGTAATTGATTTGTTTTATTGAAAACTCATGCTTCGAAAACGAAATAAATACACGTTTTCTGCCCGTTTTTCACTCATAACTCACGAACGAAAGCGAAAATTAAAATTCCGGCTTCGAGGTGCACATTCCGACCCTTTAGTCCATCTATGTTTAAAATTTCAGATCTCTGCGTTCAGTAGATTTCGCTGGGCATCGCGGACAGACAGACAGACAGAAAGACAGACACTTCCTTTTATTAATATAGATTTAGGTGTTGCTGATTTCAGAAGAGAAAAGGTGCACGGATACTCAGATAAACAAGGCTCGGATAACTGTAATTGAAATGTAGTTTATTTTTCAAACCATTTAATCAAGCACTGGAATTCTACGAATACTTTTCGGTTTTTTACAATAATTTTCAGCTTTATGTTAATGATTTGACCTTTTGTGCTACAGTATTAGTTGATCCTGAAATAATTCACTTAACACAGTTGTTGATTTCTGCGGTAATCGAAGGAATGTTAATGTGTTATTGAAGAAAAAACAATATTCCATATTGATAGTGTATTATTCTACTTTCCGGTCAATGAACGGAATGAAATGTACCAATAAGTCGACATGTCGTGGTACCGTCAATTTGATAACAGAAAACTCTATATTTGGTATGCAGGATCTGCATAAGATGAGTGTGTATAAATTTTTGACATAGAGGAGGCTTGTAAATTTTCATGTTTACAGACATGAATAGTACAGCTTTCGACAAACAAGACTAGATTTACATTCCAAACTATCAGCCCGAGACATGAACTTCGGTATTCATTTCTAATGATTACATTTCTTCCCATTCATCCACAAGGCTTCTTCCCATGGACGTTATAAATGCATAAGTTATACCAAGTTTCATGAAAATCCGATAAAGCCTATTTGAGTTATCGCGCGTACAGACACACGTATGGACGGACAGAAATTTTCCCATCCCCATTATAAAATACCATTCTGGCACTAAACATATCTCATATGTTTCATCTCTGCAAGCATTAAGACGGCAGTAACAATGCCACACAAACATTGCATAGGTTACCTGGCAACCAGTGTGTGTGTGTGTGTAAATTTCAGACTCTACTAACTTCTTGCATTTATTATATTTATTTGTTTTAAAAAAAAATTCTTACAGCTAGGTAGGTCGTAACCGAAACCTTGATATCACCAGGCTGCGGTCAAGACAATGAAATCAAACATAACCTATCTGAAAAGATTTGTTTAAATGCACCAGTATTCCAGGAAGACCTTATTTAAGCTGTGAGTGCTTAAAATTTAAAATCATGGGGTTTTTTCTTAATGAAATAATAAAAAACCACAGAGTTCAAATCTGTGGTTGGGGAATTGTATCGGGGATGAAATATAACTGATTTGTTTGGCTGTCCATCATTGAGAGTGTTAAATAACAAATATGAATTAGAAGAAAACAAATTGTATAGATCTTGCGTACAGTTGGTCTTGGGGCTGAACTTCTTTCACCTTTGGGAACTATAACTCTACTGTATTTTGTCTACACACACCTATATAATTTCTGTCCGGCGGCCTCACTCGTAAGGTTAAGCAGATCACAGGTTGCAACTGAATATGGTGGAAATTAGATTATCGTTGCCATGAAATGAATACAATGTCTCCGGCGTTTCTTCTTCTTTGATTTGTATTTCTGTAGTGATGTAGAATAGTACAATATTTCGAATTATCTAACAAAAGTAAGTCTCAATTAAAATGGTAGGATTATGTCAGCCACAGTGTCTAAAATTTACACACACACATTCTGATTGCCAGGTAACTAATAAACTTTTGCTAACATAACTGCCACTAACCTAGAGCTACCTGTCACTAGAACTTAAGTATTACCCAACTGACACAACTAACCTAGGGAAGGTAAAAGAAGCATAGCTGGTCATTATGTTGAGCACTGTAACTAGTCATATTCTTCAACCGAAGTATGTATAAATAAGATTAAGACACTTAGTATTCAATTATCTCGTAAAATAAATTACGGTATAAAATGCTGGCCTTTTGTCAACACTAATCAAAACTGAAGGGAATCTTGCTGAGAGTGTAATTAGAGATTTAAATAAATCTAGTCCAAACGCACAAAAGAGAGACTTGAATTTACTTCTCCTCTCCAAAATTCAACACATGTAAAAACCCTATCCTTTCTCATAAAAAGGGGCCGATTGCAAAAGCTAGAGATACGGAGTTTGTTCATTTCATTGATCGCCACCAAGCAAACCACAAATTCAAATTCTGTGGTTGGAGTTTAAAGTATAAAAGGCAGACATCAAACCGGCTGATGAACCTAAAATATCTCAGTTTCGATAAAGGATAATAATAAATAACGTATCCTGTAAAGTTTCATCTCTGCATGCATTAAGACGGCAGTAACAATGCCACACAAAAATCAGTGCTCAGGTTACCTAGCAACATTGTGTGTGTATATGTGATATGTGTTGGTGTGTGAATTTCAAACTCTTTGGCTGACATAATGCTATCATACCAATAGAGTGATATTTTGTTAATTTTACAATGGATAATTCGAAATATTATACCATTCTACATCGCTAAAGTAATAAAAGCAGATAAATGTCTAACTTGACCTTACCAGTGAGGAGGCCAGACAGAAAGGACATAGATTTGTGTAGACAAAGGACAGTAACGTTTTAATTCGCAAATTTGAAAGTTCAACCGAGAAGACTAGGTCTGACAAAGATTTACATAATTTGTAAGTGTTATTCTAATTCATATTTGTAAGTTAACATTCTCAATAATGGACACCCTAACAAATCAGTTAAATTTCATTCACGATAGAATTCACAACCACAGTTTTGACTCTCCAGATTGTTTATATTATTCTATTAAGAATAATCCCATGATTTTAAATATTAAACTCCCGCAGCTTAAATAAGGTCTTCCTAGAATTCTGGTGCGTTTTAAAAAAACTTTCAGATAGGCTACGTTCGATTTAATTGTCTTGACCGAAGCCTGAAATCACGATTTCGGTTATAACCTACCTAGTTGTAAGGAATTAAAAAAAAATGAATACTACAATTAATTCCAAAGAATGTATGTATTATCCTGGCTTGTTTGGTAACAATTTTCCCTTGTATCGATAATGGAGACATATCCAAACGAAATTTTACCCGCTACAATTATCTCAAGGGTACAGCAGCAATTGCATCATATTGTTTTATAAATATATACAAAGTCATATGTCATATGTAAATATGGCTATACTGTAATTATTTAAAAAGTAATTTTGCTGGCTGGTGTCCTGTTAAAAACTGATATGATGTGTTTAACATTTTACAGGGGATACAAAAGACAACTCAACGAAAGAATCTATGTTTGTGAACTGTAACATTAAGGGAAGAATTATGAAAATAAATAAAATTTCTGTTCTGAAGAGAAGACTCGACCTACGAGACGCCTGAATAAGCTGAGTAGATCTATCTACTATCATCGGGTATCCAAACGTTGGCACCAAGAATGCAAACGGGCATTCTGGTTATTATATACTTGTCAAATTTTAATGAAAACTAAAAAAGGGGGTATAATGCAGCGAGGTTTCTCGGTCGCGTGAATACTTATGCAACACCTACTTTAGACAGTGAGTTAGCAAAGCATATTCAGACGCAAAGGTTCGTTAACCTGTCTATCGTGGGGGGAACAAGTTACTATATACGCAAAGTTTGGCATATTGCTGGGCTTTGACTGCAAGTATATATTTTGGTGTTAGAGTTATTTTGATGGTAAGATCTGATCGCTCAGCAATAATAAATTACATTTTATCTTTTCATAGGGTCTTCAAAAAAGCTGTCTGCAACCTTCGATCGAATCCATTGCAACATTATTGAAGACGATTTGAAACAGCGGAATTGTCTTCCGTCCTCCTTTGCAGAAGTAAGTATAGTTTATAATTTAAAAAAATGGATAAACCGTGCTTGATTTACTCTATGTTAAAGGGAGAAATGCCCGAACCACAATACAAAATAAATATGAGGAAACACCCGGAGGGCCCAGGGATTCCATTCCATCGTAGCAACATTTTACCTTCCATTCAATACATCGTAACATCTTACCGCTGCAAACAGTGACCTACTTAACCTTAAGAGGGAGGAGATCAGACAGAAAGGATATAGATCTCTGTAGATAAAGGACAGTAACGTTTTAATTCGCAAATATGAAAGTTTAGCCCAGCAGACCTGGTCTGTCAAAGATCTATATAATTGGTAAGTGTTATTCTAATTCATGATTCCGGGGTGCGCGAGAAAAGAGAGTTAAGTCCACCATCCTAAAAAAATTGAGATATGTCCATAGAGTTATAGATAAAAATGTTATCTACATTTGTGTTAAGTCCAGTAAGTCATATTCAAAATTGTACGATAGTTATGGATGTGTGCCTCATGGGTTTATCCATCTCTAAAGCTATGTTGGGCTGGTATAGTGTGTTAAATTCTCAGTAACAAGAAAGTGGACTTAACTCACTTTGCCCGCGCACCCTGGAATTGTAAGTTACCATTCTCAATAATGGACACCCTAACAAATCAGTTAAATTTCATTCCCGATAGAATTCACAACCACAGTTTTGACTCTCCAGATTGTTTATATTATTCCATTAAGAATAATCCCCATGATTTTAAATACTAAACATTCGTATCTTAAATGAGGTCTTCCTAGAATTCTGATGTGTTTTACAAAGCTTCTCAGATAGGCTACGTTTGATTTCATTGTTTTGACCGAAGCCTGAAAACACGATTTCGGTTACGATTTGCCCGGCGGAGAAAAATATTTTTAAAACCAGTAAAATCAGGTAAACCGATATAACAAACTTTAAAGCACAATTACTACCACAGAACTATAGATACGTAGATGATATTCTTTTAATATGTGATGAATCAAAAGTAAATGAAATTGTAAAAAATTTTAATGAAATTAACAATCAGCTAATTTTTACTCATGAAAATGAACAGCATAAAACAATAAACTACCTTGATCTAAATATCACAAGATGTAATAACAAGCTCAGTTTCAACATTTACAGAAAAACGACTTACACTGACGCAGTAATAAACATAAAGTCAAACCATCCTTATAGTCAGAAGATGGCTGCCTTTAATAGTATGATATACAGGATGCTTAATGTTCCAATGAGTAAACGAAACTACAATAAAAAAACTAAACACTATCATAAATATTGCAAATAATAATGGATACAACAAAAAGACAATTTTAAATCTTTTGAAAAAACAAAAGAGGTCTATATATAAAAAGCAAAATAAAATCAGCCAATTGACCCCAATAAAGGAAGACAACCGCAATAAAAAATACGCTATCTTTAATTATACTGATAATAAGGTACATCAGATAACAAAAGTGCTTAAACAGAACAACTTTAAAATAGCATATAAAACAAACAATAAATTAAAAAATAAATTGCACCAAGTAACTAATAACAAGACTGATGAATTTAGTGGAAACGGTATATATATAAACTAAAATGTGGTAGTTGTGATAATGTTTACATCGGAAAAACCGGTCGAAAATTTAAACAAAGATTTCAAGAACATATTCTAGATTACAGAACTAATAAACAAAGATCGGGATATGCTAAACACCTTTTGAACGAAAAGCATCAATCGAACACTATGGAAAGAACACTTGAAATTATGCATAAACAAAATAAAGGACCCAGACTGAATTCCCTAGAATCATTTGAGATATACAAGCATACACATAAAATTATAAACGAGGATCCGATTGAATATAACCCTCTGTTTGAATTAATTACAGAACACACCCAATAGCAATAAATTCGTATGCTCGCGAGATTAGTCACTCAGTATGTTGATTTTCAGCAGCGGGTCGGGTTAGCAACAATTTTATTTGAACATCTACTAATTTTCATCAAACTTTAAATTTCTCAAAACTAAGCATGGGTGGCTTATGACTATATCTCTTCAAGCTCTTCAATTATTAGATAGGTGTAAAGAACAAATAGGGAAGGGGTAGTTCACAATTCCCAAAAGATTATAAAGCTATACCATAATGTAACAATAATGTCGACAAAAAAATCGGTTTGTCTACAGCCTTAAGGTTTGATAGCCTATTTCTTGTCCTGAATTAATATGTACCTAAACATGGTAAACTGTTATGATAGCTTATTATTACTGCGCACTTAAATAATGTGATCAAATTAACTCTTGTTGGAAGTTTATCAAAATTGTGTAGGCTCTACATGAATACGGTCAAATTAACATGCAGTGTTGGTGTATCCTAGCCCTTAACTCCTACCTAAATAGCGGAAATGCTACTGTATAAAGATGTCATTCTTGCATTGGATAAACATGACTTTTCAATATTGAGTTAATTAGTTTAGCATTGCATTTTTAAAACGTGCCGCAAGATAAATGCATTTTTTCGTTTCAGGGTCATTACCCTTTATCTAAAAGAAAACCGTCACACCGAGAGGGACTTTTATATATGATTTCAGGACATCTGTGTATATTAAATAGATAAGGCGAGATCAGACCAATAGGTTGCTGTGAAAGGTCATTAAATATTACTGTACGTATATGTACTCTAGTTCGTGCCTCCAGTTACTTAGTATTAGTACCGAATTCCAACTCTCCGAATTCACATTGCACGTCTCTACAAATCAATTTGAATGCCTCAGACTTTGACCTTGCAAGTGATAAATTATTTCTTTCATCGGTGATGGTGTATAAAATATATTCATCAACTACTAAGTTTTCATCGTGAAGTGATGTGTCTTTAATATCCAATCTGGGAGAGTAGTAAATGTTTTAGCGATGAACAGAATAATTTTAGTGAGTTTTGTATCGTTAATAGTGACTCTCTGTGCATCAGCCTATGTTACAAGTGATAGCAAACACATACCTTCAAAATCGAAAGAAGCTGGCCTACTCTCTTTAACGGTAATTATAAAATAAGACAATTTATTCTTATAATAAAGTTAATAAAAAATAGACTGTCAAAATATTTGGGAAATTCTAAAATCATTTAACGGGAGATGCGGAAAACCCGGTCATTTCCAGTTCAAAATGTCATATTTCTGTTTAAAAAAATTGTGTGTTATAAGTAACATGTTGACTAAGATCTAGAGCTGATATCATAATTGTAAATCACTTGTAAATTTATATCATAATTTTAAAAGTTTCGGCCGCTCCACTAAATTTCATTTTCAGGAAAATTCACGTTTTCTATAGGCATTTACATGTATTTACATGTATTTCTGCATACATTTAGGCCTACATATAATTTTCATAAAATATAGCCTAATGTATATATTATCTACTATCACTACAGTCGGTTATTTGACTTATTGGTATTGAACCACAATGTACAACTTGTAATTCTCCACTGTAAATGTCACATATGCTCGCAGAATGCCGCCGTTTTGATCACATCAGGAAAAATTACAAGACGCCTGACAACTTACAAGTTCTCAATAATGTAAAAATGTTCAAAAACATTATATTATATTTCAAAGATATCCATGTTTATAGTAAAATTTAAATGTTATATCTTGTTTTGTAAAACTATGATATTTCATTGTTCTAATATTTGTTACTGTCCGCCGGCGTGGTCTTGTGGTTAGCGTCGCTGACTACAGATCCGTCGGCCCGGGTTCGATTCCCGGTACCTCCTCGGATTTTTCTGAGGTAGGGAGGTCTGGTAGGGGTGCACTCAGCCTCGTGATTCCAAATTGAGGAGCTACTTGATAGAGAAGTAGCGGCTCCGGTCATGAAAACCACCAATAACGGCCGTGGGTGTCGGCATGCTGACCACATGCCCCCAATCCTGCCATCTGCCTACGGGAGATGACGCAGCGGTCGGGTGGTAGGCCAAGTCCCTCCAGGGATGTAGCGCCACGGAGTTTAGTTTAGTTTAGTAATATTTGTTACTGGTTATTATATGTAATGTAATATGTAATGTTATTATATGTACAGTCGCGATTAGACTCCCATGAGTCAAAGCGACAAAAAATAAATCATTTAAAAAAAGTATTGATAACAGATGTATTAAAAGAACGTTTGTAAACCATATTTTCTTTTTCTTTTTGAAAAAATCAAAAGTATTCAATTCAAAGTAATATTTTTTCAATCTAACAGGTGGCGCACGAAATGTCATACCATTTGATTATGTCATAAATATTGTAATATAGTAGTTTCACTGTTTCTAACAGTGCTAATGTAAGCCGAAGATCGTGGAAAATCCGATAGGTGTCATCACAAAATGTCGCATTTCACCATGACAACGAACACAAACATTAGTTTGTAAACTGGCGCACAACTGGCGTTTGAATGGTGAATTTAAGGTGATAGTTGTTCTGTTTTTCGCCGAAACGAAGAGTATAGTTTTGACTCAGAGACGTTTTCGTGCTCACTTTAATACAAGATGGGCTCCTAGCAAGCAGGCAATTTACAGACTAACTGAGCAGTTTGTGTTGGAAAAAAGCGGTCGCGAAGGGCTGGTGTTCGTACACCTGAAAATATTGAAGCGGTTCGCGTTGCTTTGACTTGAAGTCCGTCTAAAGGGCTTCTGCAGAGTTGGGAATCAGCTCAGAGCGCACGTAATGGAGTTGTGCCATGCGATATCTGAAGACTTGTGTCGAAAAGTGGTGACGAATGTAAGGGTTCGTTTACAACAGATTGTGAGGCAAAACTGCGGTCATATTGAACACACTCTGCATTAAAGACAAAATTCCATGTCCTAATGATCAATTCTATGTATTCTATGTAGAGCTATAATAAAAATTAATATGTGTTATGTGTAAAATAAATGGTATGACATTTCGTGCGCCACCCTGTATGTTATAAATTCCATACATTTCAGAATTGCAGGTTTCAAACATGAAGAAATTTAAAAGAAAGAACCTACTTGTTACTTTTCTGAACAGATAAGAGTTATTAAAGAAAAGAGTTCATGCTCGTAACTAATATTCTGTGTACCAGAACATTTAACGTATGTAAATTATATTTTTTTGCAATTTAAATAACACAAAACCTAGTGACTATTCAAATGTGGTTAAATTAACAATACTTATAATGAAGGAAATATGTGTACCACAAAGTAATTTTCTAGCATAAAAATGAAGAATATAATATTTATTCATCACCTCCCTTAAAAATTACGAATGATTTCTAAATAATTAAATTGTTTTATCTATCTGTTTATCTTCCTCATAATCGTAACTGCATGTACAATAATAAAAAATGTTATATAAGAAAACTAATTCATTCGAGGCTTTAAAGTATCCTGCAGTATCGATTTGGATGTAGAGCCGACTTTTTCTGGATTATTCTAAGCTTAAATATATTATCTTTCTGTATCAAAATTTCTAGTAGTCTTCAAAATTATATACTTCCATATTACTTTATTTAGGTTTGCTGTAATACAGTTCTCAAAAACAAAAAGATATGCCTTTAGTATCAATATTCGGAAAGTAAGATTTATATAATGAATTTAGTTTGTTTTTATTTTTTTAAAGTGACTCTCTGTGCATGAACCGATGTCACAAATTGACAGTGAACATGTGCCTTTAAAAATCGAAGAAATTTTGTTGAGTGTAATGTTTCGAGGATTAAGTGAACAATTTATTTAAAAGTTATATCATCTTTTGTAAAACTATGTCATTAACATTGTTCTAATATTTATAGATTATAAATTATTTATTTTTTTATAATATTTATAGAGTCGTGAATAGACTCCCATGAATCAAAGCGACAAAAAATAAATCATATTAAAAAAATATACAAAATTACTAACATAAATAATTTTTCATTAGAATATGGTTTTTCTCAATCTATTACTGTTCATTAATGCATACTATTTATAGAATAGTTTTATAACGGCGTGAAGGCTTCTATAAGAATGAAGTAGGTCATGAAAAAATTTAAAATAAATACGGGGAAAGGCCGGTAGCACCGGACAGTGGGTACCCCCGGACAATAGCTAGTTCATGGTTTCTACAACAGATAGTGACACGAGTCGTACACCTATGTTTGCCCTACACTCTACAGAAATATCTAACAGAGATTGACGCCTGTGTGAATTCAGACTTTGTGTTGGTGAGCGGATATAATTGCACGTGCTGATGGAGTGATGCATTGTTAATTTTCCAACCGCCATTCCAGCTTATCACGTAAATATAAATATACCGTTTTTATTGTATGTAAAGAATATAGTGTTAATAAATAATTAAAGGTGGTTTCAAGTCCAGAAGTATTTATATAAAATGAGAATAGCGAGTTATTTACTTTGCTACATAGATGGTAGCCCCGGACGCCTCATATGACGGTAGCTCCGGACAATGCTAAATTCGTTTATTTGTTCCAGGGTGTGACGATATGCCAAAATTCAGGGGGGAAACTACTAACAGAGGTTCCTGGGATGAAAGTGACATGAAAATTGCCATTGTTAAAGTAATATCAGGGGAATTAGGTGCGAGAGAACCAGCGACACGATATAATGCGCCTTAACTTCGGTATAATGTGCACTTCATGATAAATCCAAAGCCATAATTAGGCAGATTTGAACCGACGTTTTCTTAGGAGTACGAACTGCCAGATAGTAGCCCCTACTGCAAGAAAGTTATCAACAAGGAAACTGAGAATGCAGACAATATTCTCAAAGAAAATTTAAAAAAAAAATAGGAACAAATCCTTTTTAAGGGGAACGTAGATGTATAAAAGGAGCAGTGAACAAAAATTCTGCAGCTAACAAATGTTTATGCACTTCACTGGCCTATGAAAAGCAATGTGAAGAAGAAACAACCACATGTATTTTGTGCAGTGGTCAGTTTGACGAAGACTGGATTCAATACCAGGACTGCAGCGGTTGGGCGCATGAGGAGTGTGCAAATGTTGAAGACCGTTAGCTTTCATACCAGTGTGATCATTGTGCAGCTAAATATGACTGATTTCCATTGTTTGTTACAATTAAATATTGTGTCCGGTGCTACCCTTCATTTTCGCAATTTATTAAAACGTAAGGGATGAAAGTTATTTGTATTTTCATAATAATTAGGTTTTACATGAGGATTTCAAACCATATCAATTAAAGCAGAAGGTCCTAAGAATGACTTTATCTACTTTACTTCACTTTCAGTTACTTTTCCTGCGTGATGTAACAGTTTAAGCTTAGGTGTCCGGTGCTACCGGCCCTTCCCCTATAAGTCCCTGATAATTAAGTGGGGAATAAATATGCCTCAAATTAATTTAGCACAGAAAATATTAATTTAAAGGTTAAGGAAATTGATCATTTTCAGATACTAAACATTCACTAAATCAGATTATAATTAAATTTGTAACACAGAATTAAAATCATGGGTTGTGTCAAAGCATGATAACAGATCAAAGAACAATGTGGTAAAGTGAAATGTTTTGTAGTAGGTTTATTGATTTGAAATTTCAATAACATCCAGCAGGCCTAATACTAATTTAATCAGTAATATGAAGACTGTAGAGAACTGAGCACTTAGGAATTTAGAAAGTTCGATATATTAACAAGAAAAACAAATATTTGCTTTACTTAAAATGAATTAAACTTTAAAAAATTAGAAATGTTAAATTACATAATGAAATATCTTACAATATTCAAAGCACACAATAACATATAAATTAAATTAATTATAAATATTATTTATAGCAGCGTTCACAACTAACCAATTTTAACAAATGAAGTTTCAAAAGAAATAGAATTTCCCAAAGCAGAACCGAATTATAGTTTTGCTTTATAAATATTAAGGATTATATTAAAAAAACTCGTCTCATTTTCGGTAAAGTTAGCTCCATCTTTGCCGAGAGTTAACCTAATCATTATTATATTCATGGTCGCTAACTACAGATCCGTCGGCCCCGGTTCGATCCCCGGTACCTCCTCGGATTTTTCTGAGGTAGGGAGGTCTGGAACGGGGTGCACTCAGCCTCGTGATTCAAATTGAGGAGCTACTGATAGAGAAGTAGCGGCTCCGGTCATGGAAACAACCATTAACGGCCGTGGGTGTCGGCATGCTGACCACATGCCCCCCAATCCTGTCATCTGCCTATGGTAGACGACGCAGCGGTCGGGTGGTAGGCGCCTTCAAAGGATGTAGCGCCACGGAGTTAGTTAGTATTATTATGTTCATGAGAGTGACTTTGTAAATAAAATTTTCGATACTCAAGACAGACACAACTGTTATATTCATTAGAAACCTCAACGCTAAAGAAGGCCTTATCAATGGAGCAAGAATACTCATAACTCAGCTGAGTCAATTTACTATTACTGCAAATCTTATTAATTCCTAAAAAAAGACTATTCTTATTCCGAGAATACCTCGAACACCATCATGTTCATCAATCCCTTTCAATACGACGCAAAACAGCCTCATTAAAATTGTCTATGCTATGATCATTAATAAATCACAATGTGAAACATCGCAAAGAGCAGGGTTGTAGTAACCCGATCCAGCTTTCTTACATGGACAACATTATGTAGCTTCCTTTAGAGTAAAAAGTTTTTCTGTATTATTACTTCCAATGTTGCTTTTAAGGTAGTGTTGTAAACTGTTATCTCCAAGAACTTTTCTAAGTAGATTGAAAAAACGTTTGTGAAAAATTGTTTCATGTCCCTACAACAGGAGAAAAGAAGAAGAAAATTAGAGACTTGAGCCTTCCCACTACCCAGCTCACTTCTCTCCCAGATGGCTGCAGAGTTAATACAGCCGAAAGCCCGGACCCTTTTGGAATCCCATCGTAGGCTATATGAAAATTGTTTCAAATGAATCAAAATCTAAATATTTTTTGTAAAAAATAATTATTTTAAAATTATTAATAGTATTGTATTTGAATTGTAGGTTCTTACAACTTTATTAAAACAAATAAAGACTTTTGCTAACATTTTTTACTTTTAATAATGGTGTGTTGGAAAGAGGGGCTGGATGTCCACATGCAAGAGTTCTTGAAAAATTTATAATAATTCTATAATAATTGAGGATATAACGACTCGCATGTACCCAGATCCCACCATAACAACAACAACAACAACAACAATAATAATAATAATAATAATAATAATAATAATAAAAATAAATTCTACTTACACTAGCTGATATCATTAGAGTTATCTGACTCCATGGCACATACCTGAAAGGAATATGAAAGGATGTTTTACTTAATTTTCTCTCCATAAAATCATAATAAACAATATCTATGAAATTGCTCTTATATCCATAACTATAGATGTAGTAATAGGCCTAATCATTCTAAGAAGCAATATTAACTAACACATGGTTCTTTGTCCTGAATGGGATACTTTCGCTATTTCATACGTTCATTCAATCCATATGGTACAATACTATTGTTTTAATGTGAAAGAAACTTTATAGAGTTTCCTAATTCTCTGTAAATGTATTATTTTAAAAGCCGCTGTTCATTCTTTCAGAGGAATGACTTGACGCTGTTGAGGATAAAGAGGGACTACTTTTCTTTTCCTCGAATGTTCAGAAGTCTCTACTGGATGGTGAAGAATGGAGTGAGAAGTTTGAAAAATTCCATCAAATCAAGGCCAAGGAGGCCGCGAAGACCTAAACGACGTCCACCAACAAGGCCAGGACAACCTAGGCCAGAAGAACCAGAAGAACCTGGCGTTAAACCTCCGCTTCCGTATCCTGGAATTCCTAAACGACAACCTTCCAAACCGTATCCGCACGGACCTCCACGACCGGTTTTCAAGGAAGTTGCATAGATAAGATTAAGAACAGACACTGCGTGTAATTGCGACAAGATACATGCAGGAAAAGTGAAATATGAATCTAAGCATTGCTAAGGATCATGCAGTGAAACTTTGACACACTTCTATAGAATTTAAGAGATGACATTTATTTATACGATATTTATGTCAAAATGATTCTGTTAATGGAAATTAGATTGAACAACCCTCACGTTGGTAAAATTCTTAGAATTTAGTATTTAATAAAAGAATAACTAGAAAATAACTGTAGTTCTTGACGACTATATTGCCCATACTGTATGACCCATTTATGTTGTGCACTTCAAATAACTTTTCGGCTTGAATTGGTATTGAAAATATATATTTTTAAATTTAATTAACAACAAGATTTGGTTCATCTGTCTGAATTATTAAACAATTTCCAAGTGACGTTATCGTTTTTTTTCAAATAGCGCCATTTAATTTAACCATGTCCAATGAATTACGCTCTTTAAGAAGAATTTTAAAATGTAGCTTAAGAGTTTTTTAAGTAATTCTAAATAAACAGAAGTCTTGTACACAGTATACTGTACTGGGAATTGACCCATGAATGATATCAAATCAATATTCGCTTTAAGCAACCAAAAAATGCACCTTTGCTTTTCATACAAGAAGTTGTAGCTACGATGTCCACAGAAATAAGAGAACTGCAACCTGACGCTTTAACACCACAGTAGGCCTACCTGCTTTAACATCTTTTCTTGTGTTACTGTTATTCTTTCGGATGGTAGAATTATGATACATTTTTTAACTCGTCTTAAATAGCACACAATATTGGACACAGTTAAACTACATGGTGTTTGAAAAAAAATGGTTATGTCACATGTATCTTGTACAATAATGCAGGCACATGAACCAGACTTCCATGCTTATGTTAGCCCTTGTTGTAAAATAACTTCCAAGAAAAATATTTTATATCTTTTAACAGTGCAAACATAAAAGTTATTTGAGGTACACAAGATAAAAGGGACACTCTGTAAGTTGGGAACACTTTGGCATGAACTTTAATTTCATGATAATTCAAATCAAATTCTTCCTTAGTTCTGGCCACAGACTAGCATCTTCCAATACCACCAGGATTTTTTTACAGAGGTGTTCAGAATTTTCACGACAAGTTTATATTGCTTTATGCTTACTTATATACTTGACATTTTTGTAACTGGAAAATAAATAAAATGCACTTGATAACGCAATGAGTTTGTAAAATCTAATTTTACAATAATTAGAATTAGAATTAGAATTGTTTTACTTTATCTGGTGGAATTAAGGCCATTAGGCCTTCTCTTCCATTCAACAAGGATTAATACGACTGAATTTTGCAATAATGCAATAGAGCAAGTATCATAAAAGTACAATACAAAGTTACAGATACACAGAAACACGAATATACTACGATCGTTTAAGGCTTAAGAACTAGTTCTCTAGAGATAACACAATACACAAAAACCAATATGTTAAATAGTTTGCTACTTACTAAGATTTAAACTATTACTAAGAAATATAATGTGAAAGAAAAATGAAAAGTTGTGGTTAATTTGAATCACAGTATTTAGATGTGATGATTTATTGTTGTTATTAATGTGTAACCAAGTCCCTAACTATGCCCCTATATAATTGTTCCATTGCAAATCACTACAAAATGCAAAATTTTAACGATAAGTTTGCTATAAGATACTAAATTTTATTTTTAAAATGCTAAATCTTTACTTTTTAGTTGCTAAAATCTACCATCCTTACATGCAACTCATGCAAAATATTTAATCAAGTTAGAGGATGATAACAAAGACACTGGGGAATACAATTCAAGGGAACTGGGATAAAATCACACCATAAGTTACGGCAGACGCAAACACTTTGCAAAGAAGTGTGGAATCAATGTTTATGAGGTCACAAGCCGTGAACTGAAATTCGCTGTTGGAAATCTGATGAGCGAATAGAGTAAGCTGTCGGAAAACTTCCTCATCCAAAGGATAATTCAGCAACAGTTTGTTTAAGGTCTTCTTCAGTTCGTTCTTCTTTGAAATGGTAGTATGGCAAGGCAGAACAATCGCTACCAAAACAATGATCATCATCAGCCACCACAATACATTTCCCAAAACTAGCATTGTTATATATCGGAGCTCAAATGGAGTAAGATTGCCCTTTGAGTAGGCTACAACTTTGTTAATATTCGTGATTATAATCACAAAATTCTGTATTAACTCAGACAGAATGATAGGTCCAAACATGGCATTTACCAACTCTATAGCTTCACAGATCTGATCGAACATACTTCTTAAATTCACGATGTCTTCTACAGTATTTCTTACTTTCAATTCTCCCAATTTAATGGGCCTTGCTCCAATTTTTTCGTTCTTTTTTACAGAGTGCTGTATAAACCTACTGTTTGGAATAATAACATTATTTATATTCAATTTAAGCTTTGTATTAGTGTCATCAGAATAAGTTTCAAAAGATTCTAAAAGAAGTTTGCACAAGAATACTAGACGTATTCTTAAGAGGCCAACTTGTTTCCAAAATTGCACAATAAGCATTATATTCACCAGATGTGCAAAGCGTAATATACTATGATATATTGTTAAACGAACAGATGTGGCCCACGTAGTGAAATCAGACAATATCAATGGACATAGCAATGTTAACATCACTACATAAGAATGTTTGGTGAATTTATTTTCACTTGTAAAATGCATCTTATTCCCCAGTACTTTCAAGGCATGATTATCTATAATGTTTACTGTTTTCAGAAAGTTGTTTAGTTTTCGTTTATTGACCGTCAGATTTAAAGAAATTGCCAATAAAGAGGTAAAGAAGAACAAAGGTAAGCCAAATAATTGTTGAATCGCATCAGTAGTGTTCTGCTTATTGCAAGTAATGATGTTATAGAGGCCAAGAATGAAACCTATTGATATGATGACGAGTAACAATAAAGTCCAGGCTAAAGCAAACTTGCTGTATGCCACTCCATTTCTATGTATAGTATATGGAGCTAACCCAAAGAATTTACTAAGACGAAGCAGAACCTTCATGTTGGAATATATCTCAAACGGAGAAGAGGCCTCCATGTTTGAAGAATGACTCAAAATGATAAAGTAATAATGTGATGTATGTACTGACTACTTAATTCACGATATATACATAATATGTCCACATGTAGAATTTGCAAGAGTACCATTTATGAAGGCTGCACTTAGCAATTAGATTATTATTTGTCAGAATAGCAGATATTCCATTTCCCTCAACACTTCGAAGGACAAAATTAATCAATTGGAAACGGACCTGCCTGTTATGAATGTATGTCTCTTTATAATACAATGGCATTGATCAAGAAAACGCTACCAAGTATTATTTTTTATTCCGAACTCTAATACATGGTTATGCATGGTACCGTAGAGTTAAGACTAATTCTGCTATTAGTATAGATTCTATACGAACAGGAATGTTATTTTCAAATATCAGTAAGACTGTTGAACTCACATCTGTCTACAGAAAATTTGTCTTCTCACAACAAAGAATGATTGCTTTATAAATATTTAACGACGGAGGCGTACTATAAGTTAGGCCTTTGACCGTCACCGGTGTGCCGGAATTTTGGCCAACAGTAGTTCTTTTACAAGATGTAAATTTAAAGACATGAACCTGTAACATTTACACACAGGTAAATGCAATCGATCTCGGGCTGGATTGAACCCGCGACCTTGGCACAGAAAGCCAGCACCATACAGACTGCGGCATCCAAGCCGAGAATTATCATGTCAATTAAAAAAAAATCAGAGGTGTAAAAGACATACTTAGTTCTCAACTGTTCAAACAAAATATACGAGCCCCCAGCTAAAAACATAAAACCTAGAAATGATTAATATAACTTTTAATGTAGCAAATAAAAGTTCAACCTTAAAACAACAAGAATAAGAATACATATATACACGCATGTTTCTGCAGATTATTACATATCCATTGACATTGCATGATAACTAGGATTAATATACCTCTTACATCGGGGCTCGAATCCGGCACCTTAAGCCGTCCGCAATGACGCTTTGTCTCTTCAACAATTTAACTTAAAATGGAAATATATTATTAGATTAGTGTTCCTATGGTACTATTCAATGGTACTATTCAACGACAATTTTCGTGAATAATGGTTTCAATGTACAGTGGGAACTCGGAAGGAAGATCACTATAGGATAAATCTTCCAAAGTTGATCATTGAGAGTAATCGTAAGAGAAATATTCAATCTTCCTCAAACCCAAATTTTGGCTAGCTCAGTTGGTAGAGCGTCATCACGGATAGCTGAAGGTCTAGGGTTCGAGTCCATGTATCACAGAAATTCTTGTTCTAACGATTTTATTTAAATCAACTGCATATACTACATCAAGTATTTATTTCATTAAACTTCCAGTAGTGACACAGAATATTACACAAAAATTACACTATATAACCTATAAACAAATATTCATATTGGACTACTGATTCAGGAGTAGGTAGACTCCTTTTTTAAGGAGCGAAATCTGCCACCTTTCCTTCTAAAAGACTTCGTCTATCCTATATTTACTAAGCAACTCCTCGAAATATCGCAACAATTGTCGGATTTCACGAAATATGTAAATATGCACTAAATGTGCCAGGATGAGTAATGAGAAATCTGTAAGAAAATATTATTTGAAATCGCAATTATTACAGTTTTCAACACATATTATTCTCTTAGTACTTTGCTGTTTTTATTACTGCCAAGAAGTTATAGAGAGTTTTGATCGATTGCGGAAATTATTGTTTTACGTTATTTTACAGATTTAATATTTCATGGAATGTGGTTGACACTTCTGTTTGAAAATGACCATTCTTTTATCTAAAATCTTCCCTTATTAGAGGCTGTCACATGAATCAAGTGATAGAAACAATAGAACTTAAGTTAAAATGAAAATTCAACGAAAATTGTGACAAATTTTGTAGTATTTACAGCCTACTACAAACACATTAGACTATATGTGTAGCCAATAATAATATTGGCTGACGATAGAATAGTAATAGTTCTAACATTCGGATTATCCGTTTCTTTTGAAATATTATTCGTGGATGTCACGGTCCCAATGAACACGGATAATCAAAGTTTTGCTACTAAAATATGAGGTACTCAGAATACAAATGGTGTAAGTCCATGAGTTACAAAATTGCTAAAACGAGTTTAACTGTTTCATCAGCGTGAGTTGTTTTCACAGAACGAGTGCAATGAGTTCAAACTTCAACTACTTCACTCCCATCTGAGTAGATACGTACAGTGATTATGTACAAACTTATGGAGATAGATTTGTTTGAGGTCAAACATCTCACAACCAATTTCTATGGTCTTACACCACTTGTATTCTGAGTACCTTATATGTAGGTCTATAATTGTATATTTAAATGTTTAAGTATTTTGCATATTATTACAACTTTCATGTATATATATATATATACATTGTATTATATGGATGTGAGACATGGTCGCTTACTCTTCGGGAAGAACATGATCTGAGAGTGTTCGAAAACAGTGTGCTTAGGAATATATTTGGGCCTAAGAGAGATGAAAATGGGGACTGGAGAAAACTGCATAACCACGAGCTTCATAACCTGTATTCTTCACCGGATATAGTGAGGATAATTACATCACGGAGGATCAAATGGGCAGGACATGTTGCGCGCATGGGGCAGGAAAGAAATTTCTGAAAAATATTGACTGGGAGACCCGAAATGAAAAGACCACTTGGAAGACCTAGGTAGGAGGACAATATTAGAATAGATTTAAGGGAAGTAGGATTTGCTAGGGATGGTTGGGTCGAGTTAACACAGAATAGGGTTGAATGGTGGGCTCATGTTAGCGCGGCAATGAACCTTCGGGTTCCATAAAAAAAGATAATATTCCTTTCGCTTGCTGAGGAATTGTTTATTGCCATTGAGTAAGTATTCCCGAAAGTTTTAATAATATGCAAAACAGTTAAAAAAAAAGTAAATATAAAATACACAACACACAGAGTGTCTGTAGCCTACTGAGGCCTTAGAAATTTGTCGTATTATTTATACATACTTTTAATTATGCCTTCAAAAGCCACCGTATTTTAATACTTCTATGGCTTCAGAAGGGATATGCAGTACAGACCTAGATCAGAAGCTAAAGTAAACAACAATTATTCATCTATGAAACTAGGCTTTCACGGCCGGCGAAAACTAGATGTCCATTTACCGGGCTATGTGGCCGTGGTCGTGTTCCGTCAAGCTAATGGTTACAGTTCAAAAGAAATAACGAGGGCGTCCAAGCCGATTGGCCCGGAAAAGGACCGCATGGCAAAAAACACCACCAAGAGCAAAGGCCTTTCTTCCGTATATACGTACGGTCACGGATCGCATTGGGAAAATTCTGGACAAGCACAACATTAGAACAATTTACAAACCCACCACCAAAATAAAACAGCATCTAAACTCCACCAAGGACAAACAGGAACCCCTGTCAAAAGCGGGTGTATATAGAATACCGTGCAGCTGTGGCAAAGTCTACATTGGTACAACGAAAAGAAGCATTAATACCAGGCTGAAGGAGCACAACAGACAATGTAGACTAGGCAACACGGAAAATTCGGCAGTAGCTGAGCACGCTTTTCTACCCGGACATGACATAAGCTTCCACAAAACAGAAGTACTTAGCACTACCTCCCAATGGTTCCCTAGACTTTACCGGGAAGCCATAGAAATACAGAAACATACAGACAATTTCAATCGCAAAGAAGAAATGACGAGAATTCACAGCAGTTGGGCCCCAGTGATCGCAAGAACCAAATGTAAATCTAGTGTTTTCAATTGTACCGGAGAGGGGGAGGTAAGGATAAAACTGAGCGCCGTCCAATCAGCGGCAGGAGGAAAAAGTATAAATATCGGCGGGCAGGCAGACCACCATGCTGAACACAGCTCTGAGGATGCCCGACGCAGATCGAGGCGAAACGTCAGCAACACCGCAAGACGGAACACGACCACGGCCACATAGCCCGGTAAATGGACATCTAATTATTCATCTGTTTACGATATATTTTAATTAAGTTTAGAACGACAGATTTTCAATGTAGCTGAGATACAACAACGACGTAAGTTACAACTGTTGCAAAAGATTTACACAAGAGTGTACAATCAATGTTTATAGTACCACAACAAGAAAATTGAAATTCACCGTTAGTTATCTGCTGAGTGAACAAGCCTAACTGATGGAATAACTCCTCCTTTATGGGATATAGTAATAAATGTCTATCAACCGTGTTTTTCAGTTCATGAAGCTTTACAATTGTAATGTGACACGACACTGTCAGAGCTACCAGAATACCAGCAGTGATGACTAACCAGATTATTGTGGCTGTTATTATAGCTGTCACATCTTGGCCTTCTAATACTTTCATATCTCCTCTTATATAATACATGCAATTATTAATATTTGTTATAAGAAGACCGATAGAGTGTACAAGATTAATCAAAATTATAGGTCCGAACAATGAATTCACCAACTTGACCGCCTCGCATAGAGTCCTAAATGCTCTTCTTAAATTCACAATCGTTTCAACGTATTTTTGTTGAATTTTCAAATTCGAGTGTTCATAATTCGATTCCAGAGATCTAACAGCGTTGGATTTTATGCATATGAAATGTTCAATACATTCAGTTGATGGTAAATCATGATCGTCGGTGCAGACATCAGATGTTTTAGAAAGTGCCGCACATAGAAGTTCTACACGCAGACGTATGAAAGCAACACATTTCAAAAACTGAATCTCCACCAGCATGTTTATGATATGCCCAGCACGTATGATAGAATGTAATATCAGGCCACCATCACGATGCCATAGCCAGGAATCATAAAAGAAGTAAATTGCAAGAAGGGCCAGAATCACAACATAAATATTGCTGGTTAAACAATTCAGTTTCCTGTAAAAACTATCATCATTGAGTAGAGAGGATATGCGTTTGTCAAAAGCTGTAATAGTTTGAAGAAATAACGCCATTTTGTGTTTGTTTATCGTGGAATTCAAAATTATGGCGACCAGAGAAATGGAGAAAAACATAGGCATAACAAACAAACGTAGAAGCACATCAGATGTACTTTGTTTGGGTAAAGTGACAATATTATAACCCCAAATTACTAACCCTGTCACTGGAATAAGTAACACCAAAAAAGTCCAAGCAATAGCGCAAGCGTTATTCTTGACTGAGATATTAATTTTATTTTTGTTAATAGTGAAAGGCGCTAAACCAAAAAGTTTACAAACGTAATGCAGGACATTAATATCGGAACAAATATGAGCACAAATATCATACTCCATTCTTGCAGAAAATATGAAGGTAAAAGCAAATATACCGTACCCAACGTGAATGAAAAACAATATATGCCTCGTATGATGTTTTCGTGAACCGCTTCCTATAAAGCCGTGTTCGAAATCAATAAAGTCTATTTCAATTATAAGTAAATTAGATTAATGCACTGCGATAATCTACCATAATAATGAACTGTCACTCAAATCTTTTATACCTGTATATGCTCCATGTTTGCTCTGAAAATGATGAGTTGACAGTCTGAATTTTTTCAATTGTCACTAATGTATGTTATCATGCGATACCTAAATAATGAGTCAATAAAATGATCATACACCGCATTATGATTAATAACATACGTATTTCTAACTAGATGCCACAATTCCCTAACTCTTGCATTTTGTTTTGCTGCATCTGGTATCTCTCATGCCCCGCGTAATTTATTTGCTGATCTATGTCTATCGGATTTTCCTAATTTATTTTTTAACAACGCGTAAGAACTTACACTTTAAGGAGTCAGCAATAGTTTCAAAATCCATAAAATCTATAACGTTCACAGTACATAATTTATGCTTAATAATGGTTACAGTATATAATTTTATGCACATAACCATACTAGCTTAAAAGACCCGGCGTCGCCCGGGTTTTGTATTTTGTAATTGGAAATTAACTTATGAAGGATTTTAAATTTTAAATTCTAGGTCCTTATATAGGCATTTATAATTTGAAATAGGAAGAACGACTTATTACACTCAAACTATTCCCTCAGAAAACGCTTGATATAGTTTTTTATGGCTCATAGAGGATCTAGAATTTTGCATCCCATCGCTTGTACAGTGCACAGCAAGCCCGGTAGAGGTTTAAATAAGAAGAAACAGAAATTCCAGTAACATAAAATTGTACTATCGAGGCGGGAAATTTCCCACTCTTATGTTACCATCAAACCGTTTTGGAGATGAAATTAAACAGAAAGCATTATCACTTTCATACTTTTCTCTCCAAAAACCTGCGATATATTATAATAATATACACATTACCATACCTCGTTTTGTTTTCTCTATGTCCAGGGTAGAGAAAGTTATGTGATTCCATTATTTTAGTGGATTTCATTCTGTAATATTTATTTATAACATGAATTATTTTGATAACTTCTCTTATTTGTCAAAAGTGCATTTCATTTGTTTTTTCCAAGCCCACCTGATACCATTTGGCAACAATATATTCTGTGATTTGGAATTGATAATTATATGTAAAAAGGGATTAAGTATTTTCAAAAAAATTTAATTTTTGGCATTTAGAATCAGAATTTTTCAAAATCCTTTCTTAGTGAGCACCTACATTATGCAACGAAGGTACTGTCGAAATTCCAAGTCTCTACCTGTTATAGTTTAGGCTGTACGTTGATTCCTGTCATTCAGTCAATCAGTCAGTCATTCATTCAGTCAGTCAGGACAAAGCCTTTTATATATATAGAGATTATATTAACTACTTTCCTCTTATTAAAATTACGACACTACAAGAATGGGTCAAGGTTGTACGTGAACATAGAAATACTGTTACGTTAGGTTATGGCCACTTATTGTACGTCGCAATGTAGGCCTAAATGGAAAATATTGCATTCTGTATGCTTAGTGTAGAGAAATTTATGTGAGTTTTTCAAACCGGATTTTTAAAACATTATTAGGTTCAGTTTTCAAGGTGGAACAACGAATAGTTAACTTATGCCCGGTTTCTATAAACTCGCGAAATACCTATGGGTAAATTATGCAATGGACAGAATTTACACAAGAATACCTTTTACAAACTCAAATAATTGAAAGGTAACAATCACATACACTTGTGGCGAGTTTCTAGATAAATGTCCTCTGGGTAAATGAAAATGACGGAAAAAAATGTTCCTACAAACTCGGGCTAGATCTTTCCAAGGGTAAATCGTCAAGTTAATTTATCCTTTCATGGATGGCTGGATAAAATTTAACCTCTCATAGGATCAATATTTTAAACAATGCCAATCAAAGCCTTCTGAATTAAATTAACTGTACAACTCCAAAGCCTTCCTCATTATATCATTGTGGGTGATTAGGAACTAATTTACCCATGGATAATTTACCCATAAGTAAAATAAAATAAAACTTTAAAAGAAGCCAATTTATTTATTTGTATTTTCTGAACAACACAGAAAAAGAATTTTCAACATGTCCGACAAACAGAATGACATATCGAATTTAATAAACACCCTATCAGAAGATGTTTTATTAAAAGCTGGTGTCCCCTTGGTTAAAAAAAAGTCTTGACAGAGATTTACACTAAGATAATTGTGAAGTATCCAAAAATGAAAAATTGAACTAAATACATAGAAAATTTAAATTTCCTCATCTTTTCAGAGGAAGAAGATAAATGTGTCCTCAATGTAGTTGATTTACAATAATGACATAAGTAACAACAGTTGCAAATGTTCTACATAGCAAAGTTCCATCAATGTATACAATACCAATACAAGTAAAGTGATATCCACTATTAGCAACCTGCTGATTAAACAAATTCAACTGACGAAACAAATCTTCATTTAAAGGTTGAATCAGTAATAACTTGTTTAGTATGCGTTTCAGTTCACTTAACTTTGACATTGCTAAGTGACATGGAACTGTTATGGAAACCATAACACTAACCATCATCACTCCCCAGATGATCGTGTTTATTATCAAGAGCATCACATTTTGGGTACTATCTGGCCTCAAGTCTCCTCTTGCGAACCATATGCAGTTATTCACGCTTGATATTAGAAACGCAGTTGCGTATGTCATAACGAACAAAACGATGACCCCAAACATTGAATTAACCAACCTAATGGCTTCACAAAGAACTTCAAATGACTTCCTAAAATTTACAAAATTCTCCATAACTTTTGCTTTCTTATTCAAATGAAACTCTCCCGTTTCTATATCTTCGGATACCATAGGTAAAACGGGCTTAGTCCTTGTACACATTGAATTCAGATCTTGACCAACATTGTAAGAATCTAATATTTCTGAAAGAGTTTTACACAAATGTTGCATACGCAGTCGTATGAATTGAACACATTTTGAAAACTGGATTCCAGCAATTAAGCATATGATATAAGAAAAGTGTAAGATCGTCTGAAATTCAACCCCACAATTAGAATACCAAATCCAGCTGTCATAAAGTAAGTAAGGTATGAGAAATAACAATAATACGACATAAGAATTACTGACTAATATGCGCTGTTTTTTAATAGACGTATTACAATTTACAGTGCCAAACAGGAACCTGTCAACTTGAGCGATTGCTTGAAAGAACAATGACATTTTCTGTTTGTTTATGGTCAAATTTATACCAACTGCTACTAGAGATGTTAAGAAGATCATAGGCAGTCCAAACGTCCCCATAAGTACATGATATGTGGCTTGTTTGATTGAGGCCACGACACAGTTACCAAAGAGACTTACACCCGTCAAAAGAACAACGAATATCACAGTAGTCCAGGTCAATATTAGTTTGTTGTTTTTCACTGATATATCTATTCCATCCCTATTAATAGTGTAAGGCGCCAAACCAAACAGTCTACACACGTAATGCAAGATTTTCACTTCAGAATAAATAACACTGCACTGCGAACTTTCCATGTGTAATAAGCAATGCTCCAAAATTGAGAGATATTTGAAAATAAATTTTCTTGCAAGAAGTTTTAGCTAGGTGTTTGAGTTGATAGCCTATCGATGATTGTAGGGTCAGTTTGTCTACAAAGTTATTACTTTAATCCAATACACAATTATAAGAGAATGATGACTACCAACAACATATCCTACGTAAATATTATCTCTTGACTGATGATTCATACAGGACATATATTAACAGTGAACTTAATAATATTAAGAGCATGTCTATATTATGACAGCTCTATCGCTAAATTAAAAAGCATTATTTTTTACTCAAAGCAATATGTTTATGGGTTAAGAACTCATTACGTGCTTCTATATATCAATCACGCCCAACAACAGTTTTCTTTTGAAAATATTTTTAAATCACAAGTTTTTAATTATTTATGGAATCATAGAAATTTGCTACGATATTAAATTAATTCAATAATTTTTGTCTAATGTAATATATACTGAAGAAAATAATTTAAGTATCGATATTAAATTTTTAGATGATGTAATGCCATATAAATCTTTATCTTATAATTCAATATTAATCATACGAATCCAATAAATCGAAATATAGTCTATTAGGTAAGAAAATGTGGCCATTCCAATAGTTTATTTACCTACTTCTATATACATCAATGGGTAGTTGTCTTGCAACAAGGTTGACAAAATACAGAAGCATATTGAGCAATTCTGCAAATCTGGGTTGTTCCATCCCCATCCTGATATTTTTATTATTCTCCTTTTGATAATTAAGTAACATTTTGTACTATTTTAAACTGATGTGGTGTAAACCATTCCTATGATAGGTCAGCGCATTTTGCATTGATTAGTATGAGCTGTGTTTTAAAACTCATGGAGGGATTGAAACCCCATTTCAAAAGATGCACTGTAAATTTTGTTGCATTTCTTCTGAAAATAATTGTATATGTTTTAATTTAATACCATAGGGGCAAGAACTAGAGATAAACTCTCTACTTCAAGTCTAAGAGGACGATTAAACAGATCGGACAGATGTCAAATTATTCTACCTGCTCTCTCAAGATGGTCTAAGGATGGTATCCACTCAGATTGAAACTTAGTCGTATATCATGAGTTTCTGTCACTGTGACACTCTGGTATGTAATATTAGACACCATATTTTCAATTTTTAGGGCAAGCTTGAAGCCTCCCATCTTCATTTGAAGTTCATCAAAAGGAGAAATTAGAACAGTAATTGTTCATGCAATCTTTCATTACATTCATTCATAATTACTGCCTTCCTTTGAACCTTGGTTAACATTATTGATTAGTTAAACTTGTGACTTCAACAGGGCGAAACAACCGTAAAGTTACTTCTTGAATGTAAAAATAATATTTTGAAACATTTATTTTCAATGCCCCATGGTAATCCTCATGGCTTTATTGAGGCCAAGGCATTAATTATACCCAATACCTGATCTTAATAGTATTTTATCATACCACCAGCAATATTATCTGCAACTCAAGGCGATAAAAAATTTAGCTCGTTGAGAGGGTCTTCAGTGGGCCTGACATTGCTGGTTTTTAGAATTTTATTAAAGAATAAACTCAGGTAAACTCATGTAACGAAGTGCCAGAATGTTTTTGTTTAACCAGTTATAATTGCAATTGTAATAAGAAGAAAATTATATGCCAGATTAATTAATTAAACACGACTTACGGAAGAACAAAGGTCTAGTTTCTTTAAAAATCAGATTAACATCGTCCAGCATAAGCAGAACTATACAGATTTGTGATATCTTACCAATCGCACACTCACATAAATATACAAAAAATATATATATGTCAAATTGTCCGGCTAAGGATTTGAACTAGGGACCTCCAGAATACGACTCCAAGACGTTACCATCTCGGACAATTTAATGGTTCAGTTGCAATATTATATGTGCAATAATAGTGTTATTTGCCAAAGATAAATGTATTACAACTTCCAAAGTCGTATATGAACACTCTAAAACAGTATGTTGTCATGATAACTGATTTGTATTTGATAAATTCTTTCTAATACTTACTTACTTACTCAATTGCAATAGACAATTCCTCAGCAAGTTAAAGGAATATTATCTTTTTTATGGAACCCGAAGGTTCATTGCCATTCAACCCTATTCTGTGCTAACTCCATCCAATCATCCCTCGCAAATCCTACTTCCCTTAAATGTATCCTAATATTGTCCTAATATCCTAATATTCTTTATAATATACTACCATAAAATAGGCACTAAATTGGGCTTTACTCCGGTACCGGTCAACCGATTTAGTCCAATATCAACAGGCTTCTTCCCATGGACGTTATAAATTCGTATACCAAGTTTCATGAAAATCCAATAAAGCGAATTTGAGTTATCGCGCGTACAGACACACGGATGGACGGACAGACATTTTCTCATCCCCCACACAATCTTATAAAGTGCCATTCTGGCACTTAATAACTAACTAAATTAATGTAACTGGGTCATTATAATAACATAAGTGACAACAGACGCAAAAGCTCTGAAAAATAACGAGGAATCAATATGTATAAGTCCACAGCAAGTGAACCTGAAATCATCGTTTTGTATCTGCTTATCAAATAATGTTAGTTGTCTGTAGATATCCTTATTTACTGGATAAATTAAAAGCAATTTATTTATCGTTTTTCTAAGATCATTCAACTTTGAAGCGGCCATGTGACAAGGGACAGTAATCCCTACAAAAATGCATATCTTCGTTAGTCCCCAAAACACAGTACCTAGTAGTATTAATGTGACATTCTGTTCTCCGCTCACATGCATATCTCCCTTCATGTACCAGATATAGTTGCTAATATTTATCACTATCAGAGAAAGAGTATGTAGCAATTCTATCAAAATTACTGGCCCAAACATAGAGTTGATTAATTCAACGCAATCACAGATACTGCTGAATATTTTTCTTAGATCTGAAATGTTAGCATCAGAATTATTGATCTTTACAGCTTTCTTTGTAATGTAGAATACGCCATTTGTACCAGTAGAGATTCTTGAATGAAGTTCCTTTATGTTCGAATTGATATAACTTGTATTTTGCATTATGAGAGTTATGTCTTCCTCATTGAAACCATTACAGGTTTTAGAAAGCTCTTTTCTTAACAAATCGACACATGAACTCACTATCCCAATGCACTTCCAAAAAAGGACAACAACGATTACAGTAATGAAGTGGGAAAAGCGTAAGACTGCGTGAAATACCAAGCCACCATCAGAATGCCACACCCAAGTGTCAAAGAACAACAAAAATGCGAGAACCGCCAACATGACAAGATAAAAGTGATTCATCAGAAAGTTTCCACGTATACGTAATTTTACAAGATCAGTTTCTTTACTCAAATACCTGTCAATATTATTAATTTTCTTAAGAAAATCTTCAGTCTTTCTCTTATTGACAGTTAAACTGAGACTTACTGCTAATATAGAAGTAACGAAAAATACAGGATGGCCAAAAGTCTGCATAAGCGCATCAGAGGTTGTTTGTTGGTGAAATGCAATCACATTGTAAATCCATATCAGAAGACCTAATAGAAGTGTGGCCAATATTAATACAGACCACGCCACAGAAAGCTTATTGTTATTCGTGGAAATGTCGATGTGACTCCCGCATATACTATAGGGAGCCAAGCCAAAATATTTGCACACCTTGTGTAGATTCCGTAATCTGCAGTAAATATCAACATAAGATTCTTTCATTTTTGAAAGTATAATACAAGCAATGGGAGAACTCTTTAGGAGCTACTTAATTTTAAGAGACTTATCCTTCCTGTTGTGTTAATGCTAATCTTTCCTCAAGTGTGCAGGATATTTGTTGTGGACAATTCATTACATTACATAACCACTTACATTAGTGAAGATTATAATCTTACCGTTGTAGTGCTCCTTCATGGTACATGCTTTCCTACTAATAAAGCATCAATTAACTTTCTAGAGTAACAATAGAGTATTAGATTTTAAAAATATGTAACAGGCTTTACTACTAAGAGGGGCCCAAGAATTCTGTATTATTTCATCAATATGTAAACTGAGTCATGAAACTTGAATTAGATACGTAAAACTGGATCCAATAACTTGAAATGGTTAGATGTGAAATATTACATCAAATTTAATATTAGGCCTATATTTATTATTTCAAAAGAAATAATTTATTAGTTATAATTTAAACTTCTTGCTAAATTTTCAAATTATAGAACATTACAGAGAGTACATAATGAGTTTTTGTTGCAAATTTAGTTACACATTTAAAAATAATATTACGTAATAATCTGGACAATATTCGTGAGTTATGAACATAGATTTTCTTGTTAAGGTCAATCGTTTGGGTAGTCTTGAAATCAAGGAAGCATAAACTATTAAAAATCTGTTTCTGATGTACCGTAACTGGTCTTAATATTAACTCACGAATACATTTCCGTTACACACTTTTAAAAACGATATGCCTGATGGTAGGTAATGCAACCAGTCGGAAATTCCCATTACAAGAACTACTGATGACAGAAACATATGAAATGTTAAAATACTCCATTAATTATCCGGTCTGCTACTCGATCAATGCACCATCTACCTTCTTTTGTCTACTTCATTAGTAGATGGCAGGATTAGAAGCACATTGAATTGAATTGAATAGGCGCCCTTGAGGCGGGAGGCGGGGTGGGAACGACCCCTAAGCACCGAAGCCGCAGGCTTTTTGTACCTACCTCCGGGATGTGATGAGTTGCGTGCCCATAGGCCACCCCGGACCGCAGATCCCCCCGCAGGCCCCCACGGAGCTCCCCTACATCCAACAAGCCTTATTACCATGCCACGTGTGCGCCACCCCCTTCGGTCCCTCCAACCGGAGCCCAGACAGGTCCGCGACACACACCACCAACAACCTCAAGCACACCACAAGCAGCGGGGAGAACGGGAGAGGGCTCCAAAGGGTTCTGACTGCCAAAGCAGGCCCGATACCGGAAGTGGGAACGGGATGATGATGAAAAGGAGGAAAGGTGAGATGAAGTGGAGAGTGTTGGTGGAATGAGAGGTGGAAACGGGAGAACCCCGAGAAAAAACCCCAAAGCACGGCTTCGTCCACCACGATAGAAGCACATGGTTAGGTTTCAGTTCATTCGGTCGTAGTCACTATGCATTATTTCAGCAGCTCCTCTATTATTCCCACGAGGCTGAGTGCACTCATTCAAGATATTCTTACTTAAGAAAAATCTGGCAAATTAGCTAAGCCTCCGGATCACTCAACTCGGACATGATCTAATAACACATCTTAGATACATGGATTCCATTTCATCCTTGTTTCTTCATAGGCTATTAGATCGCATATCTAAATTGTGCTTCGTGATTTTCCCACCATCTTTCTTGCATTACTCATTTTAACAGTGTCCGATTACTGCTTACTTCCTTGGTCTGCTCTTGTTTCTACTGCGTAGCAAGATTTGGCTCAAGTTACTATTTTGTACAGCCTACTATCTCATTCAAGTGCATTACTTTCGAACTTAATGTTAATAGTCCATTATCTAACTCCTTGAATAAACCTCTAATCATTAAATAATTGAAAATTCTTTCATTATCCTTTACTGTAACTTCAGTTCACAGCAGTTTCCAATGAATGCATGCATATTTCGCAATTTTATAGTGCATGAAAGTCTCGTCTCTAATTATGATTATGTTATTATAATTATATTTTTGTTTTTATTATTACAATATCAACATAATAATAACATGTAATAGTTATATCGAAATTTGTAGAAATTAGTTAAGAAATCATTGTGTTTTCAAGATCTGAGTAGACATACAATTAAAAAAAAGTAGGCCTACTTTGTTTTTAATGTAGTTTATTTCATTAACAGAATTTGAGATGAACATTTGCAGATGAGAGGTTGAAATGCTACAGACATCAATTAATGTCACAGTTAAAACTTCATGAAGCTAAAAAAAAGGGTAAACACGAAGAACTTTAATATTATTTCAACACTTCAAGAAACAATGGCGTGCATAATTAAACAATACATTAGTGAAATTCAGATAGAATGAAGCCATAACTAACAGCCGAAGCAAAAGCTTTACAAAGAAAAGTTGAGTCAATATTTACAAGCCCACAGACAGTGAAACATATACCAAATTTAGATATCTGACTACTGAACAATGTTAACTGTCGCAAAATTTCGTCATCCATTGGGTAATTCATCAGCAAATTATTGATGTTACAGTTCAAATCATACTCCTTGGATATAGTGATTATGCAGGGAATGGTGATCGTTAGCAGAATGAAAACCAGCATAAAGCTCCAGTATATAGTTCCTAACAAAGCTAGGTCTCGTAAGCCATCAAAATCCAACTTCCCGTTTATATACCACACGATGTTGTTCATATTGGCGATGATAAGAATAAAGATGTGCATCAAAAGGAGTAGCAGTGTGGGCCCGTACATGGAATTCAACAGCGAAACTGCTTCACAAATGTTGCCAAAAGCTCTCCTAAGGTAGACAATTGATTCAACACATTCCCTCAACTTTAAACTCTTAGAATGAATACAAAGAAAATTGTTTTTATCACTTTTTTCAAAAATAGCTTTGCTCGGATTCTTTAAAAAATAGTTACCTTCCTTCGCTTTCAAATGAATCTGATGGGCGCTGTGAAAAGCATCGAAAGATTCAACGAGAAGCTCACTTAAGCGCTTTAAGCGTGATCTTATTAAACCTATGTTCTTCAAGCGCTGAATTACAAGAACGGTGTTAATTATGTGTGCAATTCTAATAAGAGCAGGGTATTGAAATTCTCCGTCAAGGGACCACAGAGAACAGTCATATATCAGAGAAGGAAGCAGCACCATAAGAAACACCAAATATAAATTGCTAGTAATGAATTCCTTTTTCTTAAAAGATGTTCTGGTAGCTGTCGTTTCTTTGAATACATATTTGTCAGCTTCGATAATTAATTCCAGAAACCGAACCATTTTTTGTTTATTTATAGTTGAATTTAAACATATTGCCATTAAAGAAATGATGAAATACATAGGCAGGCAGAATGAGGTCTTCAGCGTATCGGATGTAACTTGCTTTCTTATAGTAGGCCTATCAAAGCGATCAATGTGAATCCCGAGGCCCAGCATTAGAACGATACAAACCAGCAATGTCCAAACCATGGCGAATTTATTGTTTCTCAACGTAATGTCAATCTTGTTCCTCTGAACAGTATATGGTGCCAACCCAAAAAATTTGCAAACATAATGCAGAACTTTAATGTCAGAATAAACTTCAGTATAAGTGACAGCGTTCATATTCTAGAACGGGCCGAATACGTATTGCAGAATAGCACGCTTATTTGATGTACGCTTATTCAAAGGCATTTATCGCTCCCCTGGGCACAAACCTCACAAATTGTTTACGTGTTTCTAGAAACTATTTCTTAGTTCGATAGAACTCATTTCATAATAACTTCATTATATTAAGTGAGCTGTCATTTTACCTGTTCGGATAAATTAATGTTATCATTTTATTTTATAATTTGATATTTCGTTGCTGCAAGACATCGTTACTAATAAAATTTTAAGTCCTAATAATACTACATTTATTTTTAAAAAGAACGTTCCACCAGAAGTCCATTTCCATATACAATTCCATTACTTCCAAATAACATAGCACTGTTATATTGCCGTTAATAATAACAGAATCAGGATTAATAAAGCTATTAAACCAACAATAAAATTAGTAAGTTATTATCCCAAAACACGAGGAACGACGGAAATGTTCCATCGATTCAAGAAAGTCAAAGTAATGTCAATGAAACTGAGACAGAATGACGCCGTAACTTACAGCAGATGCGAAAGCATTGCAAATAAGCGTTGAGTCAATGTTTACAAGTCCACAAGCGTTGAAACGGATACCACAACTACAAACCTGATTGCTGAATAAAGTCAATTGTTGCAAAATTTCTTCATCCATTGGGTAATTCAATAGCAATTTATTGATTGTACAGTTCAAATCTTTCTCCCTTGATACAGCGGTTATACAGGGAACAGTGATGGCTAGCAGGATGAAAACCATCATAAGACTCCAATAAATAGTTCCTAATATTACCAAGGTCTTGTCTTGTAAGCCATTAAAATCCAAGTCCCCTTTCACGTACCATACGGTATTGTTAATATTGGCAATGATAATGGAGAAAGTATGCAGCAAATAGAGCAGAAGAATAGGACCGTACATGGAATTCACTAAATTCACTGCTTCAAAAATATTGCCAAATGCTCGTCTTAAGTTGACAATAGTTCTAATACAGTCGTTCAACTTCCTATTCCTTGACTGGATAAAAAATACAATACTTGTACCATTCCAAATTTCTTGGTCATTTACTGTCCTTGATTTAATAGTGAAATAATTATTTGTCCTCGATTTGAAATGAAACCGATGGTCATCGTTCAGAGGATGCAAGGATTTAGTGAGAAGGTCGTTTAACCGTTTTAACCGTGATCTTACGAAACCTATAATCTTCAAGCGCTGAATCACAAGAACGATGTTAATGATGTACGCGACTCGAATAAGAGCATGGTATACAAATCTACCATTAAGAGACCATAGATAAGCATCATACATCATGAAAGGAAGGAGCACCAGCAGAACAACTAAATAGAAGTTACTAACGATGAATTTCTTCTTCTTGGTAGTAATATTACAACTTATTTCTTGGAGAGTATATTTATCTACTCCATCAATTAATTCCAGAAACCGAAATATTTTGTGTTTATTTCTTGTAGAACTCAAACATATTGCGACGGCAGAAATGATGAAATACATGGGCATGCAAAATGTCTCAATAAGTGCTTGTGACATAGTTTGCTTCGTTAAATGGTCGAAATGGTAAATGTAAGCACTCATCACACCTAAAAGAACAGCAGAAATCAGCGCTGTCCAGGCTACTGCGAATTTATTGTTTCTCAGTGTTAGGTCAACTTTACTTCTGTGAATGGTGTATGGAGCCAATCCAAAAAATTTACAGAGATAGTGTAAAATTCTAATGTCAGAATATACTTCAGAATATGTGACAGAGTTCATAGTACTGTAGAATAAGCCGAAGTTATTGTGGGATGCCAAATGAATTTTAAGCTATGTCACTCTCGTGAAACAAGGTAAAATAATTAATTGATTCAGTTATAGAAGCCTTGTCTGAAGTCGATAGAACCCATTCAATTTCCATGATCATCACATTAATTCTACTCATGGCTGTATTATTCTGACGTTGATAAATGAAAATTGTTACGTATTTTTTTATAAGAAGCCATCAGCCAATCATAATTATTATGCTCCAGTCAAGGAAACGTTCATATTCTTAAAAAAATATTACGTATTCCTGTGAATATCAAATAATCCCCATAGTTATACATAGAACTATAGTACTGCTTTGGTGTGATACATAGAAATACAGATAATGAGAAAGGAATTTTTGTTAAAATATTGTTAAAATCAAGGCTACTGCTACAATAGGGGAGAGGAAAGGACATTCCAAACCCACTTCCTGATTGGAACTTTTGCTATTTTAACTGTTAAAAGAGGCTGTTTAATAGATATGCTTCGGGCTCGTGTTTTTACTGCATGTAATTACCATTAAATTTTTAATATGCTATATGAAGACCTCGGAATTTTAGGTTCTTATAGATTTCAATGCATCAAACTGTAACAGAGTGTTTACATTCTTCTTTTGTCTTGTCTTGGTTCTGGTTTCCTATATCCTCTATGTTGGGGCGAAGGGCCTCCAAGTGGAGGTTTCTGTTACCTATGTGAATTTTTTTACGCTTATTTTCCGAGAGAGGGCAGAGGGACAGGTGGTAAGCCCATCGCCTCTTAAACCCCCTCCTTGAATTTAGGTATTACTTGGACGTGAAAGGGCCGAGGAAATTTGTCCAGCTCTAATTTAGGCTGGTAGTTCTTTTACGTGCTGTAAATCTTCGACATGGGCCCCCCAGCTTAAAGTCCCTCCCGGAGGACTACGTGCCTAGGATTTTTATGTCCTGACAAATTCATGGACAGCGGCGGGGTTTGATCCCGCGACCAAGGATGTCCAGTGTTCAATTCAGGGGTAGTTCTTTGTACTTCACTCTTGTCCACCGACTAAGCAAGGTATGATTTAGCTATAGGCAGAGAGAATCTAACCTCTAAGAACCTAATAACCGAGATTTAGCTATATGACAGCTTGGAAGTGAAATAGTAATCTAAAAAATGTTAAGGCACAGCTTATTCTGAAAACAGACATCCAATGATAATTATTCCTTCAGAAAAGATGAGTTAAAATAACTTAAATTAACTTGAAATGGGAAGTAATTTGTTAACGGTTTCCATCTGATTGTACTGGTATATTTTAGTTTCGTAATTACATAAAAATGCATTCACCCTATTAATAGACCATCCCACATTAAAAACTAATTTACTCTCGAACTGTGATTTATTGTATTTTATATTATTTAGTACGCCAATGTTATTTTGCTTACACAGAAACCCTCAATTTTATGGAAAATTGTAAAGAGATGAGCTGACACTTAATAGTTTATTGAAAAATATCTTAATCTCATTTGATTAATAGATATTTGAAGATAGTGAAAATACTCTGCATAATTTTACTTTGGTTATGGAAGCCTCGTATGAGGCCTGCAAAAATGTACTGCGCCCTTTTTCTCATTTGGGCCAGTATTAAAAGAAGTATAGAAAGAAAAGGCTTACATTAACTCATACATAATGAGTTGTTTTGCGAGGCAAAAAATCCTATAATTATTAATCACTCCCATTATTCGGTAGCTGAACTTAGCTGTCTTTAATTAGGTTTAAAATTATGAATACTTTTCCACCTTCAAGCACAAGTATTTTATATTGATATTGAAATAATAGGGTGCTGACGGAGAATTTCTAGATAACTTATAATACTTGTTTTTATTTTATTATAGTACCTTATATCATGGGGTACGCCGTAGAGTAGTGGTCGAGGCGCTGCGCTACAGACCGGAAGGTCGCGGGTTCGATTCCTGATGAGGTCGTTGGAGTTTTTTAATTGGCCTAATCCTTCTGGTGGCACTATGGCCCTGGGGTTGACTCAGCCTCTAACAGAAATGAGTACCAGGAGCAATCCTGGGGGTAAAGGCGGCCGGTGCGTAAGGCTGACAACCTTACCACCTTCAAGTGCCGAATGTCCAAAATCTAGGAGCCTCAACCTCCTGGAACCCTCTGGGCTTCCATGGCCTGTATAGGGATCACTTTACCTTTTATCTTATATTATATTCTTGATATATACACAAGAATTTTTTTTAGGTACCATATATGTTGTAGAAGAAACGTCAGGTTAAAATCTATGTACAAAAATATGCTTCTATCAACAGTCACAATATTAAAATTAATCAGGTGTATCATCAATATGTAGAAAAATATGTACAAGATTATATTCTTCCATTAACAGTCACAATAATAAAAATTAACCATGTGTACACTGTTTATCTAGTGGATATACGCTCTAAAATGTATTGTTTGGTGTCCTGTAGAGATCATTATTTAAGAAACACAGTGTAGTACAAAGATAATTGCGCTGTATATGAAGTTTCTCTTGTCTTATAAGAGTTGATATTTAAAAATATTAGAGCACAATGGTATATATGTAGATTCGAAGTATGGAGTTCTAGAATTCTTCTGTCAGCAGTCATTAAACAATAGCAAAGTATTTTTTTTACATGTGGATTTCAATCTATATTAATAAAAATGAATTTCCAAAATGTATGACGGACCATCACTTGAGAACGGCTCGACCGATTTGGCTGATTTTGTTGTTGTTGTGTTCGTAGTTGTCAGGACAAGGTTTGTATGAAAGAATTTTTTTGGAAAATCCACGGGAAAAGTCGGAAATGTGAAATGAGGCACAGTTAGAGACTTCTGCTGTCAATTGTTTACATAAAAAAATATTTAAAAAATTGAAGTGTGACAAAAGAAGTGTGACATATTCACAGTTTGAGTTTCACATGTTTTCATAACAAAACGGTTGTATGGTAACATGAGTGAAAAATAAAAATTTCCACAAATACAATCTTATGTAATCTTATGTAATCGGAAATTATGTTTCTTGTTATTTCAACCGTTGTAGAAGGAACGGAATGCAACATTCGACATCCTCTGTGAGCCATAAAAAGCTAGCCTATATCTAGCGTTTTCTGAGGGAATAGTTTGAGTGTGATAACTTGATAAGTCGTTCTTCCTCATTTCAAGTTCTATGTAGGCCTACATAGCCTATTATACAAGGCCCTAGAGTTTGAAAATCGAAAGTCTTTCATAAGTTAATTTCAAATTACAAAATAAAAACCCGGGCGACGCCGGGCCTTTTAGGCTAGTATCAATATAAAATACTAGTGCTTGAAGGTGGAAAAGTATTAATAATTTTTAACTTACTATTAGCACTAGAGGAACAAAATGAAATTTATCAATTTAATTAGGTGTTGTAAATAAGAACTGAGTCAAAGTAATCCTTTGACCAGGGAAGAAATATTGTCATTTCGTAATGCAACTCTTGCTTAGGCGTTATGTGAGATAGCTCACACAGTATCTCTGACCTTAGTGTGATCTCCATGTTATCGAGTCCACTCTCTCTAAAATTATATTCATATAGGTCTGTAGGCTACAGCGAAACGTGCCCCATTAGCCGATACATTACCAACTAAAAAATCAGTGGCCTAGAAACTATTTAGTGCATTCTAGTGTATATATATGGAAATACAGTAATATTCAAATAGTCGCCAGTATGTTTCGCCTGCTTTTGATAATAAGTGTCGTTTCATGCGTCACATTGTGCTCCGGTAATCTGCAAGAAGATAAAGAAGACGACATCCTTATACACGAAGATGATAACATCTTCCATCAAATGGTGAGTGTAAAAATATTTATATATTTTATTATATTGATTTATCAAAATATCAAAAATAATTGTGACAAAATTATTTACTTGAAACTTGTTTTCACATAAAAGTACTGTAGCTTGAACCATGTATTATTCAAACTGTACAACCTTTATAATTTATAATTCAAAAAAATAAATATTACTATTTATTAAGGGTATTATTATTATCATTATTATTGTTATTATTATTATTTTTAAAAGTTAAAATGTTAATAAGAACCAACTTATATACAAGAAAATCCAAATAATTTTCCTCTTCGAAAATATTATAACATATGGTAAAAATTATTGACTATTTCATAACTGTTACTAGTTAACATAATGTACTCTGGATTTTCCATCCTTTATTTTCTCAAAGCATTGCGTCATCTAAATATTGGAATGTACCATGCCCATGAATGTAAGATGTGAGAAAACGAAGCTACTAATACTGAGGAAAATCATATGTAACGCGACATAAAACAATATTCTACTTCGGTATTTAGGTGTGAAAAATTGGGTTTTCAATATAAGCATAATATGATTCATACCTAAACCAGGAATTCGAAAAATACATTATCTTATTTTTATAAAAAAAAAAGGAGAGTAAGTAAAGTCCAGTACTGAGCTTATGTAAAGGACAGACACTGATTAGAAAGAATGTAGCACACAGCTATAGTGATTACACAAGTTCTCACGCACAGAGAAACTGAGACTTCATCTACGAGGGCTGTCCAATAAATAAGTGTCCCTAATATAAAAAGACTAGCTTAAAAGGCCCGGCGTCGCCCGGGTTTTTTTATTTGTAATTGGAAATTAATTATGAAGGACTTTAGATTTTTAAATTATAGGTCCTAATGTAGGTATTTATAATTTGAAATAGGAAGAACGACTTATCACACTCAAACTATTCCCTAAGAAAATGTTTGATATAGCTTTTTATGGCTCATAGAGGATGTAGAATTTTGCATCCCATCGCTTGTACAGTACACAGCAAGCCTGGTAGGGGTTCAAAAAAGAAGAAACAGAAATTCCGGTAACATAAAATTGTATTATCGTGGCAGAGAATTTTTATTTCTTACTCTCATGTTACCATAAAACCGTTTTCGGGATGAAATTAAACAGAAATGCAATATCACTTTCATACTGCTCTTCCCAAAACATATTACCTTACCTCGTATTGTTTTCTCTATTTCCAGGCTAGAGAAAGTTATGTGACTGCATTATTTTCGTTTATTTCATTCTTTAATAGTTATTTATAACATGAATTATATTGATACCTTCTCTAATTTGTCAAACTTCCATTTCATTTAATTCCAAACCCATCTGATACCACTTGCAACAATACACTGTTGTCATGTGAACTGTGATTTGGATTTGATAATTCTGTGTAAAAAGGGATTAAGTATTCTCAAAAACATTTTATTTTTGGCATTTAAAATAAAAAAAAATAAAAATCCTTTCTTAGTGAGCACCTACATTATGAAACGAAGGTACTGTCAAAATTCCAAGTCTCTACCTGTTACAGTTTAGGCTCTACGTTGATTCCTGTCAGTCAGTCAGTCAGTCAGGACAAAGCCTTTTATATATATAGAGATATTAAACATAATTTATTTGTTGAAAGAATTTTATTTTATACATTGCAACTCTTCTTACTTTTCCACATAATCACAATTTTTTGGTAAACATTTTTAGTAGCGTGACATCAGTTTTTCTAAACCACTACTGTTGTACCTCGCCGTGACCTCCAGGAGGATGACTTAGCGATTTTTTTTTTTTTAAATTTTATGGCAGGTCGGAGAATCCTCAAAACACCATAGTATAAGGGTGTCCAAACCCTGGCTCGCGAGCCGTATGCGGTTCTTCTAACATTCTCGTGTGGCTCTTAAAATATTCTGAAGCTGTATTGAAAACTGTTTAACTTTTATGCACTGACGATTTACATTTTCGTACGAGTCACTGTATTCAACGAAGAAGTTCATTAAATCTAAGCATATAGCAGTTATAACTGATGTACATTTAACTGGACTTCTGAGAACCGTTTTAAGTGGCCACCTACCAGATTTCAAGCACTTAGCATGGAAAGTGAACAGTAGAAAAAGTTCATGTTAACAAAAAGTCTTCTAATTTGTGTAAATTAGAAATGAATTTTTGCTGCTGTTCTTTAATTATATATCTATATTTGAACTTCAAAAAATTCACATTTAACCTTTAAAAATATGTGGGGCTCTTTCCATACACTTCCTTAAAAAAGTGGCTCCCAGCATCCTGTTAGCTGGCCACCCCTGCCATAGTATTTCTCTTCATTTATTGACGAACCAAGTGGCCAGGAGAATCAAGTGGTAAATTTTCTCACATCTTCCATATTCTCCAGATCTTGCTCCCAGTGATTTTCACATGTCTCCCCAAGTTCCACCTTGGAGGTATGCACTTACACATTGATGGTGATGTGAGATCACAAGTGATTAGTAGGCTAACGAAACAGGACAGGCATGGTACAACAATGGTTTGGAAAAACTGGTCTCACGCTACCAAAAATATTTGCAAAAAAAAAGTGGTGATAATGTGGGAAGGTAATCTGAAGAGCTGTTGTAATATGTAAAATAGAAGTTCTTTCAACAAATTTGTTTAATATTTTTTAACAATAGGGAAACTTACTTGTTAGAAAGCCCTCGGAAAATGTAAATTTATTCACAAAGCATGCTGGGGCTGATTTTTATTCTAGTGTGGAAACTTCCTGTATCATCAATTTTCGAAAATGTTTTCCTATATTTTATAGGTTGCCAGCATGGATAAAGCGGAGTATGCAACAGAAATTAAACCGAATACAAACCATGCGACAAAGAAATTGACAAAAATTATGTCTCATGATTGCAAATCATTGAACATTTTATTATAAACTAGCGTGTGCCCGCGGCTTCGCACGCGATAATTATTTCAAAAATTAAAAATTAAGAGCATAATAGTTAAATCATTATATTTATTAACACCAAAATCACGTGAACTACATACCACGATTAGATAGCGTCGCCTGGTAAAAGCGACCTCAGATTTGAGTTCCCTGGCCTAGAAAACCCCTGCATAGTGAGTTTCGTCCAAGTCGAACAATGTTTGACCATATTTAGGCCTATATTGAATATCCCTCTTCCGAGTAGGTTGAAAATTTCATACGTCTGTGGGACTTGATATTCTAAACAAATGAATCGTCTAGGATGGACCTACAAAATCAAGCGATCGCCCGCGATAATTATTTCAGAAATTAAAAATTATTATAAATTATTATTTCACATTTACTTAATTAATTAAATAATTTTCTATATTAAATGTCAGCACTACGTTTGCGTAGCGAATTCGGTGAAATTTGAGTTCTATTCTCAATTGTATTTAGTACCACAGTGAAAACTATTTTAGAACATTCTTGTGGGCTGTATAAGTTAATACTTCTTCATACACAATTTTAAACAAAAACTAATCATAACAGTCTAAATCAACTGAAGTGCATTTTATTCCTTAAACATCCATTAAACTTGGAATTATAATTCTTTCACACTGGCAGTGTGTAGGTCAAGGTGGAAAGGTGGAGTCAGACTGAAAAATTCAATGCCATAGCCAGTATTTGAACCAGGATCTTCAGCTCTCCGTGCCGCTGCTGTACCACTGAGCTACCATGGCAACTGGTAAAACATTGAATTTTCCAACTGACTCACATATCCCGATATACCACCCTGCGTTCTCAATATGAGATACCAACCCAAAGGCGACTTACAACCTGTAAGTACTTTAAGGCCCATGCTCCATAGTAAATCACTAGTAGGTCACAGTGGAATGATAATTCTCTCACATTGGTCATGTGTAGGCTAAGGTGGAAAGGCAGATTCATTAGACTTTTAGTTTATTCTTTCTAATGTAGCCCAGGGCCTGAGACTGAATTCAAAATAAACCCGTCCACTGCCACTCTCAAGTGACTGCAGAGTATGTGGTTCCATATGGCTTAAATGTGCAGGTCAAGTTCTGTCGTAATGTTTATCGCCCTACTTTAAAATAGACACATTCTTGCAGTGTGCACACAGAGATGTAACAATTCACTAATGTTGTGGAGCTGGTTCCTATAATTATTTTCATGAATTAAGATATCGAGAGTTTTCACATAATCAATAAAACAGACTTCCATATCTAGAAGATGGAAGATTCTAACCTTGAAAACTGGTTCCTATAATAATTTTCATGAATTAAGACATCGATCTAGTTTTTCACATAATCAATAAAACATACCTATATATCCAGAAGGTTGTAGATTCTAACTTTGGAAACCGGTTACAACAGTTCTGATGAAGATAGCTACTTCTTTAATCTCGAACATTATTATTTTAATAAAATAACTCTTGATAAGACAGTAGCCATATTTCTCCACTGTATTTGTGGGCATAAACCAGAAACACGCGTTAGGTGGAGGAGGTACAGTCAGTGCACGGAATCAATCCGATATCATGCTCAGTGGTTTATGTTTGTAAGGGTATACATAATCGGCTTCGCCAGGCCCACTTCCCACCCCTGATCCTATCCTATTTTCGCGTTGGAGGATAAACAGCAGAGGCTAACCTTCCAATTAATGTTTCCCTTGGTCCCCGCGCTCCATCTCTCCTGAATCTGACTGTAATGTTTGAGTGCCAGATATTTGACATCAAACCAATATGAGTCAGACTCATGAGGGAGCTGGTGTGGAGTTCGTTGTGATGTACGCTTCTAGTCGTTTTTAATGCAGTACACAAGTTTTTATATAAACGCAGATTAAACTGGATACAATAATTATTTTATGTTATAGTTGAAATATATAATTTAGTACTTTGTGTGATTTCAGGACAACTCTTTAAACCTGCGCGAAAAAAGGACAGCAATAATGCCCGTGAAGTGGTTCGGGAGGTTCTTGCGAAAGATGATAGCCCAGAAACACCAAAAGAGTCCAAGAGTTCGAAAACGCCTATCGCCGGTTCCGGTTCCTAAAACACCCAAGAAGCCGACGAAAACTCCGCCAGGAACTCCGGGGGAACCTCGCCCTGAAAAGGATGATGACCCGATAATTCGACCGCCCATGCCATATCCCAACATTCCAAAGAGGAAACCTCAACGACAACCTCAACGAGTACCAAATACACCACGAAGACCGCAGTTCAAACCCTAATAATGAATTCCTACAGACACTGCCAATGTAATAAGTAGCGGATGCATAATGCCCTAGGAAAAGAGATGAAGAAGCAATTTGAAGAACTCTAATTTATTACTGTTCACATGTTTGAATTTTCTAGGGCCGATTTGCATGACCTTATGCAGAATGAAAGTGTATCCAGAAAGGATCAAATACTAATTAATTTCACTTACTCTATAGGAGGGTTGTTTTTTTAGGTAGATTTCGAAGAAAAATCGACCTATTGCAATGGATACCATGTCATGATTTTCGAAAAATTCTTTCATATCTTTACGTTTCATGCTCCCCTGAGTACGAAACCACCGCCCGTTCAAAAAAAATTGTGATATTTATATATATATATATGGGGGTGGGGGATGAAAATTCGAAACTTTTGAAACCACGTCTTGTGGGGTATCGTTGAAAATCTCTTGATGAGTACTATACAAATCAATAAATAGTTTCTTGATAGCTCTCATATGACGCGAGATTTTAATGTTTGAAAATAATAACACTTATTATAATATCATAATTTTGTCTTGTTTAGCGGCTTTGCTAATTTTATTCATTGCTGATCTTGCGCACGGCCTCCCAGAATATTATATCCTATTCTTGTTGTCAAAACAAATGATTGTAGGCTCTTCCTCTTTACTGCAGGTTTGCCATGCCAAGGCTAAAACAGATGAGTGCTGCGCAGCGATAATAAATTAAACCAAAAGCACTTTGAAATCTACCTCAGCCTGTAGGCCTGCCTAAAGGGATTTTTTATTAGTGGTATCATCTGTAGAATCCTATTGAAATAATAGAAATGTATGTCACTTTCATCTGATATTGACTGGATATACGGCATATTTAAGGGCAAATTTACTTTTTCTATTATTATTATAGGTCTCATCAATAACAAAAACAATGATGATGATGATGATGATGATGATGATAATAATAATAATAATAATAATAATAATAATAATAATAATAATAATAATAATAATAATAATAATAATAATAATAGTAATAACAACAAGAGGTCCCAGGTTCAATTCCCATGGCCAGCTAATTTGACAAGGGTTTTTTTTATGGTTTCCTCAGTCGTAAAGGCAAAGCCGAATTGGATAATTACTTACCAAGACCCATCCTCGCTATTTCATCCTGTACCATATTAACTTAAATTAATATGAATTGAAATTTACTGCCATAAAATACACCAGCAATAGAAAATACCTGACAATCAAGTTGCATGGCCTACTATATAGACACATTTTGAACTCCTGTTATGGCCTCGTAGCTGAAAGGAGTGTAAATACAGATAAATTAAATAAAATTACTCTTACTCTATTCAACGTTTTAAAATCTACTCTTATACAATTCAACGGCCCTAAATAGCGTGCTTGCTCGCCCGCTTCGTGAGACATCGGGTATACTCGGCGATGTTCCTCTCTCGCAGTCTAAACTTTCATGACGACTACAAAATTAGGAAGGAAAACCGTTTCTTTATTATGTAAGGCCTAAGTGAAATGAACACAATGAACAAATATTCTAATTTTATTTTTACTTACAATTTTCATAGCTCTGAACCACAAACATTTTTAATAATCTACAAGTGTAATTTTCTTAAAAATCCTGGAGTCAATGAATAATGGCGGGCGAAACCGGGGGCAACAGCTGTAAAATATTGATTGTTTTATCTCTTGAAATATCGCTGATAATAATAATCCAAACAAACCATTCCTTCCCTTGAAACATTATATAATTTCTGAAAATTACACTGAATTGATAAAATAAAATTCACATCATATTCATGTCAATAAACAGCTGAGAAACAATACGTATTAACTTATGTGTTCACAGGTTCTTTGGAACTGCATAATCGATTCTGAGATCGTTTTCCCAGGGGGCGCTTTCATGTCGTGGAATGTACTCTAAAGCAGGAATTTTAGCTGTTTCATTAATTATTAATGACTTAGTTTCTGAATGATTCGCGTGCAAGTGTTAATACATATAATGCTTTAATAATTATTATACTCTTAATTTTTAAAAGAATTATCGTGGCGAAGCCACGGGCACCTCCTAGTTTGATACATTTTGGAAATTTTGGATGTAAATTAGAACTTCCCAATGCTTCTAACGAATCTGCTTGGAGTAAACTTAGTCTAACTTAGTCTAACTTAGAGACTCTGAGTCTCTAAGTTAGAATTTTACTGCTTTTATCTATCTCTCATTTTGGTACTGGGTAAAACAGATATTTAAAAGCCTTTGTGGATCATCTACCCTCTTTAGCAATTTCACTTTTCATCCTTCATCCTTGTTCGTTATTTTAAAGCACAGTTTTTGAATGGTAAGAAAGACTGCTCATTAAATTATTATTATTATTATTATTATTATTATTATTATTATTATTATTATTATTATTATTATTATTATTATTATTATTATTATTGAGGTATGTGTCATGATAAGAGAAAATTCATTTTGCCCTGAGATATGCTAAACGTCAAGTCACGATGAAGGGAAAGTGGCATGAACTTCCATAGTTTCAGTCATGTTCTATATATGTGTGGTCACTATTAAAAAATAAGACCTTGCACTATAGGACAGGAAAGTAACAGTAATTGCATAAGAGGTTCGCTGATACCGAAGTGTAGTTCAGACGGAATCCAGCCAACGCGTTTCGAATGTAGCCTCAATGTCACAAACTATAGAAATTTCAGCTGAAGTATATTTTTTGTTCTATTCTATTCTATTTTGTGGCCTTTATTCTAATAGAATAGAATAGAATATTTTTTGTTAATCTATTTTATTATCAAGTAAGTGACACTGCTGGATTTTGTATCAGCAAGGACAGTAAAGAATATTTTATTAAAGTCAATTAGAATATAAGAATAATCAGAGACTAATAATAACGGTGCAATGCCATATTTTCAGTATTTTCGTAAATAAGTACAATAATTTTCCAGCCTTTCATTTTTATGGAAATTCTCTTCACCCAACGGTAAATCTTTCCGTGCGGGTATTGAGCAATTTTCAGCATCCTGAAATGTACCGCCTAATGAAGATAATTCATCACAGCGTTTTAAAGAGTAATTGATTAGAGTATTAAAATTTCATTCATAAATAATCTGGTGCTGTTTTTGTAAGGTTGTTAAGATTAAAACATAGCTTGAATGAAAAAATGTTCTCTTGGATGTATGCACGTAATTTATGTGAGAAGAAACACTATAAAACAAAAATACAAATTTAAGGGATCATAAACTTGTCGCTCTATAGGATACTTGAGACCCATAATATTATCCGAAAATGTTAATGCCTTCAGCATAGTCATTTGAATGATCAGGGTATCGCAAAGGTATACCTGCTAATCTGAAAAAGTGTTTAGGGAAGGAAGTTAAATTTAGCTCCTGTGATTACATGTAAATCAAATGTTTAAAGATTATGGGTTCAATGATAGTAAAATTCCTTTGAGTCGTATAATTTTCACTATTAATTGGAATTTTACATATTTGGATTAGTAAGTTCAAACTGACATTCGATGTGTTCTAGGATCAGAAGATACATGAAAGTTTTTTTTTTCTACAAACTAAGCCGTCAGCTATTAAAATGGATGGTATTCTCGATTGGAAGATAAGTGGTAGAAAGAGACTGAGTAAAAGATCGGCTGAGTCTGAACTGTGTTTAAAATGAGTTTTCAGAGTTACTGATGAAGATCCGCCTACATTGTACCTTTGTAAGCCCAAGAAGTATTATTTCCTAGAAATAAAATCTTTTCATGTCTGAAATCACTCTTATTCTTAGCTCAAAGACAAACACCCTGAAAGTTCAATCCGAACTGCAACCGGAGCGCATCATCAAATTCTGACAGTGCACTTATATAGTACAGCAGGGCAAGAAAATTTCAAGTCTTGAAGACAGTAGCGAAGCCAAAAATATGTTGTCATTACAGCCTTTTAGGAATTACGAAGAACTACCCCTTCTCCTATTTCTTTTTATATATATAAAGTATTCCGCCATTTATTTATTTTAAAAATGCCAACTGAAGTAAATAAACAAAGAAATAAATAAAACAACTAGCTCTATCTTCTCCATTAAGAAAATCTAAAAACTTTTTCTTTCTTTTTGCATAGCACTAACTAAATTTGTATACAGAATGCTAAATATTTTGGAAGTATTTCAACTTATTGTAAGTTTTTAATGACTTTAAAAAACAAGAATCAATATAAAAACGAAATGTTTTGTAACTAGAAGAAACGACTGGTAGAACACACGGAACCAAAACCAATCAAATTCGTGGGGGAAATTCAAATTATCGATAACTTTCAGATAATTCCGAAAGTTTCCGAGTAAATACGAATATCCAGTTCATGTCAAAATTAATTGCATGACCTAGAAATCAAGCGCAGGACATGAATATATTAATTACAGATTCTACGTCAATCAGACGGGTGAAATAAACTCTTTCTTTAATGCCCCTAAAGGTGGCATCCGAGTGCGTTGCTCGTAACTTGAATTGTGTAAATCTTACCAAAGAAATTATTTTAGTAATACCAGCCGGGAACATTTTAAATAATTTGTTTGGTTTTTTTCAAACCTACGTCTTAGAATGCTATAATTCAATGTAGAAATAATTTCTACTAAGCTCATGGTCTAGTAGGAAGAGTTCCTGGCTACTAACCATGATATCCCGGGTTCGATTCCCGCTCCATGGGACTTTTTAATTTTTATTATTATTATTATTATTATTATTATTATTATTATTATTTGACCATAGTTGACCCAGAGTCCCACAGCCGGAGGCTACACTACTGGGGAGAATATAGATAATACGTAGACTAATATTTGTATACAGTTTGCTATCTAGGTTTCAAGACTTCGGTATAAATGTAGATGATGATGATGTGAGTGATGAATTAGCGAAGGGTGAATATTTACAACATGGTACAATGGCAATAAATCAGAAACAATCAGTACATATGTAGAAGATGACGATGAGGTGAATGATGAGTTGATGCAGGGCGAATATTTACAACGCACTAGAATTACATAAATTGGGAGGAATCAGTATACATATAGAAGATGGTGATGATGTGAGTTTTAATGTTTCACAGATTCCCATAATGACCATGTATGGCTGTTCAGTATGTAAGAATTTAGGGATAAAGGCCTTTTTATTTGGTCCCGCCTTCCACCCCCGGATTACCTGAGTCATAGGCTATATACTACGGTCCAAAACCGATTTCGCATTTGTTCTAAGATCGTCGCGTCACCTTCTCTTGATCATAGAACACAGCAAAAATGTTTGATGGATTGACTTAGGCATTTTATCCGTTTAACATATAAGTGGTTTCATGGAGTTAAAGGCCTATATGACAATTACATATTCATACCATTCTTCGTTTACATCACTGGGTGATTCCGCCTAGTAGGTGACCCAGCTGTATTTCTACCAGCCAGGAACGAACTCAACAAAACCGAACAGCTAGTGGTGGCGATGAACAAACAGTTGTACTGGTCTATACAATCTTTGTGATCACAATAAAAAATATATGTTTGGCTAATTTAATCTCATTTTTATTTGTTTCCCCTACCTAGTATCCCCTCCATGATAGTTTTGGTGCTTGATATAGCATTATACCTTTGCAACTTTACTTTCCTTTTCAGAAATTGTAATCGAGAAAAGCGTAAATAAAGGTTTCATAAGATTTCTTATATATATATATATATATATATATATATATATATATATATATATATATATTACTCCAGTAGCATCGTATGCATTTAATTCTCTGGATTTCAATAGATTCCCAAGAGGCAGATTTGCTATAAACTCAAATTATTATTTATTTGCCAATGACATATTGAGCATCTTTCTTTACCGAGCGAAACAGGTTGGAACAAACGACATAGGCTCCAAGGAATGTAGGAAGAATATAACTAAGAAGATATGCTTAAAGACTTAGTCCAAGTTCATTTACATGCGTTGACGTTAGTGACATTACCAATCCCCAGTGAATGGTGACAATATTTTTTCCCGTCATCTACTGGTTAGCGGTCATAATAATATATTTCCCATAAGAAACTACTAACCGCCATGAAAACATAATATTTGGGACAGAACCTGTACAACTGAAGTTTATCCTCATGGTATAAAGGTTAAATCTCTTACCTTCTATCACTGGGAGGTGGAGTCCATGTTCCTATCCAATCCAATGTTTTCCTGTAACAAATAAAATATACAATTGGCTGGTTGCGCTTTCTATTAATTACAAAATCAAAGTAAATTCATAATTTTATGTTATTTTGAATCGTAAATATTGTAATGTTTCATCTTACGGGCCGAGCCCCATTATAGTAAAAATCTAGCCCGTTAAAGATATTATAGCTGATATCACCAGATGTCACTATCGTTCTCTTCCCTTTCGAATAAATTAATAATTAATTATCCATTTCATTCATTTTAACCACTACAAATACTACCATTTCAAATACTACTATCTAACGAGTAGACTACCTTTTAATCTTTTGCAATTCAAAATAACATAAATAACTATTTCGGCAATAAAAATTTGGTCGATAAACTAGATGGATTTTGACAATGCACAATCGTAAGCCAACATAATACAAAAATATCGCTCAAAACATTATTTACGACCTGCATTCCCCCCCCCCCCCATTCATTCAAAATCTGCAATTCCGCATCATAGCGAAAGATTTTTCTTTTCCAAATCAGTCCTTTATTTACCTATTCTATAACTTTAAGAGGGATATTATAAATAAATATTACATACAAATAGATCACGATTTAGTATTTTCAGCAAAATGTAGATGTATATTCATCTGTCTTTGGTATGTCATTTGATCCAAGCAAACTGTTGCCAACCAAAAGAGCCTGAATTGCACTACATACGAAATTACCAAATAGTTTTTTTTATTACTATTCTAAGCACAAGTGAAATGAAATTATTTTCATTTTAAAATATACGATTCAAAATAACATATCCCTCACTAAAATATGGAAGCAAGCAGCACTAAGCAATTTTATTGGACCTGGAACAAATAACGGTTAACTGCACAAACAATATTAACTGGACACGCAGTTAATTTGATATAATTTATGGTTATTTGGACATTTTATGCCGCTCAAAAACCAGACTGACAATTTAATTAAAGACCTAGTTCATTCTCTCTCTCTATCTATCTCTCTCTCTCTCTCTCTCTCTCTCTCTCTCTCTCTCTCTCTCTCTGGGTCAATGTGCTGCAATTCCCTGTTTTTGGAAGGCACCTGTATAGGCCTATAAACAATACTACATTCGCAGGCCCATGGGATGCTTACCCATCCACTCTAAAACACAACAAAATGTTTTCAACTACAATCAACTCTCGATATAATGTCACCATCCGTTCTCTAACATTTGGTGGCACCAAAACGAAATGGCATAATACAGTGCTGTATTAATTTACTGTCCTGTATTATGAAAGAAAAATTCAATAAAAGGCAAATAGAGGACTTTAGCACAAAATAAAATACTGTACAGTAATTCAGTTTATTACAGTAGATGTCCTGTGCTACAGTACCTAAAGGGGTTGAAAATCATGTGGGGCCATGTAAGTGATTAACTGTAACTGAGTAACTGTAGGGTAGTGTTCAACCAGCTGAAAATACACTAGCATCAATATATTTTAATTGGATAACTGGAATAAAAGATACTGGTTATTTTAGCAAGTAGTGGTTCCATGAACAGTAGACCTCGCATCCAAAAAATATAAGATCTAATCTTCAAGTTTAAACGGAATAAAAAATAAAACTTCTTACACGTACACTGTTTTTAATTACTTCAATAAATATTAATGTCATAATGTTATATCTTTATAATACTTCACGTCCAGTAAATATATTTATTCAAGCCATATTCAACGATATTTCTCACTACGCATATCTATATAGCCTATTACAAAAATTCTAAAGCAGTCGGAAACCTGTAATAATTTGTTGTCGCAAATAGGCCTATTTAGAAAGCACAATTTAACGAAATGTGCAATTAAATCTTCATATATTTCAAGAGGCTACTATCAGCATAAAAATTAACAATATCTAGTCATACTAAAAGAATTAACAACTTAACTAAATTTTGATTACTTATGAATTCTATGTAACTTACTGCAATTAAAATACCAATAAGATATTTCATGAATTTAATGTGATAATTACTCACTACTAACATTCTTAATTGCCACATGGAGAAAGATAATAGTGAGCTACTATATATCATTAGATACGAAGTGGCACACTAGCAGAAATTTATCAACACATATAGAAAATACTACATACCACATTCAGGGTTAGCGTGCCAATTGCACCATTTTTTTATATAGAAATAAATGGTCTCGATTTGAAAATCTCTAGCTTTCGTGCCCTGTGTATCTCTCTGAATGTAATGTCTGTCTTTGTCTCTGTCTTTCAGTTAGTCGCGGCTTCAACCCCCCAGAATCACTTGCATCTATAATTATTTCCCGTACTTATAAGCAGTAGTTACATAGAAGCCCGGGAAAATAAATTACCAGCAACAGCAAAGTTCCAAGTACATTTCACTTCCTTCGAAAAGTGTAAATTGAATTCCACAGATATGCATTTGGTGGCAGTCAATTAAAACATTTTGGAGAATTTTACAAACAGGAGTCGGAGTTGGTTGCGTATGTGAAGGTATTCTTACTGTCTCCAGATATTAAGAACCATTTAGGTCTACAAGTAAAATCAAATTAGCATTCTCAAATTATTTTCTTACAATTGCATATGCATATTAAATTAACAAAATATTTTTAATAATTTTATATGTTAAATCTCCCTTGTCTCTTGACAGTTGAAATTAAATTCATCAAGCTGTGTTATTGCACTACTGTGAATTAAGCAGATCCACTTTGTTTGCGTCAGTTATGTTTATTATTATTATTATTATTATTATTATTATTATTATTATTACTATTATTATTATTGATATTAAAAGTTTATATAAATAATTAAAACTTTTAACTTTATTCTTACACGTCCTTAAATGTTGCCATTTGTTGGATAGGCCTATTATTATTAGTAAAAAATATGAAGCTTACTCATTGTATTTAGTAAATACGAGTCATAAGAAAGAATTTGATGAAAACATATGTATGGAACATAATGTTGTATGGATGTGAAACTTGGTCATTCCTGAAATCGGATCGAAGAAGAATAGAAGCATTTGAAAAATGGTGCTACAGAAAAATGCTGAAAATTAGCTGGATCGATAAAATTACCAATGAGGAAGTTTATGAGAGAGCAAAAGCAGAGAAAGAAATTTGGAACCAAATAGGAAAAAGAAGAATAACACTCATAGAGCATTTACTAAGGCACCATAGTCTTTTGAAAATCATTATCGAAGGCACAATTGAAGGCAAGAATAGCAAAGGAAGAGCAATACTACAGTACATGGAACAAATTAAGGATGACATGAACTGTAAGACATACAAAGACTTAAAAAGGAAGGCAAAAAGATCAGAATGGAGAATCGTTGCAAACCAATGCAAGGATTGAAGACTAAAGAAGAAGAGTCATCCGACCCATACCACACAATTTAAGTATTATAAACATATACGTCTGTTAAGGGATAGCCACGATTAAATGCCATTAAAATAAGCCTTAAAGAGAATATAGGCTACCTTAGAGGGAGTTGAAGTGGAAGAGGGCGAAGAATTTTTTTAAATATAATTTTTGAGCAGAGAATGGAGATTCAAAAGAGGCAGTGGAAGTAGCAGGTAAAGATGGAGAGGACGAAAGACTAGCAGTGAGATAGAGAGTGGCCGAAAGTGGAAAAAAAATGGGAGAAAGATGAGACAGACCGTAAGAATTACATAACGATGGGCGATCATTTTAATCTACGGTGTTTTTGTAGTATAGAAAGTAATTCCAGGGCAATGTTATTCTTAGGGTGATTTTACGGCAATAATTAAAATCCAGAAAAGAATCAATGTTAAAGATGTGAACATGAAAAATGACTCATTGTTTTATTACAGACATAGTGAGTTTCGAGGAACTGTAATAATAATAATAATAATACCGTCTTAGGATTCAAACCTCAGGAACCTCAAACACTCTATTTGGTATGCATAAATAATTAACTGTTTTACTTTTCCTATTTTTAGTTTACTCCCGTAGGTTGTTCTGATTAATTTTAACGAAAGAAAGAGTCAATCTACTGTTACGTTTAATAAAGAAATTGCATCGGTACAAAAATGACAGTCTTTAAATTAGACAATACCGCTAAACCCGCACGAAATAGTATATAGCGATACAAGTACCGTAAGCGATGCATACGGATCGAGGAAAGAGTTTGAAAAAACGAGGCGCTCGCGCCGAATTTTTTTCAATTTTCCTAGATCCGTTATGCGCTTACGGCACGAGTATTGCATGCTATTTTTTGCACGATTATTTATATCAATGTAATTATATTTTAATTGAGATATTACCTGAAAATATTATGCATATACATTATTGAAGATAGATGTTTATTTCAGAAAGTGATTCGCATGTGTTTGTTGTTATGGGAACCGAATATTTGTCCTGGGGGGCCTTGTCCATAAAGGCTTGTATTATGATGTGCCGTAAGTAAATTCTTACCGCACATAACAACAAGATTGCGTGCGGGAATGTCAACTTACGATCCACGGCAACAATATTCGTAAGTACCACTAATTAGTTAAGTCGTGCAAAAAATTTATAAACTCATACTCCCCTCCCCCCAAAGTAGTTTTTGTTGGCTTGTCAGTAGTCAGAAGTCTTATACCAAACTTATCACGTGGAATTCATACTGCATGGTAAAGAAAACCTTTTTGCAGTTCCCATGTCAATACTGATATTTGCAGTGTACAAAGCTTGCTTGGGAAATTGTATGATACTGGGATTTGATGTAATCATCAACTTAGAAGAGCATCATATAAATTAATTCCTATAAATCTGTATGTTAGTTATAGAATCCTCGTAAATAAACATCTGATGTGATGTACTCATCTAAATTTTTCTACCCTGATCATGGACAATAACTTATCGTTTTCTCACTTCACATTTCGATATAGAATAAGAGACTGTATTGCGGACAGTGCGTATTTAGTTATTTCAGTCTCACGCAAAGGCAGGACTTACAGCCTGAGTTTGTGCAAACTATGGGTAGCGAGTATGCTATGTCGGGAGTCGATAAAAATCCTATCTACGATACCTTATTCATGCTTTGTATTAGTTGAGGAAAAGAAATGTTCACTACATAAATTATATATATATATATATATGTGAAAAAATTAAATAAACAATGTGCTTAACGTGAACTGGTATGTTATGTCAGAAATCTGTAAAAAATTCTGTTCCCTGATACGTTACTGTGTGCAGTGTATTAGTTGAGGAAAGGAAAACCTGACATGGAAATCCCTATAATGTAAAGCCTCATGGCTGACTGACTGACTGACTGACTCACTCACTCACTCACTCACTCACTCACTCGCTAACTCACTGACATTAATATTTGCCCACTTCCAGATGAACTAGAAACTTGAAATTTTGTACACATAGCCTATAGCTTTTAGGCTGTAAACCACAGGAAAATTTCCAAAAAGATATTTTTTTCAATTTTTAGCCCTAAAAACCCCCCGACAAAGGGCTCGGCTCGGCTCACTGACATTAATATTAGCCCACTTCCAGATGAGCTAGAAACTTGAAATTTGGTAAACATATAGCTTTTAGGTTGTAAACCACAGTAAAATTCCAAAAAGTACTTTTTTTATTTTTAGCCCTTAAAACCCCCGAAAACGGGCTCACTCACTGACATTAATGTTTGCCCACTTCCAGAGAAGCTAGAAACTGGAAACTTGGTATACATAGGCTATAGCTTTTCAGCTGTAAACCTCAGGATAATTCCAAATCGTTTATTTTTTTATTTTTAGCCCTAAAAAAACCAAAAAAAGGGCTCGGTTTCCATGGCAACGGTATTATCAAAGAGAGTTCACATAGGGATCTGCCAATACAGCAGACTAAATGCACGCACTCTGTTTCCCATAGATCTTTTTAAAAAACCTTTCCCGATAACCTCAGCGGGGGTTTGGGGGCGGAGCCCCCAGTGAGTGAAGCAATTTATATTATATGACCTGTTGAACTGCGGTGTTGAGTGTTTTTCAGATAAATACTTTTTGTGGTAATCTAAAGCAATATTCGATAAAGATTTAAATGAGGATTCCGTAAATTAAAATCCAACAGAAATTTAGGGTTATCTGGGTAATTTTTTTCCTTCCTTAAGAAAATTTCAATTGTTCTGTGGTAACACTGAATGAGAATGCATGTACATTAATAATTAAAACTATGAGAGAGGGGGAGTAGAGGGAATAAAGAGAATGATGAGAGAGTTAGAGATAAGGAGAGAATGAAAAAGATGGCGAGAGTAAGGGAAAGAAGTGTCAGTGGAAGGGGAAAGAAATGTAGAATGCATCAATTATTTTACACTTGACTAACTTATCGCTAGTTGCAGTAAAGAATTAACTTCCTCTCCAACCTGTGAAGGGAGTCTGAGAACAGGGTGTAAAGTACTTCCCCTCATCTTGTATGCCATTTCAGATGAACTTTATCACATACCTCTCTTATCCAGCGTCCCATTAACAACGTTATCTACACAATGAGTTGTCGAAGCGTTAAATTACAAGATAAGCCAGAAATTATGTAAAGTATGAGCCAGAGGTCAGTACGTGGAATTCATGGCCAAGACGTTGGAGATGCGTCTTCATTCAAACATACTAAGCCATGAAGTTTGCTTGTGCATCTCTTCTAGTATTCCTGTTTCTTTGGGAGCTTCTGGCCCTGTCAGAAGAAGCCGATGCTGACTCCGCAAATGATGGACCAGGGTTTCACTTGAAAAGCAAGAGAGCCCTTGAGGATATTTATTATCGTGTTCCGGTAAGAACTATTTTAGCTCTGTTTGATATAATATTACAGTAGCCCTTTAATTTCCCAAGAGAAAATAATATCATACTAGGGTTCGGGTCTTTACGACATGTCGTATTTTAATATTCTGACCTACATTCTCGCCAAAAACACAAGTAAACATGAATTGCACATTTGTTATCCTAATGGAACCGTTTTTATTTTAAAGTCATATTTTGGTTATTTTCATGATCTTGGTCATATTTAGGTAACATTTGTAATTTAACGTCATAGGCCTATTTCAGTTATAAATTCTGTAAAAAAAAAAACACAATTATGTGCACTAAATTGTCGGTTAAATCTTTATCCGAAAAACAATCACGAATATTTTGGTATTACTGTAACTGAAATGTGATGGGACACTAACAAGTAATAGTAATATTACCTCTTTCTCCTTGTTAACAACTTCTAATAGACAAGTTTTAAAGATATTTACAGTTGGGCAGTGGTATCTGGAAAAATTAAAATATTAAGAGCTATTTACAAGTAAAACTGTAAATTACTGTAAAATGGTTAAAAAAGCTATTATCTGATTTACTTATTATGATGTAATAATTTTTTATTCAGTACCATTAAACGTTTTAAATTGGAACATTTAATCTCAGAAAATATCTTCTTTTATGAGGTCATATTTATGGGTCATATTTAGTCATTTTAAGGTCATATTTGCAGTCATATTTTCCACTTTTTAGGTCATAAACCTCCGAACCCTAATCATTACATTCAAGGTGTCCTAAATGTTAAAATGCATGAGAAATGGGTCTGAAACTTTTTACTTAATACTAATTTTCAAGCGGTTATAAAGAAATATTGATGCAAAATACAGAATGAAAAGTGTATTTGAGCTCAGTTTTCAGTAATTTCTCACATCAATTAAATTCGTGCTTTGTGATCGCTTTCTGCACTTCGTGATTTAGCTTTTACGCCTAAAGAGCCCAGCACTGGACAGATAAGCTTTCTATCATAGGAATAGCCCATAGCTGTGTGGGCAAGAAAATAACACAATTTTTAGATGTCTGAGTGTTGGTCGCTCTTTGCATAACACAATTCAATTATCTATAAGAATTCTTGCATATAAAAGTTTATTTTTACCATATTGCGTGTCTCTCTTACATGGGGGCACGTCGGTAAAAGTGTGAATAAACGAAATGTACAAATTTTATTAACTAGCTTTCTCTTTTTACTGATTGTAGTTGGTATGCAAAGGTACGATGCATGATAATCAGGGCCCGGATTCTGATGACCTAAAATTGTTTGAAAAATGACCCATAAAATGACCCTGAATTTTAAAGAAAATGACTTAATAATCATAAAAAATGACCTAAAAACTGACATTTTCTTCATAAAAAAATTATTATTCTACACACGAAGTTATAGACTAATTTGTACATAATTGTAAAAACTGTAAACAACTGTAATGTTGTGAATGTTCTTTTCTCACGGAAATTTATACTGGCACTGAGGGACTGGCGAGTCAAAATTCGGCATTTCCTTTTGTGGTCTGCCGGATTATATTGTTGTTTATTGAGGGTAAACAGTAGTTTGCACTCTCAAATCCAAGCAGGTGGCAGACTCTGGTGCCAAGATAATCTAATAACAATAGTAATATAATACAAAATTTTGGCGTTTCTTTGATTCTCATTTCCGACTGAGACATGACAACACTTTAAAACGGAATTTTTCCTTCTTCCGTTAAACAAACAACACTTCAAAGACAGCACCGCTAGCGACGAAAAAATTAATACACTCAATGTAAATACATGAAAATGACTAAATAAGGAAGAAAATGACAATAAAATGACAAAATAATGACCTTAAATTGAAATAAATGCCCTAAAAATTTAAAATGTCATAAAATGACAAAAAATGACCTAATAAAAATGTATTTCCATAATCTAGAGGCCATGATTAGGATTTATTTACAAGTTGGCAATGTCTATGCGGCATCAATAAAAAGATGACATGTCATTAGAATCCGGGCCCTGATGATAATTAAATAATTATATCAACAGTCTACCTACACCACGTTTTCAGTTAACTAGGAACGAAATTTCTGGTCGTCAGATTGCCATTGACGGCTACATTCTGAGGTGGGCAACAAAGACTCAGTTTTTAAAAACTACTATAATATTTACTTTATAGTTTTAGTTCCCGCAGTAAAAAATCAGATTTAGAAATAGATATTTCCATAGGCAGTCAGTCAGTGACTGAATGAACAAGATGGCCGAATATAGGGGGATTGCTCCACTGCTTACAGGAGCTCAAAAAAGACTGACGAGCTAGAAGATTCGCTAAGAATTCATGTAAATGAACCCAAATAGTCTTAATTTGATCCGAAATTGTAATTGATAAGTGGTAAGTCAGTACAGAGGGACTAGCATACCAATATTTGTGTCAGTGTGATCTTTTATTTCTATTTAATTTTCCAAGATGATATGATTTGATATACTGTATGTAAAGAAATGCATTTAGAATGGATGAAAGCTAATATATTTTGTATGTGAAAACAAAGGAAAGGGGGTAGAACTTTATAGTAAAAATAGGCTGTAACTATAGGTCTACCATATGTAAATGAACGGTGTAAAAAATTATCTACAAACTTTCTCACACATACGTGTTAAGATTTGTATAATTGAAGCTTTTGGGTTGATGAAAAAAACCGGTATGTACCACCCAAAAATGTACAACCTCCAGGTTAAACAGATTTAAGAATCTTAGCTATTTTTATATAATATTCTTCCCACCCGGCAGACTTCTATGGCACATGTATTCAAAAGATGGTCCCACGTTATGACAAATGTCTCAATCCGGTGGTGAATATGTTAAAACATAGCTGAACACTTGCTGTATCTGTTTCAATAAATATTTCCCTCAAATTGTGTTCTGTTTACGTAGACGATCCCAGGGAAACTTATTTTGTGGACGGCCCTCACAATTGCCATGGAGAGATACAGCAGTCATCCAACCCCTGCTGCCACCATCTCTCGAGTTCATTAGCAGGTGACAGGCATGGTGCATGTCGACGCGTTCAGCTGGTATTGATAACTTTATTCCCTGTATCCGTTACTTCTTCAATAAGCACTTTCTCATATTCCTCAAGAGCTCGAGTGAACCTCGTATCTGAGGTGCCGGAATCGCCGGAATTTAAAAAGAAAAAAAAACTTTTATCTGGTAATCAGGTCACATGAAAGGCTCAGGTAACAGAAGAAAGGTTAGCAAGATTATCTGAAAATGTATTAGTTCCTAGGAAATTACCGAATTTATTCTAAAATATTCCACTTTACAATACCACTAACCTCAACTGTCCAAAATGAAAATGAAAAAAGAAGAAAGAAGAAAGAAAGAAAAGAAAAAAAAGTGTCTAATTTTTAAGGACTGGGGGCCAAATTTATTTAGACAAGTCATTTTGAGGGCCGCGCCCAAATTGTGTCTTATTAACTTAAAAAGTTGGCTTATCACTTACAAACAGCATTTATCACTCACTCAATGATAGACGTTATAAACAATATAAGTAATTTATTAGTATGACAATAAGGTAAAAATGTTTGTTTTAGCGAAATCTAGTTTTTGTCATATCAGTTCATTATTTTATGAAAACAATAGTAATGCAATGTATTGAGAGAAAAGTCAGCTGATTTGCAATGCTAGCAGTTCCTTATCTCAAAAATAACAGAACAGTTACTGAGACAAGTCCTGTACGAGTACTTATTACTTCCTCTGCCCGTACGACAGGTCTATAGGTAGAGGAAGTAGCCTATTGTGTTCGACTATGAAATTCGATACTTTGAGGATCCCTGAATCAAAAACACTATTTTCAGAAACATGTATGTGTGTGGGTCTCTGTGTGTGTGTCTGTGAACAGCAAAGCTCAAAAAACAAAAATAGCACGAAAACAAAATTTTGTATTTGAATTAGGTATCTGCTGGGGATGTTATCCGAAGATTGGCGACGACTTTCTCTTACCTCTAGCGCCACTTTACATGAAGAAATTTTCATTTTTCGCGTTATTATTTTTTTATTTATTTATTTTTTTCGAAACGGTTATAACGATTTTGTTTAAATTTTGTATAAAATGTGATTATACCAAGAGCTAAAGGTTTTATTTGAAACATTTTTTTTCGTCAAAATTCTCTGAAAAATAGCTATAATCCAGGTGCCGTTCACACAAAGTCAGTCCCACTCGACATTTATTTGATAACTCACATAATTCATTCAATAAAATATATTTCCTTCAAAAATTCTCAAAACACAAGAAGAAACGTAATGTTTCGTTTTGGGGAAACAAAATTCAGGGGTTCTACTGGCAAATACATGGTCTATACTATGGTTTCAAACTTGATAACACTTTTATTGCTGAACATCCTGATTTCACAAAATACAGTGTCAATCAATTTACAACAAAATTAAACTACTTAATAATAACAATCAAATCTTCTAATTGTCTTGACTTTCTTTTCTTGACTTAAATTTATTCCACCTTCTTCTAGTGTAAATATATTTGTAAAATGTTATTTTATTTGTGTTATCGATTTCCGAGTTAAGCTCCAGATCGAGTCATTAAGCAAGGCTTACGGAAGGACAAAGATCTAGTTTGATAAGAATATGTGAAGGAATATGTGGGTAGTGTTATTTGTATTGCAACTTCCAAAGCGGTATATGAACACTGTAAAACAATATGTTGTCATGAGAACTGATTTGCATTTGATAAATTCTTTCTAATACATTACCATAAAATATACACTAAATTGGGCATGACTCCAGTACCGGTCAACCATTTGGTCCGATATCAATAGGCTTCTTCCCATGGACGTTATAAATTTGTATACCAAATTCCATGAAAATCCGATAAAGCGTATTTGAGTTATCGCGCGTCCCTCACACAATCTCGTAAGTACCATTCTGGAATTAATAAATATGTCGAATTACCTCAATGTTAGAATCGAAGACGCCGAAATAAAACCTAAATATACGCCTACAATACCATAGCATAGTTGGTGCCAACAGTCTGCTAATTTAAGTTATTGATTTATGTTACAGCAAGACATACCAATTCAAGAAAGTGCTCTCCGGACTGCAAGATCGCCGAAGATGCGGTACTGGGGCAAATTCCAAAAGAAGCGGCCGTGGCGTCCACGCAGAAGAACACGGAGACCTCTGCCCAGCCCACCAACACTCCCACCGTATCTAAGAGGAGTCGGAAGGAGGTCGTTGAAACATAAAAATCCAGACTAACAGAAAGATCTTTTTGTTCCATTTAGTTATGTGGATGAAAATATGCTGTTTTTATTCGTCCCCATTGTTGTTCCTAATAACAATTGATAAATACTATCCAAGATGTATGAAACTTCAAAATGACTGACATTGCTAACTCCACTAGCAAAATTAAGTCTCTTTGCTGAATACAAAGTGAACTAGAATACTGGGTACATTAGGGTAGCTCCATTTGCAATTTATCAACATTTAATTGATTCAAGACATAAACTGGAATTTCTGTATCCACAGCAATAAAATTACACTTCATGATAACATATGTTTACTTGGTGATCTTTAGATAGAATAGGCCTATTGGATTATTCGCTAACAGAAGCACCATAACATGTCTTCAATAGACTGGATCAGATGGTAAACGATGTCTGAAGCCAAGACATGAAGAACAAAATCTCTGAATAATTTTATTCTGCGGGAGAAAATTGTTTGTGTTGGTCAAGAGCCCGGGTTTTCAGCAAGGTACGCTGACTACTCGGCTCCCTGGGGAAGTTTCAAGTCCCGCTCTTCATATTCCTCAAACTCCCAAAATCTAGAATGTAATAAAGAAAGTCTATTGCTGATACCGTTCCTCACTGATCTAGAAAAAATTAAAAATCTGTTTAGACTCGTTTAGAATACACATTAGAACACTACCATAGGTCCGACAGTTTTTTCATGTGCAGATACTGCAAAAAGGTCTAATGGCTTTTAAGAAAAGGACCTACCCAGGAAGGCATAATAAGTTTCCTTTATACAGCGGGTTTATAACAGCTAAATACACTCATCAAACATCATTAATTGTCCATGGCAACCTATGTGACGTACCAAGTATTTTGCAAATTTTCAACTGTAAGAACGCGTTACGGTAAAAATATTAAGGAAATTCATTGTCGTTCGTTTAAAAAGAAGTGTGCGTGGTACGCCACGCGATAGAAGTGAAACTTGTTTTAATTTTTGGATTTTAAAATTTTGGATTATTGGATTTTTTAAATTTAGGATTGTTGGACTTTTTAAAATTGGGTTTTTGGACTTTTTAAAATTTTGGATTTTGGATTTTTTAATTTCGGATTTTTTAATTTTCGATTTTTTAATTTTGGATTTTTTATTATTAAATTTTGGATATTTTTTATTAAATTTTGGATTTGGGATTTTAATTTTGTTTATTTTTTATTTTTTAATTTTTTATTTTTAAATTTTGGATATTTGGATCTTTTAATTTTTTATTTTTAAATTTTGGATTTTTGGTGTTTTGAATTTTTGAATTTTGAAATTTTGGATCTTTTAAATATGGATTTTTTAAATTTTGGATCTTTGATTTTTTTATTTTGGATTTTCGATTTTTTAATTTTGGATTTTTTAAATTTGGATTTTTTAATTGTGATTTTTTTTATTTTTTTAACTTTGGATAAGCCTAATCATTGAGTTGATTGTTTTCTGTGCAGTCCGTTCCGTCACACCTCACTAATTTCGTGACGATTTTGAGCGTTACATTAATTTCGTGACGATTTTTGAGCGTTACACAAGCTCTCGATTTGAAGTTTCACTTCAAAAATTAAATTTTTTTACCTACTTTCTTCAAACAGTCTTAATACTGTATGTTTATTTGTTTTCTCTCGAATAAATATCACCCTCGGTTACATCGCAAATAGAATTAAATTTAACGTTACGTGTCGCATAATGCCTACATGAGAACCAACTGTTATACACTTTCTTGGCGTAATATTATCTGTATTTGATCCAACATGTACCATCATGTGTGTAAAGTCTTCTTTGTGGCTATGAACTTGCGCGGAAGTGATCTCAGTAGCAAAGCTATTAGCATGTTTGCCATTAAACTCAAGATCCGTGAGTTAAAACACAGAGTAGGGCAGGGATACTTTGGACGACAATAAATAAGTCAAGTCATCGACCTTGTGATGTAGATTTAAGGCTTGCCTTATTTATGGGAATTATGCTTCCATTTTCTTTGCTCTACTTTACTACAAAAACCGACTGGTCTTTAGGGAGACCGGTACTTTAAAGTGCAAGCAAGTTACTGCATCATCCCTACAATATTCTACTGTTATTCTACGTACTTGGCCATAGGCCTACTCCGCTCCTATTAAATTTCACGGATGAAAACTTGATACTGGTAAAGAGTGATAGGCCTATATTTAATTTTTACGTTAAAATTCAAATGAAGCTGTACATATATATGAAACTTTAGAATTCTTACACCTTAAGGAAGGAGTTTTCATGTAAAGTTATTTCATAAAATTACGTGTGGTGTCAGGCTGCGTCTTAAGGTAGTGTAGAAAAATTGCATTCGAATGCATTACATAGCTTGGAAAAATTCAAACATGCAAATATGCATATGATATTAATAGGCCTGCATAATATCTAGTACATAATAAAATTGTTGAATAAAAACACTTTCTTCAACGCACTTTATTTACCTTAGTAAACTTCTGGACGGCCGTTTCGCAGGTGGTTTTTCCTGCGAAACGGCCGTCCAGAAGTTTACTAAGGTAAATAAAGTGCGTTGAAGAAAGTGTTTTTATTCAACTATTTGTTACACAGCGCTAAAGTCGGACACAAGAATGAATAATAAAATTACTGTAAAAACTGTAAAAACTTGATCATGGGGACCGGCCGGCCTGACGGTTAATCATAAGTGAATCATAAACCAATTAATTTATATCTGAAATATATTTCAAATACAGTGATTCTCAGTTAAATATACTAGGAAGTATTTTACCACTATAGCTGCAAGTGTATCAGTACTTACACACAAGCCTATACTCTCTAATGAGTTTGACACTTGTAACTTAAATGAATTTTCCTTATAACCCGCGATGCAGACATGGGGGATAGGCTATATTCTAGTTCACAGTGTACACTGGCTCGCAAAAATTGGTCCTGGCCGAAATCTTCACACACAGCTCAATTAATTAGGCTATATTAAGTTGAGTCATATCTAAAGGTAAATAGTAGCAATAAAGTCCATAGTTGATAGCGAACAAAAATGCTTGTTTAATAATGAAAATGACTTGTACACTAAACAATCCTTGATAATCTACAGATGAATGGAGGCAGTGATTCCAGCATACCCGTTCAAAGCTTTTTGTGTGTAGGTAGGGCTACTAGTAATTTAGATGGTGGTAATTAACTTACTTCAACTTTGGGACACGGCCTTAGTACGACGAATTATCGCGAAACTGAAATCGTATTGCTTTCATTCAGCTGGTAATGCTCTTCTGACGCTACAATCCATTTAGCTTCCAAGATAATATTACGCTGAGGAAGGCAGTCCTACAGTAAGTCCCCGATTACCTGCGAACAGTCTTCTTTTCTCTTTTTCTTCCTTTTTTAGTTATGGTTTTGGCGGAGAAATAAAGAAAAATAGATGACTGATTTTTTTAAAGTAAACCAACCAACCAACAAAAACCTTTGTTTACAAAACATGAAATTATACAGTGTTACAGAAAAACTCCGAAATGTTTTATCTGTGTGTAGAGGGGGCATAGACAAGCAACTTTTATTAGGAGATTTTTGCTCTAGAACATAAAATGTGTATGCTATAGGGCATTAAAGTCATTACAATATGGTACTCATAAATCAATAATAAAGCGAAATAGGGTTAACATTTTCATTAAACTGACTTCATGCCTTCATAGTAATCGATCAAAAATCTGGTTCTTAATCATTCATCAACAGGTATGCCTATCATAATTTAGCGTTTCCATAATCTGCCAATTTTACAGATGCACAAAAGGGTCTGGCCGCCACAGCATTAGTATTTTTTTTAAATCTTAAATCCAGTGTTAACAACGAAGATCCTTTGTTTTGCATTTTTTCAAATGTTAGAAGTCAGTGACGGCTATGCCATGGGAGATTTTATGCTTTAACAGGAAAAATTGCATCCATTGAGCAAAAGTCTCCTAATAAAAGTTGCTTGTCTATGTCCCCTCTATACACAGGTAAAATATTTCGGTGTTATTCATTAACGTTCTGTATGTAAGCCTTCAACAATATTTAAAATATTTTTATCTTGAAGTTTCCTCTGTTATGGCCAGTTTGAGGATTATCCGTGGAATACGCCTATTCCCGCCACCAAATTCCTGGATGGGAGTTTACTGTATATAAGAAGTCAAATATAAAATTAAATATAACACAAAAAATAATACATTACATCGGAGAGAAAAATTGCGAGCTATTGTGCAAATGTGGGTCAGTTAAATGAAGTAATGTAATAATAATTTACGTTCAGAATATGTGATTTACATGTTATTTGTAAGAAAAGATGGTTAGCATTTACCAGTATGTGAATAAATGAGGAACAAATATGTACTTGTGGATGGTATAGTGAAATATCTACCCTTTACAGTTAAAGATCATGTATATAAAGTGGATTATTATAATTAAGTGTAAAATACAAATTTTCTCAATGAAACAATAAAATAAAACTACGTTTTATTGAATTTTTTTATTGAGCTCATTTGTCACGTAAATTAAGAATGTAACATTGCATCGAAGATGTCTGTGTTTAAATTAAGTAAGGTAAAAATGTATAAAAAGTTATTTTTAACAATTAACAGATAGGTAGTTGTGACACGTAGCTCTGATAAATAGACTGGGGAGACATGCGCTTTGGCCAGGAAATATGAGGAACTGAACTAAATCAAGATGAAATATCTTGCCACATCCATTTGCACGCAGCTGATACAACGGAATTATGATCGCCTCTATGCGTATAACAGTATACCACAGTGCCACTGAATGATGTGTTCCCATATCACAGATCCCATACTCCCCAGTGGCATACAAAATCTCACCGAATCACTTTCTCGCTTTGAGAAAAATATGCCATGATTTATACCCATCCCTTGTAATCTTTTTAACTTTCCTCTTTTCAGCGTTGGCAATATGGAACACCTCGTATTACTCATTAGTAGGGTTCGGATGTTTATGACATGTCATAATTTTATCCTGACCTCCATTCTCGCCGCAAACACAAATTAAATACGAATTTCATGATTATTATCCTAATTAGACAGTTTTTATTTTGCATATAAAGTCATATTTTGGTCATTTTTGTGGTCTTCGTCATATTTTGGCCATTTTTGTAATTTAACGTCATATTTCGGTTATAAATTCGGTAAAGGGGCACAATTATACAGTGTACGTACTACATAGTAGAGTTAAATGTGAAATTTATTTAATCAATTTAATGTTTATGCCAAATTAATAGATAACTTAAATTGTAAAATTAATACTAATGTTCATATTTTATAAAGACACGCAAGGTCTACAAATATTACGAGTATTTGGAGCTGTTGAAGTGAACAAACAGGAGTAAATTCTTTAAAAATAGAATTTCATTACAAGAAAACTGTAAATCACCAAAATTATCGAAGAGTTATCTGATTCAATTCATGTGATGTAAGAATTTAGTGTCTTTAGACTTTTATTTTTTGAAAGTGTGTTATTTTATTAGGTCATATTTTGGGTTTTTGGGTCATATTAGGAAATTTTTAAGGGCATATTTGCAGTCATATTTTCCACTTTTTTAGGTCACAAACATCCGAACCCTACTCATTAGTAAAGAGTTCGATACATTATCTTACTACAGTACGTGGGCATCACCATACCACTCTCCGCCTCCAAAATTTGGCAAATAATTAGGTTAGATAATATTGTTGACAGTTTTGTCACGGACTCAAGCAAAAGTGAGACTTTAGCATAAAACGGTATTGTTCTTTATGATCTCTGCAACAACTGCAACCTAATACAAGGGGAGCATAATTCTTTGTATATATGCAGATGGGATATACTAAAAAACTTCGAAGATAATTTTCCACAAGTTTCTAATTTCTCAATAAAATGTATCTTTTCTCAGAGTTATTTCTAACATTCAGGAAATATTCAATACATCTTCATCTCCATACACCATGGACTGGTTTAATACCGGAAAAAGTTGATAATGTCCGTTCGCAGAGTGACTATCGCTATAATATATCTATTGTCTCGCCATTGGGTATCAATATCAATATCGTTGGTCTAGCTTAAAAAGACACGACACTCTGGCGGAAGCAGATTTGTTTTATGCATTTCTGTCGTATTAATTATTTACTAATGCTTAATTGCATAGGTATTCGATTAAAATTCACAACAAATATAACTCTAGGTCCGGATTCTTTCAAGACAATTTCGCGACCGATTTCAAAAAGTAACTCATGAATTCATCCATAAAATCCGAACCTATCTTTATATTACCTATGAAAAAGTGAGAGAATATTCACACGACATCTTAAACTTCGTGCATAATTCCATTGCTCAAGAGTTTGAACAGCGAAAAAGAAAGAAACGATTTGAACTGCATCTGATATTGTATCTGATAATTCAAACAAATAAAAATTAATAGACTTAGTTACCGGGTTACTATCAGCTTAAAGGTTCGGTTTTTAGATGTTTAGTTTAAAGAGCTCTTACATGCCTTTAAGGAACGATAAATTCAAGAGTCGGCCTGGGTGGCGCAGTTAGTACCGCGCTGGCTTTCAGTGCCCACGATTGCGGGTTCGATCCCGGCCCAGATCGATAGCATTTATGAGTGCATAAATATGACAGGCCCATGTCAGTAGATTTACTGGCATGTAAAAAAAACTCCTGCGAGTCAAAATTCCAGCACACCGGCGACGGTCACAGGTCTAAGTCGTAGTGCATCCACGTCCTTAAATATAATCGTATACCAACCAACAATTTCTAGACATAGAATAGTAACTGTAGTGTTTTAGAAAATTTATTTTTCCGCTGTACGGGAACGAGGATCTACACTTCCCATTTATAATAAGGCTTCTTCGGGGAAGATAAACGCTTTCGTAGTAGAGTATTAATGTATTGTAATGTTTATGTTGTAAATAATAATGTAATAATTATATTTCCACGTGTCTACTCCAGCGTTGAAAGCAATCATAATTATGAAATAATTGTTTTATTATATTGTATTCTTTGAAAAGAATGAGAAAGTGAATGAAGAATTTGTAGTACCTCTAGTAGTAAACAACTTGTATATTTCCGTTTAGCCTTCTATTAAATTGCCGAATTGTTTTCCTCCTCCGTTATTCCATACTCTGCCATCTGCAATTCTATAACCACATTATCCCTTTTCCCAAGCAAACCGTTATTTTACTGTCCACACATAAAATGTTTCCCATAAAATGTGTCCATTTTGGAAGTTCATTACTGAAAAACAGGATTTTTCTTATAGAGTTATAAGTTAGACGATAAAGGAATGATTCCATGAACAACATCTGGCACAAAACTCTCCTAACAAGTGGTTCAGGAATTGAAGATGAAGAAATGTATCATCTGTCCAGCGGGCTACAAACCGCCTGATTTACATTCTTGACTCGTAGCGATACGACAGCAGTTAGAATAAATGCCTTGACAGCAATGGCGATTACGTTGAGAAATACAGTAAGGTACTGTATCTTTTGTAAATACATTTTTGTGTTGATATTTTTTGTTATTATTTAGTTATGCCAAATCGTTCTTTATTTTCTGGACGTAACAACTAGGATGGTTCTTCTAAACCTCCAGGATCTGCGCGTGGAGTAAGGAATACATGGCTACTGATATAAAGAATACAGTATAACCAATTTCATCAGAGGAAAAAATTATTTGTTAGGGAGCTACTAGGATATGAACAAGAAACTATTATCTTCCCAATTCTGAAAGTAAGTGGTAATTTTTATAATCCTATGGGTAATATTCCAGAGGACTTCTGGTCATCTCTTTAGGAACATGCTTGATGCTTTCCATAAAAAACATTATAACTATGAACTAAAAACACTTGATTGGACTAGGATAGGTGGCCAAAGGACTTATAAGGTATCACGATAAATGCTAAATAGGCGTGAAGGAACTTTAAAGAATGTTTGTTGCTTTTACCAATGACAGTGCCTTCTGAATGAAACAGAGGATGGCTCGACATTGTGGAAATTACATGTTAATATTTATGTTCTGTCTTTGGGGCCTGCTGGCTACCACCCCACGCTTATGTGAAGTTTCACAAACCGCCATAAGCATGTGAAGTAGCCGGGCTCTAGGTTTGTAATAATATAGAATATAGGAATAATAATAATAATAATTTAAAATTAAGGAATATTCCACGATACAATGGTTTTCCTTCATCCCACAACAATCTTTTGCCTCCATAATTCCCTGTCCTTAGCATCTTCTTCACTTAATCCTTTTCTCGCCATACTCCTTTTCACCCCATCTATCCAGCACTCTTTAGGCTTCCCTCTTCTTCTTTTTCCTGTTACTTTCCAAAATGTTCTTGGGTATTCTATCCTCTGTCATTCTGAGTACATGTCCATACCATCTCAAGCGTCTTTCTTCTACAATTTCCAAAATATTCTTTTCAACTTGCATTATTTCCCTTATTCTATTATTCCGAATGTTTTCTTTCCTGGATTTTCTTGCTGAACGCCTCCAAAAATCCATTTCTAATACCACTAATTTGTTTGCTTGTTGTCTACTTAGGGTCCATGTTTCAGCGCCATATAATGTACTTTGGAATAATGCCTGATATATTAATTTTTTAGCTCTATGTAAAATATTTTTACATAGAATAATAATAATAATAATAATAATAATAATAATAATAATAATAATAATAGGGAAAAGGCCACTTGGAAGTCCTAGGCGTAGGTGGGAGGACAATATTAGGATATATCTAAGGTAAGTAAGATTTGCGAGGGAGATTGGATGGAGTTAGCACAGAATAGGGTATAATGGCAAGCTCAGGTAAGCGCGGCAATGAACATTCGGGTTCCATAAAATAGATAACATTCCTTTAGCTTGTTGAAGAATTGTCTATCGCCATTGAGTAAGTAAGTAAGTAAGTAAGTAAATAATAATAATAATAATAATAATAACAATATCAAGAAGAAGAAAGGTGAAGAGGAGAAGAACGAAAAAAGGAGAAGAATACAAAAAATAAAGAGATAAGAAGTAACATGATAAAAAAAACATGTCCTGACTGAATGACTGATTCATCATCGCCGAGCGGCAACCGGTGAAGCATAATATATATTACATTTTGTCAGACATACTGTTTCATAAATCGATACAGTTATGTCTTGTCGATTTTTTGGATAAAATTTCGTTACAAAATGTGACTCAATACAAATGGTATTTTTCCAAAGTTCATTATATCTCATCCCAAGAAACTGATTTCTGTAAAAGTACCCAGACAAAATGTTTGAGCTAAGAGACTAACTATATTTATCCAAGTGATTTTTAATTATTTATTTAGTCTGGTAGAAATAAGGTCATGAGGGCTTTTCTTCCCCTCTATCAGGATTCCAAAAGTTACAATTAAAATACAAACACAAAAATAAATTTATAATTTATAATTTACGAGCTAGTTAAAATTTAGCTAGATTCGTAATGTGGTTCGATTATTTTAAAAATTATTTTCTAGTGCGTAATGTCCGAAAATCTGAACTTAGCTAAGTAATTAGGTTAACTATTATACAGTCGTTTATAATCATGTAAGAAATGCTTAAAAATAAAGCCGATTTCACAGAATGCACTGGCAATTAATTATATTTCTAATTTGTTTCACTGAACTTCTAGGTTATGGCATATGCACAGCAGAACTTATGAATTCATTTGAAATTTGTCACATCTTGTTGATCTGCTTTAACGAAGACGTTACCTTCTTGTTAACTAAACCTTGTCTTTCAAAGTTTTGCATGCTTCCAACAAAATAATTCTAACCTCATTCTCTGAAATATATTTCTCTTAATATTTCTACGGAGTTCTGAAACAGACTCATCTGTCCACTGAAATAGGATTCAACTTCATTAGAGAAAACAATTTGTCTTTGTCAGGGAGCTACCAGGATATGGACAAGAAAATATGATCTACCTATTTCTGAAACTTAGTGGCAATTTTTATATTCATATAAAAAAAATGTTCCAGAGGACTTCTGGTCTTCTCTGTAGGGACATAAAGAAGTCACTTAGTTTTAAAACGGGCAGACTATTTCCTGTCCTTTTCCTGGTAGCTTCCTCATGCATCTCAGTGCCAGAATGTAGGCAACATACGGTGCTTAGAATTAGGAGAGAAATCAGAAACGCACAGACACCTCATGTATGTCATTGAGCTACTCAGTTAAAAAAAAAAAAACAAACAAACAAAAAGAGCTCCGGCTAACACAAAAATCGCTGAGGTCCGGCTAATACCTAAATACCAATAATCGTATAGTGCAGGCCTATTGGCTCGAATAATGAACTAAATACATTATATGATGATAGTAAAATAACAACTTTTTCATGCTACAAGCATGTAACTAGTGACTGAACGCCTACGTAATTAAATAATTGATGGTTTTCTGTTTCTCTTACCCAAAATTTAGGTTAGAGTAAATATTGTATAGAGCTATTACATATTAAGTGCCAGAATGGGTACTTTATGAAATTGTGTGGGGGACGGGAAAATGTTTTTCCGTTTATCTGTCTGTCCGTGTGTCACTATGCGCGATAATTCAAATACGCTTGATCGAATTTTCATGAACCTTGGTATACGCATTTATAACGTCCATGGCAAGAAGTCTATTGATATTGGAGCAATTCGGTACCGGAGTAATGCCCAATTAAGTGCCTATTTTATGGTAGTATTTTAGAGAGAATTTATCGAATGCAAATCATTTCTCACGACAACATATTGTTTACAGCGTTCATATACGTCTTTGGGAGTTGCAATACATTTAGCTTTGAGAAATAACACTGCCCGCAAATTCCTTCGTATATGCTTATCAAACTAGATCGTTATACCGAGCGAGGTGGCCAAGATGGAAGCGTCTTGAACTTGCATTTAGGTGGTCCCTGGTTCAAACTCCGTAGCCGGCCAATTTGAAATTGGTTTGTTTTTGTATTTTTATGTGTGCGATTGTCAAGATATCACAAATCTGTACAGTTCTCCTGATGCTAGACGATTTTCATCTGATAAAAAAATAGACCTTTGTTCTTCCGAAAGCCCTGCTTAATGAATCAATCTGGAGCTTAACTCGGAAATCGAGTCTGCATATCATAATTGCAATTATTGCTGATTAAACAAAAGCAATCTGGCACTTTGTTACATCAGTTTACCTGATTTTCTTCTTATTTTACTTGCGAAAACATCATTGAAATTAACGTTAAAATGCTACAATTATACCAACACCTATTCACCCACTTCCTTTATCTTCTCACGAATTATACTTCTTACTCCCGTTCTGTAGCTGATTTCAATTTTAATTACACTGTACACAATTACACTAACCTAATTTTGCACTGTCCGTTACTGGACTTTCTGTAATCTGAACTCATTTTGAGTTTACACTCAGAATGCGTGATTCAGACTAAAATCACATTTCAACTACCCTGAGTTTTAATCATTTCTGGTAGATGCAGACTTTATTTATTTCCTCTGCCCGACCATAGGTACTATAGGTAGAGGTACGGTAATATTATGTTCGACTCCGTAATTCTAAGTTGAGTTTGTAACATAAATCCACGTTTTGAGGATCCTCTGAATCCAAACATACTATTTTCAGAAACATGTATGTGTGTGTGTCTCTATGAACAGCCTAGCTCTAGAATGAAAATTCGTATGAAAACAACATATTGAATTTAGGGTCTTCTGGTGATGTTACACGAAGATTGGCGACGACTTTTTCTTACATTTAATGCCCCTTTACCTGAAGAAAATTTTGCTTTTCACGATTTTCTCTAAAACGGCCTTATTTTGTTTAAATTTTGTACATGAGGTGCTTATACTAAAGAACTAAAACTTTTATTTGAAAAATGTTTTCGAAAAAATTCTCTGAAGGGTAGTTATACACCATCCATTTGTAGAAACTCAGCCTTGTCTGTGAACAATCGCGATTTGCATCAGGTTGAAACAACTGAACGTAAGCGCTCTTTGCAATACGGCCTCTCATTCTATATCAGAATGTTAAGTGAGAAAGGTATATTGTCAAATTTCATTTGGATTGTGTATCCTTTCTCTCCATTTTTGCAACAAATTCGCATGAATAGAATGCCATACTTAATTATTATACTAAGAGGCAGACCTTTTATTTGGGCAGAGGAAGTTATGTCTCACTTTTTTTTGTCTTGTATTACACTCATTGATAAATTTCATTTTGTTCCTCTAGTGCTGGTAATACGATTTTAATTGTGAATTATTTTCCACCTTCAAGCACTAGTATATTTTATATTGATATTGCAATAATAGGATGCTGACGGAGAATTTCTAGACAGTTTTTTTTGTACCTGTTTATTTTATTTTATTATAATAAATACACAATAAAATCTAAAAAGCATATGTTGAAGAAGAAACGTCAGATTAAAATCTATGTACAAAAGTATTCTTCTACCAACAGTCACAATATTAAAATTAATCAGGTGAATTTCCAGTGGTTAAAAATATACACGAATGTTGAAGAAGAAACGTCAGGTTAAAATCTATGTACAAAAGTATTCTTCTACCAACAGTCACAATATTAAAATTAATCAGGTGAGTTTCCAGTGGTTAAAAATATACAAGAATATAGTATGTACACTGTTTTTTATAATATTAAAATTATCGTCAATAGTTAAAAAATGTGCAAGAGTCTATTCTTCCATTATCAATCTCATCAATAAAATTGTTTTTTCATTTATCTTAACTATGTATACACTGTTTTTTATGAGTTGATACCACAATGGTACGGTATATATGTAGATTCGTAGTATGGATTTTCTAGAATTCTTCTGTCAGCAGTCATTAAACAATATCAATGTATTTTACATGGAGATGCATTTCGATGCCTGGTTTTGCATCATCTTCAGTCCCAAACAAGTTATATTTAGACTTGTTTATGGTGAAGTGTTCATTGCGTGAGCAGGAGAGCTACTCCTGTACTTTTGTACATAGATTTTAATCTGACGTTTCTTCTTCAACATATGCTTTTTAGATTTTATTGTGTATTTATTATAATAAAATAAAATAAACAGGTACAAAAAAAACTGTCTAGAAATTCTCCGTCAGCATCCTATTATTGCAATATCAATATAAAATATACTAGTGCTTGAAGGTGGAAAATAATTCACAATTAAAATTGTATTACACTGTTGTTTCATGCCCCATTAATTCTGCGAAATCATTTGGAATTCAGTGGTCCTGGTAAACTAGGGGTGGTGAGGACAAGTTTAACGGTAAAAATGGCACTGCAAAACTCGACTTTAAAAAATAATACGGTACAGTATTATCATTGGGGGACATACTTTCCCACGCGTTACTACCCACTCTGCGGTATTTCGGCGAGTGTAAGGAATCGTGTCTTGAGCCAATGACTTGTAAGCCTATGGTATTTTATTAGTGAAACCAGAAAGAAGAAAGATACCGGAAAGTTCAGTGGAACAAATTCCTGTTATTATCTAGAACTGACTGAAGCCTATAATTTAATTTTCAGTAATTCTTGTTATTAATTATTCCAAACAAGAAATAGGCCTATCACATAATAAACATTTATTTAATTGGATTCTTAGAATAGTAAGCATGTCTCGCATGCTGAACTCGGTATTACATGTTGCAATATGACCTTTAGTGTAGTAGGGTAAAAGCTGTATCTTGTAGATAACATTCCTCTAATTGAACTTTGTACATTGTGGTAATAGCATAAAATAGTTGCAGTGCCTATAGGCTTGTATTATAAGCCTATTTCCCCATCCTTGTTCGTAATTAAAAAAGGTGCTCATTCATGGGAACTAGGCTATATATTTTCTTTCTTTCTCGTAGTTTTACCTCTCCCTTTTAGGATTTTTAAGCGACCCAAGCCGCCCGGGCCTTACAGGGCCGCGACCTGTCGGGAGAGGGATTATCTTTGGATCACATACATACTTTTTTGACCAGACTAGGACATGGAGGGCCTCCCGGACGAGTGATCAGCCCAATGCCGGGGCCACCTCCGAGACAACACGAACACATAGGACGATACACACCATTCACACACACACTCACTCAGAACAAGGCGAGGATGGGATGAAGATGATAATGACGGCCAGATGACATCCGGGGACCACAAGGAACTAAAGTTACCCGACATTTATCTCCCCGGAAAAAACCTCACCTAGGTAACTGGTCCGGACCAGGAATCGAACCCTGGCCCGCTGCGTGAGAGGATTGAACGCATCCCCTGAGCCATAGCGGTGGACCGAAACTATATATAACTGTATATAAGGATTTATTCACAATCGCACAACCATTGTGGGCGGCATTTTTTTCAATTATCTCTGAAATAAATTTTTAGCTTTTTTCATAAACACTCTGATGATTCCTGAAAAGATTAAAGTCCTCGGCAAATGAAAAATATGTTTTTAGCACTTCAGCTTTTTGAACCCACACTTTTTTACATGGTTCGATGACAATCCATAGAACTACTGTACTTGAAATTTGTATTCATTTAACTTATAATTAAAGAGCGAAACTCAGCAATTCCAAATAAAATAAACTACATTTTATTCATTTTATAAAATTCCTCTTTAATAGAATTTTCTATCCAATGTGGTAATGGTTGTGGAGATGGTACTGATTATGACTACAACAATAACAGCGACGAAGAATGTGATTATTATGGCGGTGATGATGTGATAGCCATTACATTGATCATTATAGGACAATAGGATGATTATTCATTTCCAGAGTGTACGCAGAAATTTCAAAATAAATTTCCCAGACTTTTCCCTGACTTTCCATGGCCAGAAACTTATACTTGTATTTTCATGACCGCAATAATCATTGTTTTCAAGGTTCTTTGTAAAGAAAGCAAACAAAAAATCCAGCCTCCTTCATTCACATAACAAACAAACAAAAAAAAAAGTAATTACATCAAATACTGAAAAACGTTGCCTACTCAGTCTCGGTTACACCAGAATGTAGCAAAACACTTGACCCTCACATTTCGCTCACTGGGGCTTGTTATTGTTTTTACTGACTATTCTTAATTTTTCGTTTACTTTACAAAATGTCCCTAACTTTCCGTGACCAATTTCAATTTTCCTAACTTTCCCTGACTTTCACTGATTTTCCATAATCTGGACACCCTAATTTCTATACATAGACTAGTATTGTTAAAGCGATCGCACACAGAGAGGTTCAAAATAGCCCATTCCTAAATCTTTTTTGTTCTATACTGCATATTAGTGAAAGTTGTAATTATTTACAGGGCCTCAGTAGATACTACTCAAATATCTTAAGGCACGAAATGCGTACTCATAGGTGTCTCGATGCTAGAAGTTTAAATTATGTCGATTTATTGGTTTTACGCTAACTTACCATAGGCCTAACTAATATTCGTTCACTTATCTCGCTGCCAGTTACTATTAAATTACTGTATTATTTAAACCTTCGATCAAGAAGAAAAACTGATGGAATTAATCGCTTTATCAGTTTTCTATGTAAGCCATAGTACCTGTGGTACGGGCAGAGGAAGTAAATATAAGTTACGGGAAAGCTATAGTAAGTAGAAGATAATGGAATAATATTACTTTAACTAAAATACCCAAATATACTGATAATTAATTATTTAACAGGAACGCAAGGCATCTGCTCAGAGTACTGGCATAAACATAATATCTCATTGGCACTTGAAATGGAAGCTATGCTCTGACGACATTTTAGTTGATAAAATTCCTGAGCTTCAGTGCAACACCAGAACATTAAAACCCAGCGTCTGTGAACGAGAGCATTATGTGGCGACTCAATTGGATACATCTCTTCCTCCTGTTCTACATTTCTCTTCATATGGCCGCCATTACTGTCGCCAAAACAAGAAATGATATCACAGTGTACGATAGACATCGAAAATTTCTGGACTGGATGCATGAACCGGTATGAGAGTGGTATTGTGTTAACATGTTTAGTTATAATCAGGGCCCGGATTCTAATGACATGTCATCTTTTTATTGACGCTGCATAGACATTACCAACTTGTGGATAAATCCTAATCATGGCCTCTAGATTACAGAAATGCATTTTCATTAGGTCATTTTTTGTCATTTCATGCAATTTTATATTTTTCAGGTATTTATTTCAATTTCAGGTCAATATTTTGTCATTTTTGTGTCATTTGCTTCCTTATTTAGTCATTTTCATGTATTTACATGGAGTGTATTAACTATTTTTTCATCGCTAGCGGTGCTGTCTTTGCAAGGAAAAATTCGGCGTTAAAGTATTGACATGTCTCAGTCGGAAATGAGAATCAAAGAAACGCCAAAATTTTGTATTATATTACTATTGTCATTAGATTGACTTGGCACCAGATTCTGCCACCTGCTTGGATTTGAGAGTGCAATGACATGTCATCTTTTTATTGATGCAGCATAGACATTGCCAACTTGTGGATAAATCCTAATCATGGCCTCTAGACTATAGAAATGCATTTTTATTAGGTCATTTTTTTGTCATTTAATGCAATTTTATATTTTTAGGGCATTTATTTCAATTTTAGGTCATTATTTTGTCGTTTTAATGTCATTTGCTTCCTTATTTAGTCATTTTCATGTATTTACATTGAGTGTATTAACTTCTTTTTCGTCGCTAGCGGTGCTGTCTTTGAAGTGTTGTTTGTTTAATGAAAGAAGGAAAAATTCGGCGTTAAAGTGTTGACATGTCTCAGTCGGAAATGAGAATCAAAGAAACGCCAATTTTTTTTATTATATTACTATTGTTATTAGACTGACTTGGCACCAGAGTCTGCCACCTGCTTGGATTTGAGAGTGCAAACTACTGTAAACAACAATATAATCCGGCAAACCACAAAAGGATGTGCCGAATTTTGACTCACCAGTGCCTCAGTGCCAGTATAAATTTCCGTGAGAAAAGAATACTCACAACATTACATTTACAGTATTTACAATTATGAAAAAACTAGTCTATAACTTTGTGTGTACAATAATATTTTTTTATAAATAAAATATCAGTTTTTAGGTCAATTTTTTATAATTATTAAGTCATTTTCTTTAAAATTTTGGGTCATTTTATAGGTTATTTTTCAAACAATTTTAGGTCATCAGAATCCGGGCCCTGGTTATAATGGAAAAAGAATGCAAGGATCAATCCAAGTGCATAGAATAATACGTAATACTCAAACTTAATACTAAAATATTGTAATAAGATAATCCAAGACCACCTGAGATCTAACATTATGGCACGGACGAGAAACTCTGAATATAGGGGACCTGAAAGGGATTAGGAACTGAAGCATTCTGTATGCTTGCACGAGCACATGCTTAGATGTCATTTGTCACATTTTAATACACTGTATAATACATAACTTGTATAAGGATAATACACTAGAAATAGGCCAGGTGTGACGGAAATAAGGACCGATTGTTGAATACTCAGTTCAGATCGACAGTAAGCCATAATAGTATATACAACTAGCCAAAATACGCAGGCGTGTTAGGTTATCTGCACTAAGTGTAGGAATTTCGAGTTCCCACCATGATAGCATGAAAGGGAAACGAATTAAAAAACACTACCGTAAAAAAATTAGCCCTCGTGGAATAGAAATATCCTAAAAATACAGAAACAACGTAAGAGATTAGAACTATACGAGATTAGAAATATTCTGAAACGCTAACAAAACCAATAGGTGACGGAAAGATAATTTTAAAGTTTAAATTAGTATATAAAATGAATTGTCAAAACTGGCATTTTTACTGCAAGTATACTACTGTTAATGTGATATTTTTTAGGTAGGGATAAGACAAACAAGATAAGATAATAAAGGTATAGTAACTTAAAAACTGTACCTGCTATCTTGTAATAGACTCCTCTATTAAGCTGATCAGATAATCCAAAGGGTATCATCCATATTCTTATGGTTTCTTCATTTCATGATCAAATTCAGGAGACTATGGGTCCAATCATTTTAACGGAAGGCGCCGTAGTTATGCGGCAATTTCTCCTGCACCGGCGTATCGCGTGTAATCTAATCAACTCGCTGCAGGGGTTCTTATCGCTTTTGAACATTTACGCAATGATGAGCAGATTATCGTTAATGTATCTACAGTAGGCCTCCGCACTAAATGTTTTACCTAACAATCATTTGATCTGCATTCTCGTTGTAGTTAAATGAAGTATGTTAGAGTGATTTTCATCGATTTATCTACATTCACTATTTCAATTTTACGGTATTTTTCCATAACTTGTAAAATGACAGTAATAATCAGCTGTAGTACAGGAAAGCAGATGCCTTTTTAAATTCAAATTGTCATATCACGACTTGATAAGTTGTGCACACCTTCAGTGCATATTTATTAAAAGAGGAACATCGATCCTTTGCAAGAAAATCTTGGAAATTCGTACTAAAAGCATGAAAATTGGGTTATAAATTGTGTTTTTCTTTCCAAAACATACTGTATCCGCAAGAAATCTATAAGTAAAGTATTTCTTTCCAAAGAGTACTACATTCAACATTACTACCATGCCACCATAATTTATGCATTCTATAAAATACTACATTATTTTATTACTTCAGGATATTTCCTGCCAAAAAATATTAATTTCATATAATTTGCCTATAGAGCATCCTAAATCCTTCATGTTATTTCAAAAACTACTACATCCTAATATTTCAAATTTTCAGTTAGCTCTCACTTACATAATAATTTGCAAAGTTACAAACTTTCTTCACTGCTTAAGTGCCATAAAGAATTGTTTCGCAAGTATAACACTGAACTGAAAACAAAACTGTATAAAATAATATAAGTTTGTTGTGAATCCTGAAATTTTAGTGAAGCTGGTTTTAGTACTATCTGAAACTCATGTAACCTTCAAGTTCGTGGGACCTCGAATTGCAAGAGGGTTAACGATAAGATCATCGTATGGTTCACCTTTAAATATGTTTCTGTCCTTAATATGCGATGTCCATACGAAGAATTCGGTTTGTTCATCGATACGTTCAATCAAACATATCTTATAAAATATACGTTTGGATTGATACCTCATTTATATGCAGTGACTGTTTTTTCGTACATGCACAGGACCGTTTACAACATAGATAATGTAGAAGATAAAAGACATTTGTATATTTTTCCAGATTTCATAGCATGTATTTTAAGAATTTCTTGTTATTTGACTGTTCTCGAGTGAATTTAATTAAGTAGGTAAATGTCATGTTCTCCTTTTTCAAAATTACAATGTTCATTCTGTAAAGGATAAAATCCTGATTATTCCTTAGGCGGTCTCAAGTCATCATTATCATGTGCCAGATGATTGAAAATTTAAGATACCTTGTCTGCAAAAGTATCTTGATAACCAAAGTCGTCATGAGGAAAAGTTTGCTGTAACTAATTGCTTTCATTAATTCGACAATAGTTCGAAAAAATGTCAAATCAACTTTACCTGGCCACTCGGAAATTCGTTTAGTAAAAGTGAAACCAATCTATTGCTGTTGTTATTGTTATTGTTATTGTTAGTTATTTTTCGATTAGGCCGCGAACATTATATAAGTTTTCGTCCTAAAATATCTGCTCTAACTTTTCAATATGGGATGAGCTTGGGTTTAATTTCTTGCAATATTTTTCCACGCTTTTCTAACCCACTGAGAAATTTTAAATTAGCTACTGGCCATATGCTCATAAGTGGCTACTGATCCTTCCTAAAATTCCTTCTAAAATTGGTCACACAACGACTTATTAATAAAAGTATGGCATATTAAAGAATGTGCTTTTAAGCACATCTGTCCTGCCGTTTTATGTGGAACTGTCTAAAGAAAAAGTAAAAATCCACAATTGTTATCTACATACAGTATTTTTTGACAGCTTCAATTAAAAATAGAACTTATAACACAAGGCGCACGCAGTAAAAGTACCACATTATCGCATTAGTGCCAAAAAATCCAATGTAGCAAGTTTGGTTTCAGTCACTTGGAAAATAATATTTTTGTTGCGAACATTTATATACGATCAATAAATAGACTCAGTCTGATAAAAAAAATTTATTGTTAAAAATTTATATCACCTTTTTAAATGTTAAATTTCCCCGTGTGGTCGAAAATATCGTCATGTTTGGTGGTTGAAAAGCGTTGTCGATTCCATTCCTCATTTTGGCAGTTGTACACCAAAAAATCAATAACCTCTGTCTGCACATGTGCATATGTATATACTGCAGTAGGTGGCAGGGTAGCTGGGAGATCCATTATGGCTCTACGGTAACTCATTAAAATAAATCAAATATTATTATTTTATTTTTATTATGATTATCGATTTATTATTAATATTAATATTCAAAAATATCGCTAAACTTGAGAATAAGGTGACCGCCGTCATAACCGGGCCGTACCGAGTGGGACCAAGTCTACAATGTCGCCAATATTACGAACAAGATTACATGCCAATTGAATTCGGCAGATAAACAACTGTTGTAGCGATGTTTTATGAAAGATGTGGAAGGGTAAAAAAGCTTCTGCATTAAGAATTCTAGGTCCGTGACAGGTTATGTTAGGTTAGGAAGAGTCGTGTTAATTTAGCAGCAGTATTCTGCATAGCGCGGGGTTCATGCCATGTAACGATGTTTTACGAAAGACATGGAAGAGTAATAAGGCTTCTAGATGTAGTGACAGCCAAATTCTAGGTCAGTGACAGGTTATGTTAGGTTAGGAACATTTGTATTAGTTTAGGAGCAATATACTGGATAGCGCTGGATTTATTATGTCTCACATTGAATCTTTTCAACGACGGGAAATTTTACCCTTGCGCCGATCGTTTATTTTTTGTTTCCCGCGGCTCGGAGGGGCACGGTCGCTAATGGAAGAGCATGGCTGGCTACGCTATTCTGAAGGAGTTCCAAAAATATTAACAGCTGTCTTAAAAATAATAGTCTCTGATAAACACGGTAAAATGATTTTATTTTGCTCGTAGGATTGCTACACTCTCCCTTACGGGCAACTTTCGCAAACAACTACTCGCAAAATAAAATCTCTTTCACCATTTGATAAAAAATAACTACAGTAGAACTACAATTATCCGAACTCAAACTATCCGGATCGCATTGAGACAGTATTCAAGTGGTTTTTGCAGCAGCGAGCATTGGGAAACCCTCTTTCAGTGCCGATTATTTGCGAAAACGCAAAACTTTTATCCAACAGAATCTACAGTTTGTCAGCAAAACAACTGACTCTGACCGATATGTCCAAAATGTAACACTTTATACCATAGAAACTTTAAATAGAAAATTAAAATATGTAATTTAGATTTCATGTAGCCACTTTCTTTAACATGAGTCTCTTTGTTCTTTTATTTCTGTCTAAGCTATTATTTTAACTTGTAACTGTTTAGTTAGAAGTGTGTGATTATTAAACTTGATATGTAATGTATTTATATAATTTCTTTATTTAACTTGGCATGTATTTAATTATCCTTCTTAATTAGTTAGACATGAACATATTTAATTTCATTATTTAACTTGACATGTATTTATTTAATTCCATAACTTGTTAGGAATATTAGGTTATTAGTTATTAGAATGAGTATCTGTAATAATTTTTAACGTTTTCTTAATCTTTAATGTTTTCTTATTGTAAATTTTTAATGTTTTCTTACTGTAGGCCTAATTGACACCACTGCCACCGGGCAAAGCCCAATTGCAGCGAGAATAAATAAATACATACATACATACATACATACATACATACATACATGCATACATACATACATATATACATACATACATACCTACATACATACATACATACATATAAGTACAGTATACTGTTGCAGTTTATTTTCATTTTTAAAGAAATTATTTTGTTCATGATTTTTATCCGATTATCCGGATATTTCATTATCCTGATCGGGTCTAGTCCCTATTAATTCGGATAATTGCAATTATGCTATATTACGATACAACTGGCAAAGAAAAGGTTATATTTTTGCCACTTGTAATGTGAATAACTATTATAGAATGCAAACGTCTACTACAGAAAACTGTACTGCTCTCTCTGATGTTAATGCAATACTATATTTCAGAACAATGAAGAAGAAATTGAACGTGGACCACGAGTTCGAAGAGCTAAACATTCTTGGTTGAAGAAAAACCGACTCTGGAGACGACCTAAAGCCCGTAAACCAAAGAAACCAGGACGCCCAACACTCCCGCCACCTCCACTTCCAAATCTCCCCAAAAACGTAAATCTACCTGTCAAAGATGTAATGCCCCTTTTGGGTGAATAAGAACTAAAATATTGAATAGAATACAGTTACAGTTTTTAAAGCCTGTAACGCCAGATAGTTATAGTGGTTTGAACAAATTTATATCTTACCGTGAACTACGAGTACTTTACTCTCATACTTCACCTGAAGAATCATCGGGTACTATCTACTGAAATTCTCAGTTAAGAGACTAATGTTTAAAGTGATTCTTGTTACTTAAACTGTATTTATTAATGTACTAAATATCCATCCTAAGCTACTCCTGTTACATCCAATACAGTATTAAAACTTAGCATAAATAATAAGGAACCAGTAACCCTGTGCGAAATTTTCGTACATTCACGCATCCATTCCTTCCAAAAAAAATTATTCAGTGTTTTATTGACTAATGGAAAGCCTACAGGGGTGAATAATGTATCAGTAATATATTTTTTAACTGACTTCTGACATATCATTAAGCATGTTGGTTGTTTATAATAAGCGGTAATATGCGATTTCCCAAGCCAGCTGTGTACACTGCAAGGTGTAGTGTTGCTAATGAGACTGCACATTAGGTTCACTACCAAGAAGTGGAGGTTTCCATATAGTGAGTTCAGAGTAAGATTGTTTATTATATATATATGTGTGTGTGTGTGTGTGTGTTAAACAAACAATGTGTTTTAACATAAACTGAGTATGCTGTGTCAGAAGTCAGTAAAAAAAAATTATATCCACTGAAACCTTATTCATTGTTGTAGGCTTTGTATAGGTTCAGAAAAAGGGATGTTCAGAGGAGAAACAATTTTTATATAAGTAGGCCTACCTACAAATGCTTGCTATAATATAGTCTACAGATAGAATATACAGGATATGTCACTTTAATGTTTTCTTTATTGAGTGAAAGAAGAAAAAGAAAGAGAAGACAGCGAATGAAAAATAGAAAAAAAACAAAAGGGGAACGATGGAAAGACAATTGCATTTTTTTATTTTTATTTCAGCTGTGTTTATACTCCTTTTAGCTTCGAGGCTATATCAGGAAATGGGATTTGTGTCTATACAGTAAGGTGGGTCATGAAACTATTGCTTGTCAAATGTTTGTAATGTCGGTGTATCTAATTGAGTAAATTTCAACTAATTTAAATGGATATGATCCAAGAAGAAATTTTGACGACGATTCATGGTATGTAAATATCCAACTCGGCATTTTCCTTTACGACTGGGGAAACCCATGAAAAAACAAAAAAACAAAAAACACGTCAAATTGGCCGGCCACGGGATTTGAAACTGGAACTTCCCGAATGCGAGTCCAAGACGTTACCATCTCAGCCACCTCAATCGGTACAATTGTTATTATTTGTTATTATTAGCAGAATTTGGGGGGGCAGGGCTCGGTCCCTGATTTTCAGCTTAGTAGAAACGCCAAGGACTCTCAATATATTACTCTAGGCCATTAATTCCCAACCTATGGCCCGCGGACACCCGGGTGGCCGTGTCAACGACGAAAGGAGTCTACGAATAATGCTTACTTAACTTGCAATGATCACGCTTAACTTCTTAAAATTCAAAACTACATTTAATTCTGTCTCAGGTACGTACGAATAACTGCAGTCAAGCTGACTACAGACACAGACCATTGACGGTCTAGATCCCTTTCCAAGGTGGATGTGCTTTACTCCATCCTTCCCCTATCTCACCCTCTTTTTTTAAATAAAAGAGACAGAAATTGAAAGATCGCTTTTCATATTTCTTGTTTTGTAGTAAGCTGTTTTGTGGTTTGCTGACGTTCTCTTCTCTTTCGGTGTTCCAGCTTTCTTTTTAAATAGTGAAAATGCGTATTAATAGTTAAAATTACAGCGTCGCAGTATCTTTCATTAAAAAAACTCTCCTACCTGAAAGTCTTCAAGATAGCCCCAATCATTAATTCTCTGCGTTTATTTTATTTTTTAATAATTTCATTTTTTAGTCAATATAAATGTCTTCAATATTTTGTTATAGATGTACAGCATGAAAATAACATCGCCGGTGTGTCGGAATTTTGTCTCTCAGAAGTTTTTTTTCCATGCCAGTAAATGTACTGACATGGGCCTGTCACATTTATGCACACATAACTGCCATCGACATGGGCCGGGATCGAACCCGCAATCTTCGACACAGAAAGCCAGCACGATACTAACTGCGCCATTCAGGCCGACAAAACCACAAATCGTCCAAATCATTCAATGTTTTCCCATTTAGACATGCATTAATGACCCCCTTCTATCAACCTATGTAAAAAAATATATATATATATATCTGCAAGTCGTAGACAAATGAATCCAGATAGGAATCGAGTAAGGTCACCTTCAATTAATTTCCCAATTAATTGTCATTTATTTACAGTAGGATGAATTTTTTTGTTTTCCTTTTATTGTTATTGTACAGATTTATTCTAGCTTGCCAGCTGACTTTCGAATGTTCTTCCTCCTTCCATTTATTAGTTTTCCTCTTTACTCTCTTAACCACAGCCTACAGGTCAAGAGGATGCGACATCAGGACTGAAACGAGGCAAGTATACCCTTAATCAGAAGAAAAATATATCTGACGATATATTAATCCCAATTCTATGGACTTAAGTCGAGATAATGTGGTTTTCAAGTCACTAAAATATTTCCTGATGGGAATGTACAACATAAAAAACGCAGGGATGTCTTAAATGCAATTTTTGTGTTGCTTCTTTCATTTTGTTTCTAATGTAGAAGCATTATAACGACTGAAAGGGGCAATAAACAATAATAAAATAAAATATTTTCTCGGGCTTCTAACATGGTGGTTACTTTTTTGAATTCCGACATTTCGGTACCTATCTGAGGCTCCATTGACAAGGAAACGACAATGGATTTACAAATATATTCTGTTTATTACACATATTTTCTTTCCTGAGAATCAGTTGTAGACCTACTCATTATCTTGGTATATTCAAAGGCTGTGGTAAAGCAACGTTAATCTTCAATCCATCTTGTATCAATATGTAGCCTATAACAGCCTTTTTACGATTATATGCATGCGTGGCGCTGACAGATTTCAACATTTTTGCGATTTTTCTCCGACTTCTTTGGATAGTTCCAAACAGTTTGTGATATCTGAAAGAACACGACATTCAGAGGTTAATATGATTTCGATTTTACAAAGTCGAGGCTAGAACAGGAAATCGACTGTGCGCAAATGAGTGACTACTGGAAAGCATTGCACAAATAAATCTAAACCGATAATGTATCCTATAGGATACAGTATGTTCTCTTAAATTTCTTATAAAATGGCAGAAAAAATTAAAAGAAAAATTTAAATTCAACGTAAAAATATAGAGTAAGGTACAAAAAAATAAACTATTCGCCTATTTATTTTATAAGGCCGCCCCCATGGCTGAGTGGTTAGACCGCTGGGACCTAGATCGAATCTCGATGGATCCATGTGGAATTTGTGGACAAAATGGGGTCGGGGCAGGTTTTCTCGGGGTGCTTCTATTTCCCCTCCCATATATCATTCCACCATAGCTCCATTCATCATACTATGACCATTGTTTGCAATAAAGGTATTATTATTTATTTTACAGGCTTACATTATTAAAAGGTTGCCAAAATGACAAAGCGTAGGCCTATTGTTACAGAATTTTCGAGATGTCACTTGAATAGACAGATAAATTAAAACAAGATGGATAATTTTACTTTTAATATATAAATGTTTTCGCAAAATTCGAAGGAAACCCTTTATTGTAGAAATTGCTACTCTTGTTAGCAGTTTTTGTAAAGATCTAAATCTAAACATATTCTAAGAACAAAGAATGATATGGTTATGGCCCAATCGCCAAACAAAAAAAGAAAATCAATATTTTCAATATGGCATTTCTCCTTATAATAGGGGAAAACAAAATAATGTATAAGAATTAAAATATGGGCCTAATCATTGTGTTAACTATTTTCTTTGCAACACGACACGGGTTTATACTTCATGTAAACAATATTATTGTCTTGCGTATTTAAGTGTTAATTTTCACAAGATCGTGTTATCTTGTCTTTTGACGACACGTTATGTACTTAGTATAAACATTATGACACTTCTGAAATTTAAAATTGTGTAATGTCATGGATTGGAATGCTAGAAATATGTCTCGTAACTAGGAAACAAGAGACGCTGTGGTCAAACTCACCCAATAAAATTGATAACCCCAGTTTCATTACGTACTTGGGTATTTTTTTTATTTCACTGAATACAGGACGGCTCGGAAATAACTTCATGTCAACAACAAACATCTCTTGTAAATAAAGATGTAACATTACTGAACAATACCGTGGTGAAATAGCTATTAATTATGGCAGATTCAATTCCCAAGAAACATCTTAGCTGCCAAGCAGTTAAAATAAATAAAATAAAGTAAAATTTAATTCTATTGAATACAAATTTATCTCTCTTTGGAGTGAGCTATATTTTGTATCGATAGTTAGACCTATTTATAGGCCTGTTATAATTGGCTTAAATTGACTGCAGTGATTCTGTGAGATTTCTAGGCACAAATAAATAATAGCCCGTTAATCCATGTACAGTATTCAGGGGCAATTGTTTATTTATCTTAGTAATTATCGAAATGATTTTACATTTTAATGTACTACAATAGTATATTGCGATACAAGTGCCGTAAGAGGTGCATACGGATCGAGGAAAAAGTTTGAAGAAACGAGGTGCTTGCGCCGAGTTTTTTCAATTTCCGAGATCCACTATGCGCTTACAGCACGAGTATTGCATGATATTTTTTGCACGATGATTATTTATAACAATTTATTTATATTAATTGAGGTATTAGCTGAAAATATTATGTATATACACTATTGAAGATGGATGTTATATTTAAGAAAGTGATTCGCATGTGTTTGTTGTTATGGGAACCGAATATTTGTCCTGGGGGGCCCTGTCCAAAAAGGCTTGTACTATGATGAGTGCCGTAAGTAAATTCTTACCGCACGGAAATTTGTTCTGTTTCCATAGCAACAGGATTGCGTGCGGGAATGTCAACATACGATCCACGGCAACAATATTCGTAAGTACCACTAATTAGTTAAGTCGTGCAACAAAACATTAATTAGTCGTCATTATGAACAATTGTATGTTTGTCGTGCGGTAGTCATTTTAAAATTGAAATTAAATACAAAGATTTTTTCGTGGACCAGTTTGGGAACGTTTAAACAAGTATTTTCCGTCACTTAGTTTTCCTTCTGGTGGTGCCATGGGCTTGTTGGTATACTCAGCCACTAAGATAAACGTTTACGAGATACAATTCTGGAAGTGAAAATTGGTGTGCGAAGCTCAGAACCTTATCAGTTATCACCAGGGTCCGGATTTTGATGACATGTCATCTTTTAACTGGCACATCATGGACGTTGCCCACTAGTGCCGATATTCTGATCGTGACTCCAAGATTATAAAAATGGTGATTTTTAGGGTCATTTTTTGGTAATTTTCCCGAATTTTTTATTTTTAGGTCATTTTTTAAAATTCAATGTTATTATTTGGCTTTTTTTGGCCATTCTATGGTATTTTTTCCCATTTCATATTTTTAGGTAGATTTTAAAAATTTGAGTCATTATTTTCTCATTTTGTGTTGTTTCTTGCATTATATAGGCCTAGATTTTCTGTGCATTTACTTACAATGAATATTATCAGAACTCTAAATACGCATTAATAAATAAATAGTGTTGTAATTTTAATTTGGAAATAGAAATTTTGAAAATTTGCTGTTTCCATTTAACCGTAATTACAAGCCTATAATTGGGTCAACATCATAAATGTAGAATACACACAAATCTGAAAAATAAATAAATAAAATAAAAAATAAAAATAAATTTAAAAAATAAAAAAATAAACATAAATAAAAAATATAAAAAATGAGTAAACTATGATTTTTATACATATTTTTGAGTCATTTTTATTACTTTTCGGTTATTTTTTGTGACCTCTTTCTTGCATTCCATTGCTTGATGTTGAAAATTGGGCCTATATTAGGGGATCCTTTATCATTTCATAAGGCCTATATTAGGGGATCCTTTACTATTTCTTAAGGCCTATATTAGGGGATCCTTTATTATTTCATAAGGGAAATGCCATGCAAATATAACAAAGCCGTTGACGGTTACAGACCTAAGTAGTAGCACATCGTCGTTGAATAACCATAACAAGGGGCCAAGCATGTTAACTTTCTGACTACTGACAAGGAAATAAGTTCCAAAATTGTGTGTCATTAGTAACTAGTTAACGGTAGCAGTAATACGACTGACATTGCCAAATAAAATCTTTTGGACCTACGTCAGAAGAAAAGTATGCTCTTGTGTCAGCAAGATTAAGAAACACGAACCTTGTAATGGGATGGTTCTGGTGTAAGCTGATACCAATATTTTGAACTTTGGTTACATGCTATTGACCACGTCTTCCATGTCTTATTGCCCCAATTCCAGTGCCAGTAGAAAAAAAACCTTAAGGGAGGCACTCACACTACTTTATCTATCCTTATCACAATTCTTGGCATTGGCACCTTCTATATCACTGACAGCCTTGCATTGTGGGCATTTAGCTTCCTTCCCCTTCGCTCAAGACTCATTTCCTCACAAACAGTGTTGCCAACATAGCGGAGTTCCCGTTAAATTTGGTGGATTTTTAACGTTTTCAACGGGGGAAAATATGGTTTTAGCGGATAGCGGATAGCGGATTGTTTAGTGGATATCGTGCTTTGACGGAATATTAAAAGAAAATCTAATATAATGCCATATTTTAAATTTTCTTTATTAAATTTCAGCGTTTGAGGCTGATGAAATTACCAATAATACCTTCGGCTAAAGAGATGAGGTTTCCACACGATGCAATGACAGAAATTTCCACAACTGTGGATTGGAAAAAAAGGAAATTTAAATGAATTTTGGAATTAAATGAGAATCTATATACAAGTGCTTTTAACCCTTTCAAAGAATTTTCGGAATTGTCCTTATGCTTTTGTCGTTGCCATTAATTAATTAACATAATTTAGCGGATTTTGAACACGGTTTTAACGGAACAGTTTTTCTTTGAGTTGGCAACACTGCTCAGAAAGTAAGACTTTACTTTAGCTTTTACGGCTAGCTTTTAACTTCTCTGCAGACAAGTTGTTGATGTGATTATAAACAGTAATCGTTAAGAGTAATATTCCAAAAATAACAGAAACCATTTTAAGTCAAAATGGTAGCCTACTTAGTATGGTGAGAGAGAAAGAGAGAGAGACAGGCTTCGTGTCATATCTTCCAAATTATCTTATTTCAATTTAAATTTCGTATTGATACAATTTTTTTCGCTTTGGAGCTATAAAATTCTTTTGAGTATTGTCAAAATTTGATTGCTTGCATGGTCCGGGTTCGATCCCCGGTGACTCCTCGGATTTTTCTGAAGTAGGGAGGTCTGGTAGGGGTGCACTCAGCCTCGTGATTCAAATTGAGGAGCTACTTGATAGAGAAGTAGCGGCTCCGGTCATGGAAACCACCATTGACAGCCGTGGGTGTCGGCATGCTGACCACATGCCCCCCAAACCTGCCATCTGCCTATGGTACATGACGCAGCGGTCGGGTGGTAGGCCTTGTCCCTTCAGGGATGTAGCGCTACGGAGTTTAGAGCTTTTAATATGCTTTTCTTTCTCTCCTATTAACATAATTATGTGTTTTTTACAGCCCCTAAACACGAACTTTCTTGTTTGGGTAATTTCAAATAAGATTCATACTAAGATTTACAATGTTTGTATTTTATAACATTTCTAATGTCTAAAATAAATAAATAAATAAACATTCTGTTCCAGTGCATAAAGCAGAGAAAAGCGCACGTAAACGGACCTGTAGACTATTTCTCTTATGAAAATGTTTTGTTATTAAACTCACGAGGCTCCAAAGCATGTTTTCCGGTGGAAACTCGATAGATGATCCTTGGCGCACATTATTTTGAACCCAGGGCAATCATTTTCTTTGTCCAACATATAATTTTCAACAATCATCATTAAAATAAAGAATATGCATATGATGTGTATCTGAACTATGAGTTCAAAATTTAAATTTCACTTAAAGTGAAATTCGTATCCTCCAGTACTCAGCTGACGATATAATATATCAGGTGAAAACTAGATATCGGATTTGGTATCGAGTAAGCTTCTTCCACTTACGGAATCTATGTATAGCAATGAAAGTGGACCTATTAGACTGCTAGAGGTGAGGAAATCTTTGCCAAGGTCCTCTTATAAAGCGACATGTGTAATTTTACCACTTTCTTTTAGTACAGGTACTTTTGTAATTTCCAATGTTTTTATAGTAATTTAGAAATTGTAATAATTAAGAACTAATCTTAAATTTATATTATGAATATGATATAAACATTTAGTGTGCTCACATGATTTAAGTAGTAATTTGTGTTTTGTATTAGTGTAATATGTAATTTATTGTAATACTGTTTGTGGCTGTTAGATTGGAAAAGAAGGCCAAATGACCTTAGCTCTGCCAGAATAAATAAACAATAAATAAAAACTAAGTAATAATGTCAGGCATCCTCATTTATCCTTTCATTTCGTTACTAGCTGCATAGGTGGCAACAGATATGGTATCAAAAGGAAGGTAACTAATGTGGTTACAAGACCTTGACTCTATTTAACCCACACGTTACAATAGCTTGAATGGTCGAGAAGTTCTACAAAATAAGCGGAGATAAGTACTTTCCAGTAACTGTGACCCAAACTTAGGCCAGTGCGGTAATAGATAATAGTCTGACATTTGCATCCTGTGCATTATATAAGAAAATGTCCAGCACATGAGAATCAAGGCCTCTGTTTAATAATCGAGATAAAGCAAATTGAACAATATCATTAGCTCCCATAAGGAAGTCATGAAGTTGCTGATTCATTATAGGTCTTCTTAAGCAAATTCCTTCGTCCTAGAAATGCTATGAATGTTTAAAAAACTTTAGATTTTTCCTTAAGTTCACTCGAAGGATTAAACATTAAAGAGTATAATAAATCACATCTATTAGCAATTTACTGTCAACCGTCTAAATAAATTGCACAGGGTAAACACATTCTAAAAAAAAAATCCTCCTAAAATTGTTTTCAATCTAGTATCATCAATCGAGTGCAATGAGTCATTAGAATAAATTATAAATAAAAGACACCCCATCTAGGCCTAGAGGTGGAGATTGAGACTCCGGAACATTTTAGACAATCGGCACATGTTTCAGCCTTTAACCCCAGGATTATTTATATATATATATATATATATATATATATATATATATTCCTTTGTGTCCGCCGCCGTGGGTGAGTTGGTAGCGTGACTGTCAGCCATCCACCTGAGCGGCCCGGGTTCTATTCCCGTCCGGGTCAGGGATTTTAAAGAGATGTAAAGTTTCCTTTCTGGGTCAGGACTGGATGGTATGACCTCATTCCCATCCCGCGAAAAGACCTGGTCATCCTACGCGGTATAATCCTGCCGGTCCCAGGGCAGAGGCTTGAATCCGTTTTGGCTCGGCCTATAGGCTTTTTCTGAAAACCTTCCCCATTTCTACACCCTTGGATCTATTTTGTTCATTAACGATCTCTATATAAGTTATTACCAGGGCCCGGATTCTAATGACATGTCATCTTTTTATTGATGCTGCATAGACATTGCCAAGTTGTAGATAAATCCTAATCATGGCCTCTAGATTATAAAAATACATTTTTATCAGGTCATTTTATGCAATTTTAGATTTTTAGGGCATTTATTTCAATTTTAGGTCATTATTTTGTCATTTTCGTGTCATTTGCTTCCTTTTAAAGTTATTTTCATGCATTTACATTGAGTGTATTAACTTTTTTCTTCGCTAGGGGTGCTGTTTTGAAGTGTTGTTTGTTTAATGCGAAAAAGAAAAATTAGGCGTTAAGTGTTGTCATGAGAATCAAAGAAACGCAAAAATTTTGTATTACATTACTATTGTTATTAGATTGACTTGGCACCAGAGTCTGCCACCTGCTTGGATATGAGAGTGCAAACTACTATTATTTTAATCTCAATTAAACAACAATATAATCTAGCAGACCACAAAAGGAAATGCCGAATTTTGATTCGCCAGTGCCTCAGAGCCAGTATTAATTGCCGTGAGAAAAGAACATTCACAACATTACAGTTATTTACAGTTTTTACAATTATGTACAAACCAGTTTATAACTTTGTGTGTACAATAACAATTTTTTATAAATAAAATATCAGTTTTTAGGACATTTTTTATAATTATTAAGTCATTTTCTTTAAAATTTAGGGTCATTTTATAGGTCATTTTTCAAACAATTTTAGGTCATCAGAATCCGGGCCCTGGTTATTACGTATAAGTCGAGGATTAAATTGTGCAAAATTACAGCAGTTATCGTGTCCATTAAAAGAGTTACCTGATTTTGGGGCCTAGGGACCATGAATCTTAAAACTATGTAGAAGTTTTCCGGGAAATTGATCATGGTAACAATTACAATCAGTAGTCTTTCTTCTAAATCTATCTAATAAAACTACAGCAGATTCCTGGACCCATGCAGCAGTGATTCTGACAAGCGATCCCGTGTGCGGAAGAAACATGGACCATTAAAACAATGTCTGTAATCCTTCTTACGTTCCATTTCTACCATTCGTTCATTCGTTCACACATGCACGATGTTAATAGTGATGACCATGTTAAGAGTAATCCAGAAGATGAGGGGAAATAACGCATAACTAACTATTTGTTCATTTTCATCCTTCCACATACCGAAAGGTGTAATAGGATATTTTTCTTAAATAGAATAGAATAGAATAGAACACATTGTCCGTTCTCTTCTCGAGATGTGAAGAGTTTTGTTTACAGATTAGTAGTAGTAGTAATAACAATAATAATAATAAGTAAATAAATAAATAATACCTTCACTACTGCTGAAAACTGCATAAGTCACCGTGGGCGAGCCGGTAACGCACCTGCCTGTAACACGGTCCGGGTTCGATTCCCGGCAAGGGCTGGGGATTTTTCAGTAGAGGAAAATCCCTTTCCCAGGTTACGGATTGGATGTTTGTGATATCTTTAGGTTTAAGTATTAGGTAGGGGACCGGCGCAACCCGCACTGAAACAAATCCGCTTAATATGCCCTTAAGGGATCACCACGGGTAGCTTGCAACCCGTTGTAGCTACTTCTACTTTGAAATGTATATATGAGCAATATAAATGTTAATCCCAAATTTTTAAAAGTTCATTAGTACATAAAGGACTGATAGAAAATTAGTATTTTTGTAATGCCGTATATTAGTGTAGCATTCAAACAAAAATATATGTTTTTGCAATGCTAAAGGACTTTATCGTACGAAAAATAAAATGCATGATTCGAACACGAATTACAATTACAATTACAATTTATTGTTTCAAATTACACGAAAAATATACATAAAAAGTTGATACACCACCCAAAGAAGCAGAGCTTGTGTTCGGGGGTGGTTCAGTTCTATATATGAGAAAAACTTATACTAAATAATTACTTAAAACAATACAAAATTTAGAGAAGTATGACAGAATACATGTATAAAAGGTTAGAACATGTTCTTTTTACAATAGAAAGGTACGAGGTAATACAATATTAATACATAACAATTTATTTGTTCAAGTTTTAGTAAAAAAACAAAAAAAAATAAGTTCTATCCAAATTTTAAATTTTAATATGAAAAATGTTATAACAGCAATAGTAGAAAACAGAAGTAATAATTATATAAATTTTCTAATTTTAGACCTAAATTGTTTGTTGTTTAAGCTATTTAGATCAGGATGGTTGGTAATAAATGAATTGAATAGTCTTGGGCCAAAACTTGAACAGTGCTTAGCTCCAGCAGTTGTAACATTTTTCGGTTCAAGTAATAAATTAAATTGATTCCTTCGCGTGTTATGTACGTGAGATTCTTGACTTGTAGTTGTCACGATGTTTATGAAAATAATTCAGTATGACATACTTGTAAATTTGGTCTATGGTGAAAACGTTAAATTCAGAAAATAATAATTTGGAAGAATAATCAGGAGGCTTAGATAAACAAATCTTCATGATGCGTTTTTGAAGACAAAGCAAAGGGCTGAGGATCGTTTTTGCAACTCCTCCCCACCCAATTATGCCATATTGAATAATAGAATGAATTAGGGCTAAATAAATCGTACGTAAAACATGAGCTGGTAAACATGAACGGAGAATAACGAATTTATAAATGACTTTACGTAGCCTATTGCATAAATATTCAATGTACTTGTCCCATCTTAAATGTCGATCAATTATGATGCCTAGATATTTCACTTGATTTGATTCACTTAAGGAGGGACAAGTGCAGCTATTAATACAGCAACCTGAATTGTGTATTTTTAAGCTTAAATTTTTACTTACTTTTAATTGTTGCATACCGGTAGCTGTTAAAGCGAAAGGAACTAGCGTAGTTTTCTCAACATTTAAGGAAAGTAAATTAAAATCCAGCCAAGATTTAACAAGATTTATACCTTTGTTGGCATTTTCGTAAGTTTCACTCCATGAAGAACCACTAAAAATCATTGTTGTTGTTTTGAAAGATTCGCACAGGACGTCATGTGATATACACTGGATCGTCATTAGAGTTGAAAACATTGCGATGGCGCCGTATGCAGCTATGATAATGTTATTAGTGATAAATGACATTTCTCTGCAGCATGCTTTGAATGTCCTCCGAATCGCATTCCTGGTACATGAATTTTTATCTAATCATCTCGTGCTAAAGAATATTCCAGAGTCATACAACTTTACAATAAAATATGAATTGTCAGACAGCAGAGGTTCCAAAGATTTCCCCGAGACGAAAAATGTTAGAAAAACACTTGTCTACTTCACTGTTAGTTTTCTAGAATTGCCTGTTCGATTTAATTTAATTTGAAAACACTGGCGATTTCTATGAATTTCTTATTCTTCAACATAACTTTATATACCTTTCTAGATTGATCAGCCGTGGGAAGCCGTGGACAAAACAACTTACCTCAAGGGGATGCATCGTGAGCATCCGAAGCAAAAATGTGCAAAAATTAAATCCTGAGTGGTTACTTTAAATACAGGACTACATTATCTTATTCTTTTAACATTCGTGTTTTTTCTATGATAAACCCGTTTTATGTCTCAAATAACTATTCGTTTTATGTATCAAATAATTATTTCAGTTCAGAAACTTAAATATTGCTTTATAGTATGCCTACTTCCACCCTTCTTGAAAATTAAAGAATAGCTTCTCATGTTACGCAGTGCACGCTTTGTACAGTGCTGGTGTCGTCCGCAGTTGACTTGCGGGGAGGACTGTAAGAGTAGGAGAATTTGAACAGTGCCCACGACGGAACATATTTTTTCTTATTTATTATCCAATTACGGGATCTGAGTGCAAAAAATGTTATGCTAAACCGATAATTCATAATAATAACTGGTAACAGGGGCGTATCCAAGATATTTTTTCGGGAGGGGCTGTAAGTCTAACACTATTAACACTAGGGCCCGGAAGTTTATCTATATTAATAAAAGGAAGTGTCTGTCTGTCTGTCTGTCTGTTCGCGATGCCCAGCGAAATCTACTCAACGCAGAGATCTGAAATTTTATACATGGGCGGACTAAAGGGTCGGAATGTGCACCTCGAAGCCGGAATTTTAATTTTCGCTTTCGTTCGTGAGTTATGAGTGAAAAACGGGCAGAAAACGTGTATTTTTTGCGATTTCGAAGCATGAGTTTTCAGTAATACAAATCAATTACACTAGGCTTTGGCTATTTTTGTCATTCCTTCGACATAAAAGCATCGCGATCTCTTGAATGTTGTAGCTCACGCTGGTCGATTCATTTGTTTTTAATGTCAAGGCACGCAAACATAATATGAAATTTTCAACCTACACCGAAGAGGATTATTATTATTATTATTATTATTATTATTATTATTATTATTATTATTATTATTATTATTATTATTATTATTATAGGGATAATCAATATTAGCCTAAATATGGTCAAACGTTGTTCGATTTGGACGAAACTCACTATACAGGGGTTTTCTGGGCCAAGGAACTCGAATCTGAGGTTGCTTTTACCAGGTGAGGCTATCTAATCGTGATATATAGTCCACATGATTTAGGTGTTAATAATGATTTAACTATTATGCTCTTAATTTTTAATTTTTGAAATAATTATCGCGGGCGAAGCCGCGGGCACATGCTATCTTAAAATAATAAAAGGACGTGTTTGTCTGTCTGTCCACGATGCCCAGCGAAATCTACTGAACGCAGAGATCTGAAATTTTAAACATAGATGGGCTGAAAGGTGGACGAATGCGCATCGAAGCCGGATTTTTAATTTTAGCTTTCGTTCGCGAGTTGTGAGTGAAAAACTGGCAGAAAACGTGATTTTAGCGCTGTCGAAGCATCAGATTTCAGTAATACATTTCAATGTCAAATCAATTGCAGTTGGCTTTGGCTATTTTTGTCATACCGTGGTAATAAAAGCATCGCGATCGCTAGATTGTTGTAAGCCCACGCTGGTCGATTCATTTGTTTAGAATGTCAAGGCCCGTAGACATATGAAATTTTCAACCTACACGGAAGAGGGATAGGCCTAAATATGGTCAAACGTTGTTAGATTTGGACGAAACTCACTGTACAGGGATATTCTGGGCCAAGGAAATCGAATCTGAGGTCGCTTTTACCAGGCGACGCTATCTAATCGTGGTATGTAGCCCACGTGATTTAGGTGTTAATAAATATAATGATTTAACTATTATGCTCTTAATTTTTAATTTTTGAAATAATTATCGCGGGCGAAGCCGCGGGCACATGCTAGTTTTTAATAATGCAATCTATCACATGCAGGTGTTGAAATATACAAGGTATCAAAGAAATAACAGGAAATTGATGGTTTAATGTTGCATATTTTGTTAGTTTTTCAATAATGCATCATATTTCCCGATATTAAAATATTCGTGCATATTTAACCAATTTGTTACATTTCTATCGGCGTATAATGTCATATTTTAAATATTGTGCATATATCTGTTAATTCAAACATTTTCAGCCATTTCGGTGAGTGAATGTTTTGAGAACCGACTGTACAATTTGTTGATGGTACATAGCCTATTCTTTTGTGACCGATTGTATAATATTAAAGAAACGTTTTATTCATTAGTTTTAATTTACTAAAATTTATTGCAATAACCTAGTTTCAATTTTAACTTTTATTGTGTAATTTATACAACTAATACAATTTTTTTTAATTCATTATGTAATTCAGCCAACAACAGAACATTTAGTATTAAATTTACTTAAATGAATGAGCATACCTCATTTTTTCGGAGCATATTTTACAAATTTCAGGTAAAAATTCGATGTTAAGCTGAATATTGTAAAAATTAAACAAAGCAATGATGGCATTTCTATTTCAAGAATTTCATGACTCAGGATGTGCAATTAAACTGTCTACTATTTTCAAATTAAAATGTCCTTATGTGCAACATAATATAACGCCCCTGACTGGTAAAGGCACATGAGGTTTTGGGAAAAACGCAAATGTACAGTTTCTAGGGGCCTTGAGAATAGAAACAAAATATTATGGCTTTTGTTGCTTTAGCATGAAACGAAAGGAGCTTGAAAAGTCATAAAAAAGTCTTGTAATATCTTGAATTTTTTACAAAATCGATTTAATTATTTTTTCAATTTTGCTTAGTTTGTTTTAAGATTATATAGTCTACTAGTAGAAATAAATTGTGGATAGTTCCTCTCAAATGGAAATAAAATCCTATTTTACTTTATAACATCACCGCAGAACTTGTTAATATCCACTGTAATTATATCAAATATAAAATATCTAGTTGAAAGAGTTTATGGTCAGCTTATGAAATTTCGTAGACCATAAGCATGGAGGATAGCGCACTGACCTTTGCATTGTGTAAGATTGTACTATGTGATTTTCAAACTTTTTCATTTCTTCAAAACCAGAACAGATTTCTTTGAGATAAAATTTTCCCAGGTGAGGGATTTTGGTCTTCAGATCATGCCTATGTTTGGAAACACATACCTCTGTAAATGTGCATGTGAAATTTATAAATTAAAAAAAAATAATAAGTATACTTGCCTAAGATGCTGGCCTCTATTACAGTTATTGAGTTTACGAATCACCAATCTTGCAGATCAGCTGACTTTTCTCTCAATAATTTTTTTTACCATTATTTTCATCGAAAACTGATATGACTAAAGCAATATGAAAAAAAATATATTTTTCTTTATTTGTCATACTATTTTAAAATTAATTTACCAATGAAACAGCGATAAGTCTGATAACTATGAAAATCTCTGTGGGTGCTTTTTCTAAGAGATAAGCCAACTGATAGTCTACGATAATACTTATTGCGGCCCTGTGTCTAAACAAATCTGGCCTCCAGTTTCCTTAAAGTTGGACAGGCCTGGTGTTAAGACCTTGTTTCCCTATAAAATACAGTCGAATTCGGTTAATTCGACGTTGGATAATTCGAAATATTGTATAATTCGAATAAATACTCATTCCCCTTGAAATTCCTATACAAATGTATGCTAAAAAATTGCAATTATTCGAATTTCTTAAGCTTAATTTGGATAAATCGAAGCCAAAATTTGTCTCATGTTAATGTTATAAGGATTCCAAGAGTTCATTGCTTCCACGAATTCCACAACTATTCTCTATTTCGCTGAAGAACCCTAGTCGCAGGTACCACACTAATGTGTATTTTTAACCACCGTTAATTTCCTCCTGCTGAATAGATGTTCAATGGAATTCAAAGTTCACCCCCTCCGCTACAGTCTTAGAGGAATTCAACACTTCTGTGAAAATTTTAGTGTTCATTCTAGCCTCAAAGAGTGACTGTGTTTGAAAATGTCAAAGCGTGGAGTATACACCAGTTCCTTTATTAAATTTAGGGTTACAGTTTTAGTGTGGAAAAAAAATGGTTTCATTTTACATCATAACAGGATGGCAGTCATTAAGGTAAGATTTGCAATACAATTATTATTTATTACAATGAGTTTATTTTTAACATTTTTACGGCATTTTCGTTTAAAAAGTCACAGTTTTGGTTAATTCGAAATTTTGATAATTCTATTTTTTCTAATTCCCCTTGGGGTTCGAATTACTAAGAGTTCACTGTAAACACGAAATACAAAACAGATTAAATGTGTCGTATGCATCATGTTACAAACAAAATGACGTCGGCATTTTTACGAAAATATGTATGTCTAGATGCGTACGTGTCTCCCAATGTGTCTGTTGTTTATAACTAATATTTTTCCAAGGGTCATAATCAAAGCTAGTCTCGAAAAATAAAGAAGACTCTACCATTACACAATTTCGTGCGACAGAGATAAGATGTGTGTTTTTGTGACAAAGTATGAGTTATGCAGAAAACCGCTATCGCTACGTCATGAAGAGAAACATCTAACTGCTACCTCTACAGATAACCCCGCGGAGTGGATAGAACTTTCGCAAATTTAGATAATACAAACATCTTGTGTCGCACGATTACAAAGCCAACATGGAGGGGGAGATAGAAGGGATAGTTGTTTATTGTGTTTAAATTAGCAGCTCGTACTCCACTCTGTATCAGTTAGCATTTGGTTATTGCTACTCGGACACCTCTTCGTACTCCAAAGCGCCATGGCATTGCCCACATCTGTCGTGTTGCCCAGAAGGCATACAGACTCCTTCAGCTCGACAAAGTCCGGCTCTTCAGAATGGGTAAGTGATATTAATGTTTACTTTATTATAGGTGTTTTTAGCTTATGCAGATGACGTTTGCTTGTTGGGCGATGACATAAACATAAACGAGAGAAATGCAGAAATTCTTTTCCATGCCTGCAGGAATGTTCGATTAAAAATTATTACAGAAAAAACTAAACATGTTTGTGAGCAATTAAAAAGCATTTTCCGCTTATTTTTTTGGTTTTTAAAGGTTTAAAGGCTAGTACCCAAATGTAGTGGGGTACGCCGTAGCGTAGTGGTTGAGGCGCTGCGCTACAAACCGGAAGGTCGCGGGTTCGATTCCCGATAAGGTCATTGGAGTTTTTCAATTGGCTTAATCCTTCTGGTGGCACTATGGCTCTGGAGTCGACTCAGTCTCTAACAGAAATGAGTACCAGTAGCAATCCTGGGGGTAAAGATGGTCGGTGCGTAAGGCTGACAACCTTACTACCTTCATGTGCCGAAAATGTCTGGGAGCCTCAACCTCCTGGAACCCTGTGGGCCTCCATGGCCTGTAATAGGGAACACTTTACTTTACACTTTTTACCCAAATGTAGTAACATTTGTGTCGCTTGTCGAGCATTCCTCCTGTGCACCTGTGAGGACTCAGTTCTACTTGTATTTTTTGACAATTTAGCTGAGTAACCCGCTGATTTTAATTTGTTAAAATACGTTATCACTTATTTTAGTGTACAGGTAGGGAAAAAAAGCGGCATTCACAGGATACCAGGGAATGTATTGAAATTTGTTCTAGTGTCGATAAATTGCTTGAATTGAGAAATAATTTAACGTAATTTGCATTGCTTGTAAAAACAAACGTTTCCGTAACATCTCTTACATTTATTTACGTATCACAAGGCTCTGCAATCAGCTACAAGAGTCGGTCCGCTTTTTTTCCTACCTGTATATTCCGGTATCCTTAATAAATTAGTAAAAGCAATCTCGGTCGTTCCAACTAGTCCCGTCTGTAGCTTACAGAAGTATCCAGTATTAACGTTGAAAAAACAGTTGATATAACTTTTAGCTACAATAGAGTTATTAATTTTCAGATTCCACCAGTTAAATTCCTTGGCATTCTTCTTAATTCTGAACTCGGATGGCACACCCATACTAATGCCATTGCATCTTAAATAAGCAAAGGTATTTTTATGTATATAGTATTAAATATTGTGTGCAATCTCTTTTAACTGTTTATTATGCCCAAATTAATCCACACCTCAATTTATTATGGTGTGATGCTTTGAGGGAACCATACTTCTTCTGATATTTTTTTTTATTTTACATAAAAAAAAAAGCTAATAGAATCATATGTGGAGCTGTTTATCAAACTTGGCATTCTGACTCTTTCAGCAAATGTTTGTTCTTAATTGCCTACTTTATGTATTTAAACATCTGGATGAATTTACTAAATGTAAAGATATCTATAACTATGATACATGCAATATATGCAAAAATGTAAATATGCTACAACAAATAATAGTTATGAAAACGTTTCTTTCAATCTTTATAACAGCCTACCTGTCAATATAAGACAAATGTCTTACTGTGCTTTCAAGAGAACTCTGCAATCTTACCTATACCTATACCGCGTCCAGGAATTTTATTCTATACATTGGATGTGAATTTTAATTTTTAATTTTTGACGTTGCTATACATTTTCTTTGAATGTTCTGGCAAAAAAATCTATCTATCTATCATAAAAGTTCCGACAATGTAAAATACACTGCCGTAATGGGGAATTGGTGTTATCTTCGGATATCAGATGTTTTATTACTGTTATTATAGAAGTTTTTTTCTAAGTTTTGTTGAGTAAGTAACTTCCGCTCCACTATTATGTTGTTATTCTCACTGTATTTGTTAAATAATTGTGTATTAAATTATGCATAAATTAATTAATATTGTTCCTTTGGTGTAACAAAGTGAAAAATGCGTACTGGTCTAGAGATGTTAACACCGGTTCCATGAACATTCACCCCACCCCAAAAATTTCCATTAATAAATCAGTTTTACTTTTTTAGTTCGCATTACAGAATGCACGTTGAGTCCTAAACAAATATTGCTATGATGATTTCCAAGCTGCCTGTGACAATCAAAATTTTCGTTTGGTGATAGGGAACATATAACTTTAACCCTGCCCTCTTTCTCGATAATCTGACATTTTGTAGCATTACAGAGACGGTGACGTGTTAAAAGTCACATAACGTCAATACGAAAGATAAAACAGAGTTTAGAGAACTCTCTTATTTACTTGACCTCTTTCAAGATTAATGCTCAATTACAGTTTCATCTAAACGGCAACTCAAGTAATGAAAAATGATGGATAATTATTGTCTCTTTCTAGAAATTAACCGATTACGTTTCCTCGAGACAAACAAATTGAAAATAAATGAATATAAATTCGACTACTGTTGTAGCATTATGATCAGGCCTAGATTGTGAATCAAGTCTGATCAAGACAAAAAATAACAAACCTAAACAAGTTATTTTAATACAACTCAGTGATTATCGTGGCACTGCATCTCATGAACGGCCAATACAAACTTTCCTTAATACGTGTCACATATAGAGCGAACCGAAGATGAAGCACCCGGACGTCTACCCCTACAATGTTTAGCTCTCGCTGAAGATTCAAATGAGAGAATATCCAAAAGCAAAAAGTTGTACTTGCTTTTCTTAAAATAGATGTTGAAAATGTCGCCACTTTCTATACAATTTAATAAACCATGAATGAATGCACATTACTTTTTTTTTTCAGAAGATCAGTTTCAACGATGGTACATTTTAAATAAGAAGAAATCGTGACTTAAGAAAATCTTAACGATATTCATGTGAGGATAAATTGGAGAAATATAAAGTCGCGACGTCGTTTAAGTCCAAGAATTTGGGATTTCTCGTTCAAGAATATTATCTTCTTTAAGAGAGAGAAGTTAAAAACTGAAAATATTATGTTTATTTGGGTACCAGGTATTCTCCAACTTGATTCTGTGGGGATAGATAGAAGTAGCGAAGAGAGCTAAAAACTGTTACGGCGATCGGTATCCCTATTATCTGTGAGTTTGCTAGTTTTCAAGAAAACATCCATAAGGTAGCTTCAATTTGACCAACGCCATGTGCTGTCGTAGAAGACACGAACAACGACAATAGCTGACGCGAAGGGGATAGTGGGCTTATTGCCGCTTGTTTGAGTGAACCTAAAGTATCCAAATTCAAACATTTAGACTAATTATGGCCGAATAAAGACAGTCGTATGCAAATTGCCAATAATGGTAATTAAAGATACTCGTATGAAAATAATGAAACTCGCGTTGCTCGTTTCGTAAACATACTTTTATCTTAATAAATGCCATTATAGGATTGTTGCATAATGTACTATTGCATTACAGCGGCCTATCCAGCCTGATAGATCAGGGGAAACAGCTGATACGCATGTCGAAGGAGGGCCTATCCATCCTGATAGATCAGGGGCGAAGCAAGCTTCGTGGAGGTACGGCTCTAAAATTCACCTCCTCGGCGATTTGTGAGATTAGCTTAGCATAGCTTCTGTACGTGCCATTCTATATAAACTGCATTTGAGAGCACTTTTGGCATAGCTTAGCATAGCTCTGAATGTGTAGTAGCCTATACTCTCGTATATACTATGCACCGCACCGATTAGATTGAATACCACTTAAATTTAACTCTACTTTATGGTGTATCATATCTACTAAGGTCTGAGAACTGATATACATATTGGTAGGCCTACGCGAGAAAATTATTCCAAGTTCTCAGATCTACTAAAAATAGCCAAAAAAAAAAATACATACTTGTAGAAATAATAAGAATTGCTTAGAAAACGGTACAACCTCTGTCAAAGCCCAGGTCCAACCCACCTGCCCATTTCAGTCAGGGCCGTAGCAAGGTCCTTCTGCGCCCTTGGCGAGTTTGACAAATCTGCGCCCTCCAAGACTGGGGGGGTCTGAACAATTTTTAAATTTCTCTAAAACTGTTTATTATTTTAATATAAAAACACTGTTATTATCAAAGAAAACCTAAACCTCAATTTGACTTTCAAGGTACTAAAACCTTATTTTCAGACGATTGAACTACTTAAAAAATAATTAAATTATAAAATCTGGTATCAAAAGTAAATTACATAATAGGCCTGAGGCCTACTAAAATGTTCAACACCTTATATAGGTAAAAGTATTTTTCGAATAGTTGAACCACTTTCATCTCAATAATAATGTACTTCCCTACTGTTCATGATTTATGTTATACTCTGTCAATAAAAAAGTGTTAATTAAAGAACGTTGCACGACTGTTTTTTGTTTGTAGACAATCGGCATAATACTACAGATAGTTCACGTGCAGTCATTTCTAATAACCTGAAAGATTTCTCCCATTAACGTGGAAATTTTATTGCTTGATAAATTGCACCAGTCTAAAAAAAGGCGGAATTTTTCATGGTTAAATTTTGCGCCCTCTCTGTATCTGCGCCTTTGGCGGAGGCCCACCTCGCCACCGCCTAGCTATGGCCCTGATTTCAGTAGGCCTACATTTCTTTTATAACATAATACTGAATATGAGATTAAGTTATAGGCCTGTAATACATGTTGGAATAATACTGGAACTGTTGATCTTAATTTACTTTACATTGTACATGAACAAACTCCAGGAGCCGCCTTTCCATTTAGGACCGGTAACCTAATACCCTGTTGGGTAGAAATCATTTCAATATACATAACCTGTCTATAATGTAAATAAACGTAGGCCTACTCACCGTAGTAAACCACAAATTCTTTTTAGCTTCCTCACTCGTACAACCAACCCGAACACAAGTAACACAACACAATTAACACAAACAAACCAAATTCACACCACAACGCGCCAAACTCTCGGAAACTGAAAAACAATCGACGTACGTTCATCGCCATCTTGCTTCATTTTTTACCAGTACCAACCTGTACAGCAACATTTCCCTTATCACCCAGTTATTAATTAAACAAGCTAATCACCCTTTCGGTCAGGAAGGATTAAATAACATCCAGTTATACTTCCAATTCTCGCAAATTGATGTTTATCTATTCAAAACTTCAGTTTTACTTAATGTATTTTAAAATTGTACAATAACTCGAAATCAGTAGATAGGGCAAGGGAAATTCTGATTAAATGTTTCTTTAACTCCTATTTTTCATTAAACCGGGAATTTAAACACTCCACTACAAAATTAAATATAATAATGTCAAATAAAATGTGGTTACAATGATAGTTATTATAATGTATAGGGAAAGACCTAGGCAATAGAACTATCATTTTGGTGAGAGCCACCACCTTTTCTTTCCACCTTCTATTGATGCAATCAAACATATAATTATATACATGTAAAACACAATATTGGACGAGCAGGCCTATGAAACTAAGTTGTGGAATAAAAAAACACAGTGAAATGGAACCCAGTAGGCCTACCCACTTGTTTTTAAGGTGCCAATTCTCAACCCAAACCCACCTTTTCCTGTGCCACAGTGTCATCCTATTGAATGTTTGTGATAAATATTTGTACTACTTATAATAGGCCTATTTTATGTAATCATAAGCTACCGTGGCCCGAGTTGACCATAAAACCCTCTTGGCTACTGGGTATCTGCTGCATCATGTGGAAGCTCTCTGCCAACATTGCGACCATCTTGCCGTGGTCTTTATAAAGACTAGTAGCCTATACAATATACCGGTACATTATAATAACAATAATTACATACCATATTTTATTAATGCTTACACATGATGCTGCAGATACCCAGAAGCCAAGAAGATTTTATAGGCCTATTTTATCAATATGTGTATACAGCACTCCACTTTATACTTTCCTTTATTTTAATTGCAGAAGAGCCAAGATTTTCTACCGCATTCATCTAGAACAATCTACACCTCACAGAATCTATCAAGTAAAAAGGACAATGCCCATAAGAGCACAGGCAATCTACCACCAGCAACACAGAATGGACATAAGACAAAGCAAAGCAAGTCTTTAAAGGATGATGTTCTCTTCCCTCCAGTGTTTGACTGGTGGATTAGGCGGTCCAACTAAACTTCACATAAGTTATTCAAAATATTATCTCCATAGACCCCTTGTAACTTTGGGGCTTAAAGCTACAATGGACCTTAATATACCCAATAATTAGTTTATCCCAAGAGCAGTGTGTATAGCACTGTTATAGTCATTAGTATATAGTCTTCAGTTTTCTAGATTGTCTTGGGAAAACATGTACTTTACAATAATCATTTTTAAAAAAGGTAGCATAAGGATACTTCCAGTATCAAAGAATATTTAATCCTACATATCTTTCATAACAAATATTTACCTGGTGTATTCAAATTGATCCGAGTACACTAATTATAATGAGTAGGTTACACTTCCAGTCTATAATACAAATTTGCATATCGTATTCAGATTGATCTGAACTTTCCCAAGATTTTCATATTAATCCAATCTGGTGTATGTTTTTGACAATAGTAGAACATAAGCTGGGGATGCTAAAATGTAAATTAGCAACTCAAGAATTAATAATTATTTTGTGAATCAAGCCTTTCAAATCTCACGAATAAATGTTTGAAAAATAAAACACAATTTTTGCTTATATTAACCACAGGAGAATACTGCAACATTTTTCAAAACAATCTGAATATGATCTGCAACTATATGGTACTGAAAATAAACTGAAGAATATGATTTGATCCCACTTATTGACCTTGATACTGAAGTGAACTCACATTGTATTAAATATCCGTTTACATGAAAAGTGTACTCAATACAATCAACATACTCGTACACCATGTAAATGTAAAAACTGTTAGTATTATGACCTATTATTACATACTACAACATTTTCTGTGTACAGAGCTATAATATGTTGTTTTCAACACAATTCTAAACTTGACATGCAAATAAATTTCCCTAAAAATATTTTTACTACAGGTATTACTTTTATCAATATTATATATTACAATTTGATTCTGAATCTTTTTCAGAAAGATGCTTAAGTTAGAATCAAATATCAGAATGTGGCATTTCTACATATACTCATGCCTAAGAAGAATTTTCCTTGGGAATGAGCAATTTTGGAAGTTATACACACATTTAGGACAAATCAAGTAATATAGCATAGAATGAGTATATTTGTTAAATTATTTGTATATCTGAAGAATTTCAGTGTTTTAATAAAAATTATACTCAAACAGAACAGTGTTGATAATGGGGATACCTGTCAATACATGTAAATGTACCTAATAGTGACATTATTGTGTATATTTCCATACTCAATTTTGCTACGAGTTTTTATTTATTTGCATAGCATGTGTTAGATTTTTAAATTAGGGGAGATAAACTAGTCTTAAGAACTACGTTTTAATTGACCATGCCTGACCCACATAGTTTTTGAAGTTATCTTCTGAAATAATATAAACAGCAAATTTAGCCCTAAGTGCCATAATAACCATTTTATTAACTTTGAAATAAGTTTTTAACAGAACTGCACAAAATTTTGTAAACACATGAGCGATTATGTTGGGAAAACTCAAACATCTCAAACCAGTCACAAAAGTATTTTTACTTCAAATTTCTGCAAACTGGAAGTAATGTGGGTCAAATTTTTTTGTATGTGATACATATTTATAAGTATTTATTCTCTAACACAATTTTCTTATCCAATAAATCCTAATTAGGAAGGATAATTATTTTTTATATTATTTTAGAATGTAGATAGCGAATTTTATATACAAAATACCTTATGGGTAAATACTTATGTATAGTGCTACTAAGATGTGTTCATGATTTCTTGAAAGAATGTATGTATGCAAAAGGCGGATTTCTGAAGTACCAGTACCAGAATTGTACATGTCACATTTTTTCTGTAGAAGGACTAAACTATGGTCATTCAAGAACCTTTAGTACTGTTGTCCAGAACAATTTTTCTGTAGTATTTTTACATTCTCATGCATCATATCTTAGCAATATAATTTTAGTACAAAAGTTAAGTACAAAAAATATTTTATTCTATCCAGTGAAATGCTTTCAGATTTTAAGAAAATTTGGACTATTTTAAACAGATAAATACTTAAGTGAAGAGTCCATGTGGAATGATATGAAAATTAAAAATACATTCTATCGTCAAACTGACATCAATTTTACAACAATCAGACTTCTAACATCTTGTCTCAGTAATCCTAAGGTTACTGTTATGTGTGATACTATTGTTTTTAATTAATTTTAGAGTGAGATTGATCAAACACGCTTGTTTTATTCAAATGTACTATCATAAGACTGTTATAAATAATAATATTATAATTTATTCTGTAATCCTCAATTGTATAAATATTTCAATAATGTACTTATATATTTCATAAAATAAAATAATTTTTAAAAATGTTTAATGTGTATTATCAGAAAAAAGTATTTGTTTACCACCTCTTAGTACTGAAATAAATCTCCAGATCCATCAGTATTAATATTAGATGGAAATCTACAGTGAAGTATTGATATCTGTAGCAAGATTGAGATCGGAAATATACACACTAAACTTCACTAAAAGGTACAATGTATTCAGTCAGAATCAGCTGATGATGGTGGGAAGACCCATTGAAATACCTTTTAGTGAAGTTTAGTGTGTAAATTTCCGATCTCAATCTTGCTACAGACTCCAGATCCATATTCATAAACGCTAACCACTGAACTATGGAGTGAAAACCTGCACGGTCTCATGGCTGGTGTTGCTGGTTAAGGATTCACAGGCCAGGGATCATTCCCAGTACCTTTTCAGATTTTTCTGAGATAGGGACATATGGAATGACTGAAATCATTTAACTGAAATTTACCTTGGGAACATATGCAATTTAATTCCTTAGTTTCTTTCAAATATGTGATGATGTTGATGTGTTTGGCCCGGAGGCCGGTCCTGCCCTGGAAAAAAGCTGTGGGGGGAGAGCCCACAGCCCAACCGAGGGACACAGGGCTGGATGATACTGCGTAGGGTGGCCAGTTCCTTTCACAGGATGGGAACGAGGACATAAACACCCAGTCCTGACCCAGGAAGGAAATGTTACATCTCTGTAAAATCCCCGACCCGGCCGGGAATCGAACCCAAGCCGCCCAGGTGACTGGCAGTCACACTACCAACTCACCCACAGCGGCAGACTTCAAATATGTAAGAACAAATATATAGTGAGAATTCTTGCCTGTGGAAATGAAAACCCCCTTTGTAACCTGGCCTGAAAAAACCTCAAAGAATGCAGGAGTTCGTTAGCAAAATAAAAATAAAGTTGTAATCCAGTAACAAACAAAATCAAGCAAAATACAGCCAAGTCCAAGCCACAGTCACAACCAAATCAATTGTAACTGCAATAAAGCCTACATTTATTTCAAGCTATAACAATAATCATAACTAAACAAAACCCAAATCCAATCCAAAGCCAATAATCATTATATCGAAATATTTAATACTATGATAAATTCTCTTTAGGTAGTAAACACTGGAAGCCAATTGACTACTGATATACTGATAACCTAGGCCTAATGGGCATGTCAATGCATGGTTCTCCGCACCTCAGCTTTTTTCAGAAAACTTAACATGATCTCTCCCATGTGGCCACATACTCTATATTGCATCAAATTTAAGTCACGATTATAAATGAAAATACTTTAGTATTTTTAAAGTTTTAAATTTGATGCATAAAATTTGATTGATACATTTAAGGATATCTCTGGAGCAGAGGGGATGTCATCACCAGGACATTTGTTGAAAAAAAAATGACCTCTATAAACACGAGTTAGTTAAAATTGGAAATGAGGAAATGGATGAAAACAAAATGTCCATGAATTGAGGTACTGCAATACCAGGTCAACTCACGGCAAAGACAGAGCTAACTTTAGCAAAAATGAGATGTCTTATCAAATATTAAATACTTATAAAGTGAAAATGCAGTTCATCACTATTCTGGGAAACTTTTGTTAAAACTGGTTGGGTGTGAGAACTGCAAAAGGGATGTATACTAAAGAAAAACATGAATGATGTAACTGTATAGAGTTGAAAAAATATACTGTTTACACATACAGAACGTTCCAAGACATAAGCCCCGAGCCTCAGAGTTCCTCTGTCCAGCACGATATGGAATGGAGTGCACTCAGCCTTGTGACACGAACTTAGGAGCTACTTCTTAAAGAAGTAGTGACTCCAGTTCAATAAGCCATCAATAATGGCTGTGGGAGTATTCTAACCACATTCACCTCATCATCCATGAAGATAAGAGTTAATGGTTCCTAAAACTTTGGTGCAACTACAGTCATGCTCCAAATTAATGCACATCACTTTTTTTAAATTTAAAACATCAAACAAATTTAGTACCTAGCTATGTTTTATGCATAAAATATTCTGTTTTATTCAGGAATTTGAGCAAACGGTCCTGAAAATTATTCTGCTTTTGCATTAGGCAGTTTTCCAGTTTAGATTATTATTTACACAGGAAATACCTCCACTACAAAATCTGTCTTCCAGTTGTCCAGGTTTCTGGTATACAAGGGGTACGGTTTAGACAGATTTTACTTTATTACCTATTTTATGGAACCCCAAGTTTTATTTCTGCGCTTACATGAGCCCACCATTCAACCATATTCTGTGCAAACTCCATCCAACCATCCCTCGAGAATCCTACTTCTCTTAAACCTATTTTAATACTGTCCTTCCCAGTGGCGGATCCAGAGAGACATTTTGGGGGGGGAACTAAAGTAGAGAGGGAAGTTTTTACTCATAAAAATTAATTATATCCAGTACACAATTGAAAACAAAATGAAAATTTCAGCATTTTCTTACAAAGGTATTTCAAAATAATGAATGTCGTTGCTTTAATTTAAGTATTTGGGTTATGTTCTAATAAATTTTCAATAATTTGTGCTTAATGTTACAAATTTTGGGGGGGGGAAATTTCCCCCATTTCCCCCCCCCCCGTGGATCCGCCCCTGGTCCTTCCACTTATGTCTAGGTCTTCCAAGTGATCTCCTCCCTTTGGGTCTCCCAGTCACTATATTTGAGATGTGTCTTTCCTCGTCCATGCGCACAATTGTTATCCCAACCTTTATTCATCAGCATTCACAAATCCATTTTAGTATAAAATACCAAATAAAATATTCCATCATCGATGCGCATTGCATTCGCCAATAAACTTTTTTGTGATTTAAAGTTTCAAAATTGGGGTGCACATTAGATTTTATGACGGCATTACTTTTGAGTAAATACGGTAAGATAATTCTAAATCAAACTAATGATAAAATACTTACGAAGCCAATTTTTATCCTGTACAGTAAGATAATTCTAAATCAAACTAATGATAAAATACTTACAGAGCCAATTTTTATTCTGTACAGAAGTTACCACATGAACATAGTTTATGAACAATGGAAACAACTCATAGGCTTTATAGTTTTGAACTATTCCTGAAGTTTTGTCAATCCTCAACCCTGCATCAGCTCACAAAGAAGCTAGATAAATAAGAATAAATTAAGATGAAATAAAATTTTGAAACATACCACTACATTTACAAACACCTTCCTAGGAAATATGAAATTATTAACAATTCAACAGTTTTAAGAGCAATTATTTAAATGTAAACTTAAATGGATGAAACACTTAACACCTGCAGTATCGCAGAATTCACTGTTTTCTAACATCATAGCCTGCCTTGCATAAAAACCATTCAATATCACATCACAAAATGAACACAATTTACAAGAGGCATTCTTAATTATGCCACATTACCGGTAATCAAATTTTAGCTTTTCAAATGTTCATGATACAGAAGAAAGCCAGTTGCCTCAAGGTCCACCAATAAGAGCAACCAAAGCTCTCTTGTAATCACCAGAAGTTTCACTCTGCAACAGAAAAGAATCTGAATAATATGAGATACAGGACATAAATCATGACAACTAGCTATTGTGCTAAGTGGATGTATGTATGTCGCTATGATATGGCAGATTTTTGTATATAGGATGAGTGTGTGAATGTTGCATGGTATGATAAATTTCTGTTATTGTGTTTCAGCTCTGAAAGTTTTCATATGTATGTTTGTAAAAACACAATTTTGACAATGTTCTGAAATGTCTTGACATTATGCAGAACAGCAATAAATCTTATCTTATCTTACCGGTATCTTATTATTCTGCTTAAAATAAGGTGATGTAAATTCCCCTGCACTGATGTAATAACTGTGTTTTTTTTAAACTGGGTATTTAAATTTTGAAGACAGAGCTGCCTAAATGCACCTCTTCAAGAAAAAAGATATTAATAAAACAAAGAAAGCTACTTTTGTTCTGAGTAACCAATAAATGTTTATTTTTGTACTCACTTTAATTTTGTATTTCCACAGTTCACTTCAGTTTTATTTTAAAAATCAGCCCGTTTGCAAGACAAGAAAACTACTGATCAGCTCTACTAAGTCGAGTCTGAAAGTCAACTGTGCTGTAAGGGGGCTAGCCGGTTATTTAGAACATAGAGAATGAAACTGTTTACAATATACACATTCACTGAAAGAAAAATAACTTCTGAGGAGAGGTTTTCTACTTGCATCTGCATGGAAAAAAAGACTGTTTATTATTATTTGTGCAATAAAAAAACAGACTCAAATGTCTGTTGCATAACCAGAACGCAGTCTGCTTGTTATGACTCATTCTGAGGTCTTGTGATAGCCTCATAATATGTGTCTCAACGTGTTCAGTAAGAGCATTAGTGAAAGGAGCGTTTTGGAGCACTTAACATGACAGCGTGAGTTTAAATCTCCAGCGTGTTCGAGCGTTAGGGATGGAAAAGAATTAGATATATTTTTCTCTGCAGGTATCCAGAGACTAGTGGAATGGTGGAACAAGTGTATTGAAATACATAGGAACTTTATTGAAAAATAATAAAATTACAAGGATCTCAGCTGTTGTGTGCAAACAGCCTACATTAAACAGATAATTCCTCTTGAAATTCTCTTGAGCAATAGCATAAGCTATTTAAAATAGTAAACTGATAGTAAGATCAGATATGTGATAGTTTTGCTTCATGCCACGAAGCCTGAGATCTCATCGCTTCTCAAGAATGCAATAAATTTCATACTTAAGACTAGATATCTTCCGGTACATGCATTCCTTTTCTGTATAATTATCTTTGCACTGAAAGGAAATCTTAAAATGAACCTATTATTTGCATAGAAATATCTAGCAGAATACCACTTGTGTTAGGTTTTACTTTGGTAATTTAATTTCTACTTTGAACTCATTTCTTGTGAGATTTGTTGAAACATAGAAACATTTGTAGAGTTCAATTAAAATACCAAGCCGCTTAGTTCTAAGAGAAATAAAAAAGAATTTTCAGTTATAGGACAGAATTAATTTTAAAATTGTTTCCTTACCTTGACTGCACTCTCTAATGTCTTATCATATATACGTTCAAACTCCTGTTTGATGTTTCCTAAGTCAACTTCACTTCTGCTGACAATGATGCGGATCAGTGTATTATCATCAGTTCCAAATCCCTCCATTGCCTTCTGAAGCCTCTTTGCAAAGAAAGCTGGTGGGCTCTGTACGCATTCCACTGAAAGAGTCAATAAAACAGAATTTAGAAAAAAGAAAATATGTATATCCCCCTGGCTGAGTGATGAAGACCCTTAGGCCTATTCTAATTAAATGAAAACCAACAAAGACATTTTGTTGTTGATTTTTTTTCTCATTTTTTATTTATTAAATAGATAGTAAATTTTAAATTTTTATATTTTGCAACATGGCTTCTCAGAATTCCAGCCAGGAGAAAGTTGAAGATGTGAAGGGTGGAAATGTGGGTAAAAGGCAGCCAATCAGGAGTGAAGAAATAGACATGTGAAGTGAAAACCTGCTGTTGGTTAGGTCTAGTACGCTTTGTAGTACATAAGGAGTAGATAAAAAATTGAACAAAATTGGTTTTACATAATATATATGGTACACATACTATGAAGCATGTCAATCAGTATAAAATTTCAAATTGAGTCTTGGAATGTTTTTCATGAGATATTATTGAGTAATAGGATTGAAATAGCCATAAATTAAGTGCTATTTAACTTTTATGTAACTGAAATCAAACTGAACGAAAAACAGTTATGAACAGCTCACCTATAGCAAGCATTGCTTCCAACAATTCTCCAGACAGTTCTGCTTCCAAAGCTTGCTCAATGGTTCTGCCAGAAACATTTTTATATTCTTCAAATACTAGTTTCAAGTGTGGGAAGCTCTCATGAGCCATGATTCTGTTGAATACTTCTTCATCTGTGCCAAACTTCAGTTCTCCTAAGAAAGAATTAATATTGTACGTTACTTAATATAGAAATAATTGCAACGTGGCTTTGTTGTAGCATAGTGATGATTTGCCATTTACAAAGCATGTGACCATTAATTAGTCGTTACTCCAGTACTGGTCAACTGATTTGGTCCAAAATCAATAGGCTTCTTCCCAGTGGCATAACTAGATAACTTGGGGCCCAGGGCAGATTTATTTTTCAGGCCCCCTCCCCCCAGTAAAAGCTACCACATGGCTACTTTTAGCTTCTTTTTCTATGGCTAGATTTTTTGTCTTTCAGATCTTCTCCACAGGCTAATCTATACCAAAAAAAATAATAGACAGAATAAAGAGCCACGTTTGTAATTGTCTTTTTATAGCTTTTACATCAGAAAATTGTCTAATTGTCTCATTAAAATTTATTTTCATAGCCAAATTGTTCTCAATGTATAACTTTGCTAGTCTATTTAGTCTGATTTGGCTCATTGTTGAGCGCAAATAGTTTTTGAATAATTTCAGTTCTGAAAAACTTCTTTCACAAGTTGCAACTGAAATGCAAATAGTTAAAAACAACTTTAGTGCTAAAAATAAATTTGGATTTTATTCTTAAACTTCTTTGATCTTTTATAGGCCATCGTACACATTAAATGTTTTGTTAGGTTAATTTATAAATTAAGACTTGCTCTATTTTCTTCAATTCAATTTCTTCAGGCCTCTCGCGGTCAACTCGTGAACTCATTGTTAAATTTTTCTGTCAATGTTAAATGAAATTACATGTTTTATTTTTCATTAATTAAACGATACATTTCAGCACAGTATCCAACTGTGAATCTTCTAGTAATCTCTCGTGGACGACTCATGAACCTGAGACCAAAACAGTGGTAACTGAAGTCAATTTTAACAAATTAATAACAATAAATCACCATATATCTAAATACTGTAAGGGTTTCCATTTATCCACAACTTTTCATTTTTAACTTTTAATTTTGCTTTCACATTATATTTCTTAGTAATAGACAATAGTTAATATTTTAGTAATAGTTTAAATCTTAGTAAGTAGCAAACTATTTAACATATTGTTTTTTGTGTATTGTATTATCTCTAGAGAACTAGTTCTTAAGCCTTAAATAATAATAATGTAATCATGTTTCTGTGTATTTGTAACTTTGTATTGTACTTGTATCATACTAGTTCTATTGTAATATTGTGAAGTTCATTTGTATTAATCCTGGTTGAATGGAAGAGAAGGCCTAATGGCCTTAATTCCACCAGGTAAAATAAACCAATTCTAATTCTAATTCTAATTTCTTTATAGGTAACACATCAAATACGCTATATTTTTATTTAATACAAAAATTTTGATGAGTGAAAAAAAAGAGGTGGAACATTAATTTTTATATTAGAAAGGGACATCAATGGGGCCACCATAGTAAGTAGGGCTCGAGGCGGACAGCCCCCACCACCCCACTCTAGGAACGCCACTGCTTCTTCCCATGGATGTTACAAATGCATATATCAAGTTTCATGAAAATCCGATAAAGAATATTCGAGTTATCGCATGTACAGAGACATGGTCGAACAGACATTTCCCATCCAGCACACAAACTCATAAAGTACCATACTGACACTTAATAAAAATAATTCCCTGGTTTAAAAATGTGTACATTACCTGCAGCATACAGCTGTTCAGCTTCTTCCCTTGCTCTTCCAGGATCCACATTGAGGTCATTTCTCACACCCTACAAGCAAAAAATATTTGGTTGTAGTAAATGATCCTACACATGCAATACACAGTCCGCACATATCCATTCAGTTAAGTATGTAATATTCTTCCAAACATGATGACAAGTTTAAATTAACAATAGAGTATGGAATTTTTTCTTTTTATTATTTTTTTAAATAACAGAAGCAGGGAAATAAAACTCCATAATTCCAGTAAACCAAATTTAACAGGATATGAAAACTTATCATCTGTCTCATTGATTTTAAACATGATGTGTTTCCTGTCACACCTCAATTTGAAAAAAAGCATATTATGTGATATGCAGGAATTGTTCTATACACTCAGCAGTGTTTTTAATTAACTTCCTCCATGAGCAACCAACCATGTTTTACAGACGATCACCATCAGGAGCGTAAAAGTCAGGAATATCGTGTACTGTCAATTAACAGAACTTGTTTCATTTAAAAATATTTACTACTTGGGGCAGTATCTTCTATTAATTTGAATTTCATTGTGGAAACTAAAATAAAATAATAAAATTAAACATGACAGTGTAGTAGTTTTTCAAAATTCAATCTTTGTCGCCAGCATAAAAATTCTGATCAGCAATGTTGATCTGGCAAACCAGAAATTTCGGACCCCTGCTATACGACTTTAGTAAAATTCTTAACATCAAATTGTAGAATGCTCTAAATAAAAAAATTCTAAATAGAATATTAGTATTATGCCCACATTCATTCATTTCTATCATATGGTATAATTGGATGGGGCAACATCAAAATTGTTTACTTTGCAGAAAAGGGCACTTAGGATTATGTGCAATGTGCCCTGGAAAACTCGTTGTAGACCTTTGTTCAAAAAGTTTGGCATATTAACTCTTCCCTTATTATACATTCTATCTGCACTTGTGTTTATGCATTTAAAAAAAAAACAATTTTGTTACAAATAGTGAAATCCATGAACACAACACAAGAACTAGAAATAACATAAGGGCTCAATTATGCCATTATAGTAATACATGGCTATTAAATTGTACAATACCATACCAGCAGAGTATAAGCTATTACCAAGTCATTTTTGCAGAAAAACAGATATAGCCATTTTGTTAGTCATAGATAAGAGTCTCCAATTTTAAGTTTTTGTTAAAATCATTAGAGCTAACTTTTAAAAAATCAAATTTTTTTTCAAAAAGCTTTCATGAAAAGTCCCCTTACTATTTCAGTTATAAAAGTCAATTTCTGGGCGGTTCGATAAAATTCCAAAAAAGTCCTTAATTTAAAAAAAATGAAGTAAATACAATGAACCGTTTACCCGCTGTGATTGTCCACAGACAGATGGACAGACAGACTGACATCATTCCAAAAACACTTTTTTCGGTTTCTAGGCATTGTGAAACATGCTTACCTGGTGTTATCTAGATTTCAATTTTTTGTCACGATCACAATACTTCCTCTGTACTACGTATATGCGAGAAAGTAAAAAAGTGCAGGTAGGATAAGTCACACATGGGATGTGAAGAAAGAAAAATACGGTAAAACAGATGGGTTACGTTACTAGCAGTAGGTGCAGGAAATCTGAGTTTTTATCAAGACAGCATGAACCAGAAATGGATGAAGCAACACCATCTTCAAAAAAATATAATAAAACGTATAAGACTTTAATCAAGGATGCTTCTTCTGTAGAACATCAGAAATTATGAGCAGTCACAAAAAGTTTCAGCTCTTATATCTTAAAAATGACTGCACCCTAATATTTTAGAGTTTTGTCTACTATGATATAGAGTATCATTACAAAACTCTTTGGTATCCACCAATGTTTCTGGTCAACAAGATACCTAGTTAAATTTATTTCTGTAAAATGACTTAATTAGTAGTAATCAAAATAAGAAAGGTAATGAACTTACAACAACAATGAGTGTAAGGAGGCGTCTAAAGTCTCCAGATGTTTCACTGCACATATGCTCTGCCAGAGGACGATCATATACTGAAACAGACAATTTTATCATCTCATCGCCATATTTAAAGACTTACACTTACAGTAATTATGAGAACAAGAAGGCGTCTAAAATCCCCAGATGTTTCACTGCATAGATGTTCTTCCAATGGCAGATCATACACTGAAACAAGAATAAGTAAGTGATGAAGTTGTCTAAATCACTAAAATTATGTTGCCTAATTCAATTAAATAATCAGCACTGCTCTGATCAGTGATACTAACTACGGTATGGTGTTTTAAATGTGGCTGGTCTAAACTAAAATATACATATACAATACAGAAATAAACAGCTTTAAGGCTAGTCTACACGATGACACTAGGTTACAACAATAAACAAACTGCCTCCCATTGGAAGTAGCCCAGTGGACTCAGTATAATCACGGCTCACAAAATTATAAGGCAAAAAGAACAAAAGTACTAAATGTATGTAATCCATCAATGAAAAGCAAGGTTGTGGATTTTACATGACTTGTGAAGGACCGCTAGAACATTGGTGTCTCTTAAGGAAGCTGGTAGGTTGAATTCCCTCAAAAAGCTATGGAATACCTCCATGAGCACCAATCAAAAGTCCATACACTTTAAGGTCCAACAGATGTTATTTGTCCTTAAAATATTCTTCGGTAAGCTGATAGATGTTAATTTTCTCTGTTTTGATTCTAATGCCTGATGACAACTTTGCTCAAACATAATGGTAAGGTCAACATTTATCCCATGTCCATGCTAGAATATCAACCTGCCTTGTTAATCCATTCTTGATATGCCTTGTTGTTAAAGTTACACAGGAAACTACTTCTTCTTCTACTGTCCATCCATCTCTCTTTAATGCAGCAGCCAGCATGGATTGCAAAATGTGGTGCCGAGAATTTCTGAGCAGCATTACATGGTCACAATGTCCCAAGATGTGTGCAAGGGTTTCTATCTCCGGGCAGCATCTGCACCAGGCTCCATCAAGGGACCAACTGGGAATGGAATGCACTGCAGCTACATATCAGTTCATTTTAAGACAGTTTATCCATTCAGATGTTGACAGACCTTTCTTGTTGAAGACTAGTGACGTCATTATAAAGTTCAACATCCTTGCCTCTTCCAGATAATTTTGTCCTGCTTTCATATTCTTTGTGCTCAAGCTGTCTTGAAATTTTCGAACTGTATTCTTGCTTACTTCAATTGGATCAGAGAGGCTAAGTATATCACACAGTGTTTTTTTCCCCCCTGGGAGTACTGGGAGTACTTGGGGGTATACTGTGTACCCTTATGTGTTGTACGAACTGACTCCAAACATAAAGGACTATAAGTTACATTCCCTTATGTGTTTGTGAAAGGTGCGTGAAACCCTGTGAGCATTTCATGAACTAGTTTGTAGCTTACAGATAGAATTGATGTGTACGAACTGAGTCCACCTCACAGTTCTTAAAGTCATATAACCTTATGGTGTGTATGATTCCACTTTAACTTGAAATATGCGGGTAAGTCTGGCAATGTTCCATCAAGTCAAAAGTGAGAGTACCCCTTAAATATTTTTTTAGAAAAAAAAAGCACTGACATCACATGATGTCTTAAATTAATTATCCAAATTCCTGAGTGCATTCACATGTGAATTGTCTGCTCTCACTTGCATGAAAGTGATTTCGTGAAATTAACTGCATCTGTTTTCTATCAAATTTCAGTGAAAATGTAGAGGAGAATTTTTGGGTATTTTGAATTGCATGTGTAAATCTGATATGTATTCACATCTGTCATTTAGCTTACCAGACCTATGCATTGCATTTATTTTATTCCTTTCACCTCCTGTTATTGTATTTACTGCTGAAAAATCCATTTATAATTGTTGAAATTGATTAAGAACTATTTAAGAAGGACCATGGATTAACAAAAGCTGAAAAGGAAAGGGAACTTGTGTTACATACAGTAATTGAATTATTGTGAACTGAAGTGATTCTTCAGAACGATTTATAAAAATAGGTTTAAAAACAGGCATAAAAGTTAAAAGAAATTTTTGTTTTGCAAATTTTATGAAAAGAAATACCTGTCATACATTTTTGTTGAATGCTAAAACTTGCCTACGAGTTAAAGAAAAAATATAAATACAGCAATTGGCCGGATAAAAAATAAGAACGGTACAATATTAGCTTTCTAAAACAACCTACTTGTAGGAACACAAGTATGGTATGTAACAGTACCAGCACCTTTTTTTTAATTGAATTATTCAGAATATTCCTATCACAGTTTCTATAAAGTGGTTCATTGCTTCAAATCAAGCTTGTTTGTCTGCTTTTGTTAGAATTCTATACACATAATATATATGAGGACATGATAATTCCTGTAAATTGCCACAGCTATTAAACTGCAAGGAGTTGGGGGTTCGCTTTTCCAGCCCTCAGGAAACAAACTGCTCCTATGACCAAGGATACTCTAATGGTATCTGTATTGCACCCAGTGCAGTTAATGCTAACATAGTAGCAACAAAATATTAAATAGCTAACCACCATAGCTAATTACAGGGTATGTATGTATGTATGTATGTATGTATGTATGTATGTATAGCCCTTTTTTTGTCCCCTCGGGGCACAGGCCTCTTCTTTTGAAGGAAGGTGGCTTGGTAAGGCGATCCCGGGTAGCCATGCCGGGAACGATCCCCCTAGGAGCAATTTGCTCCCTGTATAGTGCCTTGGTGCTTTGGTTGGTCCCTTGTTATCAGTCTGTTATTGAGCATTTCTCTAACCACCGATGGTTTGGGCTGCTTCCTTTAAACATTTCTTCCATGTAATGCATATTTAAATTCAATTGCATTTGTCAACATGGAAGTCTGTCTCACTATAGCACATTACTTGTATCTACATAAGAGTTTACTACAGGGTCGGTTCTAGAGCGGAAAATATTACCCACTCCACAGTCGCAAAAGACTGTGGCCAAAGTATAACATTTTAATCACATGTAGTTTTAGGAAGCATCCCCTATAGACCTATTTTAAAGATATTTACATGCCAAAGGTAAATTGAAACTACTCAATTTTATGTATGAAACTTCATTAATAACAATGTGTCTGATTATTTTATGATGACGTTGAAATATAAAATCTGGATTCTGTTCATGATCCAACATACTTACATCGTTCATAAGTATCAACAATCTCCTTTATCTCTTTGTTCGTTCTAGTGCACAGAATCTCTATGAGAGTGTTCTCTTCAGTTCCAAGGCCATCCATTGCCTTGTGCAATTGTTTGCAGAGATACTCGACTGGAGGGTACATCAGTGCAATAATCAAATCCTCGAAGTTCCCACCCAGCTCACTTTTCAAGTCATTAATCAGATCCTACAAAAGGAAATAGTACACTTCACTTCAATCTGAAGATAAAGGAATAAAGTATAAGTATAGCCTACTAATGGAACTTTCACACAGTGAAGCAATATACTACACTTATTGAACAAGTAGATAGATAACACTTTAATGATTTAACTATATAATATAATATAATATTATAATAATAATAATAATAATAATAATAATAATAATAATAATAATGTTTTATTTTGCCTGGCAGAGTTAAGGCCATAGGGCCTTACCTTCCACTCAACCAGGACAGGTAAATAGTGAAGTCTATAAGTGTTCGATGTCAACCTACCTGTTCAATAAGTACTATGTCCTTTTTTTTTCTAGAAAAAAGGTTACCAGTACTCCGTCACCAGCAAAATCTTTATATCGATTACCATGTTTTCATGCAGGACTGAAATCGATTTGAATCAGATTCCAACTCAACTGGTGAAAAGTTCAGGGAGTCTATTGCAATTTATTTACATTAGTTAACTTGGTTAAGTATGGCTATTTGTGCAGCTAACCTATTTAAACAATCACACCATATTTATTTCATGATTAAAAAGTATGTGTTATATTAATTTCTGGTCACCATATAAAAAATATGGCATAAAAGAGTAGGATAGTATTTATTATTATTATTATTATTATTATTATTATTATTATTATTATTATTATTATTAAATTGGCACATCAGCTACAGAATAAATGACAAACAGCTGGAATTCGCATATCTGTATGTTCACATCACCCAATTCCACAGATAATCAAGGTTTACTCTAGTACAAGTCCATTTCTACTGCAGCATTCTTAATCAATAATGTTGCAGATATTACCTTTTAGATTTAAAAGTTCCAGCACTCAAAGCAGGAATATAGAAAAGTGTCAATTAATCCCTGTTTATGGTGGATAAAAGTATAAAATTTACTCTTACAGAGTCAATCCTTGTATACATTTCAAGTGTTTCTACTACAGTGCTTGTAGCATATCTCTGCACTGGTTGCAAGAAACTGTCTGGCTCAGATGTTTTAATAGCCACTAAAGCTTCCGCTGTCAATGTGTTATTCTTACATGTATTACAATATCTCTTACCCTCCCATATTCCTGTGTGAACCATTTTGAAATTTGTTGTCGTTGACTATTTGACCTCTGTGTGAGTATGTCAATGATAGCCTGCTCATCAGTTCCAAAGCCCTTCATTGCAGCCCTAAGAGCTGCACCATCATCAGCACCATTGAATCCAGAAGCAGGTGTAACTGTTGGGATGGGCTGAAACATTAACATTTACTGTAAGTAGTTCTAAGAGTTATACTCCTCATATGGTATAATCACAGTCCTTATACAAAGCTTTATACAATGGAAAATTATGGATAAACTAATCCTATTATTTCTCTCTATAAATCTATACAACTGATAACATTAATTCCATCTATGAGGAAAAGATAAGGGGTATATAATAAGTGAATTCCCTTCTTTCAAAACACTTTGGAGAGAACGGTTTATGTCTACTACCTGTGATAATCATAATATCTTTCTCTTCTGATTGCATAGATCAGGGGCTAGCAAGATTCTATATGTAGAATGCCCAATATTTTGAATGTATCAGTCACTGCTTCTCATCTAGAGCTTAACCAGCAATGAAACTGATTAATGTTATTGCTATAAACTTGAAGTGATAATACTGAGCAGACCACCAAAGATATTGCATCACAGACTTTTATTCATAAGTTATGGGTTCAATCCCCATGTCTGGCCAATTTGTCTAACTCCTTTTTTATGAATCCTCCAGTTGCAAAATACAGGGTTCCCACAAATGATCTTTCGGGTTTCGAAAATGTGTAACTTGTGTTTAAATAAACTTACAAACATGTAACTGGTACTAATGGAAAGAGAAACTCAAAGAGTTTTGATTATAGTATCACAGTTGGCAACAATGACGTATAATGACATTCAACATTGCGCATTGTCGAAAGCGAGAAAATGGCTGGTATAGAGGATAGGCGAGCGTTCTGTGTTCTGTGTTCTCGATTATCATGTTAATAAATCTGTAACTGTTGTTCAACAACATTTTCAAACAAGATTTGCTGAAGATCCACCCAGTGGCCCTTCAATTCGTAAGTGGTATTCTGATTTTACGACAAGAGGGTGCATCTGTAGGAGGAAATCTTCAGGACGCCCGGCAGTAAGTGAGGAAACTGTTGACCGGATGATGCAGTTCTTAAAGGAAGAAGATAAAATGGTGCGTCTTACTTTCTGCGAGAATATGCAGGCTCTCATGGAAACTGATGGGTTTTTCGAATCCATAGTGTTTAGTGATGAGTGCACCTTCCATCTTTCAGGTAAAGTAACAAACATAACGTTAGAGTCTGGGGATCGGAAAAACCCAATACCTACGTGCAGCATGTCCGCGACTCTCCTAAAGTAAATGTATTCTGCGCTTTAAGTGTGCAGAAAGTGTACGGCCCGTTCTTCTTTGTAAAGAAAACAATTGGAGGATTTGAGTACCAGGATATGCTACAACAATGGCTCCTGCCTCAGTTGGAACAGGAAATGCCCAACGTGATATTTAAACAGGACGGCGCACCCCCTCATTTTCATAATGAAGTCAGATTGGAACTCAACACCAGACTACCGAACCAATGGATTGGCTGTGTTGGTAATGACGATGAAGAACTTCTTCCTTGGCCTCCGCGTTCGCCAGACCTCACACCCCATGACTTCTTTTTGTGGGGTTATGTCAAAGATCCTGTGTACAAGCCACCTCTTCCACAGACCATCCTTGATCTAAGAGAATGCATCACAGCAGCCATTGGAACAGTTGACCATGGCATGTTACGACGTGCCTGGGCAGAAATGGACTACAGGCTTGATGTCTGTCATGTTACCAACGTAGCTCACATTGAACATCTGTGAGGTACTATAATCAAAACCTGTTGAGTTTCTCTTTCCATTAGTACCAGTTAAATGTTTGTAAGTTTATTTAAACACAAGTTACACATTTTCGAAACCCGAAAGATCATTTGTGGGAACCCTGTATAGACTACAATGAAATTCGTCGCGCAGGACTAATAACCATTTCACTTGAGTAACTTATAAATTGTCATACAGTGTCATCTGTTAGCTAGATTTATTTATACTTAGGCTTTAACTTCACATAGGTTGTACCAGGCTTTGCAACTATTGACATATATCTGTTTCTCTTATTGTTTTGTTCTGTTCATTATAATTGATATTCACTTTTAACATTTATGATATTAGGAGAATTAGCAACAATGAGTCATGGTGAGTAAATCTTCAATCTGATTTCCGACTTTGTAACTGGAGAATTAATTTTATAAAACAGCCAAATTTTTCAGACATGGGATCTGAACCTGTGAATGAGAGTCCATGATGCTACTGCTTCGACCATCTCACTCATTACATCAGTAACTGCGTTTTGGTGATCAGTGTTCAATATCAGTAAGCGCTAGAAGAAAAGCAGTGTCTACATTAACGTTAGGAGATAAAATTGTACAAATATTCCACTAAGTAGTGTTACTCTGTCTAAAAAATCAAGTAAAACTTTTGATATCCAATGAATCAAAATGGGGTGTTGAGTGATCTAAAAACTAAATTAAACTCCGTGGTGCTACATCCCTGAAGGGACTAGGCCTACCACCCAACATCTACATCTACACCCAACATCTGCATCATCTACAATAGGCAGATGGCAGGATTGGGAGCATGTGGTCAGCATGCCAACACCCGCGGCCGTTAATGGTGATTTCGATGTCAAGCTATACTTCTCTATGAGGTAACCTAGTTCCTCAGTATATATCAAAGGTTGAATGCTCCCTGTTCCAGACCTCCCTACCTCCCAGAAAAATCAGAGGTACTAGAGTTCGAACCTGGGCCTGCAGATCTGTAGCCAGCGATGCTAACCATGAGACCAAGCAGGCGGTTGTTGCACTCACTTATTTCTCCCTTTTCCCCTTTCCTCTTTTCACTCCAGGTCTTGTTTTTATACTCTCCTTCTCCCTCTTTCTTCCTCTCTCTCTCTCTCTCTCTCTCTCTCTCTCTCTCTCTCTCTCTCATTCACTCCCTTCGTCTCAGTACTTTCTCACCCATTTACTAATTTTATAAACAATAGTTCTACAAAACAATTCAAGTTACTCACTGTATAATAAGAGAACTGGGCCATTATTCTTGTTACACGTAAGAAGTTCAAGTAGCCAAATGTTGTCTTTTTCACTTCTCTCTGAAACAGCCAGAACCATTTAGCCAATTAGTATCATTTTTAGCACCAAACCATATCAATATGTAAAATAGTAATTTGTAAATGAAATGCAAATTAAAATAATTATATATATGCAGTAAATTTGGATTCATTAAGCAGGTCTAGTTTGATAAGCATTTGTGAAAGAATACTTGAGTAGGGTTATTTGTCAAAGCTAACTGTATTGCAACTTCTGAAGCCGTATATGAACACTGTAGAACAATATGAAGCCATGAGAACTGATTTGCATTTGAAAATTCTTTCTGGTCCAAAATCAATAGGCTTTTTCTCATGGACGTTATAAATGCATATACCAAGTTTCATGAAAATCCGATAAAGCGTATTTAGTTATTGCGTGTACAGACACACGGACGGACAGACAGACAGACAGACAGACGAAGAGACATTTTCAGTTCACCACATAATCTCAGGAAGTACCATTCTGGCACTTAATAACAAGAAAACCAAGAATTTCCTTGAAAACGAGATATACATTCCCTTCTAGATTTTCGTTTATTGAAATAACATAGGCCAGACTGACATCTTATAGAGAAAAAAAAACTTATCAAACTCCGCAGTTTAATTATTAAAATACCGGTACCAGTGTTCTGGACGCGAGTATGGTGCATTCTTTGCTTCAAAGGGAAGAAATGCCTTTAAATGAATGTCGACTAAAGGCAAATTAAAGAATCTCATACTGTAGGCTGCAAGAGGTTCTTGGTAAAATTAAATGCTGTTCCACGCCCAATAGAACATATTCCTTTCGTAATGTCATCTATATGCGCAAAAGTCAACATCTGATCACGCCAACCAGATGTTTAGACACTAAAACATTACATACATTTTACTTAACACTGGCAATGAAATGATGTAATGCGCTGCGATTCTCACGTGCTGTCATGACCATATCAGCACCGAGAAAACTGAAGAGAGCATAGAATTCACCCCTAAGAATTCACTTTAATGTTGTAAACTGCTATTTGTGGAGGTTTCTATTACCTACGTAAATTTTGTTACGCTTATTTTCCGAGAGAGGGCAGAGGGACAACCCCTCTCCGGAAACTAAGGTATTACTTGGACGTGAAAGGACCGAGAAATTTTAAGCAGAGGCTCTAATTTAGGCTTGGAGTTTCTTTTAACTGCCGTAAATGTACGACACGGGCCGAAAGTAAAGTATTCCCTATACAAGCTACAGAGGTCCCGAGGGTTCCAGGAGGTTGAGGTACCTAGATTTTAGACATTCGGGCAGTGAAGGTGGTAAGCACCTTCAGCCTTTATCCCCAGGAATCATCCTGGTACTCATTTCTGTTAGAGGCTGAGTCTATCCCAAGGCCATAGTGACACCAGAAGGATTAGATCAATTAAAAACACTGACCTCATCGGGAATCGAAGCCGCGACCTTTCGGTTTGTAGCGCAGAGCCTCAACCACTAAGCTACGGCGTACCCCATTTATGTTATAGTCGAGCTTAATTTCGGATGATTAGCGGCCTATATTTCAAGTCCTATTAATCACACAATTTAAATGCGTCCCTTTAAGAGACCTAGAGCTGTAAGCCCACTCCCCGCGTTGCAGAATTACGAAATGATAAATAAAAATTGCCTTTGTTAATTTTATGATATCTACCATAAGGACATTGTAACCCAGCTTATGAGTAATGTTGCTACAAAACACAACTGCTAGTGAAGCCAGACGAGAAAGCATGCTATTTATAACTTCTACCAACACGTGGCATATCTTATTGACACTCCCCCCGAAAGTAAAGCAACAAGAACTACTAGTGAAATCAAACTAAAAATCCTCAATATAAATTAAGAAAGGCCAATGGCTCATATCAAAAGCATTGATTATTTCCTAAACATGGAATGCTGTGACGTGTATTTTTAACTAGGCCAGACTAATATTTATAAGTAGATTGATATTTTAATTAAACACTGACGTAACATAATATACTGTTTAATGCTACTTCTAACTTTAAGGGTTTTTGACAAAGTCTATTGCATGACGAGTAATAAATCTTAAATCTTTCTGGAAAGTGCATTTCTGGATTTCGAATATCTTAAAACTTGTATTAATGCTGAAAACGAGACTTCGGATTTCAGGGTTGAACACAAAAGTCCTCTAGACTACGAACTACTCATGGTACGGGTAGAGAAAGTAATAAATGCAGTAGGATACCTGTATGTGTAATTGTCAAGTAAGACGACTGTATGAACTATGAAATGAGCAACGAATTCTTACGAGATTCGCCTTAATGCGACTTGTATTTGCCACCCCTAGCTACTGTAATGTATCTGACGCCATACAGACTGTCTCCTACTAAGACAACCTTTGAGAGTTGGGACGCAATCTCAACCCCCCCCCCCCCCATCCCCATACCTGGCATCACTTTTTGCGTCTTTCTCTCCTTCTCACATCTGTGATATCTGATTGTTCTTTGTGAATAAACAATGATTCAATCCATGCAAGTGTCTAGTTCCAAGATTTCTTTTAACATTTTACAATTTACTCGAATAAAGTTTTCCTCGGGACAAGAACTATAGTGTCAATCTCTTGGAGTTCTGACTACCTGTAATCGGTATACTAGCCTGCAGATCAATGGCGGACGCAGAATTTTTTTCGGGGGGGGAGGATTTGAATAGGTAGAAAAAATACTAACAAATGAACTAACTTACATAAATAAATAGTTTATAAAACTGGCCACTTACATTGCATATATAGCCTTTTTCAAATTTCGTCCGCCACTGCTGCAGATTGTTTTCACTAACTGCAAGAGCTAAACTCCCTTTTGGAATCTAGCATAATTGACCTTCCAGAAGTTAGAAGCGCATATTTTGCAAGGGGTTGTGTACAGGGGTTTCCAACTGCAAGAAATCCGAGGATCAATGTTATGTCCAGGAGTTGACGGATCACAATTTGGGCCGGGAGGGGGGGAGAAAATTAGACAAATTGTAAATAACGGATGGAAAATAACAGTAACGCGTTGCTCGTTTCATAATTTTCATACGAGTATCTTAATTACCATTATAGGCAAGTTAAATACGATTGTTTTTGTTCGACCTTAATTAGTCTGTACTCTAGAAGAACAAAAACTTCAAATGGCTTATAATTTTGCCAAGGGACATCACTTAAATTTACACAGAACGAGTAACTATACTTCCCTCCAAAAGAAATGCTTGCCACTCGAAGAACAGACTTCTCCTACTAGGTGAGATCCCGGGATTTTTCTGTCGATAAAATTTAGCCACAAAATAATTCAAGACTTTTTTTTTCCTCTCTCCCGTTGTTTGATAGCAATAACACAGACATGGAAGATGATTTACTAACATTGGAAAAGACCTGCAAGTTACGCATATTGATTGACTTTTGTTATGTAACACAAGTGCTGAAGCAGTTGCATGAAACAAAACCTTGAATGCACTGTAACTTGTAATTTATTTAGGTATTCGTGATAACCTATTTTTTGTACTTTTCAAGCAACAGGAAGGTCATAATACAACATTCATTATCGAACAGTTTAAGGGTAAGCAATCAAAATCGCTAACGATAGTTATTTTCCCCACAATTATTATTAATAAGGACGGCTTTATCAAGAAGGTAAACAACAAATTCGAAATTTTGTTGGCACTACGCTGATAACCTACTTTCCGATAGTGCAAAAATATCTTGTACTGTTTTGAACGTTGTAGAAAAGTTTTAATAAAATATTAATCACTGAATACAATTTTTTTTAAACTCCTGTAGATGAAAATAGAGTGCGCTATCTAAAGCTTGGTGTACTTTAATTTCACACACGTAATTGTCTGATAATTGTTCAAGAACATTCTCCCAGGAAGTTTTAAATCATACGAAACCAGTTTATATTTAACAAACCATTTTGGTTCCTATATCAATAAGTAGCCCTTGCAGAATGCTGCAATTTACTATCATCACTGAGATTTTGTTTAACTCAAAAGGGAAACTTTATTGTACAGGATACAGTTGAATAATGATAGGCCTATAAGATTAGAAATTTTAATCTCGCGATGTAGTAACGATATTAATTTTTACAATAATTTACATGAAAAAAGTCATACACAATATACCTATATTTTATTTAAGCAGAGGAAATGTTTTAAATCGGATTTTTAAATTACGTTTTACTTCTTATGTCGTTAGTGAAAATGCTGGTTCTATTTGAAAACCGACGCCTTTACTGTTGACCTAGGTCAAGGCTGTATCCCGCACTAAAGTTCGATAGGGCATTGCGACAGAGATGAGTACGTGGGAGGCTGAGCAGTATCTACTGTACATCCGTACAGGCTTTCCGCCCTATATACGATATTATAATGTTGCAATATATTCACCAAACTATAAATCTGCTTATGATTAAAATGAAGACTTGTTGGTTATAAAACAGCGGTCTTATCATGTGACCTTCGTAAGCGATTATGTCATGGATTTTATTAGTCTAATGACATTTATGAAATACCAACAGTAAGGAATTCTTTCATGGCAATTTATTTTGCAATATTAAGTGATGGTTAAGCCTTAATGGTAAAAATTATATATATTTTTTTATTTTAATGCCAAAAATACAGCACACCCTAAAGGGTAACGCTGTAAAATTTTGTGCCGTTCCGATCGCCGTGACAGTTTACAGCTACCTCCGCTACTTCCTTCTCCCGCCGAAAATTCAAGAAAATGCCCAAGTGAAAAGAAGAATTTCAGTATTTAACTCACTTATCTTAAAAGTAGATGTTAAAAATGCTGTCCCTTTCACAAACATATATACATTTCATATGGACAGATAAACAAATTTCGTTTTAACTTTTAAGACCCCTTAACACTGCAATTCAGGAGGCTGCGATTTCTCAAACGTCACTGTTATGGAAGTTCGAAGGTTATGGAAGTTCGAAGGTACGTCCGTATAAAATTTATACGTCGTGGGATACGTACAGATAAGAGGGAAGAGCACTTCCAACATCTACTTTAAGATAGGAGAGTTAAATACTACAATTCTTCTTCTTTCCATTTTGGCATTTTCTTGAATCTTCGGCGAGAGATGGAAGCAGCTATTTACATTGTCGGCCGCCCGATTCTCTTGTCGGCTCGCAAAAAGATATACTATATTTTGAATAATCTATTTCAGCCTTACCTAGACTTTCAGAACGAAATTTGAACTTTGTCTTCAAAGTATTAAGTAATCTAAGAAAACCTTGGACAACACCGTTATAAACTTACATTCTCGCGCTACGTACATTCCACTCTTGCACAGAATTTAAAAGTAGGATGCAAACAGTATGTGTTGACTGTTTTTGTAGAGAGAATGTGGAAATTACATAATCAGCCGGAACTGTTAAAAGAGCATACTGTACGGCATTCGAGGACGAATTATGTGTACTCTATGCTAATGATAGCGAACATATGTCTTTATATGACAGAGAGCAAAAAGGGGTTTAGTTTCCCACTCTACTGGATTTCGGCACGCGATGTTCGGCGTTGGTATGCGGTCTCTGGCTTGCAGACCAACACTCCCATTGGCTCCCAACGACCTTGCATGTCATTGGTCTGTTCCATACGATCCTGCAACCTCTACATAAAGCTAAATAATGCAAAACACTAACCACATTAGTTAAGTGCGCGAGCGGAGGCGGCAGCCGAAGCGAAGCGCCCTTGCATTTTAGAATAATGTACGATACACTGTTTGTCGGTTTCGAAAATATGGCATATTATATCTTCCGGAGGGTTGTCTGACCATTATCACGTTGGCAGCTGATTCCAGCACCACGTGACCCATCGGCTTGTTCCCAGCATGCACCTGCGCTGTTTCTAGCAGCTGATTCTGTATTATTGTGATTCCAATCTGGGCGCCATTTTAGGTTAGTTTTTTGTGAACTTCTTATCGATTTTACCCATATTTAAAATATTCTTAGAAACAAAATGTGCCCTTATATGGATTCTAAAACTTCTGGAGAATAATATTACATGAAATTTTGCCGTTTTACGTGAGTAAAAAACCAAGTTATCGAATCCAGTAGAATGGGAAACTAACCCCGCAAAAAGTACGAACAATGACAAATGACAGAAACATTTGGACTAGTTTCTGCAATAGTCAAGAATTATGTCATTTCCACATCCGTCTCCCTGCAAAAATAGTCGAACATTCTATTTACTTAATAGTAACTGCTACAGGTACAGTACATAATATTAAATCTCCGCGCCATATGATTTACAAAGTTGTACAGTATATTATACAATTACCAGTATTCCGTTAAAAGCAATTGTCCACTTGTCTCCACTTTTCTACTTGTTCGTATTGGTGCATATAATAGCTTTTAATGGTGCAAGATGCTGTTACTTTTACCTGCTGTAGCCTATAGCTACTTTAATGTTTTACAAAATATAAGTAACCTACTTCTTTAAGGGTGCATTGCTAATACTAATTCTAACCTTAATACCCGCGTAAAGAATATTTAAAAGAAATAAAGCTTTTTTACGTGTAAAAGTCTTTAAAATAAGTCTTGCTAAAACCGCCTATAACGGAAATAATGCATGGGAAATAAAAGTCTGGACAAATGAATGGAGAAACCACGGCCTCAGTAGGCTTGTTCTATACTTGTTACTGAATAGAGGCGGCCTGACTAGACGCTTCAGATGTACAAATTCAACAGGAATGAGTTGAATTATCATAGATTTTGTAATCTACTTCCTTTATAATGTTCCCAGATTTTTTAGGCTAGATCCTCCCTGCCTATTAGCTAAATCATACCTCTCTTAGTCGATGGACAAGTGAAGTACAAACAATTACCCCGGAACTGAACCTTGGACACTAAACAAAACAGAAGAATGTAAACATAGTTCAAGCTTGGTGCATTCTAAGCTATAAGAACCTAAAAATCCGGTCCCTAAACCTAAAAATGACAAACCAGTGATATTAACCATATTCGTTAGAGCCTGGAGACTCTCGGAACTCAAGTTGATAATCATGGACAAAGGCTATTGTACGAACGTTGTTACTTGTTTGTAAACTTCTGTGGTATCATGATCATTACATGGTATGCCCACATAATTACAAAATGCAAGTCTCTTACGAAATATTGACTCAGAACCTTGGTATATAAGCTCCACGTGAACAGAACACAAACAAACCCATGATTGCACAAACTGTTTACATTCACGAACAAGAATATTCCAATGGAGCTTCGTTAATATGCAGCTCACGAACTTTGAATGAGAATAACTGAATGATTGTGAAATGCAATTTACGCTTTCTCGTGTTCCCATTGAAAAAAAAGCACTAACTACATGCATACATATACGGTAGTCTGCATATATATACATATACATACATACACACATATATTATATGCATACACGCATTACATACACACAAACATATATTACATGCAATACATACATACATTACATAGGTACGTACATAACTAGACCTGGGATTTTAAGGCAAATGCCTATTTTGTCCCATGAAATAACATGATTTTTTTAAAAAATATGTTGACATTTCATGATATATCACTTATATTTAGAGAATTTTATAGTGCCCTAAAATGCCTATTTGGACCTTTAGAGCCTATTGTTACTATTTTTGTGCCTAAAATGCCTATTTTGTACATTTAAAATAAAATTCAACTTCTGTAACTTTTACAATCATTTATTGGACATCCCTGAATGAAGGGCAGAACAGCAGAGGATGGGTTTTTCACAGAAACTTGATTTTCCCAAACAATTGTCGCCAAAGGAATGCTGACTGACGAGGGAGGATTCGTTCAAAACAAGTAGCAGGTACCATATATAGTAAGAAGTGACATGTAATCCAAAACTGTTTTTGATAAATGAATTTTTAATTTTGTCTTAATTGTGCAATTATTTCTGTTGAGAATAGGTATACCACGTTTCTTACAGTAATTAATAGATCACATTACAGTTTAAGAGCATATTGTAATATTTTAAAGTCTGTTTTCTGCCTATTTACACATTTTTAAAGCATATTTTAAGTGCCTATTTACTTGTTTTAAAAGCCTATTTTAGGTGCCTAAAACGAATATTTTTAGAGCCTAAAATCCCAGGTCTATACATAACATACATTATGGTACCGTACATCCATCCATCCATCCATCCAACAAAAGCGAAATGATTCAAATCTATAGCAAATTTTAAATGTTATGTAAATTACTGAATTATGCTATGCACAATGAACTATTGGCGTAAGCATTGTTGTTTCTTTTACAGTCCGGCACAATTAATTTTATAAATATTGTTGGTAACTGAGTCTCACGAATATAAATAGTAAAATTTCAAATTTGATTTTCTTTCAACGTATTTGCCATTAACCGTTCGTATGCCCGTAGGCCTACATTTAAAGGATTTTAAAAGAACTTTATTATTACAGGGACACAAAAATAAACCAGCCATTATAGGTCTACATTTAATGAATTTTGAAGCACCTTTGCAAGAACTTTATTATTACAGGGACACAGCAATACACCATTAATTATTATTTATTAAGCGAATGTGCTGTCAAATTATCCAAAATAAGAACTCGTTTAAAGAAATCAAGCTTTCTTGTCGTACAGAAACACAACACCGATACACCAAAAATAGTCTTCTTGGATGGGTATTTATATCCTCGTGCGACTAAATCGAGAAACAAAGCAAGCTTTTCTCTCATAGAAAGGAACTTCGGTTATTGGCACATAGGCTACACAAATAACTATTACCAAACATTTAGTTTACTTACCAGGTTGACAATTCGCGTCTCTAATCCTACACTAACGGCCTTGCTTCCGCCTCTATCGCCTGTCAATCCGAGACTGCAATAGTGCGACTGTTATTCGCGCACATGGGCTTTCGAGCAAAATGGCTAGAGGATCGAGAATCGATAGTCGACACTGATGGAGACCTCCACATTTGAAAAGAATAAACAACATAATTATGCCCCTGATTTACTAAAATGGTTTTTTGTTCGCATTTTTGTACCTACTAAACAAATAAAATTAATATTTGTTTTGTAAACTATTACTTGGGGTATGCCGTAACGAAGTGGTTGAGGAGCTGCACTACAAACCGGAAGGTCGCTGGTTCGATCTCCGATGAGGTAGTAGAAGTTTTTTTAATTGGCCTAATCCTTCTGATGGCACTATGGTCCTGGGGTCGACTCAGCCTCTAACAGAAATGAGAACCAGGAACAATTCCCGGGGGTAAAGACGGTCGGTACGTAAGGCTGACAATCTTACCACCTTCACGTGCCAATGTCTAAAATTGGGGATCCTCAACATCCTGGAACTCTCTGGGTTTGTATAGGGATCACTTTTAAACTATGACTTATGGTTTATGCTTGCAAGCCCATGAACTCCTAACAAATGAACGGAACTGAAATGACATTATGTTTGCCATGTATAATTTAAATTACTAGGCAAAGAAAAAAAAATCCATGGCGCTGCATCCGTGAAGGGAATAGGCTTACCAGCCGACCGCCGCAACATCAATCATAGCAGAAAATGGGATTGGGAGCAAGGGTCAGCATGCAGACACACATGGTCGTTAATGAAGTTTTCTGAGAACAGAGCCACTACTTCTTAATCAAGTAACTCAGTTTGAATCATGAAGCTGAGTGCACCATGTACATGACCTCCCTACTTAAGAAAAATCTGATGTACCGGGGATCGTACCTGGGTCTACGGATGCTATGCACGAGACAATGCAGGTGGTCAATTTACTGAGCTAGGCCCTATAAATGTAACTGACTCAAGTGACCGAGGAAATAATATCACTGGATTACTTTCAGGAGATTGTGAGTTAAAATCCCATGGTCGGACAATCAGGGTTTCCCCATTTAAGGAAAGCAATTTTAGATTGAAATTTACATAAAATTAATTTTAGGGTAGATAAGTATAATTATATGGGAGTAATCCTAAGAGATGAAAACTGGACATCCCAAGCAAGACACTTTATCCTCCCCTTAAAAACAATTAGAGTCCTGACTGGCCATGACCTTCTTGCATAAATCTGCATTGATTGTCACTTTTACCAGTAGTTCAATGTGTTTTGTGCCACAATGTAAATAGTGTAATGAACTGGGACCATAGTGAAAAGGAATGTCATATGACAAGACTTTAATCATACAAAACAGGTGAACTATATTGGGAAGTAGGACAAATTTTTTTCATTTAAAAAAAAAAAAAAAATTTAAATATGTTTCCTTCCCTACCAATCAGCACTCTCCATTTAATTATTCAATTTTCTAATTTTTCTATTTCACAAACCAGCTCACTTCTCCCAGAAGATGGCAGTGGAGAAAGCTGGCAAAAGCTTGGAACCAATCCTTCAACTCATTCGGTTGGAAGCCCGAGAAACAATAATATATTCTTTACACTAGGAAATCTCAAGACTCACAAAAGACACTTAACAATAGTGACTGGGAGACCCAAAGGGAAAAAGACCACTTGGAAGACCTAGACATAGGTAGGATGATAATGATATAATAGATTTAAAGGAAGTAGGATTTGTGAGGGATGGTTGAAGTTAGCACAGAGTAGGGTTGAATGGCGGGCTCAGGTAAGTGCAACAACAATCCATAAAATAGATATTATTCTTTTTGCTTGCTTAGGAATTTTCTGTGGACATTGAGTATGCAAGTAATAAAACGAGACAGCTATGCATCCCATAATAAAGTTGTCAGGAGATCGGGATACAATTTAAAAAATGGGACAATCCTATAAAGAATAGGCCGTCTGACCACTCTAGTCAAGGAGATCAACTCAGGTTTATAAATCCATAGCCAGGAGGAAGTAAAGGACCTGGATACATGAAGGTGCAAAAGGGAACATGTTAATTCAGTTTCCTTTTATTTAATTCATTCTGTGCTGCCATGTGTAAGAAAGAATTTCAAAAGCAAAACACACTTCTTTCAATTTATAAATAATTTATTACGTATATACGCTTTCTAATTGTAATTATGTAATCAATCACCATTCAAGTAACTGTAACTATACAAAAAGCAACATCAAATATGTTCATGCTTATAAGAGATTTTTAATTCTGTAACTTCACTACCAGTATCCAACACTGATAATAAAACATGTAGTATGCTTATACACCTTTCCTTAAATGTTCCCTTTAAAATTCATGGATCTACAGATCCGTAGAAAAAAGCTTCATAGCAAATACAATTCTTCCCTTTTAGCATCCATAAAATATTTCTGGGACTATTCTATCTTACGGATTCCTTGCACTACTACACATATAAATATATAATAATACAAATTATATAACTTGAGATTCTAGGACTTGATCGAAAGAACTCGCTCTTTAAGAGTGAAACTACTAATTCTAAATACACAGCTGCGGAAAAAGAATATATACACATGTTTAAACTACATAACTTACTGTAGCAGCATTTCAACATACACTGACGTAATTTAAAAATCCATTGTATGAAAAAATATGTAGTTCTTTAGTTCAACATTGCACATCAAATTGGCGAGATCACAATTCACTTCAAGGTCCTCCAATTATTGCCAGCAGGGCTCTCTTGAAATCACCACCTGTCTCATCCTAGAAGAATAGGATTAGAGACATAAATACTAACACTAGGTGCATGTTCTTTTACAGTACATGTGGGTTGTAATCTCTTATCTCTTACATTTTCAAAGTAGGCCTATGCTGCTTTTAATTATGCTTTATCTTTTGCATGTAAAATGATTTTTTTTAGGCCTACTCCTTGAAGAAAAAGGCAATGCGCATTTCATGAGAAACTGAACTAGACTATTAATGGAGGGATGCGAAGATCAATAACTTATATCAGTATATTATAAAATGGTTACATGATGTGAACAGAAAAAAAGACATACGAACTTAGCTTTAAGGAAAGCACAGATGAAACTTACGCCATTTATTTTATTTTGATTTTTCTCTTAAAAAGAATTTCTGAAGTTTCCTTCTGGAATCCAGTTATATTGTTTAGTAGCCCTTTATGCTTACACACACACTTCCACGAAAAATGTGTAATTGTGTTTTAAGATTGTCTTCCGGTAAAACGACAAACGTCAAATCCGGTAGACTCTTCTGTAATTTTTCTTAGTACAATAAATATCATATCATATCATATCAGTATATTAAGCCTCAGAATTGTACATCTCTGTCATTAACATGCATATACAGTAGATAATCAAATTTTAAAAAGTTGTCTAAGTTATTGAAGTCTACGAATCTGAATCTGCAGAATGCCGGAAATTGGAATCATTATCTGTAGTATATGCATTCAGAATTAATAGAAACCAGCAGTGAAATTATGTAAAATTTATGTCTGAGGCAGTGCCTGTGAACATGACAGCTCTTACTACTAATATAAAAATATTCAATACGGTAATTTCAATATGCATTTAGATGTTTTTATAGTAGTAGTAGTTCCATCGGGTTGCAAGCGACCCCTGGTGATCCCTTAAGGGGATATTCTAAGCAGATTTGTTTCCAGGGTGTGCCAGTCCCATACCTAATACTTTAAACCTAAAGACAACACAAAAACCCAATCCTGAACCCAGGAAAGGGATTTTCCACTACTAAAAAATCCCCAACCCGGCCAGGACCATGTGTTCTTTAGGCTGACCAGAGTTTTTCCAATCCAGCAAGGGACAAAGCAAATTTCAAGAATAGAATTTAACATACAATTCCTAATTGTGCAGAATTTAAATGCTTGAACAAGATAATGGCAACATCAGTATTAAAATTAAATCATCCTCATATACATTTAGGGATTAGGCATCAACAGTGCCTGTTCCAGCCTCAAAAGTTCGCTGTATCCATTTTGTTTTCAGGAGACCTGAACCTCACTTCCCTCTTGGTGTAGCTTATAATAGAGTGATTTTTTTCTATATTTGTGTCAGGCTGTCTATTTAAATGTTCTTTCTATTATGTATGATATTCATTTATAGAGAAGATCCCCAGTTAATTCCTGATATCAATGCTTTTCATACAATCTATCAATTTCTGGCCTGACATGATACATATCTTTCACATTATATGTATTTTAGAAATATATGTGAATATTTTTGTTTTGTTTTGGAAGAAAATGGAGTTGACTTTACTTTTACTAGAACTTGGTGCCCAGGATTTTAATTCCTCAAATATCCTATATGGCCAGGTTTGAATCCACGACCTTCGGATCCAAAGGCTATCTCTTTACAACTCTGGTAATGCTTTACCCATACATATTTTAACTTTTTTCTTGACTTTTGTTAAATTCAGTTTAAGTTATTGCAGAGAACAATCGATCAGAGAAATGACTACCTGGAAATCACTTGACTAAATGACACTAAAATTTTCAAATGAGATTGAATTTTTATGAAGTGTTGAATTGTACCATTTTCCACATTTTTCCTTATCATAACACTAATATATTTTTTATTCAATTAGAAAATCTGGGTGACGAAACTATTTTCCAGGGACCAAAATGATTTCTGGAAACAAACCAGGGACATCAATTCAAGATCGATGACTGTTATTGGAGATTAGAGACATATCATCCTAGTGTACCTACATGAAGTACTGGAGGATGTTGTACTACTGCTTACTCTCTTATACGTTACATTACCTTACTGTGTTGCCATATTTATTCTTCTTAATTAATTCCTAATTAGCTAGAAATTGTTCTTCCCATGACAATCATCTATGGACTCCAAGTTATGGTGTGAGCTGTCAGCATCATTAAATTATTCTAAAATCTATAGATTTTCTTTGAGAAAATGCAGCATAGGTTTTAGAGTATAAAAAGTTTTAGATATTGCTTACCGTGATGGCACTCTCTAGCGTCTTGTCATACAAACGCTCATACTCCTGTTTTATGTTTCCAAGATCAATCTCACTTCGACTAACAATAATACGAATAAGAGTAATGTCATCAGTTCCACCTCCTGCCATGGCACCGTGCAATCTTTTGGCAAAGAATGCTGGTGGGCTCTGAACACATTCCACTGAAACAGAGATGTCAAGTTTTTCTTAGGACTATATATCTACTGTATGTACAAATGAAGACTATCATTTCTTTTTCACGTTGTTCTGAATAACCGTTTCAGAATAATTCTATAATTCCTTAATTCTATCAAGGTTTTTTGTACTCATGAAGGTTGGTCCATCAGTGATGGAAAGAGCATAGGAGAGAATTTACAAGCAGGGCATGAAACAGCTAGTAATTTTGCCCATGTCAACTTTTTCGAGGATATTTCACTAAGTAGTAAAGGGTCTATGGAATGATTTTCATGTGCTTTGTAATTAATAAAAAAATATATGTGCAACAGTTTCCAAATAATAAGAAAGTAGCATTCTTGCCATTTAAACACTCCAAAACAAAAAAAGATTTAATTTTTACATCTGTTTTTAGATTGCTCAATTTAACATTTAAGTTAATGCATGAAAATATTTCAATTCTAAATAAATACTGTTAAAATTAATGTTGTACAATATAATAAAGTAGCAGATAATTCGTGGTTTATTATCATTAATTACTCATTATGATCAGTACAAATAGAAACAAAAATAAGCCTATGTTAATTTGACACCTAAGACTAAACTGCACACTTTTGAATTTGGTAGACAAGGAACTTTAAAAAAACATTCTTTTTTGCCTATCAATTACGTACTATGGGTTTTATTAAAACTGAAAAATCAGAGATGATTAAATTTGAGTGGATACCAGGCCTACCTATCAGTATTTAATAAACTCACCCAATGCAAGCATTGCTTCCAAGAGTTCTCCTGAAATTTCTTCTTCTAAGGCCTGTTCAATTGTTCTACCAGAAACGTTCTTGTATTCTTCAAATATCAGTTTCAACTGTGGGAAACTCTCATGAGCCATGATTTTGTTGAACACTTCTTCATCAGTCCCCACTTTCAGTTCACCTAGATAAAACAAATTAGAATTACTATCAAAATTAGCTCACTTCTCCCAGAAGATGGCAGCAGAGCAAGCTGCGGAAAGTTCATAATCAAACCTTCTACTCACCCAATTGGAAGTCCAGGAAACAATAATTTTTGCCAATAAAAGTTGACCATTACCTCCTTCATATGCAAGAATGATCCTGTTTTTTTATCTTCTATCAGCGGCTTGCTATACTAGTGTATTAAACTTACCTCTGGGTATCTAAGGTATTATCAAAAGACTTTTCAAGAGCAAAAGAGACAAGACTTTTACACATACCACAATAACCGATAAAGTAATTTTCAGGAGTGTTTCATTTAAAGTGTTTGGAGCTGGAGACATTTTTGTAACCATCAGTGCTCACAACATAAAGCTGGCTCTCTTTGTGTCTTCACTCGTTCGGGGCAAGATATGCTGGTGCCTGGCTATAGATCAGATGTAGGATGGTTATAGAGTAGTTCTGAATATAAACACACAGAATTCTAGAGTGATAGGGAAAAAGCGAATAAGTCAAAATTCCAAAGATTCAGGAATGACAAAAAACAATTTATTTCCACAGCATTTTTACAATATTTAGACCAGTCCACCCAGATATTTTTACACCGTATCTTATAACATGTAAAAATATCTGGGTGGACTGATCTAAATATTTTAAAAATGCTGTGAAAATAAATCATATTTGTCTCTCCTAAAACTTTGGCATTTTGACTTATGCACTTTTTCCCTATCACTCTAGAATTTTTGTGATATGAGTGTGTTTTGAGTTCTATGTTATAGAAGTGTGCATTAAGCGAGTCTTTGAAATACAATTAATCTAGTGCATGGACTCATGTGCATCTTAAACCACACATTGTTTTCAGTGATGCACTCTTACAATCTAGATAGTTGTTTTATTGTTATCATCATCATCATCGATATTATTATATTAGTTGTATTATTACTTTATTTTATTAGTAGTATTGTTATTATTATTGTAAGAAGTACAAGTAATATGTTTCCTGCAAAAAATCTTGGCAAGTCACCTGCTCAATTACCTCAGAGCCGTGCCTGATTGTTTCTTTGCCCTTGGAAATGAAGCACAGTTGTTGAATTGTGTTAATCAGAAAATAATGGATTAATGCCCGGTTTCTACAAACTTGTGAATTACCTATGGGTAAATTATCCATGGACAAATTAGTTCCATTTCACCCACAATGAAATAATGAGCAAGGCCTTGGAGTTGTACAGTTAATTTAATTCAGAAGGCTTTGATTTTCATTGTTTAAATAATTATTGATCCTACAAGAGATTAAATTTTATCCAGCCATCCATGAAAGGATAAATTAACCCGACGATTTACCCTTGGAAAGATCTAGCCCGAGTTTGTAGGTACATTTCTTCTGGCATTTTCATATTTACTCAGAGGACATTTATCTAGAAACTCGCCAGAAGTGTATGTGATTGCTATCTTTAAATTATTTGTGTTTGTGTGGTGTTATTCTTGTGTAAATTCTGTCCATTGGATAATTTACCCATAGGTAATTCGCGAGTTTATAGAAACCGGCCATAAGACATGTAAATTAAATACATTTCTCTAATTCAGTGCATTTTTGTCCATTCGACAGCCGCGGCTCGTGGCTGGGAAGTTAGCAGTCTAACTAGGAAGACGCCTGACACCGGTAAGGGTAGACTGCATGGAATGGAAGTCTACCATTGCATTGCATTGCATTGCATTGCATTGCACTGTATGAAGAGCACTTCACCATGTGAAGTAGCACTTCACCTACTTCCCCTGAATAACCGCCACTGCCATTCAAGCTAACACGCTTTTATGGAAACCCTCAGTTTAAGGAAACAAAATTCAATCCCCTTGAATTTTTTTATTAGATAAATATTTGCCTGATTTTTAGTGCACAAAAATCTTGTCTCAAAATGCCGAAAGAAATGAACAAGTAGTAAAAAAAACACCCACCTGCATCATGTAGCTGTGTTGCCTTAGTGACAGCATATTCACGAGTGGCTTTGCGGGTCTCATCCCGTGTGTCCTGCAAGTACAGTGTCAGTACCAACAGGGAAGTACAACACATTTCAAATCATGATAGGAGTCAATGGATGAAAAATAAGGACTAGAAGATGGAATCCTTCATTTAGCACACAAAGGATTCAAAGAAATTTCATCTATATAACGGTACTTATGAGAATTAGTTCATGTGACTAATAGTATCTAGGATATTTTGCCTTTATAAAGATATTAAAGAGTAACTAAAATGAATGATATCCTAAACCAGAGGTCTTCAACCTTTTTTAACTAAAGGGTCATTTTCTTTTCAAATTAATATTTGTTTACGGGCCCCAAAAATTATGCCATGACCCGCATGTGTCCCCTGCATTAAAGACGACCATCCTAAACCATGACTTCTCTTAACTGAAAAAAAAAGTCTCATCAGAAAATAAAATAACCAGACCTGCAATTTACATTAATTTTTAAATGTTACGTATTTTTTTTACTGGCAACTGATAGGTTCAAGTAAATACTTCCAAACACTTCCAAATTTATTAAATATGGTTATATTAATTAAAACATGGACTTTCTAAATCAATAAATCCTGTTTTTATAATTTCAACACATTTTATATCCCTTTCCTAGGGCTCAAATGCATAGAATGTCAAAAACTACTTGTCAAGCTATATTACTGAAAATCTGTTTCAATTTCCAGCAAGTGTACATCCCTTAATAACAAAGGTTTGTACAACTTTGTAACATCAGAAGGAAATTGGGAAGTGAAGTGCTGGAAAAAAATTGTAGATGTTCGTGACAAGGTACGTAGAGGAAATCGTGAGAAAAGGTAGTGGCATATGTAGGCATAAATGTTGTTGAATGTTTAATTTTTTTAAACCATTTAAACAATTCATGAATAAATGAAGAAAAATGAAAAATGAAAAATGAAGTAATTTCACTAATGTATTGCTTGCTAAAATATTACAACTGAGTTTTTGACATTGTTTGATAAAGCGGAAATAAAATGCGATGAAAATAATAAAACAAGGATAACTGATCAGGAAATTGCATTCTATTAGCTCTAGAGTGATAGGGAAAAAGCGAATAAGTCAAAATACCAAGGTTTTAGGAGAGACAAATAACAATTTATTTTCACAGTATTGATACACTATTTAGATCAACCCACTCAGATATTTTTATATAGTACAAGATACTGTGTAAAAATATATGGTAGTCTGAACTAAATATTGTAACAATGCTGTGAAAATAAATTATTTGTCTCTCCTAAAACTTTGGTATTTTGACTTATTCGCTTTTTCCCTATCACTCTAGAGTTGATATAATAGTTTTTAATATTTCATTTTTTCTAAATATAAAGGATACAGGTCTTTGAAATTTATATGGTTTCTTGGCTCACCGAATATACATAAAGATACGCTCTGGCTTATTGGAAAAGAGTTTGAAAATAGTATGACCATAATACCTTAATGTTAGACAACAGTATCTCAGTTTAAACGCAAAAGCATCAAGGAAAGTAATGTACAGCAATCTTCTTGTTATGTTTAGTATAAGAAGTAATTTTTAATGAAAACCCTTACATGAAGCACAATGTTAAGACAGAAATGAAAGAAACCTTACCAGTGATGGTGTGGATTAGATGCTCAGGCAGGGCATGAGTGTGGAATTTTGCAGCAAAGTAAAATTAAGCAGAATAAGCTAAGCCTTACCTTCAACTAAATATTTTATTGGTGAGAGCAGTATCTCCTTAACATTGCAATTATCCTTTCTGGAACTGAACACATCATTAAATATACTTACTTTTGTTAAAGGAATTGATTAAGAGGTGAAACCAGTCATATTTAAAACTATTATCTTGTATTTTTACCCGTTTCAAACAATTCACTTTCATATTAAATTAAAATAAATGTACGGTCCTGTCCTTTCCACGCCACATGAAAATAACGGGAGGTGTATCATTTTGCAGTCAGTAAATTTGAGAAAGCCCTGGAGGGCAGGTCGAAACGTCATGTGTGTTTCAGTTTTACAACGTATTGTTTTATCCACTTAAACATCAGTGATATTGTTTTATATTATGTTTTAATTCACTTTCATTACGCGTAAAACACGCCAGCCATATTATGGTTTTGAGCAAAGCAGGATGCCCAACTGCAAAGCAAAACCAACAGTCCTTATGGCATTAAGGTAAGTAGTGGCAGGTAGATTCTATTTTAGTGGCAGGTTAGGTTAGGTTATGAACAGTGATATTATTTTAGTAGGGCATACCAAATTCATGCGTTTTGAAAATGTGCCATATTATATCTCCCGTGAGGTTTTGTCAACCTGTTTACCCACATAAGATGGCCGTCAGTTATATGTTATCATGAATTACGTATTTTAAGGTATGAAAATTATAGGATGTATTCTTATATATGAAAAATTTCAGACCTAATTATAATCCTTGCTCCTAGAGACACATTTTTAGCATTGTTTCGTTTAGTAAAAATTAAAACTGTAATGTTAAGGAGATAGGGCTAGGCCCATTTATTTTAGGTACCAGTAATATCCCAGACCAGGAAATGAAAGTACTAAAAGCAAATTTCCTACTTGAGAACTGAATAAGCGCAGGTTATACTGGTGCAATATAAACCAATATTAGTATTTATATTTTTTGTTTTGTTATCGGTAAGTTAAGAGGATTATAATTAATCTCTAAGTAGAGATTTGCTTTTAGTATACAGAATTAATTTAATTTTGAAGAAAGCCAAGTACCTGCTTCATGTAACTGTTCTGCAGCCTCCCTAGCTCTGCCAGGATCCACAGCGTAATCATTCCGCACACCCTGAAGGGAAAAGAGAACCAAAGTACTACACAGCTGTAGCAAGAAGCTTCTACATGCAACCTAAGTGACTCTTTACATGCTGAGAGACATGCCGATTATCAATAAGAGCCTTTTCACACTTGGTCACTTGTGATGGTCACCGGCAAAGAAGCATTGGTTTAAATGGGAGCGTTCACACTGGGTCACAAGTGACAGTCACAGCATTTTATGATAGCTAACAATACAAGTTGTATATACATAATTCAGTTATATAATCAAGCTCAGCGAAACTAGTTATCCAGCCATGAGTTTCGATTTGATTAATACTGAAGATTTTATAAATAAGGTGGAATGTCACCCTGCCATTTGGGATGTCAAAAGAGATTACAAATGGTTTCATCATGTAGCTACTATCGGCAGTACTGGCAGTGACCGTCACAAGTGACCCAGTGCAATAAGGCCCTAATATAAATGAAATTTGAAGGCCTACTGAAATAAATTGTGCTAAGCTATGATAAAAGTGTCAAAAAGTTATGATATACAGTACTGACTTAGGTACATTAAAGATTAGAAAACTTTGTTCAATGATTATCTGATTTTATAAGCAAATATTCAAGTATATAAATATGCAAACACAATATTCTTGAACTGTACAGCATTCCGTCAATTCTCACACTTCAAGAAAGCATCAAAACAAATGTGTTCATCAATATGAATGACTTGAAGTTTTCTCAGCAAATGCTACTGATTATTTCTTGTGCATGTTATCAGACAAGTCAAAGTTTTATAAAATTTTGAGTTTTCAGACTCCAGCTCTGAATCCATCCTCAGGGATCTGACTGCCATGGTTCAAATATGCCTCTATATATAATCCAGAGCAAGTAGTGAGTCCCAGCCAATAGCAACAGCAGAAGATGATCTAGGATGGTGTCCAACCAATGGCAAAGGTACTTTAAGATCCCTCTCCATTAGTATGTTGAGGGCAGGTTTCTATGCTTCCCTAAGAGAAAGACCTTTATCTCTGTTTATGTTAATTACATTGAAGCTTGTTTCAATGGCTTCTTTAATCAACCAACCCTTGTAATAACAAACAGAGATAAAGGTCTTCTTCTCAACAAAGCATGGAAACCTCCTCTTAACATAATATAGAAGAGATAATGTAAATGTTCTCTTCAACACCTGCCCTTTCCATTGGTCTGACCCTATATATGATCATAGATTTCTGCTGTTACTATTGGCCAGTACTCACCACATTCTCCAGTCTATATGTACAGGCATATAGATCAGATATTCACAGCTGGAATCCGAAAGCTCAGATTTTACAAAACTTCCTCTTGGCTCGTAACTAGGAAATCATTAATATACATCAACAGCTTGCGTAATGAATTATGTAAGTAAGTAAACAATATAACAAGATACTAGGGGCCTATTAATCAATGAGCAGTTATTAGATGATTGTTATGATCATGTTTTATATGAAAATGTGATAAAATAGAGCTACATTGACTTGTGTTAATCTAAAATGCAGTAACTCCGCCTAGTGAATATATTATATTATTTTAAAACTTTTATATTGAAAAGGCAGAGATACTGATTTTAGAATGTGATTATTTCAAACTTTAATTCTAAGCTTAGCTTTCATTCTAGACTATTATATTATTTCTCTATAACCCATATGAGTAATTTACTTCAGTGTGCTAAACCTTGACTTTTTTTTTTTTAAGCAAACACACAGTTGCTGCAGGTTTGCTTCATGCTTTCAGCCTGAAGGTGAAGCAATTTCAGATCCCTCTTAGAGGATTTTCTGCATAACCTATCAGAGTATTTTTTTACCCTAGTTGGCTGCAGATTCACTTTATGGGTTTGCTTTAAAAAAGAATGCAGAGAAATAAGGACCCCTTTTTAAAAACCACAAATCGGCATAAGCATTTCCCTCATCTCATGGCTATTCTTGTACAGGGTTTTCTGGAGAGCTGAAAGATTATTTCCACCTTAAGTTTATGAAAGTCAGTTCTTTGAAGTGATGTTAAGTAGTGTACTTTAATGTTATCCATTATAGTCAACTTCCTATTTCCTCTACTTCCTAAATAGCTAATACGGTATCTGGTTAAGAAATTTTAAAAAGTCATGATGAAAATGCTCATGCACAACTTTTCATGCAAATTAAAGACTGCTACAATAAACATGCACAAAGCAAGGAAGAGACAGACTGAAAAGTTCAATGCCATAGCCGGGATTGGAACCAGAGTCTTTGCCTCTCCATACCACTGCTCTTACCAACTGAGCTACCATGGCAATGTGCCAGTATAACATTAAATTCACACTTGACTCAAATACCCAGTATACCTGCAGGTGTTCTCAATATAAGATAACAACCCAGTGGCGACTTACAAACCAGTTAGTACTTTAAGGCCCAGGCTTCATAGTAAAGTGCTTAAGAGTTTGTAGTCACCATGAAGTTATCTCATATTAAGAACACCTGGTGGTATACCAGGATATGTAAGTCAGTTGGAGAATTTAATGTTGTACTGTCACATTACAATGGTAGCTCAATTGGTAAAACAGTGGCACATCGTGGTTCAAATTGCGGCTATTGCATTGAATTTTTCAGTCTGACTCTACCTTTCCACCTTAGCCTACACACGCCAGTGTGAAAGAATTATCATTCCAGTGCATAAAGCAAGTACATAAGGAAGGCATCAGGGAAAGAAGTTGGTACGTTATATGAAGTGAAGATGACCTAGCTTAGATGCTCACTCATTCACTTGGAAAGATAAGCGAAGACTATTTGAAAACAACAAGAAATTACAAAATAATTTTTTTTCCCTTCCATAGACATGATGTGTATTTATTCAATCTACAACCAATCTATAACTGATTTAATTTAGAAAATGTAATCAGTAAATTAAATTTATAATTACTAAATTTCCATAATTTAAAGTTTCAAAGAAAGCTGTTTTTTATATCTTTTACTCGTATTGTTGTAAGTGTAAAAAGCAACTAGAATAAAATATTTTCTTAAAAATCTTAACTAGCAAAATAGTGTGGTACCGGTATATATTAATAACTGGAGTCATATAAAAACTATTGACACACTATAAATATTTCTTAATTCTTACTGTTATTTAGAACAATTTTAACTTTTTTAAGAACAAATTGTAAGTGAATTCTGCAGATGATGGCCTGGAAACTATTTGAAAGTGCATTTCTTGTTCACTATGTAATCTGCTATCCCCATGAATGCTAAACAGCATAAAAATCTGTAAGTATTCTACAGACAATATAAATACTGTAGACAGCAAATTTTATTTATAAAGAAAAGCCCCCCACCTCTCTACAGATGTACAACATTTCCAGACCAAAAAAAATTCAACTTACAGTAACAATGAGCGTAAGGAAGCGCCTGAAATCCCCAGATGTTTCACTGCACATATGCTCTGCCAAAGGACGATCATATACTGAAACAAACAATTGCATTTTGAACAAATTACTACACAAAACTTACTGTAATTATCAATGTAAGCAGCCGTCTAAAATCTCCAGAAGTCTCACTGCGCAAATGCTCTCTCAATGGTAGATCATATACTGAAAAATATAATTACAAAAGTTATTAACATTTTTACCCCAACAGTGTTAATTTCATAAAAATGTGTGAAATTTCACATACAATTTTAGGAAAAGCTAAAAATACTATTTTAGAATGGCTTCCACGCACAAACTGTACATGTAGAAGGGAGGAAACTCATTCTTTACTCATTTCTGACATTGTGGATAATGGTGGAAAAGAAAGTATGCAGAACGTTTTGGGGGACTATTCCACTTGTACGCCGCATGTTTGATACTGACCAATTACGTTTAGCAATTCCTTGGGTATAAACCAATCAAGACAGTTTATCTTATAATATCCTCCCTCAGATCACAAGGATGCAATTTTATCTGATAAAATGTCAGCTCATTACTGGACATGTAAGGCATCTACGTGCAGTGATTGATTAGATTCATCGAATCAATTCATGGACTGTTCATTCATCTAGTATGCCATGATCTTACGGCTGACAGATTGATAAACTCGTAATCTCTCGTGGGATTACCTACGAAAAACAGATGAGCATGGCAGTATCTAAGTTCATTTCATCCCAAGAAGTTGTTGCGTCAGGGTCCACTAGGGTAATGGCATCAGGAGATGGAGTATATCTTTTATGGTGAGTTCAAGAATGCAATCAATGCAAATTTCAGTTTCTTGTATCAAAATGAGTCTGATTAAACTGTAATTATAGAAGACAATATGATCTTCAAACTAGCTAAATATGAACCAAAAAACCATTATGACCAAATAAACACATATTTAATTAATCATACAAATTCAATGTTATCTGAATATTAAATTCATACTATTTTAACAGTTTCATGGGATTGTCGAATAGTATCACAATTATTAAATTATATACTGTGTAAAGGACTTGTGAAGCCAGTAAAATTATATTACAATTACCAGGATGGTCAGTGAAGAGCATTCCAATAAAACATTCACAATGGATCTCTTACAAGCATCTGACATTTCATCACTGGCACCCAGAACTTATTGCTTCCAAAATAATTTTTATTTTTTCCAATGTACTTCGATAACAAGAAGGTAAACAATTTTTCCCCATTGTTGATGTATCTGGAATCTGATATGTCCCGTTTCATGATGTTTTTAAAAATTAAAATTGTTTACTTCATTAGATGTTAGGAAATAAGATCATCTCAAAGAGGTCTTTCGGAAAGTCTATTTGGAAGTCTGTGCAGTTTTAGCTGGTAACTGGTAACTAGCCGTATTCCTCTGTCAGCCAGACCAAATATCAGTAAATATTTCTAGGAATTAAAACCTGGCCATTCTAAGAAGGAAACCTCAAGTAAACAAAAACCAGTACATCTGTCTCACTCTAGCACATTACTCGTATGACTTAAGAGTGAGACAGACTTACTGGTTTTTGTTTACTTCAGGTTTCCTTCTTAGCTCGTCTCTGGTATAATAATATTAAAAATATATCCACAAACTAGGCTAACCAAAATATGACCATAATTCTCAAAAACATGCACAATATGACCAAAACTGCAAAAATGATATAAATAAGCAGATAAGTATTCCAGTACATTCAATTCTTGTTAAAATCAATACTATAAATGAAATAAAAGTCAGGAAGAAAAAAATATGACATCAAACGCATCCGGGGCCCTATTCATAATCTAATAATATGTCTATAGGATCTTGAGGAAAGAGGAGCATTTAATACTTTTTTTAATATATTTTGAGAAGATACTTCTAGCTATTACTTCCGGCAGTTAGTTTGAAATTTGTTTTGAATGTAAACTCACGTCTCTCGTATGCATCCACAATTTCCTTCACTTCCTTGTTGCTCTTGCTGCACAGGATCTCAATGAGTGTATGTTCGTCAGTGCCCATGCCCTCCATAGCTTTGTGCAGCTGCTTGCACAGGTAGTCTGCAGGGGGCAGCATGAGACCCACTATAACGTCCTCAAAGTGACCTCCAAGCTCACTCTTCAAGTCTTCTATTATATCCTGCCAACAACAAAATAATAAATAAGAAGCTTATTATAATGGTCAAGAGAGAATATAATAATTATTATAGCTGCCCTGTCCGAGGTTACCAGAAGATACAGCCTAGCTAGATCAGTCTGTTAAAGACTCACTTATGAATACATAATGAGTTTTAAAACAACAAAAATTGCATATATACATCAGGGCCGCCACATCTCGGGTCGGGCCCAGGATCATATAGGCTACTGGCCGCGGGCCCCTCACCTTACACCAACCATCCTCATTCAGAAAGTTATCTATTCCCTTCTCCGTGGAGCTTCCTTCTCGTTACTCATGTAACAGAACATTTGATCAGACTTTTCTAGTTTTTCATTAAATTATATCACATCACCGGGATCCAGCGGGTCCCTTGGGTCCGCCCCCATGTGGCGGGCCTGATATACATAACAATTGATACGGCGGAGAAAAATCACATTAATTGAAAATTAGAATGAGAGACAGCCATAAACATTATTGAAGAGTTTATTGAAATTATATTATTAAGTACAGATGGTTGTGGACTATCGTTAATGAATCACGCAAGATTTGTAGAGAAATGTCCACTAGAATATCTGTGTGGAACACAAAGTGCCTGAAGATACCCACTGAAAATTGCATAGCAGTACCTCGAGCACCAAAGAGTAGGTCAATGACTTCCCATTGATGGACGTTATATTTGTTGGCTAAATAACCATAACAAGGTGCATAGTGTTGTTGTTTTTCTCTATTCACCTCTGCAGCTTGCTTACCTCTTTTCTCAAATCTCCCTGTTGGATCGATGACATAATATCCTTTGTTGTTTGGTCTACTGATGACTACAATGCCAGTAAATTTTTTACTACCTGACCCTGCTCAGAAAGATGTGAGTAGAATGAATATAGAATGAGTATGCTATTGAAATATTGGTCAACAACTGATATTTGAATTGATTTCATGACAGATCGATATATACTGAAAACAAAGAGTTCACTTGCATAAAACGGTCTAATAAATAGCTTACATAAATAAGTAAATAAACTTCTTTACCCTTCCATATTCTTCTGTGAAGACCTTCGAAATTTGCTGCCTTTGACTGTTGGAACGCTTTGTGAGAATGTCAATAATTGTTTCTTCATCAGTTCCGAATCCTTTCATTGCACCTCGAAGTGTCGCTGCATCCTCCACAGCATTGAACCCAGAAGCTGGTGACACTGTTGGTATGGGCTGCAATAAAATTACAAATTCCATTAACTGTGAGGATACATCCAAGGAAAACATTGACACAGGAATCAGTGTTCCACCCAGGTCTGTAGCCAGAATTCAAGATCAGGGGGGCAAAATGTTTCTGAGGATTAATTCACAAAATTTAGGGAATATTTACAATTAACCTTTTATCTCATTCACACAAATTATCCCCAATGACTTCTTAAATTTCTTCTGCAAACTGGTGTAGATAATTTATTCCACAGAAATAGATGCCTCATTGTCACTGTACGTTTCACTTTTATGTATTCTATCAAGAAGTGCGTTTTTTCTTATAATTTATCATAAAAGTCAGCACATATTAATCCATTAAAGTATGTTTTGACAATGAGCAAGACCTTCACTGTTGTAACTTCTATTATTGTAGCGTGAAACACACTGGCTAATCACAATCACTAAGAAGCAGGACTTTGAGTGTTCCTAATAAAACTTTTGGGACAGTGGGACATTTGTCAAAAAACGGGACTGTCCCAGGAAAAATGGGACTAATGGACACCCTATAGTATATTGCAGTTCATGTTTTTTATTCCACATCAGGGACAAATTCAATATTGTTCCTTAACATAACATAGCAGGTAAGTCAATTTTGGCGTTATCAGGAAACATTTCAAAGGTTTCTGCAAATAAGTCATTCCAATCCTGAATCGCTCAATTTAAAAAAGAAAATTTGGCAATATTTGTTACTAGCTTTAATGTAGTGTGTGAAACTAAATCATTAATAGAAATTTACATACTACACTGACCGGCAAAAAAAACCGATCACTGTAAAATTTGTTGTAATTTTAAGATTAAACATAATTTTGATTGGATGTTTATACATTGTTGTTGGTGAGGATGAATTATTATTTTTAATGGATCATTAGCTATAGATACAGCATATCTGCTTTCTTCATATCTACACTTTAGCACCAAACAAAACCAAAAAAGAACATCGCAATACGGTGATTCCAATATGATTATAAGCACCAGCTTGTCGTACATATTGCTACTAGGTGTTTCATTGTTGTATTGCGTCATTTCCTTCCCTTCTGAACGGAAACTGTCTCCCTTCGCATCGAAGTGATTCTGTCAGTAAGTTTAGTTGAAATTACACCTCTCAGTCTCGAAGACATTGCCAAAGCTGTTGCTCTAATTGATGATGGATGCAGCCTCCGTTATGCCCCTGCAACCTTAGGCACACCATTCACCGCGGTGCAAGAGGAAAAATGGGGAATTAAGTGTGAAATGTGTCATTACATTTTAATCTTAAAAACGTATACAATTGCAGTAATTTTATTTCAAGCACTAGGCCTACTACATAATTTTTATTTAAACTTGATTTTTTAAATTTCTTTAAGTGATCGGTTTTTTTTGCCGGTCAGTGTATCTGCATCGCATAGTAAATAGGTTAAGCTTGATAAATCTGTGAAAAACATGAGGGGGCCCTGACAGTAAATTCCACAGGGAGACCCAAAATTCCTTAAATCAGCAAAGACTATTCCTATTGACATAAAAATATACTTTATATAAAACTCGTCCAATCATTCAAAGAACACCATACTTACACACTTGCAAGTTATTTTTGCTGCATGAACATGAGGGCTTGAATATATTGTATCCAATACCACAAACAGCAAGATTACTGCACTTACTTGATAAGCATACTGCGCCATTGTTATAGCTTATGTGTGCACTTTCTCAGGCTCTAGGAATGATGCCTCTTCTCTGGACCAATCAGCAGTGGGAAGAGCTACAACAGATAAAATATTTTTCTATGTGAGGGAGGGTATCAAGTGGCAATGCATCTTATCTAATTAAAGAGATTCCTTTTGAGTTAGTCATTCCATTCACCAAATGTAAACTTTTCAAAATGTTTCTTGAAGAAAACCAGAATATAACAGCTATAGTGGAGGGTATATGCAGGTATATATACCATAATATATTATCTGCTTGAGCTTACTTGTTAGCATGTGACTTCTGCTACTATGAGTATAGGCTACTATCTGTTTTCATGGTTTTTTTTTAATTAGGATATTTGTCATTTGTCTATTTATCTATTACCTATTTACTGCAGGGGTGTATTTAGCTACTTAAGCGCCCCTAGACAGGGAAAAATATTTTCGCCCCCTTATTTCCACATGAATGTACCACAAAGTAACCTACAATAAGCATTATTGTAACTGAAATAGTATGCTAATAATAATAATAATAATAATAATAATAATAATAATAATAATAATAATAATAATAATAATAATATCAGAATGTCAGAGTTTAATCAAAGGCAGTTAAATGGAAAGAGAGTTATTTCATTGACAACAACAATGGAACTAGATCGTTGATTAAATTTGAGCATTTGTTGTCAATGTTTATTCATTTCTATTTCATTGTGCGTTACATTAGTTTACTATTTTAAAGAGTTATGAATAAAATGTTTAATATATTTTTTAAAAACAGTAACAGCTTAAAAGCCGCCCCTTCAAATCTGCCGCCCTAGGCAGCTGCCTAGTCTGCCTAGGCTTAAATACGGCACTGATTTACTGTTTAATTATTTATACATGGTGTAACAAAAAGGTAGGCCAAATATTACTTGTAAAACTCTTTAAAATCTTGGATTTACTATGAGGAACTCTAAATATTGTAGTATAAGTACACTACTTAGACTATATAGAACCATTGTCAGTCCAAAATTAGGATATTGCTCATTAATTTGGAATCCTGCTACCATTAAATACAGTAAATTAATAGAGTCCATTCAAACAAAAAGATTCTAAAAGATATGTATTGCAAACAGTTTAACTATTACGCTAAGTTTGAGTCATATTCAGCTATGTTACAGTATTTCAATGTCCCTGAATTATCACACAGACGAAATTGTCATACATTGTTGTTTTTGTATAAATTACTTAATAACAAAATAGAACTTTTTATGTTCCACATTATAGACCTTATAAATTGCATAATCTTTTTTTTTTCATTCCAAAAGCAAACACTGACTCCCATAATAATTCTCCTCTTTATAATGTGCTCCGTCTATACAATCAATTGCACAAAATGGGCAATATAGATATATTTAATACAAACAGTAAGCGGTTTATAAATATCTGTGATAAAAATTTTAAAACTTTAAAATAGTAATAATTAACGGTTGTGACGGTGGCAGGTCTGGACTGTATGAGGATGCTGGAGCACCTCCCAACCAAATTTGTTGATTTTCTCACGAACAGCTGAAGCAACATGGGACCGTCGGACTTTTATTTATTTGGTCCCATAAAGAAATTCCTGGCCGGTAAACTCTTTGCGTCAGATGCAGAAGTGAAAACAGCAGTCCGCAGATGGTTATACTCCAACCGAACGGACTTCCATGAACAGGGTATTTTGAAATTGGTATGACGATGGGAGAAATGTGTTGAGAAACTTGGAGACTACATAGAAAAATAGAAAAATAGACAAAAGGTGTCCCTTCATGTGTGCATTCGTTTGTAATTGTACCTATTAAACTTTTTGTAAAAAAATATATTTGCGTTACTTTTTCGAGCCACCCTCGTACCTTGCCCCTCAGAGTCGGCGCTTATGGTTAAAGGTCCTGGTGTTTCACTCTTGAATTATGGCAACCCTAACATAATTGGATTTTTAATCATTACGCCTACGCATACCGAGTGTCCCATTTGCTTGTGAGAGCATTGTTTTAAATAGCTGTGTGAATCTCTGTGCAGATGCGATTTCTATTTATATGCACGTGAAGCATGTGGCAGCTTCGGTTGACAAGTTCTATGAACTCGCGGTGAGAAATTGCCAGCAGATTTGCGGAGGACGACTAACATATTACACAACTCGCGTCATTTACTATTACTTTCCTCATTTTAGTTTCGAGGATCTTTTTTAAAGTCATTCACGATGGTTTACAACCGAATAAATTATAGACTCAATGAACACACCATTTGCAGTCAGTTCGTCTCAAAAGAAATGCCGAAAACTATAAGGAAAATTTATTATTATTTACAATTACAACATTCTCTTACTACGAGTTTTACAACACTAATGTTATATGTTTAAAATATTTAAACTAGCACTTCAACTAAAAAAAAAAATGCAGTAAAAAGAAACAAGAAACACATCTAATATGAAAAATTACACAATGAAGGGAACAGATCAAAACATAAGTAATATAATAGTTTTGGAGGAAACAAAAGACTTAAATAAAGAAAATGACATGGAGCATACTTTAACTATTACTTTTTAATTATTACTATTTTTAAGTTTTCAAGTTTTTATCACAGATATTTTTAAACCGCTTATTGTTAGTATTAAATACAGAGTGTTAATGAATAACACCGAAATACCCCACCTGTGTAACAAACACACGTCATAAAATCAGAAACATAAGACAACTAGGCCTATACAAAGCATCATCAACTGTCTGCCTACACTACAAACCTTGAAATGCAGGTGGCATAATTGGCGTACAGCTGGAGAAATCTGGATTGTACCTCTGATTTTTACTTTTTACTATTTCTATTATATGGATGTGAGACATAGCCCTCACTCTTCGGGAAGAACATAATCCGTGTGTGTTCGAAAATAGGGTGCTTTGGAGAATATTCGGACCTTATAGAAGATGAAAACGGGGACTGGAGAAAACTGCATAACGACGAGCTTTATAGCCTGTACTCTTCACCGAATTTAGTAGAGGTAATTAAATCACGGAGGATGAAATGGGCTGGACATGTTGCGCACATGGGTAAGGAAATGTATCTAATAAATATTGACAGAGATTCGAAGGGAAAAGACCACTTGGAAGACCTAGACGTAGGTGGGAGGACAACATTAGAATAGATTTAAGGGAAGTAGGATTTGCGAGGGATGGCGGATGGATTTAGCACAGAATAGGGCTTAATGGCGAGCTCGTGTAAAATAGATAATATTCCTTTAGCTTGCTTAGGAATTGTCTATTGCCATTGAGTAGTATTTTAGGTATTATCGTATAGTACGAGTATTAAGTAAGTTCAAGTTATATTTCCCCTCTTCTATCAATAATAAATTGTACACTTTTTTATTACAAAATTTATTAGGCTACAAAATTGTTTTCTCTAACAACAAAAACACAAAAAGGAAATTTACTATTTCTAGTGCACTAGCATGTAGGACTATAAATAGAAATTTTACATATTATCCTTACAGCGGATTGTCACTGATTCATGAGTTAAACAGTCGGGGTAAATTTGTGCATCTTATGTTCTGATAGCAGTTCAAAGCCCAGTTGTTAAATTTTTACTTCAACTGTCAGCAAGATGGAAGTGAATCAAGAACATAAACTTCGTAACGATGCCATGAATTCCCAAATGTCTCCCATTCTACACCCCTTACTCTCCCTGTTTTGGACGCCTCTCTGACGCCACACCCTGCTTCTGGGGGATGAGGACAGACATTAGGGCGTCGTCCCTTTTCCGATTGTAACAATACACTCACCAGCCATTATGCAATTACCACAACGTAAAAAACACACACAGGGTGTCATTAACAGATTGCATGCACCGAGAATTAGGCTAATGTCGTTTGGGTTGGCTAGAAGAATGTAGTTATTTTCTAATTACTGGTACTTTCTTAATAACCATAAAAATCACGTTGAACGACTAGATAATGTGTTTATGCAAGATTTTTCAAATGTACTATATTCTTTATAAGATGGGCTTCAATAATACTTGGATGTATATGACAGGAAACAGAAAATGTAGGATGCTTCATAAACAGGAAGAGCAGATTTGCCTCACAAACAGACTGTTGTAAACACAGGGAGAAAACCAGAAAAGGGTTATAAACCAGCGTGTTGTGTGGGAACTAAACTCCGCAGTCACGAAAGCAGCTTTCAGTTTTCCTTAATATTACTCCCGCCATTGAGATACAATCTGTTTCACTGCCGTAAAAGTGGCCATGAGCTCGATCCGTGTGGATGGTTTGGCATTCGCTATTATGTGATTCAGTACCCATTCCACACAGACAGACATGCGTTTTATAATTTACTTGCGGGTGCCCGCGACTTCGTCCATGATAATTAATTCTAAAATTTAAAATTAAGAGAAAAAAAAGTTAAACATATTTATTAATACCCGTACTTAAAACGCGAATCATTCATACACTAAATAATTAATAATTATAATGAAACAGCTAAAAATTCGGCTTTGGAGAGCATTCCACAATTCTCTATCACTCTAGAATTAGAAAGCGCCGCCTGGAAATGCGTAGTGAGTTCCATCCAAATCGATCAATGTTTGCCCATTTAGGCCTCATTCATTATCCCTCTTTTGTCTATGTTGAAAATTTCATATATCTACGTGCCTTAGCATTATAAACAAACGAATCGGCCAGGGTGAGCTCACAGAATCGAAACTACCGATAATTCCATGCTACATATTGAAAATATCGCGATGCTTTTATTTCCATGTTATGGCCCCCCCAAAAAAGACAAAGCCACTTCCAATTGATTTGACAATCTAAATGTATTATCGAAAACTGATCCTTCCATAGCGCAAAAAATTCCCTGTTCTGCCACTTTTTACTCATAAACTAAAGCGAAAATTAAAAATCCGGCTTCGAGGTGCATTCGCCCGCCCTTCAATCCATCTATGTTTACAATTTCAGATCTCTGCGTGCAGTAGATTTCGCCAAGCATCGCGCACAGACAAACCTTCCTTTTATTATTATAGATAAGGATGACAACCTTCCTTGAAGTTTTGCATGTCATATAGTCATAATGTCCTTCGCCTTCTTTGTAGAGAAATCGATATATCATTAATTTTCCAAGACAGTCGGTTGTGGTGAACGCAAGGTTTATTCGACTTAAAGAGGCCATGTTTTCAAATCGAAAATAAGAATGATAGATCGAATAGGCACTGAGTGTTATACGAACTCGGTCCTGTCCACCTTGAGTTACTAGGACTCTCTATTGTATAGGTCACGTTAAGAAAACTATTGCGCTAGGAAGTGTCTTTTCACGTCATTTCAAAAAATCTTTTCTTCCCCCACCAAAAAAAAATCTGGTTGGATTATGTACCAGTTATTGGTCTCCAAAGTTTTCATCTTCGCAAATTACAAAATGGATGCCGAAGTTAGAATAAAACATCCCTGCACAAAGAAGTGAACTCAGAACTATAGTACAGTAATTTTTTTCTTCCTGGCACTGGTAGAACGCGTGATAGGGGAAGGGCATTCAAAGGTGGGAGTTGACTTCAGAGATACAATCATCTTGGAGGTCAAAAAGGGAGAGGAAGTAGGGGAATGACTTCACACCTTCGGAGTACTTCTCGACAGACCTGCGAAATAGTCTCTTCCTTGCTAATGCGCAATTCTCTGAGCACAGTCAGCTAGAAAAAATTGTACTGTACACGCCTTTACTAGAGCATATCATCCGTGCTAATAAACTCTAAATACTTTTACATCATGTGTTAAGTCAAACAGATGTCTAGCGAAGTCTTGAGTTAACTTGCCGCAAACACGAATGTCTCAAGTAATTAACCCAGTAACGTCGTCTATAACTTTCTCATAAGCGAATTCAATACTAAACACTTTGAATTTCGACTATTTTCACTAATAGCGAATATCTCGCGTGGATGAAAATTTTTTCTACCTCCCTGGAGAAAGTTAAGTAGGAAATCTCCACAGTTCTGCATTATGGGCTGTCTTTGTCCCGTAAAAGTAATAAAATTACCAGACGTTTGGTATACCAAATAATTGCCGAAGGAAAAATGAGAGGGGATGCTTGGGACGTGAAAATCTGGAATTGAAAAAAAAGTTCGCCTAAAACCTACTTCTATAAAGAACGACTAACATACTGTACGTATACTGAGACTGTAAAAAGTAGCTGAACTCTGTCGATTCGCCATACTTTGACTTACCGTACTTACTTAGTTTTGAGAAATTAAAGTTTGAAGGATTATTAAAAATTCAAAAAAACTGACGTGGTTTCTTTTATATCAAATGTTATAAATATAGCACATTTTCAAATTTCTTATGCAGTTTCATAAATATTGTAACACTAATTTTTAAAAACTAAGAAAGAGGCCGGTTGTATGGCTATGAGACATGGTCGCTTGCTCTTCGGGAAGAACATGATCTGAGAGAATTCGAAAACAGGGTGCTTAAGAAAATATTTGAGCCTAAGAGAGATGATAATGGGACTGCAGAAAACTGCATAACTATGAGCTTCATAACCTGTACTCGTCACCGGATATAGTAAGGTTAATTAAATCACGGAGGATGAAATGGGCTGGATATGTTGCGCGCATGGGGAAGGAAAGACGTATCTAAAAAATGACTGGGAGACCCGAAGGGAAAAGACCACTTGGAAGACCTAGACGTAGATGGAAGGACAATATTAGGATAGATTTAAGAGAAGTAGAATTTGATAGGGATGGTTGGATAGATTTAGCACAGGATAGGGTTGATGGCGGGCTCAGTTAAGCGCGGTAATGAACCTCCGGGTTCCATCAAATAGACAACATTCCTTCAGCTTGCTTAGGAATTGTCTACTGCCATTGAGGAAGTAAGTAAGTAAGTAAGTAAGTAAGTAAGTAAGTAAGTAAGTAAGTAAGTAAGTAAGTAAGTAAGTAAGTAAGTAAGTAAGAAAGAGTGGCTTATGACCATCTCTCTCCAAGCCCTTCACAATTATGAATACGGATACTGAGACATAATAGAACAATTAAATACAAACGATGCCAAAATAGGGGAAACAATTTACCAAAATTTAAGAAATTTGAATAAAAATGTCAGGAGTAATTTAACAATACGTCATTATCACAAATTAATTCCCGATCATAATAACTTACAATAAAAACTTACGTCATAAACACCAACTATAGTAGAGCAAAGAGGCAATGTTTCCACATGAATTACACTGCATTTAACACACTAAAATAACGAGATATAGACATGATTACTAAAATGTATTGATCTGCTAGTGATCAATTTGTCACTTGTACATCAGTGGTTCTGTACAAGCCATCGATTGAATAACGTCCATTAGTCCTAATGCGGGCTTCCGTCAGAAACACGTAATATCTTTTTTGCACGTGTTCTTTAAAGGTCAGGGCCAAGACGGGTCACGAAAATTATATACTAGACCGGGTTTATATATAGTCTAACCTTCATATAAAAAATGTTAAAAGATAGCTCGAATATATGTATGCATGTATGTATGTATATATGTATGTATATATATGTGTGTATATACATATGTGTATCAGGAAACAATTGATTAAATAAGGGGAATCTATTTTAATTTTGCATTTTTCGTCATTTTCAAGAGATAGGTAATTTTTTGGCAATTTTTAGGTCATTTTCGGCATTTTCAGGTCATGTTTCGGTGGAGGCAGAGAAGAGCTTTTCCATATACAAATCATTACTTTCAGACAACAGACAATCGTTTTTACGACGTATTTCAGAATCTCCGCGAAGTGTTCATAGTTCATTTTAATTAAAGTTTATTGTAAACACCATAGCAGTTTTGTAGCAATAACTTATAGAATTATTATTTTTTCTTTCTTTACAAATGGCACATATTTGTTAGGGGCAATTTGATGGGCATGCCAGTTCAGAAATAATTTCTTTTTCGTTAAGGGTGTCCCAAGTACTATACATTTACTTGCCTGTTTATTAACAAAATAAGTGTGTTTTATATTGTAAATTCATAAATAATGCACTGTCATCCACTAAATTGCTTTCAGCAATTCATTACTTTAAAAAATCAAATTATAAGTAATAATGGTAAATTTATTGATCTTTTTTTTAAAAATCGTGACCTTTTTCCCAATTTTTAGGTCATAAATGCATTTTTTTTATTTTCCATTTTGTCACTATTTTATGATAATTAAATGCCTTGCCCTACTAATCACTCTGAACCGATTCTAAGGAGCTTCGCTATGCTATAGTTTAGTACCATCACTCATATTACGAGATCATAGAAATGCTATGCGCACAAAGTTTTCTGTTTCTCTTATTTAGAGTACTCGACCAAGGCCAAAAGAAGATTCCATTGCAATGAATAACATTGTACTTGTAGTGTCGGACGCCTATCACTTCCTCGAGTGTTTCTAATGAGTCTTCCCAAGGCCATTTACAATTACCATTCTCATCCCATCTGCATTCAAATAATAGGGCTGCAAGTCTCAACAAGGAACCCTTGAGAATAAATAGGTGAATTTTCTTTGTGTTGTTGATGAAAGGAAAAAAATTTACACCATAGGATTTGCTGTCGAAAATTTGCTCTATATTATTACACTAGCTAATAATTCCACGTGCTAACAGGAAATTAATAATACTAAAAATCCGCGTCACTACATCCCACAACAAAGCAGGGCCCACAATCCGACTACATCATAATCTACTTCCAACTTTTCAACTTAACTGGCAAGTGGCTGGATTGGGAATAAATATGTACAATAAACTGCCAACCAAAATTCAAAATTTAGATATAAACATGTTCAAATGTAGACTATATAAATGGCTAGAAAAACATCCTTTTTATAAAGTGAGTGATCTTGATAATGTTACTAAAGACGACATTTAATTTTTAAAGACCTTTTTCACTATATGTGTGTTTTAACGTGTTCTTATATGTCTATATGTGTGTGTAAAAAAATTTTTTAACGAAGCCGATAGCAAACATGTGTTTGACTAATATGGTGGATTGGAAATAAATAAATAAATTGGGGATCATGTGGTCAGCATGATGACGCCCGCATATATTAATGACCAGTAAGTTCTCCATATACGGGTGATTATAAACAAAAGAAACATACTATTTTGGCAAATAGGTGATCCTCGTGGGAATACTGAACGTGAATATCGAAAGAGGATGAATCTACAAGATCCAGAAGCTAATGAAACTGCTTACTATACGGTCATTTTTTTAAAATAATGATCTCTGTACTTGCGTGAAACATTTGCATCCCCGACAAAAATGTATTTAGTCAGTCTAGTGCCAAGATGCATTCTGCTTGGGCTTATGGCTGTATAGTGTAAGTTATATGAATCAGGTTAAAAACATTAAAAAGACAAACACCATGTACGAACATCCAACTGGCATTTGAAGCAGTCACGTGGGATAACTAAGGCAAAAAATACTAGAATTTTTCTGAAATAAGCATCACTATAGTGAGGGAAATTTTGGAAAATCATTCTTTAATAATAAAACAGACTGTATTTCTATAACTTCCTCAACTTACGGGTAGTCAATACAAACGATGTAAACCACAAACTATAGTTGATAGTACCGGTATTTGAATGATCTAGCACAGGTTATGTCAAAAATACGGCCCGCGGGCCTCATGTGACCCCCTCAGTTACCAAACGCGGCTCCAAAATGTATAATTATGTACGCCAAAAAATTTCTTAGCCGTTTTGGTGCAAGGGTCATTTATTATAATCGTGAAATATGTTAACTCTGAAAATAGCCGTTTTCATGCAAGAGTCATTGAACTTTAATTACAATTCATATCTCATAGCGCAGTATAACATGCAGTACAGAGGGCAAGGTGCCACAGATTCTTCAGTTGCGCCTTTTATTCTATAGTGTGTTAAAAGATGGGTGGTTGCTTTTTACAAAATATAAAAAACATGCTTACGTTTTAAAACAAAAGATATTTTCAATTCGGCATGCGGCCCATGGACTTACAATTCTGGGGTGCGGGCAAAGAGAGTTAAGTCCACTTTCTTGTTACTGAGAATTAGAGTGGTCTTAACACACTATACCAGCCCAATATAGCTTTAGAGATGGATAAACCCATGAGGCACACATCCATAATTACCGTACAATGTTGATTATGACTTACTGGACTTAACACAAATGTAGAGAACATTTTTATCTATAACTCTATGGACATATCTCAATTTTTTAGGATGGTGGACTTAACTCTCTTTGCCCGAGCACCCGGAATTTATCAAGTAGAATTGGCCCTTAGTAAAAAGTTGAGTTTTACATGCCTGATCTAGCACAACCGTTTAATACGAACCAGCAAATCCATATATGGTTAAGACGGGTGTGTGGCATATATAGGCCAAATGGTTTCTTAAGATTTTAATACAGTACTTTGGTGTTCTTAATCCTGTACAATCCGACATTTTAAGTTACAAGAAATATTAGGAGAAATTGTAACAATATTATGATAAACCAGAAATTAATCTGAGTACGAGTGTAAGCCACGACATTAGGGTTCGTTCACCTTAGGTAGAATATTTCGAGCCTACATTCAAAGGTCAAAGGTTAGAGTATACACACTGACATTTCGAAGAATTCATATTCAGAAAAGGAAAATTTTCCTCTGGGTCAGGAATTACTCTCGCCGGCCTTTGTATTTGTGTACTGTACTGTACGTCAAGCGTCCTTCGAAAAATGACATCATCGCCGGAAATATAAATTAAATCAAGAACCCTACCGGTACACCGTCTATTAAAAAAATAAAAGTAAACGATTTTTATGGCAACAGCTATGGTTCATTTATTTTTCCGATGAATGTACAAGTCGTTAATGTAGTTATGACAGCATATGTAATATTGTACACAGCGAATGAGAAGGTTAATAACAGTATGTACATTCACACGAAAATATGGCATTGCATTCTGTCGTTAAATGATTTTATCTAAATTTCAGTAAGTCTAAATAACATTCCAGTATATGAAGGAATCACGCCCACTTACCAAGGTCTTCTACTCCGTGTTACGTCAAAACACTGGCTGACCGCACGTCTCACTTCTAACACAGACAACACCGCACTGCCACAAACCTCACAATCTCGCAGCGCACAAGAAAATTCGCCGACAATCGATATCTTAGTGAACTTATCTCGCAGCGATACTGGCGCGAACGACCCTTTCATGAAACAAATGAGCTAAACGATACTAAACTCCGTGGCGCGACATCCCCGAAGGAACAAGGCCTACCACCCGACCACTACGTCATCTACCTATAGGCAGATGGCAGGATTGAGGGGCATGTGGTCAGCATGCCGACACCCACGGCCGTTAATGGTGGTTTCCATGACCGGAGCCGCTACTTCTCTATCAAGTAGCTCCTCAATTTGAATCACGAGGCTGAGTGCACCCCTACCAGACCTCCCTACCTCAGAAAAATCCGAGGAGGTACCGGGGATCGAACCCGGGCCGACAGATCTGTCAGTGAGGTAGACCATTAAGGACAGTCAGTCATAGGAGAGAGGTTCTATCTGGCGCTGTGAAGTGAACTTTGGCTTAGCTCAGTTGGTAGAGCATTGGCATGGATAGCCGAAGGTCCTGGGTTCAAATCCCAGTGTCAGAGGAATTTTTCTCCTATAATATTCTCATGTAATGTCCAACAGAGACAATGATCTGTGGTTTATGAATGCATATACAGTATATCCATGTACATCCAAAGCCCACTTGGTATTTTAAAGTTGGAAACTTTGCAAATTTCAATCAAACATTATACACAAAATATTTATTAATTTACAGCAGTATGCAAATTATTCAAACAGAAATGAAAAAATCTCTCGATTGATTCCCTACTCATATGTATTGATGCAATATTCACTTCAGAATGTGTATAATGGTAACAGAAATAATAAATATGATATTATGAACACTCCTTTAAGTATCTAATACATTATTTCTTTCTTCAATTTTTCTGCAAATGCTGAAATCTTATTATTTCACACTTTTTTTAAATGTAAAATGTATCTTCATATACATTCATACCAGAGGGAGTTGTTCAGACTGTTCACTTAGTGAAATTAATGTACAGTAAATGCAAAATTTCACTAAATTATCTCAAATATTTTATAGCTTAAAATGAAAACACAAATTACAAATACAGTGCACGCCGCTTATTGTGATCACTTCAGGACACAGCTGATCTGACAATATTAACCGATTGATAAAAGTAGCTGAAAGAATTAAATGAAGGTTATTTATTCATATATAAGATAATACACTACAATACAGAATTTAAAAATATTTATTCATAAAATAAATACGTAACTGTGAATCATTGACCCTCTCGTAGGCTAATACAGTAATAGAATGCAAGGAACAATTTTTTCAACCAGTAACAAAGTTTTTAATTGTTTTTACTTTCCTTTAGGAGTCCATTAACCAATACTACATACATAGTTACAAGTTATGAGTATTTTTGGAAGTCTATACTGATATGAGGTGAACACTGCATAGCGAAACATCTTAACGCCTGTCTGTTCAAGTCTTTTCATTTTACACTAGCCATCACTGCATGTCAACACGGTTATCTTCACAAATCAAAAGCAGCAGGTTAACTGTGGGCTGAAACGTTCTATTGCTTAAAAGAGAAAGTTGGGTAATGCTACCCCCTCGAACAGTTCATCCTGTGAGCTGGAAACAGAATTGCTACCTCCAGTACAATGCAATACAGTTGAGTTAGAAACGAAATCCTAAAAACGAAATTTTGAATGATGTAGGCCTACCAGCATTTGGAAATAAACCCGCATAAAGGAAAATGTGAAAACATAAACCGAATCTTTGATCACAATAAACACCAATTTTTCAATGTACCAGTATTAATTCGTACCGGACTTCATAAAAGTGATTACATTACCTGATTAAAACCATTGTCAGCGATTGCATTAAGCGGCATTCACTGTAAATCATTGCATAAAATATCTGTGTTTTTAAAAGGTCAATACAGGAGGGACAGATGCTTGTGTTTGAAGAATTAGAAATATCTAAGGAATGAAGCGGAAAGCTCATCCTTAAAAGATAATATTACCAGTTTAGTGGATTTACTGGTTTAGTTCCACCCCATAAGAAATTATCTACGTACCTTTCTCCAGGTCAACAAAGGAGTTTACTAGTGGTGTAGTGTGCTGTATAAATTTAGGGAAGCTGATAATACGAAATATGAAATTAGAATGTACGTAATGAACAATGTAATTGCTTCCAACCAGCCTGATTCTGGTTGCATTTGTGCAGCATGTGAAGATTTGCAGACTTACAAACTAAAGACCTGCTTCACGAATGCCATCTGCTGATGTAATCGGGAATATTCATGTTTAATATGCCTGACATTTGTTGCAATAGTCCAGAACAACCTGAATGGTCGTCTGTTCATCATGAATAAAGTCCCGGTAACAAAGTAAGATATACAGCATTCTAAAAACACAAAACTTAGACATTTAACTAAGGTCAAACAAAAAACTGTCGTATGCATCTTGCCTACAATGGTAATTAAGCCGCTTAAATAAAGAATATGAAACTTGCTTATGCTCATTTCATTAACATACTTGCGTCTTAATAGAAGCCAATGTAGGCTTATTGCATAATATAATACTAATATAATACTTTAATGGTAATTTTATGTAATATTTTTTTTTGCACGACGTAATTAATTAGTGCTACTTACGAATATTGTTGCCGTGGATCGTAACTTGACATTCCCGCATGCAATCTGGTTGCTATGAAAACAAAAGAAATCTCCGTGCGGTAAAAATTACAAAAAGCACATGTGCCGTAAGTAAAACCATCATAATATAAGCCTTTATGGAAGACCGGAACCAGTTCGTGGCAACTTTTACAGGGAAAATATTCAGTCCCCATAACAACCAACATATGCGAATCACTTTCTGAAATATAACATCCATCTTCAATAGTGTACAAACGTAATATTTTCAGCTAATATCTCAATTAATATAAATAAATTTATATAAATAATCATCGTGCAAAAAATAGCATGCAATACTCATGCCTTAAGCGCATAACGGATCTTGGAAATTGAAAAAACTCTTTCCTCGATCAGTATGCACCACTTACAGCACTTGTATCGCAATATACTATAACATTTTACCTTAATAAGCTTAGCCATCTGCAAGACTTGTCAGGTCAAAAGTATTTCAAGGGAAGAATGTTGATCTTCTAACGTATCTCTGGCATCTTCAAGGTAAATGAAGACTTCTCAACCTGGGTAGGATAAGGAGTAAGGTATAGCGAATCAGTAACTACATGCCAAAGAGAAAAAGCTGTATTCTATGAACTCAAGCCCCTTGTTTTGAAACTAGTGACACTGAAAATATTAAATATTTCTTAGGGCTGTGTTCACCAACGCTGATAATCTGTCTGATCCTGGTTTTTAGACTGAAAAGCTGTGATATTGTTCATTTTGCGTTTCACCAGCTATAGTAACTTGGTTTTTCAATAATAACCAAGCTAATGCTTTACCGGTGAAATATCGGCCAGCAAAACAGGATAAACCAAGCTAATTGCGACATCAAGATAGTGCGTAGGCGATTGGAACATCTGATCAACATGAGAGATGATGACAGTGACGAGGAATATGAAGCAGAACACAGAATACGGCACCCTAGATAAAGAAAAACCTACATCATACTTGGACATCTATGACGAGATTAATTGCTGCACACAATTCAAGAGGAAAATGATATTATCTGCTATTCGCCATGCCCCACAAACAGTGAGACATCTAGTGACCATTTCTAGAACTACTAGCGAGAGACAGAGTGAGGGGAAACTTACCCTTTGCCATGGCAACGTGTACATTTAGCACCCAGATGCAAGCCAATACTCATTTCTTTCCCACTGTTTCACACAACACCTGCCAGATGATGGTTTTTCTTATGAAAATTTTAAGGGTCAGACAAGTTGTAGACAAAAACCAAGTTTTTAAAAACCACAGTGACAAACGATGTGTGGAAACCCGAAAGGTTCAATATTTGAGATAATGGATTGATTTTAGTTTGTATTATACACGATACCGAGAAATTTTATCCGTGTTGGTGAACACAGCCCTTAATATTACATCAATTTAACATTGCTGAAACAATAGCTTACGATGATTCTTTTTACTGTAACCAGGAGCTTGTTATGATGTTAAAAACATAATTATACTTATAGATAACTGTTATTTGAAATTAGACAGAGAAGTTACATTAATGTATTAGAACAAGTCTCAAGAGCTGTTGCTTTCAACTTCAGTTGATCTCAACTGATCTCATTCGGCTTGGGAGGTGCAAGTCAATGTCATTATTCTGTGTGGGCACAAATGTGACAGTTTCATGTCTGTAGATTTACAGGCTTGTAAAAGAACTCCCGACGGGCAAAAACTGGCACAATGGTGATAGTCACAGGCCTAAGTTGTGGTACATTCCCACTGTTAAAATAAAAACCTATAAAACCAACTATTGACTGATCTCAGGATACAACTAAGGATGAGAGCAAAGCTCCTGAAACAGGGTCTAAAGCAGCGGTGTCATCATAGCACATGGATTTATGCTTCATGCTTTCACTTGCGATAGTCTCTATACATTATGATGTATGAATATTTTTAATAAATCTAAAATAAGTGATCCTATCACAGAACAAATTCTGAGCTCTCTCTATAATACAACATAATTAGGATATTATTATCTTACTAGTCATTTTGACAGAAAAGCAGATACAATTATTATTAATAATACACTAAAGTTACAACTTAATCTGATTGTAATAGCAACAGTATTGTAGTACAATAAATCCTAAGTTGCAGTGTTATCAAATTCACATTGTTTTTGTGATGCCAAATTTATGTCTGGTGATATATTTCTAGAACAGACAAGTTTAATAGTAACCACCATATTCTTATCAGTTCGGCCCTTAATCTTGTTTTTGTTAGCTTCATCAAAGGAAAAACTCTTCACATGTGTAATTGCTGGCGAACATTGTCATAAATCTGGCTGCAAATTTGCGAATATTCATGTATTATACCAGCTCAAAAATTTGTAAAAATTAATTACATCGAGGTCATTGATGCATGTTTTAATAGTGTTGTCTTTACAATGTATCAATAACCTTCAGCTGCAGTACAGCACAAAAATCTTCTCCTTACATACAAAATCACTTGCCCAATCAAACAAGAACTTAGTGTGTGCCCTCTTTGCTGCATCCATGGTTCCTGTCAATTGTAATTTGCACACTCCTTCCTGAAAACCCAAACTTACTGCTTACCTATAGCTACGTGCTCTGCATGCTCTAGTGCATATGAACTCTGACTGACACCTCTGTTCTAAGGTTATGTGAATTTTTTTTTTTTTTTTGTGCCTTTTAACAATAATATATTATTATCCTTATAACCTGTGCTTTATTTATGCCAGTATGGTCTGGTACATGTACTGGAAAACTTTTGGGGTAGGCCTACTGTGCATTTTAAAATGCATTTGTTTGTTTTTACCAAAGACTCCCACTTCTACTGGTGAATGTGAATGTGACCTTTCCCAATGAATTTAATATTCGCTCCAACAACAGTTTCTCTACATCTGAAGACTTCAGATACGATCAACAAGCTAGTTATAAGCAGTTATTATAAAAGTTAACATCCCCCAAAACTCATCAGATCTGACCCATGTGACTTGTCTTTCTTCTCAAAAGTAAACAGTACCTTATAGGAGAAGAATGGAGCGAATACCATGGACAGATAAAGTTAAAAATAAAGATGTGCTAGGCAGAGTGGGAGAAAGAAGAGTTTTGTTGGAAATCATCAGAAAAAGGAAAAGAAATTGGATGGGGCATTGGCTAAATAGAAATTGTCTGCTGAAAGATGCCATAGAAGCAATGATAAATGGGAAGAAGGTTCGAGGCAGAAGAAGATACCAGATGATAGACAACAATAAATGGACTATATGTAGACACAAAAAGGAAGGCTGAGGGAAGAGAAGAGTGGAGAATGCTGAGTTTGCAGTGAAAGACCTGCCCCTGGGCAGAACACTATGAACGAATGAAAGGAAACTCGTTTTCAATCCATGGAATGCGTTGCTATGAACAGTGGAATACCTGCATACAATGGTGGTCAGGCAGATGACAAGAGTACAAAAGTGAGCATAAATAAATATTTTTAATAACCTGTAAAATACAAAATTTGTTTCAATAAATCTCACCTATTCCTTCTTATTAAGCCAATGTCTCTGGTATGTCAGTTGTAGTAATGGAAGTATCATTACCGGTACTGTGTGATTTATTAGGGCAACACACACCAGCTAGCCTGTAAAATTTTAAATAAGACATTATAAGTTGCATAGTACATGCCAAGAAACATTAGGGTGTAATATTCTGATATTTGTGTGGGAAGTGTGTTTTAACAGAATCCATGAAAAGTTATTTCCGAGATTTTGTTATGCACTTCACACAGAAGTATTACATACAATGATAGGAAAAATCAAGAAGAACTTGCATAAAATAATAATTACGAGGGCCATCCATAAAGTAAGTTTCCCTGGGGCTGTGTACAGAAACAAAACACAATTTCATGGAAACGTTTATTGCAACAGGTACAGCAAGTGTTCAGCTATTTTTAAACATATTCACCACTGGAAATGAGACAATTTTCATTCCTTAGGACCAACCTGTGTTGGAGAAGTCCGTTGCTTGGATTTGAACATTGTGAGGCAAACATGTCCACCTCTTTGTAATTCTCTGTCATTTCTTAAAGTGTAGGAAACGATTTGAAATCAATGGGAGTGAGATCCGGACAGTAGGGTGGATTTTTAAACATCTCCTAGCAAGTCTCCTGCAGAAGTTCGATTGGGAGGTGGTTAAACATTCACCTGACAGCCTGGACCTCCCAGTGATTTTTATCGTTTCCTACACCTCAAGAAATTACAGAGAATGACGGACAGACAGAGATGGTTGTCACACAGTGGTTCAAATCCCAGGTGGCAGACTTCTCTGACACAGGTATTCAAACATTGGTTCCACGGAATGAAAATGTCTCAATTCTGGTGGCAAATATGTTTAAAAATAGCTGAACACTTGCTGTATCTGTTGCAATAAACATTTCCATGAAATTGTGTTTTGTTTCTGTAGACAGCCCCAGGAAACTTAGCCTACTTTATGGATGACCCTAGTAAATACAAATATCTGTTCAAGAAGCTAAGCTCCAAGGATAAAACCTTAAAATATTATAATTTTATCTTGATCTAGAGAGTCAGTTCATAGAAAAGTTTTCCCAAGCCAGAGTACTATGGTTCTGTATTGTACATACCTTCCAATGGGACAGAAGAAGCCAAGGAATGTTTCATAATCATCTACAAAACTGGACTGAACACATGTTGACATCACTCGACAACTGCCAGAATCACCTTCAGGAGTGATACAAGCATTCGTAATGGATGGTACCTACAAAATAAATTGAATAGCATATTACATCATATCTACTCAATTTAAATGGAGTCTGTCTCAAAAATACAATATATACAAATATATGCTACGGAAAAAAGACTTTAACTTATTTCTCTTTATGAATAAACCTAAATTATCAAGATTCCAGTCTACAATTGTGTGAGTTACAAAGGAAAATTTTCCCAAGTCCATTCTTTATCACTGTATCTTTGGGCGACATCACAACTGATGATAAAACCCCTGAATCATTGTTTCCAAGACATCACTTTCTAGAAACCTGTATCTGAAACACTGTTTACCAGTGAATACATGACTTTATATGGCTTTCTATAAATATTGAGTTACCTCTTTGGGTAGGACCAATCCACTGACTAGGTAAGTGGAATTTTTACTAGTAGAATTTTCATTGGCTTCCACAATGAGCCTATCTTCAGAATCCAAGTAAACCATGAGCCAAGTTATATCTCCCAGTGTATAATTGGTAATGGCAGGTAAATCTGGAACAGAAAATTAAAACAATGCAGAACAAAGTTACCACTATTCAATGTTACTATTTTTAAGTGACAGGTAGATTGTAGGTGAGTAGCAGATACTTCTAGTTTAGGTTTCGTAAGATTAATAACAGTGATAACTTACAGTATTATAAATTTAAATTTTTAAGCTATTCTATTGGACAAGAGAAGTTTAAATGGACAATTTAGCGAATTATGTCTGTTGAAACAAACATAAAAAAAATAAAAATAAAAATAAAAAATAAAAAAATAAAAACTTAAAATTTGGGTGTGCCTTTATAGACTTAAATAGGCTGTGCTATGAGCTGGAAGCTGGCCTTTTGCTGTCATTATGACCCTGGGGCTAACTTGGTCTCTAACAGAAATGAGTACCAAGAGCAATCCTGGGATAAAGGTGGCCAGTGCTTAAGGCTGACAGCCTTTCCACCTTCACGTTCCGAATATCTACACTTGCTCGTCAGGGTGAGCGTTCCCTTTGTTGCGAGCCCTCACAGGCCGCGTGTACCAAGTAACGAACCCTCGTCACAAGCTCAGGGAACACCTGCAGTGCCGGACTCCCACTATCTAAAAAACTTAACCTCCCAGAACCTTAAAGGTTTCCACCACCTGTACAGGGATCACTTTACAACCCCTTTCCCTCATATACACTGGCATGGTTTAACCTTTTCTTGTTTATACCAATCTACTGTTACACTTCCAGCTATTAGCACATATACAATTCTTACCTATAAGGTCAAGTACCTCTTCTTCATCTGCGAATGCTGCTGTGCTTGTTGTACTCGCTGTAGTTGTTCCTGTTACTGAAGAGCTTTGTGTTGCAGTTGGTTTCACTGTTAATGCTGGCGGACGAGGTAGGAAAGGTATTGGCACTAGAAACACATATAACATTCTTGTTCAGATACATGTTTCCAAATCAAAACGATAGTCTCTCAACAAGCAATAACATGTCATCATAAAGATCTCCATAGTTGGTCTTACTGAAGATGATGTTTTAAACGTTGAAATGCATCTCAAATAAATCATCATAAACAGCTGAAAGTTGAAGAGAAAAAGAAATTACAGCACCTTACTACATATAGAACAACAACAACAACAGGTTCTACTCAGGAAGTCACTATTATTATCAAATAAAGTACTGCTTATTTACAAACACACCTAGTGAAATGCAACGCATGACTTAAATAGGGACATAATTTTATTAAGACTATATTTACAAAATTTTAGTTCATTGATCATAATAACCAGTGTGCTTAGTGAACTGATTATTATATATACGAGGGTCATTTCAGAAGTCATGGCAACTATTTTATATATTCCGAATAACCGCATATGTGTGGCAGAAATGCTCATGAGTGTCATGCCGAGCTACAAGAAGCATTGGGTGATAGGGCATTGCCCTATTGAACTATTGCACGTTGGGTAGACCCATCACACACAGCTGATAGTATTCATCGTTGGCAAAGATGTGTGGACGCCTAAGGGGATTATTTTTAAGGTTGTTAGCTCATAAGAGTACAAGTATTACGCGTACTGTTTTGTGCATATGTAATATGAATAAAACAATGATCTCTATTTATGCATTTTTTAATGTCCCTTACCCATAGCGCCTTGTATCCGGATCCCAAATTAGTACCAGCATTGCGAAGAACATTCCAACGACTTTCAATCGTATATCCTGATTATTGACTGATAAATAATAGTTGCCATGACTTCTAAAATGACCATCGTATAATATCTTAAGTCATAATTACATACAGCAAGGTACTGATAGGTTTTAATAAATTTAGACATTTTAGCAAATTCACAAATCTTAAAACAAACAACACAAATTTTTTTTTTAACAATTTTGAATATTTTAAGTTCATGATAACACTGAGTTCAATGTTCATTATACGACAATATAATTTATGTATTCAGATTAGCCCATATTGGGTAATAGTTATTATATCAAATTAAGCTAATTATATAGTGTTGTTCCTTGCTAAATTAGTAGCTTAATAAACATATAAGCTATCTACTCAATAAACGTGAGCTTGTATTCCTGATCATTTTTTTCTTCAGCTTCCAGCTGTGTTCTAACAAATTTTTTGCACGACGTACCTAATTAGTGGTACTTACGAATATTGTTGCCGTGGATCGTAACTTGACATTCCCGCACGCAGTTTGGTTGCTATGAAAACAAAAGAAATCTCCGTGCGGTAAAAATTACAAAAAGCACAAGTGCTGTAAGTAAAACCATCATAATACAAGCCTTTATGGAAGACCAGAACCAAGGCCCCCCAGTTTGTGGCGACTTTAACAGGACAAATATTCGGTCCCCATAACAACCAACATATGCGAATCACTTTCTGAAATATAACATCCATCTTCAATAGTGTGTAAACATAATATTTTCAGCTAATATCTCAATTAATATAAATAAATTGATATAAATAATTATCGTGCAAAAAATAGCATGCAATACTCGTGCTGTAAGCGCATAACCAATCTTGGAAATTGAAAAAACTCTTATCTCGATCTGTATGCACCGCTTACGGCACTTGTATCGCAATATACTATAGTGGTATACCAGGCAGAATCTATTAAGATCATTGATTAATATTGTACCACTTGAAATATGAAAATAATCAATTAGAATACACAATGTTTTAAATGTGAACAACTTACTTATTTTATTCTGCATAGGTGAAGACTCATGGAAAGAAGCTGATTCCAGTAAGCTGTTTCCTAGAGGTGCTTTTATTATTTCCTTGATCTGATGTCTAGATCCATTCTTAGGAACCACGACAACCAGTGATGTTAATGGAGTCACAAAGCCATACTAGAAAAATAAAAGAACAATAATCATAGTTCAGCAAACTATCACTTTGCAGATTATCCACTGTCATTCTTTCCTTTATTCTCTTTTTTATGTATGGTTTTGGAGGCGAAAGGTGTTTCAACATAGTGAAACAAAAACACTTGACCGATTTATTTGTGAAAGGTAAACAAACAAATGTATGAGTATACCGTATTGGCCTGAATACAAGATGATGTTTTTTTTCCTCAAAATGTGTTTATAAAAACTATACTTGTCTTATACGCTCAGCCTAACACTTTCAATGACTATCCATTCATGAATGCAGTGGAAATCGCCACGCGATGATGTGTGTCTGACCCAAGGTCAAAGCACACAGAAATTCACCGAACTTTAAAAAAAAATTATTTTCCCAAATTTGTGTTTCTACTGCACTGTTACTTCTTTATTCTCTAAGCGTAGAGCTTTGTTTTACCACCAGTCATGGTGGACCACATGGAAAAGAAAGCATCTTCATTGTATCAATGCGTAAATAAAGGCGAGAGAAGTTATGACATGTACTTCAAAATTCCGTTTCATGTGAAGCAAAATGTACTAATAAGCTATTTTATTTATTTTTTCGTAACTATCCTTCAAAAATTCATGGTCGTCTTATATGTTAGGTTGTCTTATATTTGGCCAATATGGTAATTTTTAAAATTATTATTATGTCATAACTGTATGTGTAAATACTCTACTGTGAATAAAAATTACTCAAAGCATTTTTGTGTTGACTTTTTTCCTTTTTTGACCATTTCTGGGGATAGTTCACATATTTCATACCCCCCCTTACCGCAGATCATCGAGAGTCTACTGTATTGATAATAAAAATAAGGGAAAAATAACCATCGTAAACAAATAGATGTATATACAGTGCATGCCGCTTATTGTGATCACTTCAGGATGCAGTTAATCTGATAATATCAACCGACTGATAACAGGAGCAGAAGGAATTAGATGAAGGTTATATATTCATATATAAGATAATACTTTACAAAATAGAATTAAAAGCTACTTATTGAGCTACGTAACTGTGAATCATTGAACCACAGATAGGGTAATACAGTAATAGACGGCAAGCAACTATTTTTTCAAACATTAACAAGTTTTTAATTCTTTTTACTTTCCTTGAGCAGTCCATTAATCAACATTCCATACTCAGTTATGAGTTACAGGTGTTTTTGGAAGTCTATACTGATCTGTGGTGAACACTACGTAGCAAAACATCTAACGCCTTTCTATTCAAGTCTTTTCATTTTACACTAGGCATCACTGCATGTCAACACTGTGATCTTAATAAATCAAAAGCTGCAGCTTAACTGTAGGGTGAAACATTTTATTGCTTAAAAGAGAAAGGTAGGTAATGCCACCCCCTCGAACTGGTCATGCTGTGAGCTGGGAACAGAATTGCTACCTCCAGTACAACACATTACAGTTGACTTAGAAACAAAACCCTTAAAAACGAAATTTTGACATACAGTACTTAGAAATAAGCCGCAAAAAGGAAAAAGTGATAACATAAACCAAATCTTTGATCACAATAAGCAGCATTTTTTCAATGTTATCAGTATTAATCCACATGGGACTTCATAAAAGTGATAACATTACCCGACTGATAACATTATCTGTGATTACATTAAGCAGCGTTCACTGTATTTGGTTTAGTCGTACCTGTAGTGAAAGTTCCAAAGCTCTTTGTTTGGGATTCACTCTTTCAGATTGAGTTTGTTTCTCTTCAACCAGTGCAGTTGGTCTGCTTACTTCCTTATCATCATCTGTAGAAGCAAGATGTTCATCCAGCAGCTGACGTATTGTAAGGTAAGCCCATAAGCGTTCCATTGTACCAGGTTGATGCTCATTCTTCTTACGCTGCAAGTAAAATAAAGACTTTGTAGAATAAAAATATTGATATCATGGAATTTAAACAGTGAAAATAGATTAATAAATTAAATCAATTAAGTTACTTTGCTTACTGCAGAGTCCTTATGTATCAAATAATTCATAGCAAAGTTTACTCAAATCCTTATTTTGAAAATATTGTGGTTATACAGTCAAACATGTGCATAACGAAGATTGATTTAATGATAAACCCACATTTAACATCATTTTCTTTGGTCCTGGTAATTTTGTCTTAATAACGTTAAATGTACCTCACTACAATGATGAAGCTATTTTAACAACACCCTCTTAAAACAATGTTTGGAGGATCAATTGTTATTGCAGGAGCTGGACAGATTAGTGTCCTTCCTAGCCACCAAAATTACTATCTGCTAGTCAGATATGATATGATATAAGATATATATTTATTGCACTAAGAAAACTTACACAAGAGTCTACCATAAGTTATTCGACATTTGAAATTTTACCAGTAGACATCTTAAAACACAGTAATACATTTTTGTGGAGGTGTGTGTAAACATAAGGCTGCTAAACAATATAAACAGTTTCCTTTCTTGAGCTCCTTTTAATGCAAAAATCGAGAATTAAAATAAATACTTTTCATCTCTGCTTCTGCTATGCTTGTACGTCTTTTTTTTCTGTTCATATCAGATCACCATTTTATATTCTATTGCTCTTGCCCTTCACTAAATTAATAAGCTAGCCTGATATCTGTTATATTGCCTAGAAATTCCAGAAGAGAATGGAAAATGTGGTATAATCATCCCTTACGTATGCAAAAACATATAATGAGATCAGTTGCGACTTCAACATTCCTAGCATGCAGTTAAGGTTTCGTATCAAGCAAATGGTTTTAGTTTTGCCTAAAATGTATGGTGTCTATTTCGTCCCTCCTCCTACCCCCTACAACTTTGAAATTCCTGGCATATGCCTAGACCCAAAGCTTGGCATGACACTCTGAATAGTGATTTATCAGCATGCCGGTGTAGAGTAGCTGTGGTTATCACTCAACAGAAGTCAGTAAGTTTAGAATCAAAATTACATAGCAATCATTTAAGATTTGGATTTGTGATTAATTATTTTTGGCTTCTTCGCACATCTGTTCTTTGAATTGTCATTGTTGTTATCGCTGTCAGTAGTGATTGGAGTTCTCAAATTAAAAAATCAGAATTATTCGACTCTTGAAAATTCTCCAGATATCAAGAATCATATAAAAAGTATTTGAATGATTATTCAAATGATTTAATGCTATATGAAGTGTGAAGTGAGGACAAGTTCTCGAGTTAATTTGCATTAGTGTGTAGATTGACTTTCAATAATCTGGATGACTTCTGATCCAGTCAGCCCTAGCAAAAAGGGAACCAGAACAGAAATGTTTATGAACAGAAACTTACACGAGCTTTCTCCAAATTGTAGTTTGGCTTGTACTGAACTTCTCTGTGTTCTCCACCACTCCATGCATACACTTCTGCACCAACATCTTCTTCCTCAACTCCATCCTCAGATGAACCTGTTAGCTTTCCTGCTACTATTATCTCACTGCCTCCATAATAAGAGTGGAATAGATGAGTTGTAAGGGTGTTCTTGTCTACCTGTAAATGTAAAAAACCAAAACAAAAGATTTATTATAACACTAGCTGACCCATCAATGCTTCGCATTGTTAGATTGATGTATATATAGGTTAAGTGAACACAATTTAAAGTCGATTCGATGTACTTCTATAAATCATCAGCCGTCCAGCCAACACGGTGGACGTATTTATATTCCACATAACTTACTCCTTCACCCGTAGTTTACTCTGATTATGTCTTAAAAAATTTAATCTTTCTATTTCAATTTTGGCAAACATACAGTAAATAGTTGGGCGTAGGGGATGCGTTCGCTCGTCTCACGCAGCGGGCTCCGATTCGAATACTGGTCGGGACAAGTTACCTAGGTAGAGCTTTTCCCGGGATTTTTCCTCACCTGTGAGACAAATGTCTGGTAACTTTAGGCTCTGGTAACTTTAGGCCCTAGTGGTCTCCGGATATCATCTGGCAGCCATTATCATCCTCATCACATCCTCGCTTTGTTCAGAGTGAGTGTGTGAATGATGTATCTCGTCCTATATGTTTGTGTTGTCTCAGAGGTGGCCCCGGCATTTGGCTGATCACTCATCCGGGAGGCCCTCCATGTCCTTGTCTGGTCAAGAAAGTATGTATGTGAGCCATAGATAATCCCTCTCCCGACAGGTCGCGGCCCTGTAAGGCCCGGGCAACATGGGTCGCTTAAATGACCCCAAAAGTTTGGATAAAAACTAAGGTAAAAGATAGATAGATGATATGGTAAATAGAAATTAATCAGGAAATTATATCTATTGATATTGTATGAACTACCTGGTGGTAAAGGCGGCCGGTGCGTACCGCTGACAACCTTACCAACTTCACGTCCTATTGTCTAAAAATCCGGGAGCCTCAACTTCTTGGTACCCTCTGGGCCCGCATGGCCTGTAATAGGGAACACTTTACTTACTATCTTTTGCAATGCAGTCCTAGGCTGGCTATAAGAAAAGAGTTCAACTCTTAAGAATAGAACCCAGGACCTTCTAAATTTACTTCGTGCCAAAAAATAGTTAATAATAATTTATAGGAATTCTATTGATAGCCTTTCTCATAATTTTATATCCATTAGGTCTACATGAAATCACAGTGTCATGCCAAGCCCCCTGTGTAGTTTAAAAAAATGATGTTGTCATGGGGATTGTATGCATGCAGTATGAATTCCTTTTGGTGAATTTCATAACTTTACAACCCTATTTTGGCCCTTATAGGCCCTTAGAGGCCAAAGATTTTGAAATCCTTTCTTAGTGCGCATCTAGAGCCTAGTAGCAATATGTGTACCAAGTTTCACGTTCCTAGGCTGTATAGTTTTTGAGAAACCGTGATCAGTCAGTGAGTGAGTGAGTGAGTGGGTTTTGGCTTTTATATATAGAGATGCATTCAGCATATCTGCAAATTTCTGGTTATGGAGGTTAAGAATAGTGAATTAAGGGGAAGGTAGTACTTTGCGACACAAGCTGGTCCCCTTTCCACCGCTCAACACCAGTAATGCATAATTTCAATTGACATGTCACCTAATATTTCACAATAAAAAAAGACCCTTGCACCTCCACATAATATTTCACAACTATAAAAACGACCCTTGCAACAAAATAGGCTTTTTCACAATACAAAAATACCCTTGCACCATACATAACATTTCACAATTATAAAAAACGCCATATTATAACGTTAAATGTGGCTTAATTGATGCAGGAAAATTCCCTTGCACCAACACTACTCTTTTCATAACTAACAAAATATCTCAAAATTATAAAAACCGATTCTTACGTTAAAACTCATGAAATCCCCCTATCATAACTCAAATATACAAAAGCTTCCTTCAGTGCTCAACATTCACTCGTAGTGTAGTGGTCAAGACTTCTAGCTATAATGCTAGGGGTCCTGAGTTCAAATGCCGATCGATTCAAAATTTACTAATAGGAATAGGTCTCAAATAGGTAGGTAGGGTGAAGAGGAGGTGAGAGGAAGAGAGGAAGGAAACGGGAAAGGAAGAGAAGAAGAAAATAAAGAAGAAATAAATTATTTTTTGTTTCATCAGTTACGTAAGAGATGGTGCTATCGTCGCTGCTAGGGGAGGGATTGAGAGTAGGAGTGGGGGACTCGGTTGTGTCGTAAAGTACCATTTTCCCGAATTAAGAGAGATTAACAGTGTTTTATAACATTGATTTTTCGGTAATTCTATTAGCTGACAAAAGAAAAAAATCTGGTGACAGTGATGTCTCAGAGGAAAATAAGCACTTTCAACATGACAGTTTTGAGTAAAATATGCAATTTTAACTCAAAATCGTAAAATAAGCAAGCAAAATCGTTTTTCCCTCAGAATAAGCAAAATAAGTAGGCTACTAATAAAATATAAAGTTAAAATTGCTTGTCAAGAATTGTCTTATAAAATATAATAATTCTGCTTATGTTTAGGAGTCTGAAAATAATTACGCATGTTGCTTAGAAATCCAGGCTCTAGTCATAATAAAAATTGTTGTATAGTGATAAACTTACCCCAGAACCCACAGAAAGTTCATGCATACTGATTCCTGTTTAATATCAATTTGTGTTAATCAAATTTTTTTTTTTTTTTTTTTTTAACAATTTCAAATTATTAAAATTTTGCTGTACTCTCTATTATGAACATACTGCTTACCTTATTATCTATATATGTGAAAGTAACATTTGCCAGCATAGGAGAAGCAATTTCATTGAAGAAAGATTTCAATTGAAGAGCTGCATCTGATGACTCATAGATCTTTCTTGCAAACCCATCGTTTTGCAAGGACAGCTTCTTCAAAAATCTATAGTTAGCTCCATCTCCGAAGGCAAGGCTAAATAGAGCTACCTACATAACACAGCACAGATATTAGTCACAAATGATTCTCAACCTACAATCATAGTTGAGGATAATTATATGTTCATGATATCACAGAATATTGGTTTCGTAAAACATTACATCAGAATATTTTAGGAGTAAATCATGGAAAGAGACTCTATCTGTCGCCATGAATAGAACTCTAGGCAGCTCATACGGTGGATGGCATCATCAAGGAAAATCGAAGGTCAAGGACTCAAATCCTGGTTTCAAAGGGAATTTTTCTCCAAAATATTCTCAATGCTTATTATATATCCAAACAATATGGGTACATAGCCCTGAAATGAAATGAATGAAAATGAATGGGTCAGGCTGTTTCGGTCCCGTGCACTGGTACATAGCCTACTGAAAATTGTATTACATTGTTTATAATTTATGAAACAGAAATAAGTTTAACAATGCCATTAACCCTTTCACTGCTTACATATTATTCATTGTGCACTCTGGTGGTGCTAAATTAATTTGAAAATTTCCTTTGTAATAAATGGACAAAGAACTGCAAATAATTTATCAGTTTACTTTGAAACAAGAGCACAGCATGTATTTCTTGAAGTTTAGACTGATTTTTGCAACTCTGGGGAAGCCCTATGACGTCACAACACAGCAGAGTTATAATGCATTTCATTGGATGGTAGAATACATCACCTAAAATATTTAGCTACAGATGACAGCTCAAGGCAAAGAACAGGGAACTGATGGTATCAGGATGTTAGACAACAGATGATACCAGTACTTTACAATCACACACTTTGAATCAATCATTCTCAAGGAGAATTTCTTTCATCTATAAGCATGCAAAGTGGTGCATCGTATATATGCATCAATAGCATGGCCAGCAGTAATGCGAGCTCATGCATTATACAACTGTAGCAGTAAAAGGGTTAAATATTTTTATATGCTCAATAAATCCTCCAAAACTACTTACCTGTAAGAAGGAAAAACAAAAATTTATTTAGTAGTATTGCATCACTCCTCTGTCAATTCATTTTATCATGTGATGTGTGATTTTATAAGTAATATGATATCATTGTGCATTAACTCTAGATTCATAAACACTATTCTGTCAAATTATATGTTTGTACAACCATGGTTTTGTACTGGCAGTAACGAGGTGAAGAATTTGAGCTTCCTTGCAGTCTTTCAGTACATGTACCGTATTGGCTCGAATATAAGACGATGTTTATTTCCTCAAAATGTGTTTATAAAAACTAAACTATACTTGTCTTATACGCGCAGCCTAACACTTTCAACAACTCTCCGTTCATGAATGCAGCTGTGCAGCAGAAATCCCCACATGATGATGTGCGTTCGATCCAAGGTCAAAGTCACGCGGAAATTCACCAAACTTTACCGAATTTTATTTTTCCTGAATTCGTGCTTCTATTTGTACTATACCGTTACTTCTCTATTCTCTACATGTAAAGGTTTGTTTGACCACCAGTCATGGCGGACCAAGTGGAAAAGAAAGCATCTTCATTGTTTCAATTTGTAAATAAAGGCGAGAGAAGGAGTTACGACATGAACTTCAAAATTTTATTTTATGTGAAGAAAAATGTACTAATAAGCTATTTTATTTATTTTTTCGTAACTATCCTTCAAAAATTCATGGTCGTCTTATGTGCGAGGTCATCTTCTATTTTGGCCAATATGATATTCATTAGGTGATATATTCGACATATTTTAGGTAGTATCAGAAGTGCCAACCTTCCAGGAGGTTTATCAGAATTCTTATAGTGTGAACCCACATATTTCTGGCCCTAGTGTGAACCCACATATCTCTGGCCCTTTCATAAATTTAGATCAAAAATACATTTTGTATAATTACTCAATTTAAGGAATTACTCAGATATTCAAAAAATGAATGACGAAATTGATAATTACCCTGATTTCTGTGTTGACAGCTCGTACTTGAGCTAAGATCTTCCCTGTGTACAATTCACCAACAGTAGCAATGCCATCTGTCAGGAAGATCATGATTGGTTGTGGCATGTCTTGTGGCAAATCCCTCTTTTCACCAGCTTCTTCCACGTTATTTGTGCCATAGTCTTGTTTGGCTGCCAGCTGAAGTGCTTTCCTTAATGCACCACTGATGTTTGTGCCTGCAAAGTAGGAAAGACCAGTCAATTATGAGTTCAACTTGTCCACAGAAGTTCTATTCAAATAATGAAGTAAATCCGACCACACTTGGACTGACAGAAACAATAACAACAAAGATGATTGGCAGAACTCATGCAAAACTTTTACACTTCCTCCTTTATGACAAAGGCCAGGAAAACTGGAATTTAGCAAAGTATATACTAAGAACACCTGTACTTGATCATTTATGATCACTTGAAATGCTTAAAAATATATGCAGATTTCACAAAATGCACTTTCAATGAATGAAGTTTGTTTATGATATTGGATGAAATAAGATCATCATGAATTTATGAATAGTGCAGAAATGTTCTCGATTAAAAGGAACAGTGTAGTTTATTTACAATCTTTATGTACCCATCCAATAACAAAGAATATTTTCAAATATTTCATCAGAAAAAAGGTGATTATTCTGGATAGTATTAAAAGAACGACAATAAAACACAGAATGAAAATAAATACTGTTTGACATTTCTTAAACTTTTAATTAATTACAGTAATTAAAAATAAAGATACCCTTCACACTAGATTGGAAAAACTATTATTTTCAAATAATAAAACTTCAACAAAAATGTATATGAGATATCAATACATAATCTGAGAGTGTTCGAAAACAGAGTGCTTAGGAAAATATTTGGGCCTAAGAGAAATGAAAATGGGTACCAGAGAAAACTGCATAATGACAAACTTCACTGAATTTAAAAGAGGTAATTAAATCACGGAGGATGAAATGGGCTGGACATGTTGCATGCATGGGGGAGGAAAGACATATCACAAAAGTATTGACTGGGAGATCCAAAGGGAAAAGACAACTAGGAAGACCTAGATATACATGGGAGGATAACATTAGACTAGATTTAAGGGAAGTAGGATTTTCGAGGGATGGTTGGATGGAGTTAGCACAGAGTAGGGTTGAATGGCAGGCTCAGGAAAGCACAGCAATGAACCTTCGGGTTTGATAGAATGGATAATATTCCTTTAGCTTGCGAAGGAATTGTCTATTGCCATTAGGGTGGCCATTTCTAAAATGTCAGAAAGGAGGACACACTTCTTCGGTAATCTAGCATAGTATAAAACTTCGGGCATGGACGGCTGGACAGAAGATATTACATGGTATAACCCTGACTAATTTTACTTATCACTGCATTTATATAAAGTAAATGATTATACACTGCAAAAAGGGATTGGCAGGAACATATGGGAAAATACAAATTTTATTAATACACTTTACCGATCCATCAGTCTCGAAAAGAGGGACAAATCAACGTACGGCATAAAGCCACGCCGGATGGAGGACTGCTTAGCAAAAAGCCTTACAGTCCGGCCAAAAGCCGGACGTCTGGCCACCCTGATTGTCATTGAGGAAGTAAGTAAGTATATAAGATATCAATCTGACAGTTCAAATCGCTACTTGTGCTATAGCTATGCCCAAAGGACCATGCAGTAGATAACATTCCATATGGGATTAATGCACCTATCATTAATTTTATTTATGCTGCCACTCCAAAGACATTACTAGTAAAGTCACTTACCACCAGAGGCCTCCATAGATTTGATGAACTGCTTGGCCTTAGCTATGTTCATTTCATTTACTGGATGGGTGACCTTATATTTGCTTAGCCCTACCATTTCTTGAGGCTGTGTTGACCATTCCTGTAAAGAAAGTAAACATCTTACATATTTTTTAATCTCATAAAAATTATTTCACTTATGTTTCCTGTCAACGTTAAGCACAAATCAGAGATATTCTGGATGCAGAATGTACAGAAATCCTTGGAGAAGTTTACATTTACCAGAGAGGAAATAGAGACTAGAGATAGTGGAGAAATTTGATAAAAAGAAAAAGAAACAGACTCTGATGTCAGTGTTACTGTATGGCGGAAGGAAGGCCAGCAGTAAAGAATACCATTCAAGATAGATATATAAGCATTCATGAACCACAGATTATTATCTCTGTTGGCCATTACACAAGAACATTATAGGAGAAAAATTCCTCCGACATTCCTGGGACTTGAACCCAGGACCTTTGGCTTTTTGCGCCAATGCTCTACCAACTGAGCTAAGCCAGAGTTTAATTCACAGCACCAGATGGAACCTCTCTCATATGAATGATTGCCCTAATGGTCTACCTCACAGAGAGATAATTTATGTCATGTGCAGTACTGTGAGACACACTAAGTAGTGATTTTTTGGGAGCCCGGTATTCACTCCATCGCTTAGTTCACACAGTCTTTTAGATCAAGAGGTCCAGTTTCAATGATATAAAGTGCAGTAAAGTTACTGTAATGTCAAAAAATATTCAAGCCATACTGCAAATTTCAAATTAAAAGTGATTGCATACGCGGATGAATCTGAACAAGAGGTAGTTCAATAACGGAGCAATGTAAGTTATTGCATGTTGTTTTATTCAAATAAATCAAATATAAACAGTTTTTATAATGGTTCAACAATTTCTTTGCATAAATCACTTATCCTATTTTTTATTGCAAAATTAGCATAAAAAGTGTGTGAATTGCACAAGTAAATGTGGTATTTTCTGTGTAAAGAAAATTGAACCAACTTACCAGAACATTAGTGCTGAACTGAACAATGCTGAAGTAGTCACTTTCCCTGAGGTTGTCCAGAATAGAACACATAGCTTGCTGAACTTGCTGAAGCTTGCGGCCCCACATGGAGCCACTTGTATCGAGAACAAAGATAATGTGTTTTGGTTCTGGTGGTACATCCTCCGGAGCAAAGTAGTGAACAAAGTATCCATCCCTCAGCTAGAAGAAAAATGTTTAATAATTACAACAATTTTACTAAGATGATTCATTTAGTAAGCAGGGGTTGAATTATAATACATAAATACTAATTTGCAGGAACCACAGTGAAGTGGTTATTAGTTTGACTGCTAATTTTTTTTCAAATGAGTTATTTAACACCAATATATTTAAAATTAGTCCAAAACTACTTAAATACTGTAAGAATGAGATTGCTAAACCATTAGAACATCTTATAAATTATTCAATACAGAAGGGTATATTTCCAGATTGCCTAAAGATTAGTATTGTAAGACCTATATACAAGAAAGGTGATAAACTTGATATAAATAATTATAGGCCAGTAACCTTAACATCAGAGATTGGAAAGATATATGAAAGAGTACTACTAGTCAGATTGTTAGATTTTCTCAATAAAGAGAATGTGCTTAATACATTTCAACATGGATTTAGGAAGGGTTTTTCAACCAAAACTGCAGTTAGTGATTTCATTCATCAGGTTGTTAGCTTACTTGAACAGAATAAAAAAGAGGGTACATTATTTTTTGACCTCTCAAAGGCTTTTGACAGTGTCAAGCATGAACTACTACTTGGTAAACTAGAAGATTATGGGATAAGGGGATTAGCTCAAGAAATCTGTAAATCTTATCTTGTGGGAAGAAAACAGATAACTGAAATTTACAATAAAGAGAATAACACTTTGTTAAAAGTTAGGTCATTACATGGAATTGTTAGATATGGGGTACCCCAGGGGTCAGTACTGAGTCCATTGTTGTTTCTGATATATGTAAATGATATTAATCAGCCAGATAAGTCATATATAACATCATATGCGGATGACACTACAGTAAATTTCTGGGAGGAAAATAAACTAACCCTAAGGGAAACAATGATCCTAGGTACCAATAAAATATTAGAATATTTTAGGTCTAATAATCTTATGTGTAATATGGATAAAACAACATTAATGTTGTACAACTACTCAAATGAAGAAAATCATGAAGATAGACTTGTGATTGAAAATAAAAATTGTGAGAAGGTAGACACGCACAAGTTCTTAGGGATATGGGTAGATAGCAGACTAACATGGGCACAGCATATAGATGAGACATCTGCCAAAATTAGCAAGTCCATTTACATTTTGAGATTTTTTAAAAATTTATTAGCAAAGGAAGAATTGAAAACAATCTACTATGGGGTGTTCTACCCACATCTCCTTTATGGGATTGAGGTTTGGGGATGTGCTGCAAAGGTGCATATGAATAAGCTAATGGTATTACAGAAGAAATGTGTTAGAATTATTAGTGATTTAAAATGTAAGGAATCTTGTAGAACTGCGTTCAAGAAACAAAACATGCTAACAGTGTACTCATTGTATGTTTATAGAGCAGTACTGTATATACAAAACAGAAATCTAACAAAAAATAGTGAAATTCATAATTATAGCACAAGAAGTAGCTTAGATTATCATAGATATACATGCAAAAAGCAAATTATATTTAAGGACGTAAGTGTAATTGGAACTATATTATACAACAAGCTACCTGTAGAAATTAAGAATGCTGACAAGAAAAATTTCAAAACACTTCTGAAGAAATACTTAATAGAAAAATGTTTATATTCTTTAGACGAATTGTAATAACTGATTAGCACATAGGCCTATACATTATTACATTTTGATCAATCACACACTTTTATCCTTAGATCTAGGTTGTAGAAATTAGCTCTTAGTCTGTAAGCTTGACAATGTCAGAAACTTGTATCAAGTCAATTGACAGCAAATAAATTATTATTATTATTATTATTATAAACATTTTTATGAAGAAACTAATTTGTCCTGTGAAAATGTAACATTTGAAGTGCTTTCCAATGTCCTGTCCCTGGTAATACGGGGCTTCTTTATAAACTGTATTAAGAGTCTTTCCATTTGACGAAATACCTTATTACAAAGTATATTGTTATGTCCGAGGTGTTTTGGGAAGTTAGTGATATTCAATTCTGATATATATTGGTATATCAACATATATCAATACCGATGCATAATTTTCAATACTGATGCTTCAATAGCAAAAATAATAATAATAATAATAATAATAATAATAATAATGTTTTCTGCCACATATTTACTCCTAACTAGCGAACGAAAGCAAAAATCGAAAATCCGGCTTTGAGGTGCATTCGGCCACCCTTCAGTCCATCTATGATTAAAATTTCAAACTTCTGCATTCAGTAGAATTTGCTGGGCATCGCATACAGACAGACAGACGGATAGATGGACAGACAGACAGACGGATAGATGGACAGACAGACAGACAGATAGATGGACAGACAGACAGACTTCCTCTTATTATATAGACTAGCACAGTGAATTGTTGAAATCAGCTGATTCCTGGATGATGATGGGGATACCCATTGAAATGATCCTTCTGGGTAAATATACCATGTAATGAAGTTAGTGTGCATATTTTCCCACTCAGTCTTGCTACAGATATATTTACTATCTGTTCACAAAGCAACAAATCATGTCATTTTGTAAAAAAAATCTCATGCTGAGTCCGTTGACACTGGTTAGGAATTAACGGCTGTAAACTTTCAATTTAATGCGAGTTACATGAATTAAACTAAATATCCTCACCAATATATCTCCTGAGGGATTCTTTCTGTCAACATCATACATCACGTTCAGCTGTTGAAGTTTTGATTCTGTTCGTGTTTCATCTTCTTCCTTTGGTGAAAAGTGTACATGGGCAGAATGGGATGACAGATATTCCACTAACAGGTCATCTCCTCCTAAAAGAGAAATACAGTATGTCAATATGTTAAGGGTTTTATTGTTCATTGTCTATTAACAAGCAAAGCAAACTTTGTCATTTAGAATTCTTGAATTTAATAAATAAATTTGATAATAATTTTTAATATTATTTACGACTGGGGACAGGCGTGAACTCGTGAAGATTGTATTATTAAGCCATAGCCTAGTCCCCTAGACCATGAGTGCTAGTTAAAAGGAATGACTTCAAGTGAATCTCTTGTTTGATTGATTCTTTTAACAAGCATAAGTTTTGTTGCAGAAAATATTATAAAAATGACAAGTAATTTCAATTGATATAAATATATTTAGTTTAATTAATCAACATTATTATCTAAACGATGTCTTTAAAAGTTTGTTTTTAAGGAAAAGAAACTCACCCGGTATTTCAGCCTCAGCTTACGCCTCGACCACAATACTAGCCTTATTTTGCATACTTGATACATAAATAGCTATTAAGATACTTTATGTACTATAGCCTACTAAACTCCAAGGCATATTAAATATAATACAGTAATTATGAACTGTACATGTATGAAGGCCTAACTGTAGTAACTTGTGTTGGCACTGAACTGTTTGATCTGTGGTATGATGGTTGTTTCTCGGTAACATTGTAAACATTGTGTGACCATCCTTTAAAAAAGTAAGAATAAATACCGCATTTTTTGGCCCATAAGACACATAAAGACAACTCCAATACTGTTACTTCAACATTGATGCTTGCTCTTTTAAATGAAGGTGCTACCTAAGGAGTAGTGATGACACTACAGTATTACAATTCCTTCTTAACGATTTCTGTTTTAATTTCAAGATGGGAAAGAAGTATAATGATAACACAGTATTGTATAAATTAAATGGGATGTATCTTGTAACAGTTGTTCGGCAACTGTGCAGCAGAAAGTGTACTTGGCATTTTAGAGTTCAATGTGAATTATGAGAGGGAGCAAAAAGAAGTGCTAAAATGAAAATAATGACAGCAGGACATTTCATGGTCCGAAAGTTGGGAAATACCCCTCATAGAAGATGAATTTCCACATTATTTTGAAGAATTGAGAAATGACAGCATCACAGTTATCAAGATTTTTTTTTTTTAAATTGTATACTTTACCTACATCCATTTTTCAGTGACTGAAATAGAATAAAAAGTACTCAAATTATGCGAGTAAATACGGTATTATGCTTACCAGATTGTAACTGTTTCCCCTCGTCTGTAGTCGTCACATTGAGGAGTGAAATATTCCTCACATCACGAATGTAAACATCTATGTTCAGGTCCTGTACATCCTGTAACAGTCAGTCAGTGCTCGTAAAATGTTTTATTTATAATTTGTTAATTCTTGGTAGAATGATAAGTACAAAATATGATAAAATCATTAACATTCTCACTAGTAAAAGCAGATGGTAGATGTTCATGGCAAGGTTAAAAAATCATATTTTTAAAAATAAAATATATGATTTAAAAAAAATTAAATCAGATTTATTTGATTTAAAACTGGTTCTTTTCCCTTACATTTCACATTTTTCGAAATTGAAGTTTTGTGTGTGCATTTAATAATAATTTGATTTTTAAGGAGTTGATTTTTATATAAATCTGAACAACGATGGATACAGGTAATAACAATAACACAAGAATAAGAAAGCCAACTGATTTTAATCATTGATTTTCAGAGGTACCGACTTGAAAATATTGTTGGGGGAGGGCAAGAATTGGATTTTTAATAGTTACACATAGTCCATATATGATAAAAACTTAAAAGTTGGGGAGGCAGGAAGTGCCTTGGCGCCCCCCCCCCCCCCCCCAAGTCGGTGCATATGTTGATTTTTATTATATTGATTTATTATAAAAATCCAACTTTACATTTAGTACGTTTACATGCAGGATTCGGATTGATCTGAGTCCGATCCCCGTATTGAGATCACCATGTAAACACGGATTCAGTCCGGAATGAATTTTCGATCCGATCCTCTGCAAATGGGAGGAACAGATCAGATTCAAGTCGAGCTCAGTTCCATGTAAACACTAGCGAACTCAATCCTGGTGCACGCGCATACACTCGCACGGCATTTGTCATTTGTTCGGTCAGCTGATCATCAGTTTAATCAAAAATACTCACTCACACTATAATATTAATATTGTTATGTTACTCTTTTATGCCATTATTTTTTTAAGGTGACTAGAAATTATTAATAGAACCCATACTTTTTAATATTTTTAATCATGGAATAAACACGGCAATTGTTAACACAGGTTAGCCACACAAATAGCCATACATAACCAAGTTAGCCAATAGTGCAACAAATCTCAATACACTCCAAGAATTTTCCATGTAAACAGGGAACGTATTGAGTTGGGATCGGATTCAGATAGATTTCAATCCCACATGTAAACGTGGTAATTATAAAAATTAACTGAACTAATTTAGATCTAGATCACTGCACCCTGGTGTCATATAAACAGTAAAGAATAGATGAAAGAATAAAACCCTAGGATTCATGGAAATAACCTAGTGATTTCTCCTGTATTGTTTCGTAGGTAAACTAGCCCATCTTCAGCTTTCTTTCATAACTATTTCATTACAGATTTACCTACTAATTTACTGTGCACTTACCTGTTTTGGTAACAGATTAATTGTGTGGTGGTATGCTGATAGCCTTCGACTCAAGAGTTCTTCGTATGTCAAATTAAATGCCACCTTACTTCTAGGGGCAACATTCACTGACACCTCAAACACATTTGATTCTTGTGTGCTGAAATATAAAAAAATATTTCACACTATCAGCAAATTTTGCCAGAACTTTTGAGAAAGTACTCTGGATGGAATTATTGAATATCTTTCAAAACACTCGGTAACAAATGTATTCCTTCATTATTCACTTAATGGCTTATGTATTTTGGTTCCAAAAGTAAAATGTTACATCACTGTGTCCTTTCTTATATCTACTGATATATAGTAGTATATGGATATGAGGCATGGTCCCTTACTCTTTGGGAAGAACATAATCTGAGTATGTTCGAAAACAGGGGGCTCAGAATGAAAGGTTTGTGAGTCTTGATATTTACCTGGCAGCAACATGTGCAGCGGTGAAACCAGATTCCAGCGCATCCTGGTATTCCTTTTCTGCTTCTTCTTTTCTCTTAACATAAGCTTCATACTTCTTTCCACCTACTTCTCTGAAAGAAAAATTCCTGAAGATGAGAAATCTGCTCTATACAGATACTTTTACAGGAAATTGAACAAAGCCCAAATATATTATTCTTTGACAATTAACCAATCTTCAATGACCTTTATATTAAAGAATGTAATTATCTATGAACTTCTCCTTCCCACCATTTTTCTCAAAAGTGTCTGAAGATATGAGAGTTGTATCTATAATGGCGGTTCTGCATACACATGTCCTAGATAACATTAATTGCCCTGTTGTTAATTTGTTATGAGATCCATCAGTTTGACTATCTCATGAATTTGTATTTTGACCAGAATACAGAGGCTGGCAGCAAAGATTCAAGTTTTAAAAATTGCTACCTTATTTACTTTTACTGTTTTAGTTTCCTTAGTATTAAAGGTCTTGTCTGCCTGGGTGGTCTTGTTAGCAAAGCTAGCTACAGATCCGCATGCTCGGGTTCGATCCCCAGTACTTCCTCGGATTTTTCTGAAGTAGGGAGATCTGGAACGAGGTGCACTCAGCCTCATGATTCAAACTGAGTAGCTACATGATTGAGAAGTAGCGGCTCCAATCATGGAAACCATCATTAATGGCCATGGGTGTTGGCATGTTGATCACATGCCCCCCAATCCTCCCATCTGCAACTGGTAGATTATGCCGCAGTTGGATGGTAGGGCTAGTCCCACAAGGTATGTAGTGCCATGGAGTTTAGTTTAGTATTATAAGTTTAATATTTAATTTAAAATTTAATAGTGAGTACTGGCACAGACTGCCTTTTTGACACAAACATGTCTGAATATTCACATTACTCAGAAGCGTTCGGAAATATCAGAAATTTACTGATATAATTTGAATATTCCGTGCAAATTAAATTGGGTTTTGTTCCCTGCATATTGGCCAATCGTTGTTCTATCTTCTCTAGTAACAAAAAGAATATGTAGTTTTTGTTCATCTTCTGTCTGTTAGAGCTGTTTACTGAATTTAAATATTTACAAAATATTTCGTTTTAATAATTTGTTACAAATTAGTTAGAAACCATGCAAAAAATATAAACTAATATTTAGTATTTTTTTTTTTTTTTTTTTTTTTTTTTAAATATGGGTTTGAGTAGTCAATTAGAGTGTACTTTATTTATTTAATTTTGCAGACTTAAAAGGGATATAAAGATGAGAGCATAATTTGGTATACAGTTGTGTAATTGGTACATCTGGTGGATTGAAATAACTCATTTTTATGTTTATGGCTACTTATCACATTATTAAGTTTCCCAACCTTGCTCAGTTTGTCTTTTGTTAATTAATTTTTGTAATTGTTGTCACTTTCTTGTGTCACGATAATGTATCAAGTACCTATGCCCTCCCCTGTGTACTGTAATATTTTATATGTAAAGAACAAATGGGTTAAGGGTTTGTTCTTAATAATTCCCCAAAAGGCTGTTATGCCATATCTTATGTAACAATAATGGCGACTAAAATTCTTGGTGTGGCTATTGCCTTGGAGTTGATTTCATGCCCTGTGATTAAAATGAGTCAAAGAATAAAAACACTTATTGCTCCACTTACATAATTTATGCAGGAAGCAATAAGTGTTTTTACATAATTTATGCAGGAAGCAATAAGTGTTTTTACATAATTTATGCAGGAAGCAATAAGTGTTTTTATTCCTTGACTCATTTTAACCATCATCATGCTCTACTGTGTAAAACGCTTCATATTGTTTATTATTCATGCCCTGTATTCAGAAATAACAATTTGTAATTACATGAAGAATTTAGAGATAAAAGCAGTTTCTGGAAGCAGCACACTGAAGGTTGCCTGGTTTGATGAGTTAGCTGCATTCCCAATTTTGCTGTACACCACTGTCTTGGCATAACGAAACTTGATATCGGATCTCACAGAGACTGAATTCACCACCACTCCACTTCCCTCCTTCAAAGTATTGTATCCTGAACCTGTGTCAGAGACCTGCAAGGCAATTATCAGCACCATCGTCAATCAATTAGTCAGTCATCATTAAAACCCGAATTTCTACATTGCATACATACATTCCATACAGACCCTGCCCTCTCATTTACATATTTCACAATTATATTGTACATTGGAGAACTTTACATATTATTTATTTATTTATTAAATCTCCAAGTACAAGAGCCCTATTTTACCTAGGTATGCTAGGGCTATAGTTACAGAATAAGTATGTTATAATTATGACATGCAGAAAATTTTAAAATGTGGCAGTAAACAATAAACAAAAGTGAACATAAACACAAAACATTACAAAGTTACATTATAAAAAAAGTTCATAGAAATTGTTGTGAGAATTGATCACAGCGTTTTAAAAACTTTGCTGACAAACATTTTGAATTCTGTGGAACAGCATTGGGATAACCTAAAACCTTATTATACATAGTTAAATGTTTCTTTAGCATGTGGCGCTTGTAACCAGGTACATATTATGTTTGCTACTTTCTTTGAAAGCCCCCAGATGAGCAAAGCTCGTGTTTAGGTGCTGCAATTAAATAAGAGAGAACAGAAACTTAAAAATATAACTTACATACAAATGATATACCATACATAAACTAAAAACAGTTAAACAATTTCTACAAAAGAAATTTAACATAGAAAATTGAAATTTACAAAAACAGAAATCCATATTACAAAATATGTTTATATATAGAAATATAAATTATTTAATTATTTATTTCAAAATTACATAAATACATAGATAAGGTCCTGAAACCCCGAAAGAGCAGGAGCTTGTGCTCGGGGGCAGTTCCATGCTTATATTTACATGTTTTATATTATTGAAATATAATCCTAACATATAATTACCTAAAAACTAAATTGACAAAATATTGTGAAATAGTACTAGGGGAAAAGACAAAAGCTGAGAGGAAAGGCATGACTCAAACGATATAAAAATAATTATAATAATGAAAAATTAACATGATAGTAGTAGGTACCAAAAGATAAACCTATTTTAAAAGGGATAAAATCTAAGTTATACAAGTTTCTTAATTTTAGATTTAAAGACTACATAACTACATTTGGCTAAAACTGGATGCAATGTGATTTTAGAAATATAGATAAGGACCGAAACTAGAGAGCTACGTGACAGACCAGGGGAAGTGAAACCTTTGGCCTCTACTAATGTACTACTTTTATTTCGTCGATTGCTTTGCTCTTTGGGGCTCGCTGACTTATCGTTTAGCCACCAAAAAAAATCAAGGTCTGCACAGACTTTAAAGTTTATTTCAGTTAGAATAAAATAAAAACACGGCATTTCAGGAGTTTTCCCATCAGTTACAGCAAACAATCTATAAATCTGCCAAATTTCAAGCTTATAACTCATCTGGAAATGGCAACAATTTTAGTGAGTGTGTGAAAACCTCCTTAAAGATCTCCACCAACTTTCAATATTTTTCGAGAGGTAAAAAATTAAAAATTAGATTTTTTTAAATTTTTCCATTGGTCACAGGCTGAAAGATATGTTTGCAAAATTTCAAGTTTCTAGCTCATTTGGAAGTGATAAACATTAATGTCAGCGAGAGAGTGAAACCCCCCCCCAAAAAAAAAAAAAAAATTTCGTGATTTTTTCGGGATAAAAAATCAAAACAATCGAACATTTATGAGTTTTTCCGCCAGTCACAGGCTAAAAGCTATTTGTTTCCCAAATTCCAAATTTCTAGCTCGTTTGGAAGTGGATGAACAACTAAATATCCGTGTGAGTGCGTGAGTGAAAACTTAAAAGAAAAAGTCTGCGCCGATTTTGAAGTTCTTTTGATGGAATAAAAAATTAAAAATAGGATTTTCTTTTTAAATTTTAAATTTTAAAATTTAGCTCTAGTTTCGGTCTTCGTCTGTATAATTCTAAAATCACATTACATCTAGTTTTAACCAAACGTAGCCGTAGTCATGGAGTCTTTAAAACCAAAATAAAATTAAAAAAATAACAAAACTCATATAACTTACATTTTCACCCCTACTAATATCACGATAATTTATTTTTATTATTATAATTATTTTTATATCAATTGAGTCATGCTTTCACTCTCGACTTTTGTCTTTTTAAATTTAAGTTTGCCAAATTTCAAGTTTCTAGTTCAACTGAAAATGTGTAAATATTAAAGTCAGTGAGTGAGTGAGTCAGCCATGTGGCTTTATAGTTGTGTAAAATAGGCTAACACATCACCAACTGCCCTTAAAATCAGTGATGAGAAAAGTACAAAAAGAAAGTAATTGGGCTGAATTACAATTACCTGAGAGACATTTTCCTTAATTACAATTACAAATTACTTTTTCAAAAGTAATCAGTACAATTACAATTATATTTATAATTACTTTACAAAATGGCAGTACTTAAAAATTCCTTGTTTTTGGTATGTTTTGGGCACAAGCCCAACTTATTAATGAACAAACAGAAAAACACATCAATAAGAATATTTTCGGAAACATTGAGTAACTTTTTGTTAATATTAACTCTACTTTGGATATTAGTTGCAAAAAAAGTAATGATGACGATATAGCAAGCGAGAATGATACTAATACTAACGACTACTAAATTGTAACAATTACAATTTTATTTTCAGAAGTAACTTACAAGTAGAAATTACATTTTAAAAAAGTATTACTTACAAGTAAATGGGACCAAAACAAGGAATTGTTACTGTAATCCAATTACTTTTACTGAATTACTTCCCATCACTGCTTAAAATATTGCACCGTGCGCATAATTTAGACTCAAGACGACGGATAGGTACTGGCGCCGATGTATTCTCTCAAGCATAACGAAACCAATCGTTGAGATTTACGTACAGAGTTCATCGGACAGGAAGTAAAGTAATGAAAAAGAAGGGTGCCATAAAAACATATCGTTTAGACTTGAAACCCCCGAAGCCTCCGAGAAAACCGGTCGGAACACGGATTCCTGAAGCCAGAAGGTATTTATATGGCATTGAACTTGTTAAAGAACTCGTAATGGTCTAGCATAATCTCGTGCCTCATGCGAAACCCAGGATCTAACATGACCACTCCAACTGTATTTACCATAGGCCCCGTTGCAACTTGAGAATCATTATTTGAGGACAAATTAGTGAGGCAATCTAATTGCGGAATTCAGTAGAACTTCATTCCGTTATGTCGTGTCGGCTTGACCAGTCCCTTATTGGAACTTCAAAAACCTAGCAACCTATCCATAAAAACTCTCTCCCTTGACAGGTCGCGGCAGGGTCCGCGTAAACATCTCTACAGGGGGGAGATAAAATTGAGAGAAATAAATTTTTTCTTCAAAGTTATTAAAATACACCTTATATAACGTTGAGCTCCATTAAAAAATAAAAAATACAAAAAATACAAAAATGGACTTAATACCAGTAACTCAAAAATTTTTTATTTTATAATTCGCCTAGGCGTTTCGGTGTATTTCCGCCATCTCCAGGGCACTTCTTTTGTTGGTTTGGATGCCTCAATAATTAAAATAATCAACAGACACGCAACGAAAAGGACACAGGGGAAGATTCAGTGATAGTGTATTTATGAAGCTTCTAGAAATTTCATTTTATAAATGTGATAAGATGTAAGACAATGCAGTTTTTATTTTAATTGTTGAGGTATCCAAACTAGCAAAAGAAGATGCCCTGAAGATGGCGGAAATACACCGAAAGGCTGGGCAAATTATAAAATAAAACATGTTTTAGTTAATGGTATTAAGTCTATTTTATTTTTTGTTTTCTTCAAGTAATCCACCGCGAATTCGGATGCTATTTTATTCTAATCAACGACGCTTATTGGCCTAAGAAGAAGTGCACGGTAAAATTGTCGCTAAATAAACATCTTATTAACATATTTCAGTGTTTGACCGGTCAAAGTGCAAATACATAGAACCAAATTTTATACTAACACAATTTATAACTGGTCATGGAAAATTTGAGCAGTATCTGGAACGATTCAAAATAGGAAACAATATCTGTATTTGCAAAGACTAGGAAACAATATCTGTATTTGCAAAGACACAAATCAGCATTATCACATCTTATATTTGAATGCTCTGCTTTGGAAGTTCAAAGACAAAAAATTATTAGTCAATTAGATTATTGCCAAAATTGATTTGAACAGCCTTTGACAAATGTTTTGCATAAGAAATGCTACTACAAGAAGTTATGTGAATATTTAAATTTTACTTTTAAGAGACTTTGATTTAGTATTAATATTTGAATATTAATTAATTTTATTCATATCTGCTATATTGTTAATATGTAAGTATAGAAATTAAGCAAACTGTAAATGAATGAAAATTGCATTACTTGTACTGTAACTAAAACCAGTGCTTTAGTTGGGCCGGTACGCACCGGTACTACGTACCGGTATAAAATTATTTTTCTTCTACCATACCGGGAAAAAGATGTGCTCCGGTACGTCGTACTGGCAGTACAGGAACGATATTGTCCTAAAATACTTATTAAATGTCCAATTCAATAAGAGAGTGTATTTGTTAATAATGACAAACACTATTAAATTCGCAGTAGATATGCGTTCAATGTTCACCTTCGTGCGCATTTCTACAATAATTACTTTCTCCTTAGATTACATGTTGGCTATCCTGATAAGGTGCTCGGTTTTTTAAAACTCTTTTGTATGAGGCGATATGGAAAATTTTGAAGTAAGGTGAGTACCCCCATAAAATATTTTCCAACTAAAGCACTGACTAAAACCCTAGTATACCGAAAGGTGAAATAGGGTTAATTATATTTGGAGATTCAACAATGACAACAGTATATAATGTTTTAAATTCTTACCTGATTCGAAGATGCATCTGGAACTTTCTGAGGTTTCGCCTTGTTCCCAGCAAGTAATTTTGTGCCTGGTACGTAGACGATGGTGGCCACATCACCCTCTGTGGTTGTCAGATCTTCTACATCAGCGGCGGCAGGTACTGTTGTGGGTTCAGTGGCCGAACTCAATTCGTTGTCATCTGTGCCAAATGTGCTGAAACATTTTGAAACAGGAAGTCTATGAGTGAGCTTTCCTAAGCAATTCATAGGACATTAATATGGGGTTTAAGACCTGAAGACGCAAATATGTGTCCGAACGTGGAAAAACCATAAAAATAAAGTTAGCCTCTCCCATGCAAAATGACAGCTCTACTTTCAAGCGTGATGAAGTTTTTACAAGGTTTGGTACAGTAGGAATGTGCTCAGTAGTTGTCGAATAATGCAGAAGATGGTACTCGTGCGCCTAAAAACGAACTCCTGGATATGAGCTTGCGGAATCTGTGAGGTAGGGCCTATATGGACGAAATCCCTTCGGTCAAGTTAAACAATATCACTATTATGAACAAAGATTCTGTAGAAAAAAAATCATGGAGTTTATTTTCTTAAGAAGCTGGAATTATCATATAATAGATCTATGTAAAAAGATCTCTTCTATAATATAGTTTCCTATTAGCATTAAAAACCACTCTTGTTCGCACGTTTTGTAATGCTACTGTGACTCTCTGACTTTCAGACTTAAATGTAAATCTACCCCAAAGACTTCAGCGACTTCACAAACCACAAATACGTCAGCGACTTGACAAACCACAAAGATTTCAGCGACTTCACAAACAACAAAGACTTCAGCGACTTGACAAACCACAAAGATTTCAGCGAATTCACAAACCACAAATAGGCTACTTCAGCGACTTCACAAATCAAAGATTTCAGCGACTTCACAAACCAAAAATACTTCAGTGACTTCACAAACCACAAATACTTCAGCGACTTCACAAACCACAAAGATTTCAGTGACTTCACAAACCACAAATACTTCAGCGACTTGACAAACCACAAAGATTTCAGCGACTTCACAATCTACAAATACTTCAGCGACTTGACAAACCACAAAGATTTCAGCGACTTCACAAACCACAAATACTTCAGCGACTTCACAAACCATAAATATTTCAGAGTCATCATAGAACAAATACTTCAGCGGCTTCACAAACCACAAAGATTTCAGCGACTTCACAAATCACAAAGATTTCAGCGACTTCATAAACCACAAAGATTTCAGCGAATTCACAAACCAAAAATACTTCAGCGACTTCACAAATCAAAGATTTCAGCGACTTCACAAATCAATGATTTCAGCGACTTCACACACCACAAATACTTCAGCGACTTCACAAGCCATAAAGATTTCAGCGACTTCACAAACCACAAAGATTTTAGCGACTTCACAAACGACAAAGACTTCAGCGACTTCACAAACCACAAATACTTCAGCGACTTCATAAACCACAAAGATTTCAGCGAATTCACAAACCACAAATACTTCAGCGAATTCACAAACCACAAATAATTCAGCAACTTCACAAATAAAAGATTTCAGCTACTTCGCAAACCACAAATATTTAAGCGACTTCACAAACCATAAATATTTCAGCGTCTTCACAAACCACAATTACTTCAGCGGCTTCACAAACCATAAATATTTCAGCGTCTTCACAAACCACAAATACTTCAGCGACTTCACAAACCACAAATATTTCGGGGACTCCACAATGCCTGTGAACAATTTGTCAGTAATGTTCGTCATTAAAACTCCCTGCAGGATATTTTTCCTGCGCCGGTGTAGTACATGTTTTGGGTAGAACAAAATTTAGGTCTGAGGGCAGTACTTAGACAGGATTAACTGTTAAACGAACCTGACATCACGGCTATGACAAATGTCTCGCATATGAAATGGCTGTTATTGTATAACAATAATGCAATTTAATATTTTAAACTTCAATCACTGTTCTTGTCCTACATTCAAAGACACTCATATCGACTAATAACCAGTGCCCGGATTTTGATGACCTAAAATATTTTTAAAAAGTGAGCTATAAAATCACTGCAAAAATACAAAAAATGAACAGAAAACTCTTATAAAAAAGCTACAAAAATTTGTATTAATCAGATTTGTGTCTATTTAAATTTGTGTTGTTGTTCAATTATTGGCTCATAATTATTTAATTGGTACATACGGTTAAATGCAAATTATATGCCATAAGTGATCAGAAAGTAACCAAAGGTATTACACGTGGCTGCCCCCAAGGGTCAACCTGCAGTCCAGGATTCTGGATCATATTATATGATGATCTTCTTAAACAAACGCTTCCAGAAGACTGCAGCTTAATAGCGTATGCAGATGATGCTTTACTGCTTGCAAAATCAAGCACTTTTGGAGATATACAGCACAAAGTAAATAATGGGCTACAGGTCATTTTTGAATGGGGTCAAACAAATAAACTTCAATTTAATCCTGAGAAAACTTCTGCTATGATGATTACCAAGCGAAGGAAAATAGACGTTGTGAATTTCATAATGAATGGACAAAACATTAAAATGGTTGACAGCTTTTGCTATCTGGGTGTAATACTAGATACAAAGCTAACATTTCGATCACATTTGAATCACATTGCCAACAAAGCCAGTAAACTACTTCTTAACTTATCTAAGGCGTCCAGACCTAGTTGGGGATTTAATTACTCCATACTGAAAATTATTTATCGCGGAGCGATTGAGCCTCTGATTTTATATTGTGTTGCTGCCTATGAAGAAATTTTACATAAAAAATGGGCTCAGAAAAAATTACAGCAAATACAAAGAGGATTTCTTCTACGAATGATAAGAGGTTATCGTACAATTTCTACTGATGCTGCCCAAATTATAGCTGCCATAGAGCCCTTATATTTGAGTGGACTCTTCTTGGCTAGTATAAATAATATTAAGAGAGGTCGAAAGATCCCCGATATTGTCTCCCATTTACAACTACAAACACCGGTACATTGGAGTTTACTCGGCCATCCAGCACATTATAACACCAGTTTCATGCAATTGTGTTCTGAACTTGTAGACCAACATTCTTACTACATTTATACAGATGGGTCACGTTACATTAATTGTGAAACTCAGGAAATTATGGTGGGATGTGCTTTTGTGGTTTATGATAATAGTGCTTCTGAAATTTATTCTGCTTTGTATAAACTATCGTCACACTGTTCTGTGTTTCAAGCGGAATTGTTCGCCATAAAAGAAGCTGTTAAATGGTGTATTGATAGTAGCAATAGTGCTTGTATAAACAGTGACTCACAGTCGGCTTTACAAGCTGTAGATGATAAATATAATAAGGATGCACTAGCCACAGACATTAGACATGCACTAAATACAAGCACAATTCATATTTGTTTAACCTGGGTCCGAGGTCACATGGGAAATTTAGGAAATGAGAAAGCAGATGAATTAGCTAAATTAGCTGCTTCTTCAAATGTTAAAACTTCTTATAGTTTATGCCCTATATCCTTCATTAAGAAAACATTAAGAGAACATATGCACAGCCAATGGGATCGGATTTGGCAAGAAACGAATAACGGCAGCACAACGAAAGATTTGTTTTTCCCTAGAGTGCAAGATAGAATGGCTTGTACACTTTTGATTCCGGATTATATTACGACTCAATTCTTAACAGGGCATGGGAAATTTGGTGAATACTTACATAGATTTAAAATTTCTACCTCTGCAAATTGTAAATGTAAAGAGGAAAGTCAATCTGTTAAGCACCTCTTATTTCATTGTCCATTATTTACGCACGAACGTTATCAGTTAATATTATATTTAAATTTTCTAAATTTTGACTTTACTACACCAATCTCCCGTCTCTTCTTAAATAAGCAAAGTTACAAAGTTGTTTTAAGTTTCATGAATAGTGTTTTTGCAAAATTGTAATATGTATATGTAGTTTACTGTATACTCTGTATATATGTTTAATCTATAACCCTAATATGCCATCTGGTAAAATAGGGTTCTGTATTTTTGGGAATTCAATAAATGCAAATTATAACTACTATATAACAATATTTATTTATGCTTATTTAGAGTTCCGATAATATTCAATGCAAGTAAATGCACAAAAACTCTATATAATGCGACAAACAACACAAAATGAGAAAATAATACTTTTATAATTAAAAAAATTGCGTAAAATATGAAATGTGGGGAAAAAAACCGCAAATTAGCAAATAAAGACCAAATAATGACATTGAATTCTGTGGAATTTAAAAATGTGGAAAATGATCAAAATGACCACAAAAAATTACAGTTTTTATAATCTACGGGTCATTATCAGAATGTCTGCATTAGTGGCAACGTCCATGATGTACCAGTTAAAAGATGAAATGTCATCAAAATCCAGGCCCTGCTAATAACTAAAAAAAATTATGCAATAAAAGTACGCTCTCATTTTCGGTTGTGAACAACCCCAGTGTAGGTTAATTACACTGGAAACCATATAGAGTGACTAATTTATTTATTTCCTTCTTTATTTATATTTCCCTCTGGTGTAGTTAAGGCCTTAAGGCCTTCTCTTCCACTAACCAGAGGTGGATACATTCAAACCTTACCAAATAATCTAATTAAGAATAAATAATAATAATAATAATAATAATAATAATAATAATAATAATAATATAAAGAGAAACATGATTGCATTATATAGATGTAGATTATGTTGGTGAAAACTGTAATTAAGACTATATCAAACTATAGCCTAATAATGGAAATTCAACATTGTAAGTAGAACAAATTAGTGAGAAAAATAATAATAATAATAGGTAGAAAAAGAAGAAAAGTAAAATTAAAATAAATTAAACTAATACAAAAGCAACAATTTTATCATGAAAGTAGTATATAATATAAATGTTAATGGTTGGTGGTCAAGTGATCAACTAACTTCATCTTGAACGTTCTGAGTGTTCGGCAGCCATTTATATTCTCAGGTAAGGAATTCCACAGACGAGCTGTCCCGACAGTGAAGGATGAAAAATAAAATACAGTATTGTGTAATGGTAATGGTGAGATGATGATGAGATGATGATGATGATGATGAGATGATGATGATGATGAGATGATGATGATGATGAGATGATGATGATAGCAGAAGTGAATAACGGTAGGACAAACGAGCTCAAAGGAATTATACTTGTAGTCACCTGTTCTGTCCACCACGAATTCCACTTACAACCGGAGACCGGAAATGAAATGCCGATGAGCCTGGAAAGCTAGTTACAGACTACAATACCGACTCGATTATCCGACCTTCGATCATCCGACATTCCGTATTATCCGTCCCTGTTCGCGGCACACAAAATTTATTCTTTAGTGTATTTTGGTGAACTTTATAACTGTACGATGTAGTATCCTTCGATATCCAGCAGTTTCAACTGACCGACACCGACACCTAATTTTGATAATCTAGCGAATAGTCATAAAATAAAGAAGAACCAAGCACTAGAGAAGAGCAAAAAAAAAAAAAAAAAAAAAAAAAAAAAAAAAAAAAATCAAACAAAATGATACACAGAGAAGTTTTAAGTGTGAGTATTTTTCTTATTCGTTCCTGTGCAGCAATATACCTAATTTAATTCCTGACAGGTAGATTTGAGATTGACTTTTTATTCATGGCTGCTTTAAACTTGCAACAAACATGTCAGCGAATCGTAGGTCTATTGACATTAATATTATTGCTAGCGCATTTTGTTTTTGGATTTTAACTCGGATATCTATTACAAAAATAACTTCTTTTCTGCATGGGCCTATCATAATTGCAATTATCACTGATTTAAAAAGCATTCTGGCACTTTGTTATATCAGTTTACCTTATTTTATTTATTTATTTATTTTTTTTTATTTTTTTTTTATTATTATTATTATTTTTTTTTTTGCATTATCCGACATGTTCAGTGATCCGACGTGCTCTAGGTCCAGTTTAGGTCGAATAATCTAGACTCTACTGTACTAATAAATGTTAATTCAGAGAAATAGTTGGCGTTTGAATGACATTCTTTCCGGCGGCAGCCCTGCCTGTTAGCGAGGTAAGCCATGCGTAATGAATGACAATTAATTACACCAGTATGACACTGGAATATTAAATTGATAATCGGCACAGACTGTAGCATTGATCCAGGAAGAATATGTTTAGAAGCCTGTAGGTCTACCCAATGCAGTAGTCCCAAAATTTCGACATGGTAATAAATATATTATTTTAATTTAAAACTGAAATAAGCATTTTCTTTCTAGGTCTTTAGACTTATATTATACCACTGGCATGCCACTGCCAAGTGGTTTATTGAATATTATTTTACTTCATGGGGTTCGCCGTAGCGTAGTGGTTGAGGCGCTGCGCTACAAACTGGAAGGTCGCGGGTTCGTTTCCCGATGAGGTCGCTGGAATTTTTAAATTGGCCTAATCCTTTTGGTGGCACTATGGCCCTGGGGTCGACTCAGCCCCTAACAGAAATGAGTACCCCGAGCAATCTTGGAGGTAAAGGCTGCCGGTGCGTAAGGCTGACAACCTTACCACCTTCACGCGCCGAATGTCCAAAATCTGGGAGCCTCAACCTCCTGGAACCCTCTGGGCCTCCATGGCCTGTATAGGGATCACTTTACCTCTTTTATTTTACTTCAATAATAACATAATTTCTTTTATAAAAAAGGTAACTTTCCAAAACTCGTGATTTCCCATGAAGATAAAATTCCGTTCCAAAAATAAGAATTTCGCACTAAAATGAATTTATCGCTAGACTACATTGCGTGTTTATCCCCCCGGTGTAAACAGACAATATTTCGGCCTAGAAGTCTTTGAAATTAAAGTTATTCACTCTATCAATGGTAATAACCACAATTCTTCAATCCGTCACTCATGAAAACTAATTATCTCTAAATGCAATGCATATTTGAATACCTGGGTTCTTCAGGAGCCAGAGTTGAGATGAACCAGGAAATCTGCTCGGATTCTGCAGATGCGAGCGCCAGAAGTAGCCAGGTGAGGGCGCAGAGAGGAACGACCACTCTGTAAGACATGTTGGCTGCAGAATGGTGGCCAGTGAACTCAACCAGCAGAGCTCTGGCATCACAACCTCGAGCGTGTGTGTACCGTTCGTCGTGATCACCTTACTCTTTTTATTTTTTTCCACTTTGCGCCCTCGGCAATGTGCACCCTTATGTCGGTTTATAGCATTCTACCATACTAACACTGGCGGCTGCGCGCGCTTTATTAAGTCAACTGCTAGATGTCAGAAAATCATATTTATTAACATTGATATAGTTTTTATATAAATTATATTTTATTATATATAGTTAATATCTATAAATATTATATGCATAACTTCATTTTATTACTTCCTCTGTTCGTACCATCACTTACTTACTCAATAAAGTAAAAGTAAAGTGATCCCTATACATGGACGACCAGAGGGTTCCAGGAGGTTGAGGCTCCCAGATTTTGGACATTTGGCACATGAAGGTGGTAAGGTTTTCAGCACCGGCCGCCTTTACCCCCAGGATTGCTCCTGGTACTCATTTCTGTTGGAGACTGAGTCGACCCAAAGGCCATAGTGCCACCAGAAGGATTAGGCCAATTGAAAAATCTTAATGACCTCATCGAGAATCGAACCCGCAACCTCGCGGTTTGTAGCACAGCGCCTCAACCACTACGTTACGGCGTACCCGCCTCCCACCTACGTTTAAGTCTTCGAAGTGGTATTTTCCCTTCGGGTCTCCCATTCAATACTTTTGGGATATGTCTTTCCTCCCCCATGCGTGCAACATATCCAGCCCATTTCATCCCCTGTGATTTAATTACCCTTACTATATACGGTGACGAGTGCAGGTTATGAAGCTCGTTAATATTTATAAATGTATATGAATTACTTCGTTTTATGACTTCCTCTGCCCATACCATAGGTAAGCTACTTTTTAGTAGAGGAAGTAAAGTGGAGGCAACTTCTACATATACAACTTGCTTCAAGGTAATGCCGACAGACCCTTATAATCCGCAGTAAATAACTTGAAATGAGGGTGTCTTGGACAATAGGGTTGTATATTCTGGATTTTCAGCGTGTTTTCTTGGGCGTTGAACTTGCCTGACAGCCAATAGAATTTCGTGTGCTCATTTCAGGGCTCATTTATGAATTTTTGACATTTAAGCTATGACTCCACGTGAGGCACCAAACGAGTGCCGTTCAGTCAGTACCATACCACTCCTTAAGTGCCAGACAATGGCTTAATCCTCAAAGCATCCCGACTATCTACATAGGTCTAGCCTCCACTATACTGTTATCGACCCCGAAATTCTAAGTTAAGTTATTAACATAAATACACGTTTTGAGGTCCTCTGTATCAAAAAAATACTATTTCCATAAACAGGTCTGTGTGTGTGTGTGTGTCTGTGTGTGTGTGTGTGTGCGTGTGTACACGTGAATAACCTAGCTCCAGAACAATAATCGTAGAAAAACAAAATTTTGTATTTGGGATTAGGTACCTTCTGACGATGTGACACGAAGATTAGCGACGACTTTCTCTTACGTTTAATGCCACTTTGCATGAAGAAAATTTCGTTTTTCGCGATTTTCTCGAAAAAGGCTCTAACAATTTTGTTTAAACTTTGTATATGGGGTGCTTATACTAAGAGGTAAAACTTTTAATTGAAACATTGTTTCGTAAAAATTATCTGAAGGGTAGTTAAAACTTACTCATTTCATACACTTGCCACGCGAATAATGCGACTTTAAATGAGGCTGAGATAATGCAATACGTTCGTGTGCTTTACACTAGGATATTAAGGGTAGAGGAAGTTGCGTGGTTCACATTTAAAAAAAATATATTGTTGCTTTCATTGTTCAGCAATACCGGGTTGGAGGTGGTAAAAAGAATAGCAAAATAATATAAAATACACGATAGGCGAATACTACATTACTCAGGATAATACCTGCATTCTGAGAAACCTGCAGGACATTCATAACTAAGTTTATGACATGTCATATTTTTATCCTGACCTCCATTCTTGCCGCAAACACAAATTAAACATGAATTGCACATTTGTTTTTCTAATCGGACCGTTTTTATTTTGCATATCAAGTCATATTTGGGCAATTTTCATGGTCTTCGTCATATTTGTAATTTAACGTCATATTTTGGTTATAAATTCGGCAAAAGAGCACAGTAATGCAGTGTGTGTACTAATTAGCCTATCGACTTAAATTATTTTCCGAAAAAAGTCAAATATTTTGGTTTTATTATAGTTGAAATGTGAAGGAACAAAAACAAATAATAGCACATTTTTTGCACAATTACCTCTTCCTCCTTGTTGTTAACAACTTCCAATAGACATGTTTTAAAAATATTTTCAGTTCACATTTGCAGTGGTATCGGAAGATTAGAAGTTATTTACAAGTAAAACTGTAAATCACCTGCCAAATTGTTTAAAAAATGATCATCTGATTAAATTAATGTGATTAAACGCTTTAAATAGGAACATTTATTTTTAGAAAATACATTCTTTTATGAATTCATATTTAGGATTTTTGGGTCACATTTAGTAATTTTTGGGGTCATATTTACAGCCATATTTTAAATTTTTTTTAGGTCATAAACATCCGAACCCTATTCATAAGAAATACGTATAGGCGGCGCGCAAATGTTTTAGACAGTGGGACGGTCTACAACCGGCCCTATGTAAGAAAGTATCTCTGTACACTTTTATAAAGATACGATTAATGCGCTGGAGTAAGACAGACATACTCGTTTACTTCAGGACCAGTTCTATTATAGAACGGACTGTATATAGGTACCCATTCCTCTGTGTAAAACGTTTGTGCGCCGACTATACTCCTTTTAACATTCCACTTAAATATTCACGAGGTAAGTAGTTGGTTTCGATTCTGCTTGGTCTAGCGCAAGACTGAAAAAGCTTTAGGTTTTATAAGCATAAATTATGATGCAATGAATGTAATTGAAAAATTCATGTAAGCACATAAATAAGATAGCTGCTACTGTCCTCCGTAGAAGGCAACAAGACCTGCTGACCAGGCTGAGGATTGGGCACTTCAACCTTAGTCTTAGTATTCTTATAAAGAAATATGTTAAGGATCCATGCCCGAAATATAAAGGGGATGTAACATCCTCTCATCTTATTCTGGAATTTTCAGGGTTATTGTATCTAAGAAGTGTGTTAAATATCAACGGAGACTTACAATGTAAGTTATTTTAAAATGTTGAAGGATGTGTTAAAATTATCTCACTTTTGGAATTATCACAGTTAAAATCTATACGATATATTCATTTAATTCATAGTTTGTTAATAGCTGCAAAATTACTTCCTGTCCTTTTTTAATATTTAATGTGTTGTCCTTTGGCGGAATTTCAAGTTACGATATATATATACGTTTTTAAGATACTTCATTTCTTGTATCACTTGTATCAATATTAATGTATTAATTATTGTGGTCGCTGGTGACCCTGTTTGTTAAAAAGCGACCTTAAATTAATTAATTTTAAAAAAAGCTACAATAGAAATTGCAAGGAAACTATTTTGACATCCTAAAGGGAGACCAACAGAAAAAAAAAGTTTGGTTAGTTTGCCTATAATAGAAACGATTTTGTTAAAGTGACTAAGAGACGTGCCCCCCTTGACATTTGCCAGTGTCAAGAAATGACTGAATGTTTGTTCTTGAAAACGCCATTGAGTCATAAACCACTAAATTACTAACGCTTTACCAGGCAAAAGCGGGTGGTTTAAACGGTTACTTGGAGTATGTTGTACCTTGCAGCACGTCAACCGTAGGCCTACCGGTACGTTTCCGGACATTTTTGTTTAGTTTTTATTTTTAAACAAACAAACAAAATTATTATACCTTACATGTGTAACTTACTTTCCTTGAAAATCCCAGATGAGCAAAGTTCATGTTTAGGGGCTGCAACTATCATACTTATTAAATAAGAGAGAACAGATAAATTTACAAATAAGCATACAAATTAAATACATAAACTGAAAGCAATTAAACATTTTGTATAGAAAAAATTTAAAGCACAAGATTCAGAATGACAAAAACAGGAATCTATTTTACAAATATGTTCATTAGAAATAGAAATAGTTGAAAAAAATTAAAATGAAACAAATGAAAGACAAACATGTTTTATTGTTTATATTAATACAGTTTTTCTTTTTTTAAATCGTATCTTATATTGGTTGACACTAAATTTTATGAAATCAGGATTCTGAGCAACAAAATTACTGTAAAGTTTCAAACCATAATTTAGACCATGTAATTGCCCAGTAGGCCTAGTAGTCTTGCATTCTGGGTCTCTGTTCAAAACATTATTTACTCGGTACCCTCCGCAAGCCCTAGAAGTTTGTATTGGGAATTTCCGAGCGCCCTGTATTTATCTCTTGTAGTTTGTTTCAGAATCTGCACTGAAATATGATCTATGCATACATCAGGGAATTCTATCATGAGACATCTCTTGGAGGATTTGCAGAAATCGGCAAAAGATTGCCTTTATTCGATAAGTAAGTAATTTCGCACCTATGACTGGAAGTTCTTATGTCAGTTAAAAGATAGATCGAAGTCTATACAAATAAATTATAAGAGACGAAAATTATAATTTTGAACTTTAATTTAAAAAATTACTTATAAGGCATAAGTCAGCATAATTTTAATCAAAATGAAAGGGAATACAAAATTCGATTCGTTAGAATTTAGAACCTACCATTTTTGGGGAAAAAAATAGGCTAATATATTCTGGTAGCTATCCAATGAAACTTAGATTATACTGAGTGTCAGTTCCAATTAAATGTTTCAGATTGATCTGGATAACATCAGTTGTAATTTGCTGCTTCATGTCAGGGTATTTGATTCTGTCATCGCTGTTGAAATTTTATGATGACCCTACAATTAAATCAGTTTCAATGGAAATGAGGGAAGACCAGTATTACATGCTTGCGGTTACTGTTTGCCGATCCAATCCCCTGAACGAATCCAAGCTCCAGGAAGTCTTGGAGAGGTGAGAAATAAAGCAGAATAAGTGATACTCAAAATGCTTGGTTTTAGTAGTACAGTCGGTCAAATAAAAAACGTCGGGCGGTATTTGGTTAAGTATCACGAACGAGCATATGCGCATGTACAGGAAGACTTAAGGTTAGGTTCACACCTGTTCTTGTCTCTCCATGTATTTTCTTGATTATTTAGTCAGTTTTGTTCCAAAACAAACATGTATGGAAGGCTGTGGCTATATGTCTCACATCCGCCATTTTCTTGGTTGCAAATTCTTATAATATTAATAATATTAATAAATTCGCAAGGAATATGATTATTCAAGGAGCATTTTTTAAAGATTTTATTTTATAATACCGGTACTTGTAGTGCAAAACCAATAACTTACGTTCAACTTCTGCAACCAATCTAGCATCGAAATACGCGGCCGGCCAGATCCACGATTCCTATGAAAACTTCCGGTCGCATTAAGAAATATGGTCTTTAAGAAATATGGAACCTTCTCGATGCTTCAGAGGCCGAAAAATGCAGGTCAGTTACAGCCCTAACTACACTTTCTTTCAAGCTAGCATTTGTAGGCCTATGTGGCGCGATGACACACAGCAAAATGAATTATAACAATACATTAAGGTGAATATCGTGTGTTGCGCTTTCCGCGTAGTTCATTTTTTCCCTCCTGTCGCCTGGCCTCATATGTTCCGAGAATGGCGTGTATTTTATGTTTTTTATAGGAAACTTGTGAACTAATGCATTAAAACTTTAATTTTAACCGCATTATTTGACCGATTGTACAATTTAGACCTAATAATAGTCTAGGTGGACATCCAACTTTCTTTATGCATATCTTTCAGCACCTGGGGACACATGGCAGACGACGAAACACAAGAACATTACAGACAATTCTTGAGAAATGTAACGAATTTTTCATACAACAACGTTGAGGCATTTTCTCACTTCGAAAAAATTAATGATTCTCTTCTAGAAGGATATAGAAATCTCACCCACAAGGTAAGAATCTTGTAAATAACCCTTACTTTCAAATTAAAAATAAAATCAGGTAAACTGATGTAACAAAGTGTCAGAAAGCGTTTGTTTAATCAGTGATAATTGCAATTATGATATGCAGAAAATAAGTTATTTTTTTAATCGATTTCCGAGGCAAGCTCTAGATCGATTCATTAAGCAGGGCGTATGAAAGAACAAAGGTTTAGTTTGATAAGCATTTGTGAAGGAATTTGTGGGTAGTGTTATTTGTCAAAGCTAATTGTATTGCAACTTTCAACGCCGTATATGAATACTGTAAAACAATATGTTGCCATGAGAACCGATTTGCATTTGATAAATTCTGTCTTAATATATTGCCATAAAATAGGCACTCCGGTACCGGTCAAGCTATTTGGTCCAGTATCAATAGGCTTCTTCCCATGGACGTTATAAATGCGTAGGCCTATACCAAGTTTCATGAAAATCCGATAACAGTTGTGAGTACATCAAACAATAGATAAAATCTTGCTTTATATATCGTATAATTATTTAACTTTCTCCAATGTATATTGACACCAAGACGAGCAATACATATTTGAGAAATTCAATGCCTGAAAATTGTAGTAGGCCTACTTACTTTTAAAAACTAAGTAAGAACTTCTCTTGAACAACAGAACGGCCTGAATCATACATTCACAAACTCACAATAACGAGAGCTTTCAGCTGCAATACTCGTCCTGGCACCTAAAGGAAAAAATTGAGTAATAAGTGATGAGGAATTTTTGTCTTTACCTAAGCTATCCCATGATTAATGATGTATAATCATGTGTGTTTTTAGGTAGCTAACACCATCACGCTTGATACACCAACATCGATGAGTTTCGGTTCTGGAGATTCCTCTACGTTTGGATACGTGGTCAGTGACTTTGGACTCTGTTGGTGTTGGAAATGCCACTATGGCCACACCAAGGACTGGAGGTAAGTCTGTTATATTATAATCGGGTTCTTTTTCTCTCTCTCTCTTAGATATAGTACGTAGAGAAAATTTCTATTCGATCCTAAACTTCGAAATATGTTGGCATTAATACAAGTTTCTGGGGCTCCTACATCCAAAAATACTATTTCCAGGAAAATGTTTTTGTATGTGCAAAGGCTGGCAAATAGTGGCAATATATCTATAAAATCCCGGTGAATTGCTGGAAATTGAAATAGCTTTTGGTAGATGTTGGTTGGTTTTCCAGCATACTACAAAGCAAATTGGAGTCCTCTATCACTAGAAATGACTTCACACTAACAAGAAAAAAAGTGAGCTGGCCACATCGGCCGCCGTGAAATGAAAAATGAAACGATTAAAACGAACCACAGCTTCGTGATCCTTACCCAAATCATGCATAAACGATTAAAAACTATTTTTTAAGCTAAAAACCCGGTTTCGATATGTATTTCACGACTAAAGTGCGCTGCCCGGGGAAAAAACGACCTCAGATTCGAATTCCCTAGCCCCCCTAAAAAACCCCGCATAGTGAGTTTCGTCCAAATTATTCAATGTTTTCCCATTTTTTAGTGCTTTCATGATCCCCTTCTGTCCCTTCTATGTAATGTTATAAACAAAGGAATCAAGTAGAACGGGTTAAAATGGAAGCGATCGGCAAACTGTCGTGTTATATTGCAAAAAATCGATTTCAGCGATGCTCTTTTTTCGAGCAAGGCCACCTTCAATTAAGTTTACAATTGAATACAGTTTTGTCAATAGGTGGCATTGGGTCTACACGGAAACACCAGCTGAAATATTATATTAGAAGATATGATACATATAGGCCTAATGCTTTTTTAAATTAGGGGCTTTAGGTAGACAAAGGGATAATTATTAATACAAAATAAACAAATAGCCCTATTTATCATTACAGTGATTTCAGTAACAACTTTAGGAAAGAAAGAAAGAAAGAAATAACTATCGTGCAAGTACAATGATAAAATGCTCGTACACCTTCTCATTTAAGCCTATGTGGTTCAGGAGTACAGATTATGGCTTCAGATTCTTTTAATGCAGTAAGTTGAAATGTTCCCCAAAACATTGTGGTGGGTTCGTACATGCATGTTTTTTTTCTTTTTCTTTTTCTTTTTCTTTTCTTTTCTTCTTTTTTTTCCCCCTCATACCGTCTGTTGGTTGGGTGTGACTTGTCTACGACTACTTCCTATAATATAATAATAATTCCTTTAGTACAACCAATGGTCATACAATGAAGCTCCGTTGGAATGAAATATGGCAGGAGCAGTCCACCAAAAATTCCACATGGATCCACCGAGATTAGATCCCGAGTCCCAGCGGTAGAAGGCGAGCGGTCTAACCACTCAGCCATGGGGTGGCCCACTTCATATAATATAACAAACATCAAGCTCATAAGCTTCAAATTCTGCCTCGTTAACAACTTGACTTTGCGTAAGTCACTGAGTAGGCACAAGAAAGTCGCAAGATCGTTGCTCGGGTAGAAGAAGTCTTGTGAGTGCTTGCAGGAGACCTCAGAAAGAATTTTAACTGAGAATGTGATAATGAGTTTTTGGGTTGAACATAATAATTTGCTTGGTAATGTAATGTACAGAAAGTTTGTGGAAGCAATAAGTAATTTATCAAACTACCTTTAAAATATATTTTCACTAGTGGCATAGGGAAGTGGGGGAGGGGTGGCCAGAGGTCCGGACCTCCCCCGAAATCACAGCCTAAAATGTTATTCAAGTTATTTAAGCTCTATTTTGCCAAATATTTAATTATATACTTTAATAATAAAATGGTGAACTTGTAAACCTGGGCCTATTAATTCCATTGTTCCATGTGTTATTTAACTTTTCTTATAAATAGTAATAAGTGTTACAACTTTAATAACGATTTCTTGTATAAATTGGCATCTCTAACTAGTTTTTCAGTGCTAAAATAGCGTAACATATGACTTTCATTAGTTCAATATTTAAACGTTTTCCGGAGGTGAGCCTTCAAACCCCTCTTTTTTGGGCACTTTCGACCCTCGTCGAAATTATTTTCTGGCCACGCCACTGCTTTTCATCTGTTTTTGCCATCGCGAGAAACCACTGCAATAAAACTGCCAGCATAATTCAAACATTTGGTACATCAACTGATTCGCTTACGTAATTACTCAGCGCGTCACAGTCGGCCTTGCTTTGATAAAACCAGTCAATTCTCAGCCATGCAGAATAGCAGTTGGTTTCGTTACGAGCTCCTTCCCAAAATTATTGCTGCGGGTAGTTTCGGTTTTCGACAGTGCGAAGTGTTAAAATGCACAGAGGATATACAAACTAGAGGAGACGACCATTTCACTTCCGACACGATGTTCGTACATCTTCAGCTTCAACCACCAGGTCAGTCTCCTAAAGTGTACGACGTACTGGTGAAGGCAGCGCCCAAAGATGAACACTTCCGCAAATACATGGACGTAGAGCAGCTTTTTCGTAACGAAATTATAGCGTACACTAAAACTATACCTGCTTTTAGAAACTTCCTGATCAGTCGAAATAAAATCTCAAGTTATTTTGATTTGTTCCCAAAATGCTACTACACTAATCCTGAAATTGGTAATGAAATAATTGTCCTAGAAGACTTCCGTCCGTTCGGGTTTTCAGTGGCTAAAGAAAGATTAATTTTGGACTACAATCACTGTTCTCTCGTGATGAAGGCGCTAGGCCAATTTCATGCTCTCTCATATGGGATGAAGAAGATTGAGCCAACCACTTTTGCTTCCGTCATAAATTCTTTCCAGCAAATTTTCTCTTCTGACGGTGATTTTTATCACATAACTTTAAAGGCCATAACTGATTATATGGAGAAAAATAACATACTTGATGATGAAATGATGAGAAGGTTTAAGAAAAGAATTGAAGATCCCAGTGCACTTGTTACGGAAATGGTAGTGCCTAAAGAGCCGTATTCCGTTATCTGTCACGGAGACTTCTGTAGAAATAATGTTCTATTTAAGTATGACGAAGGCAAACCCTGTGGAATCAAATTCATTGACTTTCAAATGATGAAATATGTATCTCCAGCTATCGATCTAACTTTATTCTGCTTCTTGAATACAACTTCGGAATTCAGAGCAAAGTACTGGGACAAACTTTTCGAGATTTACCACAAATCTCTAATCCAGAGTTTGGCTGATATCCTGGATACCAGTGTTGCGAACCTTCAATCTGCATACTCCATCGAGGTTTTCCAGCAAGAATTTCGCAACTATGCATTCTATGGTTTCTTAGTTTGTAACTTCCTTATTCCTGAGATGATGGCGGATGTAGGAAGTCAAATAAACCACGACGAAATGTCTCGAAGGTCCACGGTAGAATGCGCTGAAGCTTACGCAAAAATTGGTGGTGAAGACGCAACTGCTGCTCTTGCTATTATAGTCAAGGACATGGCATTGATGGGAGCATTTTGAGAAGTTTATTCTAAGAACCCTTTGTGAGTAAGTGAATCCTTATAATGTTGTATTGACATCACCACATAGGCTACAGTCAACCCTCGATATAATGCACCTCTTTACAGTGCCACCCTCGCACTGCACCAATAAATGCAAGTGAAAGGATCTTCTCACATATAAAATACATAAGAAACCTCGTTACTGTGCCAATTCATTTAGTGCCAGTGAATATAAGACAAGATTTTTACAAAATATAGCTTGCAGAGATTTTTCTTTCAGTTGGAGAATTCTTTAAAAACTGGTGTGAATATTAGGAAGATTATTTCAGAAACATACTACACCGTATTTCCAAGAAGTGAGTGTTCTCCTGCCACTAACTGTAAATGTAGTGCGGCGGAAAGAGGACGCTTTGTTAAGAAGTCATACATACATAATGCGTGAGGATGGAGCAGGTAGAAAGAGCCCTTCATGCAATGAAACATTCAAAATTTTCACTTCTTTTAGTCCAGTGTCCATTCAGGTGTAAACACTATACTACAATTATCCCGTTAGCGTTAATCACTTACATGGACCCACATTATTTGTAACCCCTTTGTGTAGCACTGGACATATTATACTGTAATAAATTGAGTTGCTGTACAGTTGTTTATTTTGTGCTAAAGTTCCCTATTTGCCTTTTATTTAATTTTCTTTCATAATACAGTACAATAAATTAATACAGCACTGCATTATGCCGTTTTTATTTTAAAAAATAAATTTCGTTTTAGTGCCACCGTAATTTTGTGCCACTAAATATTTAGAGAACAGATGGTGGCACTATATCGAGGGTTGACTGTAGTAATATATAGAACTGTAATTTCTGTGCTCCCCTTAGAGAGTTGTTAATATGTAGAGAGCGCACAAACCAAATGGCGAAAATAAATGAGTTCGAGTAGGGGATGTTCCAACAAATATTTGTATTGTAAGGTTTGTTTATAAGCCAAGTTCGTTATTACTGAATCCCTCACAGGCTCGATCTTATTCATTATTTTTATAACAGGAATATCATTAGAATAGTGTCCTAATGGTGATACAATGCAAACTTTTAAGGGACTTATGAACATAGCCTAAAATGACAACAGAGAAAAAACATATTTTGATGAGTCTGTTAGAAAATTGTCTCTTTTTTTTCTATTATTTCTAGTGTTTTTCCTCTTTCTGTAGAGAAGGTAATCAGTTTATATGTATTTAGCAGCCACTGTCTGTTCGTCTACACATATAGTTGGGAGCTGACGAGATGATCCGTGATTTGGTGGTGGTATGCAGGGTGAAGACAGTGTTGTGCTATAACTGCACGTGTAGGGGAGCGCTGCTATTGGCTGCAGATAAGAACTCCATAGTCATGCCAGGGATCATCTCGTCAGCTCCCAACTGTACCTCCAAGTAAAAAGTGTGTTTTTAAGATGTTTACTGGGAAAATGACAAGTGTCGAATCCAGTAGACACTTTTGTAATTTTCTTAGAACAATAATATATATATATATATATATATATATTATTATGAGTGGAAGGGAAGTCTGCCATTGTGTTGCATTACATCATCATCATCATCATCAATGTTTAAGTTGAAAATATAGTATATATATATATATATATGTATATAAAATAACAGAATAGAATGTTTTGTTGGTTTGTCGAAGAGGGTTTTATAACACACTCCCAAACCAGTTTCACACTGTTCTTAAGCTTGAAACATTCCTATCTTTCACAATTTCAATTTTTTTTTTTTTTTCATTCTCTTATTTTCAAGCACATGGCCTGCTTATTTCTCCATGTTTTATGAGACAAACTATAAGCCATTTCATGAATGATTGAAAGGTTTGTGGCTAGCCATACCTCTAGAGGAGTGGATCCCAACCTTTTTCAGCTGGCCTATTCCTATTCCTTATCGGAATTCCTCCACGGTCCATCGGTCCATGGTGGAGTAAAAAACCTTATTTGTATTGTATCCCTTCCTTATGTATATATAATTTACCATCAAATATTGCAAATATATATAAGCATATAAATGCTTTTTTGAAGATACAGATTAATTATTGATAAACAATTTGTGTTCTGATTTGAAAATGGTTAACAAAATATAAGCACTTTGTAGCAAAACATTTATTTAACAATAGATATATGTTTGCAATATATGCAACAAGTGATTTCATATTCACTAACAAGTGTTTCTAGGTGAAGATAAAAACTACAAATACAAAAGTACACAAAGAACCAAGAAAACAATCAAAACACAATTTTATTGGTTTCGATTTTTCTTATATTTTCTGATGGTTTATTCGATGGTTTCTAATAGTTTTAGGATCGAGTCGCGACCCACCTGTAACCCTTCTGCGACCCACTAGTGGAATGCGACCCACCGGTTGGGAACCGCTGCTCTAGAGGATAGATATCACACCATTGTGTGTTGACAGCTACTACGTTAAGTTAATACCTTGCTTCACTTTAAACATGAACTGCAGAGGTGAAGGAAGCAGTCACCCATCCAAGTTTCCACCAGAACTAGCATTGTTTAACCCAGTTATCAGCATAGAAGTGCTATGACTACTAGTCCATTGGAGATCCCCTATTTTTTTTATTATTATTATTTATTTAATTTAATTTGCAATGGGAAAATATTAATTACTGCTGTTTCCATTCCAGAAGTACTGTTCACAACATCATTAACATGACTGAACTTGAAAGTGAAGATGCTTTAACATATTACACAGAAACACAAATTAAACAACTGCAGAAAGATGACAAGGTAAAATTCATTAAAAAGGGACAAGGTAAAGAATGATTCATGTTATGATGATTTATTCTTCTATAACCGATGCTTATCCTATTTTACCCACTCCCCTTAGAACAGTCAATCAATAAACAACAACTCAATTAGTTGTAATCAGAAAAGATCCTAACTTCCCAAGTTCCAAGAAACATTTGCTCTATTGTAGTTACAATACAAAGAATCTGCTCACCGTGTGGATCCGACATCAATGCAGAATGACGTCAAGCTGTATGATGATCAGTACTGTCCACAGTAAGAAATCAATTCAGTACTCACACAGAAAAGAAATAGCTGCACTATCAGAAGTCCGCAAAGAAGACACCATAAAACCGATAAATAATCAGTATGGACAATGCAATTGGGGTATGCCATAGCGTAGTGGTTGAGGCGCTGCGCTACAAACTGGAAGGTCGCGGGTTCGATCCCCGATGAGGTCGTTGGAGTTTTTCAATTGCCCTAATCCTTCTGGTGGCACTATGGCCCTGGGGTCGACTCAGCCTCTAACAGAAATGAGTACCAGGAGCAATCCTGGGGGTAAAGGCGGCCGGTGCGTAAGGCTGACAACCTTACCACCTTCATGTGCCGATGTCTAAAAATCTGGGAGCCTCATCCTCCTGGAACCCTCTGGGCCACCATGGCCTGTAATAGGGAACACTTTACTTTTATGGACAATGCAATTGTATTCTTTGGTAAAGAAAAAGATAGTATAGGAAGAAGTCATCTTAACGTGGAATCCACTATAAAATTTTGTGTTAGTACATTTCCCCGATCAAGCATACAAAAACAGAACAAAAAGTCTTATTCCAGTTGGTAGGTAATAATAGTTGTTTATGGATTTCATTTTGTTCTGGTAAGAATGTTATTTATATTAAAATATAGATAAAATGAACCTTAGACCCTTACCCTAAAACTTGTCTGGGTCCATAACACACACATTTAATTGAATTTGTAGAAAATGGCCCTTAACCTTTACAGAGTTTAATTTATATAGTAATATTGTAAAGGAATCATCAAGTGAAATTATCAATGAGCTCAAGTTTGAAGTCAGATAAAAAAAATTCAGGGCAATAATAAACATAATAAGTGGATAAAAATCCTCACAGTTTACATAAGGCATTAGTATTACTCTATTACTCCCATCGCTTTAAGCAATCGATCAATGTGACACATTTATATGTCTGTAGCAGTGAAAAGGTTAAAAAGGTAATGGCGATCATTATTTTTATTTAAGATGGCACATTACTTTCAAAATACTATAATTATAAAGCAATCACTTTTGTTCAATAATTTTTCTCAACATTATGTACACTCTCCGCAGGTCTACATCCACAAACCTGTAGACTTGGCAAATTACTTACGTCCAGATTGGATTATAGATGGTTACAATTCCCCAATGCTGTATCAGAAAACTCACAAACATGAAGCGGACGAGTCTATCAAAGAGCTGAGCATCTCACAACGAAAATGTCGCTACAGCCATGAGAACAACCTCAAGATATTTCCATGGTATACTTATGAGGCCTGTATGATGCAATGTCGTCACGATCTAGCTATCAAACTGTGCTCCTGTGTTCCTCACATATATCCAACATCTGAGACAGGTAAATACAAAAAACTGCATTTTCTCCTTGTCTAATGCAGAACAAAAAATTTCAAGAATTTCAGTTCCTGTTATTATTGACATAAGGTATAAGCTATAGCATAAACTGCATAACGATGAGCTTCATAACCTGTATTCTTCATCGGACATAGTAAGGGTAATTAAATCACAGAGGATGAAATAAGCTGGACATGTTGCACGCATGGGGGAGGAAAGACATATCTCAAAAGTATTGAATGAGACACCCGAAGGGAAAAGACCACTTGGAAGATCTAGATAGGTGGGAGGACAATATTAGGATAGATTTAAGGGAAGTAGAATTTGCAAGGGATCACTGGAGTTAGCTCAGAATAGGGTTGAATGGCAGGCTCAAGTAAGCGCGACAATGAACCACCGGGTTCCATAAAATAGATCATATTCCTTTAGCTTGCTGAGGAATATTGTCTATTGTCATTGAGTAAGTAAGTAAAAGCTATAACATTACAGGTTTCTGAGATTTATGAAAACTTCCCATGCCCTATTTATTCTTTACATGTAAAATATTGCAGCAAATATCTGCTTTAAATATGCAGCATTAAATGAATTAATGAATGAATAAACAAGTATACAAAGAAACACTCTATCTAAGTAAACTGTCTCCTCTATTTAAAAAAAATCTTCTTTGGAACCTTAGCATAATTTCCTTTACCCTCAATATATTCCAGTATGGAGTGCATGGGTCTATTGCAGTAATGCCCAGGCACACTCTTATGGTTCTCCTTTCTGAACAAAAATTAGTGAAGTCGTTTAAAATTGAATCTTAAAGCCGTTGAAGCATAGAACAGTTGGCCATACCTATCACCATAGCTCACATGTTGACTCACTCACTCAAAGAGTAGCATAAGTTTAATTTCCAAAATTTAACAATCGCATACCATAGGGTTGCCATATGCCCGGTTTCTCCCGGACACGTCCTCTTTTTTAAAGTTATAATTTCTGTTCGGGTGGAAATTTTAATTTTGGAAAAATATCCAGGTTTTCTGAATGGATGGGTTATTAAACTATAAATTCAATTACTTTTTTTTTTACATGAGCCAACAGGCCTCGAGCCTAACAAGCCGAGCAGAGCAGAGCATATTGCTAGTTCAATATAATTAAAAGCATTTCACTTGTAAGGAATTCCATGCCTATGTCTTAAGTAAGAAACCTTTGCTGACCTACAGAGAAATACGCTTGGTTCAACGAAGGTCAAAGTGCATTAAAAGTTAAAAATCTTGAGGCAACTGTATTTCCACTTGTACTTATAGTTGCATGTAGAATAGGCCTACTGAATGTATTGAAACATAGTATTTTATTCTTTTGAGTCAACATACCAGTACTTGAATATTATAATTACTTGTTAAATGTAAACTAAATCAGTTCAGTTACATAATTAATATAATTAAAAATTTGAATGCTGTTACCAACACATTATATTTCCTTTGCTCTATGAATAATAAGGGCTATAAAATAACCTCATTTAGTTATTGTGTAGATAGATATCGACAAAAATGTCCTCTTTTTTACTCTTGGAAATATGGCAACCCTAGCATACCATCATTAATTTCTTGTGTATTAAAAAATGGTAACCTATTTAACAAACACCACAGTGTTACACCCCTTGTGGCAATAGTAGAAAAAAGTGAATCGTGATTCAGGATACTGAGTTGACGAAAAGGAGTCACTGAATAAGCATGTTCAAGGATTGAGAAGTCTTTCAATTCACAGGTTTTTTTTTTAACATTTCTTGAAGCAAATCACAGTTTTCATAATTTATTTACAAAGAAATCAATTTATTTCATTAACTGAATTATGATTCGTTCGTTCAGTACAATGTTCGTTCATTATGGTCAACTTGTTTATGATTCACCACTCATTCACGATTATCAAGACTTGTAAAATTAAGAAATTGTTTCTATTCTGTATTATGCAGTAAAGTTAAATTAGAAAATAGATCTTTTGTAATCTGGATAAAGTTGCAAGGAAGAAATCAGTATAGTATTTCTTTTTTTTCCCCAACTTGGTTCCTTAAGTTTAATATTGGCACACCCTAATGAATAGTTATATGAATGCACATTCAGTTGTCCCAGTCTCATTCAAAGTCGTATTACATCATCTGTTACCAGAGGAACTAGAGTAATGGTTAGCTAAAATGCAGGGGACCAAAACTAATCAAATTTGCATTGGAAATTCAAATTATATTGACACATTCCTGATATTTGCAAATGCTTTCAAGTAAATACGATAATTTAAAATCTTGTTCATGTAGAAATTGAAATCCTAAGGCAACAAGATAGTTTTCTTAATGATGAACAGTAAATGAACAGTTCAAGGAAATCAAAGTAGCTTACAGTTAATTAAATCAGAATTTTGTCAATTTTGATTATAACTGTAAAAAGTTCTTGCAGTTTGCACAGCAAGACAAGAAAATCAAAGTTGCTGCAGAATCTGTTCTTAAACATAAGGTAATAATTGCTTAGTAACTTAAGAATTAATTTATTCAATGTATTACAGATGTGAAGACATGCAGATTGCCTGGACTTCTATGCCTCTCAAAATACAAAGGTTCGAAATGCATCATTATTATTATTGTTATTATTATTATTATTGAGTGTTCCTCCTAAAAGCAAAACTCGAAGTTTAGTCCTTAAATTTACCTCTCTATACATCCCTATAACATTGGTTTCTTTCTTAAGTGTACCGATCGATACATTATATTCTTTTCTCCTTGAAGCCTTCTACATCTGAATTCTTTTTTTTTCCAGATTCGAAGTTCACTCAATATTTCCTTCAATTAAATTTTGACGCAATGAATTTTTCCTCAATATGTATACTACCAAGTTTGCATTCCTCCACACAAATTTGTTTAAGATTTCTCTTAATGCAGCTCTTCTCGAGACATCTTTATTTGTTGGTTTCAAAATTATAGAAGTTTTGTTTGTTTGTTTTTAGGTAGATTTTCGAAGAAAAATCTACCTATTGCAATGGATACCACTTTATGATTTTCGAAACATTCTTTCATATCTTTACGTTTCATGCTCCCCTAAGTACGAAACCACCACCCGGTCAAAAAAAAAAAATTTGTGATATTTATATAATTATGAAAATTCGAAACTTTTGAAACCACGTCTTGTGGGGTATCGTTGAAAAGCTCTTGATGAGTACTCTACAAATCAATAAATAGTTTCTTGATAGCTCTCATATGACGCGAGATTTTAATGTTTGAAAATAATAACACTTAAAAGAATTATTACAATATCATAATTTTGTCTTGTTTAGCGGCTTTGCTAATTTTATTCATTGTTGATCTTGCGCACGGCCTCCCAGAATATTATATCCTATTCTTGTTGTCAAAACAAATGATTGTAGGCTCTTCCTCTTTACCGAATTCAGTTCTTATTACTGCAGGTTTACCATGCCAAGGCTAAAGAAAAAGAGTGCTATGCAGCGACAATAAATTAAACCAAAAGCACTTCGAAATCTACCTCCGCCTGTAGGCCTGCCTAAAGGGATTTTTTTTTTTGGCATGCTGTTCAAGTTTCTAAGAGTTTGGAAATTTGTGTGTGTGTGTGTGTGTGTGTGCGTGTGTATGTATGTAGCCTGACTACCTCCCACCCTGGCAGCCCGAGTTTGATTCCCGACCAAGTCAGGGGTTTTTCAGCGGTGGAAAATTTCCTTCTTGGGTTCAGGACTGGGTGTTGTGTCCTTTCATTCCCGTCCCGCGAGAGGCAATGGCAAATCTCCGCGGTATCACCCTTGCCTGAATCGCCTCGGACAAGTCATGGTTGACATCCCATGGCTTCATCCTAGGTCTGGACCTGCCTTAGGCCCAAACACTCATCATCATCATCATCATCATCATCATCATCACATATATATACATACATACATACATATATACATACATATATACATACATATATACATACATACATACATACGTACATACATACATATATACATACATACATACATATCCTAAGATGAAAGGAACAACTAATTTTTACTATGCAAAAATCTCTATAGGGCCGTGTTAGGGTTTAGATGTACATTCAACCCTCGATATAATGCCACCGTCCATTCTCTAACATTTGGTGGCACAAAGCGAGGGTGGCACTAAAATGAAATTTGATTTTAAAAATAAAAATTGCACAATACAGTACTGTATTAAGAAAAATTAAATAAAATGTAAATAGAGAACTTCAGCACAAAATAAAATACACTTACTGAACTGTACAGTAACTCAATATATTACAGTATATGTCCAGTGCTACAGTACACAAAGGGGTAGAAAATCATATGGGTCCATGTAAGTGATTAACTGTAACTGAGTAACTGTAGTGTAGTGTTTATCAGCTAAATGGTCACTGTACTAAAAGAAGTGAAAGTTTGAAATGTCTCATTGTACGAAGGGCTCTTTCTACCTGTTCCACCCTCACGCAGGCTGTCTGTCCAACTTCTTAACATAGCTTCCTCATTCCACCGCACTACATTTACACTTAGTGGCAGGGAACTCTCACTTCTTGGAAATACAGTACAGTATGTTTCTTAAATAATCTTCCTAAAATTACACCAGTTTCAAAACAATTCTCCAACTGAAATAAAAGTCACTGGAAGGTACATTTTGTAAAAATCTTATCTTATATTCACTGGCACTAAATGAATTGGCACTGTAACGAGGTTTCTGATGTATATTTATATGGGAGAAGATTTGTTCACTTGCATTTATTAGCGCAGTGTGAGGGTGGGACTGTAAAGAGGGGCATTATATCAAGGGTTGACTGTATATACTGAAATTATTTATAAACTTGATATATACAGTAGGAGCAAGAAGGAGGTAAAGGCATCTCTACAAAGAAAAGAAGAATGAGAAGATTAATTGACTCAAGCCGAACTGAAAGTCCAAGTAATAGAAACTATACATGAAATCATGTGAGTTTCACTAGTCTGTTGTAAATTTTGCAAACATAATCTGAGGAATTCCATGTGATTCCTTTCACTTTGTAGACGTAATTTACTTGCTGTAACCATCACTGGTACTTTACAATCTCACATACCTGTAACCTGCTAATTTACTTAACATTTTTTTCTTTTTAGATCAGTTGCTAAAGCCTACAAAAGTTAAAGGCTTTCAATGCAACTGCTTGCCACAATGTGATTATGTGGAATTTTCATTTGGAGCAGGTGGAAAAATCAAGTGAGTACCTTGTGCCATAAAAAGTTACACAGAGTTCAGAAAATGTTTACTACTGAAGACCTCCCCCTACTGTACATACAGAAAAGAATAGACTTATTTAAGATAAAACGAATTTAACCAATTCAACTTAATTTTCAGCCCAACTATGGCTTCCACAATACAGTCCATTACAATTAAGAAGCAAGACATAAGACCAATGGTGTACCATCACACTGTGCTATACTCCAAACTCGACATGCTGGGTAAGTAAAATTTTATTTTCTGCTTTACAAAAGTAAGTCGTCTTTGGTAGTGTGTCGTGTCTAGATCAAAGGACAGGTTCAAATCCGGATGAGGTGGGCGGATTTTTCAGGGCATAAAAATTCTGAACACATGGACTAAAACCAGGGGTTCATGTGATATATTTACAGTACATTAACTAACTCCAAACCAAAATTAAAGTCTCTGTACTAAAGTTCCCGAAACTTACACAACGTAATAATACCTTGGATCCCTTCTAGAACAGTGATGTTCATGGAGGACTGATTCGGGCAAGGTGCTTTGAGGGCTAGTCAGCTAAAAGGGGAGGGAAAATGTCAGTTATGGTCACAGATTACATGTAACTAGATCTATAGCAATGAAATAAATATAAATCTAGTTTCTCTGGTATTTATTATGACAGTATTATCTCCTTTCCTATTGTAAATTCATGTACCGGTACCAGACTTGTTAAGAAAATATACAGTAGAGCCTCGGTAATTCGAGCACCAGTATTTCGAGGTTCCGTGTATTTCGAGCTGGTCTTAAGAAAATTAAAATTTTCCATAAAACTAGAGTAAAATCCCGTTTTTATACGGTGTCCGCAAGTAAGTTTTACGCACTTCCGAATGTGTTACATTTTGAGCTTTCTTTCAATTTTTCCATGTACAAAAATGCAGGTAAAACTGTCCCACTTAGGGTTTCGTTCATAATACACAGAAATTATTTTAAATGTTTGCCAATATACATAGGCTACAAGCGTAACACAAGTTGGCCTATGTAGGCCTATTATATTGTTTTTATGTATTTTTTAAAACATTACTGTGCACATTAAATATTTATTTAATATTTAATTATTTAATATCTATTTATGATTTGTATATTCCGAGTTTTTTTGTAATTCGAGGTAGCCTCAGCCCCAATTAGCTCGAATTATCGGGGTTCTACTGTATTATGTTCTGTATAAAAAGCATAGGGCATTGTAAAGAAAATAAAACCAGGTATGTTTAAAAGAAAGTACCTTGGCATTAATTCAGAATAACAATAACAACAGTGATAATAATAATTATAGCAGTAATAATAATAATAATAATAATAATAATAATAATAACAATAATAACAATCACACCAACAACATAGTGTTCATAATAAAAAACTTTTGCGTTCATGAAAATTTCTTTTCAAATAATATATAGCCTACACTTCCTTTAGTTAAGATCCCTTTAATACAGTGGCAACCCGCTGCTTTATTTCACTAGTTATACTAAAAAAACTACAAGTCTCACTAACTTAATATCAATAATATCTAGTCTACACACTTCTCAGAGGCACGAACCAGAATTTTGCCCTGCAGTTCATGCCAGTAAATCGACAGATGTGGGACTATCGCATATCATGTACCTAAAAACGCCATTGACCTGGGCCAGGATAAAAACTATGAACTTAGGAACAGACAGTGTCTCCTGACTGTTCGGATTTTTATGAGGTAGCTAGTCTGGAACAGAGTGCACTCAGCCTTGTGACACCATTGAGGGGCTACTTGATTAAGATGTAGCAGCTCCGGTAATGGAGAACACCATTAATGGCCATGGGTGTCAGCCTGCTGACCACTTGCCCCCCAATCCTGCCATCTGCCTATGGTAGATGACGTAACGGTCAGATGGTAGGCCTAGTCCCTCCAGGGATGTAGCACCATGAGTTTGATTTTTTTAATATAATTTTTTACAGCAAACATGTAGAATGAAGTGGTAACTGTTCTCAAATGAATTTCATTCATAGTAATATTCATTGAAACATTTAACAGAGATAAATTTGCTATTTTCTTCACATTTCAGCTGCTTTTGGGGGTACTGCCAGTTTGTTCCTTGGATCCAGTCTCCTGTCGGTGGTTGAAATTCTGTACTACTTTACTGTGCGTCTAATGGTTTCTTGGTCAAGGTTTGCAATTCGTTGCATATCAAAAAGATCACAAGGAAAGCAAAATGAAAAGTAAGTTTCTGGCTGCCTGATAACTAGAATTTGATGTTACCTATACTTTGTACTTTGACTTGCGTTTGTTTTTCATTAAGAAATTGTAATGCAGTCTGATTCATAAAAAAATTAAACAACTGAGTATTCATCAATGTAAAAAGAGAATTAATCACTTTTTAAAAAAATTATTAAAATATACTGTTTGAGGCCATAGCATTGCTAGAACAAGAAAATATCAGATTCCCTAGACTAGCCATAGAAGCCACAAAAATTATAAAGAATCCTAATAACATAAACAGAGGCAACAGATATAGGATCAGTGACATCTGGCAGGAAACTAAAAACTTTCAAGAGCTGGACACATGCACCCATTGAAATTATGACAGTTGCGACGGCTGACACTTCGCTCATGCGGCACTTCATTTAGAGTGCTTTCACACTGGGACACAAGTGACGGTCACCAGTGATTGCAGTGAACACACATGGGTCACTGGTGATGGTCACTGCCAGTATTGCCAATAGTAGTTGCATGATAAAACAATTTGTGATCAGTTAGTGAAATGGTTTTGAGCGAAGATCTTTTATTCTTAGGAATACTGTTTTTGAACAGCAGCAGAAGGAGGAGGAGGAGGGAAATGAAGAGAAAACGTTCATTACACATACATTCACTGCTACATGATCAGCTGGAGAAAGGCTTGTTTTACACTATGTATGATGACAAGGCGACAGGAAATTCTTTCAGTACTTCCAAATGTAAAAAAAATCTTCTGTACCAGTATTCTGTATTATAAAATCTTCTGTATTAATCAAATCTAAACTCATGGCTGGATAACTAGTTTCGCTATCCTCAACTATAAAACTGAATTATATGCAGAGTGTTAATGAATAACACTAAAATATTTTACCTGCATATAGAGGGACATAGACAAGTAACTCTTATTAAGAGATTTTTGCTCTATGGATTCAATTTTCCTGTTACAGCATAAAATCTCCCAGGGCATGGCCGCCACTAACTTCTAACATTTGAAAAAATGTAAAACAAAGGAACTTCGTTATTATCACTGGAGTTATGAATAAAGCAACTAATGAAGTGGCGGCCAGTCATGAGATTAGTCTGTAAATTTTGCAGATTTTGGAAACACTAAATTATGATATAGCTGTTGATGAATGATTAACAATAAGGTTTTTATCAAAAACTAATAAGGCATGAAGTCCATTTAATAAAAATTTTAACCTTATTTTGCTTAATTATTTACTTATGAGCACCAAATTGTAATGACTTTAATGCCCTGTAACATAGACATTTTACGTCATAGAAAAAAATCTCCTAATAAAAGTTGCATGTCTATGTCCCCTCTATACACAGGTAAAATATTTCGGTGTTATTCATTAACACCCTGCATCCGTAAATGCTGTAACCTTCACCGGTGTCCTAGTGTGAAAGCTCGAATTAAAAGCAATGCTTCTCTGGCAGTGACTGGTATGGTCACAGTGGCAGTGACCGTCCCATATGTTCGGTGTGAGACACTGCAGGGTCACTATGACTGGGTGAGTCACTGCTAAGTTCCAGTATGAAAACCTCAATTCAAACTAATGTATCTCTATCAGTGACTGTCACCGGTGTCCCAGTGTGAAAAGGCCCTTAGTTTGAGTCGTTCTCTGAAGGACAAAGCAAGATTACTAAAATGTCAGAGTTTAAAAACACGATGTGGCCCAACCCAGATATCCAGTTTATAAGAAAACAGGTATACTATAAATCTGGAGTTTGTGTAAAATATCTAGATTGTATTATACGAGACTTGAGGCTTCCTTGGCACTGATTATTAATAACGGATTGAAAACTTCTAGGAATATCGTGTGAGTTTTATACAATTTATTACTACACATATGATAAGTATAAAAAATGGTTTTAGGAGTGTCATCCAGAGAATAAATTCCAACTGCTGATAAAGAAAACAAAAACATTAATAAGTAAAAAATATTTATTGCAATAATTACACAGAATATTACAGGAGACAAATTCCTCCAACACTGGGACTTGAACCCAGGACCATTGGCTATTTGCGACAATGCTCTACCAACTGAGCTAAGCCGAAGTTCAACTCACACCGCCAGATAGAACCTCTCTCCCATGACTGATTGCTTTAATGGTCTACCTCACAGACAGACAAGTCATATCATATGCAGTACTGTGAGGAACACTAAGTAGTGATTTTTGTGACCAGGATCCCACTGTTATTGTACAGTTAACATTCAAGATAGATATATAAGCAATCATGAACCACAGATTATTGTCTCTGTTGGACATTACAAGAGAATATTATAGGAGAAAAATTCCTCCGACACTAGGACTTGAACCCAGGACCAACTGAGCTAAGCCAGAGTTCAACTCACAGCACCAGATGGAACCTCTCTTTTGAGATTCATTGGCTACTTCTCTACATAGCCGGTACAGTTATTGAGGTACTTATCTTAGTTGTGTACCAACAATTGTATGCCTGTGACATAGGAATCTGCCACCAGCAGTACACGGAGAAAGGTGATGAGTTTCTCCATAATGTTGTCACTGGGGATAAAACATGGGTGTCGCATTCCACACCAGAAACAAAACAACAATCCATGCATTGGCGGCATAATGGTTACCTGTTAAGATCTAATTCAAGCAGACAACCTCTGTCAGAAAATTCTGGGATCGATGTAGTGTCCTCCTGTGGGAGTTTTTACCGTGAGGGGAGACCGTAAATGCTGTCAAACATGAAAAATCTGAGGAGGGCGATTCAAAACAAGAGACGTGGAATGCTGAATGCAGTGATTTCATGGCACCAGATGTTGGCGGCAGAGTCCTATGACATGGGCATACAAATGTTGGTGCAGCGGTACAATAAGTGCCTCAATAATGGTGGTGACTATGTAGAGAAGTAGCCAATGAATCTCTGTAAATATTACGTTTTTGTTTTCTTTATCGGTGATCGGAAATTACTTTCTGGATGACCCTCGTATGAGCATTGGTTTAGAATTTTCAATTCTTTCTCTCCTAAAATAACTATGTGAACAAATTGTTCGTGAATAATAAAATTAAGTTTACTTGCAGTGAGAATGATGCTCCAAAAATCAGCAATATCATAAAAAATACTATGAAGGAATGGTGTGAACTGACATCATTTCATGCAGTAAAATACATAGTGCATCCCCGCAGATTCCTTATAGAAAGGTAAGTTAAGACTGAGGTGCAAATTATTTATGTTTCCAAGTTATTTCCCTTAAACTTAAGGATACTAGCAGGTGCCCATAGCTTTGCCTACGATAATTAATTGAAAAATTAAAAATTAATAGTATAATAATTATTAAAGCATTATATTTATTAACAGTCATGAACTAAACCATTAATAATTAATGAAACAGCTAAAATTCTGGCTTTAGAGTACATTCCACAATTAGAAAGGGCCACCTGGGAAAACGATCTCAGATTCGATTATGCATTTCCAAAGCTACCTGTGAACACTGATAATACATATCGTTTCGCAAATATTTGTTGACAGATGAATGTGATGTGAATTTTATTTGATAAATTCAGTGTAATTTTCAGAAATTATATAATTTTTCAAGGGAAAGAGTGGTTTGTTTGGATTTTTATTGTCCGCGATACTTCCAGGGTTAAACTATCAATATATTATAGCTGGTGTCCACGGCTTCGCCTGCCATTATTAATTGACTCCAGTATTTTAAAAAAAATTACACTGCCAGTTTATTAAAAATATTTGTGGTTCAGAGATATGAAAATTGTAAGTAAAAATAAAATTAGAATATTTGTTCATTGTGTTCATTTCACTTAGGCCTTATATAATAAAGAAACACTTTTCCTAATTTTGTACTCTTCGTGAAAGATTAGACTGCAAGAGACGAACATCGCCGAGTATACCTGATGTCTCACGAAGTGAGGGAGTGAGCATGATATTTAGAGCCGTTGAGTTATATAAGAGTAGATGCATGTACAGCATGAACTTATTTCTTCTTATTTGAGATCACTGTGTGAGATTTTACTATGCACATTTGAGCATATTTGCAACAATAGAACATATTATTTTCATGGTATTTTAAAACAAAAACAGAGATTGTAGCAAATAAGAGCTATCTTTAGTCAGCATATTTTATATTTTTTAGTACACGCTCTCTAAAACAGCTGCTTGTTGGACAGTTAACACACCGAAAATTAGCATTTTATCGGCTATCAAATACCGGATGAGTCAGCTAAAGTTCTTGAGTACAATAGTTCATAGTAAAATTTCTCTAATTTTACAACTATCAAGCTCAGTTTTCACTTACTTTCAATGATCCTACGTAAAGAAAGCAATGATTTGACACATGCACCAGTAGTGCATGTTTATAAACTGCTCACTATGGACTTGTTTCTTTTTCTTAAAAATGCTTTTAAAAACATCGTTAAGATAATTTTCATTAATTAAACTAAACATGTTTATATCAATTGAACTTGCATGTCATTTTTGTCATATTTTCTGCAACACAACTTATTATGACTTGTTACAAGAATCAATTCATAAAAGAGGTTCATCTGTACTAGTTCTTCTCAACTGGCAATTTGGTCTAGTGGTCTAAGTGACTGCGTAACAATGGAGACAATGCACATTCAAGTACCCCTCCAATTTGGTTCAACATAAAATATTATGATTATCAAATTATTTCTTGAATACAAAATGTCCGAACGACAAGGAATATGGTCCCTCTTAATAATAGTAATCTCTACACTTAAAACTACAAAAATAAACTTCAATGAAAGACAGTGTTAAAACAACTAAGTGCCATACTTGGAACTAGTTGGAGAAAAGTCTGCTAAAATTACTTTAGAGGCCTAGATTTATCTGCTAAAGACTTTCTTTGCACAGCTGATACATAAATAGCTATTAATGAATGTTTTCCTATTTTTTAATTGCATAACTTATTTTCATGAAATAGGCATATAAATCTGCACTCTAGTTGTGACTCTCTCCACTTAGCCCTTACGGACAGTGTGCAATTTAGAAAAATAGCTCACGTACCCAGTGAGGGAAGTGAGGCGGTATGCACCGGTATGGAATACCGTCACTGCTTTTAAAGGTTCAATCGCATACCGGTACTGGTTTCAATCCTTAAAAAGCATACCGTCTCTGAAAATCAGTGGCTATTTAACACAAACTGTTAGTGTTCCTTTGAGTCGTAATATAATCATTAGTTTTCATGATTATTCATCCACTCGTACGTTTTCATCGGTAGCCATTTTCAGTATAGAAGGCTGCGACGATAACTTGTGATGGTCTATGTTGTCATCTTAATTGACAATACCACTAGATTCGATGTTTTCAAAAATATTTCTCCGTAACAAAATGTTGTAACTTTTATATTGTTTAAATAGGTCTTACATATTTTAAAAATATATTTTTTGAAATTAATAAACTAAACTCCGTGGCGCTGCATGCCTTAATGGACTAGGACTACCACCCAACCGCTGTTCATCTACCATAGATGGCAGGATTTGGGACATGTGGTCAGCATCATAACATCCACAGCCAGTACTGGTGGTTTCTGTGACCGTGAAATAAATAAAGGTCTGCCAATCGACAGTACAACATGTTCTGGTGTATAGGCTAATTATTATGTTGTAAGGGAGGGAATGTGCTTTTTTAAATTCAGGTATGATAGTGAAAACTTCTGGAATAGCATACCGCCTCTGGATTTTTCCCACTTCCTTCACTGCACGTACCAATCAAAGGTATGAGAATTATAATGTGATTAAGTCAAAGAACGTGTTGTCCAGATGAATTTTTATAAAAAACAAGTGCATAGAGGTGTATAAAATGAGAGTGATAAAAGAACATAAGAGTTTAAAGGTTGGTTGAAATTCCACAAATCTGTCTGCTTCAAGTGGTTACTGGTTCATGAGATAAATAGTCATATCAAATCACAAGCTACATAAACAGCTCCATATTTCACTAAGAATCTATGGAAAAGGAAAACATCTTAATAGCATCATTTCAAACTTTGAATTAAAAGACATGTTTATACATAAACAGTAGAGATATGTTTTCAAAGTACTTTTTCATATAAGGAAAATGAAAATGAGTCCATAATGTAAAATTATAATTATAATTATAACCAGTGTTTTTTTGTGATGGTACGTAACGGTATGCAGTACCAGCACCTTTTTTTCCCAAAAAATAAAATTGATATATTACTCAGAATATTCCTATCACAATTATTCGTATAAAATTATGGCCTATTACTTAAAATCAAGCTTGTTTGTTGGTTTTGTTAGATCTCTAAATACATAGTAGCCTACATACGAGCACATGATAGTTTCTGTCAGTAGCGGCTCGTGGCTCAAAACAAAAGTGTGCTGCAAATACTATTTCATACAGCAAACTTAAAATATTTAAAAAAATTATTATAGGCCTATCTAAACTGCTTGTCTCTTAATCCATCTCTGGGAACTCTCACGCGATTTTCTCTACCCTAATTATTTTTTTGCTAATTTCTCTCGTCTCGTCGAACGTTGTGTGAGTTGTGTGACGAGAGAAAATAGCAAAAATTAAAATAAAAATTAATAATAATAACAACAATAATAATAATAATAATAATAAATAATAATAATAATAATAATAATAATTAGGGCAGGGAAAATTGTGTGAGAGTTCCCCGAAACGGAATAAGAGAGGAGAAAATAGTATTTTTAATGATCGAGGTAGAGGAAGTCGCTTAGTGTTCCCAGTGCGACAGAATACTTAATCGGGGTTGTGGAATCCGGGTTTTTCTGAATTTAACACATTCTAATTTGGCGGTGAAGATGAAAAGCATTGCTTACTCGCTACATCACGGCCCCCTACCGTCAGATGGTGGAAGATCTTCTCACATAACTAACAGCGCGCCCGCCGGTGAGACGTGAACCTCCCTCAGAATCTCACTCTGGGCTGCCCGCTGCCGCAGCACATTCTGCAGGTTAAAACTCCCATAGACGCCATGCAGTCAAGGTTGAGCATGACGTCACAGCCCTACGAAAGATGTGCTGTTCACAGAATAGCATCATGCTGCCAGAAAGGTAGTATTCACATTACCAACTCTTGACTCCCAAGCTACCAGCTAAGAAATTCTCGCGTGGATGCGCCAAGTTCAAAATCTACGCAAAAGAAAATATAATATTGCATTTGAAAATAACATTATACGATGAGCAGAAAACAAGCTGTGTGCTGCAGCACTGCAGCATATAGGAGAAACCACCACTGATTTCTGTAAATTGCCATGGCTACTGGACTGCAAGAGTTGGGGGTTGATTTTTCCAGCCCTCAACAAACTGCTCCTGTGGTCAAGGCCATTCTAACCAAGTGCAGTTCATGCTAACATAGTAACAAACAAGTAGTACGTAGCTAACCATCATAGTTAATCAAGGGTTAGTGCATGTTTAAACATAACTGCATTCGTTGCCTACATACGATAATTGTATAATTTTTAAAATCGTATAATTTGAAAAGAAAACCTTTGGTTTGTGTTGCAGAGGCAAGTGAATTCATAGTTGTTTAGTATGATTGTAGGAACAAGGGGTGCACGTGGTTCACAAGTAGAGAAGTGAAATGAGTAAAATAAGTAATTAAAAAAAAGCATGAGGATGTTCTTGAAATATATCATAAACCTGCAAACAGTGAATAAAATGACTCTGAAGAGATCGTCGCAAGTATCGGTAATTTTACTGCAATTCAGGGGATAAATATTTCTGGCCATAATAGGCTCGATTGTTGGACATTAACTTAGAAAAATTACTTCTGGGAGAAGTGTGGGAGCTCCCGTGAGATTCAGTTAAAAAGTTTCAGTGAGTATCACCACCTTTTATGTTAGAAAAAAAAAAAGCACTGATTATAACTATAATTATACTTTTTCCCCACAAAAATTCAACTTCCTTATGCTCTTACAGGGTCCTATGGTTCATGGTATTCATAATTTTTCTCGCATGTGGAATAAAGGTGGCAACGGACACTTCTACTTCATTCTACAGAAAAGCAGTGATCATCCAGTCCCACATCTCTCAAATACCATTACCATTAAGAAAACCAGGAGTTAGCATTTGTCCTCGTCTTGAATACACAAATATATCTTATTTCCGGTAAGTTATGTGTTTTCATATGTCTTTCCATTCACAGGGTTGTAATACAAATAGTTGCCAGAACATTTTTTCACATTAAGAGGATGAAAATATGTTTCTTAATACAAGAGTTAATTTCTAGGATTCCTGCACATACACCCGAAGCCAAGTGCCCTCATGGACATTTCCCAGAATCAATTTTCGAAATTTCTCCAAAACTCTTTTCCCCATAAAGAAGATGTCCCACGATCCAATTTTTTGGTTCAAAATAGCATTTTTATACAACTATTTCTGGCTATACACACGAGAGTGAGTTTTGGTTCAATATACCTTCAACTGTTCTCCTAAAATGAAGATCAATAGTTACTACAATTGACATGGCGGTTGATATGCACACAGTGGTAACATTTTTTGAAGTATTCTTTCTATGACATTGCATTGTTAGTATTGTTAAAGTTAGTATTGTTGTAAATTCAAAGTCTGCCTTATTGTCTGTTAATCTTCTTGACTCTAATATTTCATTTTATCTTTTTGGTTAATGTTCACTGATCGAGTACTGGCAACGCAGATAGTCAGCTGTACAGAAGAAGCTGAAAAGTTTCTATGTCATACTGGTCACGTGGAAAGAGAATGATGCTCACTGGCTGATTTCATTTTTTTTATAAAAAATTTGTTTTTATTAGGTTGCATGCAATGCAATTGGATGGAAAAATATAGGATTAAACTGTGTGCAATGGCAGTCATCTATATGTCACATTATCCAATTTGAAGATCTGTGGAAGTTTGGACCAAAAATTGGATGGTGGGACATCAGCTTAAGAAAAAATTCAGAGAACTAATTACCCCAAAGGTTTTGTTATGAAAAAAGAGTACAGTCATATCAATGTTTTTGTTTCGCTGTAGTTACTGTATAGCAGAAAATGTCCCTTTGAAAAGTCCTTACGTAATGTTTTGCAACTTGAAGAATATCTGGGTATAGATAATGGCCACCTTTATCTTTTACATAAAGTTTATACAAGGCTGCCAGACCATGTAAAGTCTGTGCAACTGGCCAATTCTGAGTTGCACACATTAAGTATTTTATGCAGGGATTATTATTAACATTTTTTTCATTCAGCTGTGTACATTCAAGATATAAATATTACACATAGAATATTAGTAAGACTGTAGGTTTACACATCCTATTATTTTATATTTAAAGTAACTTAATTAAATCAAAGTGAGAATATTGAGGATAAAATGCAAACTTATGAAGCACTCTCTTATATCATCGGACTCAAAATCATAGATTGAGAGCCTCTCCCGGTACTCCCTATGATTATTCTACCTTACTTTTACAGAGAACATGGGAAAGAAAAATACAAGCTGATGAAGGAATACTTCAATGGAATAATGTATCCATCAACAGTGCTTAGAAAGAATCATGTTTATCTCAACAGTTCGTACTGCATTGGCAATCCCACCTGCCCACCACTGGAAAACATTACTAACATACTTTATCAGGTCAGACATTTATCTTAACTGTAGTAGTACAGCATCCAGTCCTTACATCCAGATTTTGGTTTTGTGTCATTATGACTGTCATCATCTTTGTCCTCATCACTATACAGCTCACGCTATACAAAGGAAAATGGTGAATGCCAATCCCTGTTGACTCTTTGTGCATTGGTGCCGCACTTGCCAGAAGAAAGAAAGAGAGCATAGATTTCCTGCGACAACTCCCGGGAGGTGCGTGATTAATCAACAATGTTACTTTTCATTGAAAACCTCATAGCCCAATAACCACGTGTCATAAAAATATGGGGTTTGTACGGCTGGCTTCAAAAACATTTCTTCTTTCTCATGGTAAACTTGATATTTTTGGTTTGAGTATAGTTTCTTGCTGTGCAATTGAAATTGGACAGAGTTAGGTACAGAGTTATCTGAACACGGCAATGTTGCCTTGCTATCATTTGCTACTCGCACAGGCGTGTCCTGCTAAAGCCCCACCCAATTTTCCTTTGTACAGCATGAGCCATATAACAACATATCAGGTAATTCACAACCCAGGTCCAACTCTTTCCACCGGTTATGGATATAAAATTGATTAAAACAGTTATTAAAACTTATATACAGTGGATAAAGATTGTGATGGTGTTTACATTGGGGAGACCGGGAGGTCGTTTTCCGTAAGGCTCCGAGAACATGAGCGTGATGTAAGGAACAAAAACACCAATACCGGCCTAAGTCAGCATATGGTTGAAAACAATCATCAAATCGGCGGTTTTGAAGTTTTAGAGGTAGAGAACGACGTTACTCGGAGGAAGATATGCGAGGCCTTTCATATTATCAGGAGAACGGGGAAACTCCTCAACAACTATGAAGGAGACCTAGGCGATGATTGGTTGGAAATCGTCAGGAGGTTCGCAAAGGGAACAACAACACCAAAATTTCCCCCCGTTTACGTAGCGACGCCCGCAGAGTACGAAATCCCGAGAGAATGGATCGAAGTACACCACAGGGATACCACCTTTATGTTACGCGCCGAGGGTATGGAGGATGATTGTGCACAGAGTGGTTTTCCGAACGTGCACGGGAGCACGGCAGAGACCCCTTCCAGCATGGACAACGTACCAGCATGCGAGTAAACTTTAGTTCACCTGAGGAAGGCCTGGAGGTCAGGCTGAAACGTAGTGACTGTTTTAAAGGTAAAAATTTTATCCACTGTATATAAGTTTTAAAAACTGTTTTAATCAATTTTAGAGCCATATAACATCATATCATAATAACATCAAATAATTTTTAAGGTAAACCTTCATTCTACAAAAAAGAATTCTGTAGTTAATTTATATTGTCCGCCGGCGTGGTCTTGTTGTTAGCATCGCTGACTACAGATCCGTCGGCCCGGGTTCGATTCCCGGTACCTCCTCGGATTTTTCTGAGGTAGGGAGGTCTGGCAGAGGTGCACTCAGCCTCGTGATTCAAATTGAGGAGCTACTTAATAGAGAAGTAGCGGCTCCAGTCAAGAAAACCACCATTAACGGCCGTGGGTGTCGGCATGCTGACAACATGCCCCCAATCCTGCCATTTGCCTACGGGAGATTACGCAGCGGTCGGGTAGTAGGCCAAGTCCCTCCAGGGATGTAGCGCCATGGAGTTTAGTTTAGTTAATTTATATTAGATTAGATTTTTATTTAGTCCAACTGAACATATCTATGTAATGGGATTCCTCAAATTACAAACAAAAGTATAAGGTGCAATTTACAGTTCCATAGCAAATCTCAAAACAATATTAAATTAATACAGGACTTATATCATTAATGACAGGGGGAATATGTAATGTTCAACAATATGTATGAGTATAGAATGATTCTGATGTATAAAAAAAAGTAATAGGCCAAGAAAACTTGTGCTAAATATTTAATATAATGAACATATTTTCAATGAGTATGAAAGAATTATGATTAATTTATAAACAATTTTAAGAAAATTTACAACAGGGAAGGTTAGTACTTCCTCCAGCCTTAATGGGTACTGTACCCAACCAATCCCTAGCAACAGGCAACCAGAATCAACCAAGCCATATGCTGAATGGTCGAGCCCCTTGTTTGTCAACCTATAAAATCTAATGTGTTATGTCAGATATGCTTTGTGGATTGGCAGCTCCTCAATGGAGGAAGCTAAAGTGCTTTCTTTCTACATGATTAAATAAGGTGATTTGACTGTGCTAACAACTAAAAAGGTCTAAAGTAGGGATGAGATATCAGAAGAAAAATATCAATATTGATATTAATATGAATATCGGTTACTAATATCAATAACAGAATAACATTGGTAAGAAAATATCGATATTTGATAATATCGAAAGTTTTACTAAGACAAGAGGTTTGCTCCTAGAGCTCTCAATAGTTCAAGCATGCGAACATTGAAAGTTCGCTACATGACATTTGGAAACTGACATTGTGTGCTTGCATGAACTATGCAGTAGCGGACGCAGATTTTTTTTTCGGGGGGGATTTGAATAGGTAGAAAGACTTACATACATAATTAGTTTATAAAACTGGCCACTTAGAGTGCATATATAGCCCTTTTTCAAATTTCGGGGGGGATCTATCCCCCCAATCCCCCCCTCTGCGTCCGCCACTGGAACTATGCATTCACGGTTTCTTTGTGCTCTAAAAATAAACCTACTGTCACCTTAACCCTTAACATAAAACTTATCTGGGTCCAGTCACAATGTCACCTTTCATAAGATAAAAAACCCAAATATATAATAGTATATTGCGATACAAGTGCCGTAAGCGGTGCATACGGATCGAGGAAAGAGTTTGAAAAAAAGAGGTGCTTGTGCCGAGTTTTTACAATTTCCAGTACCCATTATGTGCTTACGGCACGAGTATTGTATGCTATTTTTTGTACGATGATTATTTATATCAATTTAATTATATTAATTGAGGAATTAGCTGAAAATATTATGTATATACATTATTGAAAATAGATGTTTATTTCAGAAAGTGATCCACATGTGTTGGTTGTTATGGGGACTGAATATTTGTCCTGTTAAAGTCGCCACAAACTAGGGGATCTTGGTTCCGGTCTTCCATAAAGGCTTGTATTATGATGATTTTACTTACAGCACTTGTGCTTTTTGTAATTTTTACCACACAGAGATTTCTTTTGTTTTCATAGCAACCAGATTACGTGTTGGAATGTCAAGTTATGATCCACTATGATATTTGTAAGTACCACTAATTAGTTACGTCGAGCAAAAAACACATTAAAGTATTGTTGTCATAATATAAAGGTCACAATTATGAAGAAGAAAGTTGGTTTCTTCTGCGTGAACTCCAGATGTGTCATTTACTTAAAAGAATATGCATTTCAGCACATACAATGCACCATCCTCAGTTCTGTCTTGAGTAGTAATCAACTCCTCTGATACATTGATATATGGTTTGTGTGTTTGTTTACTAGGTGGATTAGGTCACCCAGGCAGGGTGGTCAGACGTCCGGCTTTTGGCCGGACTGTAAGGCTTTCTGCTAAGCAGTCCTCCACCGGCTTTATGCCGGACATTGATTTTCCCCCTTTTTCAAGACTCTGATGGATCGGTAAAGCGTATTAATAAAATTTTTATTTACCAGTATGTTCCTGCCAATACTAAGGTTTGGCATGCTTGTCGATACTATCATTTTTTGTTTAGTTGGTGCCGCGGAAAAATCTGAATCTATTCCTAAGGTTGGCACACTTGTCCATACGATGATAGCGTACTTTGGCCGTACTCTTGATTGTTGTTCAAGTCTCCATTTGTATTGTGACATTTTAGAAATGGCCACCCTACACCTAAGTCACAGCTGTAGTGAGTTAAAATAAATGATTGTGGTCAACTGTGTTCTCATTACTACTCAAGACGGAACTGAGGATGGTACATCGTATGCACTGAAATGCATATTCTTTTAAGTAAATGACACATCTGGAGTCCACACAGAAGAAACCAACTTTCATCTTCATAATTGTGACCTTTATATTATGACAACAATACTTTAATGTGTTTTATATATTTGTGTTTTATCTTATGAAAGGTGATATTGTGACTGGACCCAGATAAGTTTTATATTAAGGGTTAAGGTGGAATCTTTATCAAGATCTTAATATCATAACCCTTATCGGATAAATGAAGTTTATTAATAGTGAAACCTCTTGTTGTTTAATGCACATTTGTACCCTATAGCGATTTAGGGAATGGTTTGGAATCTTCGCTTGTTGTTATTACTTCTAACAAGAAAATATAACTGAGATGCCCTTTTGGCAGCAAAACTCTTATTCACGACCAGAAATGCAGAAAGTAAGTGTAGACTAATTAATTGTTGATAGTAGTCAGTTCAATATACTCGTATTGTATTTTCAATGTTATTAATTTTTAACTTGATACTGCCTAAAACGTCGATTTTCCAAATTTTTATAAACAAATATGTTATAATAGTATATTTTTCTTTAAGTCCATCTCTCACCCACCATTTTGAGAAAATCGATAACGTCGAAAAGCAATATTGATATCACGATATTATCAGAACTGAAATATCAATGTCAAAATATCTGATACTATAAAGAAAATGTCGATATTTGGTAATATTGATATTGATAACCCATCCCTAGTCTGAAATAGTAATGAATGTTGCAGAATGCAAGAAGCTCGACAATGCAACAATACAGGTGTGGAAGCAGAGACTTGGCAGCCAACAGCAAAATATCGATTTGTTTCAGACCATCAAGATACGACTCAGAAACTGGACCATGCCACATCATGCACACCTATCAATTTACGTAAGTTCACTCACTGAAAAATTTTTATCATTCTGAACTGACAGTATGTTTGGTGATCAATGTTTATGTTTTCATGTACACTTTATGATAAAAAATTAATTGTCTTGAACCTTCAATTTTCTTAAATCAACTTCAACACAGTGCTTCATACACAAACACAATCTTCTTCTTCTTATTCTTGTGATGTAGGATGGCATCCTGTTTATTTCCCCTTTATTCCTCAGATGAGTCATGTGTACTGTCTTTCCATCTTGTAGCAGGTCTTCCTCTTAATCTTTTTCCGTCTGGTCTGCTTTCTTGAGCCTTTTTTGCTAGGCGATTGTTTTCCATTCTATCAACGTGTTCTTTCCAAAATTTTCTTCTGTCATTGGTAAATTTAGTTATGTCCTGAATTTGGCATTTGTCCCTAATTTCTGTATTGTGTATCTTATCTAATAAAGTTTTCCCCTGAATTGTTCTTAGCACCTTCATTTCACATGTGCTTAATATCTGTTTAGTTTTGTTTGTGTCTGCTCTCGTTTCTGCTGCATATGTTAAGATTGGTCTTAATATTGTTTTATAAATGCGCACTTTACTGTCTATCGCCATGTACTTGTTTCTCCAAATTATGTCTTTCATACAACCTGATATCTGCATTGCTCTGTTGGCTTGTTTCTTTACTTCATGAATTAGATTTCTAGTGTTTGTTATCAGAGTTCCTAGGTAGTTAAATTCTGAAACTTGTTCAATTATTTTTGTTTCCACTTCTAACTTGCATCTTAATGGTTCTCTCGATACTGTTAAGCATTTAGTTTTTTGTGTATTTATTTCCATATTGTATATTTTTGCTGTTGTATTGAAACGATGTAATAGCCTTTGCAATCCATCTTCAGTTTCAGATATGAGTACGGCATCATCTGCATAGCATATTATATGAAATCTTGTGTTTCCCATTTTATAACCCCAATGTTTCGGCAAGTTCTCAATTATTTTGTCCATTATAAGATTGAATAGGAATGGGCTTAAAGAGTCACAATATGTGCTGATAAATTTCATGTTATTTATCTCCTACAAGGGATTTGTATGTTGTGTATAAAATATTACCACCTATTCTTTTTGTTGAAAAATCAGCTCATAGCTTTGTCAAAATTAAAATTTATATTTGTCAATATTATAAAACATAGTTAAAATTTATGTCTGTCAATTTTGTAAAATAATTTTCGTGTATTGGACGATATATTTCGGCTATTCAGCCATCTTCAGGTCCTAAAAAAGTTATAAAATATATTAGTTGATTGTTAATTAATTATGTGATACAATCTTGTGTACAAAGTTTTTGACATACCTTTTCTTTCAGCAGGTGATCTTAGACTGTTGGTTAATACATTGCAACTGATTAGGTGGTGTGTACATTACATGGAGCTTTTATTGGCCAGTTTCAAAACTAACAATAATCTTAAAATTAAATTGTACAATACAACAAAAGAAAATGTAAACAAATATGACAAGAGTGGTGTATACAAATTGACATGTAAAGATTGTAATCAATTCTATGTAGGTCAGACGGGGAGAAAATTCAAAACACGATTTAATGAGCATGCAACAGACTTCAAATATAACTGTAAAAAATCAAATTTCGCGAAACATTTAATAGAACATAATCATAATCTGAATACTATAGAAAATACAATGTCAGTAATCAAATCAATTGACAAAGGAAGGAAATTAAACACAATAGAATCGTATCACATATATATCAACAAAAATAAAGGAATCATCAATGAAAACATACAGGAACATAATCGCATTTTTGAACTCTCTCCCTACTGGCCAATAAAAGCTCCATGTAATGTACACACCATTTAATCAGTTGCAATGTATTAACCAACAGTGTAAGATCACCTGCTGAAAGAAAAGGTATGTCAAAAACTTTGTACACAAGATTGTATCACATAATTAATTAACAATCAACTAATATATTTTATAACTTTTTTAGGACCTGAAGATAATAATAATAATAATAATAATATTTATTCAGTTCCATCCAATACACGAAAATTATTTTACAAAATTGACAGACATAAATTTTAACTATGTTTTATAATATTGACAAATATAAAGTTTAATTTTGACAAAGCTATGAGCTGATTTTTCAACAAAAAGATTTTATACGAGGGAATAGGTGGTAATATTTTATACACAACGTACAAACACAATAGTTACATAATTTGTATACCTAACAAGTACAGTTCTGTTAACTCTAACAATCCATTGCTAAAACAAGATTTTATACACAGCCATGGTTTAAAACAGCTTTACAATTGTTAAAACTAAGTTTCTCTCATTTTTCTAACCACAGCTCAAAACCAATGCTACCTACCCGAAACACAACTATGACAGGTTTAAAACCTGAGCTGCAGATATTCAAGACGGATATACTCTATCACTTAGAAGCTAATCAAAAGTGAATAATTAATCTTCTGCTGGAATTAAATATGTGAGGGCTTAGTTTCTTTTGAGGGCAGAAGTGATCCATTACTTTATGATTGCAGTGATGATTAGCTCACAAGAAAGTTTCATCTCAACTCAATGGCAATGGGTAATTCCTCAGCAAACTACTGTAAAGGAATACCGTATTATCTATTTTATGGAACCCGAAGGTTCATTGCCGCACTTACCTGAGCCTGCCAATCAACCCTATTCTGTGCTAACTCTATCCAATCATTCCTCGCAAATCCTACTTCCCTTAAATCTATCATAATATTGTCCTCCCACCTACGTCTAGGTCTTCCACGTGGTCTTTTCCCTTCAGGTCTCTCAGTCAATACTTTTGAGATATGTCTTTTCTCCCCATGCACGCAACATATCCAAGTCATTTCATCCTTCGTGATTTAATTACCCTTACTGTATCTGGTGAAGAGTACAGGTCATGAAGCTCGTCGTTATGTAGTTTTCTCCAGTCCCCATTTTCATCTCTCTTAGGCCCAAAGAGACCACTTGGAAGACCTCAGACATAGGTGGGAGGACAATATTAGGATAGATTTAAGGGAAGTAGGATTTGCAAGGGATGATTGGATAGAATTAGCACAGAATAGGATTGAACGGCAGGCTCAGGTAAGCGCAACAATGAACCTCCGGGTACCACAAAATACTGTGTAGATAATATTCCTTTAGCTTGCTGAGGAATTGTCTATTGCCATTGAGTAAGTGAGTAAGTAAGTGCAATAATCATATTTAAATAATTTTATAAAAAGAGATCTTTAAAAAACTCAAAATTTCCCTCGGAAAAACACGAAAATTCCTCTCCCCAAACAATTATGTTTTTCTTATGTTATGTTTCTCTTGAGCATAACACGACAATATTTAATCTGAAAAAGCCACCTGATGAGTTTAATAAAATAATATCTTTTTTTTATTTTTCTTTCTTTTTTTAGTGGAACTGTGAAGTCACTTCGTAAGATAAGAGGGGCCTGGAACTTTGCAATATTTTTTAGGAAGACGTTCAAATATGTAAGTAGAAAATTATTATGCTTGAAAACTTCATCTTTAATAACTAGAGCCCGGATTTATAAGCAAAATAAAACAGTAAAATAAGCAAGCAAATAAGCACCAAAATAAACAAAAGCAAAGTGCACGAAATCAAATAAATTATTAGTTTCGTAGAATTCTCTTATTCATGTCTGTTATAGTGTGTAAGGAAAGCCATCCACAGAATTTTTGCTCCTGTGTCTGTCGGTGAAGAAAGATTTTCAAAGAGAAAATGATCTTTCGTCACAGGAAATCACAGACACATGTGAAAAACAACATAGTTCTTCTTCGATGAATTCCTCTTCAATATCTGTTCCTTTACCCGAAAGCTTTTAAGAAATCTGATAGAGTGTTTTATAATCCAGATTTTTCAGTAATTCTATTAGCCAACAGAAGAAAGGAAACCAACAACAAATGACATCTGGGAGTGAAATAAGAAATTTTAATGTGACTTTTTCCAGTAAAATATGCTTTTTAATTCAAAACCATAAAATAAGCAAGCAAAATCTTTTTTCTCTCAGAATAAGCACTTTTGAATAAAGTTAAAATTGCTATGGTAGATGGAATACTCAGGAAAACTTGATGCAGCCCACGTTATGAGAACCATTAATATGATACGGTTCATATCAGCCCCTTAAGTTGGGAAGCCATTAATATGATGCCATTCTGGTGCTGTGGTCCACCTCCACAATATTGTACTTACTGCGAACACTCTTCTTCTGCAGCCTGATGGATACCTCGGGTAGCTCAGCCATATGCGACAAGGTTGCTCTCTCAGTTCTCGGGGGATAATTGGGTTATTGAGGTTCTTATGTCTATAATTTAAATGATATACTGTTTCTTAAATCACTTGTCAAGTTTATTAAAGTTCAGTGGGATTTAATTATTTTTGAATATCAAATGAAATAATTAATTTTATTCAGTGTATGTTAAAGGGAGTTTAGTTCTGGCAATCACAGCTTTGACGTAAATATTACCTCGTGATGATGAGATACGCTTACGTAATCTTCTATTTATATGACATAGTAGTCACCGTTTGTACTTACTTAATAAAGTTCACTGGCTTTACAGTAAGTAGCTATAATCAAGCCCTTACTACAAAATGACGTATGCACAGATTTTATACTTGCAAGAAGCTACAATATAGCTTCACCTAATTAATGAAGTTATATTAAAATAAATGGTCGGATTGGCCCCAATGCCAATACGACAAAGTGTGAATTACTCGTGGCAGCTACGCAGAGAATGCGACCTGCCGGCCCTCTCGTCGTCACACAAGTAATTTTCGTTTCAAGCCGTGATACTAACTTCCCTTCAACTGTCACTGCTTACCATCACATCATTAAACCAATCATGTACTCTCTTATAGCTAATTTCTGTGTTTCTTACACTAAACTTAAATTCTATTGGTTCCTCATTTCAGAGTTCAGTTTCGTTCGGGAGTAATGCTTCTCGGCGTCCCCCCTTCAGGGTATTCTCCGTATTACTGTCTATTTCTCGGACTCTCTATACAACTTGCAATTCCCAGCTCAGATTCTAGTGAAGTCTCTATTCAGCTAGTAATTCTTCCTTTCTCTCACTTTTTGACAGAATAGAAGTGTAAAGTTCTAACAAAGACTGGCACCTACTTCCAACAGAGTCGCTATACATTTTACTAGAGCAGTATTGTGTCTTTCCTAGTATTCCGTCTGCTAGCTTCTATTCAGTTTTGATATATTTTATTTCTTGCTATAAAATGTTTAATATTTATTAATGTATTCATGATAAGGAAGGAAGGTACTCCTCTGGGTCGCGAACGACCCCTGGGGATCCCGTAAGGGGATATTCACAGCGGATTTGTTACCGGGGTGCGCCAGTCCCCTACCTACTTAAACCTAAGGACACATACACACACCCAGTCCTGAACCCGGGAAAGAAATTTTTCACTACTGAAAAATCCCCAACCCGGCCGGGAATCGAACCCGGGCCGCCGGAGTGGAAGGCAGGAGCGCTACCGACTCACCCACGGTGGCGGACGTATTCATGATACTAATTTCATATTAATATAATGTCATTTGTTAATTTATTCTGATTCTTGTCATATAAATTATAATCATATCGAATAATTAGTTCCGGTGTTATGACCTTCAACATTTAATTAATATCAATTTATTTATATTATTCTTATATCATTTTGATAGTTCATGGAGATGACTCCGTTTATACCAAACTAAACCACTAACAGAGTGAACACACACAACCCCAAGAACAAAAAATAGAACTTCAATACACTCACATACTATAGCAAAAAAAAAAAAAAAAAAAAGGCATCATCTTTCAAAAATCTCAAATACAACATAGCCTACAAAACCAACATCATACTTAAAAAACACTTAACACAAAAAAAACACACATGTAGACGACTACAACAAAACTGGATTATACAAACTAAAATATAACAATTGTCCCAGCTTCTACATAGGCCAAATCGGCAGATCTTTCAAAACACGATTCCAGGAACACATAAAAGCCATCAAATACACCCACAACACAAAATCAAACTATGCAGAACATTTACTTGACACAAACCACAACTACACTAACACAGACACCAACATGGAAATTCTACACACACTCCACAAAAGCCGAAAACTAAACACAATCGAACAACTGGAAATATACAAACACACAAAAGAACACCCAACATCTATACTGAACGACCGGCTACACTCAAGTCACACACACTCTTTGCACATTACCTGACATTCAAACACCACCAAATACTCCCACCCCTTCAAGACCAACATAACACCCATGCAACCTAGGCCTACAACCCAGGCACCCAGTAGCAGTTTGAAAACCGCTGATGATGCACTAAAATAGTGCGAAACGGCCGTCCGGATCACCAAAGATAATCCTAGTTTGCAACATCAAGTATTCAAATACAGTGAACTCTCGATAAACCAGACTAAAGTGGGCAGGGCTCTGTCCAAGTTATGAAATGTCCGGTTTATGGTGAGTAAATTAGGAAATGGTATTTAAGTAATGAAATTCCGTGTTTAAGCTGCAATAACAAAACGTATGAGGCAGAACATAATATTAACACTTACAATTGGAACAAAAAAGAATAAAACTTCAGTTCTACATTGAAATTTCTAATCAGAGCCTGAAATACACACTGTTACATTATTAGTACAATATTATGATTCATGTGGTACTGTGAGCATATTTTTCTGAGAAGATTTAGGCCGAAATAAACTGTAAATGTTCTTCTGTGTACACATTGTTCCTGTTGCTTTTGAATAATTACTTCTCTTGCAGTTCTGAAGTGGCCATAGAATGGCTGTAGATCTGGGTCTGGATCGCCAAGAATCTGTCCGAGTTATCCAAAGTCCGGCATACTGAGGTTCGAATTATCAAGAGTTCACTGTATTATAAAAATAAAATTGCTTGTCAAGGAGGGTCTTACAAAATATAACATTGCTGCTTATGTTGAGGAGTCACAAAATAAATGTGCAGAAATCTGGGCTCTAGTAACAATATTATAGCACAGTTTCTTTGCTCATATACTGATAGTTCCAGACATAACTTGGAAGAGTGACAAGTGTGATTGCTCAGGCTTGTGTTACATGAGAATAGTTAGGATAAAAATTCTTCTTAGCTCATGTTGTACAGTATAATAAACTGAAGGTCATGGGTTCCAGTCTCAGTGAGAAGATTTTCCTCCGAATTACCATGTATCAATCGCTTGCAATACTAAGGTAGTCACTAACTTTTCAAGTTGTTAAGCATGTAAATATTTTTAATATTTGTAAAATTATTAATACTTATATTGATAGGGTATTGGTATGTAGATAGCTTGTTGTGATATTTAATGTGTGTAATCGTATGTATATATATGGCTAATTGCAATACTGCCACCAGCTTGTTGAACCACTTACGGTGTAACAAAATAAATAAATAAATAAATAAAAAATGTACAAATTAACAGAGGTATGCATAATATGTAAAATCTGTCAAAATTAAACTGTTAAAAATGTGACAAATTAAAAAATTAATAATAATAAATTTAAAACACATTATCACAAAAACTCTCACTACTTCAATAAAATAACTAACTTACTAGTTAGCCGGCTTTCAAGAGAACATTTCCTCCCATCGTCAGACTCCGCCCACTGCCGAACTTCCATCTGCTGCTGCGTCATCAGGTGGTACAGGATGGAAGTCCGGCAGTGGGCGGAGTCTGACGATGGGAGGAAAGGTCTTCTTGAAAGCCAGCTAACTAGTAAGTTAGTTATTTTAATGAAGTAGTGAGTGTTTTTGTGATAATGTGTTTTACATTATTACACTTCATTGTGTTTCCCAATTCCAAGAGAATTAAATTAATAAATTTACTCACTATTTCAAACTGTTGTTTGCAATTATGTTTCTGTAGAAAAAATAGTATGCAATACACATGTGTTAAGTGAACTGAGAATCTCGGAAATTTAAAAGGAAAAGCCAAAATCTTCCTCAATCCTCCAATGATGTCCTTACCACACTTGTTTTCCAATATGCTATTTCAACACTTGTGAATGATTATTTTTACAGCACGTCTACATCCATTCTCCAGTAGAGGTACCATCAACGAATGACATACTACATGAGAACCTAATGGACAAAATGACCAAAAGGTATGAAATCCTCATGGCTATTGAGACTACAGCTCCAGGAAGTGAGATAAGAGAAATCCCACCCGAATCCCGGGGATGTAGATTCAAAGATGAGAACCCACTTGTGCTTCATCGAGTGTACAGTTACACAGCTTGCCTTGCAGAGTGCAGAACAGCCACCATGGTACAGCTCTGTGGATGCAGACATCCCATGAGTCCAAATATAGGTACAGTATTGTATGTATTGAATGTATTTTAACATAGAAAAAGTTATTAAATGATATACTAGCTTAAAAGGCCCGGCGTCGCCCGGGTTTTCTATTTTGTAATTGGAAATTAACTTATGAAGGACTTTCAATTTTTAAATTATAGGTCCTTATATTGGTATTTAGAATTTGAAATAGGAAGAATGACTTATCACACTCTAACTATTCCCTCAGAAAATGCTTGATATAACTTTTTATGGCTCATAGAGGATGTAGAATTCTGCATCCCATCGCTTGTACACAGCAAGCCTGGTAGGGGTTCAAATAAGAAGAAACAGAAATTCCGGTAACAAAATTGTATTGTCTTTGCGGAATATTTTATTTTTCACTCTCATGTTACCATACAACCGTTTTGGGGATGCAATTAAAAAGGAATTCAATATAATTTTCATTCTCCCCTCCCCAAAAACTTGCGATATAATAATATAAGTCACAAATTACCATACCTCGTATTGTTTTCTCTATGTCCAGGCAGGGCCGTGGAAAGAAAGCAAGGGCCCCAGGGACAAATTTTCTCGGGCCCCCGACAAATATTAAATTCACTACCCAATTCGACCTTTATAATGTATGCAACAAAAAGATTATGTAATGATATTACAAAATTATTAAGTGCCAGAATGGTACCGATACTTTATGAGATTGTCTGGTAGACAGGACTGTCTGTCTGTCCGTGTGCCTCTAAGCGCGATAACTCAAATACGCTTTATCGGATTTTCATAAAACTTGGTATACCATTTATAACGCCCATGGAACGAAGCCTATTGATTTTGGACCGATCGGTTAATTGGTACCGGGCAGGAATCGGAAAATTGCATTAAAATGTTCTAATCAGGAACAATTTTATCTGTATGTCCAAGTTTAATCTTTTGAAAATTATGATTTTAAATGGCAAACGTTAGTGAGGCCTACTGTTGAGTCCAAAAGGATTTCTGCTTCTAATTTTTAAAAAATAGCAATTTTTCTTCAAGATTAATCAGATTCAGATTAATTTATTGATAATTCCGTGTCACCGTTATACGGCAGGACAATGCAGATAAAATAAACACACAAAACATAACTTAAGCTGTTTATTCACTTATAACCAATTTTATTTTAAGAGTAAATTTAGAAAGTAAAAAATAAAGCCTGGTCGGCTGGGCCCCCTTTTGAGGCCCGGGCCCCGGGGCTGCAACCCCGGCTGCCCCTCCCTCTCGTCGGGCCTGTGTCCAGGGTCAAAAAAGTTATGTGACTGCATTATTTTAGTGGATTTCATTCCTTAATATTTATTTACAACATGAATTATATTGATAGGTTTTCTAATTTGTGAAAGTCCCACTCCAATTATTTCCAAACCCATCTCAGACCACTGGAAACAATATGTTGCCATGCCAACTGTGATTTGGACTTGATAATTCTGTGTAAAAAGGGATTAAGTATACTCAAAAACATTTAATTTTTGGCATTTAAAATCAAAATTTTGCAAAATCCTTTCTTAGTGAGCACTTACATTATGAAACGAAGGTACTGTCAAAATTACAAGTCTCTAACCTGTTATAGTTTAGGCTCTACGTTGATTCCTGTCAGTCAGTCAGTCGGTCAGGCCAAAGCCTTTTCATATTCAATTGAAAATTATTTATGGTCCTATTCTTTCCACTATGATTTTATTAAAAAATAATATAATACAAACAATAATACTTATTTACAATAGTGGATAAAACAATCCCCTCCAACACACAACGTTTCAACCTGCCCTCCAGGCCTTTCTCAAGTGTACTGAATTGAAAAAATCATAAACAAACTGCCGTAACTATGTAGCACCTTATTTTGTTTTTTGTTACTATTGTTGTTGTTGTTGATCATTACAGTCTCCACTGTTTTCTACTTCCCGCTCCCTAAACGTGTTATCTCTGAAATGCTCATTTATCCATTCCCTCGGGATATCAAAATTATTATCATAAATTGATCTTGGACAGGGAAATCTTGGAACTCTATATGTTCTATTTAAATAGAACATATAGAGTTCCAAGATTTCCCTGTCCAAGATCAATTTATGATAATAATTTTGATATCCCGAGGGAATGGATAAATGAGCATTTCAGAGATAACACGTTTAGGGAGCGGGAAGTAGAAAACAGTGGAGACTGTAATGATCAACAACAACAACAATAGTAACAAAAAACAAAATAAGGTGCTACATAGTTACGGCAGTTTGTTTATGATTTTTTCAATTCAGTACACTTGAGAAAGGCCTGGAGGGCAGGTTGAAACGTTGTGTGTTGGAGGGGATTGTTTTATCCACTATTGTAAATAAGTATTATTGTTTGTATTATATTATTTTTTAACAAAGCCTTTTATATATATAGAGGTACTGGTAGTAAAAGGGCAACCTATTTTGACTATAGATATTCTATGGTTGGAGCATTACTGAAAAAGTTAGATTCAGTTTAAGATCTAGGCATTATCTTTACAATCATTGCTTTGTTCCAGGTAACGCAAAGATCTGCACCCATGCCGGACTGAAGTGCCTAGAAGCCAATGTAGGTGAGTAAGTATGTATTAGAGCGGTTATTAAACTGCAATCCTTGAGATCTGCCACTGTAATCCTCTAAATTGATATAACCTTCACAGATGAAAAAAAAAATCATAAAGGAATGTTTATCATGAAATAACTGATTCAATAAGGGCAAATTGTTTTTGCATTTTTTGTCATTTTCAAGAGATATGTAATTTTTTGGCAATTTTTAGGTCATTTAGATCATGTTTCAGTGCAGGTAGAGAGGAGCTTATCTATGTACAAATCGTTACTTTCAGACAACAGACAATCATTTTTATTTGAAAATATCCACCAAGTTAATTATAGTTTATTTTAATTCAGGTTTATTGCAAGCTTTTCGCTAAGGGTATCCAAGTAGTATAGATTTAATTACTTTTTTGGTAATAAAATAAGTGTGTGTTTATATTGTAAATTCATTTATAATGCACTGTCATCCATTAAATTGGTTTTAGCAATTTATTACTTTAAAAAACTAAATATAAGTAATAGTGGAAAATTTATTGGTAATTTCTTTTTTAATTTTGTGTCATTTTCTCACTATTTTTAGGTCATAAATGCATTTTTTATTTTGCATTTCTTTACTATTTTATGGTCCTAGTTATTACGTAGGCATCAATTGAAAGATTTTTTTTTTAATTTCGGTACCATTGAGTTAAAGAAATTAAAGATTTACATCCAAAGATAACAAAACATTTTACATACAAATTACAACAACAAAAAACATGCTACTTTGGGAATAGACATAGAAATCGTTAATAAAAGTTGTGATTCTTGAGTGTTCTGGCTAATATACGGTAATTAAAAATAATACGTTATATGTTAAAGTGGAACAGGGTGCACTCAGCCTCGTGATTCAAATGGAGGAGCTACTTGATGGAGAAGTAGCGGCTCTGGTTATGGAAACCACCATTAACGACCATGGGTGAGAAGCATGTTGACCACATGCCCCCAATCCTGCCATCTGCCTATGGTAGATGACACAGCGGTCGGGTGGTAGGTCTTGTCCCTTCAGGGATGTAACGCCATGGAGTTTAGTTTTTATGTGATTATAAACCATTGTATATTTAAAGTATTTCCTACGGATTGTCTACAGCTTGAAGGTGGTTTCATTGCACCAAGGAGTTTAATTTAGTAAGGGTTCCCATGATTATCAAGTGAGAGTACAGATCAGGAAGAGTGAGATTCAAGGAAAATGAGCGAGACAACAATTGATGGCTCGGGGATGGCCATTTTCATGGTCAAGATAGATGATAAAAGTATCATCCATGTTCAGTGAAAGTTTAAAAGCTGTTTTTTTCCCTTATTGTAGAAAAAAAAAACTTCTCGAGACTAGAACCGATGAAATCCCTTACAAAAATGTTTCCTGATAACCAGCAGAGACACTCCTGCCATCTGAAATGAACTACCGCAATCTGTCATGTGGCTAGCTCTATGAACTTATCTTGTGATGTCAATAATAAAATCACGGTATTCAGGGACTGCATAACACTGAAAAGGAGTTAGAACGAAATGAAATTCCAAATGAAATCTTAAAGTATTTAGTGGATAAAATGGATGAGATTCCAGATCAAGTGCATGAGAGCATGAGATCAGCATTGAATGTGGGTGTCTCACTCTCAGTGAATATGAGTTGGCAAGTCTGATGATTCACTGACATGTAGGTTATAGCTTTAGCACAACCTTACAGGTTAGCGATGTTAACCACAAGGCCACGTCACCGGATGGGGACCCTTGGCAGCTCTGAATCATATACAGACATTATTAAATGATGGTGCATTCTGCTGAAACATATTTTTAAGCATTTCTTATGTTATTATAAATGACTGTGTAAGGCTGTATTTAATTGCTTAGCTAAATTATAATTTTCTGGATTTGTAAAAAAGGGGAAAGTGTGAAAGATTTGATAGATTTACTAGTAAAAAATGAACCAAAATTACTCTCACAAAGAAAGACAGAAAGAAAGAAAATTACTGTTACCAATTTTGTTACTGTTGTCAGAATACATCATCCTATATAAAAATGCTCCCTGAATTCCATATAATTATAATATCTGACAGCAGCATACTTCTATGTTGGTCACTTATAACCAAACGATTGCAAAATAACAGATTTACTTCACTTTCCAGCTCAACTTCTCAGACTTTCTGATGGAGGTTCACATAAATGTGGATGCCTGAGAGACTGTGAAGAAACTTTCTTCAAGCGCATAAAATTGTGGGATAAAGGGTGAGTAGTTTCCACGATAATGAGATTTAGGTACTCTCTCTCTCTCTCTTTCTTTCTTTCTTTCTCTTTCTCTTTCTCTTTCTCTTTCTCTCTCTCTTTCTCTCTTTTTCTTTTTCTCTTTCTCTTTTGATTTTTCTTTTTCTTTTTCTTCCTCTTTCTCTTTCTATCTCTCTCTCTCTCAATTCATAGACACTACACCACTAAATTTAATAAATCTTTCATATTCACAGCCTCTCAATTATACAATAAACTCGATCTGTATCATGATTATCAAAGTTATTCTCTTCCAACGACAAAAAAAACTCTTAGTTAATCACCTCTTAACCACTTATGAATCTTAATTTCCCATTATCTTCTACAAAAGACTACTTTTATAATAATTATATACTGGCTACTACTTCATGTGGGGTATGGTGTAGAGTAGTGGCTGAGGCACTGTGCTATAAACTGGAAGGTTGTGGGTTCGATTCCCAATGAGGTCGTTGGAGTTTTTCAATTGGCCTAATCCTTCTGGTGGCACTATGGACCTGGAGTCGACTCAGCCTCTAACAGAAATGATTCCCGGGAGCAATCCTGGGGGTAAAGGGGGCCGGTGCATAAGGCTGACAAACTTACCACCTTCATGTGCCTATTGTCTAAAAATCTGGGAGCCTCAACCTCCTGGAACCCTCTGAGCCTCCATGGCCTGTAATAGGGAACACTTAACATTTTTACTTTTTACCACTTCATGACATTTGGTTAAGGTTTATGTTTTATTTCCTATATTTGTAATAACAATGTGTCTGTAAATATTATTACATTTGTAATTTGTTATTTGTAATTTTTTTCCGTCATTATGAGCAGATTGTATCCCTGAAAGGAACTTGTAAGTTCTACACTTATAATCCTTAAAATAAAATAAATTCAATTCAATTCTCTGTTTTTAAGGATAAAATGATGTTTTTCGCTTCAATCTGGTGTACTAATTATCATGTATTTTCCCCCAGTATTACCAATGAAGACTATATTTACTACCAACTGTACCTCTTGAAAACAAGGGAGCGTTATCATCGTGTAGTTACACAAGGACAATTAGAACATTTTGGTGAGTGTTCTTCTATTTGGATTCTGATTTTGTAACATGAAGTATATACACTAAATAAATAAAATCAGGTAAACTGATGTAACAAAGTGCCAGAAAGCTTTTGTTTAATCAGTAATAATCGCAATTATGATATGCAGAAAATAAGCTATTTTTTAATCGATTTCAGAGTTAAACTCCAGATCGATTCATTAAGCAAAGCTTATGGAAAAACAAAGGTCTAAAGTTTGATAAGCATATGTGAAGGAATATGTGGGTAGTGTTATTTGTCAAAGCTAATTGTACTGCAACTTCCAAAACTGTATATATGAACACTGTAAAACAATATGTTGTCGTGATAACTGATTTGATTTTGATAAATTCTTTATAATATATTACCATAAAATAGGCACTAAATTGGGCAAAACTCCGGTACCGGTCAACCGATTTGGTCCAATATCAATAGGCTTCTTCCCATTGACGTTATAAATATGTATACCAGGTTTCATGAAAATCTGATAAAGCGTATTTGCGTTATCGTGCATACAGACACACAGATGGATAGATGGACAGACAGACAGACAGACATTTTCCCGTCCCCCACACGATCATAACTCAAAGTTTTATATTTGGAAAGCAATTTTCCAACAAGTGATGTAAAGCATGGCTACATGAAGAAAATACTGTTTTTTCGAAGACAGCTCTAACAATTATTGTTTAAATTTTATGTACTAACTACTAGTTATAGGATCTAAATTTTTCATTGCAAATCTTTTCTTAAAAATTATCTATAGGGTAGTTTATAGGCTAGCTATCGTTTATACAAACATGCACTGTGAACAAAAACCTACCTGTTTTCTTGAGGCTGAAATAACTGAATGCGCACACCTCATAAGATAGACTGTTCTAAATCAGAATGTACTGTTCATGCTTAGGGCATAGAAAATTATTTGATTGTATTACATCACGTTTTTTTTAACTTAATGGTTTAGTTGTATGTTTGAGTGTCCATTCTTGATTGCGTTAACAAAGTTTTCATAATACAGGGTGCGACAGAAAGAACGCCCCGATTACAGAAGGCAAATATATCCAAACCCAATAAAATATGAAAAAACTTATGTAATTCTTTGAAAGTACACATCATGCCATTTACATCAACGTGTTTTGAAGAGAACATCATTCAAGTGGCGGCCTCCATTGTTTATACACTGATTGAGCCTGTCTCGGTAGTTGTCCAGGACTCTCATTGTCATTTCGGGCGGAACAGCAGAATTCCTGTTGGATTACCTCCTTAAGAGCTTCCAAAGTTTGGGGACGATGTTGATACACCTTGGCTTTCAGATGTCCCGTCTTTGAAGCCTGAAATGTATGCGAAAGGCACGCTGCGTTCTTGCACTGCATTGCTGTCGGCGACTCGGCATTTTGAATAAACTGCTCTATGGCATAAGCGCGATGCACTCCTGACCAAGCCATGGTCTAAACTAAAACGGTAGCTAATTTGCTGTTTGGCAATATTCATCCCGCTGCTCTACCCCGACCAACCACGTAGATATCTATCTTCCAAATTGGGGTGTTTTTTCTGCCACACCTTGTATTTGAATACTTGATGTTGCAAACTAGGATTACCTTTGGTGATCCAGATGGCTGTTTTGCATTATTTTAGCGCATCATCAGTGGTTTCCGAACTGCTACTGGGTGCCTGTGTTGTGGGCCTAGGTGGCATGGCTGTTGTGTTGGTCTTGAAGGAGTGGGAGTATTTGGTGGGGTTTAAATGTCAGGTAATGTTGTCAAGAACAAGTGTGACTTAAAGTGAAGCTGGTCATTCAGTATAGATGTTGGGTTTTTTTTTATGTGTTTGTACATTTCCAGTTGTTCGATTGTGTTTAGTTTGCGGCTTTTGTGGAGTGTGTGTAGAATTTCCATGTTGGTGTCCCACCTCTTCAAGTCCAATACAACAGCCACACCACCTAGGTCCACAAAACAGGCACCCAGTAGAAACTTTGGAAACCACTGATGCTGCACTAAAATAGTGCGAAACAGTCGTTCAGATCAGTTTGCAATGTCTAGTATTTAAGTATTATAAAAACTTAATGGTTTAGTTTTGTCATGTTCCATTTTTAGCTATTTCTCTTGTACTGTTTCCATTTCAGTGACAGTGGGAGGAATAGTGAGCTTGTTCCTTGGAGCCAGTGTTATGACGCTGTTGGAAGTTCCCTACTTCCTTACCATCAGGTTAATTGTCAACTTCTATAACGCTATTGTTCAGTGGAAGAAGATTAAAATAAAGAATAATGTTCTTTATCATTACAACTGATTATAAATAATATGCAGTGTGTTAATGAATAACACCAAAATACTTTACCTGTGTATAGAGGGGACATAGACAAGCAACTTTTATTAGGAGATTTTTGCTTTATGGTTTCAATTTTTCCTGTTAACAGCATAAAATCTCCCAGGGCATGGCCGCCACTGACTTCTAACATTTGAAAAATGCAAAACAAATGAACTTCATTGTTAACACTGGAGATATGAATAAAAAAAAACTAATGCAGTGGCGGGCAGTCATGTGATTAGTCTGTAAATTTTGCAAATTATGGAAACACTAAATTATGATATAGCTGTTGATGAAGCATTAATAATAAGGTTTTTATCAATCACTAAGAAGGCATTGAAGCCAATTTAATGAAAATTTTAACCCTACTTCGCTTCACTATTGACTTATGAGTACCAAATTGTAATGACTTTGTCCCCTCTATGCACAGGTAAAATATTTCAGTGTTATTCATTAACACCCCGTATAAAAAAGTTTATGTGACCACCTTGTCATTTCCTTATACTTACTAAAGTTGAAATAAATATATCCTGCAATATAGTGTCATTTACTAAGAAATAAGGTTTTAAAAAGTTTTAAAATATCAGTTAAAATGTATTTCCAATATAACTTACTGTAATATCATTTCCTTTAATATCTTCAAGAATATAATTGAAATAAAGGTCAAACTTTTTAGTTACCACCATTAGCTCAATTAATTAATAATAATTATGTCACATCCGCTGAAATAGAAACAGGATAAGCAGCATGATCACTACTGCCTTCAGGATAGACTATTGAGTCGGAAACATGCCTTCGACACAAAAGAAGTTTTTACAATGATATTTTTAAGGTTTACTTGTTTTATATATTTTATATGCAATGTGACTTGTGTCTTATAATACATGTGCATGAGCAATAGTGAACTGATTGCAATTATAACACATATTAATTAATTGAGCTAATGGTGGTAACAAAACACTTTTAGGCTTAAGCTAAATACATTGGAAAAATGACACTTATTGAAGAATAAACTGAAGGTTGTTACAAATCTAAATCTGAACATTCCCCCCCCCCCCCATAAAATATACCCAGCACTATACGAGGCCTGTTCACAAAGTAACTTTCCCTGGGATTGTCTATGGAAACAGAACACAATTTCATGGAAATATTTATTGCAACAGATACAGCAAGTATTCAGCTATGTTTCAACGTATTTGCCACCAGAATTGAGACATTTATCATAATGTGGGATCAACTTTTGAATACATGTGCCACAGAAGTCTGCCACCTGGGATTTGAACTACTGTGTGATAACCTTCTCCGTTTCTCTGTCAATCTCTATCATTCTCTGTCATTTCTTGAAGGGTAGGAAAAGATTAAAATCTCTGTGTGCACAGTCCGAGCTGTAGGGTGGAGACTTTAACACCTCCCTGCAAGTCTCCTGCAAAAGTTCGGTTGAGAGGTGCTTCAACATCCACCCTACAGCCAGGACCTCGTTCCCAGTGATTTTCATCTTTTCCTACACCTCAATAATTGACAGAGAATGACAGAGAAGTGGAGATGGTTGTCACACAGTGGTACAAATCCCAGCGGCAGACTTCTATGACACAAGTGTTCAAAAATTGGTCCCAAGGTATGACAAATGTCTCAATTCCTGTGGCGAATATGTTGAAAAATAGCTGAAGACTTGCTATATCTGTTGCAATAAACATTTCCATGAAATTTTGTTTTGTTTGTATAAACGGCTCCAGGGAAACTTACTATTTCATTGCTCGTCGAATATCTGCAAGCCTGACAGCCATTACATTCTTGGGAACCTCTCAGAGCAGAAAGTATCAGTAATGGGTGCGGAACAAGGTTGATCAGGAGGAAAACTTCATTTACTATATGTGCAAAAACATAACATAAGGTAATTTAACTAATATGAAAAGTGGCATTTCTACTCCTTTGAAAACTGAGATTCGTATAATGTTAGAGCAGTCCTAGGACAGTCTTCCAAGTGTTTGTTTCCCAGTGAAGTCCTCATGTCGCACCTGATTGCATTCATGTGGAAAACAGTCAATATCAGCATCATCATCATCATTAGCTCAACAACCCTTGGTGGGTCAAGGCTTCCTTCAGAGTCCTTCTCCAGACGTCTCTATCTCTAGCAAGAGACCACCAGTTCCTAATTTCCAACAATTCCACATCTTCTAACATTCCGTCTCTCCATCTTAAGTTCAGTCTTCCAATCTTCCGCCTTCCTTCTGGTCCATTCTCCATGATTCTTTTAACCATTTCACTTTCATCCATCCTCTGTATGTGTCCTGCCCATCTCAATCTACCTATTTTAATGTCTGTAATGATGTCTGGTGAATTATATAGTTCAAAGACTTCTTTGTTATATCTTGCTCGCCACTCAGTCAATATATTAGCTATTAAGAGCAAGCCTCTTTGAAAAGTACCCAAGTAAATAATTCACAGAATGAGATCTCCAGTCGTTATTAAATTTGGGATTGTCATGTTATGAATTTATCATCAGAGGCCCGGAAATTTCATGAGGAATTGAAGAAGGGAAATTAATGTTTTTTTTAATTTGTGTGAACGAATTTTCTACCTCTTCTAGACAAGAATCACTTGTGAATTGTTTATAAATCTGTTCATTCAAAACATTTTTACATTCGCTTCTGCATACATTAAAATATCAGTAAAGTTGAGTTGTGCCCTTCATGACAAATGCTGTAACATTCATGCTGATGGTGTCAAACTTCACGACAATGCTCACCCCCATGTTGCTGCACCTGTTCGTGAGATGTTCTGTGATGAGCTCCAGCATCCTCCATACAGTCCAGAATGTCGGCCTTTCGTTTGTTTGGTCCAACGAAGAAGTTCCTGGCCAGTAAATGCTTTGTGTCAAATACAGAAGTGAAAACAGCAGTCTGCAGATGAATGTATTCCAACCGAACAGACTTCTATGAACAGGGTATTTTGAAACTGGTATCATGATGATGGGAGAAATGTGTTGAGACTATATAGAAAAATATAGTCTTGCCGACTATATAGAAATTTGATGACTATATAGAAAAATAAACAAAAGATGTCCCTTCATGTGTAAATTTGTTTGTAATTGTACCTACTAAATTTTTTGTAAAATAAATTATTGTGCGTTACTTTTTGATCCACCCTCGTACATTCTCAACTGCCAAATCTTTCAAAAAAGTCAGATAGAATTTGACGAGCACCTAGTGGACTTTTTATGAACTTCTTGATCAGATTGTCTTCTTCAGTATATAAAATATCATCAATTAGTTTTTAAATTTTTTAATATGCATTTTTTCTTATATTTCCAGATTTTAAGGTTTTTGACTAATTTTAATAATTTTACTTCCTTACAAATTTCATGGTCTTCTCCTTTAACATGCTATGCCACAGCTGAGTTTTCAATTTATTTATATCTAAAGTTAGTATCTACTAGGTAGTTACAGCATGTACAGAACTGATTTTTTTTACATAGGTGGATAAAAGAGGGATCACATCCATAGGCCTAATTGGAAAAACTTTGATCAATTTGGATGAAACTCACTAAGCAAGGGTTTTTTGGTCCAGGGACTCGAATCTGAGGTTGTTTCTTCCTGGGCAGTGCACTCGTAATCATTAAATGCACCACAAAGTCAGATTTTTAGCTTTTTAATTATTGTTTTAATTGTTTATGAATAACTTGCATGTAAGAGTAAGGTTCGTGAATCTATAATTTGTTTTATTCGTTTCATTTCCAATCTGTAAACTCATATGGTTGCACATCACTCATTTCAATCATTTAAATTAATTATTTATTACGTCTAACAATATAATTAAAAATAAAACTATGTAATTCATGCACTATAATGTAAAAAGATGTCAGTGTTAATAAATAGGTAATGTTTTAATTATTTCGATGTTAAGAGCTATTTATGTATCAAGTATGGAAAATAACACATTAGCAGATGAATCTAGTACAGCGGCCGAGGTATAAGGCTGATGAGTCTGATAAAGTTTTTGAGTACGAGGTGCATAAAAATATTTTTTTAATAAAAGCGTGCTAAATTATATGAAATGAAACAAAAATATCGTATATAATTAATTATAATGAAAGGTAGCAAGCCATTTGTTACCGTCTTATTCTCACAGCTCCCTGAATCGCCGAACAACAATGAACCGTACGTACCAATACGAAATGCGTTATAGACGCATTATAATATATGAATCACATTTTTTAAACAATAATGCATACTATTATTTATGACAACTTTTGAAAATATGAATGATAATCCCGAGGAAATTTCAATCCAAGCCAGAAAAGTTGAATTGGAGCTGGTGCCAGCAACATCATGGCAGCAGTAGACAGAATATATTGCAATTAAATGCTGGTGCATCCATGGTAAGCAATGATTCTCTTGTGAACGAAGATGTGAAAAGTTGTTGGCTTATATTTGTTGTTATGTGATGAAGTAGGCTACATTGTTTTGCGAAAAGCCCTGGAAAAGTTTCTGATTATCATAAAGAAACAAGTTGGCTTAAATTTGTTGTTTTATGACCAATTATATGATATCCATGTTAAGTTGGTTTGACTGGTCAATGCCATCTGGATTTGTTTATAGATTGCCATGATGACTTTAAAGTACTAGGCCGATAAAACTGCATTTTGAATGTAGTTTTATGCAATTTTAGCAGCCTTGGTTGCTAAAATGCAATTTTTTGGCGTGTTACCAGTCTGACAAGCAGCTGTTTTAGAGAGCATATACTAAAAATTATTTTAAAAACATCTAGCATTGGAACTATTAAATGCAACCCTAGGCATCTGCTAGCATTATATGGGTATTAAAATTTGAAGTTACTTACGTAAAGAAAGCACACAACCGCTGCAGATGCTAGCAGAAAGGTTGAGAAGCTACCTAGGGAGAAAATAAAACACAGCATTATAAGAAATTTGTATTAAAACATTAAGAAAATCCCTTAAGATGGGATGACTTATTACTAGGGCCCGGATTTCCAAACAAAATACATATTTATTTTTATTCTCCTAAACATACACAGAAATGTTATATTTCGTATGTAACTCCTTGACAAGTAATAACCTTATTTTATAATGGTTATTGTTTATAATCTGAGAGAAAAACGATTTCCTTTCTTTTGTCAGTTAATAGAATTACTGAACAATCCAAGTTATAAAACTCTCTGTCAAATTTCTAAAAAGCTTTCGATGAAGAAACGGATAACAAAGAGGAATTATTTGAAGAAGAACTGTGTTGCTTTTTACATCCACCTGTGATGTCCTGTGACATTGAAAGAACATTTTCACTTTACAAATCGTTCTTCACTGATAGAGATGCATCAGCTTCATACATAAAAATCTTTGGAGGACCATCCTTAGGTACTGTAACAACCATGAATAAGATACAATTTTTTATAAAACTAATAATTTATTTCATTTTAGTGTTTTTGCTTATTTCTTCATTTTCATGCTTATATTACTGTTTTATTTTACTCACAAATCTGGACTCTGTCGATTACTATGCTACAAATTTAGTTCATGGAAACCTGGAAGAAGATTGATCAGTCAGCACTGCCTGGTAGTGCTGATGATAAATGAAGGGCAGCGAACTAGGCAGCCACTTAGAGCAGGAAATTTTTGTTAGCATTTAGATTTAAAAAATTAAACATATTTTTTTATTTAATCCCAATACTATCTAGATACGTTAAAACATTTTCATAGGTATAAGCATTCTCAAATTAGGCCAATTCAAATCAATTTTGTATAACCATTTACTAATACCAGGCTAGAGAATATGAAATTCCCTGTTTAATGAAATGGTAAAATATGGAATGATTGTGGTTTCAAAGTTTAGGGCGCCATAATTATTTCTCGCCAAGGGTGTCAAAATACAAGGTGCATACATAAAGTAAGTTTCCCTGGGGATGTTTACAGAAACAAAACACAATTTCAAGGAAATATTTATTGCAACAGCTTTTTTTCATCCTATTCTCCACCGGAACTGAAACATTTGTCATACCATGGAACCATCTTTTGAACACCTGTGTCATACAAGTCTGCTGCCAGGGATTTCAACCACTGTGTAGCAAACATCTCCGCCTCTGTCATTCTTTGTCATTTCTTGAGGTGTAGGAAAAAATGGAAATCACTGGGAGTGAGGTAAAGGCTGAGATGTTTGTCACACAGTGGTTCAAATCCCTGGCGGCAGACTTTTACGACACAGGTGTTCAAAAGTTGGTTCCACGGTATGACAAATGTTTCAATTCCGGTGGCAAATATGTTGAAAAATAGCTGAACTCTGACTGTGTCTGTTGCAATAAATATTTCCTTGGAATTGCGTTTTGTTTCTGCCTCGTACCTAAAGCCAGCGCTGGTTAAATGACCACTTGATGGGCAATGACAGAGCATATACATCAAGTACTACCAGGCAGTGCTGATTGATCAATCTTCTACTGGGTTTTCATGACGAAAATACAAAAGTTAAATACTACCTGGCAAGAAAAAATTTACAGAAACAGTAAAGTCCTTCTGAACTCCTGATGGTATTTGTTAATGAATAAATAAGCCCTTTCACAATAGGCTATTCCATACCAGCTAATTGACCTTAGCCTCACAGTGCAACCAAAACTCCCCACAATAAAAACATTTGACAAAATTTCTTGACTTTGGCTTCATCTCAATTAATTCTTCCTTTTTTTGCACCTTGATACTTTGGTTATCCCTATTCAGCATGAGGCAATACCACCAATTTTGGGAACCCCTGCTTTACACACTTAAATAACAATTCAGCCACACTTACTGACCACTTTAAAAAATGTACAGTAAGCAGCTTTCAAGTCCTGCTTCTTCATTCTAATGGACATACATTACACAATTGCACTCTTCAATTCTCATACATTAAAAGTGAGAGTTCCATTAAAAATAATGTAACCACAGTAAAAAGAAAAAAAAAGTCAATTTCTTCAGTATGACATCAGTCAAGATATCATTCTTTCATGTGAATATTATATAGTGAAAGTATCCTGATGATCTTTTTTATACATCTATGAAGGCTGGCCTCAATTCTTTTCCTTTTAAATTAAAAGTTTACCACCAAATGAATGTGAACTCAAGTGGAAGGTAAGTTAAAAATTTTAAATTCTGGACTAAACACATTAAAACCATTAATTTTTGTATACTTATTTCAGCCTTTCATACTTCTTTGAATATACAGGGTGTTAATGAATAATACCGAAATAGTTTACCTGTGTATAGAGGGGACATAGACAAGCAACTTTTATTAGGAGATTTTTGCTCTATGGATTCAATTTTTCCTGTTACAGCTTAAAATCTCCCAGGGCATGGCCGCCACTGACTTCTAACATTTGAAAAAATGAAAAACAAAGGAACTTCATTGTTAACACTGGAGCTATGAATATAAAAAAATAATGCAGTGGAGGCCAGTCATGTGATTAGTCTGTAAATTTTGCAATTCATCAGAACTCTAAATTATGATATAGCTGTTGATGAATAATTAAGAATCGGGTTTTTGTCATTCATTAAGAAGGAATGAAGTCAATTTAATGAAAATTTTAACACTATTTTGCTTCATTATTGGCTTATGAGTACCAAAATGTAATAACTTTAATGCCCTGTAGCCAAAAAATAATATATTCAACAACAAAATACAATGAATTATGAACTACAATAACAATCGTTAAAAGAAATACATTTCCTCAAGGGCCGAAGATGGAGGAAAGGTTCCCATGATACTAGTGGCATTCCCCCTTTGTATTGCAATGCTGATACGTTGCCTCAAATATTCGCCTGCCCTAGGATCCCCTGTTGCAGTAGCAAGTCTTCTTCCTATTTCTGAAGCACACCAAGTACAAAGTGTCTCGACAGCAAACACAACAAAATGATACTGGTCAATTATGTGAGAGTACTTCTTTAACTTCAAAGATACAGCAGAAATCGCAGCTGAGCCACACGCTGTAGCATACACATTTTACTTCATAGTGCAAAAATCTGCTAATAAAAGTTACTTGTCAATGTCCCCTCTATACACAGGTAAAATATTTCGGTGAATTTCATTAACACCCTGTTTACATATAATTCTGAAAGTAAATCTTAACTAAAAAAACTTGTGTTTACAAAATTTTAATGTTTTTCCTTGCCAATTTGAAGTCATGCGACCATTACAGAAGCAAGTTACCTTATCTACCAGACTATGACAAGGCTTTTTCAAAATTTGTCATTTGAAAAATATGGGATCTTCATCTAGCAGATTGCTACTTTAACAGATTTTCAAGTTACTGTGTTTCAGATTAATCGGGCTCAACCATACTATTGTTACTAATAGCTCATTGAACGGTAAAACTCGTGTTACAAAATATCTTAGATCTGCTCTTCATCTAGAAACCGAATAAATGATAAAAACTCTTACACATACATCATTTCTAATGCCTTCAAGGAAAATTCATGCCAAATTTGAAGAAAATCCAACAGAGTGTTTGTCATAACTGCATAACACACAAATTTACAAATAGACGGAGTGCTAAAACAGTCAAGTTAAAACTGGACCTTCCTCTGCTTGGTCAATTACTATTATTATTGTTATTACCAGTATTATTATTATTATTATTATTTTACAGAAATTTATTTATAGTCAAAATGTTTTAGACAACTGGTTTCATATGAGAAAATAACTCGGCTTCTATGAAAAATTTAATGTTGTAATTTCTTAAGCATACAAAATTTTCAATTTCCTTTTGTTTTATGTCATTAATAATTTAATTTCCAGTGGCAGACGAACGGCAGATTAAATCCAAGTAATTTTAATCTATTTCATAAGAAAACACTCAAATGATGTACCTCAAGGAATTCTACTCAGAGACTACATTGGCTGGATTTAATAAGTTGGCTAAAACATCATCATGGTATGAAAAGTAAGTATTTCATCATTCCATTTTGTGGCTCCACATAGGCAGTGAGCCCCATGTAGCCTAAATTAGAGACTCTGGACAAAATTTGTCGGCCCTTTCACGTCCAAGTAACACCTTAGTTTCCGGACGGGGGTTGTGAGGTGATGAGCTTACCACCTGTGTCTCTGCCCTTTCTCGGAAAATAAGTGTAACAAAATTAGTATAGGTAATGCAACCTCCACTTGACTGGGGGGGGGGGCCGAGAAGCGGCGCCAGTCTCGTAAATTATCCGCAAGAAGAAGAAATGAATAATCAATATAATTCTGAAAGTATCCAGATTAACGTGCAAAAATTTGCATTAGATACAATTAATATTTTCTTCACTAATAGCCATTTAAAGTAAATACTGTACTGTCCAGAAACAGAATAGCCGTTGTAATTTGTTTTCTTAAGTTGCCAAATTTTTACATGAACAGAATTCCTCTGTTTCAGGTTGGTGTGGATAACATCGATTACATTTTCTCTCCTCGCATCTCTGTATCTAATACTATCAAGCTTGTTTAAGTACTACGATGACCCAACAATTAAACTAACTTCTTTTTGGGAAAACACGCAGATGCACTACATGCCTGCTATCACTATATGCCAAAGCCACATGATGGATGATGACAAAGTGGATGAAATCATCAAAAGGTAAACAGAACCTTTCCTTCCTAGGCTCTCTTGTACTTCTTTAACTTGAATAATCATTTCAGTGCTTTTTTCTAGAAAAAAGTTTACCTTTACGCTATCATTGGTAAAATCTTTATATCAGTATTACTTCTTTCCCATGCATTCATCAAGAGAAGAAATCATTAAATCTGATTGGAAGAATAATGGACAGGGCTTTGGAAGTGAAGTTAAGTTGGTTGCTAGATGTCTGGCATTCTGGAACCAGGAACTGATGTATGGTAAAGGTCAAAAAACAATGTAGAGGAGAACGAACCAGCTTAACAAATACTGCAAGTTTGTAAATTCAGCAGACTGTTGAGTGATGGATTGCTCCAATTGAAGAATACGATATCACAATTTTTCCTGATTGATTCACATTGACTGAGGCATTAAATAACCATTCATTGACCAAGGCGATGTTTATCGGGAGTGCCAACATAGGAGCTATATATAAAATTGTAAAATATCAGTGGCGTTGTTGTTTGTAACCTGATCTATCAATTATATTCTTCCACTGACATGAAAGATGTAGGGACCACTTGTAATTATACTAGTAGGTGCCCATGGCTTTGCCCACGAAAATTAATTTAAAAATTAAAAATTAAGAGTATAATAACTATTAAAGCATTATATTTATTATCACTTGCACGCGAATCATTCATAAACTAAGCCATTAATAATTAATGAAACAGCTAAAATTCCGGCTTCAGGGTACATTCCACGATTAGAAAGCGCCGCATGTAAACGATCTCAGATTCGATTATGCAGTTCCAAAGCTAACTGTGAACACATAATATGTATTGTTTCTCAACTGTTTGTTGACAGATGAATATGATGTGAATTTTATTTGATCAATTCACTGTAATTTTCAGAAATTATATAATGTTTCAAGGGAAGGAATGGTTTGTTTGGATTTTTATTATCAGCAATATTTCAAGAGTTAAACCATCAATATTTTACAGCTGGTGCCCCCGGCTTTGCCCGCCATTATTAATTGACTACAGGATTTTTAAGAAATTTACACTGGTAGTTTATTAAAAATGTTTGTGGTTCAGAGCTACGAATTGTAAATAAAAATAAAATTAGAATATTTGTTCATTGTGTTCATTTCACTTAGGCTTTATATAATAAAGAAACGGTTTTCCTAATTTTGTACTCTTCGTGAAAGTTTACACTGCCAGAGACGAACATCGCCGAGTATACCCGATGTTTCACGAAGCGGGCGAGCGAGTGAGCATGCTATTTAGGGCCGTTGAATTGTATAAGAGTAGATATATATTTTTTTATAATAATAATAAATCTGAGATAGCTGAAGCTGAAGAATGACTTAAAATCCATGTCATTGTAAGAACTCATTATGGCTGTAACATATGTCTCTGTAACATGTGTCTCTTTGAGATTCAGGAAATATAATTTCAACTACCTCTCTTTCTGAGGAATCACAAACACGCTTAACATCTCCTCTAAAAGCATACTATTTTTTTCTGTTGTTAGTTTGTTTTTTTATGATGTCATGAATGTTATGCAGCTACCTCCACATAATTTTGAATAGTTAATTTTTCATAATGATGGTGATTTGTCTGAAACTTTGGTCATTCAAATCTGATGAATCAAGAACTGATGGAAAACATTACAAATCCATCAGCCATTATAAAAACTGTCTGATGAGTTTCTGACTGAATCATTGATGACTTTACAAACACACTGATGATTTTAAAAACTCGCCTATGTGTCCTCACGGTCTTCAAATGTACTGAAGCTTTTGTTGGAGTGAAAGTTCATTTGTGAAAAGCCGCTTTCACATTCACCAGTAGAAATAAGAGTTTAAGGTAAAGAGCATTTTAAAAATGACCCAAAAAATTTACCGGACTACACTGGCAGGAAAAAATTATGATCATATTTAATAGTGCAATGGATATTTTGTTTTTAAGGATATTTTACCATTACAATGACACACTTTTGATTTAATATCATATGTTATTCTTCCAGTTTACAAAACAGAAGTTCAATAAAGAGGAATGATACATATTACAGAAAGTTCATTGAAGCAGTATCTGATTTCTCATTGGATAAACTAGAAGTGTTTTCTCAGTTTGAAAACGATAGTACTTTGCCTCAAGATGGATACCTGGAAATTACAGCAAAGGTAAGCAAATGGATATCTTATCGAATATAATATTTGAGCTGGTGTTTCCGTGTAGACTGTATTTAGTTGTGAAATCAACTGAAGGTGGCACTACTCGGTTGTCACAGCAAATTGGTTAAAAAGAGCATCACTGGGGGGAATGCGCTTACACTTCTTTCTATGCTCCAAGTCCATAATTGGCCCATAGTGTGAGATTTATAGTGTTCATCTGTTTCTGTAGTAGTGTTGCCTTCCTGTTCCACTCCTTAAGGGTCAGAAAGTGGCTTAATCCTCAAAGGATGCCGGTGATTAACAAAGCTCTAGACTACACTATCTGAGTCCTATAGGTAGGAGTATATAATTTTTGTAAAGCGCAATATACAAAACTGGCCATTTATCTTAAAACCCCTTCAATGAAAATCCTAGTTGTGTACAGTTTAGCTTAATTGTGACTAACCCTCCATGCAATTAAATAAATAACTGACTAAGAAAAATGTTGTTACAAATAAATCGTGGTTAATTATGATACAAGAGTTTAAAGTGAGATTTTATTCTGTGAGTAGGAATGATCGCAAAATGAGCAGAGTGAGCTTAGCAATCCCGCGATCAGAATAAAATTGCTTTGATCATGTCTATCATACACTATGTTTTAGACAGTTGTAAATATTTGTGAAATAATAATAATAAATATTAGACATTTTAATACTTAATTCAGCATTATTTATACTAGTTTCAACATTGAGGTTATAATCACCAGTAAGGTTATGTGTGTAGCCTATAGGCCTATCAGTAGGCCATGTTCATGTAGCGACTGATGTTCCACATTTTTCTATTGTAGCGTGTTTATAGAGTGTGTTAATTTCTATTGATATTTAATTTTTAATAAATATGTTAAAGGATGAAATAGCATTTATAAAGTCATGGTAAGTAAATATCCAATTCGGTATTTGCCTTGATGACAGGGGAAACCATGAAACAAACCCAAGTGAAATTGATACGTGCGTTTTCTTTGTGTATTCTTGGTTATTGTTATGTTGTTACGTTGATGGTACAATTACTGCAATTGCTGATAGATAAGCCTATTCCCTGTGATTTTTGTAACCACGTGAAAAAGTTTACATTATTAAGAAGGTGTAATGATTTTTAACATTTTCAAATTTTATGAAACTGACTCAATTTAATGATCACATGCAAATATTTTCAACTAAAAGTATGTTTATGTTTTTTTTATGTAATAGATACCAAAGTTTGTACTAATGGAGTGGCATAAAGACTTTTTTGCACGACTTAACTAATTAGTGGTACTTACAAATATTGTTGCCGTGGATCGTAAGTTAACATTCCCACACGCAATCTTTTTGCTATGTGCGGTAAGAGTTTCCGTGCGGTAAGAATTTACTTACGGCACATCATAATACAAGCCTTTATGGACAAGGCCCCCCCAGGGCAAATATTCGGTTCCCACAACAATAAACACATGCGAATCACTTTCTGAAATAAACATCTATCTTCAATAATGCATATACATAATATTTTCAGGTAATATCTCAATTAATATAATTAAATTGATATAAATAATCATCGTGCAAAAAATAGCATGCAATACTCGTACCGTAAGCGCATAACGGATCTCGGAAAATTGAAAAAACTCGACGCCTCGTTTTTTCAAACTCTTTCCTTGATCCGTATGCATCGCTTATGGTACTTGTATCGCAATATACTATATAGCATTAGCATTACTTTCATGTGTCTTGTGTTAGAAGTTCTACTTTTAATTCAAGATATCTAAAAATTACATTTTGTGTTTTCACACAGGTAAAAAAAGAGACTGGCTTTGTGAGTACCATAAGAAATCACTTCATAAATCAGTGGACCTATATTGTTAGTGACATGGGGCTGTGTGTTTGCTATAACTGTGTCTATGGAAGAGATGAGAAGTGGAGGTAAGATACTTTAACAAACAAAAACAAACAAAATCAGGTAAACTAATGCAAGAAAGTGCCAGAATGCTTTTTTGTTTAATCAGTTATAATTGCAATTATGATATGGAGAAAATAGGTTTTTTTTTTTAAATCAGTCTCCAAGTTAAGCTCCAGATTGATGCATTAAGCAGGGCTTACAGAGAAACAAAGGTCTAGTTTTTTTAATCAGATTAAAATCGTCCATCATCAGCAGGACTATACATATTTATATCTTGACAATTGCACACACCTTCAGAGTGAAAGTCCAAGACAATACCATATCAGCCAACTTGCTCCATTTAACAGTCTAGTTTGATATACGTATAGGCCTACATATGATATGCATTTAGCTACCCACGTGGTAGTGTTATTTCTCAAAGCTAAATGTTTTGCAACTTCCAAAGCTGTGTATGAACACTGTAAAACAATGTTGTCATGAGAACTGATTTACGTTTAATAAATTCTTTCTAATATACTACCATAAAATAGGCGCTAAATTGGGCTTTACTCTGGTACCGGTCACCGATTTGGTCCAGTATCAATAGGCTTCGTCTCATGGACATTATAAATGTGTATGCCAAGTTTCATGAAAATTCAATAAAGTGTACTTGTGTTATCACATGAACAGACACATGCACAGACGGACAGACAGACAGACAGATGGACAGACAGACAGACATTTTCCGTCCCCCACACAATCTCATAAAGTATCATTGTGGCACTTAATAAAATTAACAATATTCTTTAACATATTTTTAAAAGATCTCATTACTAAGTTTATTAACCCTTACATAGGTGTGGGGTGTTGCAGGTATCCTATGCATTTTCTTTGCATTTTTCTTTGTATTTGTCACTTCATGCCCATTCTTATTATCCTGAATACTTTATTCTCTTAAATAACTATACATTTTAAATGTGAACATTCACTGAAATGCACAGTTATACACAATAACAATGGTTAAGATTTAATCTCGAGTTACACGTTATAAACTCGTGATTTGACGAAAATTTTGTTTCACCAACAAGAGTTAGATTTAACACTAATGTTAAGTCAACACCAACTTTACCTTGGGTAAAATGCATAGGCCTAACATGGGACTAACATCAAAATAGTTTTAAAAAATCCAGTAACTCCGCCTTGTCAATATTAAAGTCCTTAAAATGCGGAAAATCATATATATATCTGATTTCCACATTTTAAGGACTTTAATATTGACAAGGCGTTACCGCATTTTTTAGTTGAAATAAGTCAATATGGCTCTGTTTTATGAACATCAAAAAAGTTGCTGTAATTCAGGCAATTAATGTAAAATTGCTGTATTTTGATATTTTAGATGCTGTTTCTAGTGGCAAAAGGTCTAGGAAAAATAACTTTATATATTAGTGGAGGAAAAATTTATAACAAAAAAGATATTATCGAGAGCAGTTGTACCGGTAAATAATGTTGTGAATTAAATTTGTGAGAGGTTAGAAAGAAACAGCCCCCCCCCCCATGCTATTAAACTCCTTCGTTCTTTTTATACCATTTGTTGCTTTATATTCCAGAGGATGAACATCCAAATGAAGGCAGTGTATATTAATCAAATTGTATAAATAACCAACAAATAATTACAATTGCCATTATATAAGCATCTTACCAATTTTTAATATAGATTGCCATAGTTTTCAAATTTCTTATTCTATCGGTCTTTCTGAAACAAACCCAAAAAAGACTATATTCAATGAACCAATCCTCTTTGTCGCTAGATAAAATGAATGCTTTTTTAATATTACAGAGATGTTACAGCTGTAGGCATCGAGGATGAGAGTTTCTTTGTACAACCAATAAACAGGAATGACGTGCTTATATTCTTGGCCGGTCTCAGGAAAGGTGATAAGGTAAACAAAAAATCTAAACATGCACAGAGGTAAAAGGACTTCCATAATTAAATTGTCTAATTATACTGTACAACAAATTTAAACTTTTTTCTGTCCTTTATATGAAACTATGTGATTCTGTATAAACAAAAGGTTCTTGATTCAGAACCAAAATTGTCCATCACTTAGGCCTACTGTTTTTGTAGGAGACACACTTCTCAATCTAATATATAAAGTCGAATGTGTGTTTGTGGATATGTGGGTATGTATGTATGTATGTATGTATGTATGTATGTTTGTTTCTTATACAAATTCACATTTCTTCACCAATTTGTACAAAATTTTGCACACATACCCAGTTAAGCCCGGGAAGTAACGCGGTCAACATTAAAATTGAAATAAATCAGTCTTTCCCTTGAAAATTATATAATTTCTGAGAATATTATACTGAAAAAAAAAAATGAAATGCTGTTCAGTTGTCAAGACAACAGTGTATTGTTTACAAAGTTCACATGGGGCTCTGGACACTACATAATATTGGACTTTAACGAATTCTGATGCTAACGATTTGTAAAAATAATTCTTGAAGAATAAAATCCACGAAAATAAAGCACATTGTAATGCAGTCACATAACTTTCTCTGCCCTCGACACAAGAAATATTTTCTCACTTAACATTTTGATGTACAAGAGGTCGTATTGCAGGGATAACTTAAGTGTGCGAGTATGCTATATCAGAAGTAGGTAAACAATCCTTTCCGCTTATATGTTATCCATAGCTGTATGCTTTGTATTAGTTGAGAAATACGGATGTTTATCATAGGCCCTAAGCATGGGATGGAACATTTTGAGTCCTATGCTCGCAGTATTTTATGTCCCAGGTTTTAGGGGAGGAAAGTATGAGTATGATAAATCTTTTTCTTCATTTCAAGTTTTACATACGGTACATATTATATAAGCACCTAGAGTATCACAATCGAAAGTCCTCCATAAGTTAATTTCAAATTACAAAACACAAAGCCCGGGCGACGCCGGGCCTTTTCAGCTAGTTTTACGTATAAAGCAAAAATGTCGATTTTTGGAAAATGGTGTGTGGTAAACAAAAAATAATTACAGATTCGTTATTTTCAGCCAAAAATAAACAAGAAACACATATTTTCATCTAAAGGACATTTTTCATGTTGCACAGTGTTAGAAGTTAGTTAAAATGTTAAAGTCCACCTTGTATCTTCAATAATTATTCAGAAAATGTTTATAATCAAAATATGTCCAGGGTACTGATAATGTGATGACTATTTTTGCCACTATAAAGAGAATGACTGACAGGGGTGGAAACATGGTTGAACAATGGTTTGGCCTGTTTTCCCTTCGTGTTCTGGGAAATAACATACATATTGCTAGGTGGCGATCATAAAGGCTGAAACAGGAGTAGGGGAACAGAGACACATTCAAAACGGCTCTTTTGCTATTCCTTTATGAAGTCAGGAACTCGTGCAGAGTAATCTTCCTTGGAAAAAAAATTTAAACATGCACAGAGGTAAAAGGACTGAATCTGTATCTGATTTCCTATATCTCCTATGTTGAGGCGAAGGGCTTCCAAGTGGAGGTTTCTGTTAGCTATGGGAATTTTGTTACACTTATGTTCCGAGAGAGGGCAGAGGGACAGGTGGTAAGCCCAATACCTCTCAACCCCCTCCAGAAACTAAGGTATTACTTGGACGTAAAAGAGCAGAGAAATTTTGTCCTCCACTTGGAGGCTCTTCGCCCCAATATAGGGATACTGGAAACTAGATACAGATTAAGAGATTCCTCATTTAAAGATTTATTTTTCGCAGAACCTACACTGGTTTTTATATGAGGTTTTACTGTACTTGAAAAACAGTTATTTTAGGTCTTTTTTTATTTCAGGTATATTTCCACAAGCCAAATGATATACCTTCATACAAACATCCACCAATTGTAATGAAAGAATACTATCACACCGATGTAGGTTTGGATATGCTGATTAATACAGCTGATATCTCGATTGAAAAAATAACTATATCTAAGAGAAAATGCCGTTACCTACATGAAAATAATCTGCAAGTATTCAAATGGTACACATATGAAGCATGCAAAATGCAGTGTCGAGTGGACGTTGCAGTAAAGCTATGTGGGTGTATGCCACATGTGTACTCCGTGTATTCAACAACAGGTAAGTATTTAAACCTTGATGACACTGTATTCAAGAGGTTCAATTCCCACCCTAAACTCTATGACAAGTTCAGCAAAGTATCTACACAATCAATCCACTTATACAGAATATACAAATATCACATAACCTGGCTACGGAACAAGGAAAACAAGGAGTTTTTTTGTTTGATTCCTTCTCATCAACAAATTCCTGGCAATGAGAGAGCAGGCGAGGCAGCCAAATCTGCCGTCCTAAATCTTTCATGTAACACAGACATTCTTACACTCCATTCAGACTTTCCTGTACACATCCGTACCAAAATCAATTCAGCATGGAAAACACAATGGTCTCAATGACAAGGAACCAAGCTTCATTCCGTAAGGGGATCCTCCACTGCTGCTTGCTGCTTTAAAGGCCTAAATCGTAGACACCAAGTCCTTATAACCTGTCTGAGAATTGGACACACAAAAATGACCCACTCCTACCTAATTTACAAGAGATTCATTCATTCATTCATAGTGTTCTGCCCAAGGGCAGGTCTTTCACTGCAAACTAAGCATTCTCCACTCTTTCCTGCTCTCAGCCTTCCTTTTTGTATCGGCATACAATCCATTTATTTTAATGTTATCTATCATCTGATATCTTCTTCTGCCTCGAACCTTCTTTCCATTTATCATTCCTTCTAAAGCATCCTTCAGCAGACAATTTCTTCTTAGCCAATGTCCCAGCCAATTTCTTTTCCTCTTCTTTAGGAGCTCCAACAATGTTCTTCTTTCTCCCACTCTTTCTAGCACGTCTTTGTTTTTAATTTTGTCTGCCCATTGTATACGCTCCATCCTTCTCCAAATCCACATCTCAAATGATTCCAGTCGTTTTTCTTCACTCTTCCGTAGCGTCCAAGTCTCTGCTCCATACAGTGCTACACTCCACACAAAGCACTTTACTAGCCTCTTCCTAAGATCTTTTGCCATGGGCCCACAAAAAATTCTTCTTTTTCTATTAAAGGCCTCTTTTGCCATGGCTATCCTCTGTTTTACTTCCTGACAGCAGTTCATGTTGCTATTTATAGTACAACCCAGATATTTAAAACTATCCACTTGTTTCACTGCTTCATTTTTGATTCGCGTGTCTATCCTCTTAGGTTCTCTTCCGATAACCATGGTCTTCGTCTTATTTATATTTATCTTCATTCCATAGTCCTCACATCTGCCATTTAGCTCCATCAGCATGTTTTTCAGTGTTGTTTCATCCTCTGCTAGCAAAGCCATATCATCGGCAAATCTTATGCACTTTATTCTTCTTCCTCCTATGTTTGCTCCTCCCTTGTTCAGGAAGCAGTTCTTTATTAAATCTTCCAAGTATATGTTGAAGAGAGTAGGCGATAAAGGGCATCCTTGCCTTACCCCTCTTCCCATTACTCTGCCCTCTGTCATTTCTTCTCCTATCCTTACTTTCATTTGCTGTTTCATATATAGATTGCATAAAAGTCTCCTCTCCTTCCAGTCCACACCAATTTTCTTCAGGATCTCTATAAGTTTAATCCAATCTACTCTGTCAAAGGCCTTTTCCAGATCAACAAATGCTACATACACTTCTTTACCTCTTCCTATATATCTTTCTCCGATTATTCGTATCAATCCAATCGCATCTCTCGTACCTTTTCCCTTCCTGAAGCCAAACTGTTCTTCCTCCAATTCACCTTCCATCTTAGAACGTAAACGTCGGTTCAATATTCTCAGGAGAATCTTAGCGGAATGAGGTATCAGGCTGATAGTCCTGTACTCCTTGCATTTCTTCGCATTATTTTTCTTCGGTATTGGTATTAGCACCGTCTCTGTAAATTCTTCAGGCCATTCACCTTCTTCATATATCTTGTTGCACAAGGAATGAATTTTTTTCTTCCCTTCACCTAAGCATTTAACCATCTCAATGGGGATTCCATCTATTCCTGCTGCTTTTCCAATTTTCATTTCTTTAATTGCTAGCTCAACTTCTTCTATCAAAATGGTAAATCCTTTTTCATCTTCAGATACATCTGTTTCTTTTTCCACATCCAAGATAGCTGGGCGATTCCTTGTCTCGTATAATTCTTCTACATAATTTTGCCATGTGTTCAATATTCCCTGTTTGTCTGTTATTTCTTCTTTATTTTCATTCTCAATCAGTCATATTTCTTTTCTTGTATTCTTTCCATAATCCAAACACTTAACTTCGTGGTACATGAGATCATATCTTCCTTTTTTCTCTAAGTCCTCTATTTCTTCACATCTTTGCTTCCACCATTCTTCCTTCGCCTTCATGGTTTCCATTTTTAGTTCGTTGTTTAGTCTCCTGTAGTTTCTTTTGGCTTCCTCTGTATTAACATTTTTCCATTTTCTCCTTTCCTCCATCTTCTGTAACATGTTTCCGGTGACCCAAGGTTTCTTGATATTCCTGCTCTCTTTGCGTCCTATTGTTTCTTCTGCAGCTGTCTGTATACAACTTTTCAGATGAATCCATTGCTCATTACAAGAGATAATGAACCACAATGTACAACTAGCAATTCTCCACTGTCAGTGTCCCATATGCTCACAGAATGCCGCCGCTTCGATCACATCAGGAAAAATTACAAGATACCAGACAACTTACAAGTTCTTAATAATGTAAAAATGTACAAAAACATTATATTATTTATAAAAGATATTCATTTATATAGTAAAATTTAAAAGTTATATAATCATTAGTAAAACTCTTGTCATTAACATTGTTCTAATATTCATTACTGGTTATTTTATGTAAATGTACAGTCACGATTAGACTCCCATGAGTCAAAGCAACTAAAAATAAATCTTATTTAAAAAAAAAAATCAGTAAAATTTTCAAAGAAGTTAACATCAGATTGGCTCCAATTAACAAATGCAGCATAAAAACTCTTGAAATACGAAATTAATCAATTATAAAAACTCTACCTAATTCGGAACAGAGAGATAAAATTCCCCACAACAAGAATTCAGGCATTTATGAGTTAAAATGCAAAGACTGTGGAAAATGTTATATTGGCAAGACAAAAAGAAATTTGACTGTAAGGCACAAGGAGCACTAACGAAATATAAGGACAAACAATTGGAAAAATCTGCAGTTACCCATCATTATTGGACCAATGAACATGAATTTTAGGATGATATAAAATTATTAAAAGTTGTACATAAACCGGTTGATATGACTACATGGGAAAAAATCTTCATCCAAACAAATAACAATAATTTAGTAAATTTTGACATGCCAAAGGAAAGTAACCTTATCTCCAGAATGATCCATCCTACAGAGACATCTATCAGTCCAACAACGGACCCGGCAGTGGACCTCATCTGAGGATGCAAGCAAGTCGCTTGTGAAACGCGTTATGTGTAAGTAAACACTTAAAAGTAAAGTTGAGTAATAAAAAAGGTTTTTGTAATTTGACCTCTTCACTGTGAGTCCCGAAAACATTATGGATGATTAACGGGTAAGTATTTTATGAAACAGTGATTCTGGATTGTTCCCCTTTACTTGCAGTAAATCAAATCCGAACAATCTCAAATGCAGGAATACAAATCAGGTGAACAAGCTGGAATGCTGAGAATCTTCACATGGAAATTAAAGATTTATTGACCATGCCTGATTTTTTGGATCATAAATATCACATGTTTAAAAGATAACTTCACTTCTGAACTTAATAAGCAAATTTAGAAGTAGTTTGTCCTATTTTTTTTCATTCCATTTGCATTGTTCATATGATGCAAAAGACCAAGTCATATTATGTGTTTTATAGTCTAACATGTGTAACTAGGGTTGCCACCATTGAAGGATCCCTCAGCTGGATAGCTTTCATACAAGCAACAGAAAACGATTTGGGAATTAAAAAAATCATTATTCTAACTTACTTACTTACTCACTCAAAGGCAATAGACAATTCCTAAGCAAGCTAAAGGAATTTTATCTATTTTATCATACCCGAAGGTTCATTGCCACGCTTACCTGAGCCAGCCATTCAACCCTATTCTGTGCTAACTCCATCCAACCATCCCACACAAATCCTACTTCTCTTAAATGTATCCTAATGTTGTCCTCCCACCTACGTCTAGGTCTTCCAAGTGTCTTTTCCCTTCGGGTCTCCCACTCAATATTTTTTAGATATGTCTTTCCTTCCCCTTTTGTGCAAGGTGTCCAGCCCATTTCATCCTCCGTGGTTTAATTCTTTCATATGACCATCAATTCTTTATTAAACTAAAAATTCTCTCAGCAAATGAGTAACTCACAGGAACTGAAAGAATGAATGATACCAGCCTTAGTAATTGGGAATGAGTAACAACAGATCTGGAACCTGGGTTTCGATCCCCAGAGTCTCCTCACAACATGGTCAACGGACACGCGGCGAGGAGGCCACAGAAGATAGTTCTGTGACAGTGATTTTATAAGATTTTATAAATCTGACTTTATAAAGGTGGGGAAATGCAGATTTATTTTAATTATTGGAGCTCCAAGCCAGCAAAAGACGCCCTGAAGATGGTGTAGAGACACTGACAGGCTTAGGCAACAGATCATAAAAATATATATTAGTTGAGTAAATGGTATCTTAATTATTTTATTACATTGATCGAACTCAGCGGTGTTGAACGTGTATTTTAATAAATGCTTTTCCATGTCAATGCCTTGATTAAAAAATGTGTTTATTTCAGGATCAAAAGTATGTGATGTAAAGGGATTGGTCTGCTTATCTAAATACAAAGGTAATTTTAATCATAAGCCTCTTCTTTAATTTAGCATACACTAAATATATAAATTGCAATTAAACAACACATTGTTTTCCATTTAAAAAAACACTATATCCATTAAAACACTGACTAGGCTTAAGAAATGTTGCAGGTTCCTTCATACAACATGTCATAATTTTAATTTGGTAAATAAAAAAAATAATCTATTGTTTGTTCAATAGAACACGCATTGATTAATAAAATTTACATTTCGCTAGTATAGAATTTGAAATTTAATCAACATATTTGTGAAATATACCATTAATTTAAAGTATTTAACTTCAGACTTCGAGAAAAAGAATATGTATTAGAATAAAAGATTAAAATAATTATGACTAGACTTCGGATTTTAGGTAAAAACCTATTTTAATCCTTAAGTGATATATGGACGGAAACTTGTATATGCATGTTTCATAAGTGACTATGCCTAAAACTGATATTTTTATAGGACCTAAAACAGCTTATTTTTACGTTAGAGCCTAATATTGCCTTTTTGCTTGTTTTCCTCTAAAGTTCAAAATAAGTTACTTTTTTGGTATAAATTCTAGCATTTATTTTCAGTTCTTACTAAATTTTTAGCTCAGAATGTGCAGTACATGACACATTTGTGACTTGGTTAAATAATAAGGAATGTTTCGTCTTTAGGAGAAAAATTCCTTGGAATTCCCAAGAAAATGTAGTGTTTTTCTCCCGACTCCCACATCCAGTAAAAAATAAATAAATAAAACCAAAAACAAAACAAACAAACCAAAAAAAGTAGTTCTTTGAATCACTAAGGGATACACGTGCTAACGTGCGTAGCTTCTGGGCGCAGGGATTAGGTTTTCACTGTTATGGTAGTAATACAGACCCTAGTAATAGGTATATATAATTCTGTGTACCATAGGCTTATATCTGTGTTTATCATGATTACTGATTAATGGTGACTTCAATAAATATAATATTCTGCATTGCAATTGAGATATTTCAGAAAATTGGCAACTTAACGATTTTATAAGAGACTATTTTACGATTTTTAGAGCCTATTTTCCAATTTTTAGAGCCTATTTTCCAATTTTTAGAGTCTATTTTAGGTACCTAAAACAGCATTATTAGCGACCTAAAAGTCCGAAGTCTAATTATGACAGATCGAAAACCTAATATAATCCTAAAAAACAAAATTATGCACCTTACTGATATGCCTACTATTAATATCTATAAGAGAAATTTATGGTTTTTTATCACTAACGGTTCTCCATAGAAAACTGGCAAATAAAATATTTGCAGAATAACGATTTAAAGACCTTCCAACTGAGTAGGATGATTGTATGCGAGCTTTTGGCAGCTTACTGTGCTGCCATCTTTTGGGAAAAGTAGCTAGTTTTAGAAAAGATTTATTTATGTTTTATAGAAAATTGCATCATTAAATAACAGAAAATAAATACATATAATTAATGTCATAACTTAAGTTAAGTCTAACCATGTTTAAGGAACTCTTTGATAATGTTACATACACTTTTGTTAAAATATCTATCTCGTAGCAAGCAGCATAACATGCTGCTTGAAGGCCATATAATTATGACATCTAGTCGTTTCTTAAACATGATGAGACATATTATATGTACAGTGTTTAGTTGCTGTAATGTACTATACTGTGTATACTTTTTATTATTGGACAAATAGTGTTGCTATTTAAATAATCATGAATTAAAATACAGTAACAAGGTGCATAATATTTTAATATTAAAAAAAATTTAAAAATAATAACAATATGATGATAAAATAATATTATTAATAGTAATACTAATAATACTAATCACGGTGGCTCCTGCATAACGCATGGGCCTGGCATGCAAGCGATCCCGGGTTCAAATCCCGAGGCAGGTGGGCATGTCATCCGTGGTGGACAAAGTCGTGATTTTGGGGGGTTTTCTCGGGGATCCTCCCATTTTCCTCTTTCATTCATTCCACCAACACTCTCGACTTCACCTTCCCTTCCCCCCTCATTATCATCCCGTTCCCCTTTACTGGTTTTCGGGCCAGCTCCTGCTACAGACTCTGCTATGGGTCTCCCCCATCCTGCCCCGTTGCTTGTGGTTCGAGAGTTGAAGGTGGTGTGCTATGCCTCTGGGGCTCCTGATTAGAGGGACCCAGGATTTGTGGTGCACGTGAGGGTGTGCCACGAGGGGGGGCCCAGGGGATGCAGTGCACGTAGAATGGTACTTGGTACTTGTTGGATGTAGGGGAGCTCCATGGGGGCTCATGGTGGAGTCTGTTGACATGGGGGCCTTAGGGCATGCACATCATTCCGTCTCCTAGGGGTGTACAATAGGCCCAACTATGCAGCCTACGTGCACGAGTCCATAAGGACTCAGCCCCTGAGCCGATAAGATAATAATAATAATAATAATAATAATAATAATAATAACTACAACATTTCTGGGTAGGATTAAGATTTCCATAGCTTCATTTGACCAATAAAGATGGATAATACCGGTACATCAGAAAATAATTATTTTTCCAAATTGCTCACATTATTTTCAGAACGGATGATGTCAACTCTCAAAAACTGCAAATGTGAACCATTGTGTGATGATGTCACATTCATAACAACAGCAAATAGGCTGACTCGGTAAGTACTCACAGGTTATAAATATATATAACAGTTGGGCGAACATCGGCACAAAAATCCAAAGGTTGCGGAATAGAAATCTGGTGTCCGAGGAATTTTTTTTCTAAAATATTCTTGTATAATGTTCAACAGAACCAATATTCTTTAGATTCATATAACTTATACATTTGTACATCTTAAATGTTACTGTACAGTAGCAGTGGAAACCCAGTCACAAAATCACACTAAATTAGCATGCCTCACAATACAACGCAGAGATCTGAAATTTTAAGCATAGTTGGACTGAATGCACCTCGAAGCTGGATTTTTAATTTTTGCTATTGTTCGAGAGTTATGAGTGAAAAATTGGCAGAAAATGTGAATTTTTGCGCTATCAAAGCATCAGTTTTTGATAATACATTTCAACTGTCAAATCAATTGCACGATGGCTTTGCCTATTTTTTTTATCATAACTTGGAAATAAAAGCATCGCTATTTTTTCAGTATATCACATGGAATTATCAATTGTTTTGATTCGGTGAGCTCACCCTGGTCAATTTGTGTGTTTATAATGTCAAATACAATAGAGGCACTTTCTAATCGTAGAATGCACTCCAAAGCCAGATTTTTAGTTGTTAAACTAAAGTTATTAATCAATTAGTTTATTAATGATTCGCTTGTAAGTAAATAAAACGTTTTAATTATTTTGCTCTTAATTTTTAATCTTTGAATTAATTATTGTGGGCGAAGCCACGGGCACCTGGTAATAATAAATATATCAAAGGTTAGAGGGCTTGATATAATGATGCACATGGGCTGAAAAGTAGGCAAAAAACACAGGTAGGTTAGAGTAACAGCACTGGGTGCAGAAAATTAAGTTTCCACCATGCTATCATATATATGGGAAAAGGTGAAAAAACACTATCGTTGAAAAAATATTTGATAAACCCTGCACTATGGTATAAGTTACTATCATACTCACAAAAGAAGTTAATTTTATTTTTGTACTTTGCAGCACCCCAACATATGAGTTAATACTGACATTAGATTACCATCCGCTGGAACCTATTATATGTCATCAGACCGAATCATACTCACAAATGGATTTACTAGGTAAGAATTATCTTCACTCACATTTCAGGAAAGGTACTATGAAATTTATTGCATCGACTGTAAAGGCACTAGCCTCACTGGATGCAGGAGCAAGTGCAAAATTCATTATGAATAGATCTACAAAAATTACAGCTTTACAGAGATGTTAAAACACCCTAGGTTGACAATCTTGAGAATTCAAAACTTGTAGGAAATCTCAATATGTGTGAATATTTACATGTACATTAGGTTAGTTTATATTTGTTAAAAACATTTCATAATGCTAGAACTTACGTAATACAACCAATTTTCCTTAATTACTTAATTACTTCAGAGCTTACGGTGGAGACAACATGCCATACACTGCAAGAATCATGAGTTGAGCATATCATGTGCTGTATACTTGTTCATACAAAACATGAGCTATGACGTAATGCTGGAAAAACCAAGACTAAAGATGCTCTCTATCTCACTGCAGCCTCTCTACAGACAAACTGAAGTGGGTGACACCATACCAACCAACCAATTAAGCTCCGTATGGTAGGAGCATGAAAGAGGCAAGGTCTGTAGACCTTGTGGTAGGGGGGCTATTCTACACCTAGTTGGCATTGTCACCACAATAGAGTAGTACAGAATACAAAATAGGGAATATGTTTCTAGTAAAAACCTATATACGTGATAAGGAAAATAAACTTTAAAAATAAATCTGGTGACTTTACAAGGGGAATTAGCAGCATCAGCATCATTTTCTACCCTTTCCAGCCATTTTTGATCTCAGGTATACAGCAGAAATAAGTTGTAAGAAAAAACCATGTACTTTTGCAACATGATGATCAATAAATACTTTAATACGAGGGCTGTTCAGTAAAGAATGATCATTTTTTTTTACGTTCATAGTTTATCATGCTAAACGTTTTCCTTATGATATGTGTTAGCTTGATGCGTCATGCACGCATGGTGTAAGTTTCAACGTCATGTCTCAAGATTCCTGTGTGTGAGATGCCTGCAAGTGCAGACATGTTCAATATCGCCTACGGCTTCAATGGAGGTGACGTGCGACGAGCAATATGCGGCTTCTAAAATTCTGGTTTAGACTAAAAAATCTTCAGCTGAGGCCTACGCAATGTTACAGGAGGCCTATGGAGACTTTGTTCTTCCCTACAGTACAGCTAGAAGATGGTATAAAATGTTTAAAGAGGGAAGACAATCAATATCAAAGGAAAGTGGACCCGGCGCTCCAGTTACTGCTCTGACAGAAGAAAACGTCAACACCGCTGCTGTCATAGTGAGAAAGGATCGACGAATAAGTTTAAGATCACTTTCTGAAATCTTGAAAATTTTATTGGGTGCCACTCACACGTTGGTGACAGAAAAATTGCTTGTGCGCGGTGGGTCCCGAGGCTGCTGACTCCTGAACAGAGCAGCAACTGGAGCGCTGGGTCCACCTTCTTTTGATATTAATTGTCTTCTCTCTTTAAAAATTTTATACCATCTTCTAGCCTCTTGTAACATTTCATAGGCGTCATCTGAAGATTTTTTTGGTCTAAACCAGAATTTTAAAGCCGCATATTGCTCGTCTCGCATCACCTCCATTGAAGCCGTAGGCGATATTGAACATGTCTGCACTTGCAGGCGTCTCACAGACAGGAATCTTGAGACATGACGTTGAAACTTACACCACGCGTGCATGACGCATCAAGCTAACACATATCATAAGGAAAACGTTTAGCATGATAAACTATGAACGTAAAAAAATTATGATCATTCTTTATTGAACAGCCCTCGTATTTAACATAAGAATAAAATAGAATTGTTTCCAGTGGATATTTATTTATCTTTTCTACAAAACACACAACGTTTCAGTCATAACCATTAGACCTTCTTCAGGTGACTATTTATTAGAAGACAATTGTCTGACTGAAACGTGTGTTTTGTAGAAAAGACAAATAAATATCCACTGGAAACAATTTTATTTTATTCTTATGTTAATATATTAATCGGTGGAAATCAGGACCATCATGGCAGAATTACTTTAATATTATTAATAATACTAATAATAATGAAGAAGAACTCATCAAAAATATTTGCCGAGAAAAATTCAAATCTTTCATCAATTAAGACTCTTATTTAATTGGTTCAAAAATCAAACAGAAATGGTCAATAAAGGCTAGATCCCCATCCTGAAAAACACCACAATCAAAAAACCAACAGCCAATCAGAAGAAGTTAGGGCACCATCAACCAATGAGCAATCTTCCCACTCACTATTAGGGTGGCCAGACGTCCGGCTTTTGGCCGGACTGTAAGGCTTTTTGCTAAGCAGTCCTCCATCCGGCGCAGCTTTATGCCGGACGTTGATTTGTCCTCCTTTTTGAGACTCTGATGGATCGGTAAAGCGTATTAATAAAATTTGTATTTTCCCGTATGTTCCTGTCAATCCTAAGGTTTGTCTCATTTGTTTAGTTGGTGCCGCGGAAAAATCTGAATCTATTCCTAACATTGGCACGCTTGTCCATACGATGATAGCGTACTATCATATTTTGTTTGGTGCAGTACGTGGCGTTGACCATACTGTTGATTGTTGTTCAAGTCTCCATTTGTATTTTACATTCTTTGCAGTTTGCCGTGTTTTTCTTCAATTAGAATGCCAAAACGAAATACTTCTTTTAATCCTCAGTGGGTCAAAGAATTTCAGTACATTTCAAAAAGCAGTCAAGCAGTGTATAATCATTTATTTTATATCAATGCAGTTATTAAGTAAAATTAGTCAGGATTATACCATGTAATATCTGCTGTCCAGCCGTCCATGCCCGAAGTTTTATACTATGCTAGATTACCGAAGAAGTATCATCCTTTCTGACATTTTAGAAATGGCCACCCTACTCACTATACATGCCGTTGAAGTTACAATTATTTTAAGTGTAATATCCTATATGACACATCATTAAAATTCATACTTTTTCCAACTTTTACTAACAATTCTGGCTTTATTTCAGCTGCTTTTGGAGGAACTGCAAGCTTCTTTCTTGGGTGCAGTTTACTATCTGCTGTAGAACTATTGTATTTCTTCACCATCCATATTATTGTATCATGGATGAAAATCGACTGTATTTTCACAAGAAAAAAGAAACACTCCATGTTGAAATCCTGTCTCTACACTTCATGGCATAAGCTCAAGGATATTTTAAAGTTTAAAAGAACGAACACAAAAAGTACTTCCTATGTGCTCTGGATAAAAAGGAAAGAACTTAAAGCAGCATATGGAAATAATCCTGACAGGTGAGGTACTGGTAACATATTTAATCATTTCATAGCTGAATTTTTTAGTGCAATCGATACCATGTCATCATTTTCGAAAAATTATTTCATATCTTTACGTTTCATGTCTCCCTAAGGACGAAACCACCACCCGTTCAACATTTTTTTTGTGATATATATATCTTTACACGCTAGCGGCCGTAATTTTGAAGATATTTGAACCAATTTTTATTATGTTATTTCTAGGCCCAATAGTTCGGACAAGTTCGTTAATGAGGAAAATTGACCCAAGGGAGGGGTCGGGGAGGGGTTGAAATTTTGAAAAATTTGTATCTCGGCCCCTATGAGGTATAGAAGGAAACTTTGTTTGAATAAATTAGAGTACTCCCTATGGAGTTCACAGTAACACCAACGGGGGGTTTTTGCAGTTATTATTGCGGGTTGCCATGCCAAGGCTAAAGAAGAAGAGTGCTGTGCAGTGACAATAAATTAAACCAAAAGCACTCAAAATCTACTTCAGCCTGTAGGCCTGCCTAAAGGGATTTTTTTTGTATTGATATAAGGATTCATCAAGTGAAGCCACCGGTGGATTATGCAACCTTGAAATAGATTTAGGAAAATTTCCATGCGCGACCGGAAAAATCTACTAGAAGTAGGGCTACTCACATTTTAACATATAAAGCATTGTACTCTATTAATCTTATATCTCTGGTCTTTATGCTAATTTTTGTGATGAATTTAAGCATAAATAGCAGTAAACATCTAAACGAAACTCCATGGCGCTGCTTTCCTTTGAGGGGCTACGCTTGCCATCTGACCGCTGAATCATCTGCTATATGCAGGAGGCATGTGGTCAGCATACCAACTCCCATAGCAGTTATTGATGTTTATATATGCATTCATGAACCACAGATTATTGTCTCTGTTGGACTTTACATGAGAATATGATAGGAAAAAAATTCCTCTGATACTGGGATTTGAACCCAGGACCTTTGGCTATCTGTACCACTGCTCTACCAACTGAGCTAAGCCAGAGTTCACTTCACAGTGCCAGATGGAATCTCTCTCCTATGACTGTTTGCCCTTAATGATCTACCTCTCTGACAGGCAAGTTATGTCATTTGCAGTACTGTGAGACACGCTAATTGGTGATGTTTGTGAACAGTCACAAAAATTACTATCCATGCCACTGCTCTACCAACTAAGCTAAGCCAGAGTTCACTTTACAATGCCAGATGGAACCTCTCTCCTATGACTGTTTGCCCTTAATGGTCTACCTCACTGACATACAAGTCATGTCCGATCACAAAAATCACTAAGTAGTAGGCCTATTTGCATCACAGTACTGCATATGACATAACTTGTCCGTCAGTGAGGTAGACCATTAAGGGCAATCAGTCATAGGAGAGAGGTTCCATCTGGCTCTGTGGAGTGAACTCTGGCTTAGCTCTGTTGATAAAGCAGTTGCATGGATAGCCAAAGGTGCTGGGTTCAAATCCCAGTGTCAGAGGAATTTTTCTCCTATAATATTCTCAGTTATTGATGGTTTACTGAACAGGAACCACTACTTCTTTATCAAGTAGATCCTTAGGGCATTACGTTATAGAATTTAAATTTTTAGACAGTATTTTTTTAATATACCTATTCTAAAATAAAAACTATTTTTTCTCTTCAACACTTTGGTTGGGTTAGGTTTTTGTGTGAGGTTTGTATTGTATGCTGTAAACATGAGTTCCAGAAACTTTTTGTATTATACCTAGATAGTAATAAATTATTTTGAATTTACAGCCGATATAAAGAAGTACTATCACCAGTACCAACTTTCACGAAATGTCTAAAGAATACTATAATAGAATGGTGTCAAACGTCATCACTGCACACCATTAAGTATGTTGTTCATCCTCATAGACATCTGATTGAGAGGTAACTATACTTTTTATATTAGCCTACTGCTACATCACTAGGGTTACCAGATTCTTTATCAAGTAGAAAATGTAGGACACTAGTGGTCTAAAATAAATGACACTACACAAAGATGTAGGACATTACAGGAAAATGTTAAATGTAGGAAAATTAAAGTCCAAAACAAAATTTTATTACTCAAAAATATCGCACACTGAGAATAATAGGGCCACGTCTCAAAAATAATTAATTTTGGGATTTTTGCTGTTTTCTAATGGTCTTTGTGAGATTTATTTGGTGTAAGGCCATACCTGTACTTCTGTTAATTTCTGTCAGAGAGCACTTATGTCCTTATAAAATCCTACCTTTATATTCAGAATACAAAACTTTAGCATGGTCTCCTGTAAAATTTAGTTTTTCTTAGTTGTGGCCATATTATTCTCAGTGTGCGATACATACATAGATTTCTTTATGCCTCTTCGCTAAATCGCCAGTAAACTTCTATTTTCTCTTTGACATCTTAGCATACATCTTACAACTGAACGACTAATTATAAAATTCTTGCTTCCTCACTCCACAACAAACAAAATTCAAATGGAAGAGTGTAGTTTAGCTATTGTTCCTCTCCACTCCAGTAGGATTTGGATGATCAATAGCGCTCACTAAATTGCAATATATTCTTTTAACTGTTATAATGTTAGCTGTTGACAATAATCAATACTTTTATGGCAAACTCCACCAAATCTTTCATGAGTTGCCTAATCTATTTGAAATTAATTAATGTGCAGAACAACTCAGATTTTTCTACAATTCTCCCTGGACATCAAACATAAGGTTAAAATATAGGGAATATCCAAGATTTTCTAGACATTCAGATCAATTGGAATTCTCCAAGAAAACATAGTAATAGCCTATATTGGAATAGCTACTTTTATGGAATAATGAGCATTGTCAGCAGTATTGTTTATAATGTGAAGGATTTACCGTATTTATATGAATCTAATGCACACCTTTTCTGTCCATTCGGGTGCTCATTAGATTTGAATGAAAATTCATTCCGTAGTTCAGTGGTAACTTTGATCGCTTACGTAACAATGCATTGCTGCAATTCTCAACTTCGCCTGTTACCAGTATGCACAAACGCAGGCTGAACTTAACATATTATTATGATAAGCAAGCTCAACACCAGGCGGCGGGGTTGCATGCGGAGGTATCTACTATCCTGCACTCTCCTCTCTAAACCACCTTTACTCATCAGCATTCACAAATTATTGTTGTTTAAAATAGAATTCTAAGATAAAATGACAAATGAGATTCCTAAAATAAAATAAATTATCCTACCATTGATGCACATTGCATTTGCCAACAATTTTTTTTTTTTTTTAAATGAATTTAAGTTTCAAAATTGGGGTGAGCATTAGATTTGAAGATACATTCGAATTGAGTAAATGCGGTACATCTTCATTTCCTTTTCAAGACAAAGTTTCCAACTGCATAAGCTGAAGCTGCTCTTGGTTTATGAGTGACCAAAGCAAGTTCTCCAAAGTATCCTCCTTTAGAAATATGATTTATCTCCACTTCTTGGCCATTATCTCCAGTGATAGTGATTTTCACACTACCATCTTCCACAAAGTACAGTGGTATTAAACAAAGGCAGCAGCCAGATGCGCGTGAGAGAGGTGACGCATGTAGGAGGAATCATGGGGAGGGGTAAGAATGTTGAACTGCACTAGCGAGAGAGGAGAAGCTATTGTAACACGGTCTCTTGTTTCTTAACTGCATTTATACGATCTTACTGCACTGAAAGCAATGACACAACTGACCCATACACCCCTCCATGCAGTACGAATGTTTATTGGACTCGTCTGCATCTACTGCGCATCCATGCTTGGACTGCCACGTCTGATTAATACCACTGTACATCCCATCAGCTGAATCTCCTTGCTTAATTATCAATTCACCATCACCGTAAGAACGTGGAACCAATGCATCTGCCAAATTCATACCTTCATATGGCTGCAAAACCTTCAACATCGGGACACTCTCCAAAAAAGCTTCATACATCTTCCTTTTCTTGTAAGCACTCTTCAAAAGAATGCGATGAAAAGTTTGTCGCCCCACGCCACACAAAGCTCCTGAATGGTTGCAGCCCTTGGCATGTTGTAGAGAAGCGCCAATTCACTGAAACTTCCACTGCTGTCATATGTGTGCACATGCTTTGGCTCAGTGCCTGGATCAGGTGATACATAAACATTAAAAACTCCCTGCTCTATAACATAGAAGTTATTACCATCATCACCAGGGCCCAGATTCTGATGACCTAAAATTGTTTGAAAAATGCCCTATAAAATGACTCTAAATTTTAAAGAAAATGACTTAATAATTATAAAAAATGACCTAAAAACTTATATTTTATTTATAAAAAATTATTATTGTACACACAAAATTATAGACTAGTTTGTACATAATTGTAAAAACTGTAAATAACTGTGATGTTGTGAATGTTCTTTCCTCACGGAAATTTATACTGGCACTGAGTCAAAATTCGGCATTTCTTTTTGTGGTCTGCCGGATTATATTGTTGTTTATTGAGGGTAAACAGTAGTTTGTAAGCAGGTGGCAGACTCTGGTGTCAAGTCAATCTAATAACAATAGTAATATAATACAAAATTTTGGTGTTTCTTTGATTCTCATTTCCAACTGAGAAATGACAATAGTTTAGCGCCAAATTTTTCCTTATTGCATTAAACAAACAACCCTTCAAAGACAGCACCGTTAGCGACGAAAAAAAGTTAATACACTCAATGTAAATAAATACATGAAAATGACTAAATAAGAAAGCAAACGACATGAAAATGACAAAATGTTAACCTAAAATTGAAATAAATGCCCTAAAAATATAAAATTGCATAAAATGACAAAAAATGACCTAATAAAAATGCATTTCTATAATCTAGAGGCCATGATTAGGATTTATCCACAAGTTGGCAATGCCTATGCAGCATCAATAAAAAGACGACATGTCATTAGAATTCGGGCCCTGATCATCACCCTGTTTGATCACATATTCTCCTTTCTGAACTGTCTTCTCAAACATAGCATCCAAAACATCCTGCATTTGTTCCTTATCCGAAGCCCTGAACAGAAGAATGTGCTTCACACTTTCTGCCAACCGCTCTCTCTGCTGGTCTGACTTTGGATAAACCACCATTGTTCCTTCATCATCATCTTCATCTTCTTTTGGATTGTATGTTTCAGCAAAGACAGACTTCCGTCTGGATGAGAACCGAGTGACAGGTGGTTCTTCGACATAAGAAAGAACAGATTTGTCCAGGGAATCCATGGTGTCTCCAAAATTAGACATTACATTTAAGTAAATAAATTCATCCCAAAAATCAGAAAAGGGTATAGTCATGAGGTATACCACCCCTGTGACAGATCCACCCTTGGCTGTAGGCTACTCAGTCTAGGTGTTAATCCGTGCCTGATAGAAAAGATCTGACTTCAGATTTTTAAATTTTGACATCATTTTCAACCTTTCCTCCATTTTCAATCCTTGATGAAATGTATTTCTTTTAGTTATTATTATTGTATCATAATTCGTTGTATTTCTTTGTTGAATTTATTAATAGTTTTGCATACAAATAAAGACATATTACAATATTTTGCAACCATTAAAAGTGTGTAATAATATGTTGTCTGCTTGCTTCTCAGAATCCTGTGGCTGACAGTCATCATTGTATTCTTACTGGTATGTGTGCAGATGTCTTCAGAAAATTTCCATAAGTTTTACTCCAAATCTGTGGTGCTAGAACCTCATGTGTCGCAAGTGCCCATGAAAATTCAATACAGGCCCGCCATTAGTATTTGTCCCAGAAGTGTATACCAGAACAACTCAGCACTGCAGTAAGTTGATTTAATTGGCATGAATGGCATCTTTCAGTATGAAATGAGAATTCACCATCACAGGCTTACATACAGAGTCTTGTTGAAAAATGTAATATAGTCAAAGCTCGTTAATATACATGTGCTTATACAGTCATTCCTGTCATTTACATTTTCCTGCCATGTACATCACTTTCCACTAGTCTCTTCTTTTATCTTATACTGACAATACATAGCGTTCCTGCCATTAACAACTTTCAAACAGTTGCATTTCCTGCCATTTACATATTTTCCTCATTGGCAGCATTGGTTTTCGATGAACTGCTTTCACTTAACTAAATTTTCCACTATGTTGCCAACTCTTTTAGACGCAGTGTCAGTTGCTATTTGTGTTAGTCCAGGTGAAGTTGGTTTCTTTTGTGCGGGCGAGATTTACTGCATTTTATTATATTGTAGTTATTCATATAGCGTAACTCATCTTCGTGATTTGAAGCAACACCAGTGTTTTTGTGTTGCATGATTTTTTAATGGTATCATGGAGTTGAAGAAAAACAATAGAAAATGCATTTCTTTGCTAAAAAGTAGGACATTTTACGTCATATGATTCACATGTTGGAACACATGTTCAGCTGGCAAAAGAGCTTGCAAACTCTGTCTCAACTTTGAATACCATCTAAATCTATTGAATGGTCAGAGCAATTATTTATTCATTTAATATGTGAGATGCTACAAGGAAAATATTAGCCTATATATTGTGCACCATATTTTAGATAGATAACGTAAGTGTACATAGGTACCTATGTTTATTTTCATGTATTAAATTTTGCAATATATAGCATTACAGCTTTTACATTTCCTGCAATTTACACTTTCCTGCCATTTACATTTTTTTGCATCAGTCGCTTGAAAAGTGAAAAAAGGGGGTTTTATTGTAACTTCTAATTTTTTTACAGTTAATATTATTAAATGCAATGTCTCTCTATCTGTCTGTCTGTCAGTGCACTTGTAATTTGAGAACAACTGATCCAATTTACATTTTTTTAATGTTTGTTAAGCTTGGTAACATAAGGAACAAGCAATAATGATTTTAGTACCGGTACCGTACATCAATTTCAATATAGCTGGTCGGATGCAAACAGATGTAGGAAGCAGTAATTATCCATTGTAGGAATTTGCTTGTCTAGGTGGTCATGCTTTCCTGCCCAAGCAACTTTTATAACCAAGAGGAAAGGTAAACAAAGAATTTTTGTTAGTCTCGATATGAGATTTTATTTAATATTAAGATTAGTACAGATGCACAGTTAAATGCAAACAGGCAAGAATATGCCATTAGGAAAGTTCAGAAAAACAAAGTAGGCCTAGAATTAAATCACAATCACCCTATCTTAGCTTATGCAGATAATGTCTGTTTGTTGGGCATTGGCATAAACACAATCAGAAGAAATGCAGAGAGTCTTTCCCTATAAAATGAAATGTAATTATTTAATGATCGGTAACAAGGATGGGTGATCGGCAAAAGATAAGAGTAAGTCGTCCCTTACGCTCCGAACAATGCGTTGCTATTGGCGACCACACGCTTGTTATCTCGACACTCCCGATCGTTCCTTCTCTCCAAACTCCCAATCGTACCAAATACCAGCTACCAACCCTTGCACCAAAATGACAACACTCTAGCTCACTCGGCACTCCCGATCAGACCACAATCACCTCTTCACATAGTCTAAATAATGCATAACACTATCCACATAGTTAAGTGCGCGAGAGGAGGCATAGGCCGAAGCGAAGCGCCCTTGCATTTTTAATAATGTACGATACACTGTTTGTAGGTTTCGAAAATGTGGCATATTATATCTTCCAGAGGTTAGTAAGCCTGTCAACTTTTGTTTACCAGTATGACGTCACACTACCAACATCCAATCACGAGATTCTACGTAATATGAGGACAGAAGAAGTGGTATAAAAGAAAGTGCATCATGAGGGAGTGGTGGGAGGGAACATTCATCCAAGGTGTGACTTAAATTTATTTTTTCCCGGGTGATCTATAATCATGTAAATGTATACTCCTTAGTAAATGAATATTTGTGGAGGTTATTGATTTAATTTCATCAGCAATTATTCCCGAGATTCTCGTTCAATTTACCAGATTTACTCTGGTAGTTCACAAAACAATTAAAACTGAATAAACTTCAATACCGGTAACTAATTTTTTCATTAGTAGGAATAGAAAAATGTAAACAAATTACGCTATTTAAAGTATCCTCTTATGTTTATAATTAGGCTGTAACTTTTTTCAGTAGAGACAATTCCTCAGAACTGCTTTGCTTGAAATGTCTAGAACATACTGTAGTTATTCCAGAAAATTTTAGAAAGTTTATACAGGGAAGTTTTTACTATGAAACAATGATATTGAGTTACATACACTACTTCCCTAATTTTCATTACCAACCTGAACCCAGGTTTCGATGAGCCTCCTCATCATTTTCAACAGTTTACTCCACCTGTCTGTTGGTTCGCATCAGTATCCTCTGGTGGACATCTAATGAACTTCGTGATGTCAAAGTTCATTCCTGAGGAAGACAACCTCATCACGAAGTTCATTAGATGTCCACCAGAAGATACTGATGCGAACCAACAGACAGGTGGAGTAAACTGTTGAAAATTATGAGGAGGCACATGATGTCAAACCTCAGGTTGTCTTCCTCAGGAATGAATTTTGACATCACAAAGTTCATTGGATGTCCACCAGAGGATACTGATGCGAACCAACAGACAGGTGGAGTAAACTGTTGAAAATGATGAGGAGGCTCATCGAAATCTGGGTTCAGGTTAGTATTGAAAATGAGGGAAGTAGTGTATCTCAATATTATTCTTTAATACTGTACTTAGATGATAAGGAATAAAAAAACATTTTCTACATAGGCTAATCAGATATTTTCTGATCTAACAAAGGGTGTGGGAAATTTCAAGAATGGAACTTAAGTAACAGTTTCTAATTATGGAGAATTGAAAAGCTTGACAAGGGAGATTGGTAATATCAATATCAATATCAATACGTTAATTATGGGCTCAATATAAACCAGAAATATCGTGCATGTGTTATTAAAGAAAATAAAACTGTGGTAAGTCTCCTTGTTGCTCTTATTTACCCACTAGTTGGTGCCTGTAGCTTTGACAGCATTTATTAATTCAACTGCCAGTTGATTTTTAAATCATTTAACAGCAAATATTTATTAACACTTACAAATAATTAAAATGATTAATAATAAAAAAAGGTAACAATCAGACTTTGAGATGCATTTCATGATTAGAGTGTGTCTCTCAGGGGGAAAAAAGGAGACGAATTCCCTGGCCCAAAAAAAAACCACACAATGAGTTTTGTCTGAGTCTAAATTGTTCAATGTGTTCTCATTTAGGCCTACATTCACTATCCCTCTTCTGTCCACATATATTAAAATATCAGATCTTTGCATGCCATTAAGGTATAACAAATGAATCAAGCAGAGGGGGCTAACAACATCAAAGTGATCAACAAATTGATACAATATGTTGAAAAAAAGATATTTCAGCGATGTTCTTCTTTCCCAGTTCTTACGACAAAGCCACCTGCGGTTCATTTTACAATTGAAATATTTTAGCGAAAACTGACTTTGAGGTGCAATTCGGACACCCTTCAGTCTGTCTATCTTAAAAATTTCAGACCTCTCCATGCCCTAGATTTGACTGGGCATCGCACACAGGCAAACAAATAGACAGACAAACACTTCCTCTTATTATAAAGATAGCTCGAAATTGTCCAGAGATTATTTGCAATTTTGGAAGAAAAGAATAATTAAACAAAGATATGCCAGTCATAAAGAATTAATCCCAGAAAGGTGCTTATATACTTAAATATTTTCAGAGAATACGGATATCATCACTTCAAGGAAATGACTAAATACTACATTGGTACCATGTTCCCAACTCCCCATCTCTTTGATGGAATTTACATGAATACAAGCTACTGTGTGGACAATCCTAAGTGTCCACCGTTTGAAGAAGTTCTGGATGTACTGTACAAGGTAAGAAAATATGGTTAACATTACTCACATTGGTATCAGCATCTAAAGACCGCCGGCGTGGTCTTGTGGTTAGCGTCGCTGACTACAGATCCGTCAGCCCGGGTTCAATCCCCGGTACCTCCTCGGATTTTTCTGAGGTAGGGAGGTCTGGTAGGGGTGCACTCAGCCTCGTGATTCAAATTGAGGAGCTACTTGATAGAGAAGTAGCGGCTCCGGTCATGGAAACCACCTTTAACGGCTGTAGGTAGATGCCTATCTGCCTATAGGTAGATGACGCAGTTGTCGGGTGGTAGGCCTTGTCCCTTTGGGGATGTCGCGCCATGGAGTTTAGTTTAATCAGCATCTAAAATCTAAAATATTCATAATACAATATGGGTAACCAGAGATTGTGAAGCCTCCTTAATTCTAGACATGTAGGCCTACATACAAAATTAATTATATTTTTGTTATGTTCCAGAAATCAGTCTCAGGGATACGTGGTATGCTATGTGGCCAGAAAGATTCAGCAGATCAATCCAAAGGAACTTATGGTTGCAAATTCCCAACGCTCCTAATTTCTGAAACTGGACCATGCATGATGATGAATTCATTTCAAACAAGGTAAAATAGAAAATACTTTTTCCATTTTCAGTGACCTGAATAGTGTATATTAAACCCATATTATAACAGAGAAGTGGTTTCGGAAGTCCATATGTTTACTAAATGTTATATCCTCTTAACTCTTGAAGAACCAAGCTTTTTTAACATACTGGACAAACATAAATATTAATTATTATTAACATACCGTATATTGTTTATTGCTTATGCAATTTTAGATTTTTCTTCAACTTCTCTTTTTGTATCTATTTCTGATGTTTGAATCTAGGGTTGCCATTAGAGAAAATCTCTATTCTTTCCATCTCTTTCAAAGATCAATTTGGTTTCATAAATTAATGGTATACGTTATTTAATTCACTACCATATAATTATATTATTATATGTGAATTTTGCTAAAGCATTTGATTCCGTAGAACAGCTTCAAGGACTTAATCATAAAGGAGTTCATGAAAAGTATATTAGACTACTGGGTAAGCTACGAGGGTCATTTCAAAAGCTCGGCACCCTGTAAGACAGAATGGAAGAAAATAATTTATTTGGCAAAATACCTTTACAGGCCTTCAGTATAATTTCCATTCTTGCTTATGACAGCTTCCCAACGTTTTGGAAAATTTTTTATTCTGGATAGGGCACCTTCATTGTTGAGCTGTCTGATTACTCAGGTCGCCTCACTGGAAACTTCAACAATTGTAACAATACGTTTTCCACGTCTATGGATGGGAAAGACTTCCCCACCCATCATACAGTCCTGATTTGAGCCCACCAGACTTTGATTTGTTTCCCAAATTGAAGGAACCACTCCATATATCAGTGGCGTGGCTTGATATTGTGTTCTGGGTAAACTATGTTTTAAAAATTAAATCTATAATGATTGTTTAAACGAATTCTCAAGTATTAATAGCGTTTTAGATACCGGGAATGTTTGCACATGTATTCGATTTCATATAGGCCTATACATTTAAAAAGCATTACTACTGGTATTATTATTATTATTATTTACATTTTATATTCCTTCATGACTCCATCCCTTTCCCCGTCAAATATCAAATACAATATTTATGGTTGTAACTACTAGTTAACCAATTAAATATACTGTACTAAGATGTTCGAAATGTTTGGTTATTTTAATGCAAGGCAATGTCAAGCTCAGAAGTTGGCAATTTACTTTAGTTTCACACATTTTTTCATAAGACGGAACCGAAAACGGGGTTTTAAATAGGTAATCAACTGTATATCAGTGGATTTGTCTACGCAACACTGAGAAATAACCAAACACACAGTTTAGGTCAGCAATGAGAATGTAGGCTAATGTTTATGTTACCTCGGTTTTGAAAAAAAAAAAAAAAACATTAGCCTACATTCTCATTGCTGACCTAAACTGTGTGTTTGGTTATTTCTAAACACACAGTTTAGGTCAGCAATGAGAATGTAGGCTAATGTTTATGTTACCTCGGTTTTGAATAACGGCAGCACAACGAAAGATTTGTTTTTCCCTAGAGTGCAAGATAGAATAGCTTGTACACTTTTGATTCCGGATTATATTATGACTCAATTCTTAACTGGGCATGGGAAATTTGGTGAATACTTACATAGATTTAAAATTTCTACCTCTGCAAATTGTAAATGTAAAGAGGAAAGTCAATCTGTTAGGCACCTCTTATTTCATTGTCCATTATTTACGCACGAACGTTATCAGTTAATATTATATTTAAATTTTCTAAATTTTGACTTTACTACACCAATCTGCCGTCTCTTCTTAAATAAGCAAAGTTACAAAGCTGTTTTAAGTTTCATGAATAGTGTTTTTGCAAAATTGTAATATGTATATGTAGTTTACTGTATACTCTGTATATATGTTTAATCTATAACCCTAATATGCCATCTGGTAAAATAGGGTTCTGTATTAATTGGGAATTCAATAATAATAATACCTCGGTTTTGAGCGAGCAGGTATTTGAGGGATGAGACTAAGACCCTGATAAATCTTTCTAGTCTCTGCGGTGGTGCCATATGTCGCTCTTGCGCAAGGAATTTGCCTGCCTTCTCTCAACAATGAAGGTTAACATTTAGTGGGAAAAGTTGTATAACTCGCACTTAATGAGACTGTAACTTGGCTGACCACTATCCAGTCTCAGCTCGCCTCTGCTGCCGCATCATGAGATTTCAAAGCTGCCTAAGCACGCTGAAACACAATTGACGCATAATAACAATAGAAGTGGGATACGCAGCTGCGAAAAATATTTTAATGATAGTACTAATGGGTTTATAATGATTAATAACTTGGTTGACGATGTTTTTATTTATTTCTTTATGATACTATTTTTCTTAGCACTTTATTTAGGTAAACTCAGTCTCAAAGTCTACCCTCACGCTACGCCACTGATATATATACACAAAACCATTAATACGGTATGGACATACAATCCAAATGGATCAAGAAAGGCTACCGAGGATTGCTTTTGAATGAATGCCAGCAAGGCAAAGAAAAAGAGGAGGTCTTTCAAGAACACAGAAGACTGAAGTTGTGGAAACGGTGAAGGACAAATAGTTAAGAGAAGGACAATAGATAGATAGAATGTTTTTGTCGATACAAGCAGATGTCTACTTTATTGTTTATCTGTCTGTCAGAAAATGTTCTAAAATATTGTAAAACATACTAAATAATAATAATAATAATAATAATAATTTTTTTTTTAATTCTCTGTTACAGGGATGTCAGGAAGTCACTTGACAAACTCATAACAAGTTGGCTTATAATAATGTCAATGGAACCAGATACTTATGTAAGTTACTTAATATATTTATGATAAAATTACCTTCTTTTATAGAAAAAGTTATGCAAAAGGTTTTACGCTGGGTTTTAGATATCTTCTATTGTGTCATCGTTAATTTTGATTGGTTCTTCTGTGTAGTTGGTCATTTTTTTTTTTGACATTGATACTAAGGCTGACTTCTTTGCTGGATTTGCATAGATTTGTTAGCATGACTTTGGCTTCCTCGTGTGAGTCTGTTATGAGTACAATATCGTCTGCGAATATGAGATTAAAGAGTTTTTTTCCCATTAAAATTTATTCTGTATTTGTCCGGCATTCTCCAGAAAACTTCTTCCAGTAGAGTTGTGAATAGTTTTGGAGAGATGAGGTCACCTTGTCTGAATCCCCGCTGCAGTAATATATCCTATCCTGCTCTCTCTGTTTTTAATTTTGCTCTGTTGCCAAGATATAGCTTACCCAGTAGTCTAATATACTTTGCATGAACTCCTTATCGATTAAGTGCTTCTACTGGTCTTAGCCAACACTTGATCGAGGATAATCATCGTATGGGTGCTTTGAAGATTTTAAAGGTAGAGGACGATGTCATTAGGAGAAAAGTGTGCGAAGCGTGGAATATTGGGTGCAATCAAGATTCCGTTTTGAACAGGTTTGACGGTGACTTGGGTGACGAGTGGTTGGGGATTATCAAGAGAACAAAAAAGAGTAAACGTGTTGTACGCTTTCCACTTACACCTATGGATGTTATGGAAGAATCCCCGTATGAGATACCTGGGGATTGGATTGACAAGCATTTCCGGAATACCAATTTTTTGTTTAATTCTAATTGTGCGCATTATATTCATAACGTAAGCGGTTGTTATGATACGGACAATTGAGAGCCTAATTCTCTTGTTTTTCTTATAAACAGTCACCTCAAGAAGGTCTAATGGTTATGACCGAAACGTTGTGTGTTTTGTAGAAAAGACAAATAAATACATTGGATCCACTAGAAACAATTTCATTTTATTCTTGTGTAAATATATTAAACGGTGGAAATCGGGACCATCATAACAGAATTATCGAATCAATAACAGTTCTACGGAATCAAATGCTTTAGCAAAATTCACAAATATTATGTATAGTTTCAAGTTAAATTCATTTGCTTTCTCTATTAATTGAGTCAGCACCTGTAGAAGGTCTACTGTTGAAAATCCTATTGATTGTCAATTATTTCCATTATTGATTCATTTTTATGGAGTAAATTTCAACTGATATTAATTTAAATGGATATGATACAGGACGAAATGGTGAGGATAATTCATGGTGTGAAAATATCCAATTCGGCATTTGCCTTTACAACTGGGGAAACTATGAAAACCCCATGTCAAATTGGCCGGCCATGGGATTTGAACTTGGGAGCTCCTGAAAGCGAGTCCAAGATATTACTATCTCGGCCACCTTGCTCGGTAAAAAAGTTATTGTCCATGAGTAAGCATAGAAAGTTATGTCATGTCATCACACCAGAATTTTCTATATCAGAATGTGAATGTGTAAATTGTATTGTCCTTGGGTAAAGAAGGTGATGTAAATGTACCACATCAATTCAATTTGTAAGTAAGTGGCCTTTAATTGACAATTTCAAGCTCCAGTCATGAAGAAAAGTAAACTGCATTTCCACAGTCATACTCTTTTCGTTCCAGCACATTTTCGTTCATTCGCCATCAGACGTACCAATAGTGAATCAAATGTTGCATGGAAACCTCTTGATATATCAATACAAACTATCTGAAACACTACGACCTACAGAGACAATTGTCAAAGATGAAGAATTCCGCAGAACTCCACCAGAAGAAAGGAAATGCAGATTTGACTACGAGAACCCATTGGATTTCCACAGCACTTACAGCTACACAGCCTGTCTGGCAGAGTGTCGCTCAACCCTTATGATGCATTTTTGTGGATGTATCCACCCCATGAGTCCAAATCTTGGTAATGTACCATACTTATATATTTGTTTATAAATGTTTTATTTGTGTGCACATAAAAACAGGCTAGTTTTCAGGTCCTGGGAGACATTCTGGCAATTGAATTAATAAAATCAGGTAAACTGATATAACAAAGTGCCAGCATGTTTTTGTTGAATCAATTATAATTGCAATTATGATATGCAGAAAATAAGTTTTTCTAATCAGATAAAATCGACCAGCATCAGCAGAACTACAGATTTGTGATACCTTGACAATCGCGCACTCACATAAAAATAAAAAATAAAATAAAAAAAACCCATGTCAAATCGGCCGGCTCCGGGATTTGATCCGGGGACCTCCAGAATACAAGTCCAAGGCTTCACCATTTGGCCAACTCAGTCAATTTCATGGTGTCGTTTGATAAGCATAAGTGAAAGAATAGTGTTAACTGTCAAATTATACTGCTAGATAAAAATTAAAAATCATTTTACCTTTAATTAGTTGTTACTCTGGTACCGTTCAACCGATTAGGTCCAAAATTAATAGACTTCTTGCCATGGACGTTATAAATGCGTATACCAAGTTTCATGAAAATCCGATAAAGCATATTTGAGTTATGGGGCCTTTTGTTATATAATACCATAAATATGCACTAAATTGGGCATTATTCCGGTACCGGCCAACCGATTTGGTCCACTATCAACAGACGTCTTCCCATGGACATTATAAATGTGTATACCAAGTTTCATGAAAATCCGATAAAGCGTATTTGAGTTATAGCGCTTTTAAATAAAAACACTAAATTGGGTTTTACGCTGGTACCGGTGAACCGATTTGGTTCAATAACAACAGGGTTCTTCCCATGGACGTTATAAATGCGTATACCAAGTTTCATGAAAATCCGATAAAGCGTATTTTTTAGTTATGGCGCGTACAGACACAAGGACAGACAGACAGACATTTTTCGTCCCCCACACACAATCTCATAAAGTACCATACTGGCACTTAATAAATGCAGGCACCTGCTAGTTTATATAACAAGAGAAAGTGTTTGTCCGTCTGTCTGTTTGTTTCTGTGTGATGTCCAGCCAGATCTAGGGTATGCAGAGATCTGAAATTTTTAACATAGATGGACTAAAGGGTGTCTGAATGCACCTTGAGCCGGATTTTTAATTTTTGCTTTTGTTTGCAAGTTATGAGTGAAAAATGGCAGTAAACATGATTTTTAGCACTTTTGAAGCATTAGTTTTTGCTAATATATTTCAATTGTAAAATTAATTGCAGATGGCCTTGCTCTGCTACTGTAGCAACCGAGAAAGAAGAGCATAAATTTGTCGATCACTTCAATTTTGTTAGCCCGCTCTGCTTTACTCATTTGTTTATAACATTACGGCATGCACAGATCTGAATTTTTAACGTAAGTGGACAGAAGCGATATCATGAATGCAGTTCTAAATGGAAAAACATTGAACGATTTGGATGAACTCACTATGTGAAATAGATATATGCATATGCATTCATGTACCACAGATTATTGTCTCTGTTGGACATTGAACTCTGGCGTAGCTCAGTTGGTAAGAGCATTGGCACAGACAGCCAAAGGTCCTGGGCTCAAGTCCCATTGTCAGAGGAATATTCCTCCTATAACATTAAGTTTTTTTGGATCAGGGAACTCAAAACTGAGGTCGTTCTTTCCTGGGCAACACATCTAATCATGAACTGCACCTCAAAGCCGGATTAATACTTTTTTATTGTTTTAATTGTTTATGAATCATTTGCGTCATAACTGTTAATAAATACAAAACTTTTTATTGGTTTGCTGTAAAATACGGTAAGTGATTTAAAAAACATTAATGAATTAATAAAAGTATGCGAAGCCACAGGCACTTGCTATTTCATAATAAAACATAAACAATTACTATAACGCCCTTCAAAATAAACATACACAATATTATGCTATTTGAAATATAGACTCATCAACCTAATACCATTCACTTGGTAAACATAATTCATTAATTTGCAGTACAGGATGATTAAATTAAGCATAATGGGGTATATGGAAACGTCTGAAGCTCAAACTATTTCCATTGTAGGCTCTTCAATCCCATTTAATATCTTCATTACAATATTGATCTGAGTAAATGTAATAAATTAAGAAATAGTGTTTACTTGCTATAATGTGTTTTGACTCCTCTCAAGTAATAATAAGGCTGTGTCATTTAATCAATACACATTTATGTAGGATGACATGCAATTCTGACAAAAATAGTCTGACCTAATCAAAGGAGAGACCATCATTTTTCTATCCTACCTAGTCTAACAGATCTCAGAGGAAGCTTTATAGCATTAACCGCTCGCAAGAAAAAAATAAATATACGCTGATTGGATGTAACTTATGAAGGAAGCACCAGCTACCATTAATTTACTTATAAATATTTAACTACATTACTATTAAATTCATATTAGCCTTATGCTACTGTCAATGTTATAAATTGTTATATTATGCCATTGTCAGCATTACCATTAAGGACGTTAGTTTTTGTTCACTTTCATTCATAAGAGTGATCTATTTCATGGTTCTCAAGTCTGCTTCCATTCCATCAGTCAACCTACTCCTTGGTCTGCCAGGGCATCGTATTCCCTCCATTCAAGCTCAATATATAGCTTTAGATGTTCTTGAATTTCCCATTCTTATCCAGCATATTATTTGTGACTTTATAAAGTGAACATAAATGTGACATTACATATTACAAAACTTGGTAGGAATGGGAAAAATAGTATGCAGTATTTGATATAACGTTCCATTTTGGAGGGGTTTTCACATCTATAATAATTTGAAATCTATTTATAAACCGCATAATAAAGTATTAAAAAAAGTATCCTGTGGAAAAGCAAGACATTTAGCCACCCTAGCCTATATTAATCATCAAGTGCAAACAACTGAAAATAACTGAAAATGTGCAACTTTAATCAAGTTGACGTTTATTCCAACATAAAATACCTTCACTACACCTGCAGATTTTTTGGACTGGCTCCTTATACACTACACAAGGACAGTGTTGAGTACACTCTGAAGAAAAATGCTGTTGCCATAGTCTGGACAGCATTGATATTTGCGATACTTTTTATAGGTCTGATTATCTGCATTGATTATATAGTGTCAACTTCTAACCAAGCGACAGTAGCAGAAGCCCTACACCAGTCTTTTGTAGTGCCATTGTTTTTTATAATGTCATTGGTAGCAATTTGCTTCAATACGACCATCAACAAACCTAAGATGTTTCAATTTCTAGACATGCTAAATAAAATTAACAAACAAGTGCTTGATATATTTCAAACCGAAGAAAATTATAAAAGTACCAACAACATTCTTATAGGCAATATTGACTTAGTGATATTCTTTGTGATTCTTCCTAGCATATTACTGGACTACTGGCTCTGGTTACCTCCAGGAGGCATTTCTTTTCACATGATAATAAGGCTTTCGCACATAATTAATTTATTAGTACTGATGCAATTCTGCAAATGTGTGAACCTTGTTAAACTTTTCTTGGGACTGCTGTGCTACATATTAAAAGCAATGATGAAACCTAATTTAGATGAAAGTTACTTAAAACGAAATAACTTCACATTTCCAAAGTCAGCAATAATAGTTGATCAAAGTTTACAACATATGAAAAAGGAAGCTTGGCCTTTGAAGGAAATTAACTGGGCAGAAAGCTTACTAAATCTAAGAAGAATATTTGACAAAATACACAGAGCTGTAAATTTGATCAATAGCATGTTTGGTCCGTTAATTCTGTTTCAGCTTCTGCATATTTTCATGATAATCATCACAAATATTAACAACATAAAACTCCTTATAAATGGTGAAAATGATATCTTGATGGAAGCACAAGATGCTACATGTGTTGCGATAGGTAAAGTGTATTGGTTATTCATGATGATGATGATGTTGATAGCAATAGTCATGCCCTGTCAAATGACAGCTTGGAAACTTAATGAAGTTAAAAGCACAATCAACGAACTTTCCATGAAATGTCCTTTGAGTGCAGAAACTCTAGGGCAAGTAAATCTCTTCTATAACCAAATGGCAAACTGTGATTTTCGATTTACTTCATGTGGTTTAATCAATATTGATTCTGCTCTTCTTTGTAGAGTGTTTGCTTCTGCAATTACTTATGCACTTATTCTGTCACAATTGCATTGATCAGTTACGCGGGGACTTCATGACCTATATTAAAACATTCCTAACAAACAGTATCATATACAGTGTTGATGAATTTGAAGAAAAATGCCACAATACTACATTGTTTTCATTGTAAACAAATGTATACAGTATAAGGTTTAATAGGTATGTACAGCAGGTGCATTTAGACGAGAGCACTTGCATGCGCTGCAGAGATAAGGGCGGGACGGAAGCGGAGTGTGTTGCGATGCTAGTATATGAATCACGTGATGACTGATTCCACTGCGCATTGTGTTTACAGTGCTCTCGTCTAAATGCATGGACTAAAACAGGCCACGGTTATAAGTTCTTTGTGTGTTATCTTTTCTTTTTTCTGTTGTAAAAGCTATTTTCAAACTGTAAAACCTATACTTTGTATAAATTTGTATAATTAGCATGTCCCATAATATGTACATGTTCCAAGGATGAAATAAATTCTGTTCTACTCTATTCATAAGTACTGATTGCTTGAAAAAATTGACTAATTTGTATGTTTTTTGGCTGTGTTGTACATCTCTGCTAGTTCTACTCTTATATTGACAAGGAGCCACCTCACTCTGCTTATCACTGATTTAATTTCACTTTGGTGAACTCTCTTAAAGAGAAGTATACCTATGCATTACGTAGGCATGATTTATCAAATAGATACTGCATTTTACTCTATTTTGCATACAAAAATGTCACTACCAAATTAACCTAACCTAATCTATGTTGCAAAACAATCATATATACAGGCAGTGCTTTTTTTTTTCTTAGAAAAAAGGTGGCGGTACTGACCGAAACTTTGTAGCTGAATCTCACATGAGCTCCCACACTTCTCCCAGAAGTAATTTTTTTAGTTAATGTCCAATAATCTGGCCCATCATGGACAGAATTGTTTCTCCCCTGAATTGCAGTAAAACTACCAGTAAATGCGACATTCTCTTCAAATTCATTTGATTCACTGTTTGCAGGTTTATGAGATACTTCAAAAACATTGTCATGCTTTCTTTTATTGCGCACTGATACTAAATAATTAGGCTACTTATTTTACTCATTTCACTTCTATACTTGTGAACCACGTGCATCCCTTGTTCCTACAATCATACTAAACAACTATGAATTCACTTAATTCTGCAGCACAAACCAAGTGTTTTCTTTTCAAATTATATGTAAGCAATGAATGCAGTTAAATTGAAACATGCACTAACCCATGATTAACTATGGTGGTTAGCTATGTACTACCGTACTTGTTTGTTACTATGTTAGCATTAACTGCACTTGGTGCAATACAGACACCATCAGAGTGTCCTTGACCACAGGAGCAGTTTGTTGCCTTTTGGCTGAAAAACCAACCCCCAGCTCCTTCCAGTCCAGTAGCCAAGGCAATTTACAGGAATTATCATGTGCTCGTATATATTATGTGTATAGAAATCTAACAAAAGCAGACAAACAAGCTTGATTTTAAGTAACAGACTATCATTTTATAGAAATTGTGATAAGGAATATTCCGAATAATATCAACATTTTTTTTATTTTGAAAAAAGGTGCCAGTACTGCGTACTGTTGCATACCGTCACAAAAAAGCACTGTATACCAATATTATACGAACCTCTCTTGCAGTTCTCACACACAACCAGTCTTAAACAGATGAGGTGTTAAAAGAAAGAGAACAGTAACAAATTGCTCTTTCACTTTATAAATATTAGCAATTTGTTAAAAAAAGTCTCATTTTCGATTATAGTTAGCTCCATCTTGTCCGGTCATGGAAACCACCATTAACAGCCATGGACGTCGGCATGCTGACCACATGCCCCCCAATCCTGCCATCTGTCTATGGTAGATGATGCAGTGGTCGGGTGGTAGGCCTTGTCCCTTCAGGGATGTAGCGCCACGGAGTTTAGTTTTAGCTCCATCTTTGCAACAAGATGACCCAGTATTGCGGTATCTCTTTTCATGAATGTTTCATTTTCAAGCAGTTCCTCATTTTCAAATTTGACCAAACTACCAGAATTAAATAAATAGGGTAAATGATTTCATTTTCATTTAAACACAAACAAACAAATTCCACAAGCAAAAATAAAAAAGCACTGTAGTTGCAACTAAAGTATCATGTCTGCCAACCATCTGCAAGGATGATTGCCCTCATACCACACAGCAAGGAGTCCATGAATTGATTCAACATTTGAATCAATAATAAATATCAGGTTCTTAAAGAAACTATGTCGGCCGCGGTGGTCTAGGGGTAGCGTGCCTGCCTCTAGATCCGCAGGTTGTGGGATCAAACCTGGCCACAGTCGATGGATTTTCCGGACGTAAAGATCCGGGCATGGAGTCATCCAGGAGGGACTTTAAGCTGGGGAGCCCGTGTCGTAGATTTAGGCACGTTAAAGAACTCCATGCCTAAATTCGAGCCTTTGGACAAAATTTCCCGGCCTTTCACATTCAAGTAATACCTTAGTTTCCTGGGGGGTTGTGAGGCGATGGGCTTACCACCTGTCCCTCTGCCCTCTCTCAGAAAATAAGCATAATAAAATTCATATAGGTATCAGAAACCTCCAGTTGAAGGTCCTTCGCCCCAACACTGGGGATATAGGACAGAGTCATTATGTGTGTTGTGTGTATGCAGTGATGATGAGACGAGCATGTGCGATATTCTGTTTAATAAACTGTATTGTGATGTTTCTGATCCCAAATTTGTTACAGGCAATATGACATTTTGTGGTCATAGAGGACTGAAATGTTTGCAAAATCATGTAGGTGAGTATTTATGAGATCTTATACAGTACAGTATTGTCACACATAAAATTATTCATGTTTTTGGAACAAACCTTCAGTTGTAGCACTGTAATCAAGTTTGAAGACTTTGAGCTTTTACGGACACATAATGCAAGCCATTCAGTAGTATATTTTTATTGTTTCACACTGATATGTTAAAAGCAACATTATAGAATCTTACCCAATGCTATGCATAGTTTCATTTAACACAGTGAGAAGACATATATTTGCAGGGGTGGCCAATGTTTATGTGGTGAAGTGATACAGCACACTGTAAAAACTGCACTAAAATTACTCCTATACTCTTCGTATGTGAGCTGTTATGTAAACAAAACAGACGAATATATTTTGTAGCGCTCTCTTTGGGATAACTTGAATCTTCTGTATCGAGTGCTGAAATAACTTCAGCCGCACTTCTTCAAAACAGTAGGCTATATTAAATGTGCCGTGAAATGTGTGTATGGTCACTTACTCCTCCAAGAACCTTCAACCTAGAGGTCAGAAATTTTCACCATACATTTTCCATGACAGAGGAGTGTAGTCTATCTCCAGTTTCATCCTGATAGCACAGTTGGTTCAGTCAAAATTTAATTTTAAATTCTGGTTAAGCTTATTTCTTATGCTTTATGCAGTCCTGTACAATCATGGTATGGACTGCATACAACATACTCTAGCAGCAGTGATGCTAAGTTGTAGCATTGTGAGCGCATCGATCACTTCTATTTGGGAACCCCAGTGTTGTGTCATTATTCAGGCATAGTTTATAAGTGCAGAGATCAGTGATGAGTCACTATGGACTGCATACAACATACTATAGCAGCGATGTAACTAAGTTGTAGCGTTGTGAACACATCAATCATTTTTGTTTCGAAATCTCAGTGTTATGTTATTGAAGTGAAACTTCTTTAGCCGCGGTAGGGGTAAATCGGGAGCTTGTGTAACGCTCAAAATTGTCACGAAATTAGTGTCACGCTCAAAATCGTCACGAAATTAGTGAGGTGTGACGGAACGGACTGCACAGAAAACAATCAACTCAATGATTAGGCTTATCCAAAATTTAAAAAATCCAAAAAATAAAAAATCCAAAATTAAAAAAACAAAATTTAAAAAATAGAAAATCCAAAATTAAAAAAATCCAAAATTCCAAAATTAAAAATAGATCCAAAATTTAAAAAATTCAAAACTCCAAAATTTAAAAAATCAAAAATCTAAAATTAAAAAATCAAAAAATCCAAAATTTAAAAATAAAAGAATCCAAAATTTAAAAATCCAAAATTTAAAAATAAAAATTCCAATATTAAAAAATAAAGAATTCAAATATCTAAAATTTAAAAAGTCCAAAATTAAAACATCAAAAATAAAAAATTCAAAATCCGAAATTAAAAGGTCCAAAAACCCTATATTAAAAAATCCAACAATCCAAAATTGAAAAAATCCAAAAATTAAAACAAGTTTCACTTCTGTCATGTGGTGTTCCACGCACACTTTTTTTTATTTATACATAGTGACTTTATTTGCATGCAGAGCTTAGTGTTGTGTCATCTCATTATTTATACTTAATTGTAAAATTCAATTACTGATAAAATTATTATTTTCCAGCCTGTTTACTTACTTACTCATTGGCAATAGACAATTCCTCAGCAAACTAAAAGAATATTATCTATTTATGGAATCCAAAGGTTCATATATGTCATATATTCCAGAGATAAATAGTAAAGTAATACTTCAAAATCTCAGATTATGTTCTTTCTGAAGAGTAAGCGACCATGTCTCACATCCATATAATACAAACAGCAGGATAATTGTCTTATAAATTTTTAGTTTTAGATTTCTGGACAGAAGACGAGAAGATAAGAGTTTCTGAACTGCAGTTATTTGCTAATCAACCACTCGTTTAACTCACCAGCTAATCTCCAGCCTGTTTAATGGGGTTAATTATTTAGTTATTACCGGTATATAATAATATTGATTGATTAATCTTATAGTCCAAATATCTGAGGGATTTATTAGCAAACCCAGCAATCTCCGTTTTGAAAAACGATAGCGATGCTAACTTCTAATGAAAGTTTAATGCATTTTCTGGTACATGTTTACTGTATGTCTCCCAAAACAGTGAGACATCTAGTGACCATTTGTAGAACTACTAGCTAGAGACAACGTGAGAGGGAACTTTTATTCTACACTCATTAACCGGCCTCTACTTCTAGTAGACAAGCTGTGAATAACTGTTACATTTTTACTACTTTTTCAAATGTGTATTGTATTATGTCACTGTAAAGGCATGGGTCCAGTTGGCGACCTGGTACTTAAATATATTTAACTATCACCTGAAACATCAAGGGAACTTTCCATTGCTATGGCAACGTATACATTGTCCGTCTGGATGCAGCCAATAGACAGTTTTCCCCCCACTGTTTCACACAACACCGCCAAATGACGTTGGTTCTCTTATGAAAAATTTAAGGGTCAGACAAGCTTTTGAAAACAGAGGTGACAAACTAAGTGGTGAAAACTGAAAGGTTTACTATTTGAGATAATGGAATAATTGTAGTTTTTATTATCCACGGTACCAAGAAACTTTATCCATGTTGGTGAACACAGCCCTAAATATGCAGCAGGAAATGCATTAAACTTTCATTAGAAATTAACATCTCTATCTTTCATCAAAATGGAGACTGCTGGGTTTGCTATTAGACCCCTCGTTTTATTTATCAATTAAAAACGCAGCACTATTATTTGCACTTGTATGTCTTGTTGCAGTAAATTTAGTACACTTCAAGAGGATAGATGAATCACTCAAATGTAACTGCCCAATGGAATGTGAAAGAATGACGTTCCAACATATATATTCAGCAATCTATAGGTATGTCAAAATCAGTGATTGGTTGTTTGGACATTGTTAAAAGTAATCCATTTTTTGACAGAACCCAGGTGTCAACATTTAAGACCCAGGAGTTGCTTAATCTATTCACTGCTACTGATGTATAAATGCATCACTTCAAACAACGCTTTAAAGCAGAGATATAAGAATAATAGAGTAATAATGCTTTATGTAAAATGTGAGGATTTTGTTCACATATTACATTTAATATTCATTATTTATTCTCCTGATTTTAGGTAGATTTCGAAGAAAAATCTACCTATTGTAATTGATACCATGTCATGACTTCCGAAAAATTCTTTCATATCTTTACGTTTCATGCCACCCTAAGTACGAAACCACCGTCCGTTCAAAAAAAACATTTTTGTGATATTTATATACCGGTATAGCCTATATAGGCTTATATATATCTTTACATGCTAGCGGCCGTAATTTTGAAGATATTTGAACCAAATTTTATTATGTTATTTCTAGGCCCAATAGTTCGGACAAGTTCGTTAATGAGCAAAATTGGCCCAAGAGGGGGGTCGGGGGAGGGGGTTGAAATTTTGAAAAATTTATATCTCGGCCCCTATGAAGTATAGAGGGAAACTTTGTTTGAATAAATTAGAGTACTCCCTATGGAGTACCAACGATTCGGGGGTTTTGGGGGTATGAGTGGGGGTGGTTGGTGGGGAGATGGAAATTCGAAATTTTTGAAACCACTTCTTGTGGGGTATCGTTGAAAAGCTCTTGATGAGTACTCTACAAATCAATAACTAGTTTCTCGATAGTTCTTATATAAGGCGAGATTTGAATGTTTGAAAAAGTTCTCTTTCCTCTTTTTTGCAGTTATTATTGCGGGTTTGTCATGCAAAGACTAAAGAAGAGTGCTGCACAGTGACAATAAATTAAACCAAAAGCACTTCGAAATCTACCTCAACCTGTAGGCCTGCCTAAAGGGATTTTTTTTAATTGATTTTAAACTTAGAGCCCACTGATGTTCACTTTATGATTGCTTAGACAATTCAGCTCTGAAAGGATTAAAATTAGTGAGTGGAATATCTCTCCTTTTTGATAGGGGCCCTAATAACTATTGCAATAATTAATAATACTAATTAATAACTAGGGATCGGATTCTTGGGTTTTTAGCTATTTTTTTCCTTACTTCCAAAACAAAAAGCGCTTACACGCTTTTTCGAATCATGTCCATAGGATTCACCCACATTAATTCTATGGCACCTAAAAATACCTAAATGGGGTATAAAAACGTAATTATACCTAAATGGGATATAAAACCTAAAATATCTAATTTAGGCTACTTTTTTTCTTTTTTGTTTGTCAGTTGAGAAATTGATATTTTGCGGAGAGACAATTTTTTGTCGGGTTGAAATTAATACCACCAGCGTTTCGTTCAACCCATTGTCGTCTAGGATGGACAGTATCAAGAGAGGAAGTATAAGAGTACCGGCGTATTCCTTTTTAAAATATTCCAGTGTCCAATTAACTGCCGCAATTGCTTCGATGAAATTCACACCTATGACGTCATGTGAGGTAGAAAGGACATTTTCTCCCTTCAAATGCATTCTAAGAGATAACAGGAAGAACTTCACAGTTGTGAATCTTGAAAGATATTTAGTGACATACTGTAACCAGGAAATGTGAGGCAATCTTATTTTTACTGCTTCTTTTGAATGTTTATGCTTTCTTTCTTCAATTGTATAATATTGTCCTAAAGCAAGTTTACACAGAGAAGTTCCTCAACCCAAACTATGGCTGCAAATGCAAACTGTGCGGGACATCAGCTTCATGTTTGTCTACTATAGCAACTTACAGCTCATAGTAATTCTTCACAACTTGAAACCAACCAAAAATAACAGGCCACAGAATCACAAAGAAGGACATAAGGGTCCGCTGGGGTGACCAAACGACAAATAAAAATGTATGAAATTGTTTGTGGTATCTTCTGATTTCAAGTGCAGTTCAAGTGAGGCCGAAGGTATTTTTCAAGCACATGCTTACACTTTAAACAAGTTTTCAATGGTTAAGGAGATTCCATCTTAGCCTATGTGGAGAAAAATAAGCATTTTGCATTTTAATCAGAATGTTTGCAAGTATTTTTAACTATTGGTGCTTTTACGGAAATGTGAGTGGAGATTTTATACACAGAACTTCATTCTCATCCGAGTATCCTCTCATGGATGTCTTATCAACTTCTTGATTAGATCATCTTCCATGGGAATATAAAATTTATATTAGGTGATCCGCATATTTCTGGATAAAGGTCTTCCCCCAGATTGTAAGTTCCTTATATCCCTGGATGCACTTAACTAACTCCAAATCCTGTTCAATTTCATGGTCCATATTCAACACACGGGCTGCTACTGTTGATATTAAATATTATGGTATTTATTAAATAAGTGCAAATTGAGAAATCGGCAACAGCAGCCCATGTGTGGGATATGAACCATAAAAATGAACACGAGCCAGAGCTAATTAAGTGCATCCTGGGACATAATGAACTTAAAAGCTGGGAGAAGATCTTTATCCAAAAAAAAAAAAAGCAAATTAATTAATGAATTTTGAAACCACCAAGGAATATGATCCAATTAAAAAGTTTTTAGGACATCCAGGAGAGAGTACTCGAATCACACAGCAGGCAGTTGGTGGATGTTGAAGATGAGAATGAATTTATCAAAACAATTGTCCAGGTCAGTTTTATAATTTTAGTGAAGTTACTTTGTAATTCTAAAACTTCACTGCATAAACTTGCATTATATACCAGTAGGCCTACTTTAATTTCATTAATGTGAATCTGTGACATTTGTGATTTGACCCATGAATGTCAACTTCTTTTACATGCTGCTCAAAGAGAGGCGAGGACAATGTACATATTAAACGTACTGAGACCAACGCAACAAAATCATTGGAAAATTCTGCAAGGAAATCTGGATATATTTGGTGAGTAATTCATCCATTATACAGTGTGTTTCACATAAGAGTTGGCCAATCTTGTGGGTTTCTGCATCACAGCAGCCACAGCTCTAATTCCTGAGCGATCGGGTGAAATATCTATGCAAATATAGCTGCTAATGGTGCGAAGAGTCAGGTTCTCACAATTACAGTTAAAATTACAATGGAAATAACCAAGTACCTCATCACAAGAGATGTCGGAAATGTTGCATCCACACAACACTGGCACCTTTTTAGGAAATTTCCTTTCACGCAAATAAGTTCAGCTTCCAAGAAACAGTTAATTTCTCTTTCAGTTACATAGATATTTCACCCGAACTTGCAAAATAAAGTGTACAGGTCATCAGAAGACAATATCACAAGAGAAATGAACTCTATCTTGCCTGTGATTATTTACTGAGCTGCTAGATGTTTTATTTAAATCATTTATTTAACAGACATTCCAACTTAAAATGGACTTTGTGACCGATTTTCAAAAATAATTAATCCAAACACCTGAAAATGAGGAAATATGTTCCTTAAATATTGAAGTTTTAATAATTTAACTTGTTTTTGACGTAATATATTTATTTATTTTGTAGGAAGCTAGTTTTTCAATCATTTTGTAATTTAACTATAAGAATTGAATTATTGATATAAAGTTTGCTGTGCCCTACAGTCACATTATCTTTGATAAAGCATATTTCTATAATCGCGGGCGAAGCCATTGGCATCTGCTAGTTTATAATAAAAACACAGAAAATTAAGGTAATCAAAATAATGCAAAATGGTATGTTTCAGTGAAAGTAGGAGGCATTGTTGGTTTGATCCTGGGTGCTAGCATCATGACTATAGTGGAACTTCCATACTATCTCACAGTCCGGTTACTTATGAATTTCTATACAGCTGTTCGCAAGTGGCGTGAACACCGTTAGTTGGATCAGCAATCTTGAACACCCTCTACAATCTACAGGAACAAACTTGACAAGCTGATAAAACAGTTTATGTTCAGATATCTCTGCAGAAAGCTTCCTGCTTTTTCGGACATGAAAATAAAAGAAGGTATATTTGTAGGACCAGAAATGAGAACTCTTATTAGAGCAAACAATTTGAAAATACGATGATGCTTGTTGAAAAAAGATCTTGAAATGCTTTTAAAAGTGTAATTGAGAACATATTAGGAAACAAAAGTCCAAATTATGCACTATGTCAACAATATGCATAAAAAATTCTGAGATTTGAGATGACATTTGAGTTTTGAAATACACTTTCTTTTTTACCAATTGAATGCATTTCCTGATAATCTGAGGACAGTCAGCGAGGAGCAACATGAGATACTGCACTGAGTTATCAGTAACTTCAGCAACAGGAGCTAAGGAGTTACTATTCTCAGTACCAATTGTAAGATGACTTTCATCAATAACGATAACGGAACACTTGTTGTCTGTAGATTTCAAACCCTTGAAATGAATATAATAGCTGTAGCCAAAGACAACTGTTCACTTAATATTTTCACTTTCTTGCATAATTCACTTATTATACAGTCCTCTTTGGGATTATACAGTCTTTTTGTTGGATTATGTAATTGATATTCCTCATGTCAATTTTATTATCGCCACTAGCCAGTTCATATATAGCTTTGATGAACTCACCATCAGAATCGCACAACTTCATGATTTTACTTTCTGCTCAATAGCACATAAGTGTGTTATCGTCAATAAATTTCCCATTGTTTAATTTTTTGTCACAGATATTATGATAACAATTATCACAAACATACCGTACATTTTAGACCAGCCATTATGCTGCCCACTGGAGCTCCAAGCCACCTGAATAATAATTATAGAGTTCATATTGAAAGGTTTAACTAATACAATATTACTGTTTAGTCTTGTGTTTGAATGGTGTAGAATTGCACAAATTGATTAATGTACAGTGAACTCTTGATAAACCGGACTAAAGTGGGCGGGGGTCTGTCCGAATTATGAAATGTCCAGCTTATGGAGAGTAAATTAGGAAATGGTATGAAAATAAGCTTGAAGATAGAGGTACTAGAAAAATGTGTAATACCAGTGTTACTATACGGCTGCCAGACTTGGGCCCTAACATCAAAGCAGAGGAAGACACTACAGATATGCCAACGTAAAATGGAACGAAAAATCCTTTTCATCTCGACAAAGGATAGAGTAAGAAATGAAGTGATAAGGAAGAAAACAGGTATGTGCGAGGTAACGCTGAGAGCAGACAGACTGAAATGGCAATGGGGGGGACACGTAGCAAGGATGGACAGCACAAGATGGGCATATAGAGCAACCATGTGGGACCCGAGAGTTGGAAAGCGAAACGTAGGAAGACAAAGAACCAGGTGGGCAGACGTATTCAAGAAAGTGGCAGGCGATCAATGGTCGAGGAGAGCACGAGACCGCCACGAGTGGAAAAAGCTCACAAGTGGAATCAGTGAAGTGCGAAAGTGATCTATGTAGAAACTGCGAGACGACCTAACACCCTCCTTAGGAATAGCACCCCTAAGGAGCTTCCCTAGCTATCCCTGCACTGCAGGAGGCCTTGGTCCTTAATGGGATGTTACAGGCTAATTTTATTTATTTATTTATTTAAGTAACGAAATTTCGTGCTTAAGCTGCAATAACAAAACGTATGAGGCAGAACATAATATTAACACAACTGGAACAAAAAAGAATAACACTTCAGTTCTATATTGAAATTTCTAGTCAGAGTCTGAAATACACACTGTTAAATTATTAGTACAATATTATGATGGGGCACTATGAACATATTTTTCTGAGAAGATTTAGGCCGAAAGAAACTGTAAATGGTCTTCTGTGTACACATTGTTTCTGTTGCTTTTGAAGTGGCAGTTGCAGTTCTGAAGTGGCCATAGAATGGCTGTAGATCTGGGTCTGGATCGCCAAGAATCTGTCTGAGTTATCCAAAGTCCGGCATACTGAGGTCCAAATTATCGAGAGTTTACTGTACTTGAATTGATATTTTGAACTGTTGTAATTTTAAAAAAGATACTGATTGTATAATTTTAAAGCAAATTTTCACTTCATTAGTTTTTAATTTACTAAAATTTGTTGTATTGACCTTTTTTTATTAATTCTTGTAATATAATGTAATAATGTAATGTAATATAATGTATACAACTTCTACTTATTTAGGCCTACTTACTTATTCAATGGAAATAGGCAATTCCTAAGTAAGCTAAAGGAATATTATCTATTTTATGGAACCGGGGGTTCATTGCCATGCTTACATGAGCCCGCCATTCAACCCTGTTCTGTGCTAACTCCATCCAACCATCCCTCGCAAATCCAACTTCCCTTAAATCTAATATTGTCCTCCCACCTGTGTCTAGGTCTTCCAAGTGGTCTTTCCCTTCGGATCTCCCCATCAGTATTTTGTTAGATATGTCTTTCCTCCCCCATGCATGCAACATGTCCAGCCCATTTCATCCTCCATGATTTAATTACCCTTACTATATCTGGTGATGAGTACAGGTTTGAAGCTCGTCGTTATGCAGTTTTCTACAGTCCCCATTTTCATTTCTTCTAGGCCCAAATATTTTCCTAAGCATCCTGTTTTCGAACACTCTCAGATTATATTCTTCCCGAAGATCAAGCGACCAAGTCTTACATCCATATAATACCATCGGAAAGATAATTTTCTTATAAATTTTTATTTTTATATTTCTGGACAAAAGACGAGAAGATAAGAGATTCTGAACTGCATAAAAGCAGGCATTTCTACTGTTTTTTGTAATTTTTAAATGTAATTCAGCTTACAAAAGAATTTTAAATATTTAAATTACTTAAATGATAGAGCATACTTCATTGGTTCTGGAGCATATTTTACAAATTTTAAAGCACATTTGGATGCATATTTCAACTTCCGATAGAGCATTCACTTCCTGGCCATAATTATGGCCATTATATGTACAACTACTCATGACTGTAACCTTCGGCATTGTGCCAGCAAAATTTTATCTCAAAGGAGTTCTTTTAATTGCATTTAAGTTTACAGACGTAGGACTGTCACATTAATGTACAATAGTATGCGTCTTTCTACATTACAAAATATTAAATTGTGTCAAACAATATACTGCTGTCTGTACAGGCAGAATGAAGAAAAATGTCATGACAAAACTTAACCCATCCACAGTTTGCTGGTTCTATAAATAATACACTAATAACTCTGATGTTCTAATGTACCGTTAAGAGATTTATTTTACTGGCCTCCTGACAATCGTCAATATTGTGAGAAGTGTGATTATAATTTATTTCTTTGAAATTTCCTCATTTAAAGTAACTGAAAGTATAACTACCATGCTTTATTCTGATATTACTCACCTTTTTTATCAATGCAAGTTAAGTTATAATAATTCCTTTATTGCAACCAAATGGTCATAGTATGATGGAGCAACGGTAGAAATATATATGACAGAGGAACTGGGACCACCCCAAGAAAATCTGTCCCAATCCCATTTTGTCCACCTCAAATTCCACATGGACTGTAAGGCTTGCCATTTTTAAAAGATAATTTCAACTGCATTAAAGTTAGTAATAAATCCCATTAGTAAGTCATTATCCTCGGCAAAGAGAAGCAATTATTGGTATATGGGTGATTCTTCAAATACGGGAAAATTTGCGTTCCGGAGTGATATTTCCCTTCAAATTCAACTTTAAAAAAAAATTAAAATAAAAGTTTGTTTCTACTACTTCCATACTACAACTATCAGTTTGAAATGTCACTAACTTTAAATTCTGATATTCCAAAATCGAATTTAATTCAATGAAATGTCATCCACATGCCCTGTCCCAAACCTCGGTTTGTATATTCTAATGCATTTTTCCACAAAACAAAATGTTATTTCCTTTTCAACTTTTTTCCTGTCAATGAGTATAAATGGGTGAAGAATATTAACCCCTAAAAAATAAAATGAAATAAAATTGTCACCCCACCTAATGAACATAAAGAATGTCCCAAGGGTTTTTGGTCATCCACATGGCTGAAAAGAATGGAATTTTTTCTGCAGAAATGAGAAATTTGTAAAACTGGCAACAGTGTTAGAAAGCCAACAGGGCAGCTTGTGGTTGAATTGTAAGGTTGAATTTTGCTTGCTTACAAACAGTTTGAAATTAACAAAGGACTTTGCATCATTTTCAAGGAAAGCGTTTTTATTCCCCGTCATTAAAACATGGCTTCTAGAAAGTAGGCAGAAAGTGAATATTTATTAATTTTGATTATGCACTATGATAAACCTTCCAATTCAAAGTACTTGACTGAAGTTGAGCTTACAGAGGTTTAGGAATGGCTTGCTGAGACCACTTAAACTCCTTTTTTGTCATCCACATGCCTGATTTTTGTGTTATCCACATGTCTCATGAAGGGGTATGTGGATGACTCTCAAGTCATGTAGATGATAAATGTAGGATACTATTGTGTTTGCGGTGTCTGTGACCTGTACTTAAGATCTTAAAACTGATTAAATTAATTTCTGCTTGATTCCCCCCTCCCCCAAAACCATAAAAACACAGTCTCGTTAAAATTACAATAATTCCGGAGTATGCACACAAATTTGCAAATTTGATGCAAAATCAACTGAAGTATGCTGAGAAAAATATGAAATCACATAAAGAAAAGCAGATTGTTACCAAACTTAGTCATTAATGTGGCCTTCTGCCATCCACATGGCTTTAAAAAAATAAAGAAATTAAAATAAATAAAAATATAAACATTTAAGCTCTGCTGGTGTCATATTATAATCAAGTAACCCCTGAAGTATTTTTGTGATTTTTTTGAGATTTTTTAAACAAAGTAAAAAATTTGGATTTTACACACTCCAAATTTTCCCGCATTTGAAGAATCACCCATATAAAATTGTAATGTGGAATGAGTGGTCAATTTTGTCAAATCATGTCAAATCATTATAATATATTATCAGCTACAAGTAGGCCTTTCCTTTATGTTATTTTTCTCTAAGATGAGAAATTTTCTTACAAGAAAATATACGAAAATATATGAGTTTTCTTAACAGCATAAATTATTAATCGGTGGTAGAGGAAAATCAAACTTAACCCCCCAACTACAGTTGTGACATCCTGCGAACCAGAGTGTTTCTTTTACTTTTTACCCCTTCTTGGTTTTGACCTTGTCGCTAGGTATATTACTTCCAGTAACTTCCTCAACTTCAATGTGCTGTTAAAGTGTGACAGAAATGGTTGCATTATCTGCTTATTTGGTGTTTTCTATTTATATACTTTGGTTCCACTACTGTGTTTATGTCTATACCATGAGTTAAAGTGGATTAGTTTCCTTCATTACGCACTCCACTCAATTTTGCTCTCACTACATACCAACTTCCGATTCTAGGTAAGTGGCATTTAGGTTAAGAATATTTATATTAGTGTTAGTGACATTTGAAGCTAGGTTAGGTTAGGTTAGGAATGTTGTTATTAGTGGTAGTGTGTGTAGAGCTAGGTTGGTGTCAGTTAGGTTAGGAACAGTGATAATAGTGTTGATCAACCTCAAGTTTACAATCACAGCCTTAAGATTCTGGATCATGTGATCCTCACTACCAATTGTCATTCTTGCCTTCCAACAGCCAATATCTGCTCAGAGACTGCCATTTATAGGTTAGAAATGTTACATCTTCATTCCCATTTTCCCTGTGTTTTGGACACTTTCCACAAAAACTAAATTATAATATGGTTTCAATGGTTTATGAAGAACACATAGACCGATTTTGAACCTTCTTTTCCTGTACACAAACATAGTACGTAGCCTAAAAATGGAAATCATCCTTTAAAAGTGGAATATGTCGAGTGATATGGGCCCTTCTTATGTGAGAATTAAATGATCCAATCGAACAGAAAGTTGAAAATATGCTTGCCGAGATATCAACTGTCCAGTGAATAACAATGATATAATTATATTCCTTTTTTCTTAGAAGTCATATGGACTGCATGACTATCTTACTGCCTGAAACGTTCACAATTGAGGTTAAAGGTTAACTGTTTAAAATAAGAGAGTGAAAAAAATACCTGCAAGAAAGACTCCAGTGGCTGTGTGATCCAGTGTTCCACCATGCCCCACTTTTAATGATTTAGGATGAAAAGTTCGTCCCATTTCCAAGAGCAAAATAGGCCTATTTCTTCCAGCACCTCTTCTGAAGTCCAGTTTCTGATTTTATTCACAACAGCCTTGAATTCTAAAGTCTGAGTTGTTAACACTTTACACGATATATCCTTTCCATAAAATTCAATATAAAGTTAGGAATTACGAGCCATTATATTATTCTAGGTGAATGTTCCCGCTTAAAATCCACTTTGCAAGTTCTTTTTGTATCTAGCGGCGCATAAAAGCCCCCCGTGAGAGGGCAGCACTTCACAGAGGCACGCTTCTGCCATCTGCTTACGAAAACGTAAACTTCCAGAACTAGATGTAGAATTCTTGTTGAGAGGGCAGCACTTGACAGACCCATGTCCAGATGACATCTCATCTCATCATTCAGACAAACCGTCAAGTGCTGCCCTCTCACGGAGGGCTTTTATGCGCCGCTAAAGACAAAGTGGACTTGTAAAGTGGATTTGTCAAATGTAGATTTGGCTAGTCCTGGAAGTTTACTTTTTCGTTAGCAAATGACAGCACTTTATGCCTCTATCAAGTGCTGCCCTCTCACAAAGTAAAATTGCTGGAAGTCGTTGCTAAATATAAAGCGTCCATGTGTAGAAATGAGAATACAGGTACATTCAATTCAATTATTTATTCATCTTCTGAGATTACAATGATATGGGAATCGTCAATATGCCATTAACTTAATATGAATTTAGAATTAACATTATACTACTATATGATCTCCTTGCTTACAATGAATTGTTAATTGGGTATTGAGAAATGTTGGTCGGAAATCAATTTCAAAATTATTCTTTCCAGGAGTTTGCTCATTGTGTTCAATAATGTGACCGACCTGAAATTTTCAGGATATAGTGGACTCCTTCCAGGTTTTGGAAGTACAATAATAGTACTTTTTTACCATTGACATGGGAAGCAGCTAACAAAGGAGACATGAATTAAAAATTGTACAAAGATGAGTCAATGCTGACAGAGGAAGATGTTGTAGCAGTGAAATTTTCGTGGGATCTGGACCTGGAGCTTTCATATGACATTTTTTATTATGTTTCTTAGCTCAGTAGGAAAAATGATTCCAATGGTATTTCTTGGAGGTTTGTTGAGGTAAGCAGTTTTAATGTCCCTGATAAGATGATAGTTGCTATTTGGAAGATCGTGCATTTAGACAAGACAAGACATGTTTTACTAATTCTTTCCAAATTTTACTAAGTTCTGTTTTATCTACACGAAGTCTGAATTTCTGCCATCTACTATTGATCTTTTATGCCTTAACATTGATTCAAGTTTTGTGTTTTTATGTTTTATACCTTTAGATACTTTGTAGTAAGTAGTGTTTTGAAAAGCATCTTTTATTGAATTGGTAAATATTTTGATAGCTAAATCAATATCACTTTTTGATTGAATTGTTGAATTTCCAGGTATGTTAGATAGAATTTCCTGGTATAAGTTCCTGTTTGTAATTCATTCAATGTTTTAATAAAGGATAGCGGTTGCTTGAGTCTATGGTATTCAGAACAGGACAATGATCTGAATTCGGGTCTGGAGTTGTGACAAATAGAATATCTTTGCAGTACGGGGGGGGGATCCTGTTAGGATAGCTGCCTTAAAATTAAGGATGCCAATAGGACACAAGTCGGCCATGGTGGTCTAGAGGTAGCGTGCCCGCCTCTAGATCCGCAGGGCGCGGGATCAAACCCCGCCGCGGTCGATAGATTTTTCAGGACGTAAAAATCCTGGGCACGGAGTCTTCCGGGAGGGACTTTAAGCTGGGGGTCCCATGTCGTATATTTACGGCACGTAAAAGAACTCCAAGCCTAAATTAGAGCCTCTGGACACAATTTCTCGGCCCTTTCACGTCCAAGAAATACTTAGTTTCCTGAGGGGGGTTGCGAGGCGATGGGCTTACCACCTGTCCCTCTACCCTCTCTCGGAAAATAAGCATACCAAAATTAGTATAGGTAATGAAACCTCCATTGGAGGCCCCTTCGCCCCACCTGGGGATCATAGGGTACCAGATACAGATACAGAATAGGACACAGCCAAATAACAATAATTCTAAGAACTATTTATTTTTAAGAAGATAACATTTTCCTAATTTTCCATATTCATATTTTTTTAATGAATTTTAAAACAGCAATTAAGGACTCCCTTCCTATTTATTAAAACATTCAGAATACAAATGGTTATGCACAATACGGAGCGAGCTTGTAGTATGTTTAAGGCCAATTCCTGTAATGTGGCTGAAGACAGTAAACCAAAACATTGGAAAAAATTTATACAACATTTTTAAATTGTCCCTCTCACCCCAAATAGCAAGCCAACCACTTCCCAATCTCTTATCCCATACTTCTCCTTCAAGTGTTGGCAGCATGGACAATAATGGCCTTCCTTTTCCATGTCTACCTCCTTTGCATGGTCTCCGTCCCTCTCAAAATGCACTGTCGGATCAATGGCCAGACCACAGTTCTTCTCCCTCTTGATCACAACAATATCTGCACATTTGATAGAGCCCTCCATCGACTGGCATACCAACTCCTTAAACACTTCACAAACCCCTCTCGTCCTAAAGAGCTCTGCAACCACACAGTGCAACATCTAAAATGTCAAGTGCAGATCTCAAGTTGTGTGGATAGAAGAAGATTGGGATATCTGGAGTAATGACTGCATAATTATTTTGTGTGCTGTGAATATATAAGATTTTCCTCTGGAGTTTTGGGTTAGAGAGTTCCAGCTCTTATTTTTGGTTTTTAAATCTCCAACTACAATGAAATGTTTGGGGGGTATTTTTTGTGAGTTTGTCTAGATCAGATGTTAGTAGTGGCTTTGTGGCTGATTGTAGACAGCTGCTTTTGTTGTTTCTTACTGGTATAGTAATATATTTATGGCCGTACACTCAATATTTTGTAAGTTCTGGATTTTTACAGGGTTATGTGAAATTGTTTTCTTTATTATTACTGCTGTTCCATCACTGGCCTATTCTCCCTGTGAATTCTCAGCCATTCCGCTGAAAGTGAGCCTGACGCGTTCAGACTGTAACAGCCTTTGAATATTAGTTTAAAATATTCATTGAAAAATTATAAAATTAATTTTCAGTACTAGTCTACTGAAAGAACTAATTCTGGGGAAAAAATAGTTTTATGCTGACCCCTAGGCTCCTCTCTAATGAGACCCGCCTGGGAAGGTGGGGTTTAGGGTTTCGTCACAGAAGAAATTCAATGCGAGACATAATAAACCTCGTGCTATTCAGTATATTGCTCCTAAACTAACATAATAATAATAATAAGCAATTTTATTGTCATAGAGCTAAAAACATTTAGCTATGGACAACGTCAAAGTATATAAATATATCAGGTTAAGCACCAACGTTCCTAACCTAACAAAATGGCGGAGCTTGGCTGGGGTGCAGCATAAATCTATCTTTTGCCTAATTCTGATAATTTTCAGTACTAGTCTTCTGAAACAAATAAGTAAACCAGTCGGAAATGGCCCTCCGTGATACATCTTCCATATTTGAAAAGCGCGCCTATAACATTTTTGGCATCACTCTACTGAACAGACCAATGACATGCAAGGTCGTTGGCAGCCATTGGCAGTGTTGCCATACGTACGACTATAGTCGTACACATACGACTATTTCATAGATTTGTACGACGTACGACGCAACCATGTGTCGTATGCCTATTCATACGACTATTTTTAATATTAGCAATTTATACTATTTATACCATTTTGTGTTTATTTTTTAGCAATCTACTGCAGAATTTCAATTTGGATAAACATGAGGTTTTTTCGTAGTTTATTTTGTATGTCACTAATTGAATGGCGGAATGTTAAAATATCCACTGTCAAATAAAACTCAGTCAATTTATTTATTACAGGCTTTCACGGGCCGGTGCCGCACCACGCTTAAGTTGTATTGTTGTATTGTTATTGCTACTTCTCTCATTATTCTATACCAAACATTTTATATTTTAGCCGCACGTGTGCAAAACGAAGCAATCCAAATCTCTAAAGAAATTATACCGATAAAGAGCAGCTGGCCCTATTTTTTTAAATTTTTTTTTGACCAAACATAATAATCATATCATTGTTATTATTAATAGTAGGTATGCGAAATATGCACTTTTCATATGCACTTTCCGTGCATATGAAAAGTGGCTGAATATTTTTCTTTAAATAATACTTAGAAATTTTACTTTCTTATGGATTGTAATTTATTAATATTTTATTACTATTATCGTTATTATCATCAGGTGTACGACGATTTTAACTAGCGTACGACTATTTTCACTTGTTGGTACGACTGTTTTACTTTTCTGATCTGGCAACCCTGGCCATTGGGAATGCAGGTCAGTGGTCGTCAAGTTTGTGTTCTGTGGGAATGTTTTTGTTCTGTGCTGTGGGACGCTTAACCCACGCCGAACACTGCGTGCGGAAACTGAAAATCTGTTATTTATTCACGAAAGGTAAGCCTAATCGTATTTTACTGCCTTTTGTATTTTCAGTTAAATGTAAAAAGAGCGTGCAAAGTCCCAGCGTTGAATCTGCCATGGTAGGCTTACGGCTTTAGGCATGCTAGGATGGTTTGGGAGAGAAAATTGAAAATCTCAGAATGAAAATACATTTCTTTGTGGTTTAGGGAAACGTATTTCATTGTTCGTAGAACCGAGTAATCATTGGAACTTGTATCCCAAAAGGTATTTCATGCCGCGCACGAGTCCCCCACTCCCACTCTTATAATTGTGAAATATGATTTTTGGTTGTTGTTGTTGTTGTTTATTATAGTAGCACTGAGTGCTAATAACATATAATGTGAAGTCAGTGTTTCAATTTAATTATTAACACTATCATTTAAATTGTCTTTCAACCGTCTTCTGAATTCACTGACACTTTTGCTGTTCTTAATTATTCCGTCCAACTTGTTATATTTTGATACACTTAACACAAAAGGAGATTTTATACGTCTATATTCTAAATGGTAATGATCGTGGCTCCGTGTGTAATGCGAATGAATTATATCATTTCTCAATAACAATTCATTCAGATATTCTGGGAGCAATCTTTGTTTTGCCTTAAAGATAAATGTCATGTTATCCAGATAAATAAAATCTTTGAAATAAAGTGCGTCCATTTCTTTTAGCAAATCACGCACTCGATAATCTCTGGGCACATTTAGTATCGCTCTATATGCCTGGTTTTGAAGCCGTTGGATTTCATTAAGAATAAGAATAAGAATCTTTATTGTCATAAACATATAAATACATGCATAGACAGTCGTCATGGTTATAGCCTACTAATATCCTTTATAACATTGCAAGTATTCAACATAATATAGCCTATATTCTATTCTTAATTAAAACACCTACAATATATTAACTGTTGGTTTAAGTCACATGAATTACAAATAAAATTCCCAGTTAATGCTAAAAAAATCATTAACGTTATACAAACATTCTTTAATCAATATACGCTTGATTTTACATTTAAAATTGGCGTTTGACAAAGATTTGATTTTGGTAGGTACTGTATTGTACAACTTAGTTGATACATAAAACCAGTTTTTTTGTGAACTACTAAATTGGTATTGTTGTATCCTTATAGAGTTTTTATTTCTAGTGTCATGTAAGTGAATATCTGCATTGGTTTGAAAATGTTCAAAATGACCATGGACAAAACAGAGTAAATGTAATACATAAAGGGAATATAAAGTTAATACACCTAAATCAGTAAATAATGGTTTACAAGTGAGTCGATGTGGGGCTTTGCAGAGAATTCTAATTGCCCTTTTTTGTAAAATAAATATTTTTTTACAATAGCTACTTGAACCCCAAAGGGTAATACCATAAGACAATACACTTTGTATTTGAGAAAAATAAACAGTGAGCAGTATATTTTTGTCAACTGTACCACTTAGTCTTCTTAACACATAAAGTCCCTTTGCCATTTTGTTAATAATAAAATCAATATGGAAACTCCATGATAAATTTGAATCCAAACAAATTCCTAGAAATTTTAGAGTATTATTATGGTTTATTTGATTTGAGTTACTTCTGCTATAACTAAAAGATATATCACAAATTTTATTTGTATTGAGGGACAAATTATTAGCAGCACACCAGTCTTGTAATAAAATTAAACTAGAATCTAACTTGTCTAGTATTCCTTCTTTAGTTTTACAGCTTACTTTAAGACCTAAATCGTCTGCAAACAGCAATCCATTTGTTCCTGCGCTATCAATATTTACAGGTAAGTCATTGATATATATGTTAAAGAGTATGGGTCCAAGAATAGACCCTTGAGGAACACCATACTCAACTAACCTGCCATTAGAATAAGTTCCGTTCTTAAAAACAAATTGTATTCTCTTTGACAAATAGGAAATTAAAAGTTTAATTGAATTTTTATCAAATCCATAATAAAAAAGTTTTTTACTTAAAGTACTATGATTGACAGTGTCGAAGGCTTTTGACATATCAAAAGACCTGAAACTTACAAGTGAACCTTTTTCTAAGTCATTGACTACATGATCAACAAGCTTGATAACAGCATTAGTAGTACTCCTATGAGGTCTATAGCCATATTGTTTATCCGTAAATATGCTTGATTTCTCAAAATAGTTTGATATTTGGCCATGTAGTAACGTTTCAAATACTTTAGAGATAACAGGTACTATAGATATCGGTCTATAATTGTTTTCTAACTTTCTATCACCTTTTTTGTACACTGGGACAACTTTGATATTTTTTAGCTTATTAGGAAAAACACAGCCATTTATTAAGCATTCGTTAAAAATATAAGTTAATACTTCACTAATATAAAAAGCAGAGATCTTCATAATGTAGGAGCTGATGCCATATATGTCTAAACATTTACTATTATTTAATTGATTAATTTTAGTAAACATGTTTTCCACACTGACTTTTTGAAATACAAAACTTGTTTCTGGTCTAGGATAATTATTAATATAGAAAGTGCAATCATGATTGCTGATAGGAATACTACTACTGACTTTATTTACATGGTCTATGAAAAAATTGTTAAACTTATCAGGTGTTATTTCACTAGGCAAGTCTCGTGCTTTACAGTTATTATTTATAAGTTTATTGGTGATCTGCCATATCGTTTTACTTTTATTTTTTGAGTTTTTAACTAATCCATTAAAATACTGTATTTTTGCATTTTTGATTGCTTGCTTGTAATTTTTTTTCAAAACTTTGTATCTATCTCTTAACTGATTGTTATTGAAAATCTTACTTAAGTCGTATATCTTGTCACATTGTTCTTTAAGTTTATGTAGCTCATTATTGTACCATTTATTATCAGATTTAGTTTGTTTATTTCTTGAAGTAATTAGTGGAAAGGCACCATTGACCGCCCACATAAACAAGTCATGAAAAGCTTTAAATTTATCATCTATATTTTTTGGACTATATACCCCTAACCAATTCATTTCTCTTAACATACTGATAAACAATTTAACATTATCATCATTGACTAATCTTAGTAACTGTTTTGGTGCACTGATATTATAATCATGATTTTTACCTGAATTGACATTGAAACTTAATAGAATACTATTATGATCTGATAATAAAGTGTGTATCACTTTTGATGACCATTTAGTTTTGTGTATGTCCGTTACTATATTGTCAATGCATGTACCAACATTTGTTAGGCCTGGCCTAGTAATTTCTAAGGTAGTAATCTTAAGTCCAAAACAATCAAATAGGTTAATTAAGTCTCTCTCAAAATTATTAGCATAATTTAGTTGAACATTAAAATCAGCAGATATAATTATATTAAAATTAGGTTTAAATATTAAACAAATAATATTATAGAGACAATTCAAAAAATTGTTAAAAAAGACAGGGTCATCATTGTAGGGTCTATAGATGGATAGCACAATTATTTTCTCCTTGATTAACTCTACTGCAGCTACCTCACACACCATTTCAATAGATAGTTCTCTAACATACTCTATTTCTTTATAATCAATTTCATTTTTAATAAAAATCGCTGCACCCCCATGTAATTTATCACTAAGTCTGTTGCATAAACAAATAAGGTATTACAATATTGTAAATGTGGCTTCAATAATGAGTTATATAGTAACTTCTTAATTCCACGTGGTAAACAAAAGCGAAGCCTTTTTAAAACTGACACTTTTTTTTGAATTTTGTTTATAGTTTTCTTAAAATGACTTTTGAAATTCAAGGAGCTATCAATAGTGACACCAAGGTATTTAATTTCATCCACACGCTCTAAAAGATCTTCACCAAATTTAACTTGGCTGACTGTGTTTATAGGTGAACGACTAACCACCATCCATTTAGATTTATTCTTGTTTAAACACAACTTATTCATACACAACCACTTTTCAACAGCTGCAAGGTCTTCATTTAGTCTACTGATTCCATTTTCAATATCATCACAGTTTATATATATTAATGTGTCATCTGCAAAAAGTTGGATTTTGCAATATTTAAGAGTGGAAGTAATTTCATTTATGAAAAGTATGAAGAGCAAGGGGCCAAGTTTGCTTCCTTGTGCAACACCATAGTCATTGTTAACAAGCCTTGACTCTTTACCTCTGAACCTAACTTTCTGTTTACGATCTGTAAAATAATTTCGTAACCACTGTAGAACTGAGCCACGAAAACCTAAGAGGTCTAATTTCTCTATAAGGATATCTCTGTCAATTGTCTCAAAAGCTCTCTTCAGATCGATGAATACAGCAATGACACATTTCCCTAGATCAATATCTATCGACCAAATATTAAGAATAGTATTAATTGCCGCTTCTGTCGAATGCTTTTCCCTAAAACCATGCTGTACATTGTGTAGAAGATTATTGTTCTTTATAAATTCTAACAATTGTATTTTCACTATTTCTTCTATTATCTTCTCAATAGTTGGTAATAGATTAATAGGCCTGATTTCACTTAAAAGGGTAGTGTTTGCCACTTTGGGAATCGGCGATATAGTTGCAATTTTTAATTGCTCAGGCAATTTACTCTGACTAAGGGATTCTTTAACCACTTCGCACACCTTATCACCAATAATATTCCAACATTTCTTCAGAACTTCGGCATTTGGTTGATTACTGTCTTTACCTTTCATAGAACGAAGAATCTTATAAACATCTTCATAACTAGGTTCATGAAATTCAGATATTTGTTGTTCATTAGGTGTGACTAAGTTTACAAAGGGAACTTGAGGAATAGAATTATTAATCTCAATGATACTGTTATAGAAATAATCATTCATCGTATTAGCTATAACTTGTTCATCCACTAGCGACTCATCATTAACAGTAATCTTATTAATTACACTTTTTTTAATGTTCAATGATTCTTTAATTATACGCCAAATTTTTTTGCCATCATGACCTGCTTCTTGTAGCTTATTGACAAAATATTGATTCTTGCTTCTTCTTAAAATTGCTACAAATTTATTTCTTGATGATTTAAATTGGTTCCAAGATGCTGTTAGTGTTTCCTGATTAATGTTACCCAGATCAAACTGATATCTATTGATTTTAAAGGTTTTATAATCACTAATCTTATTTCTGGCTTCAATAACTTCTTTATTAAAGAATGCACAATATCGTTTTTTCTGTAAGATAACATCATCTTTACGTGACTTGTCTATACAATTCTTAATGATTGTGATGAATTTATTAAAGTCGTCATTTAATTGTTCTTTAAAGTCAAAGTTTATATGATTAAGATTCTCTTCCAGATTTGTATATAATTTATCCCAATCAATTTGTCCTTGAATATGTAAGTATTTGTCTGACGGAGTACTAAGAATATCAAGCTCAATATCCAATATTTCATGATCGGAGATAGGACAATCAATAGTTGAATAATTGATATTAACTTCACTAGTAAAAACCAAATCGATGATTGTTTTAGATTTGTCCGTAATTCTTGTACAGTCAACAATAATCTGCTTTAATCCATGTGAATCCATAATATTCTTTAATCTGCATACATTGTGGTCTTCGTTAATTCTGAGCCAATCAAGATTAAAGTCACCAATAATTGTTACATTAGTCTTCTGAAGTTGAATCCTTCCCATAAGTTCATCCATCCAATTTTCAAGATAATTGAAAAAACTCACATTAGCCACCGGTGATCTGTATAGCACGCCTATAATATTTTTACAATTTCCCACTTTGACTTCTATAGCAACACACCAAACCATATAGTCTATATTCAGTTCATTAATAATTTTAAACTGATAGTCTTCTTTGACATATATCATAACTCCCCCAGCATGATTAGAATTAGAAAGAATAGAGACGTTGTTATACCCTTGTAATGCAGTTTCAGTCACATCATTGCAATTAGTAATGTGTGTTTCAGAGAGCGCAATTATATCGGGTTCATTAAGATGTAACTCACTGTAGATTTCGTTAATGTTTTTTGTTTTTAATCCATTAACATTTAAATAAATTAATTTCACTTTAACAGCCATGCTGGTGTGCTAACTGAGGCTATTCTACTTTGTATGCTTTTTACAATATCGATTCTACAGGGACAGTCTCGTGATGAGGGACTATGATTGACATCACGTATGGAGTTTGTTCTTTGATTGAAATTCAAGCAATTTATACACTTTTCGGAATTGTTACAGTCATCAATTAAATGTTCACCACTACATTTCCAACAACATTTTTTATTTTTAGTGCATTCCGTAGTGTTGTGGCTAAACAAAAGACAATTTCCACATTGACGCACTGGTACATATTGATATACAAGACACCTTTGGGATCCAACATATATCCTTTCTAGTTTCATAATTTTAGAATATGTCATTGGGTCAACTTCAAGTATAATAGTCCAAGAAGTGTACCTAGATTTCTTGACTTGATACTTTTTCAACATTACAATATCAGACTGGGTGAAGTCATTAAGAGATTTAATCACGTCTATCATTTCAGAATTCTCAAAGTTGTTTTGTTCAAGTACACCCACTACTTTAACTCGTGGCAATAGCTTCTTTGGTACAATAACTTCATAGTCTTTACTTCCTTCAAAAATATTTTTCATTTCCAACACAGTATTTTCATTTCCACATTCTAATTTACAAGAACCATCATTCAGTGGAATTATTTTATTTACTCTAAGTTTTTTGTCCAGGTTATCACATACAGTTCTGTTTATATCATTGAACACTTTGTTTATATCTTGTTTGCTTTTCGGTTTAATCATTAATCTCGGCATAGGTTCATTAATTTTGGGCTGGAAGATATTTGATGCAAGGGTTTTTTTTATTATGAAATATTATTTTGTTGTTTATAGTTGTGACATATTATGTTTGGTGCAAGGGTCTTTTATTATTCAGTGGAAGGAAAACCTGTGCACGGCATAAATTACCGTTTCGCTGTGGTTTTTCTAAACGAATAAGTTATTTAAAAAGAATAGAAAAGACGCCCTTTCCCCAAGCATCTATTGTCGCTGCAAGTAGTTCAGATGCTGTCGCTAGATATCTCCCCACCCAAAACCCCTACTTTCCGCGCTGGTCCCATTAAGGAGTGGGAATGGGGGACTCGTGCGTGGCATGTATTACTTTTTTCCCCCAACTTCCGACTGCCTGCTGTCGACTGCAACTGCACATTGTGAATGGGGTACATTACTCACCACACATTATACTTCTACTACTAACTGCCGACTGCACATTGTGGATGGAGCTTAATGCCACTCTCTGCTTCGCCTTGCCATGGCGACAGCCTGCTTCCCCTACCATTCCCTAGACACTCCTTCACTTCCCATGGCCTTCAGCCTTTCACCTCACAAACTGTTCAGTGCCAGTAATGCAGCTCCCTACTGCTGCATGTTCTACTGGGGAAAAAAACATACTTGTGGCATCCTATCTTCCTACTCTAACGGGATGGCATGATTTGAACTACTAGGAACGTCGGGCCACAACGCTGAGCCGGAGTTAGTTATTAAAAATTCCTTGAGAGATCTTTTGAAAGATTTGCATTTGCTTTTAATACACAATAATTTAATGTTTCTTGGAAGCTTATTGTACAGGGCTCGTTTTTAAAGTCATCGATTGATTCCATCGAAGCCATCAGACTTTCATCAGTGTGTTTGTAAAATCAACGGACAATCCACCAGGAAAGCAACAGGTTGTTCGTAAACTCACCGGTGAAAGTCATCGATTGCAATCAGACTCATCAAACTTAGATGACAAACATGGCAGAGCAGAGAATTAGACAACAGTTGCCACTAGCATAAATTAATTGAGTTTATTTTCGTGCGAAAGCTAACGAACTGCTCTTCATCAGAGTGTGAGTCCTCCAAAAATGAAAGTGATGAAGTGATTTTGTTTCGAGACTAGAAAAGAAAGAAAAAATAGGCTACTCTACATAAAAATCTATTAATTAATGTCGTTTTCCAAATATCTTAAAACTGACAGCACAGGTTATCCATAATTGTCGGTTGATGTTAGGCATCATATTTAACTATGTAAAATGTTTTATGGATTTTTAATATGCTCAAAACATTATTTATGAGAATGGTAGCGCCCAGTTATTAGTTCCCTGCCCATCATATATTGTACTTTCCACTTCTTTCTAATCCATGACACAATAATTATTACAGTACAATTCGAATACTCTCACTGAAATCCACAAACCTGTTCGTAAAGTCAACGGCTCATCAGGCTCAAAAAATGGCGGATGACGTTCATCGTACATTCACCAGACTTTCATCGCACTTTTCCACGGGTGGATTTACTGATGACTTTAAAAACGTACCCAAATCTGTATTGCAGAAAAATAAACACCCTTCTGTTTAACTGGTATAAGTCAACCATTTGTGGGGTAGTCCATGTACACTGTAATTAACTTAGTTTGAAATTTATCATTATTATCTACCTTAGTCCTATAACACATTACTGAGTAGGCCTACTCTCGTGTGAGAGTGAGAACTTTTAATTTTTTTTTAATTTTTCGAAGAATCTTTATTTTATGCAGTGCACTCGCTAACCAGTTAATTCATTTTTATTACACATAAAACACACCAGCCATATTATGGTTCTGAGCGAAGCAGAATACCAACTGTCCTTGCATTAAGGTAAGTAGTGGCAGGTAGATCATATTTTAGTGGCAGTTAGGTTAGGTTATGTTAGGTTATGAACAGTGGTATTAGTTTAGTAGGGCGTACCAGATTCACGCGTTTCGAAAATGTGCCATATTAAATCTCCTGCGAAGGTTTGTGTGTTGGTCAATCTGTATGCCTGTTGTATATCTTACAGGATGATAAATTTAAATGGACACCACCGCTTCATTCGTCTGTGTGTGGGCAGAAGACTGCAAAGGCACCATTATTCTACAAGAACCCTGTCTGGAAAAACAGTCCGAAAATCGTTCATTGATTACTTTGTACAACACCATGATCATACCTTTGTGCGGTCAAGTCCTGTTGTGCCCTTCTGTGACCCTACTGTTCCATTTGTTAATGCCGGCATGAATCAGGTAATAGTAACATTGTAACAGGTGCATATTCATTCTTAAGTTTGAAAACAGGTTCATAATGGGTTTGTTCTGAAAGCAAACCAATGACTGCTTGAGGATTTCTTGTACTGTGCATGTCCAATCCATTAACTAAGGTATGATTTTGCACTTTGGAAACAGTTAGAAACATGCAAATCAATAATTGCTATCGATATGAGATATTATACGTTATATTTAAGAAGTTGGAAACAAGAATATCAACTAAATTTATATGTTAATAATTTGCAAAATTTATTATAAACAGTACTCTTAACACTTGAGTGCTGAGTCATTCTGTAGTAGTCTTAACGAAAAATGCTGGCAAATTTTGCAGTACTGGTAAGTTATTTCAAAATTAAAGTTTAAAAAAAAAAACACAGATATGGTTTGAAAGTTTGAAATTAAGTGGTATATAATTATATTAAATTCATGAATGAAACCTTTACCTCCATTAATATAAAAACCTGACAAATTAGCGATTAAAAAAAAGTTTAATATATAAATTGTAAAATTTAAAAAAAAAAAAAAGCTAAAATTTATAAGATAGAGGGCTAGTAAAAATTGGGAAAAAATAGTTTTATGCTGCACCCTAGGCTCCTCTCTAATGAGGCCGGCCTGGGAAGGTGGGGTTTAGGGTTTCGTCACAAAAGAAATTCAATGTGAGACATAATAAACCTCGTGCTATTCAGTATATTGCTCCTAAACTAACATAAACGTTCCTAACCTAACAAAACAGTGGAGCTTGGCTGGGGTGCAGCATAAATCTATCTTTTGCCTAAAAATTTTATGTTTTATAATTTATAAGTTGGATGAAATGAATTCTTGGTAGCTATATAGGCTTACTTCCAATTTTCTTTACAACTTATTCTCAAAGTTCTCACAAAGTTTGACCTTGAAAAGAGGGGAGAAATCTGTTCCTGTTATTGTATATACAGTCAACTCCCGATTATCCGGGTGCGGATCAACCGGTTTGCGGATTAACCGTTGAGCTATTCCTTCAAAAAATCTTTAAAAAAATATTCACTTATTTCACTTAGTGATAAGTTGATGTTACGCAGGCTCCATTCCGATATTCGCAAGACGGAAAATGCGGTCAAAAACAAATATGTTAACAGACTATTTCAGCAAAGTGTAAAAATTCCTTCAAAGTGTCAAAACCAAACTGTTAATAAAGTAGTCTTCGTGTTTTATTGTTGTTCTGAAACAATTTGTGACCTATGATAGTGAATGATTCTGCAAGATTTCCACATTGGCCTATGTAAGTTTTAAATAATTTTTCAATTACAATATGTTTAGGTATAATTTTGTTTTAACCGTGTTTTCGTTTATCCGTGAGGTGGCTACCACCCATTATCCCGGATAATCGGGAGTTGACTGTACTTAAAAAATATGTAATATTAGTTTGTAAAACAATTCCATTCTGGTTGGTGCTGGCATTCAAAATAGCGAGAAGCAGACACCGAGCGAAACAGCAGGAGCACTTTAGAAGTTGTCTCCGGCAAACTGCTTTTCTCGCTGAAAGGATTAAGCTCAGGAAGTAATCACTATAGTACAGTTCTTGCATTAGACGTACTTTACAGAGACCACTATCACGAGATTTACAAAGTCTTGTCTTACTATACTTGCAGTTCAAAGGGGTTTTTCTGGGAAATACACATGCCCCATGTCTGCGAGCTGCCAATAGTCAGAAGTGCATTCGAGTTGGAGGAAAACATAATGACCTGGAAGTGGTGGGGACAGATGGCTATCACCACACTTTCTTTGAAATGCTTGGGAGCTGGTCTTTTGGAGATTATTTTAAAGTAAGTTACTGTGATAAATAATGCTTTATGGTCGTCACCTATATACCAGAGCCACAAATGTGCATTTTACTAGTTTGAGAAAAACACAATTGAAAATTGAGAGCTTAAGTAAAATTACATTATTAAAAAATAAGAGAATATTTGTATTGCGATAGGCCTATGTCATATTAGCAGTTAGAATGTAAATATTTCATCCGGTCACTCGGGTGTTACAGCTGTGGCTGCCGTGACGCAGAAACCCAAATGATTGCCAAACTCGTATGGTTGTATGTGAAGCACACTGTAACTTAGTCCATATAGTTCATAAGTAGACCGTGTTGGAATTTTTGGTGATTTCAAAGTTAGAAAAGTACAGTCGGTCAAATAAAAAACGTCGGGCAATTTTTGATAAAGTATCACGAACGAGCATATGCGCATGTACAGGAAGACATAAGGTTAGGTTCACACCTGCCTCTTGTCTGTCCATGTATTTTCTTGATTATTTAGTCAGTTTTGTTAGAAAACAAACATGTATACAAGGCTGTGGTATATGCCTCAAATCCGCCATATTCTTGCATGGTTCAGTTCTTATAATAATAATGAATAAATTTGCGAGGAATATGTTTATTCAAGGAGCATTTTTTTAAAGATTTTATTTTATTATACCGGTACTTGTAGTGCAAAATCAATAACTTACGCTCAACTTCTGCAACCAACCTAGCATCGAAATACGCGGCTGGCCAGATCCACCTTTCCTTTGAAAATTTCTGCTCGCATTATAGTGAAGTTCTGCTCTTTCAAAAATATGGAACCTTCTCACTGCTTCAGAGGCCGAAAAATGCAGGTCAATTACAGCCCTAACTACACTTTCTCTCAAGCTAGCATTTGTATATGGCGCGATGACACAAAGCAAAATGAATTATGACAATCATAAAGTTGAATATCGTGTGTTGTGCTTTCCGCGTTGTTCATTTTTTCCTTCCTGTCGCATGGCCTCATATGTTCCGAGAATGACTTGTATTTTATGTCTTTTATAGGAAACTTGTGAACTAATGCGTTAAAACTTTAATTTTAACTGCATACGAGTCCCGACGTTTTTTATTTGACCAACTGTACTTTCCTTTGAAATGCATTATTCATGGCATGAAACTTCCCATGCAGATGAATAACTTATTGCACTGTTTTGTAGATTGTCTTCTAGAGGTAACTACATAGCATTTTACGGTGGGCTTTTGTTTGTTGCAGAAAGAAGCATGTGAATTGGCATGGAATTTACTGACACATCAGTATGGCCTTAGTCCATTGAGACTGTACGTCACTTACTTTGGTGGTGATAGCACATCAGGATTAGAACCAGATTTGGAGACAAGGGACATTTGGCGACAAATTGGGTGTGTTATTATTTATTTATAGGGTATCTTCGGTGCCGATGTTTAGATTACCGAGATTTAAAACCATTACAATTTATGAGTCTGATTGTCACATTATTAAAATCACTGCATTATCTTCATTCTTCTGCGGATATTTTCTAGGGGTTTAATGCCTTTAATCTTTTAAACTAAACATCTGCACTGAAGATGCTGTGAAAAAACAGGAAGGCATTTTTGATTCATAACAAAAGTTAAACAAAATAGGTATTTGATTTATTAAGTGCTGGAATGGTACTTTATGAGATTGTGTGGGAGACGGTAAAATGTCCATCTGTCTGTCCGTATGTATGCACAATAACTCATATACATTTTCGGATTGTCCATGGGAAGAAACCTATTGATATTGGACCAAATCAGTTGACCGTTACTGGAGTAATACCCAATTTGGTGCCTATTTTATGGTAATATATTAGGAAGAATTTATCAAATGGCAACATAAATTTTACAGTGTTCATATACGGCTTTGAAAGTTGCAATACAGGTAGCTTTGACAAATAGCACTACCCACATATTCCTTCACATAGGCTTATCAAACTAGACCTTTGTTTATCCGTGAGTCCTGCTTAATGAATCTAACTGGAGCTTAACTCTGAAATCAATTAAAAAAATAATGTATTTTCTGCATATCATAATTGCAATTATCACTGATTAAACAAAAGCATTCTGGCTCTTTGTTACATCGGTTTACCTGATTTTTTAAAAATTTAATTCAGCTCAGCGGCATCTTAGAACATGTACTTTAACGTTATTAATGTTCTGTTCAAGTAATGTTATACAATTCAGCTATGATGTAAAATCATTTCACAAGGTTGTTTTATTGATTAATTATTATGGTCATTTGATAACTAATGCAATCCATTTTTTTTCTCATAGCCAGATTGTCTGATATTCTTTCAACAGATTAAGTTGACAAAAGACTTGAAAATTCACTATTTACCTATTTCACAGCAAAACATGTTTCTTGGACTTTTGTCCACATCATCAATTGCTGTCAACAGATCATCATTATTTGGAGTATCTCGGTGTGACCTCTGGTCTAGGTGGTGTGGACAAATGTCCAAAGAACATGTATTGTCATTAAAGGTAGATAGTGAAGTAATATGAAACACTTTTCAGATGAATCTATAAGCCTTTATCATGAAGTTTATGGAGGTGGTGGCTAGCCAGTCTGCTGAATGAGTGATGATCCCACATTGTGGATTAATGACTATTCCAGTTCTTATGGTGTGCAGTAACTCAGACCTATGGCTTTACATAGTATCCGAACCACTTGTGACTGCTGTATGCTTTATTTAACAGAAAGTGTCAGCTGTGAAGGCAGAGGTTACTGCAAACCGTATTTGTCCGAATATAAGCTGCACCTGCCTTTTTAACACTTTCAGTGTTGAATTTCGCATGAATTTTCTATTTTTCATAACTTCACTTTCAGTTACCATCAGTTTAAAATTACCATACGTTATAGGATTTTTTTACTTCTCAGCAACTCATAATACTCGCATATTCCATAATACCAGTATCAAAAATGACAAAATACGCAAGCATATATATATATATATCATAAAATGAACATCACTTGCTTATGCAGTTTTACGCATTTTCTACGATGCTTCGATTAATCAATGTACTTTCAATGCTGAATCGATTAATATATCAATAGTCCTGGAGATTCAAATTAATCGATAAGTGGCGGTAATGCTTGAAGGAGGGCAACAAGCTGGCTATATTGTGCTCATTTTTACCACTATTGTCTAAAAACACTTGTAAACGATTTTAAGCCACAGGCTTATTTCGCTGTGCTTAATCTAGGCAAAAAAGTATGACTTATATTCAGATAAATACAAGCCATTGTTGCTCAACTTGCTGAACAGCTTGGTAGTAGTGGAATGGTTGGTCCACAAAAGACCAGTAGGGTAAACGTTTTCCAAAATTATTTTTGTTCTTATAATTTTAAGTGAACTTTGCTTTTTAAAAAATAAAGGAAACTTAGGAATAGTAGTATGGCTTAAGGGGGAAAGTCGTTTGTACTACAGTCATACCTGCCTAAACAGCCATTTTAATTGGACGGCTCAGTGCCAGAGGCGACTAAGTGCCATCAAGAAAAGTGCTAATATTTGTGTGTATTGACCAGCAAAGATCGCATTCTATCTAAGCCAAACATGACTAACAGCCATAACTGTGTCTGTAACTGGTACAGCAAGGCTGTTTTAGTCATGTTTGGCTTAGATAGAATACGATCTTTGCTGGTCAATACACACAAATATTAGCACTTTTCTTGATGGCACTTAGTCACCTCTGGCACTGAGCCATCCAATTAGCGGTCACCTCATTAAATAACCTTTTTCTATGAAACCGATTAATTTTCCTATAAAGCCTGTCTTAATATCCCCTCACTTTAATGGCCCCTTCACACCACGTTCAACAACCACATAAATTTTGGAAAATAACCTGGATTAAACGGTCAATCATAACCACTATAAATAACTATTCATCTCTGAAGCTGCAAGCGAAGTTTATAAACATGCACTGCTGATGCAGTCGCCAGTATCTTTGCTTTCTTTACATAGAATCATTGAAAATGAGTGAAAAACTGAGCTCATTAGTAGTAAATTTACAGAACTTTTACTAAATACTATTGTATGCACCACATACGCAAAAAGTTTAACAGACTCATCCAGTATTTCAGCCTTGGCCGCTATACTAGATTTGTCCACTAAAGTCTTATTTTGAGTATTTGATACATAAATAGCTATAATCAGTCATATACACATACATATGTTCATTACTTTGAATAACATACTGTAGGTCTTCCTGTATCTCATTTGATGGATGGACCAATTTCAAAAATTGCATAACCTTCATTTAGCAGTCATATTTTTCAGAAAAACGATTGGTGACCGCTTTAGGCAGGTTTGACTGTGTATTAAAAATCTTGTTCCTTCTCTGAGCATGTTACTATTCTATTACTTAGTGTCTCATCGGATCGCATTCTGCCATTTGGTTCAGATGACAACTTCTGGGAAATGGGAGCGAGTGGACCCTGTGGACCTTGCACAGAGATCCATGTAGATCACATTCCTGACAGGAAGTTTGCAGCTGATAAAGTGAACAAGGGCCATGATGACCTTACAGAGCTTTGGAATCTGGTCTTCATTCAGTATAACAGGTAAATAAAAGCTATGATTATTTATTTTTCAAAATCTGAACAAATTATTTGATGAAACATATTTCTAGTAGATTCTTAGAAAATGAATTGAAAGATAGTGTCACCATTACCTGCCTCGCATCTCATTTTATAACATTAGTTCTTTAATACCGTATTGGCCCGAATATAAGACGGCCTCATATATAAGATGACCTGAATTTTTGAAGGGTAGTTACAAAAAAAAAGTAAAATAGCTTATTAGTACATTTTGCTTCACATAAAACGGAATTTTGAAATTCATGTCGTAACTTCTCTCGCCTTTGTTTACGCATTGAGACAATGAAGATACTTTCTTTTCCACATAGTCTGCCGTGACTGGTGGTCAAACAAAGCTTCTACACGTAGAGCATAGAGAATTAGAGATGCCAAGCAGTTCAGTACAAGGTAGAAGCACGAATTCGGGAACAATAAAGTTTGGTAAAATTCGGTAATTTCCATGTGACTTTGACCTTGGGTAAGACACACATCATCCCGTGGGGATTCCCGCCTCACATCTGCATTCATGAGTGGAGAGTTATTGCAAGTGGTAGGCTGTGTGTATGAGATGAGTATAGTTTTTATAAGCACATTTTGAGGGAAACTACATTGTCTTATTTTCGGGCCAATACTGTAATATCTCAAGTCATAAGATTGGATGGCCTGATTATCTTTCAGTTCAGGTTTTTAGATAACAATACATGGAAACAGTAATCCTGATTGTATCTTATTAACACACAAAATACTGGTATACTCAACGATTCGATTAATATTGCAGTACTCTTAGGATATCTGCAGTAGACAGTTGTGTTAATAAAGTTGTGTTTGAACATGGATAAGAACCGACCAAAGTATTTAAGTTATACAAGGCTGAAAGTTATTAAAGAACATGGTAACAGCGCCGCTGGACAAGAATTTGCAGTGTCTGAGTGAAATGTGTGTAAGTGTTTCTCATCTGTTCATTCAACTTCTAATCAATCACCACAGGTGCAATACACTCTATACAGTGGAACCTCGTTAGCACGTTCCTCATTACTACGTTTTCCCGCATAGTAAGTCGTTTTTTGGAAGTCCCGGCCCCAATCTTAATAATTACATGTTTAAATGTTTCTTTAACACGTTTTGGTTTCACGCTTAGTACGTTCGTATTTGGCTCGCCAACCACACTTTGCCAAACACAAGCTTTGTTTGTGTCCGATCGTGTAATCTCTATGTCAGAATTCTTGTACTCTTTGCTCTATGGGACCAATCGTCAGTCATTATAGTTGCTTCTCATTGGTCATTTGGACACCAATCGGCAGCCATTGTGTTTGCTTCTCATTGGTCATTTTGACGTCATGCAGATTTTTCAGCGTCAGCTGTGTAGTCGCCATTTTTTTTCGTGATATTTTTATTGTGTTCTCTAGGTAGTGAAATATGTTTCAAATTTCTTACGGTTCGTGTGGTGTCGAGAAGAAAATATTAGAATGTTTGATGAAATGTAGGCTAAAAAAGCAGATCATGCTTCTCACATGGGTATAGGATCACATTTCATTAGCAATTTGACTTTGTTCGCTAACATTCAGGCACGTCTGAAATTTTGAACAATTACACTTCCAGTTATTTTATGTTTGTTAATAGATTGTGGAGTGCAACTTGTTTCATGTGTGATGTTTTAGAATAAAGTGGATGCTTTTTTGTGTGAATTTCGTATGGTTTTTCATTAAATATGGCTCCCATACATTCCTTCAATTTTTGCAACTTTTGTAACTTTTGTTTAATTTTTTCAAATAAAATCGTTAGGCCTATGTATTTGTTTACACAATTTGAATCTCGCATAACTAATGGCTTGGCATAGAAGCTCCTGTGTGTCAATATGGGTATTTCTGAGTCATTAGGATGCACTTTTGAGTGGTTCTGAGCAACTTAGAAAACATAGGCCTATCTACATACTCCCTACGATTTTTTTTTAAATTTTCAGTAGTACGTTTTCCTGCTTAAGACGTATATTTTTCTCAGTCCCTAGAAAAACGTCTTAACGAGGTTCCACTGTATATAAATTAGTTGCAGCTGCTATATCACCCGTTAGCTGGCACATCTTTCATTAAGTGTTTCTTTCACTCAAACTGTTTTCCTCTCATAAAGGATACACTCTAGTTTTTTGTTATAAAAATCTGGGAAAAAGTGCATCTATTAAGTGGGTAAATATGATATTAGTAAAAGAGTTGAACCAAAATTACACCAATATCTACCATCTTTTGTCAAAGAATTAAAGCCTTAATGGATTAAAAGCTAATGTGCATTCCTGTTACAAAATTAGCAACATAGCCTATATTCAAATATATTGATATACTGAGTATACTGTCTACAGTCAAACCTCCTTCTAACAATATTTGGGGGCCCTAGCAAATCATATTGTGATATGAGGGTTATTGTTATATCGAGGAACTTCTTAAGAAAACTGCATGCAAAACAAAAAAAACCGAATTATGTACTTACACAGTCTAACTGGAGAATTTATTTAACATATACTGTATATGCTGTAACAAACACAACACTTTCCTCAATTTCTATTTTTTTAAGAAGTGTAGCCAACGTAGATTGTGAAAGTCCATACTTTTGTGCAACTTCTGTGTGCTTCAAACCGTCATCCAAACCTTCACTGAAAAATAACTTAAAAGACTGGTTAGCTGCTTAGCATCACTTAGATATGTCGCAGAAAGTTCAGTCACATAGGGGGTGGGAAGAAAGAAGAAAGGCAGAACAATCACATTGGTCAGTGACCTTGTACTCCACCCTCTACTGAGAATAAAATTTCTCTTCCGGGATTTCTAATAGTGGCTGAAAGGTTCACACCAGCTAGGGAGGACTCTAATCTGCTACCTGCTGTGCCAAGTTGCTGGTCTGTAATGGTAATTTCACTTCAAAATATGTATTGTTATAAAAGAGTTATTGAAATATCTTAATCACTATAATGAGCTGAACAAGTAAAGTTATTAAGACAGGAAATTTGCCGGGACATAGAAAAATATTATTTAATGCAGGTTTATTTGAGTTTGTTATATGGGGGTTCGACTAGGTAGTTTTAGATAGAGATATTTTGTGTATGCAATATATAAAACAGCCACAAACTCTATATCATATCATGGTCATTTGAAAGCATTTATTTTGCAGCAGCATTTCAACTACATTTTATTTCTCCTCCTAAGATGCTTACCAAAAAATTGAGGGGGGGGAGTGTTTCCCTTTCAGATGCTTACAGTCCTCAGAGGCCTCACTCATTGCGTTGACAGTTAACATCAAAGAAGTCGCCGCCCCGACCTTGTCGCTTGGCGTAGTTGCCACACTGCATAGTGTTAAAAAAGAAAGTGGCAACACGAATTCAGTCAGCGGTTTCTTTTGAGGAAACCTTCTACAGTAACAATAAACATTGAAATATGAGAACAAAGGGAGCCGCCCATCAACGGAATGAGCAAGGCGACTATACCAGATTGTTGTTGCAAAAAATTGGGGGGGGGGAGGGGGAGTGTGTCCCTTTCACTCTTAAATATGGTAAACCTGAGAAGGAATCTTATCAATGGCTGTTTGACTGATCTGTCCCATCCATCCATTGATAATTTATTTTGTTTATAGGAGTTCTGATGGTAGCTTAACAGAGCTTCCATGTCACCATGTGGACACAGGAATGGGTTTGGAACGTCTGGTTGCTATTCTTCAAGGAAAACGTTCTAATTATGACACAGATCTCTTCCAACCACTCTTTAATGCTATCCATAAGGTGAATATGTAATTACTTGTTTTAAAAGAAACATCTTGCCATCAAGATGTCGCTCCGCAGCACTTTTGCCGATAATCCGCTAAAAACTGAATTCAATTGGCAGCATTGGCATATAGTAATAATGTTCTGCTACAATAACTTATGAAGTAAGAAGTAAAATTAACATAAAACTTAAATATTTACAGGTGACGTTGAAAAGGTTTACCGTTTTCTTAAGACACAATTTCACTTGCTTCAATTTATTTTCGAAAACTATAATATTAAACGTTTAATGTACAATAAAAAAGTTTTTAAAATTATTTCAAAACCAGTGGATAAACGTTATAAAAGTTAAAACACAATGTTGCTTGAATCTTCCTCAGGTGACACCTCAAACAATACAATTACTTACCGTACTTATTACTTATTCCAATTTTCCATTCATCGGCAATAACAAACAATCTATGCATAACAATAGTTAACATGGCCTACTCTAATATACCTGCTACGAATCTTAAAGGATGGTAGGGAGAAATAACAACTTTCGAATGGGTGAAGAACATAACCAGAACTGCGGAGAGACTTCATGATGGCACTGTAGATGTGTTTAATTTAGTTTTAAACCAACCAGAAGTGAAGAACAAATTTTGTTAAGAATTAGCAACATATAGTGTGAGCGTTGGAATAAGAGTATGCCTCCATATGACAATTTTTCATTGTCTTTTTATTGCAGCATTCAAACGGAGTTCCAGAATACAAAGGCCGTTTTGAGGTTAATGATATTGATGGCACCGAAACTGCTTACAGAATATTAGCAGATCATGCTCGAATGGTGACTGTTGCTTTGGCAGATGGGATGTTTCCAGATCAGAAGTAAGTTTTGTAAAGGGATTGGTTAACTAGCAACTCAGAACTACACTTCTAAGTTCTTTTTTTAGAACTCTCTTCTACTCGCCCCTTCAGTTAAATTTTTGATAGGATTTTATATTACAAGTATTAGTGAAAATATTTTGAGGTCAGATTAATTTACTTTTTATACATTGATTTTATTTTTCTCTGGGCCAAAGTTTTTCCATAATTAAATCACATATTTTATGAGGTTCCTTCAAGTTCTGAGATCTATTCTTTTTCTTAACATACAGTAACAGACAAAAAAAGCAATTTTAAATGACATAGGGATTCTTTGTTTGTAACAGATGAGCACCCACAACCACCCTATGGTGGCTGATGTTATACACTAACAGCCTTACTTATAAAAGCTGCTTATATTTGTGTTAAACGGTTGTTTGGCTGTTCTCCGTGCAAGTTCTACATAAGCCATATTACCAATAAATGCAGTATAACTGCCAAGGGTTACACCGGGTTTGTACGTGAAACGTCAGTATTTCATTATATTGTCTTCAGAAAGCTGTAATCATGGGTACAAGTATGGAAATATGTCCCGCAAACAAGGAACAGAGTTTATAATTCCGCAAAAGCAGCTCAGAATATGCATAACCTCGAAATTCAATCTCAGACATATACGAAACGACCAGCTGTTACGGATATCGGCCATCTTGATTATTTATGTCAAGCTTATACAAGGGGGCCAGGCTGTGTAAAGCGTTGCACACATTCAGCCTTATGCAAGGATTATTAGTAAATTTTTCTCCTCAACTGTGTATATTCCTGGTATAAATGTTACTACTGGATTATTAGTAAGACTGTAAATTCTGTTAAACTGCAGCTACTACTGACAAGTTCTTCAGAAGCTATCAGTAGAGACAAAAGATCTGTAAGGTTCCTAGCTTTCGGGCTCCAGTTCTGAGTCCATTTTCTGGGATCTGATAGAGAAGACTGACTAGATATTCAAGTACAGTAGAACCTTGTTTGTGCCACCCCCTTTACTCTGGATTCCTCGTTAGTACGGATCAAATTTAGCAAAAATGTTACTGGATGCATTATTTTGCACTGTATACTGTACAATCTGTTTATTCATTATGCGTGGTGTGGGTGATCTTAAATTATTTTAATAAAGATAAATGGTAAGTTTCAAACGTAATATTGTATAATGGCAATGTTTCCATTAATTTTCTATAATCTGGATTTTCATTAGTCTGAATCACCTTCAGTCTAGGTTAGTCCAGAGAATTGAGGTTCTACTGTATGCCTGTGTTGTACGAAAAGAGGAGTTTGTGGGTGTCGGCCAATAGCATCGCCACTAGATGATGTTAGTGGATGTTGCCTGACCAGTGGCGAAGGCAGCCAAAAAAAATTCAAATCATTTATACTACCATTACTGCTTACATAATATGAAGTAATGTTCATTAAGTGCCAGAATGGTACTTTGTGAGATTGTGTAGTGGGGGGAAAATATCTGTCCATCTGTGTGTTTGTTTGTGCAATAACTCGAATATGCTTTATCGGGTATACATATATTGGTATACACATCTATAACATCCATGGGACAAAGCCTAATGATTTTGGAACAAATCAGTTGACTGGTCTTGGAGTAATGCCCAATTTAGCACCTATTTTGTGGTAATATATTAGACAAAATATATCAAATACAAATCAGTTCTCTTGACATTTTGTTTTACAGTGTCATATAAGGCGTAAGTTGCAATACAGCTAGCTTTGGTAGATAACATTACCCACATATGTTTGTCAAACTAGATCTTTGGTCTTCTTTAAGTCCTGCGTAATGAATTGATCTGGAGCTTAACTCTGAAATAGATTACGAAAATAACTTATTTTCTGCATATCATAATCGCAGTTATCACTGACTAGACAAAAGCATTCTGGCACTTTGTTATATCAGTTTACCTGATTTTATCTTACTGTTTCAGTTACAAATTGAGACGGGTCATGCGGAAGGCAATGTTAGTTTCAGAACAGATGTTTGGAGTAGAGAATGGCCTTCTGTGTGAATTAACTAATCATGTAGCAGAGTCTTTGGGTGATATTTATCCTGAAATTGTTCATAACTTAAAGCAGGTAATAACCAGTGTTGTATTACTCTAAGATTACCTGAACGCCCCCCTCCCAGCATTAAGGGTGACGTAATAAAAAAAATTAACAGGTCTGTAATAATAATTATGGATTTTTTGTTCCTAGGTTCAGCTGATAATCAGACATGAAGAGGAATTACTTCATTCTCTACGAAAAGAGTCCACTTCAGGCTGGCAGAAAATCCTGCGGGAGAAACCTGAACTTGAGAAGTTAGACATATTAGAAATGCCCGGTTTAGTGAGCGGGTATTATGAACTGAACACCTTCAAAAAACAAACACCAAAAGAGAAAAATACAAGTAACATACTTCCTGTAGATTTAACATTCAAACTTTATGATACATATGGTTTAGATGAGCCCACAATTAAGAAACTGGGAGAAGTGGAAGGATTTAGTGTAGATCTTGACGAATTTAGAAACGCTTTAAACACAGCTAAGATACGGTCAAAAGAAAGTTACAGGTATGATCCAGAGAGTGAAGAACTATTACAGTCTTTGGATAAGCTAGCAATCAAAGGTTTGGAAGTGACTGATGACTCCTTGAAATATAATTATACTATTCAAAACGACAGATATGTATTTCCAAGTATTGATTGCGAAGTGAAAGCTATATTAGTGAATGGAAGACTGGTTCCCAAAGTTGCATCCAATGTAGAGTGTGGTATTGTGTTAAATCAGACTAATTTTTATCATGAAGCTGGTGGACAGTCTAGTGATAAAGGAATGTTATCACTGAAGAATGGTTCAAAGTTTCAAGTCAGAGAAGTTGTGAGCAAGAAAGGGTATATTCTTCACTACGGTTCAGTCATTAGTGATGGTGAGTTAAAATGTGTTTATTTATCATCTATATAAAATAATAAGAGGAAGTGTGTGGCTGTACGCGATGCCCATCGAAATCTACTGAAGGCAGAGATCTGAAATTCTACATGTTTTCTACATGCATTTTTTACACTTTCGAAGCATCAGTTTTCAGTAATGCATTTCAATTGTCAAATCCATTGGAGGTGGCTTTGGCTGTTTTTGTCATACATTGGAAATAAAAGCATCGGGATCACTTGAATTTTGTAAGCCTACCCTGGTCGATTCGTTTGTTTATATTGTCAAGGCACGCAGACTTCTGAAATTTTCAACCTAGATGGAAGAGGGATAATGAATATTTGCCTAAATGGGCAAACATTGTTCAATTTCTATGAAACTCACTATGCAGGGGTTTTCTGGACCAGGAAACTTGAATCTGAGGTTGTTTTTCTCATGCTGCACTTTCACTTCAAAGACTGATTTTTCGTTAATTATTAATCATTTAGTTTCTAAACTAAATAGGCCTAAAGGCCTATGAATGTTTCACATGCTAGTGTTATTAAACATATTTTAATTATTTCCCTCTCAATTTATCTTTTAATTAATTATCGTGGGCGAAGCTGCACACGTCTGCTGGTGATACATAGAGGTAGGCCTAACTATTTGTGGTGACATTTTTTGCGTTCACTTAAGTTGATTTTTTTGTTATTTTTACTGCAAACTCCTGAATATCCTTGTTGATTGGGGCAGGGTTAATCCGAATGTTGGAATTATTACTATTCTAGCTTCAGGCAATGTTATTATGGGCTACTATAATCTAATGTGATTTTGATAGATTATAAGTGCTACTAAATTTGTTGTAAAGCTTCTTATACTTGAATTGTTCATTAACAATAATGTTATATTGTATACGGTATATAAATTTTAATCCTTTGGTAGCAGAATAGATATATCTGGGTGTGAGATTTCAAATTTCCTGCACTTTGTGTTACTTGGCTTCTCTGGAAGGGATGCTGTATAACATTTTCTGTGCACAATACGAAATAAAATGGAAATTCAAAACCTCGCACCTGGTTATTTTTATTCTGCATGCAAAAGGGTTAAATAGGGAGGAAGATCCTTGCATGGATAATTTGTCCATAGATGATCAGGAGCTGTATTTAATTTCTTCAACAATGTTGGTATTTTTGTTATTATTTTTAAGGAATAAAAGCTTCACCAAATGTTATTTTATTGATACAACTTTGCTTCGTTGGAATAATGAAAATGAACTCTTCTTTTCAATATATATTGATAGTAAAGAATAAAATTAAATTGTTTTCAGTGGATCACGTGTATTTGTCATTACTACATTCTTCACAACGTTTCGGTCTTATCCTTCAGACTTTCCTCAGGTGACTGTTTATATTATGCCAAGAAGAGTATATTCTCAATTGTCAGTGTCATAACATCCGCTTCCATTTCTTAGTGGAATGCGCACACATAGAAATAAATAAAAAAGTAGTTTTCCGGGAATACTTGTCAATCCATTCCCCAGGGATCTCATATTTCAGCTTGGATTTTTCGGACTATCAAAATGTTGAGACTTGAAATACTGATACTCTAGCTAAAAAACTAAACTCCCTGGTGCTATGTCATTTATGGGACTAGGCCTAACATCCAGAAGGCAGGATTGGGGGCATGTGGTCACAATGCCAACACCCAAGGCCATTAATGATGGTTTCCGTGACCAGAACCGCTACTTCTCAATTCAATAGCTCCTCAGTTTGAATCGCAAGGCTGAGTGAACCCCGTTCCAGACCCCTCTACCTCAGAGAGATTCAAGGAGGTACCAGGATCAAACCTGGGCTTGTGGATTCATAGTCAGCGACACTAGCCATGACACCACACTGAGACACTACTGTACCACAGTGTAGCAAACTCGTTGCATTGTTTGTCTTCGTTTGGGGTTCAGGTCACAAGAGTATCACGTTAGTTGAAATGAGGCATTGTGGGTGTTGACACTTTAATTAATTAAAGTGACTATGTGTAAAATAATCCATGATGTGAAAATATTTGTTTCAGGAAGCGATATATCTGTGGGAGACATTGCAAAGGCTGACATAGATGAAGAGCACAGATTGGGAAATATGAGGAATCACACAGCCACTCATCTTGTTAATGCTGCACTTCGAAAAATGCTCTCAGTCACCTGTCAGAAATCTAGTCGAGTAACGGAGTCAAATCTTGTGTTTGACTTCTCTGTCTATGGAGAAGCATTCAATGCAAAGAATGTGGTATGTATGAATTGCTTTTAATGTCTAGTTAGTTCTTTGGTTGACAATTTTGGAACAGATGTACAATGATTTAATCTCTACCATGTCCAAGTCTCTATGAGCTGCAGAAAAATAAACCGGAGAACGATTGTCACAGTGATGAAATTTCTCTGCACAAGAAGAAATTCAATGTGTCATGTAACAAAACAAGCTCTATTCAGTATGCTGCTGCTAAACTAATATAACCGTTCCTAACCTAACATAACCTGTCCCTAGCAGTATATGTCTCTAACCTAGAATCTACCTATTACTATTTACCTTAGTGCAGCATCTTTGTTCCCCTTCCATAACTTTCACGAAACTTTGTTACATTAAGAAGTGTGATTCCTTTGTTTCTAATAATTTCCTAAAGTAATTTTTACTAACACTGATGTCATACATGATACTGTATTTACCATCATATTATCCCATCCAAATTAACAAACTGGAGTGTCGTTTATAATCCATAGACTACTCAACCATCTGAGTTCAGTCCAGGTATGTTTATGATATTGGGACGTTGTTCTACTTGGTCCTAATTGATGCGACCTGACTGAGACAACAGTCAAGGGATTCTACACTTTAGCAACTTTTTTTTTTGTCATTACATCAATCTCATTTGCATATGCAGAGAATTTTAAAATCTCCTGCTGTAAGCCTCTTTGTAAATTGACAGTTATTCAACATGTCTTTCACATACAGTTAGTCACAAGTGCACAGGAAGTTTAATGTTCAACCAACAATTTTATATAAGTCAAGTAATTTTACACATTTTCTTATTTGCATACATCAAATCAATCTGAAGTGATCAAATCTTCCCCTGCTGGTACCAATAGGGTAAATTTGAATTACATTTTCATACAGGTGTGTTGGCCAGTAAATTTGTCATATGTACATATGATTACTAGGAACGAGAATCAAAAATGGTAATGGTAATAAGTTACATATAATAATATTTTTTTATTGCAGCCAAACTGGCAGTTTTAGTTCTGACGATTGTAATACATTTGATGTTCTCATCTGTTCTTACAATAAAAAATATTTCTATTCTATTCTGCAGCCTAACTGCCTCACCATTTGGAGCTTAGTGTACTTTCATACAGTGTGGTTTTCTGTTTTTCAAGATTCTTCTGTCATTTCTATTGCAAGACTTGGTTATCCTTTGCTTTTAATAAAATAATAATGTTTGATTCCTTAACTTGTTTTTGTGTAGGAAGAGTTGGAAGAGAGGATACTCAAATGCGTGGAATCAAGACGGCCAGTTACTCGTCGCACAGTGTCTTCTGAAGAGCTGATCGCTGGGAATGTGACACTATTGCCAGGAGAGGTGTATCCGGCACAAGGAATTCATATAATAGAAGTAGATGCAAGAGAGATACTTACTTCTAGGTGAGTTCCCAGTGAATCACATTACTTTCTCTGTTAACACTTTCACTCCCACCCACCTCGTGGCCTACCAGTTGGCTCGGCCCAGCCATTTTAACGATCTTCGCATAGTTTCACATCACTATGGTTATACTCAATTTTCTCCTTAGCTATTAGAGTTACGATTATGAATTGTTTTACATACCTTCGAGATGCAAATCAGCACAACATTTATCAGTGTTTGTAACTTTTACATCTTCCGGTAATACAGATTCAGCATGAAAATTTTCACTTTCACTATTATTGTAACTATCTGATGGAATCGATTCATCGAATCTTTGTTGAATAGGTCTAATATTTCAAACACTTCTGCATCACTCAATGCCTTTACAGAACAGAACCTACTTTTATTTATACCACAAGAACTGGCAATACCACTTACACCTGCACTTAATGAGGCTTGGGTCACATGGATTTCACGTGTTTTTCCAGACACAAAAGAAACCTCAAACAAAGCTTGTTTCTATGTGGGAAGAAGGCAAGCACTATCTATCGTATGAAGACAGAATTCCATTCCTGTTCAGATCTGGTCATGAAATATATAGCAAAATGTTAGCACCTGTCCTTAAGCAAGCCTTGGTAAGTTGGATCTAAGAATTTTTAGGCTAGTTGTGTCACCCGTGGGAGTGAAGGTGTTAAAAATCTTGAACAATTCTACACTCTAAATACTAACATTATGCAAAGGCAGTTGTGCATTTACCAAACAGTACTGTAAGGCCAAATGCTTTGGCTGGCTTCAGTGGTACAGACTTAAGTTGCTTGCCTCTTAGGGTTGCTATTTGAGACCCGGCCGAGACATTCAGATTTTCAGAACATGTAAATCCTTGGCATTTGTAGGTTCCGTGTTTTAGATTTATGGTGTGTTAAAGATTTTCAAATGTAAATCTTGGCCTTTTTATGTCTGAATAATACATACCCTAGTTTTCTATTAGATGGTCTTTTGAGGCTTACCGCTTGTTACTCTGCCTCTCTAGGAAAATAACTAAATTCATATTCGGTAAATGAAACCTCCATCAAGAAGGCTGTGCTCCTTGTGTGGAATCTCAAGGATTCTGTTCGCTTTGATAAAATATACCTTATTGAATGCATTGATTGTGAGAGACGGCAAAGGAAAAGAAAATGTTCATAAACATTTTGCCAAAATGTGAAGAATTTGTGTTATTGTGTTTGTTGAATTTCACAGATCTCTAACTGTAGTTAATGTCTTCCACTCTTTTATACTGTTCTTGCTAGTTTTCACATACTCATTAGCTTACAATTAATTTTTATACTTAAACATTATATTTTGCAGAGAAGCATGTTGTGGTACGCATGTGCTGAACACGGCAGACATAAGAGATTTCTGTGTGGTTGGAGTTCGAACTGCTGGAAGTGGCACTCGAAGTCTGCGTGCTGTAACAGGTCCCCATGCTCTGAATGCACATAATGCTGGGTACAAGATTAAGTCCGAGGTATCACATGTATTGATGCAAGTAGATGAATTCCTCAAATCAAATCAGTCCTCTCAACAGGTGAGTTGATTCAATTATAATTTGAAGTGTGAATGCCAGGGCAAGACTAAAAATAAATTCTTACCATTTTCAAATGCAATCAAACCTCCATATAACAATATTTTGGGGCCCTAGCATTCAGTGCATTTCTTTTTAAAGCAAAGCTAAAGCGCTTTACCATTGCTGCATCAAAACCGTTCCTTTTTACATTTTGCTGCAGCTTCGCTTTACCCCCACTCTACTACCTGTGCAGCGAACTCAAATCTCGCTTTACGACTGCTGCATGGTTTCGCTGCACGAACTGTCATGGCGGACTAGGTGATCATCAAAAATTTCCTTGATGGATTTAACATCATTGTTCAAATTCCCGAGTACGAACGCTTTCTTCAGTACAGTTAGTATCATTTGATTTTACCTGTACATCATATTGTACAATAATTATTATTCCCATCCCCGTATAATTGTTATTTGCATGTGTCTTAACCATGTTAAAGGGATGTAAACATTGCCCATTTCATCCAGCATGCTCTCAGCTGATCAACTTAGCCGTTATTTTTTGTCTGCAGCGGTCGTAAAGAGATCGTGCATCACTCGTAAAGCGCTTTACAGGTTTGCTTTAAAAAGAAACGCACTGATATTGTATTGTTATACGAGGGTTATTATTATAATGAGGGGTTGTGATTTACCACATATTAGAAATTTAGACTGCCTGCAGAAAACTGTATAATCTAGGCCTACAGGATAATTCATGGAACGGACATGTGAAGAGGTGGAAAATAATGAATCACAAATCCATATCTTAAAATACATTATTTTGTTAGACTTACTGACTTCCGTTGAAATCTAACCATTTATATTTTACACCCAGGCGCTAATAAATTACTGTTCAGACTGGTTTAATGTCATGAATTAGCCTTGGGCCTAGTCGTAGGCATATGCCAGCAATTTTAAACTCTTAGATTGTAGGAAGAGTGAAGAAAAAACAAATTTACCACATAATTAAGGCTCCTTAAGGTCCATGCTGGCCATTCTTAAGTAGCACCCCAACTCACTTCATATTTTTGCACTCATAAAGGATGATTTTAGCCTCTGTGATTCTATATCCCCACCTCTAATCAACCTTTCTTTTCTGGAACTTGTGAGAAATGTAACAGTTATCAGGCCCCAGAAAACAATGATTGGTGCTGGAAAGGTTTGCAGTAATAATTCGACCTCCAATATTGTTATAAAAGGGTGTTTCTAAAATAGCTTCATTGTTTTTATGAGTTACATTTAACATTATTAAGATAGGAACTCCACCGGGACCAAAGAAAAATATTGTTATATGAGGGTTTATCGTTATATCGATCTTCATTACACAGAGGTTTGATACTAAAACCATTATTTAAAAAGGTAGCAAATGTGATACTCAAAGTTATAGGCCTATTCCATTATTTTCAGTTATCTCTAAAATCTTTGAAAAATTAATGGCAACTAGAACACTAAATTTCATTAAGAAACATAATATTTTAACAAGTTCACAATATTCTTTTAGGAAAGATAAATCAACAGAAACTGCAATATACAACCTTCTAAAATATATAAAAAGGCAATGCATGAAAAAGAAAATGCACTAGGTATTTTCCTAGACCTCACAAAGGCTAATGATGTATTGAATCATGAAATATTGCTTTCAAAACTTAATACGTATGGAGTATGAGGAATAATAAACCAGTGGTTTCGGTCATAGTTTCAAAATTCAAGGCAGGTTGTGGAGTTAAACAATAAAATGAGTCTGTAGCAAGATTGAGATCGGAAATATACACACAAACTTCACTAAATGAGTTTGAGTTTTCTACAAAAATAGAAGAATATGTTTCTACTCAGAAAGGGATGAAATTAGGGGTACCCCAGGGGTCAATTTTGAGGCCAATTTGTTTTCTAATGAGTTACATATAAACGGCCTGCCAATTAACGTTAGAAATGCAGAAGTAATTCCTCTTTGCAGATGATACCAACATACTAGTAAAAGGAGAAAGTGAGAATGTAGTTAAACACAAACTAAAAAGAGCAATAGAAGGTTAAGAAAGGTGGTTTCATGAAAGCAGATTGGTAATAAATAAAGAAAAAATTATTCAAGTAACATTCCACAACCTTATAAACCCCAAATACAGTTAAACGGAGATGAGTTTCAATACCAGACAGAAGTAAAACTCCTAGGAGTCCATATAAATGAATATATGAAGTTTAACTGCCGTACTAAATCGCTATCAACAAAATTTAAGCTGTAGCTGCTAGCTAATTAGATTACTTACAGATATAATAGGCTCACAGATCTTATACATATTACGCATCTTTGCCAGTAATGTCTAAGCAGTGCTGAAAATCAATATTGGTTATAATTTCTTCCGCAGGCAGAAGTGCTAGAATCAAAGCTACAGGATCTAAAACAAAAACTGACTGATGATTCTGATGCAATTCCATATCTTGTACGGGCACATCTGCTTGAACAATTGGACAGAGCTTGTAGAAAACTCAAAGACAGCGCCAGGGCAAATCTCAGGTAATATAATACAGTGCCTTTCTTTTAAAAGTTTTGGATTTCATAATCTTCTGTAGTTAGCATAAAACAAACATCAAAAATAAATTCAGCTTTAACATAATAATTATGTAGGGAATTGAAAATAACACTAACCTTCACTTTTGATATAGTTTACCTGAATACCTTATTGGACCGAATATAAGACTATGTTTTTTTCCTCAAAATGTGTTTATAAAAACAATATATGTCTTATATGCGCAGCCTAATACTTTCAATAACTCTCCATTGATGAATGCAGCTGTGCAGCAGAAATCCCCACACGATGACGTGCGTCCGAGCCAAAGTAAAAGTCACACAGAAATTCACCGAACTTTACCGAATATTATTTTTCCTGAATTCATACTTACTGCACCGTTGCTTCTCTATTCTCTACGAGTAAAAGCTTTGACCACCAGTCATGGCGGACCACTTGAAAAAGAAAACATCTTCATTGTCTCAATGCATAAATAAAGGTGAGAGAAGCAGTTACGACATGAACTTCAAAATTCCTTTGTTTGTGAAGCAAATCGTAATAGTAATCTATTTTATTTATTTCTTCTTAACTATTCTTAAAAAATTCATGGTCGTATTATATTCGGGCCAATACGGTAGTTTACCTGAATAGTTTTGAAAACTATTGCTGGTATTTTCAACTGCTGTGGCACCCTCCTGTAAATGCTGAACAGATTGAGAGATGAGGTCATCATTATACCCTTAGCAAGCAGGGATGGCGGTTGAGGCCAGGTAGGTTCCTTCATCCACTAGCACCCTCACATTTACAAGGGCAGGGGATTAATACCAACCGTAATTTCCGCCCCATGAGTCACCTAGTCTACTTCAGTCAGTCTTAGATTTTTTTAATATGTCATTTTATCTTAAAATGTTTGTTATATATCAATTCCACACATAATTACAAGAAAAATGACACCAAACAATGTATAATACTTTAATAGGAACATAGGACTTGAAAGCAGTTTTATTTATTTACTGATCCTTTATGAGCAAGCCTAAAGTTAGAATATTGCTTACCAGTCATTTATGTCAAGTTTTTAAAATTATTTATTTTTTCATTCTTATTTTCCATGGTTATAACATAGGGCATGGTTTGACTAATTCCAGTATTTTGTATAATATTGCAGGGATGCTTTAGAGAGTGAGATGCAGGAGTTATTAAAGAGAGGAGAGAAAGCACCCTACCTAGTCCATTTCCTGCAGTGCTCCTCAACTATGGATTCTGTGCCACTGCAAAAGGCAATTAGGATGTGTACCCACATCCCTGTTCTGCTCATAGCTCACAGTGAAGGTGTTGTCAAAGCAAAAAGCGTTGTTCCTAAGGTAAGGATACTTAATGTGGGTACCACTTTTTAAAGACTTTTTCCAAGAACTTCCCCTACCTGCTGATACCTTAATCCTTTTCGACCTGTCAGTCAGTGAATAGAAAGGTAATTAGGCGTATTTACATTTGTCTGCAGTCCAGTACAGTCTTGCCAAATACGTACCACAGCACTTTTTGTTTTCTTTCTTTCTTTTTTTTCTATGGGGGGCCTTGAAGAGAGTTCTTTTTCTATTAATTTTTTTAGAGGCCTCCCACACATCAGCCTAGAAGGTTTATTGTGGTGCCCCTTTGGTGGAGAAGCTCTTGGCTTCCTTTCCCAAAGTCTTCCGAGGTATGTTATCCAGAGGCTCTAATAGGCCCTCCAGCTTAAATTCCTCCCGGAGAACTCCGTGCCCAGGATATTTACATCCTGAAAAATCCATCAACGGCGGCCGGGTTTGATCCCGCGACCTACGGATCCAGAGGCGGGCATGCTACCTCTAGACCACCACAGCCGACTACCACAGCACTTACTTCACTTAAGAAGTGGTGAATGACAGCGACAACATCGGGAAAATCCACGTTACTATAAGAAAACCTGTTCTTTGTCGGTGTCGAAGTCTTTCCAGATTTTCGGATTAGGGAACAATGCTATTATATTCTTTGTAGATAGACGATGGGTTAGGACGAGACCTTCATAAAATGGCACCAACTCTACTTTGTTTTACTAACTGATGATGAAGTTGTAAAATTTGACATGAGCTATATTTTCAGAATTCCCCCCCCCCCCACCATAAAATCATGCTCGTTTTATTGTTAGAAGTCAACAACAGTAACAGTAACATTCAATTTTTAAGTAATATTGGTTTCGTAAATTTTTGCATGTATTCTGATGACCTAATATTGTTAGAAAAGTGACCTATAAAATGACCTTAAATTTTAAAGTAAATGAATTAATAATATTATAAAGAATGAGCTAAAAACTGTTATTTTATTTATAAAAAAAATATTATTGTACACACAAAGTTGTAGACTAATTTGTACATAATTGAGAGAAACTGCAAATGCAAAAAGGATGTTGTAGGTCTAAAAAGCCTGTTCTTTGTTCTTGATTAGAGCTTTTGAGAAGAAAAGTAAGAAAATTGTTATAAAGTCGATCCTAGAAAAATGTTGCATTATGGTAACCTAATTATTTATTTAAATATTCTTCTTATGAAAAAAAAGCTTGTTAATCCTATCTTATTTAGGATTGCAGTAAATTACTGTCAGCATGTGGAGATTATTGAAAGTATAAAAGTTAATATACTCAATGTAAATGCATGGAAATGACTATATAAGGAAGCAAATGACACAAAAATGACAAAGTAATGACGTAAAATTGAAATAAACGCCCTAAAAATATAAAATTGCATAAAATGACAAAAAGTGACTTAATAAAAATGCATTTCTGTAATCTAGAGGCCATGATTTATCTACAAGTTGGCAATGTCTATGCAGCACCAATAAAAAGATGACATGTCATTTAAAATCCGAGACCTCATCATTACCCAATTACTTCCTTGCTTACATCCTTATGAACTTAACGAAAACTTTAAAATTAATATAATTTTCTAACATTAAACTAAAATACAAGAGGTGGGAAGCTTGAATTAATCTGACAAGAGTCAATAGCTACAGCTGGGTTTAGTAGTCCATGGTTAGGGTAAAGAATGAATTATAAAATATGTACAAATGTAATTTTTCTAAAATAACTCCATCAAATAAATTATAACATTGAAGTATCAAAATGTTAAAATTATTTTTTTCTAAAAATAAGACCACTTGAATGGACACTAATTACTGTTATTTCAATTTATGTTCGTTTTTAATTACTCAACAGGAAATGGTATCTGAACATTTCAATGCTGAGCTATGGATGCAGCCTGTTTTAAGGGTACTCAAGGCGCAAGGTGCAGCTCCTAAAGGACAGGACCCCCATCTTGTGTATAATATGAAGGGAAGGAAGATGTCTGCAGAGAAGCTGAGAAGAGTGGTCAACACTGCACTGGAGGGTGCTGCAACATTTGCGCAGAAGCAGCTCAGTTCTTCAGCTTCTCAAGCTCGATCTTCAGGATCATAGAAGCATCCATTCTCACCATATGGTCAGGTTTTTATATCACATCATTTACTCATTTGTTTTGTGACAAAAGATAAGATACTGAATATATTTGGTTTAAAGAATTTAATGGACTAGGCCTGGTATTAAAAAGAAAGTTTAAACTCTGGTTTAGGTTTAAACTTGAGTTTTTCATGTTACTGCGTATTATAAACCTTAACCTCCAGTTAATCTTCAGTTTAACTTTACTGGAACTCATCTTCGGTTTCACTAGAGGTTAAGGCAATGATTCAAGATGGTGGTCCCAGCTATAAATATGAATATTGCAGATGTATTTGAGGAATTGCTGAGTGATGAGGAGGAAGTTATTCAAATAATTGAAAGATCTATTGAAGTCCACACAAACTTTATCCCACGCATCTTTTTATCTCCATGTCGGAGAATCGGTTTTTCTACACTCAATCACTGCACTGCACTTTTTTACGAGATCCACGAGAAGTTCTGTTTCTTTGGTAGAAAAATTAGCACATCGTTTAGCATTCTTTTCATTTTCTTTCTTCCGCCATGCCCTATTCACATGCCAGGTGCAGAATATGCGCTTATCAACGGTTCCCATTACAGTTTGCCAGGCGTTATAAAACGACTCTGCTATGTCTGACATGAACACTTTACTTAAATGGGTCCAACGCGATCTTTGATTGCCCTGAAAAAGGTCTGCAAACCTTCTTTATCAGTTCTGTTGGAAATGAAGAAGGCGCAAGGAAACCTTTCCCTCATGTTGTCCAGCACCAATACAGTTACCATTGAAGTAGTTCTAGGCCCGCGTTGTTAAGATGCTTATTTATTATTATTATTATTATTATTATTATTATTATTATTATTCTTTCTAGCCTAGAAGCCTACTTATTTTATGGCTTATGGGTGGTATTCTCTTTGCTGGATAGCTTTATTAAGGTATTTCCATCTGTTCGGCAGAGCGGTGAGATCTTTGGGTTTCCATGTGGAATATACCCTCTAGTTGCTGTGGCCTAAATGTTTGAAAGTCATTTTATAAAGTTCGTTGGTTGCGCCTTAAGTGTGGGGTATTAATTTTATGCAAAGTAATTGGGAATTGCCGGCTATGCTGCTCAGTAGGTAGATTGTCGCATGAGATTCTTTACCAGGGTCGTAGCTAGAGAAATATCAAGGTGGTCGAGTAAATGATAGGGAGTCGACACTGGGAATTTTAGGTTAAGTTAAATAGTTAGGGTAGTTTCAATGTTAATATATTCTTTCCAAAATTTAATTACTGAAATGCAGAAGTAATGTTATTGAGTCTTTAGCTTAGATGATGTAAGTTCTGAATAATACTGTAATTTTCGTCGTTGGTTGTTATTTGTCAAACACTTTATAGCAATGTCAGAAAATTGTAATCTTATTCACTTCATTATTCCTACGCGCTTTTTCACTATTTACTTATGTAAACAATTAATATCTCGTAGTTTCTATTTCTATCGCGCGGACTGTCTATCCTTATTCTATTCCACTGATCTAACTTAATCACTCGGGCGACTTATTATTGATACGCTCCGTACTCACTTAAAGTTTGATTACTTTAGCGGTAAATTCTTCCTTTACTAAATCAATTTCTACCTATGTAGATATATTGATGCTAACTGATGCGCTGCGATGTTATGTTACATATTATAATGATCCATTTATAAGGCGCGGGTACTATTCACTCGAAGTTAAATATGTACAATTATCTTTCGAAGTTAGTCCATGTTCTAAGATTGTCTCAGCTGAGGGCTGCGTCTATGTATCGTCGTGTCGTCTCAAGTTGTATGATCTAATGATTCTGTTCTGTTGGGGCTTTTTTGGTAATATGTCCTGCATAAGTGGTGGGGAGAAAGGTTCCGATTGGTTGCCTTCCTATTTAAATTTTTCCTAATTGGTGTAAAATACATCGGTCTGCTAGTATATTTAAACTAAAATTCGTTTCTGGTCGCTTGGTAACGCTAACTTCGCGTGGGTAATTAATTTTAAGACGTGTCAAAATGACCAGTGTCAGCCTGTCTCGAACACCGGAAGTAGGCGGGGTGCCATTATGTATTTGTATCAATAACTATCATAGTATTTGCTGTTTTATCCTGATGGGTTAATTTATTCCGCTTCTAATGATGTTAGTCTGTAATTGGTATGATGAAAATTATGAGAGTTATTAATGTTATTCTATTAAAATGATATAAAGGGTTAATTAAAAGTTTGGTGTTGTATATGAAACTGTAGCGGGCGTTGTTCTCTATTGATTGATGTAATTAGTTTTGTTGTCGCTATTTTCTTTATTGAGTAATTAATGTTTGAAGTTGGGTGTGTTATGTGGGGAGACTATGCTGTAGGATTCATATTGTCAGTCAAGGGGAGATCTGTCCTGTAACAGGAATAACATTTGGTTTTCTTCAAATGAAATATTTGGCACTTTTAAATGATTTTATTATAATAATTGCAAATACTTACAGTTACGAGGTACCACTCTATATTACCCGAAAATATTACACTTAGCTAATATTATACTTGAATATTTGAGGCTGGAGGCGGTAACTTGCGTAATGTAATTTGTAGTCAATGAAGCGCAGGTCTTGCCCCTTTGAATTCGCGGCCGGCAGTCTTTATTGGGGGCCGCGCATGTGGGTTATATACGCGAGACAATGTCTCGTAAAATTCGTAAAACCTTGCACGAGATGGGCTTTCAACTCTCTCGCGAAATTAATTACAGCATTGTGATTGGCTATTCATACAAGCTTTAGAAGCGTCCTCAATTAAATTATGTACGTTACAGGCTGCTACTGGTCATTTAGGGGAATGACCATTTATATGCGTTACGGTGCTATTAGCTCAATGCAAGATGGGCCTATGTACATATACGTACATCTGAATCTAGCCAATATCACTACCATATATTGCCTTGTATCTAATTACTGTCTCAAATGTTCATTAAAGTAATTATATATATTTATTCCTTAGGTCTTTAGGGTGCTTTAGGCTATTTCAGAACCTAATTTCTGCTTCACCATTTCGAAATCGTAAGCATTCATGCCATGGGTACCATCTGTGCAAATGCAGTCTGATCCGTATTTCTTTAGCATCTCTGCTTGTGTCTCAGTCATTATGCCGATGGCAAAGTCATTTTTCTTAAATTGGGGATATTCTTCCAGAAGAACACCCTGGGGTTTATACAATAAAACGCAATTATTGTCAGAAAGTTTTTCTTTTTCCACCCAAGCCTGCGCACTCACAGCATCATTAGAATGTCTAACAGCTTCAGGGTTCAACAAAAATTCCCTCTCTATATTTTACAGGTCATGCTTTGTAAGTGTTTTCTTGTCTTGACTTAGCCTACAGTTGATATAATTTCATCCAAAATATCATCGAATGGAATTTTCATTGCTATCTTATTAGCTACTTCTTTCCGTTCTGCCAGATTCAAATTTAGATGTGTCAGTTCATTTTTGTGTCCTACATGAGTAACACAGAACTCTAAATTCACTTAGAATGGGAAGACACAATGAAGTGAAATAATATTAAACACATTATCTACTTCATTAAATTAACTTCTTACTACTTAGCCGGCTTTCAGGTGGACATTCCACCCATTGTCAGACTATGTCTCACTGCTGAACTTTCATCCTGTACCACTTGATGGCGCTGCGGTGGTTTCACGAATTTTCCAATCGGCCCCAATTCGTTCTCCGGGATGTCGAAATTTTGGAGGTTATTCCTATGTTTTTGAATGAAGATCTTTTCCCATATGGTCAATTCAACTGGGTAATGGAGGTTTTTCAATAAGGCTGCTTCTTTTATCACGCTATGGTCCGAATTCCAGACATGTGAAGCTACTGCGGACTTATCAGTTTCCCCTTGTCTGATATACCTGTGGTGCTCTTTCCATCTCGTATTGAGGTTCCTTTTTGTTTTGCCTATGTATACATTGTCGCAATCATTACACTTTATGCCTGATTTTTGTCCTGGCGGAATTTTGTCTTTCAATTCTGATCTTAATAATGTTTTGAGTTTGAATTTATTCTGGGGAGCTAGTTTTATATTATGTTCTTTGAAGATCTTGTTGAATTTGTGATTTGCCCAAGGGTGAAATGTCATCTTTCCAAAACGAATTTTTTTCTTTTATAGGATTTAGTGTAGTGATCGCTCTGTTTCTTGTATCTATCTATTTTCTTATCCACCAACTGTTTTCCAAAACCATTCTTACCTGCTGTGTTAATTATTTATTGGTACTCTTTTTCATATTCTTTGTTACTGAGCGGGATGTAAACCAGTCTATGGGTTAAGCTATTCAATATTGCATGTTTGTGTGATCTTGGGTTAAATCCATCTTGTTTTATGAAATTGTCAACGTTAGTTTCTTTTCGGTGGATACCAAATTCAAGATGTTGCTGGTTCCTGATAACTTTTAAATCCAAAAATGGCAAACTGTTTTCGGTTTCAATTTCAACTGTAAATTTTATTGTCGCATCCTGTAAATTAAGCAGTTTTTTAGCATCCTCTATTTGATTCTTGTTGACTATTGCAAATATGTCGTCCACATATCTTAACCGGGTTTTGAAAATGTAGGGGAAGCCTGTTGTGACCTGTATTTCCAGAAGCTCATGTACAAGTTCGCTAAAAATGGGGAGAGCGGATTGCCCATTGCTAAACCTTTGTTTAGTGGTACAGGATGAAAGTTCAGCAGTGAGACATAGTCTGACGATGGGTGGAATGTCCACCTGAAAGCCGGCTAACTAGTAAGTAGTCAATTTAATGAAGTAGAGAGTGCTCTTGAAGATAATGTGTTTAACAGAACTCTACATTTACATGACCATCATTAGAAAAAAATTGCTTTAATTTTAGAGGGACAGTATGCATTTATTTTTGAAGAACCTAGACTCAAAGTAGCCTGATCGGTGACACTGAAAAGAAACTGAAACAGACTTATGTTTTCAAAAACAAATTGGTTGACCTTAACACACTTTAGACTTCACTTTTACCTGTATTCTGCAGGACGATCGTTTCACGGACTTTTTCTGCATTTTCAACTGCTGGTCAACTGTCGGATTTCCATTTAGAGCATCCCGATGTGCCCTCTGGTGTAGACTTTACAAACTTCTTGATTAAATTTGCTTCACTGTTAAAAAGTTCCACCAAGATACCGTTTATTAATGAAACAGGCTTATCGGCCAAAACGTTTCCTGAACTGTTTTTAACAAAGCATGCATTTTCTCGGGTCTGAACCATGTTTTTCCAGGCGTAGAATTCTGTTTCATTACAAAATTCAATCTTCTCAGTTGTTAGAGTTATATTATGTTTGTCTGAAACATGATCGGTGAAAGTGTTTAGGTTGCAGAAATCGGATTTACAGAGACCACATTGTAAGATTTTTTTTTCTAGATGACACACTAATGTTTCTTCCTGGATGAACACACTGTGACGTCAAACGTTCCCACAGTTTTTTTGGTGTCCAACTTTCTGGCACAAGAGTCAATAACTTTATCTTCTCCTGCCTTGTGGAGGATTTAATTTTTGCTTCTTCTAGTAACATCAAATGATCAAGATCATTACAAGACTTCGAAGTATGCTCCTCCTCAGAACTTGAATCGAGTTCCTTTGGCTGAAAGTCAAATGCACGTGCAGATTTTGATTTTGCTGTAGTCGTGACCTGTTGAACCTTTTTTTTTCCCATATGATGGGCCATCTCTCTTTGAAACATTGTGTTGAAGTGGTGAGCAGTCTAGGGAGTGGGCAACTTCGTCAAGTGATGTTCTGTAAAATTGTGGTGAATAAAAATCAGTGTCAATTGGTTCCATCTCATGATCACTTGTCTCATTGACACATCATTCATAACAGTTAGAACACAGCTTCTGCCCTGGTTTTAAGTTGTTTGGAGGAGAATTCTTCATCCACTATTCTGAGGGATTCTGAAAGAAATATAATGACTGTTTGAGTTATGTGAATTTAAGTACATTTAATGAAAAATAGAGATAAAGTGCTTACTTTTTATAAGTTTTTTATGGCAGCTTAGTGGATCAGCACAAAATTTCTGAAGACTTGGTCTTCACAAACATAATTATTACAACTCACACCATTAGGAATATTACAAATAGTTTTCCAAGTTTCCAGGACATCTTGGGGCTGTTTGGGGAATCTGTACATGTGCTTATTGTTTCCATGTTCAAAATACCCTGATGAGCATCCAGTGAACTTGCAATAATACTTTAACTTCCCACGCTGGGTTTGTTCAAGAGTATGAAAGAACAAATAACTATATATTAACATACAAATCCTGAAAACTGGATAACTATTCTGAGGGATTCTGAAAGAAATATAATGACTGTTTGAGTTATGTGAATTTAAGTACATTTAATGAAAAATAGAGATAAAGTGCTTACTTTTTATAAGTTTTTTATGGGGGCTTAGTGGATCAGCACAAAATTTCTGAAGACTTGGTCTTCACAAACATAATTATTACAACTCACACCATTTGGAATATTACAAATAGTTTTCCAAGTTTCCAGGACATCTTGGGGCTGTTTGGGGAATCTGTACATGTGCTTATTGTTTCCATGTTCAAAATACCCTGATGAGCATCCAGTGAACTTGCAATAATACTTTAACTTCCCACGCTGGGTTTGTTCAAGAGTATGAAAGAACAAATAACTATATATTAACATACAAATCCTGAAAACTGGATAACTATTCTGAGGGATTCTGAAAGAAATATAATGACTGTTTGAGTTATGTGAATTTAAGTACATTTAATGAAAAATAGAGATAAAGTGCTTACTTTTTATAAGTTTTTTATGTGGGCTTAGTGGATCAGCACAAAATTTCTGAAGACTTGGTCTTCACAAACATAATTATTACAACTCACACCATTTGGAATATTACAAATAGTTTTCCAAGTTTCCAGGACATCTTGGGGCTGTTTGGGGAATCTGTACATGTGCTTATTGTTTCCATGTTCAAAATACCCTGATGAGCTTGCAATAATACTTCAACTTCCCACGCTGGGTTTGTTCAAGAGTATGAAAGAACAAATAACTATATATTAACATACAAATCCTGAAAACTGGATAACTATTCTGAGGGATTCTGAAAGAAATATAATGACTGTTTGAGTTATGTGAATTTAAGTACATTTAATGAAAAATAGAGATAAAGTGCTTACTTTTTATAAGTTTTTTATGGGGGCTTAGTGGATCAGCACAAAATTTCTGAAGACTTGGTCTTCACAAACATAATTATTACAACTCACACCATTTGGAATATTACAAATAGTTTTCCAAGTTTCCAGGACATCTTGGGGCTGTTTGGGGAATCTGTACATGTGCTTATTGTTTCCATGTTCAAAATACCCTGATGAGCATCCAGTGAACTTGCAATAATACTTTAACTTCCCACGCTGGGTTTGTTCAAGAGTATGAAAGAACAAATAACTATATATTAACATACAAATCCTGAAAACTGGATAACTATTCTGAGGGATTCTGAAAGAAATATAATGACTGTTTGAGTTATGTGAATTTAAGTACATTTAATGAAAAATAGAGATAAAGTGCTTACTTTTTATAAGTTTTTTATGGGGGCTTAGTGGATCAGCACAAAATTTCTGAAGACTTGGTCTTCACAAACATAATTATTACAACTCACACCATTTGGAATATTACAAATAGTTTTCCAAGTTTCCAGGACATCTTGGGGCTGTTTGGGGAATCTGTACATGTGCTTATTGTTTCCATGTTCAAAATACCCTGATGAGCTTGCAATAATACTTCAACTTCCCATGCTGGGTTTGTTCAAGAGTATGAAAGAACAAATAACTATATATTAACATACAAATCCTGAAAACTGGATAACTATTCTGAGGGATTCTGAAAGAAATATAATGACTGTTTGAGTTATGTGAATTTAAGTACATTTAATGAAAAATAGAGATAAAGTGCTTACTTTTTATAAGTTTTTTATGGGGGCTTAGTGGATCAGCACAAAATTTCTGAAGACTTGGTCTTCACAAACATAATTATTACAACTCACACCATTTGGAATATTACAAATAGTTTTCCAAGTTTCCAGGACATCTTGGGGCTGTTTGGGGAATCTGTACATGTGCTTATTGTTTCCATGTTCATAATACCCTGATGAGCATCCAGTGAACTTGCAATAATACTTTAACTTCCCACGCTGGGTTTGTTCAAGAGTATGAAAGAACAAATAACTATATATTAACATACAAATCCTGAAAACTGGATAACTATTCTGAGGGATTCTGAAAGAAATATAATGACTGTTTGAGTTATGTGAATTTAAGTACATTTAATGAAAAATAGAGATAAAGTGCTTACTTTTTATAAGTTTTTTATGGCGGCTTAGTGGATCAGCACAAAATTTCTGAAGACTTGGTCTTCACAAACATAATTATTACAACTCACACCATTTGGAATATTACAAATAGTTTTCCAAGTTTCCAGGACATCTTGGGGCAGTTTGGGGAATCTGTACATGTGCTTATTGTTTCCTTGTTCAAAATACCCTGATGAGCATCCAGTGAACTTGCAATAATACTTTAACTTCCCACGCTGGGTTTGTTCAAGAGTATGAAAGAACAAATAACTATATATTAACATACAAATCCTGAAAACTGGATAACTATTCTGAGGGATTCTGAAAGAAATATAATGACTTTTTGAGTTATGTGAATTTAAGTACATTTAATGAAAAATAGAGATAAAGTGCTTACTTTTTATAAGTTTTTTATGGGGGCTTAGTGGATCAGCACAAAATTTCTGAAGACTTGGTCTTCACAAACATAATTATTACAACTCACACCATTTGGAATATTACAAATAGTTTTCCAAGTTTCCAGGACATCTTGGGGCTGTTTGGGGAATCTGTACATGTGCTTATTGTTTCCATGTTCAAAATACCCTGATGAGCTTGCAATAATACTTCAACTTCCCACGCTGGGTTTGTTCAAGAGTATGAAAGAACAAATAACTATATATTAACATACAAATCCTGAAAACTGGATAACTATTCTGAGGGATTCTGAAAGAAATATAATGACTGTTTGAGTTATGTGAATTTAAGTACATTTAATGAAAAATAGAGATAAAGTGCTTACTTTTTATAAGTTTTTTATGGGGGCTTAGTGGATCAGCACAAAATTTCTGAAGACTTGGTCTTCACAAACATAATTATTACAACTCACACCATTTGGAATATTACAAATAGTTTTCCAAGTTTCCAGGACATCTTGGGGCTGTTTGGGGAATCTGTACATGTGCTTATTGTTTCCATGTTCAAAATACCCTGATGAGCATCCAGTGAACTTGCAATAATACTTTAACTTCCCACGCTGGGTTTGTTCAAGAGTATGAAAGAACAAATAACTATATATTAACATACAAATCCTGAAAACTGGATAACTATTCTGAGGGATTCTGAAAGAAATATAATGACTGTTTGAGTTATGTGAATTTAAGTACATTTAATGAAAAATAGAGATAAAGTGCTTACTTTTTATAAGTTTTTTATGGGGGCTTAGTGGATCAGCACAAAATTTCTGAAGACTTGGTCTTCACAAACATAATTATTACAACTCACACCATTTGGAATATTACAAATAGTTTTCCAAGTTTCCAGGACATCTTGGGGCTGTTTGGGGAATCTGTACATGTGCTTATTGTTTCCATGTTCAAAATACCCTGATGAGCTTGCAATAATACTTCAACTTCCCACGCTGGGTTTGTTCAAGAGTATGAAAGAACAAATAACTATATATTAACATTCAAATCCTGAAAACTGGATAACTATTCTGAGGGATTCTGAAAGAAATATAATGACTGTTTGAGTTATGTGAATTTAAGTACATTTAATGAAAAATAGAGATAAAGTGCTTACTTTTTATAAGTTTTTTATGGGGGCTTAGTGGATCAGCACAAAATTTCTGAAGACTTGGTCTTCACAAACATAATTATTACAACTCACACCATTTGGAATATTACAAATAGTTTTCCAAGTTTCCAGGACATCTTGGGGCTGTTTGGGGAATCTGTACATGTGCTTATTGTTTCCATGTTCATAATACCCTGATGAGCATCCAGTGAACTTGCAATAATACTTTAACTTCCCACGCTGGGTTTGTTCAAGAGTATGAAAGAACAAATAACTATATATTAACATACAAATCCTGAAAACTGGATAACTATTCTGAGGGATTCTGAAAGAAATATAATGACTGTTTGAGTTATGTGAATTTAAGTACATTTAATGAAAAATAGAGATAAAGTGCTTACTTTTTATAAGTTTTTTATGGCGGCTTAGTGGATCAGCACAAAATTTCTGAAGACTTGGTCTTCACAAACATAATTATTACAACTCACACCATTTGGAATATTACAAATAGTTTTCCAAGTTTCCAGGACATCTTGGGGCTGTTTGGGGAATCTGTACATGTGCTTATTGTTTCCTTGTTCAAAATACCCTGATGAGCATCCAGTGAACTTGCAATAATACTTTAACTTCCCACGCTGGGTTTGTTCAAGAGTATGAAAGAACAAATAACTATATATTAACATACAAATCCTGAAAACTGGATAACTATTCTGAGGGATTCTGAAAGAAATATAATGACTGTTTGAGTTATGTGAATTTAAGTACATTTAATGAAAAATAGAGATAAAGTGCTTACTTTTTATAAGTTTTTTATGGGGGCTTAGTGGATCAGCACAAAATTTCTAAAGACTTGGTCTTCACAAACATAATTATTACAACTCACACCATTTGGAATATTACAAATAGTTTTCCAAGTTTCCAGGACATCTTGGGGCTGTTTGGGGAATCTGTACATGTGCTTATTGTTTCCATGTTCAAAATACCCTGATGAGCATCCAGTGAACTTGCAATAATACTTTAACTTCCCACGCTGGGTTTGTTCAAGAGTATGAAAGAACAAATAACTATATATTAACATACAAATCCTGAAAACTGGATAACTATTCTGAGGGATTCTGATGGTGAAGATGAATGCTGTACTTACAAGTTCGCTGCTTTATTGCTGTCGTCTTCTTCTCTGCGTTCCCCACTTACTATTGCCTCGGCTGTAGACTCTTTCTGCTCAGGGAACAGCGACATGGGGACTTAATACTACCAATTAAAGATTTAGTTCACTGGTAGGATAGGAATTTATTTGCCACGACAAATACACAAGGACCGAAACATTCCGTTGAAAGTGCTGATTATTAAATAATGTGCAATGAATTGATTAATAATACGTGTAACTGTATGCGAATTCCGTGAGCATGGCTGTTTCACTGTATGTTGCAACTTAGTCGTTACTGCTGGTGGCTACTCATGAATATTACAAGTGCTTACTACTTTATAATCTCGCCGTCTCGGCACGGCATAATTATTCACTAATTCTCTGACTTGCAACTAAACTCTGCCAATGTTACTACAATAACTTCAGTATAATTCCCCGCGCGACGCGACCAAGGGATTCTATAATTTCAATACTTACAAGTTGAATAAAATTAAGTTGGAACCCATTCCAACTCACTGGTAGCCACCCAGCTTCGCAGTCAACCAAGAACTCCCGATCATAATTTCAGTCACTGCCCAAGAGACCTCGCCATCCCAGTTACACGCAAAATAGTCCCAAATTTTTATTGGCTGGACTATTTCCCATATTCCTACGCACTTAGGCTAAAGTGTTAAGTGATTGGTCCTTAAGAGACGCTGTCTTCACAGCATTTCTTAGAACATAAGTTCTGAGTATGGCCTCACTGCTATTGTATGTTAAAGTTCTACTCAGCGTCGGTTTTACCCACGAAGACAATAAAATTGCTCCTTATCTCGAAACCTTTAGAATTTTGCTCGATTTTCACACAATGTATTTCTTAGGAAATGCTAAGCCGGCAGTTCCCTTATTCATTGTACTCTGCTAATGTCTTTTCCTTTCCCGTTAAAATATTTAATTGTCTGTCCAAACCCAGAAACTTTCTTCTGCAAAATTTTTAATGTTTTATATTTTATTTCCAACTTTTTAGATTATTCCTACTATTAATGACTTTAATATTTTTATTGTTAGTTTTGCAAATATTAATTAAGTAACTTGACGTTCTTCCTTTAAATATTTTCCATAGGCCATAGGCCTATTCTGCCGCATCTTGCCCACTTAATTCAATTCTTAATGTCAATGGTGAAATCTTCCAATTTTCTCGTAGTATCTTCATATGCACTACCACGGCCAGTTTGGTTGAATTCCTGAAGAACGCTCGATCCAGTAACATCTTCACTTACGTTGTGATCAGATATACATTCTGCTGAGTTCTCTCTTGAGTACTTTACATATTCGATACTCTTGAGGCTTTTTGTTATTTGCATATCTTCTACCACGTTTTGAGTCCATGACTTCAGTTGGTCCAGGTGCTCCTGCGCTCCTGTTTTAAGATCCATAGTTACAGCTAAGATTTCTTGAAGATGATGAAGTCTTGAGCACATTGCTACTAATACAGGCTCTACTGAGCTTAGCATTGATCTTATATCTCTCATGTTTAAAGTAGTAGGGATATTTTATGAGGCAGGTGTTTTTCTTCAAGGTTAACAAAGGTTAGCAAGTATAGAAGTGGTGGGGATAATTTATGGAAGCAGGAGTAGATATTCTTCAAGGTTAACAGGTGTTTTCTTCTTCAAGGTTAACGTACCTTTCAAGGTCAGTAGGTACTGGAAAGTTCTGATACTGGGTGTCTTATGCAGCAGAGTGGCACCATTCACATATATCTTCTTTTTCTTTGCAAACTACAAATTTTACTGTTGTTTTCTTTTGTCAGTATAATTATGAGTATACGGTGCATCTGCAAACCTTAGACTGGATTTCCCCTTCACGCCAAACTGGGCTGGGCCATCAGGGATGCCAATCTTGTAACTGTCCATCGACTTCAACACCGATGTGGGCTGGACCATCAACTTCATCATGCCCGACTAAGTTGCAGATAGTTTTTCGTACAGGATCCATTTTCCGTGTAGTTATTTCCATAGCACACTGCCCATATAACTTTTCTGGACGTCAGATTCTTCAGCTTTGTGTGTTATAATTACAAAATCTCCCATATCACCAAGTGATCTTATTTCCTCTTTCTGTGATGTAGTGTGAATTCTTCATATTCTCCGTCCTCTTTGGAAATTCTAAAATTAGTACAATTTCTTTTTGGGTTATGTACTTGTAGAGTGAACTTTAATGTCTTTAGGAATATAATTTGAACACTCAGTGGTATAGGACGTCAGATTCTTCAGCTTTGTGTGTTATAATTACAAAATCTCCCATATCACCAAGTGATCTTATTTCCTCTTTCTGTAATGTAATCCAGAATTCTTCATATTCTCCGTCCTCTTTGGAAATTCTCAAATTGGTACAATTTCTTTTCGTGTTATGTACTTGTAGGGTGAACTTTAATGTCTTAGGAATATAATTTGAACACTCAATGTTATACGTAAGCACATCCCAATCCTTGGCAACTCTTTTTACTTTTGGAGTTGATAAAAATCTATACCTCCACAATTTCCCACTCTTCTGGAGTATTATGTCAGTGTATAAACCATTTCCCACATCCATTGTTTTATTCCTCACTGACTGGAATAAGCCATAGCCAGGATACTTGAGATGGTTTAATAAACATGTTCAATCATGCAATATGTCTGTGACCAAATGGTAATGTATCTATCCCATTTTGCAATATTTCACGGCTTGTTATCAGCAGCATGGAGAATTTTCTTATTCTTACATATGAAATATACCTTTTTTTTTTTAATCTTTGGTACCGATTTTCTGAATATAAAGTAGCGTTTTGTTTTAAACAATTAACATAATCGGAAAAGGCTATTTCTTTTTGTATTCAGTTCTTTACCCTTTTGCTTTTTTTATTCTCTACTATCACATACTTGTATAGCATACATTTTGGCTCTCAGCGATACAAATTTATCAATTTTTTCCTCTGCCACTTCATCCTTAAATTTCCCTAAAATGCCTTTATTGTGTGTAAAGTACACTGGATGACTCTCGGTAATTGCTAGTGTCAAGAAGGTCAAATATACTTAACAGGTCCCTATGAGAGTTGTCAGTATATATGCTGTAAACAAAAGAATCAGTGTCCATATAAGAAAGTTGCAGGTTTGTGTTGTACAGTGGCTGCATTACATCATAATGAAACCTATACATGTGCGTTTTTGAAATGTGCAAAATGGTTATACCAACATATAACTTACCGCTTTTGTAAACATTAATTTTGTTTTTTCTAACAGAACTCCGACCAGTGTTTCATCATGTATCGTACTGTCCTCGAAAATGCATTTACTTATCAGTTTATTTACTTGTTTCTTATTGGATGTCATTACAATTTCTAATATCTCCATAGTTTTTCCAAACACCACATTATTCATTAACTTAAAAAAATTATTTTCAAAGTCATAGTTCGTTTCATATTGTTCAGATCAATGTATGTTTTCAACCATGGAGATTGACTGCATTCGATTGCACTGTGTGTTTTTACACTCCTAATGCCATGTTGAAGAGCCTGCTTTAATGTTCTGTAGTGTGTAACGTATTTGTTTTTATTGTATAACGTTAATGATTTAGAGTACGTGTCACCTTTAACGCCCATATTTTCAGTGCAGAATCGTAGGTCTTGGGTGATTCTCATGTGGGTGGTCTGGGTATTCAATATCTACTTCCAGAATGTAGCATTTTGAAAAATTGTTGGTATTGTTGCCATGTCTATCATAGCAAATTCTTCATCCGTCAACCATCTAAAATTGCCATATCATAGGCACTGACTCATTGCTCAACTGTATAGATTGTTTGCATCCCGATACATTATTGAATTACTCTCGCTAGATTCAGCATACCAAGTTACACTCTGGCAAATCCACCTCCAATCCCCCTTTCAGCAGTTAGAATCAGATTTATGTCTGACATTAAAGATAATACAATTAATGTAATTTTTAACATTGCTGCATATGCAAACCTCGATATTGTGTTAGAATGTACTCTATTCAATCCATATACATCTAAACACATCTCTCAGAAATTTTCAAAGATGTCTGTGAGAATTAACACATTAGTTTTTAGATAAATATCTGAATACTGGCCCAAGTTTTGCAAATTAAACTTCTCCCAAACTGTCTTTGCATGTGAATATTCATTGTCTGTGATTTGATCCCCCGTCAACTTGTTGTAAAAGCATTGTTTGGAGGGTAGGCTCTCTTCAGAAAAAACATGGTCAGATGTTATGTAGTCATACTGAAAGGTACTCCATTTCATACCATTAAATCAGTATTTTCTTTAAAATACTTTTACGTTTCAGTAATTTTGTTTTTGGGTAAGTTGTTAGCAAGAGATGATGAACTACTGTTTATAAACCTAAAGGAATCTATAAATCTCAATTTGAGATATGTATTTTTCTCTTCGCGGGTCAAATACTTGGGTAAAGGAATTACATTTTTCCTGGTTACTAGGAATAACGTCTATTCTGCTTTCATCGTAACCTAATGATTTTACTAAAAATGTGCACCATAGCAGGAAAGATTATGCACAATTACGGGAATAACCGTTTGTAATCTGTATCTTAAATTACTTTTATTATGTGCAGGGCCCCTATACTTTCCCATGGTATGACAACGATTATTTACTTTACGGTTCTTTTCTGTAGTGTTTCCTTTTTGACAAATGTGACATTTAGTTGCATTATCAAATTGTATGCATTCTTCTTCTGTCAGAGGAAGCAATATTGTGTTGTAATACCTCCTTTTGGATTACTTTAACATTTTGTATAAGATTGCTTATGAAATGTTTTCCTACATCTTTACCTCTGTATAACTTTAGTCAAGGTTTGTTGGTCTGGTCTGGTATACAACACTCTTCAGATGTCCTCATAAAAAATAGTCTCAAACTGAGAGGTCTGGAGACTGCGACAGCCAAGCGATGTTAGCATTCCTTGAAATAATGTGATCCCCAAACAAACGTCTTGCTGCTACCATAGATTGTCAGGCAGTGTGTGAGGTGGCTCCATCCTTTTGAAACCAGGTTTGCTGAATGTCAGAATTTGGAAGAGAATGGAGCTTTGGTGCCAAAAATGTCTCTAGCATATTGACATATCGTTGAGACGTCAAATTGACAGTGGAGCCCCTTTCATTTTCAAAGAAGTAAGGGCCTATCACCCCATTACACGACACTGCACACCATACAGTAACTTGAGCACTGTGTAATGGTGCTGGTGAAGCTCAGCAGGATTTATTTGTTCCTAGTAACGCATGTTCTGCTTATTGACATATCCATTTAGGTAAAAATGGGCTTCATCTGCCATCCAAAGATTTTCAATGATGTTTGCATCCTCATTGATTTTAGCCAACAGTTTTCACAAAATTGTACGCACAATATACAGAATCATTAGGTTTCAGTTCTTAAACAATCTGTAGCTTGTAGGGATGAAATTTAAGGTCTTTAGAATTCTTTGCATGCTCCAACATCCGAGCCTTAATAATGCAATTTTTCGCACCGAATGACGAGGATTCCTCACAACTGCAGCTTAAACCGCAGCAATGTTTTCTGGCGTATGTACAGACAATACACGCCCACAAGGCTTCAAAGTTACGAATCCACGTTTTGATTGCATGTGAAGAAGGAACCTGACCATGGGGCGGGATCTCATAGTGGCGACGAAACACATTGTGCTGCAACCACACTGTCACCATGTCAGTAATACGCTCTCACGGCGACCGCAAGCTCTTCACCGCTCCACTGCTCCATTGCAACTAAATGTCCATTACTACTCGGCAGTTTGACGTCATCTTCCCACTTATTGTACATCTACAGGACTGCCAGCATCAACTTCAAATTTCTCCGTTTCTCTCTGCCTCCCTCTACATTTCTATAAATATGGTTTCCTTAGCAAATTTTGGTATTTGAGTTGCATAGGAAATGTAATATCAGTCAAATCATATTTACTTTCTAGGTCTGGGCGGTGTGCATATGAGCTTGCAAGATCTTTGTTCTGATCGATAAATTTAGATAGGATGCAGTATTTAAAACACATGTCACAGTTCTACACATTAATAACTGTCTATAAATGTTTATATACAAACTAGCTTTAGTAAGGGGGATATGCTTATTATTTAGTTCTCTTTTATGTACTTCTTTAAAGTACCACCCTGAATCCTTCATTGCACTCTCTTCTAGTTCTGTAAATATTTTATTAAAGTGAGTTTTTATGACCATTTCTACATCACTGCAGGTACATTATTTTAAACTTTGAAATTGTGCATAGATGTTTCGCTTTGAACATTTTCAAATTCACATTCTACAAATAAGTAACATTTTCCAGTTTTAAATTTTTCTATGTCCTCTCTTAGTTTTTTTAACATGTCATTGAAATAATATTCCAAGTTTGTTTGAATGTCGCCAACTGGAATGTTATAGGCAACATATGTTTTCAGTCTGGATTTAAACGCCGTTTGTAACAATATCATTTTTTGCCCATTATCACTCCATCTGACCTGTTCATGGTCCTAATGACTCAGTCCAGGCTGTGGGCTTGGATTGGGTCCATGTTGAATGATTTACTGATGGCTATGGCTTGGCCCAGGTTGCGGGATTGGAGTAGGTCCACTTTCCATGGCGATAGTTTTCTATCAACTGATTTATGTGTTACAAGCTTATAATATGCCGTATGTATTCTTAACATTAGTAACTATGCATTATTTCTTAGCCATTGTGTATTTTGTAGCCTATGTGTGTGCTGTAAGAATGGAAAAGTCTCGGAATGAGCCTATTATATGTACGCTTCACACACCTGTTCACAGTTAAAAACTCAAAACAGCATTCTGGAGCATTCTAACTTCCATGAACCGCACCTTAATTTACTACATCTGCTTCAAAGCTTGCTACTCCCAACCTGCTCATAACAGCATTCCTTCGTGTATTCATTTCTCACGACTGAATTGTCATTTCTGGAGATGTTTAATAAGACTATCGCTTGAAAAAATACACATAACGACTTCCATGCTCTTTCACAGAATAATTACAGAACTTATTAATTACACATTCACTATTCATCCATTATGAACTTTGTACAGATTCAATATAAAGTTGTCATGATTTTCTTCCTCATTCACTTCTGCAACATTAGTGGCAAAGCCTGCTTTACGAAAGCAGTTCTGGATCACTGAGGGGATGATTGATTCCCAAGCAACGGCAACACCTCTTATGACTTCCATGATGTTCCATGGCTGGACAGACCACCCTCTTAGTGTGATAAATCTACAGAGATAGATCCAGAGCTAGAAAAAGTTATTATTGGCGCTGTCACCAGAAGTGAAAAATGACAGAAGGACAGAAGTGCCTCTCATGCCAGAAGCGCCTGTAATGCCACAACCACCTATAATGAACATCAATACCAGTTCAGCTCTTGCAAATATCATCAGAAATACTGTGGAAGGTGCACTTGCAAACTTAATGCAAATGAATGCTCCATTATTAACTTTGAACATGGGCCCAGGACTCCGACTACTACCTAAGATCATGCTGCATTGTTTAGTCTTCAGTAAGACAATAGGCTGTCAGGTTTCACTTCAGGCAGTAGAAACATGGACACTGACTCTGGCATGAGCATCAGTACCTCATCGGTTGCTCAATCTCCAATCCGCGGTCTTGGCTTTGCCAATAATAGTAATAACGCTGAATATTCCTCTGTCATTAATCCATCTGCTTCAAGTCCTAATTTTTACAGCAATGGTTATGAAGGTCAGCCCTCTTTTCATAGCCAGACTGGTGATAATAATCTTTTCTCGATGCATGTTATGGCAAACAGGAAGGGATGATAGTATTTCAGAACAGAGAATTGATATGGAGTCTGAAACGCAGTCAAATAATTCTGTGGCGAGTGAAGTGTCACTTCCATGCCCATCAGTAAGAGATTATCCCATGCAGGAAGAGATTATCCCATACAGAACATTTCAGAAGAAAAGGTCTGAACATGAGGTAATGGCCTCAGAAAGAAATATCTAAAGTCATGTTTGAAAAAGACGAATTCTCATGCTCAGAAAGAATATGTGCATTTTCCAACCTTCACAGAGCAAGTAAAGCAAGAAATGGATAATTGTGAAAAGTGCCACTTGCTCATATCAGAAGAGAAAGAATACTACAGAACCTGATGCCAAAAGAGAAAAGGGCTATGAAATGGTATGCTGCAATGTTATGCTTTACGTGCTTCAGAGTGGTCTCCCTTCTTGTAGTTTCTGGCTGGCTGTTCCCATGTCCTTCTGACCACTCCTTGGTAGAGCTAATGAGATTCTTCAAGGTGATAAATATTTGGATCACAGAAGAAGACATAAATATACTGTTTATATATATGATGCAGAAAACTTAGTTGTTGAGTGCCACTAATAAATCCTCAAATGATAAACAGACTTGCAAGATTCAGTACTTGAATTGTTGAGGTTATAATATCTTGCTGGAGGCGATGAGTTAGCGTGTATAAATCTGGAGCAGAGTTGTGTAGTTTTTTTAATTTTTTTTATTTGTTTAGTCACATTACAACCTGTGTTTCACCAACTGGTATATCACGGGATATTTACAGAATTATACATAATTACTATAACATATTATAACATGAAAACAGATTATGTGATGGAGCGGAAGACGTGATTGATAAAGGTGGTTATCTGTATCGTATTGATATGATACTTGAGCACAATTGGCAACGGTAGTGACTTTAGAATAGATGGTCTTTCTCTTTCAAAAAGGAGCAAAGTAGTAATAGTAACAGCATCAGGGACAATAACAATAATAATAATAATAATAATAATAATAATAGGCTTATTATAGTAATAGTTCAACTTGTTAGGGAAAGTTTCAACTTTTATAATTTTGTTCATCACAGCACAAGAGAAGTTGTATATGATATGATATTTATTGTACTAAGAAAAATTACAAAAGAGTTACCGGATTCGACGTTTGTCGTTTTACCGGTAGACAATCTTAAAACACAATTTACACATTTTTCGTGGAAGTGTGTGTGTAAGCATAAAGGGCTACTAAACAATATAACTGGATTCCATAAGGAAACTTCATAAATTCTTTTTAAGATAAAATAAAATAAAATAAATGGCGTAAGTTTCATCTGTGCTTTCCTTAAGCTAAGTTCGTATGTCTTTTTTCTGTTCACAACGTGTAACCATTTTATATTCTTGTTACTCTTGCCTAAGCCATAAAAAATCACTAAATAAATAATCTGCATTTTTATGGGATTCAAAAACAATGAACTGGTTTTCTAAATAAACCTTATCATACTGATAGCGTATATATTTGAAAATTAGCCTTTTTGTCAATACTCCGAGTCTTTAAGCATAGCGCACTGAATCGAGTTACCTTACATTACACACGATATTGGCATTAGCTAGCGCTTTTTTTTATTATTATTTATTTATTTATTTAATTTTCCGGGCTGTGTTCACACTGCTTTAATTGCACTGAATGTTTGTACACTGATCATTCCCCATTATTGAAACAGGACGTAGGCTATAATTATTTCTTTGTGATGATTTTGACTGCTTTTGTTGATCTCCCTGCTTATTGTCGATTGGTAACCAAGTTAAAAGACTGCAAACGTCGTCTGGTTCTCGTTCCAATGCCTGTTGCTTTGTCTGCATTTTCTTCTCCCGCAATCGCCGTATCAAACTTCGTCCATGGATCCTCAGCTGTTCTCACGTTCATTCGTGTTATCTTCGCTCCTACGTCATCTGATTGTGTCTGCGTCATCACCTGGGATGGTCTATGAGCTATTTTTCCCCTACGAAGCGACGTCACGACTCTGGAGTCATTTTCTTCCGACCCGTCCACGCGCAGGCTGGCTGCCCCTTCTTCACAAATCTGCTGACGCTTTTCCTGTTTGCTGTCACTTAATCCGCTTTTGTCTTCGAGCTTGACTCCATCCACGTGCAATTCCAGGTTCCGGATGATAACCTTTTTTCCAGATTTTCTTAATTCTTTCTTTTGTTGTACTAGCTGTCTCCTGACGCATCTTTCCTGTTCTGATAGGTCTTTATTGATGTAAATATTCGTCCCCCTTAATTTAGGTGCCATCTTCAATGTCATGTGAACGACCTGTTTTGTGGCAAATCGCGCGACTATCATTCGTTTGCCCTTCCTATTACCAATCCGATAGGCCTCGATAATTTCCCAGCCCTGTAGTTCAGCCTCCAGTTTTTTCTCTAAAATTTCCGTAATCTCCATTCTAGGCGTGATTCCTTTTCTCTCTTCTATCCCCGTGAAAACTAAATTGAATTCTCGATTTTTCTTCTCTAATCTTTGTATCCTACTCCTCAGTTCTTCCACTTCCTTCTTCATATACTTGATCTCTTCTCGGATCTCCTGCTTTACTTCTTTCGTCGCCACACTAATTTTGTTACTCAGTCGCTCTTCAAAGCCATCTAATCTTCTGAATATCTCTTCGAAGCTACCCTGTCTGCCTGGTCCCGGGTTCATTTCAATTCCGCCTATCACCAGGAGGGCAATAATCATGATTGAGTGTATCAATGCATTGGCGGTGTTTTCTTTGTTTATTTGCTTCTTCAACCCCGTCTTCTTTTTATTCACAAAACACCCGATTCTGGCTCTGTAAACTACTACTTCCACTCCCATTGTCCCTTATGTCACTTTTAAACAAATCTTCCGCAGCTCATTCCACACACGTCTTCCCCCAACTGTTGCTTACTTAGTACTGTCGAGAAGTTGTATATACATTTTCAATTTTCCATTTCATATTGTCTTACAATCAAACCAAGAAAATGAAAAAAGTAAGTTTGATTTGATCGGTCTGTAAACAAATGATCTAGAAATTTTCTTGTGTGTGATAGATTTTGAAACACAACTTTCACAGAAATATATTGTTTTCTTTTTATGCTTTTTTCCCTACATACAACACATGCATTTGCCCAAGAACCTTGTGCTGTTCTTCCCATGAAATGAGGCAATCCTTCGGCATGGGCAAAATGTAAATTCCAAAATAAAAGAAGAAATTCATCACGTGGCAACACGTCGCCAAAAAATGGAAATTTATCTACCCAACTTCTGGAAAAATAGTCCTTGACATCAGAGGTGGGGTGAAGCCCCATGTTTATTGCCATTCCAATAAATGCTTTTATACAGTAGAACCTCATTAAGACGTTTTTCTAGAGACTGAAAAAAATAGACGTCTTAAACGGGAAAACGTATTACTGAAAATAAAATAAAAAATCGTAGGGAATATGTAGATAGGCCTATGTTTTCTAAGTTGCTCAGAACCACCCAAAAGTGCATCCTAATGGCTCTGTAATACCCACAGTGATACACAGGTGCTTCAATGCCAAGCCATTTGTTACGAGAGATTTATATTATGTAAACGAATACATAGGCCTAACAATTTTATCTGGAAAAAAAAACTTTCAAAAATTGATGGAATGTATGGGAGCCATATTTAATGATAAATCAAGACGAAATTCACAAAGAAAGCATCTATTTTATTCTGAAAATCACACATGAAACAAGTTGCACTCCACAATCTATTACCAAACACGAAATATTGTAATTGTGCAAAATTTCACACGTGCCAGTTCTGTAAACAGTCGTGTACACGATCATGTTCACAGCCACAATTTCCTAATGAAATGCGATCCAATACCGACGTGAGAAGCACGATCTGCTTTTTTGGCATACATTTCTTCAAACATTCTAATATTTTCTTCTCCTCACCACACGAACCGTAAGAAATTTAAAATATATTTCACTACTTCAAAATTATCACGATATAAAATGGCGGCCTAACAGCTGACTCGGCAAAATCGGCGCCAAGTCAAATGGCCAATGAGAAGCAAACTGCAATGGTTCAAAATGGCTGACGATTGGTCCCATAGAGCAAAGATTGAGACTTGGACACCAGAGAGTACAAGAATTCTGACATAGAGATCACACAATCGGATGCGCGTTCAAAGCTTATATTTGACAAAGTGTGGTTGGCGAGCCAAATACGAACGTACTAAGCGTTAAACCAAAACGTGTTAAGAAACATTTAAACATGCAATTATTAAGATTGGGACCGGGACTTCCAAAAACCGACGTACTATGCGGGAAAACGTAGTGATGAGGAACGTGCTAATGAGGTTCCACTGTATCTGTGACATTTGGGGGAGTTGCTTTTTGCTTGTTTGCCTCTCCATGATTACAGGTTTCACTTGTAATTATATCCAATATTTCATCATAAAAAAAAAATATAAAAATATTCAATTGGATCAGTATCCTGATCAAAATGAGAAGGAAGAACCGGTCCTTGCTGAATATTATATATAGGAATGGTAGATGGGGGCCCTACATCGAAATTGCTCACTTCCATCCAGCCAAGCGCACTATTGTCTGCGATCTCACTTGTGTCACTCTCACTCTCACTTATGCTGCCAGCAGGAATATCGGGAAAACTGCCCTCACTATCACTAAATGCTAATTCTGAAATTCACTATCACTTTGGTTTAGAAGTTCTTCAATTTCAGCATCCGTTAGAATCTTTCTTCTTGCCATTTTACGGAAAATCAGGAGAAAACACGAAGCAAAAAAATCACGTCATTCACAAGATATGCGAGTTCAATGAACTGGTCAACTAAAATGATCCTGGACGCGTGTATAAGGGAATCCCCGAGACAGAGAGGTTTAGAGAACATATTCCTGCTATCTGTTGAAGTTTCAATTACTACGTGCATGAGAACAGCCGGGCACATTATGAGTCAATCAGGGAACACATATATGGGATGCCGCCCTGTAGAATGGGTGCAGGCGACCCATATATGTGCTTCCGCCCGCGAAGGGTTAAGAGTTATTTGTGTCCAATATGTGGAGCGAATTGTCCACAATACAGAACATATTTCAGTAACTCCGATGAAATTCTATCACAATGCTGTTGGAAAACTGAAAACAAAAGCATTTATGCCTTAAACTATATCTTTATATGACATTTCTTGACTGCAGACCTATCTAAATATTTTAAAATGAAACAAATGAGGGAAATTTTTGTTGTACTCACATAATTAATTTTACTTGAAATCTTTAAATGTATTGGTTAATGCATTTGACACCAAGAAATAAAATTTTTCTAAGATGCACCCATCAAACTCATTTGATATGAATTTATCTTGTTTACGAAAGGATATCTACAAATTCACTGAGAACTCTGATTGTAACATTTAAAAATGGTACAAAATTAAAGCGAGGATAAATTTATTTAAATAGTGCGAAGTACTGTATAAATTGATGTTTTATTTATGTATGAGATTTTAGGAAAACTTACTAACTTAAAACAATCAGGGCTTTATTACACTTATAAGTAGAATCCATGTTGTTTTGCTAAATTTTATCGCAGTCCAACCGGGGATTAAAATTTACTAGCCCCAAGTTGGGAAATCAATTTATTGCCGTTCGTTGATATGGATTAATTAGCACTTCTGTTGGGCGATTTTGTTTTATGTCGAAAAGGGGTTATTGTCGGCTAGTTGCTCAGTTGGTAGATTTATGCAAGAGATTCTTAATAACGGGTCGATGGCTAGAGAAATTGTCCGAGGGAACAATTAGACAAATCAGGATGAATTAGGTTAAATAAAATGTTTATGATCTTTTCAATGTCAATATATATTCTAAATAAAAATGTTGGTTCTGAAATGTAAAAATTGTATTACTGAGTCTTTTCTTAAGATGATGTAAGTCCAAGGAGTGATGTCGTAATTTTAGTCATAGTAATTATAAGTTATGCACTTTGTTGCAATGTCTAAGACTGTTATAATATTCACTTCTTACGCGCTTCTTCACTATTCAATTAAATAAACAATTATTATTTCGTCGATTCTACTTATATGGCGCGGATTATTAATGCTTCCTTTTCTCTCACTGATTCCACTTTATCTTGCGGGCAACTTTACTAGTTATGCACCGGGTACGTTTTAAGTTTAATTACTTTAACGAAAAGTCACTTATATAATCTCTACTTACGTAGGTTAATACTGACGCGCTGCGATGTTATATTATAATAAACTGATCTATTTCTAATGCGCAGATTCGATATATTTGAAGTTGAATATCTGTAGAATATTTTAGTTTAGTCCATGTTATAAAAGTTAGCTGAAGGCTATGTCTGAGTTTCGTAGATTCGTCGTCTGTCTTGTGTTCGAAAAAGATGCGGTGTCCTGGGGGCTCTTCGGTAATATCTCCTGGGTAGGTGGAGGGGTGAATTGTTCCTATTGGATAGTTTCATCCTAGAGTTTTACTTAATTGGAGGAGATCTTTGGTTTCTGCTAGCTTGTTTGAATCTTTCTTTGGTTGAAATGCGTTAATGTTCGTTGGGTCATTAATTTTAAGTGACATCTCAATACTGTTGTCTAAGAGTCTGTCAAACAGGAAGTCTCCTCCTACTAAATATATTTGTGATAACAACTGTGATAGCTGAAGGTTATCAGAGTTAATACTATTTCCCTTTTGTGGGCTGATTTTAGCTGAATCGAATGATCTAAGTCTCAAGTCTGTCGGATTAAAACTATGGGAGTTAATTATGTCCGATTAAAATTATTGAAGGGGTTAATTAAAAGTTTAGTGTAGTATATGAAATTGAAGGGGGTGGTTCTCTCTTTCTATTGGTATAATTTGTTTTATTGTCATTATTTTATTTATTGAGTTATTGATGTTTGAAGTTGAGGAATTTTACTATAATGTGGGGGAAAAAGTCCGGTTCGTATGAGGAAATGTCCGGTTTCAATTTAGATGTAGCCTACTGGCAATATACGGTAATTAAAACATTTATTCCACTATTGATTATTTCAAAAAGTACAAAAAATTGTTCGTCTTCACACATTTTTTTGTAAGTAAAAATTTACCAAAAGGACGATCGTTTCGATGAGAGACTTCTCACCATCATCAGCTGTTCTCAACTGTTGTGTTTCCTTCTTTATCCACCAGATGTCCTCCATGTAGTAGAAATTTAGAAATGAGATCATTGTCCTTTGGGATGTCAAAATTCATAAGTCTGTCTCTATTTTTCCCACACCGCTAAATCTAGTGGTTGTTGAATACTTTTCAGTAATTTTGTCTCACTATTGAAATTATGACCTGTAGACCAGAAATGATGAGCCACTGCAGATTTTTCTATTTGTTGGTATTTAATGTTTCTCATATATTCCTATTACCTTACATTTAAGTTTCTTTTTGTTTTGCCAATGTATACTTTTTCACATGTGTTACAGTCAATTTCAAAAAATGCCTGATTTCTTACTTGGATGAATTTTATCTTTCATGTCTGATCTTAAGAGATTTTTAATATTGTACTTGTTGATAGGTGCCAATGTGATGTTCAGTCCTTTGAAAATTTTTTGGAATTTATGATGCAAGTGGAAGGATGGAAAGTGAATTTCTTGAAAGTTGTTTGATCTTTGGCATTGCATAATGTGGTGTTTTCTTTAACTTGCTTTTGGTTTTCAAATTTCTTGATTTTCTTGTTGGCTGTATTTACTGTAAATCCATTAATTTTTGCTGTTTCTAAAATATGTTGGTATTCTAATTTATATTCTTTGTTGCTCATAGGTAAGTTGACTAATCTGTAAGTAAGGCTGTTTATTACTGCTAATTTATGAGGAGTTGGATTATAGCTGTCCTGTTTGATGTAATTGTCGGTGTGTGCGTCCTTCCTATAAATTCCAAATTCCAATTTCTTGCCATTTTTGATGATCTTGATATCTAGAAAGGGTAGCATGTTGTCTGACTCTATGTCTGCAGTGAATTTTACTGAACTGTCCTGGAGATTAAGTAATCTAACAGCATCTTCCACTAATTTCTTGTTCACTACAGCGAATACATCATCTACATATCTATGCCATGATTTGAAAATATGCGGAAAACTTTCTATGATGTGTGTTTCCATAAAACTCATATATATAGGTTAGCCAAAAATGGAGAGAGAGGATTCCCCATTGCAAGTCCTTTTTGTTCATAGAATTTCCCTCTAAATGTAAAAAAAAAATTGATCAATGCGGAAGAGAAGGCCTGGTAGAGCGGAAGAGAAGGCCAAATGGCCTTAGCTCTGCCAGAATAAATAAACAGAATAATAATAATAATAATCTTGTAAGATCCAAATATTCTTTCATTATTTCTTTTCCCAGATTGATTGAAGTAAGCCATTTTTCTAGTGAGATTAATAATTTCTATAGAATAGAAAATTCTATAGATTAATAATTTATCTTTAGGAAACAAAGAAATGACGTCAAAAGAAACCCATAGGCTATTTTTATCTATTTCCATGTCTTTGATTCTATCTACTAATTCCATAGTATTTTTGATACTTAAGCTCTTGAATTGAGCAAGGTTCTGAAATCTATTAACTAACCATTTTGATAAATTGTAATTAGGTGAATTTATGTTATTGATAATTGGTCTCATTCACAATATTTTCCCGATTTATTTAATCAAGCAAAAAATTGTGTTTGTACTACATCTACAATTGATTCTGTTGAATGTAATATTTTAATATTTGTAGGCATTCAACCAGTATTAGTAACTGTAATATTGTTTCTAATGATTGGGACATTGTAGTTCTTACAGTTGCATAATTATTGCCTTCTAAGAAGAATAATTTAATTATTTTCTTGAATTAAGATCTACAACATTTCTTACTTTGTGAAAAATATGTTTACAGTGAAGAATTTGATAAAGAATTTACATTTTTATTATACTAGTATTATGAAGTTCTGACTCCTCAAAATATTTTCTATTCTATTGTGTAGTAATATCTAAAAAAAAAAATACAATAAAAAGATAGTCATTCATAAATTTACAATGTCATTACATAGTGAAGAAAGCTTTCTCAATGATTCTTACTACAAGAGGAGTTTTAAAAAGTCTTGCGAAAATACTGCAAGCAGACTGATTGGCTAATTATATGAATTCACATTGGCTTCATTAATTGAATAATCGCCGTTATAAGCATGTCCTTGCTTGCATGGGGAATAACCAAATATATTCGTGTAGAAGCTACTGCCTGTATGCAAGACGAGCATAAGTACATAACTCAACCTTATATCAGAAGCTATTTTCATCTCATTAATCCCTCCTAGTAACTTCTTGCCTCAATTATTCAATATTTTATAAATACATAATTATTTAGTAGTCTTGTAGGGCTTTATTGGCTATTGAGATATCTTTATACAGCTTCAGCTAAGAGAGGTGCAAGTTGTTGGCTTTGTATGTCATTGTTGGACGTATGCTTTATCGGCAGAAAGTCTATTCGATGACTAGAATATTCTCAGTACTTCCAAGCATAATGATATCTGGTTAATCCAATTGCCAGAAGTTTGTCACACTGCATCTTAACTGCTTTCCACATCATTTTCTCGCCTTCAGTATTTTTACTGTAATTTGTCGACTGGTCCTTGGTAACTGACGAAAAAGCATTTTCTGTCAATGGTTCCATTTCCTTCGCCTTGAAGTTAATGTTATGTCGTCCAACATGCCCTTTTACCTGACTTCAATACCATTTCGATATGGTTTAGTTCACCTGAACATTGATGGAAAAGAAAGTCTTTCGGTTGCGGTACACTTCAGGATAGTTAAAACCAGGTGATTGGATTTTGATGTGTGTGCCATCCACACAACCAATCACCCCAGGAAATCCAGCAATTCTATGGAACTGCTGCTGCAGACCCTGCATATCTTGCCTCTTGCCTCTCTAGCAGCTTCACATATTGCTTAAGCAATTCGGCAGAGGCCACAGAAATCTCCTTAATAATTTTGGAGACATCTGCTTGGCATATTCCATGGATGTCACCTATATCCCTCTGCAAAAATGGAACAAATTAAATACAGTATTTCTGCACAGGATCGAAGTTAGGTTTCTGATTATAACTTTATTAACGAACATGAAAAATGGAATGATAGTTGTTTGGAACAAGTCGGTAGCATTAAAGCACAGTGCTGTGAGGAGTTTCAACATTACTGGAATGGGAAGACCTCGATTTGTTAACTTTTCGAGGCACTTGTTAACTTTTGTACCAGAGGATTCCGAAACTGTTTTCAGCATCGTTTTATACCCATAAAATCCTGTCTTTGGTCCTTTTTTTGTGAGTTCTTGAATAAGGATTCATAATATACTTTGATAATGGAAAAGCTTCATCAGACAAGATGCCATAGGGCACAGAATTCTGTCTGCCAAGTAATGGCCTTTCTTCAGGTACTGATTGTTCTTTTTGAGTGACTCATATAGAGTCGAATTTCTGAAAACTCCTAATTCATTTCATTTCTGAACACTTGTATGTACAACTTTAATTTCATATTATCATAAGATTAACCAGTATTATTAATTTTGTATTATTTTGTGTTAGACAGTTTTTGTTTAGATTGAAATAGTTTAGTGGGCCACGAAGTTGGAAGTCATAGTTTGACCTTGATATGTGCTCTACCTGCTTCTGAGTGGTCTTCTTTCTTGTAGTGCCGGCTAGCTGTTTCGATGTTCCGACCACTCCTTGGTAGAGCAAATGAGATTCTTCAGGGTTCGCTTGTGATTAATATTTGGTTCATTGAAGAATATTATAAACTGTTTATGGTATTTTATTTTAAATAATATGCAGAAAACTTGCAGATGTCGAGTGCCACTAATTGGTTCAAATAATATTCAAATGTAATGAGATTCAGAACTTGAATAAGTGAAGTTATGAAATACTACTGCTGGAGGTGGTGATCTGGCGTGTGTAAATCTGGAGCAAAGTTGCACAGGTCTAGCTCAATGAATCTCTCGCAGGCACTAATGCAGCAGGGAATGCGCTTCCTGTTATATAGTTGAGAGAATTTTCTCATAATGTCCATGATCGTCACTGCGAGATGGGTTTTCAAAAGTCTTGCAAAAATACTGCAAGCACTCTTATTGGCTAATTATATGAATTCTATTAGCATCATTAATTGAATAATAGTCGTTATAAGCGTGTACTGGCTCGCATGGGGAATTACCTTCAGTATTCGTTGAGAAGCTGTAACTCGACCTGCTATTTTCACCTCATTTATGTCTCGTAATAACCTCTTACCTCAATTATTCAATATTTTATAAATATGTAATTGTTTAGTAGGCTTGTAGGGCTTTTTAGGCTATTGTGATACCTAAATATAGCTTCAAGTTTCTCAAAACTTGGCTTCAAGTGACTTAAGTACCTTCTGTATAAAGGAGGTACATCAATATTGATCAGGGTTCCATAGATGTAACCAATTACTGCCACCCGATGGAATCCCTGAACAACACTATGCAAGTTTGCTGGAAAGTTGACAATCCACGCAAACTTCTTATTTATTGCAATCACCACAGAATGTACCACTCTACAGACAGATGACTTTGTCAAGCCATGCGTGTGTGCAATTCTACGGTATTGTCCACCATTGCCCAACCAATGTAACGTAACCATTACCTGGACTCTGTCAGACAGTGCCTGGTTCCTGTTGGTCCTGTGCACCAACCGGTGGCCGATGTCTTGCACAAGAGACTCAATTGTGCCAGCTGTCACTCTGAATCTCTCGTTGCACTCAAAGACAGTCTCAAAATCAAAATTGTCCCTTGCCCTAAACCTCCTCGGCCTTCGGAGTGCAGCTACTCCTGTTCTTCTGAGCTAGATGAGAAGAACTCCATTCTCTGTCTAAACAAGAAAACAATAGAGATGAAATTAATAAATATATATATTTATATATATATAGAGATGTATAGAGATATATAGAGATATTATGTAGAGCTATTATATAATAGAGATTAAAATTTAGTTTCATGCTAATTACGGTACATGTGTAAATTAACCTTTTACTATCCAACACATGTTTTTTCAGCGTGTATGGTTCAAAATGTTGATAGTGAAGCTGTAACAAATCCCGTATTTTGTCTTTCTTCCATGCCATTGTAGGTATTGCCTCAAGTTTCCGACTGTGGTAAGAGGCGTGATTCATCATTATTGTTTGGTGGTAGATTAGGGAGGACTTGGTCTCGAAAATATCTTTCATACACACCTCCATCCACTTCATAATGGCAGTCTTGGGTGTTCTTTTTACACAAGAAAACTAGATTGGCATTGGGCAGGACACCATTTTCATTTCCAGTGTGTACTTTTGCAACTGTGGTCCACGAGCTGTAAGTCGTTTCAAACCTGTAGAAAGACCTGCCAAGAATGCATGTTTTGATGTTTTCACTGTTGTGTCCTTCTGTGCTTTGTTGACTGTAGTGCCTGTATTTATCCAAGTCTCGTCCGTGTAGAAAATAGTTCTTCGCTCATTCTTGTATCTCCTCAAGGCAACAAGAAAACTATGACGTCACACTACTATTTCATTTCTCTCATTCATTATGGATCTGTTCTCCTGTCGTGTATATTCGAATCCCATTTCCTTAATGAGAGAGTAATATGTGATCAGAGTGGGGAAAACAGCCCCATCACGGCTAGTGTATGAATTGACGAAAGAAACATTTACTTGCTCCTGTGGAGAGGAAGAACAAAAGTGGGAGAGGGATATCAAGAGGTAAGGGAAGAAGCTCAAGGAAAAGGAAATCCCCAGTCTGCAACAGTGACCACACCTTTAACAGAGTCTTCTTCATCAGCATTCCCTTCACCTTCTGAAGCTCCACCACATATTTCAGAAGATAGTAATACTCTGATTTCTCAAAATCAGCCACAATCAGCTAATGAAGGCATTCATTACAGTGTTGAAACCAATAGAGGAGTAGATATGCAAGGAATTAGTTTAAATCAGATTATCTTCTTTAGATCGGCTGGCTTTGTGTGAGGTATGTGGTGAGCATACATCTGACATAGAAGAACATCGAGTAAGTGCAGGACATTACAAGTGTACCCAGCCAGAATGCTCAACTCAAGTTCTTGCCACTTTAAATAAACTGACCAGTCATCAAAATATTTTCCATGGAGGACCACAGCCACAGCAATCACCACAACAACCACCATCACTACAGCAAATTATGGAGCAACAAATGATGCCTCTTCCTCTGTATCAATACCAGTATATAACATCTCTATTGGCATTCTATTCACCATTCTTTTCCTCTGTACCCAGCAAACTTTTCCGGTGTGCCTCTAAACATGCATTATCCTCAGCAACCACAACACATCAGCACTTGATAGCTCAAATGTACAATCAGCATCAGAATGAAGAGACTAATTTCTCCTAACCAACTGACCCCCTGACTCCTCCTAGACCATATGATGGAATGGCTGTTGCCAACACCTTGGCCAGTAGAGGCATCACAGTACAGCAACAGGCAAGACGTGATCCTGCACCACCATCTGAGACTCTGTCAATCTTGAAACTAGCCCAAACCAGGTGTACCAAGACAAAAATGCTCAAATTTCCCTTTGGTCACGGTACATAATGAATCCAGTTGCATTATCTGATGTCCACATGTCAGTCGTGATGGCTTTGAACCCGCAGGCATCTAAAATTGTCTGCAAATTTTTCTTTTCAATATTGTGTACAGCAGTAAAATACTATTCACTTGCTTTCTGTTGGGAGGGTTATAGCATGGCTCTAGTAATTTTGTGTATTGAATGAATACGTTTTGATATCTTTCTGCTAATTCCTGTAAGGAGGTTGCGTTTTAAGATATTTCGTCGTGGGCGGCTCACTGGTAATTCGGGAAACCATTGAGCTGGATGTTTCAATTTGTTTCCATTGTCAGGTTGTAGTTCGTGAGAATTCCCTAGACGTCAGTATTTAGTTTCTTTATTTTGGGACCCCATAAAATAGCTTCACTAATCACTACCCTTGCGTTTTCTATACGTTGCTAGTATTGAATTTTTTAAAGATAAGACTTAAATATAATTACGAAAGGAACTGAAATTTCGTTGGCCAGCTTAGAAAACAGGAGATACTGAACGGTTCTTTTAGGAAATTGGGTTCAAGAAATAAAGTATCCTGCTCCCAACTCATTTTTAAAAAAATCTATTTTAAAGGTAAAGTATTCATACAATGTATTTGTTTGGGCGTATACTGTGTGTTTTGATTTATGTTTAAGTTTGCTTGTGGTCCGCCAAAAGGGGGATGTTCGGAGGCCGTGTACTTCGGCCCAGTCTTTAATTGGACCTATGTGGGGGGCCTATTTAGCCTCTCTTTTCTCTTGGCAGTTTGTCTGAGTCCTGTCTTGTGCCGTTCCCATCACATTGGTTCCTGCTCTGGAGACGTCTGGAGTTACTGGTTCATGTAACAAAAGAGAAAAAAGCTATGAGATGGCGCATTGCTGAGCTACAAGCTGTGTTGCAGAAACAACCTACATTTTAAAGCACAGTATCAGGGAAAAAAGACATTAACATCACAATAAAATATCTAACCTCCCCATTTTTCTTGACATTAAAGTAATCACTTTCTAGGTGAAGTAGGTCTGGATATCTGCAAACTATCAAAGGGATTAAAGTGCAAGAATTGTAAATCCCCAATTTCAAATGGAAGTATCATATATTACACTCAAATAGGCACTAAAATATTAACAAAATTTAATCAGGGACATTCACAAAATATATCATATGCATACACTGAAATCAATACTGAATCACACTAACATTGTAGACCTACATTAAAATCATTTCTACTGTATCACAAGCCTAACAATCAATGTGAATATTCACTACCTGTACTCTGTCTTCCTCACTCGCTATCACTCTCACTCCCACGGCTGCTTTCATCTTCTGAGGAGTTTAACTTGTTCTCGCTGTCTCACAGAATGTCGTCTTCAATTCCATCTAGGCTGTTCGACACACAACACTTCTTGAATCTCTTGATGATAGTGTCGGAAGAAATTCTGTTCCAGGCAATCTTCACCCACTCCCCCAACAGAGCAACACTTGGTTTCTTTATCTTACCAGCTAGTGTTAGGGCATGCTTGCTGCTGATTAACCAGTCTGGTTACACTTGCCTTAGGTGGTCCTTGATACAGACATGAAGCACTTGCAACTGGCTGGTCATACCTGATGGTAAAGCAATCAGTTAGCAAAATCAGCAGAAACCTCTCATCAGAATTACTCATACTCAAAAAGTTCTGCATCAAAATACAATGTGCGTAGGCCTAAATTGGAAGTTTGTGCGTGTCGGAGCAAATCAACGAGAAAGCACAATGCATTTCTATACAATGCAGTGATTCGTGGCTTTCTGTTGCTGTTTATGTTAGCCAATCACACTTTGACCACATTGCTGTGACAGACTCTGAATTACTAACAACATATTTTTGGTTGTTTCATAAAATATTACTATCGTATGTACTAATGTATCTTAGTGTTTGCTAGTCTAGTTTATTATACTGTATTACAAACAGGGTGACCAGATTGTAAAATAAACAAAACATTGGACATCTTACCAATCCGTACAATATTCAAACTTTCTCCGGACGCAGGGACAATTTGATCAAAGCCGGGACTGCTTTTTTAATCAAAACAATAATAAACAGCAAACAGGAATCATAATTGTGGAGTTCTCCAAGAACTCACCATAACCTATATTTTTATAAAGCTTGAAATGTTAACTTTGATGTCAGTGTTTATTTTCTGTGTACCTGGTTTTAGGACAAATATTAATAGTTACAATAACATAAAATCTGCATATTATGTCTAGGTTACTAAACCAGAATGTAATCTGCTATGATTTTATTTTGATAAGTTTATTTTCCTTTTCAAAATACAACTACAGATTAAAAATTTAACAATTCTCTTCTACACAGTTATTCAATTTTACAATCTACTTATTAAAAAACAGTATCTAATTCTACGGCTAAATACTACTGACATCCAGTAGTTTACAACTACTATAACTGTAGCAGGTCATTTAAGGTCTCCATAACAGGATTATGACCACGGATTATTCTACCCAATCTATCCCAGTCGTGTTCTGTAGGGTTCAGGTCAGGACTTCTTGCTGGCCAATCCAGAACAACAACCTCCTCATCATTGAGATAATTTGATACAGTGTTCACAGTGTGTGGGCTTGCATTGTCATGCATGATTATGAATTCATCTCCAAAAGGCACAACGCAATCAGCAGGGCCCGGATTCTGATGACCTAATATTGTTTGAAAAAATGACCTATAAAATGACTCTAAATTTTAAATAAAATGACTATAAAAATTATTACTGTGCACGCAAAGATATAGACTAATTTGTACATAATTGTAAAAGCTGTAAATATAGGAAGGATGTTGTAGGTCTAAAAACTTTGTTCTTGATTGGAAAATTTGAGAAGAAAAGTAAGAAAATTGTTTTTAAGGTAGATTCTATAAAAATGTTGCATTATAGTAACCTAGTCATTTATTTAAAGTAAATGCATGAAAATGACAAAATAAGGAAGCAAATGACACGAAAATGGCAAAATAATGACGTAAAATTGAAATAAATGCCCTAAAAATATAAAAATGCATAAAATGACAAAAAATGACTTAATAAAAACGTATTTCTATAATCTAGAGGCCATGATTAGGATTTATCTACAAGTTGGCAATGTCTATGGTGCTTCAATAAAAAGATGACATGTCATTAGAATCTGGGCCCTGGTGATCAGTAAGAATTTCAGTGATGTAGCGATGGGTGGTGAGGCTTCTTGATGATCACCAACTCTGTCTGGGCCTCCATGGAGATCCCACCCCACACCATCATGGAACTTCTGCTGTATGGTGTCCTCTCAGAGAATGTGCACTGTGCATACTGCTCTTCACGTCATCTCTACCATCTGGAGATCTTAGGCAGAACCTGGACTCATCAGAAAACAAGACATGGCTCCAATGTTGCATGGTCCATTGGGCGTTTTGTCGAGCGAACTGAAGATGGGCAACTCGGTGCTCTCTGATCAGAGTTGGACCCATAGCAGGTTGCACCCCACACTTGGTGGAGATGATTCCGAGCTTCACCTGCTGTGGTATGGCAATTCCTCAGGGCATGGCCGACAAGAAATCTTGGTCATCTTGGGCTGAAGTCTTCCTTTTTCTGCCAGACCTAGGTCTTCTGGTATAACTGCCTGTTTCTCTAAATCTTCTCACAACCTCTTGCATCGTGATGTACGGTGAGCCTAAGGTTGCAGCGGCAGAATGAAGGCTGCGAACAACAATGTAAGACCTGATCCTGCACCACTGTCTGAGACTGTCAATTTTGAAACTAAATCCTGCCATTTCTACTGCACGGCCTACTTCAGAATTGCTTCCAAGCCCAAACCAGGAGTACCAAGACAAAAATACTCATATTTCTCTTTGGTCACGGTACATATTGAATGCAGTAGCATTGTGTGATGTCCACATATCCGTCATGATGGCTTTGAACTCTCAGGCATCTAAAATTGTCTGCAACTTTTTCTTGTGTACAGCCAGTAAAATACAATTCACTTGCTTTCTGTTGGGAGGGTTATAGCGCGGGTCTAGTAATTTTGTGAATTGAATGAACACACAATAGAGAAAGGATTGAATTTTTTGAATATTTATTTACCAGTTACCTTTGTACAAAGATTTTAGGTTTGCAAGTACAATGTAATCTAATGGTAATTATGGGGTAATCTAAATTGAAATAAAATAACATACAAAGAATTCACTAAACTTACTTAACTTTACATTCATTACCTAAAACTAACACTACTTAAAACTAACTAACATCAATTTGGCTGAATAATCTTTATTCACCTTTAAGCTTACATAAGCAATAGGTTTTGTCACTTAGGTCTAAGGACAATTGTGTTTACAATAGTTAAAATAATTAAAAATAATCATAATTATAAGTAATCTAAAACTAGGAACTGCTGATTTCAAACAACATACATTCCACATCGGTGGTTTAGAATAATCTGTGGACTAGAATGGTTTTGACTTTTCTTTTGAATTGTGAGTTGTTGAGATTTCTTAGTGGGATAGGTAATTTATTATAATATTGAACTGCTTTGTGTTAGTGTTTTGGTTAATCTGTGATGATTGATGTAGATTTTGCTCGATGTTCTTGTGTCATGGTTATGGATATCTACATTGAATTTGAATAAGGGTTGGTTATTGTGTACGAATATTAGTGTTTCTAATGCTACGTTCACACTGAGGAATTTGTTGCAGGGATATATATTTGGGCACAAGTCGCAAATGTATAGAACATATTCGTATTCCCCATGTACAAACAGTTGAATAAAGTGGAACAAATCTCAGCTAGAATGTCCATTGCACATGTGGCTGTAGTGACGTGTCATGCGACAATTGACTGGAGACCGTGAGCCCTTTTGTATCAAGCCATTGATCTTGGTAGGTTAATGTAGCTCATTCAATACTTTCATACTTAAAAGGAATTGCAGTGACACTATTCCGCAAGCTCAAGCGATGAACCTCTGCTACCCAGGGTTGCCCCCAGGCCTAGAGATTTCCAGGCCCCCTCACTTTTACAGCTTGTCACGCCCAGTCCATGCAAGAATCCCACGGCGTCATGTCTAGTCCGGCATGAAGAGTCAGTCCGTAGCGAATCTAAAATGCCTTCAGGCCCATCAGCCTGAAAATCAGGCACAAGTTGGGCTTTGCAAAGTACAATCTTCACAGCCAAGAGCCAGGCTCTTATAGGAGTTCCTGCTCTAAGCACCTTACTTAGTTCATCCATTCTTTGGTCAAACTCTGCATCTCCCATATCCAATTGCGCTATGACCTTGGCCTTGGTGTTCATAGCAATCGTGTGCCAGTACCGTGCAAGCTCGGGGCATTCGTCTATGTCACTTAATTTCCATCTTTAGATCATCCCCAGAAACTCCCTAGCTATAAGGTTCATATCCGGGTAGGTCTGTGTGTAGGTGAAGACAAACCTGTGCATGGCGTCAGAGCCATCGTTCAAGGCTTCCACCTGTTGTTCTTCAAAGGCTATAGCATCGGGTTCAACCGAAACTGGAGCAGCCGACTGGATGGGAGGAGTAAGCAGATCTTGATTTGGCGGCACCCAAGTAGCTCCCTGAGGTTCAATCTCTTGAATCCAAGAGAGAGGGCGGTTGCACTGTGACGTATCTGCCCCCTATGAGCAAGAAGAGGTCAATGGTGGCGTTTCCTGCATAACAATGCAGGTCCTCCCCCACTAGGTTTTCCCAAAAGGAAATGTCCAGGCCGATTTCTTCCATGAAATATTGACTGATGAGAGATTTTTCCATGTCGTTAAAGCCAAGTTTTTCGCCTTCCTTCATAGCTCCTTTATGCACCTTAAGTATGGATGGAGCCGTGGCATCGGGATAAGATTTTATCGCCCTAAAGAAACCAACCGCTGAGGACACATTTATATCATCAGTGGGAACCAGAACTCTAAGAGGAATTAGCACCATTCTACTTCGCCACATCATTGCAAATGGTCTGCCAGTTTTTCCGCTGGGAGGGTGTGCACTGGGATGGTGGGGGAAGTTCAGAAGCCCTCACAGCTGCCAGGTGAAGCTTGTTGGCAGAAGAGACGTTGTGATCGGTGAGGAAGGGGACAAGGAGGTGGTCGATGTCCCGGAATCGGATGGCTTGCATGGTGCCCTCAATGGGATGATCATGGCTGTAATTGCAATCGTCTGAGGTTATCAGTTATATTTTGCATGGGTAAGAATATTTCTGTCTCGGGTATGTTTTAATGGTATGCGCCACTTACCTCCAATGCGATATGAAGACTTCTTTGTCCCTCTTTTACTTCACAAAGCAAATTACCCAGACTGAGGTCAATCGGAGAGCACGGGAATATCTCAGGTACTGTGGTGTGTGGTTTTTTTAAATTACTATCGTGCATAAATATAGATATAAATCACTTCTTCTTAATATATTTTATAATCACTTCTCTTTTATGGTCATATTAATAATTCTGTGTAAAAACACTAATAATGTAAGCAGTTATAATGAATGCAATTATCTTCTAATTAACTGATAACTTTGATTATTTTGACCATACTACAGGGAATGGATATTTTAGAAATACCTGTTATATGTATCTTGTTTTCAATCACTATTACAAATATACTTCTTCTTATGTCGGCACAGATTTAATGATACTTGTATATTTTAATGGCTGAGCGTTTTCCGTCCCTGGAGAGTGATTCTTGAACGTCCGTCTTCCCGAGGTGCTAAGTGCAGATTCATTCTCTTATTCGCAAGCTTCTACACTCCCCCTCTCTTGTTACTCCTTCAATTTTATTTGCTATCTATTTCGTCATTGGCCGATATTATAATTCGGAGTTCACACTACCTTTGAAGCAATTTAAAACTAGACGCTGTATTCTCTCAACGAATACTTCTGGTTAATCCCCTACAGCTCGCAGTATCTGATGACTTCAGCATTTTGGCTGCTCATGCTGCTTACACCCACACGTTTCCTGTCGATTTCACAATCTGATCTGTCTTGCACAATTTCTTCCCGATTAATATAATTATCATTCCTTGTTCTTTCTTATATACTGCATATAAATTCAATATCATAATATAGCCCAGAAGAAGTGTTGAAATTGCCAGGGAATAGTTAGAATCACCTTTATATTTAAGCAGAACAGCCACACCAACCGTTCCCAACGGGTTGTCGGGTATGGACCAAAACACGTTACTGGTTCTAACATCTGCGAGTTCGAAATTTGGTCGCCTGAAAGTGCATCAGCTACAGTAAACATCGAGATTTTGAAAATTTCGCCTAATCTTCTCCAAGCTTTTTGTTGAATCCAGGAGGCTATGAAGGGATCTTTTAACAAAGTTGAAAACTTCTTAAGGTTGTCAAATCCAAAGCGTTCTATGAGAATGTCATCCAAATGAACCAAGTCCAACTCCGACTCATGAAGTCCTTGCCAATAGACCAGAACTTCGGTCGGTGTGACTTCATAGTTTTTATCTCACGAAATCATGGAAATTGAGTGGTCTAAACAAATTACACTTAAACTAATTGAGGAATTGCACACGAGAAGGTGCTTGTGGGACCCTGCATGCCCCAACTATAAAAACAGGGTAACCAGATGATACAACAACTATACAGAGATAGAAAAAATCTTCAACATTTGTTATACAGACATCGACAACAAAGTTCATAGCCTGAAATCTCAGTTTATAGGGGAGCTTAACTAAGTAGTAGCTTTGAAGAAATCTAGTTCTGGCACAAAGGATATTTATATACTGAAATGGTATGGATACAATCTGCTGCTACTTCTCAAAGATGTGAACATACCACGTGCCAAATAACGCATGCCTCCATTTTAATTGATTACTTAAATTTGAAGTGTTTCCAAAGAATTTAAGTTCTTTCTTGCACAATTTGCACAACAATATTTCTCATTGCATTCTTTTTCATATAATCCCACACTTTGGAACGTGGATGAGAACACTTCTTTTGAAACTTAATACTTAGTACCTTAGAATTGCCAATTGAGATTGACAACAGTACACTCCAAGTCGGAGTTTCGTGGGGGCTCATTGTGGAATCTGTTCCCGGGGGAGGGGGGCCTTTGGGTATGCCAATCATCCTGTTACCAGGGGTTGGCACTAAGGGCCCCGACATGTGGCCTACCGGCTTAGGGTTGTTCCCAATCTGCCTCTCCCCCCTTCGAGGGGTTCCATACATACAGGGTGACCAACGGGAAACGGACATTTTTTAAATGAACAGTACTCGCTTGTTTTTTTACCAAGAAGCTATTTTATTACACAATAATATTTGGAATTACATGCCATTTGAAATGCATCTTATGAATGGAAGATAATGTCAGACAGGTGGTGTCAATCCTTTGCTGAAAAGCCGTGTGTGAGTAGTCCAACATCCCATGATCAATTGCTGCCACTTCCTGCCTGATTGCCTCCTTCAGATCGGCCAAGGTGCATGGTTTATGAGAATACACACGATTTCAGAAATCCCCACAAAAAAAGTTGCAAGTGCTTCAGGGGACCTCGGAGGCCAAGGGATATTGTCAAAACATGAAATGACCCTTCCAGGAAACATGCGACGAAACAAGTCCATTGAAGCACGTGCAGTATGCGGAGTGGTACCATCTTGCTGAAAAAACACATTTACATCGTTGTGTAGAAGTTGTCTTCTCAGCTGTGGCCGCAAGAATGTGTTGAGCATGTGAATGTAACGTTCAGCATTGACTGTCACAGTGATACTATTTTCCTCAAAAAAATATGGACCAACGATGCCAAAATTGGCAATTGCACACCACATGTGCGATTGCTCGCTACACGCTCTGTAGCAAGTCTATCAACTCTGCGGCATCTGGTAAAGAACCAGAGGCCTTGGCTTGAGCGGTGTTAGGCCCACATGCCGGGTTAGGAGCTGTATGCCGGGCTTGCAAGACCGTGGCATACGGTGCTCTTTCCTGGGTAGAACCCAGTTGGCTTCCACACGAGGTGGATTGTTCGCCCACGGAGGGAGAGATCACAGAGACCTCTAGACCTTGAGCGCTGTTTTCAGTCACAGTCAGGGACGCATTCCCGGCTATGGACAGTGGCCCAATAATCGGGCGCAGGGTGGCTGGTTCCATCGAATCAGCAGAGTTAGGCGAAGCTAACTCAGTGGCCTTGCGTTTGGCTGTTGCCTTCACAACTACCCCGGACAAGCCAGGTTGCTGCCCAGCTGGCACAATGCCAGTGGGTCGTTCACTCGGCCTCGATGCCGCTTTGGCGGTTGCCTTAGCGGGCTTCTTCATAGCAGGAGTCCTCTTCTTCAGTCTCTGCTGCTCCTGGTAGAGACACTTCATCTCACTCGCCAGCAGGTCTCACACAGACGGCGCAATCTGCGAGAAGTTCTTCTGGAAGAATGCCATGGGGTCCAGTGGACCGTCCATGCCTGGCCACAGGTAGAAGAGATGACCCTGAAGGTAACGATGCTGCTAATGCCTTCTCCTATCTACTGAGGTAAATAAATTACTTCACAAGCAAGTTGCTCGCTAAGCACTTCAAATTCTTGTGAGAGGCGATATCTCCTATACTAAGGGGGCTCTCCTCACCATTGCCAAAATGAATCTTTGTTCCTTATTGGTCAGTAAATTCAATTTTAACAAGCGTCGCTACTCAAACTGCGGCATAACGAATTTTGCTGGGAATTCCCTTAAATGAGCATTACCTATGCTCGCCCTACATGCAGGACAGGCATAAGTACGACATCCTCTACATCCCACAGCAAATTATAGGTAATTTACTGCCCTGCAATTACATCTTTGTATTGATAAAATGAAACTTTAATTAGTAAATATTAATTAATGGGTCTTAATAGGCCTATAGGCTATTGGCCTATGGTAATACTGCTTCAGTGAAGTGAACAAACCATGCACGGCCAGCTATTCCATCAGTGAAGGGGTGTGCAATATTGTTTCGTTCTGCCAACCGAAATGCAATTTTCCTAATATCATTCCTGGTCAAGCCATAAAATGTCTTTTCTATTTGTAGTAAATACACAACGAGCTCTTTCAATTCATGGGGCAAAATTGGCTTCCTTCCTAACAATGTAGAAGCCATTACCTTTCCTGGAGACAAAGTTATTATACGGCACGAAGTATCGATATAGGAACTTTATAATGGAGTGCCGCCTCTCGAACACCAAGTTTTTTTTTGTCTCTAACTGCTTGAATAGCTGCAATTCTTCCGCTTCCCTCTTGGCGAAGGCCCTAGTTTTGCCCTAGGCATCTTTCATATTTGTTGAACAATAGCCTGCACACGATAAATGTTGGTGTAAGGCAAAAGTTTTCTTCCCAACAACTTTTTTAAATACTTATCTAGCCATACATTACATATAAAACATAGTTGTAATGTGTCCCATAATACCACCACCCAAGCGATAAGATAAACCTTCAATAAATCAAATTATAGTCGAATTAATACAATGTGATCGCTGTGACATTTGGTTAGCACGTGCTAGGTCTCGGCGCTCCCCCGCCCATAGGTCGCGCCAAGAAGAAGCAATGTTGCCACAACTTGCGTACTGCCTCCTCCGTGCGGCTCGGAAAGCAGAAACTCTCTATGGCAATACAGCCTAATGTTTATACTTCAGATAAATAGGATAAATTATACAATACTAGTAATGTTGATTAATTACAGAAAATAGGCCTAATGCTTTATCAATAATAAATAGCAAATAAAGTCATAAAAGAAAAATAAATCACTCACGATTATAATGGCAGAGGAGCTACTCCTAATGACGAGTCACTTTCTTCCTCTTCAGAACTGGACTCCGACCCAAGGGATATGATCATTTCTTCCACATTATGGTCCAAGAGTCCTTCATTCTTCCACTGCTGCTCTGTAATGTCTTTGGTGTGTCTTACTACAGACGCCCAATTTTCCGATGTAACATTCTGGATACCCTCCCTGGTCAGTCGCTCAACTTCCGTGATGGTACATTTTTTGTTGTTTCTAGCGACATAGCCTTTTACTTGTGCCCAAATTGACTCTATTGGATTTAAGTGGGCGTGATAAGGGGGTAATCTGATTACCTGGTGATTATTCCTCCTCGCCAGGTCGTCTATTGCATGAACTGGCTTTGGCTTATATGCACTAACCAGTTCCATAAGTTCAGACTTGGTCGTATTTTCTGCAAGGATTATGTCTTTGTTTTTCTGTAAAACATTCTTTTCCACCCATGCGAGCATGTCTGCTTTTTTCCATTGCATAGTAGGAGGCTTTTCATTGATCTGTGAATGGTATGGGGCATTATCCATAACTATTACAGAATTAGGACGTATATTCTCCAAGAGAGAATTTTTAAACCATTCTGTGAAAGTTGCCGCATTTAGTTCCTCATGATAATCCCCTGTTTTTCGTGAACGAAACATCAAAAAGCAATTTGGAACAAAACCATGCGAGGTGCCGGCATGCAAGACAATAATCCTACTCCTTTGCCTAAGGGAGCCTTCATTGTTGCTTCTGCCGAACTGTCAGACCATCCTTTTGCTAAAGTGTGACCAGCATTAACCCATGTCTCATCTAGCCAAACAACGCTTTCATAGTCCACTTGTCTAATGGCCCTTAAATAACGGCATCGCCAAGCCACAATGTCTGGTCTCTCCATCAAAATGGACCTATTTGAATAATTCTGAAAATGGAACCCAATATCATGTATAATGGTTCGAAGAGATGTTTCACTGCCGCTAAATAGTTCTGCATCTCGAAGACTTGTAACAAGCTTGCGAAGTGTAGGGTATTCCTTTCTTCCATAGTACCCATACACATGACGACGAATAGCATCTTGTTGGAAGCTGTCTAAGCCAGTGACCTGTTTTTTATAACAACGAGTCTTTCCTGGTGTATCTAATACAGTGTTCGATGGTTCAGGCGTACTTTCGAACTCTTCTCCTTCTTCTTCACTTGCCACCTTTTCTTTCTTTTCTTTCTCCCTCCGAATTCTCGTAACAGTCGCTGTGGATATTTTTAAAGCAGCAGCTGTTCTTTCTACTACTTTGTTCACATCAATTAAAGGCCCTCCGTTCTCCCTTTCCAATTCGAAATATTCTCTTAGTGCACACACCAAATCGCGAGCTTGTCCCCGAAGTACAAAACCATGTCTGCCTTTTACATTTGCTTTTTTTCGTGGCGAGCGTGTACTTGGACGTCCTCGTTTACGCTTTTCACTATCCTTTGCTGGTTGCCACATTATCGGTATGAACGAGAAAACAATGCAATTGATAATATAAATTATTTTTTAACCGGTATTTCTGCTGTAAAACCACACTCCACTATAAACTTAATACTAGGGAACCAAGACACAAGAAAAACGCGGCAATACTGCTTTCTGTAAGGCTGTTGCTAGGCGCGGGGAAAAGAGGGTGGTTTCCTGCTATTGGTTTACGCGAAGTCGGATGACTGTTACCATGGAAACCGGAGCAGTTTGGAGGGGAAGAGTGCCGCCAGCTCGCAAGTGCTTTCAACTGTCACAGCGATCACATTGTATTAATTCGACTATAATATTGATATTTGACATGCACTAAGCTACGTGTTATAAGTACATACATCCTATTTATGATATGTATAAAAAGAGACAGTCTTGCTTACCTTGTTATTGAATAGGAGATGAAGCAAACAGCTCTTACAAAAGTTTTCCGCACTGCAAAAATGGACATGAACCTCTCACACATACTTCCTTCACTCAACTGACTGCCTGCATTGTGTGGCAGGCAGAGACTACATAAATGAGTAGCATGCCACTGTAGCTGACAGCGCCACGGATTTTAGATAAACAGTCTTGTCCCATTTTACAACCCTGTCCCATATTATCACCATCTCCTCTATTTAAAGAAACCATAATTACCAGTATGCATTTTTAGGAACTATAACGTAATTATTTATGTTTTACGTAAGATATCTCCACTATTAAATTTCCGCGAACAATAGACTACTTAATAAATGAATGTTTATTAATTGACCATGTTTTGTTCACAGAAAACAGCCACGTGGATTATATATCAAGAATGTGTTTTAATAGTACCGTCACAATGTACGGTATAATGCTAGATCTGTTGAAATAATCCAATTTAAATACATTTTATTAATTACATATTATTTATTAAATAGTCATTATAAATCTCCTCGCAACTTTGTCGCTCGGAATTTATCGGTGATTTCCAAGTCACTTGTGGCATTATCTATGAATATAAAATATTTGGACCTGTGTTTGTAACTTTATTACAAGAATTAAATGTGAGTCATGTTATCTTCCTATTTACATAGAGAGTTGCGTTAGATAGTTGAGCTACTTTACTATTTTAAATTTGATTTATTCGTAGTGTCATGTGTAAGATAATTTCTTCCAGTGGTGGATCATGGGTATAGAAACAGGGTGTTGCACTTTTTTACAGGAAGTAAATTAATGCTTAATAGACTAACAGGCGGACACCGCCAAGATTGCTAAGATTACTTGTAACCTGAAAATTAAAATAATGTTACTCACACGGAGATCATTAACCTTGCCCATTGTTTAGAAGAGTCCATCTTTTTTTTTTTCCCCTCCTTCTTTTGGATAAATTTGTCAATGACTCTTTGGCTGAAGTCCAATGGAAAGCATGGCCATGCTGACAGCCTTTCCTGTATCATGGAGTTCCTCAAAAATGTCTTTATTCTTTTGAGTGTAGAAAAGCATCTTTCAGCTTCTGCAGACTTCACAGGTATTGTTATCACTAGCTTCAGTAGTTTAGAGCAGTGATTCCCAACCTTTTTCAGCTGGCGACCCAACTTTCCTTATCAGAATACCTCAAGGGTCCATCAGTCCATGGTGAAGTAAAAAACCTTATTTGTATCGTATCCCTTCCTTACGTATATATAATTTACCATCGAATATTGCAAATATATATAAGCTTATATATGCTTTTTTGAAAATACAAATTGATTATTGATAAACAATTTGTGTTCTGATTTAAAAATGGTTGGCAAAATAATAAGCACTTCGTAGCAAAACAATTATTTATTTAACAATGGATATATGTTTGCAATGTATGCAAAAAGTGGGTTCATACTCACTAACAAGTGTTCCTAGGTGAAGATAAAAACTACATTTATAAAAATACACGAATAACCAAGAAAGCAATGAAAACACAATTTGATTTGTTTTGATTTTTCTTATCTTTTTTGATGGTTTCTGATAGTTTTAGGATCGAGTCGCGACCCACCGGTTGGGAACCGCTGGTTTAGAGCATTCACTAAATGTTTCACTAAATAATCTCGTACAATGAATTCACACAGACTAACTGCCCTGGAGAGTGGTCTGAACTCCTCAACACGGTAGATGGAAGATAGTTAATGGTGGAGTTTAACTTTATCAAGGAACGGATACACTGTACAAACTGTTTTCAGTGTTTCTATTAAAATTGGTCAAAATCTGTTGTTTTAGTGGAGCTAAAGAAGGAGTGCACATGTTTTGCTATAAGGTCGCTTTGCATAGTAGGTCGTTCTTTGGTTATTTAATAGCCTGTAGTCATATTAGGTGCTGTGATGTTTGATTTCCTTCAGACTATAAGAATACAAGAGGATTGTCAGTTACCTAGAACCTCTGTAAATATGCTTTGGTTTTCCCTGGCCAGTAAACTTTGATATTATTAGAAGGATCTTCGAAATGTAATATTGGAAAGTGATGCCCTCAAGCACTCTGTTTCCTATAAAACCTTCAATTACTTGTGCATCCGCACTAGTTCCCATAGGACCTGGGTTCATGGTTAATATAAATATTAAACACATCGTCATTTTAGCTGATCCACTCTTCTTCTTCTGTCTTCTTCGGTGATGCCCCTTTCCTTTGCTTGCATCCTTGTTAAGAAGCTTGCTTCGATAAAACTCCGTGAACTTGCAAGGATAGCATCGACAATCAAAATGTAATACTGGAAAGTGATGCCCTCAAGCGTTACGTTTCCTATAAAACCTTCAATTACTTGTGCATAGAAGGATCTTCTTACCAGTCCTTTTGTGGTTTCCATCTATTTCCTTCTTGCTAGAATATGTGTGTAGGATTAGGTACTAAACAAGCAAAACTAATGAATGTTGAGATATTTTCCGGTCTAGAGTGCCATGGTCGGTTAGTGCTACTTGCCAACATCTTCCGGACGTGGAATGTGAACTCTCCGCTGACTTGCTGTAGTATGAAGTCAAGATCACTGCATCTTAGCTTATATAGGCTGTGGGTGGACCAGATTTTTTTCTAATAAAAACCAAGACATATTTTGAACTTTAAGTGCACTTTAGAAACCTCTGAAAAGTAACAAGTTATCATTTTTAAATATAATTTCTAATGAATATTCATGTAAAAATATTTTATTTAATTTAATTTGGTTTGGTATTCTTTGTTTAAGCAACCCTGGTTGGAACAAATATTTTATACTGAAAATTGTGACGCTGTTGTGTTTGAAGTTGTATAATATGGAGTATTTCTTAGTCTGAGAGTTTTAAGTTAGATGTGATGAGTACAATAAGGGGGAGATCTTTTCAGTTTTTACTAGTTGAAATGTTTACTTATATATAAATAATGTATATATAAAAAAATATGGTAAATGCTATTTTTAGCAGCAGAGATGAAACATTGTTACTATTCTGCTGCATCATGGTCATTTATTGCCAGCGGTCTGGTGAGAATAGGAATACATTGATAATAATAGATCAAGTGCATGTACATATAACCTCATCTATAATAAACATAAGAAAGCGATATCTAGCTGTGCCAACCTTAATGTGTAAAATGTTGTTCGCTACACTATTATTTTGTTAGTCGTTGTAGCAGTCTTACTTACATGAATCTTGGGTTCCCGGGCTTCTGTTCAGTCGGTAGTCCTCTCTTCTTAGGGCTAGAATGGAATTATGGGTGGCAGGTTTGTGACCACAGGAATCACGCACACGAGTCGTTCATACTGAAACTGATATATATGTGTATTTTCACCAAGTTTCTCTGTTACACTATTCGTACAAAACTTTTGGTTGAGCTGAGGTGAGGCGTCTGGGACCCAACCTAATTAATTTAGAGGTGTGTCTCCACAATTTTTCTATCACAGAATTTAACACTTTAGAATTTAGTCGGGAAATACAAAAATGACTTTTTGTGTGTTGTTGACGAACTCCCTATACACTGATGTTATTTCTTAGGTTGGCCTTAGGTCCAACCTGGATACTCCTACCATTAAACTTCGGTGGCCTGTTCATTTTATGGACTCGTCTAAATATTCGTCCAGGAGGTTATGGCATATAGAATAGAAGTGATTTCCAGCTACAGCTGAAAAACAGAGTTTCCCTTATTATTCTTTACATATTGGAATGACGTAATGGGTTTTATTATAGCATCCAATCAGATTACTGGTGTAATTATTATGTAAGATTCCAAGCTCGTGATTAGTTATTTAAAACAAAGTGGGGGTGGTACTAGTAGTTATTATAAGCCCTTTTTACAATTAAAGGTATTGTAAAAAACGCGTGAGATAGGAGATTTCTTATTCTACTCCAGACCTCAGTCTTCCTCAGCTCCAAAGAATATTTCCCAGGTCATAAATTTAACCCACTTGTAACCTTTAAGTCTGACTGTCTTTATAAACATATAACCATTATATTTTCTTTTCATGTAATTTCACATAGCTCTTCATTTACTCATATAATAATCTATTACCAATTGGCTTAAAATGCTATCGATCAATCCAGACCTGTATTAACCTGATGACGAGAAATAGTAAAAATGATTTGATTGTCTATTTATCCTGCTTCCTGAAAGGTTTTTTGAAGTTTCTCATTTAGAAATCTATTGTGGAAAGCCAAGGTTTTTATATATTTCAATTTTTTCTTTTTTATTGAATTTGGTATATTTGTATATTTCTGTTTGCGTCACACCCATCGTGGTATATTAGTGTGAGGCGGTGGCCAGAAGCTTTGTTTCTTTAAATGGTATTTTGTGTTCTTCAAAAAGAGCATGCTCGGCTACAAAGGACTTTTTAGTCTCAGGCTGGTAAATAATAATAATTTATTTGCTGCCAATAGACTTTTTGTACAAGTTTCTGGCATTGTCATATTTTAGTCTTAAAGACTACGAATTATTGTACTCTAATAAACTTAATCTTAAGTGTAGAACTTCTGCATAGAAAAACAGGAAATACATAATATTTTATTACTATTAGTTAGTCAAAGTTAAGAGTGAAATGCCTTATGGGGGCATGGTTGCAGTATCTACCCTTCGCAAGATGAAGGCAAGGAGAGAACATGTTTAAAAGGAACAACGAATGAAAGTATTTTTTCACCACAGGGTTTGCAGAAAGTATAAGCTGTCCCAAAAGTAACCAAGAAAGTTCAATTATTGTTTAAGTCAATGTTATGACTGAAATAAAAGTCTAGAAGAAAACGTTTCATGTCATAAACATTCGGGCCCTACTTATCGTCCTAATCACATATCTCAATTACACTAGAGTTGAGAATTTGGCAACGTTGCTTTCTTCTAGTCTTTTGCAGTTGCTGTAGCAGCGGTGTAGTGATCTCAGATGTCGCTTTATTTCTATTTCTTTCCGTTTAAAACTGTTTTCAGTTTAATGTTTTCTAGAGGAACATATTACACCAAAACCTGTTTTGAAAGATAATTAAAAAGTACAAGTCAAATATGGAACAAATGGGAAAACTATAATAGTGCAGACAATTTAACTGCTCAACTTCAGGGGACATAGTAGCACTGGAATAAAGTATTAGAACCCATCCAAGAAACCCAAGCATGTTTTATTTTCTTTTCAATAGGAACATTTTGCAATGAAGTATTTGAAACTTGCTTATCATTCTTGCTTGCTAATCATCATTACTGTTTTTGCATCTAATATCCAGATTAGAGGTAATTTAACAGAAGATTACTCGAGCGTGTCCGGAAATATTGGTATTGATGTGTTTTCTCGTTTCTTCGTTCATAATTTGAGACTTTGTAACATTCCAAGCAGCTTTACTACTGAATGGCTTAATAGTTTCTGGCCTTGTGCCCAAAACAAAGGAAATTGTAATTTTACTGATACTTTACGAAAATGTAATTTGTAATTGTTTTTAAGTAACATGTCTCTCAAGTAATTGTGATTTAGCCCCCCGCACTTTTTTTTGTGCTTTTCCCATCACTGAATATAGACATGACTATTGCAAAATTTACATATTTGTATTACAACAGACTTAAAAAGATAACTGTGGTGTTTTTGGAATATTTACAATAAATCTTTTTAGTCTCAATATTTTGAAGAAGAAGAAGAAAAAGGTGTGATTTAGGTCTATCTTACTGAGAATTACAGCAAAATGTTAGCTAGACAGGAATTCAATACATTGAAACAATTTAACACCAAATATGTTCAGTAGAACTATGTTTGTTTGTTTGTTTATTGTCACATACATTATTACATTTCATTATTTCACCATTAGTACAAGTAAAAACAAAATACCAGCAGAAAATACATATTTCTAATTTAGCATTTAAAATGTAAGGTGTGCCCCTAGATGAGCAAAGCTCATTACAGTTTTTTCATTGTAATGCAGTATGTGTATAATACATAACAATTTTATAATAAAAAAATATTTTAAATCATATTAAGGGTTGAATTTATAGTCTCTGATACTGGCAGCAGGGTTGGCAGACATTCAAATTTGGTGGAACATCTTCCAATTTTTACATAAAAGTACCTTGTTCCTTTTCAAACTTGGCCCGTACAAGTTGTAACCATTTTCAATTTTTGTTTTCAAAGGAAGCTTGAAGTTAAATATTAATTTATGCAGTAATTGTTTACACGTTACTTTAAACACGTACTGGTATGCATTGTTGTACTTGCGCAGCAGCCACACATATAAATTCAGTTACTTACTTGGTGATTTTTAAAAATAATTTTATATACAATTTGCTTATATTGTATAAATGAGTATTATTACTTGTATCATGATGACCAAAATATGGCAACCCTGACTGACAGATGTTTGCAAATTATACATAATTCTGGACCCTTAATATCCTACCAACAAATTTACTATCGTAATCACTCTTAATCCTACTCCTAATTTTTCTCATCCGCTTCTCTCTAACTTTTCCTAAAGACTCCCATTTTCGTTGTCTAGACTGCTCTCCTGTATTTGTTTTTAATGGCTATATTCTCACCTTGTAAATTACCCCATTTTGCTTCCCAGATTTCTTCCCTCACTCTGTAACATAGTGTGATATTTCTTCCTCTACTGCAGATAGCACAACCTTCTTTATTGTGTATATGTTGTAAAATAATAGATGGAATTCAATTTGATGAATTAGAAATACCAGTAAACCCATGCAAAGATTAAACACATTAAATCAGAGCATTTAGTTTTATAATTATGAGAGAGAAAAAAAAATATATATATATATATATATATATTTTTTTTTTGTTAATGTAATTGGATAAAACATTACAGTCAAGTTTGGTGGATTTTGAATACATTGAATTCAGAATGCAAGAGATCTTATATAGTGAGTCCCACACAAGAGTTGGCCAATGATGCGGGTTTCTGAGTCGCGGTGGGCACAGCTTCAACTCCCAAGCGATCAGGTGAAATATCTATGCAAATAAAGGTGTGATTGGTGTAATTAACTCTATCTCGGAAGCTGAACTTACGAGCATGAAAGAATATTTCCTAAAAAGGTGCCAGTGTTGTAAGGATGGAAGAGAAGGACATTTCCAACATCTCTTGTGATGAGATATATGGTTATTTTCATTGTAATTCCAACTGTTAATGTGAGAACCTGAACCATTACACCGATCGCCGCTTTATTGCGTAGATGTTTCACCCGATCGCTCAGGAGTTGGAGCTGTGCCAGCCACGATGCAGAAACCCGCGTCATTGGCCAACTCTTGCGTGGAACTCACTGCAGATAATAATCAGACTTTTCAAGGAAAATTTTAGTAATCCTCCTTTGCATTAATATTAGTAGTGTAATAGTACTGGTATAAATACTTAAGTGCCATGTTCAGTTGTTATTGGAGAGTTATGAAGATAGGCATCTTGCTGTTAATTAAATTCACTTGGAATGGGAAGCCATAAAAAAGTGGAACAATATTAATACATAATATCTTGGAAAACACTCATTACTTCATTAATATTCATTACTTACAAGTAATCGATTTTCGATAGGACGTCCCTATCATCGTCAGCTACGTCCAACTGCCACACTTCCGTCTTGTACCACCTGGTGACGCTCTTGTGGTTTCAAGAGTTTCCCAATTAGGCCTAACTTGTTCTTCCCTGGGATGTCAAAATTCTGGAGGTTATTTCTATGTTTCATATGGTCAACTGAATTGGATGATGGAGATTTTTAAGTTGAGGTAAAGGAAATGGCTCTACTTAAAAATCTGCATCATCCAATTCAGTCGATCTCATGGGAGATGATCTACATACAAAAACATAGAAATAACCTCCAGAATTTTGACATCCTAGGGGAGAACGAGTTAGGCCTTATTGGGAAACTCGTGAAACAACATCACCACCACCAGGTGGTACAAAACGGAAGTGTGACAGTTGGACGTAGCTGACGATGATATGGAGGTTCTATCAAAAACCAGTTCCTACTAAGTAATGAGTGCTCTCCAAGATATTATGTCTTAATATAGTTATCTTTCCTTCGCCTGTATAATGAACTGAAGATTGCCCGAAATGCATCTTAATATATGACACAACTGGGATCCAGTCATAAAACAGCTTAAAAAATATGCGACTTTCAAGAATTCTTAACTGCATTGTTTTAATGTGTTAGTATATATGTTACATTTTATTTTATGAAGCTGTAGTGTGATCTGGACCAAGATAAGGTAAGTTAAGGGTTTAAGGTTGTGTATTTTTTATCAAGATTTTAACATCTAAGACTGAAGTGTTCAACGGAGGGATATGCTGAAACTGAAGGTAAAAGATAAAATGCCCATCGCCAATCAATGTGTTCGCTACAGGAAAGAACTGGAGTCTGACTTGCAGAAAAATTAAATATAAATGCTCAAAGTTACGCACCTGTGAACAGGCAAGGAAAGAAACCTATTGGTGGAACAGGGACTGAATGAGCGGGTCATTAAGAATGAAGTTTCGGCATGTCAGATCACTGTATTTTCAGTCCTTTAATAATAAAGGAATAAATAACAAAAATAAGGGAATTCCTAAATAGGTAAGGTATAAAAATTATGCACGGCTTACATGAAGAAAGTAATTTTATTATAAATTAAAGCTTGATAGAATTACACATTTATTATTTTTATATTAAATTAAACTATCCAAACAATTATTTTTACACATATAAAACAATAAGTTGATCCAGATTTGTACAATATTCATGCCTTACTGGCATTTTCTAGTCAAAATAGGTCTCTAGTTAATTTGTATTCTATTATTCTTGTGTGTATTGGCATAATCCATGGAGATATGAACCTGGAAATTGAAAACAAAAATTATGAGCTGAAATGACCTCAGAATAGTATAGGTAGGTAAGCAGTGGGACCTGTTGACAGTGACGTCATTAGGCGTGAGTACATAAAGGCATTTTTGTTTGACCATACTATAATACGCTTATTACATGTTACGATACAGGCTTTCACTATAACACTTGTGTGGTATTGATTATTATTGAACATGGAATGATCTTGAAGCCCTGAGGGCAGCAAATGAAACTAAGTGGTAAAATAACTATTTAAAATAAAATCAAGTTCGTGTTAATTTTAATATTATACCAAATTGAATTCATTTCGTGTATATTTAATGTGCATTGTTTGATCTTAAAGCTCAAGAAAAGCCCTGCAGGCTGCATGCCTTGTAGCTTGCCATAAGACTAGAACTATTAACATCTGTTGTCTGAGAGTCATTTGCTTCTTCAATTATGAGGTATTCTAAAAACCCAAAACTTAAATAATTATGGTCGCACAAAAACAGCCGTATGTAACTTGCCTCTAATGGTAATTAAGACACTCGTATAAACATTATAAAACTCGCTTTGCTTGTTTCATAAAACATACATACCATAGGCTCATAGGATAATATACTATTTAAAGTGAACAGGACATTACATCTCTGTTATAAACTCAACTTTTTTTGTTACAACTTAATCCTGGTTTCACCTTCAAAATGTCATAGGGCTCTGATTTTAAGCTTCTCATAACTTGTAAGATACCATCCGGGTATAGATGAACCATACTTGAGGTTAAGGTTACCCAGATTTATCTCTCTGTTCCTGATTTATCTTACTCTCCCTACCTTTACAATTTTACACATCACCCTTAGGTTTTAAACAGTTTTGAAACCTAATGACTACTGTGCTATCTTTGGATATGAAGTATTTGCTATTGAATTTTGCTGCCTTTCAAACTGGCAAAGAGGTAATGAGATGTGATTTCTTAGACCATCTGCCCTGTTCATTAATCACTTCAATTATTCCTTATTGTCCAGTAGGCATTTTATTGCAAATGCAAAATTGCAAACTCTCATCCATGGATAAGTTATATATTTTCCCTTCTGCATAAAAATGCAAGTCGGCCGCAGTGGTCTAGAGGTAGCGTGCCCGCCTCTAGATCCGCAGGGCACTGGATCAAACCCGGCCGCGGTCGATGGATTTTTCAGGACGTAAAAATCCTAGGCACGGAGTCCTCCGGGAGGGACTTTAAGCTGGGGGTCCCGTGTCGTAGATTTACGGCACATAAAAGAACTCCAAGCCTAAATTAGAGCCTCTGGACAAAATTTCTCGGCCCTTTCACGTCCAAGAAATACTTAGTTTCCAGAGGGGGTTGCGAGGCGATGGGTTTACCACCTGTCCCTCTACTCTCTCTCGGAAAATAAGCATATCAAAATTAGTATAGGTAATGAAACCTCCATTGGAGGCCCCTTTGCCCCACCTGGGGATCATAGGGTACCAGATACAGATACAGATAAAAATGCATATACACAAAAAAATGCTAATGTCTTACCTTTTTTTGTTTTTATCTTGAGACATCTATTGGAACAAATGTATTAATACCCATATTTTTCATTCAGTTTTGTTTTCCCATCTCCACTCTGGCCTTCAGGGGGTACCCAAGTTGAATAATCTGGATCCATTGGATCATATTCAAGTTTTGATTGATTTGCCTGAAAAACATAAACAACAGACTAAATAGACAGCTCAGTGCCAGAGGTGACTAAGGGCCATCATGGGAAGTGTTAATATTTGTGTGTATTGACTAGCAAAGTTCGTATTCTATCTACGCCAAACATTACTAACAGCCTTACTGTGTCTGCTACAAAAACAGTTATGGCTGTTAGTCATGTTTGGCACAGACAGAATATGATCTTGACTGGTCAATACACACAAAAATGAAGACTTTCCTAGATGGCCCTTAGTCACCTCTGACACTGAGCCATCCAAATTATATTGAGTCGCACTTGCGTTCAACATATGAGATATACTTAACTGATCAAATAGCCTTTGAAACATACATTCTAATTTGGTAACTCTTAATTTATAATAATTATGTGTAGCTGAATGCTTTAAAGTTTAACTTGCAATACTGATACTTCAAGATTCTTTTCCGATAAATATAATATAATTTTTAACAAGTTTACCTTTTCGTGTCTTAGTTGTTTCGGTTTTGATCGACTTTTCTTCTTAGGAATGACCTCTGGTTCAGTTACTTCAACTTCCTTATCAGGTGGGAGCATGGCAGGTCCAAAGAATTTTGTTTTCATTTTGCTAGCTGAATTATCTGTTTCCATTATTTCTGCAATATTAATTAGAACAAAATTACAGCCACACATATGACAATACATGAGGGGTCTCTTAGCAAAACCCACCGATCTCCATTCTGAAAAAAAGATAGAGATGCTAACTTGTAATGAAATGAGAATATTATAAGAGAAATATTCCTCCGACACTTGGACTTGAACCCAGGACATTTGGCTATTTGCGCCAATGCTCTACCAACTGAGCTAAGCCTGAGTTCCATTCACAGCGCCAGATGGAACCTCTCTATGTCTGATTGCCCTAATGGTCTACCTCACAGACAGTGAATTGAACTCCGGCTTAGCTCAGTTGGTAGAGCATTGGCGCGAAGTCCCAGTGTCGGAGGAATTTTTCTTCTATAATATTCTCATGTAAATTCCAACAGAGACAATAATCTGTGGTTCATGAATGCTTACATATCTATTCTAATGAAAGTTTAATGCATTTCTTGGTACATATTTAGTGTACATGTTGCAAATCCCACTTCCCAGATTTACAACATACTCACTAAATATGTAATAGGAAATGCTTTAAACTTTTGTTAGAAGTTAGAACCTCTATCTTTTATAAAAATGTATATTGCCGGGTTTGCTAATAGACCCCTCACATGTGCATGTTAACACTAGTTATCAGAATTACCTTTCACATTCAAAGCAATACCTCTTTCTGTTGCGTTGTCTTCATCGGTTTTAAGAGACGGTCTATTTTCTTCCTTTTCACTGTCCTCTTCGTCTTCCTCCTCTGATCCTGTCTCAAGTGTTGATTCATGGGTGAAATTTTCAGGAACAGTCGCCTAAAAAGTATTCATGAGATCAAAAATGTAAGTCAACTTATAAATGGAAAGAGAGTATAGATCCTACTCTCTTTATACTCCAGTACCAACGACTAATTTTGTAGGGTTCTGGCTTACCATTGGTTATAACTTTTAGAAGAGGACAAATAAATTCTGTACACATATGTAAGCATTAATAAAACAAAATAAAGAAAATAAATCAATAGAACTAGAAAAAAAAATTATTCATTTTATCGTAATTGTTATTATAAATGGCACACAAAATTTCCCAACCTAAAATATCTTAAATTAGGGACTTAATGAGAAACTTGCTGATGCTCATCTTTATGTATATAATCTTACGTTGTTTTCCACACAGTCTATTCCTGCACTTGTTTTAAGGTGTAAACATATTTAAAATCAGTCTTACAGCATGTAATGGAAATATGTCTGGTGTCTACAAATGAATGTAGACTTACTCCATTCTTGATATTGATTAGAGGAAACCTTTGACTTCAATGCAGTCAATGTTTATAAATAAGTTACATATGAGAAACTAGTATACATTTTGCTTCTACGAATTTAACAGATTACTTATGATTCAAGTTAGTCCATGTAAGAAGTTTCATTGTAAAACATATAACGTACACTATCTTTTCAACCACATGTGTCGTCTTGTAGTTAGCATCGTCTGAGGTAGGGAGGTCTGGAATGAGTGCACTCAGCCTTCAAACCGAGAAGCTACTTGATAGAGAAGTAACGGCTCCAGTTATTAATGGCACGGGTGTCAGCATGCTAACCACATGCCCCCCAATCCTGCCATCTGCCTATGGTAAATGATGCAGTGGTCGGGTGGTAGGCCTAGTCCTTTCACGCGCTAGCCACAAAATTTATACTATCTTTCCATTTATATTATTACTTCACCATTAAAAATCCCACTTAAAATACTGTGGTAGGCCTAGTCCTTTCACGCGCTAGCCACAAAATTTATACTATCTTTCCATTTATAGTATTACTTCACCATTAAAAATCCCACTTAAAATACTGTATCAGTTTATAAAATTGAACTGTACACAGGCATACAATGAACGATTCAAAGAAAGTCATACAATTCATGAATGTTTTTTAATCTGGGATAGATGGCTCTGGAGGCTTAAACTACCGTATTGGCCCGAATATAAGACAATGTTTTTTCCCTGAAAATGTGCTTTTAAAAACTATACTCGTCTTATATGCGCAGCCTAAGACTCAACAACTCTCCAATCATGAATGCAGCTGTGCACGTGTGTAGCGGCCGGGGATCCCCATGCAAATGGCGTGCGTCCGATCCAAGGTCAAAGTCGCGCGGAAATTACCGAATTTTACCGAACTTTATTGTTCCCGAATTCGTGCTTCTCCTTGTACTGCCGTGTACTGCACTGCTTGGCATCTCTATTCTCTATGCATAATGCTTTGTTTGACCACCAACATGGCAGACCATGTGGAAAAGAAAGCATCTTCATTGTCTCAATGCGTAAATAAAGACGAGAGAAGAAGATACGACACGAACTTCTATCTTCTGTTTTATCTGAAGCAAAATGTACTAATAAGCTATTTTATTTATTTTTTCGTAACTACCCTTCAAAAATTCAGGGTCGTCTTATATTCGAGGTCGTCTTATTTTCGGGCCAATACGGTAATTGATCTTACCTGCTTAGCCTTATTGCTTGGTCTCTTCCTAACTCCAACGAGAGGTAGAACCTTCTTGTTTGAGCCAGTCTCTGTTAAATGAGGGACAGGTGGCTCTGGAGGCTTCAGTTCCGGCAAGCTGGCAGGCTTGGCAATGTTCACTAATTTCCTCAACTGAATTTCTTCTTGTTTCAGGGCAGCTAGTTGGGACTGCAACATGAAAAGACACATACACAATAGGAAGAAAACTAAAGAGGAATTCTAATTCCTTAGCGGAGGGAGGGGGGGGGAGGAATTGTTACCAACAAGTAATCCACAAATGCAAACTTACCTTTATTCTGGTAATATGTTTCTTGTCAGGTGCTGGCTTGGACAACTCCATCATGAACGCATCCAGGGCATCTTCCTCTTCGTTGTCGTCCTCTTTCTTTGTAGCATTTTTAAAATCTTTTGATGCTTTATGCAGTTCCAGCTCCAGATCTTGCAGTTTTACTAGTACCTCACTGTGCTTCTTCATCTGCAAAATACAACAGTGTTTTAAATTGTTATATTCTCATTAACATTTCACAAAAGAACTAAGATAAAGTACAGAAGCTCTTAAGAAAACATGTAGTATTGGCATAATGTTTTTTTACAGTTTTCAGCTGTCACTTTTCTGAACATTTCTGCATGTGTTTTTAAAATTATACACTGTGTTCTTTCTATGAAGCTCTCCCCAACCATAGTCAATTTCTACATCAAGCCTTTTCAACATTTGATCCTCGAAAACACCATCTGCCGAAGCACTTAGAGTATGAGGACGACACATTCTAAGTTTGGTATGGCACACTCTTGGTACAATCCTAGCAAATGACAATAATTATAACACTAACTCGTAAATTCATTTTGACAAAATGCTCTTATTACAGATAGACAGAAACTGTATTTCGATTCAGGGTACCAAGAAAGTATAATAAACACCGAATATCAGGATCAAAAACAATACTGGTAGATGTCTAAGTCAAAATTAAAGTTTTTAACACAGTGGATAAGAAGTAATAATTGGCACGACGTTTTGACTATTCCTTCTAGTCTTCCTCAGCCTGAGGAAGACTAGAAGGAATAGTTGAAACGTCGCACCAATTATTATTTTTTATCCACTGTGTGTTAAATAACTTAAATTTTGACTTAGACATTTTATTCAGTGGAAAGTGTGGACTATATTTATTCATGATGTAATACTGGTAGAGAGTGTGAAAACACTAACCAAGGATTCATAAGTTTCAACAACTTCTTCAGGATCTTTCTTGCCCGCAGCTTTCATTCTCTGTTGTCTCTTCTTTTCGACAGTTCCTGTCCTGTCCAGGAAAGTATCTTCATCGCTGTCATAGAAATCTTCTGCCTCCCAGTCCTTCGCCTTGCGTTTTTTGCTCTCTGTAATTAAAGATAAAAATAATTTATAGACAGTAGTAGGGCTGACATAATTAAGAATGTGAGAACTTAAGTGTGACATTTTATTTTATGATAGGATCTATTTTTTCTGATTAAGACTAGCCAAGATCTACCATCTTAATTTTTTTAAATTCAAAAAGCATTGTTAAATTAATTATCAGAACACTTCAATATATTTTTCTGTTCTTGTAATACAGTAATGCCTCATATAAAATGAATCTCTTAATTGTACCGCTTTATTTAATTTCCACATACTATAGAGCCTTAGTAGGTTTATGAAAAATAAGGGTGTTCAGGAAAACAGCAGTTAACTAAAACTACTACTATTACTGGGCCGTATTGTGCCAGAGGATGGAACTACAGTAAACTCTCTATTATCTGCAGGTGAATTTTCCACTATTTTCCTTTCCTTTTTTTTAAATCTGTTTTTAGGTATGTTTTGAGAACTAAAAAACTGTTGACAGATTTAATGGCGATAAAGTAAACCAACAAACCTGTAAGTACAGATTCTTTAATTTAATGAGTCATAATTATATGTGTAGGGTCCCTACTGTATATAAAAATTGTTCAAAATTTATTATATGTTATCTTGTCCTTTTTCCACTCTTTTGTGGATTACTTGCGGTTTTCATTTATCTGCTGATATTCTACCCCCAATCGAGTGTCTACTGTAGTTACAAAATAATATTATGAGTGTGCACTTACCATGAGTTGCCTGGCGCAGGAGTCCATACCTGTCGAGCATTCTACAAGCCTCGAGTGCACACTGTACCACTGCTTCCTTCTTCTTACCCTTCACAAGAGCCTCGGCCACCATAGTGCTACCTCTTGAACTCTCTATTGGCAACCTGGAAATCAAAATGGAATTGTATGAGCCACAAACATTTACTTTAATTTTCAGTACAGTAAATTAGAAATTAGATGCTTTGTACAGGAGGGAAGGGTACAGAAATATATATCGTAAATATTTCAGAATTTTAAAATAAGATGCGAGGAACTTAAATGAATTTTCCTTCTTAATAATGACTTTCAGTAGAAAAGATTAGCAACATCTCAGAAATAGGTTTTCTGCCCATAATGCTTCAATTATACAAAAAAATCTGATGTGAAAGTCACATAACTTCCTCTGCCCAAATAAAAGTTAGCAGTATTCACATATCCTTGTACAGAATCGCAAGACACAATTTTACGCTAATTATCCTATAAATACCTCTTCTTTCAATGATGCGACTAAAACCGAAGGCTATATAACAAACTTTAAAAAAAAGAACAAGTGACTGCAGACGTTTATTGAACTTTGCGCCGTAAAGAATAATTTCCGAAATTTATCGAATATTTCCCTCAGATACTTCTTTACTCTATACCTAACCTAACAATACATCTTTCTCACTTCACATTCTTATATACAATAACAGACCGTGAAAGAGCGCGTATTCAGTTCTTCATCACGCAAGACAAAATTTCTACAAACAGTGGGTGGCTTGTAACTACCCTCAGAGAATTTTTTCGAAAAAAAGTTTCAAATAAAAGTTTTAGCTTTCAGTGAAAGGAACACATGTGCAAATTTTAAAGAAAATCGTTAGAGCCGTTTTCGAGAAAATCGTGAAAAACGAAAATTTCTTCATGTAAAGTCCCCTTAAAAACAAGAGAAATTTGTCGCCAATCTTCGAATCACATCTTCAGAAGGTACCTGACCCAAATACGAAATTTTGTTTTCATACGATTCTCCGTTTCGGAGCTAGCCTGTTCACAAACTTCCACACAGACAGACAGACACACACACACACAGACATGTTTCCAAAAATAGTATTTTTGGATTCAGGGGGCCTTGAAACGTGTATATATGCGAAAAACTCAACTTCGAATTTTAGGGTCGAAAACAATACTTCCTCTACCTATAGTACCTATGGTACGGGCAGAGGAAGTAAAAAAAATTATATATATATTTAAGCCAGAACAGAACAAATGCCAGGTTGCCATGGTGCCTAGATAATTTGTGTTGGCATCTACAACTTTCCCTAGATAATGATCATATGATCTGCAACATGAATGACTATCCCTGGAATACCTTGATATGGTGCAGCAAAATTGCAAGACACAGACTCAGAAGACCAAATTTATCTGGCTCCTAGATTTTTAAACAGTTCCTGGATCCATGAAAAATTTGTAAGCACAAATAAAAGCCATCGAAAGCTGCCTGCTCAGCTAAATGAGTAACATTTACCTAATTATTTATTTCCAAGAGAGCTTAAATGCCTTTAAAGCTGAATTTCTTAGATTCACCATGTTCTTTAAATGTAACCTCCATGAAGTTTTTTACTAACTTTATTCTCATTTACATGCGAATTCACAAAAAGAAAATGCTAATTCTCAAAGCAAAAATGCATAGGAAATTTTATTTTTGACAATAGCCATAGCTTGCCAATTCTAACACATTTATAAATAAGTAGTAAACTGCTATAAATTTGTCCATGAACATATCTGGCAGATCGTAACTCACTCAACACGACATAAGAACTGTCCAAATCCCTTTTCTTCTACATCATACTCTAGTTCATAACCTTCTCGTTCAAACCATCCTCGCAAGGTTTTCTTGGGATCATTAATGTACAGTTCCTCATTCTGTGTTGTAGCGAATGGATTCTCCGATAAGTCTGTCTCTTCATCAGCATCCTCACCTACAAATACAAAATTAAAAAACTCCACTGTCATATCTTGCATCTCAAAACTACAACCACAAGCTTAAGAAGAAATAAGATTTTAATTTCTCATTTAGTAGCTGAATTCTAAATTTTAACTGGTAGACAGGCATTAATTATACAGTTCAATGAATGAAAGAAAAAAAAATAGAGAGGTTGGCTGTGTGCATGTTGCACTAATGCAGTACAAACTGTTTAATGATTCTAAGCATTAATATACTCATTCCCCAGTCGATTCCTTCCTCATCCTCCTTCTTGGTCTTCTCTTCTTCCAGGCGTTGCTCTTCCAGCTTCTCCAACTCTCTCTTGGCAAGTTCCAGCTGCCTCTTCTCTTTGAGCTGTGTCACTGTAAGCTCCGACTCTTCCTCCATGTCGTCTTCTGGTCCGACAAGCACGAACATTCGAGAGCTGCAGCCTAACTTCAGCATGTGCCCCACCTGGGAAACAGGTATACCATCAAATCAAAATAAAAGAATCGAGTAAGGAGGGGGGGGACTATGAGTGCATCTGTACTACATGTGTCTGGTTTCAACACATTTTACCGAAGTTTCACGTAACTGGGAATAACTGGACATCATATTATCATATCTACTTATTGTAATATACTGCTCTCAAAGAATCTGTTAATTAAAAAAAAAAAGGGGATTAATATAATTCCTACAATTAAGTTTAAAAATACTAATATACTCTCGATTTGGTAATATGGTTTGATTTATACATTAACTGGAATTGTTCCTAATAAAAGTTAAAGAATATAATTAATGTGAAATATTATGCCAATTTTCTTTTTCATGTGTTCATAACCTAACTTTCTAACTCCAATTTTCTTCTAAATGTGATGGTTAAGACAGCAGCTGCGTGGGGCCCCAGGATGCCAAAGGGCCCTGAATTTCGCAGCATTCAATTTTTCTAACATTTCCCTTATCTAATGCATCCGGAGAAAGATCATCTTCTGTTTTAAAGAGTTAAAATGATTTAAGGAATACAATGGGAGAAGAAAAAGAAAGACTAAATAATTTGACCATGTTGTTACATAGAGCAGGAAATTGTAAACCACATTGAGACTGCCAAAATAATTGATCATTTTGCAAGAAATAAAGCATGGCGGAAATTCATGTAAAAATATATTTTTAATTTTTTTTTAATGCATAACGGAAGATTTCTCAATGCCTTAAGTTTATGAGAGTTTTCTTAGAAACTAGAGGGTCCCAAAATTGTTACCGCTTGGAGCCGCCACTAGCGTAACGGCGTCAACGATGTTTTCGTAACAATGCTTTATTGCCATTGTGACAGACCATAATTTGCACCGAAAAAAGAATCCTCTGCATACCAAATCGTCTTATTTTCTATTATCGTATACGACGCACGGACAATCAGTCAAGTTTTCGAATAATCAAAATAGCCTATTACTTTTTTTCATACGTTATGCGTTAGCAGACTTTCGATCAGACTGAAGGATTTGTATGGTTTAACAATAGATTAACGAAGTAGGGAATTAAGGATAAGCGGTGTCAGAAACATCGCCGACTAATTCGACATGGGTGTCATTTATTGCCTAATAATCAGCTGTTGATAAATGAGGGGCTAAAATTCAGTTTCTATCTGCTAAGGACGATATTTTGCTCTGTAAAGGATATGGCATTTTCATGTTTGTGTCAAAGTATTGAAAGGTAAGCTTATGGATAACTGACTATAGATTGGGCTAAACGATAAGTCGATTAACATCTCGCATTCGAGTAATCGCGGCGGCCGCTACTGGTTCAAATCGCGCGGGCTGGCCAGTAAGTTTGTCTGCAAGTTTTTCAGCGCTTTTAACAAAAGTAAACGGCGAATATACTGAAATTTATTTTCCACATATCCCGTAAGCTCCCGGTTCGTTGTTTGAACGTTTTGTTTTGCGAGAGACCGCTTGTCCTTTTAGTTTTTGTGTAAGATTCGCAGGTTTATCCCCCCCCCCCCTCTTTCGGCCTGGTACTTGCAAGATCTTGACTAATAATAATTATATTTATTTGTACGAGCAAAATGAAAGCTTAAGAGAGGAATTATCGAGAGGAAATGGAATTGTAAGTTAACATTTTTTGTTTGGAATTGTAAGCTAACATGGGCCTTCCATGCATCAGCCTAACTGCCAGCTTTGATCTGCCAATTTGCCACAAACTGAAGTCTGAATTCACTGTATCCCATGCTTTTTCAATGAGGTAAGGTTGCTATTAGTTTATTAAGTACCAGAATGGTACTTTATGAGATTGTGTGGGGGAAGGAAAAATTTCTGCCCGTGTGTCTGTATGCACGATAACTCAAATACACTGCTTTATTGGATTTTCATGCAACTTGGTATATGCATTTATAACGTCTATGGCAAAAAGCCTATTTACTTGGTACTAAATTGGTTGACCAGTACTGGAGTAATGACCAATTAAAGATCATATGCGTTTTAAATGGGAAATCATGATTATACTACAAAGCGGGTTCCTAATCACTGAGGGCTTTAATTCCAATGCAGTCAGATATTTTCAAAATTATTATATCATGCCTTGCTTTAGGCTTTAAATGTGAGGCTTTTGTTGTAATTCCATTATGTTGTTATCCCACTTATTCCTTCAATGTGCCTATCAAAATAAACATAAAATATTTAAAAAAACAGCTAGCCATTCTTCCTTCAGCCCGCTTAATGAATTAATCTGGAGCTTAACTTGGAGATCTATCACAAAAATAATACTGACTTCTTTTCTGCATAGGCCTATCATAATTACTGACTTCTTTTCTGCATAGGCCTATCATAATTGCAATTATCCCTGATTAAACAAAAGCATTCTGGCACTTTGTTACCGGTATATCAGTTTACCTGATTTTATTTTAAAAGAAATGAAAGTCAAGAAGATAATGAATAAAAAATAAATAATGATTAAAAAACGTGAAAAGCTAAACTTAGGAAATTATACTTTGTTAATTCTGAAATTACCGTATTTCAGTTCAATTAATTACGATCATGTCATCTTGCACAGGGAACTCATTATACTGTAAGCCTGCCTGCTCAGTTTTTATGCCACCTAAAAACGTATGTGATAAATTGTGATCAGTAAAAAAGTATTTTAACTTAGATGTTTATGTTTTACTAAAACAACTTACATATAATGAGTGCCGTGAAACAACTGTTAAAAGTTCTGTGTGTGAAGTTAAAACCAAAAACCGTGTGTGACAGAAGATTGGACAGACACAGATACAATCAGTGGAACAAGTGCTTCAATTCCTTCGCTACAGGACATCAGGTAAAATAACAAAACTGACACCTAGCATACAGTAGTTAAGAAATTGCTTTCATTTTCACAATTGTGAAAACAGAATAGTGTTCTAGTTTCAACTCCATGAATATTAAAAAAAAAGAGGATGCTACTACACTGACCGGCAAAAAAAACCGATCACTGTAAAATTTGTTGTAATTTTAAGATTAAACATAATTTTGATTGGATGTTCATACATTGTTGTTGGTGAGGATGAATTATTATTTTTATTGGACCATTAGGTATAGATACAGCATATCTGCTTTCTTCATGTCTTCACTTTATCACCAAACAAAACAAAAAAAAAAGCATCGCAATAGGGTGATTCCAATCTGATTATGTGCACTAGCTTGTCATACACATTGCAAGGTGTTTCATTGTTGTATTGCGTCATTTCCTTCTAAACTGAAAGGAAACTGTCTCCCTTCGCATCAAAGTGATTCTGTCAGTAAGTTTAGTTAAAATTATGCCTCTCAGTCCCGAAGACGTTGCCAAAGCTGTTGCTCTAATTGATGATGGACGCAGCCTCCGTTATGCCGCTGCAACCTTAGGCTCACCATTCACCACGGTGCAAGAGGCAACATGGGGAATTAAGTGTGAAGTGTGTCATTAAATTTTAATCTTAAAAACGTATAGAATTGCTGTCATTTTATTTCAAGCACTAGGCCTACTACATAATTTTTATTTAAACTTAATTTTTTTTAATTTCTTTAAGTGATCAGTTTTTTTTTTTGCCTGTCAGTGTAGTTTTCTTTCACAGGGATTATTTATTTATTCATTAAGACATTTATTTACTGTGGGGTTATGTTAACCTAACCTAGGGTAATCGAACATTTTGATTACCATTGATACAGATATGGATAGATATAAGATGGTGTGAATAAATAGCATGTAATTAGCAGTACTGAATTGTTTAGAGGCTTTGAATGCACTGAGTCATTTTTAAATACGTATTTGCCATGACCCAGCTGGCCATGTGGTCAGTAGTTTGGCATGATCAGCAGCAGTCCTCCCACTCTGTCAAAGAGTTCGCTACTTCAGCTGCACCATAGGAACTTCTTCAGAATGGGTAGCCAGCTAACAGCGAGGTATACTCCACCACTAACATCCATGCTCCTCCGCAGAAAACAAAAGAGGAACGACTATCGCAGTGGTAATACATGACACATACAGAACCCCATGCTATTCAGTATACTGTTGCTAAACTAATATACTGTAACTGTTTCTAGCCTAACATAACCTGTCACTGACCTAGAATGTAGCTGTCACTACTTACTATAGTGCAAAAACATTTTTTAATCTTCCACACCTTTTGTAAAACATTGTTACACTAAGAAGTTCAATGCCTTTGTTTGTAATAATTTCTTAAGGTAACTCCTACTAATACTAACTTTATTCGTCATCCTTTGTTTACCATCTATAATCCCATATGAAATAACACACCGCCATGCATGTCATTTATAATCCCTACACTACCCGACCACTGCTGAGTTTAATTGGCATGTAGTCATGGTTATATTAGCGATAAAATATTACGTTTTAAGAATGCACCGAGTGAACATTGTAAAACATGAAGCACATGCATAATTGCTGTGTGATCATGGAAGGAGATGCTGGTGCTTGCTTGGGGATCGCTGTGCTATACGCCAACTTGCAACCTGCCAAATCTAAAAGGAGCAGTGCATTTCCTAAATAAAATACATAAATTGCCTAAATAATACTGTAGTATTTATAGAAAAGATACGACCAGGGATAGCCCTATATATCTGGGACTATATTTCGCTATAAGGCAGATGTACAAATAAGTGCTTCTGAGATTTCCAGGACTAAAACTGTTTTTAACTCTTGCACTTATATGGGTGATTCTTCAAATACGGGAAAATTTGGAGTGTGTAAAATCCAAATTTTTTACTTTGTTTAAAAAATCTCAAAAAAATTACTAAAATACTTCAGGGGTTACTTGATTATAATATGACACCAGCAGAGCTTAAATGTTTATATTTTTATTTTTTTAAAGCCATGTGAATGACATCCATGTACATGTGGATGGCAGAAGGCCACATTAATGACTAACTTTGGCAACAATCTGCTTTTCTTTATGTGATCTCATATTTTTCTCAGTGTGTTTCAGTTGATTTTGCACCAAATTGCAAATTTGTGTGCATGCTCCGGAATTAATGTAATTTTAACTAGACTGTGTTTTTATGGTTTGGGGGGGGGGGGGATCAAGCAGAAATTCATTTAATCAGTTTTAAGATTTTAAGTACAGGTCACAGACACTGCAAACACAATAGTACCGGTACCCTACATTTATCATCTAGATGACTTGAGAGTCCTCCACAAACCCCTTCATGAGGCATGTGGATGACAAAAAAGGAGTTTATGTGGTCTCAGCAAGCCATTCCTAAACCTCTGTAGGCTGAACTTTAATCAGGTACTTTGAATTGGTAGGTTTATCATTTCTAACACTGTTGCCAGTTATACAAATTTCTCATTTCTGCAGAAAAAATTCCATTCTTTTCAGCCATGTGGATGACCAAAAACCCTTGGGACATTCTTTATGTTCATTAGGTGGGGTGACAATTTTATTTATTTTATTTTTTAGGGGTTAATATTCTTCACACATTCATACTCATTGGCAGTAAAAAAGTTGAAAAGGAAATAACATTTTGTTTTGTGGAAAAATGCATTAGAATATACAAAACCGGGGTATGGGACAGGGCATGTGGATGACATTTCATTGAATTAAATTTGATTTTGGAATATCAGAATTTAAAGTTAGTGACATTTCAAAGTGATAGTTGTAGTATGGGAGTAGTAGAAACAAACTTTTATTTTAATTTTTTTTTAAAGTTGAATTTGAAGGGAAATATCACTCTGGAACACAAATTTTCCCGTATTTGAAGAATCACCCATATAGCTTAATGTAGCCTAATGTTGTTTAAAGGTACCGGTACATGTTTTTATGTAACATGCTTCAAAACATTAACTGAAGGAAGAGAAACATACTAAAGCTAATGAAAATTCAATCAGGGAATCTACTCACCTGTACACGTACATACATATTTGGTTTGATGCGATATTTGTTCAGAAATGTTCCATGTGTGCTTCCGAGATCGTAAATATAAAAGCCTCTTGGGCTGTCTTCACTTCCTTGAGATCGATACTGAAGTACAGCATGATGCCTTGAAATGGTTGGATGTGTCATGTGAAAATCACTCGTAGTAAGTCTACCAAATACATAAAATGACTTGGCTCCAAGATCGCATTTCAATATAATTTTTCCTTCTTTTAATACTTCAAAACTATACCCTCCATTAGGTAGCCCACCCCATTTCGGCTCTCTGTACGGTAAAGGGATGGAGTTTTCTTTCATTTTCTGAGCAGGAGATGTATTACAGTAACATTTTACTTCACTGTTTTGATCTGCAACTTCATCTTCACTTACTTTGGTATTTGTATCAGATGTTTCAACATCATCTTTTTCCTTCGATTCGTTCGAGTCTTGACTTGGTGTACTTCCAAGACTTTTTAGTTTACCTACTGGCTTACCTCTCCTTGGGCCAATAATAAGTTGCGGCTTCTTAAACAATTCTGAAGAAACCTTGTCGTCATCAGGCAGGCCTTCCTTAACCTCACCTCCATTTTCATATTCATCCATTTGGTCTACAGACTTAGCAGAAGAGTTATCTTCAACCGTACTATCTGTAACTTCTTCCATTATATTCAGCGAATTACTCCAAATCTTCGTCAAATGTATGGAGCATAACTATATTTGGCCGATGAGCCACACAGATGTAAATAATAACAAACACAAATGGACACCTCTATTGTCTAAGTCTTCGGATTTCGGAATCACCAACATATGAATAAATATCCACATTAATCTTTGAAACAGGCAAAAGATTTTAACATTTATTTGTAGTAACTAGTAAACATAAATAATTATAACAACTTGGAAGTAGCTTAGAGTTGGTTAAAAGGAAAATAATGTGATAATTATGAAAAGAAATATATTCACAATAAAATGTTAAGTTGCCTTCCCTGCAATCCGCTATCGATCATGTTTCATGCATTCATTGCAGATAGCAGCACAAATTCTAGTTGGGCTAACCATAAACGGCGGCTTGTTTAAATGGTACTAACAAAAACAAAACAAAAAATTGCTGAAAGTGCTGACTATTTTAAGGCCTGTTCACTTAGTACTTGGCCTATCCCGGTGGCAATAGTCTGTGATCGAAGCTGGAAGGTATTGAAACTGATCTAACCACTCACACGTGAAGTATGGTGTCCCTCAAGGGCCTGTGCTGGGCCCTAATTATTTAAATCTACATGAATGGCATTATTAATTTATGAATTTTGCACGAATGCAAAAATGTAGAACAAAGCAAACTTGTATTATAGGCCTATGCTCTGACAAATCCTATCAGCAAACGTAATAATAAATCTCACCCAAATACTGAATGAAAATAATTTTAAAATAATCTTAACATTTTTGTATTTTTAATGTCTTTTGCTGCAAAAACACGACATAAAAGCCGAGACAGATAATGTTTTATCAGAATGACTTGACCAGACCATAGATATTATAGATGCTATTACTTACCTTATAACCACCTATAATTAACTATAATTATTATTACTACCAGTACATAGGACTACTATGATTTAACATAAACTAATTTAACCCTGGGGGACTGGGGAATGCAAGATATATTATGGGTTCGTAGGTCTAGTTTTTAAATGAATGATCAGAACTGGGCGCAATGAAATTATGATAAATAATCGACTGAGCTGAAACTATTGCATTTTTTTGTAATCTGACATTTATTTACTCACATCTTTAAGCTCTGATGCCTGACTGAAGTCTTCTTTGTTGAGTTATTGTGATCCCGAATTGATTTGTCGGTTTTTTCGTGTTATGAGCTTTGTTAAATGTTTCGGGTGTTATTTAATCGGTTAATTTAGTTATAAGCGCAAAATTGTACATACATATAATTTCAGTTTTATTCAGTTACAATTCACAAAATTTTCCACATTAGGTTAGGTTGATGTCTTTTTTTAACGGGATTGTCCCTTTTATAGTCTCTGGTCCCCTTGTCCTGAAAAAAATTAACTGGATGCTTATTGTCCCTTTTTATAGACTGACGAAGTTTTGTCCCTTTTTACTTAAATTCATAGCATGACTTCGTTCTTGTAAGTTCGTAGCCTAGTAGCCTACTCTCTTTGCGACAAGTCGAAAATGCTGCAACGAGAAGTACCTCTGACTTTATCATGCGGGTTTGCTGATTTGTTCTGTCATGAGTTCTTTGCGATCAGAAGGAAAAAAACCGTTTAAACATACAGAGTGTGAAGGCATTTTTATATTTCGTGTATTGACTTTTAGTAGAAAATACTGAAAGATGTACACTTTTTGGTAGACATAATGTCTTCACATCAACTCAACGTTAATGACGATTCTGATAGCTTACTACAGTGTAACAATAATCATAAGCAATTTAGTCCTGCATTTAACTTAAGTTCCAAATGTAGATGTAGGATAGAGTAGGAGCAGAGACCCATTAACATGGATATACGACGGCATCATGCCACTCTACTGTATTGCAGTAGTTTGAACCATAAAAGCACGCATACCCCAACCTATAAAACCCTCGAAGTTCGGTACGGAAGGTCCTTATTCCCAAAGCTTCCACCAGCTCCCTATGGCATTCTCTGGCATTTTCGCTCCAAGAAAAATTTATTCTGACTATAAGAACGGTGTTCTCATCTTGTCACATCAAATCTGCACGGCGGATGGCTCACAGTTTAATCTCTCTGTGGGTCTAACACTGCCATCAGATTAGTGATTAAATGCCTTGAGGGCAACATCATCACCCAATGTAATGTACTCAATAAACATTAATGGTAGTATTAATATTTATTATTATTATTATTATTATTGATAGTAGTAGTAAAGGGTCGAGTTATATTAAAAATATAAACTTTAAATATAAATAACATTCACTTACTTTTATCGGATTTTTTTTTTTTTTTTTTTTTTTTGTAGAATTTATTAAAGTACCGTATCATATTCATTTCTTCCTTTAACACAGTGTTCCAAGCCATACACTACATTGTTTAGTGTCAAAAATATGAATGACATTTCCATTTATTTAGTTTCATGTAATTTCGAATTTACTTTCCAATAGATTGTAATCAATCTTTGATCTACGAATCATAAGGTTGCTTTGAGAGAGTCAACAAAAATTTATTACGCATTCTATAAAGCCCTTAAACCGTATTTTATAGATCACAGAGTTGATGACTCTAAAAGTACGTTTCATGAGGTATAATCTTTCCGTACGGAGCTGTATTATTAAAAAACAAAAGAGGGAAGCGCTGCGTTTATATTCTAACAGCTGTGGCGTTCGGGAGGTCGTTATAGTCGTTATGAAATAACGGATGGATTTAGCATGCAAATGTGACGCCCATAATTTCATGGATATGAAAATGGCGTCGTGTGCTTACGACACCATCTTGCAAGAACAAATGAGAATCAAGTGGTTGGAAGAAAGTAAGCAAGGAGAAAGGACTGTTATGGAAATAAAAAATATGGAAGTAGATATGCTACTGTAATATCTTTTATCGGAAAATGTTATACTTCCTCTGCTCTTTCAGAATGAAATATAAGCTTAATAAAGCAATCCTAGATACAAGAGGGCATAACAAAAAGGAAAATAAAGTAACAATACAAAATGTAGGAAAATCTTTATTATCACCAGGGCCCGGATTTTGATGACCTAAAAATGTTTGAAAAATGACCTATAAAATGACCCTAGATTTTAAAGAAAAATGACTTAATAATTATAAAAGTGGCCTAAAACTGATATTTTATTTATAAAAATTATTATTGTACACACAAAGTTTTAGACTAATTTTTACATAACTGTAAAAACTGTAAATAACTGTAATGGTGTGAATGTTCTTTTCTCACGGAAATTTATACTGCATCTGGGGCACTGGCGAATCAAACTTCGGCATTTCCTTTTGCGGTCTGCCAAACTATATTATTGTTTACTGAGGTAAACAGTAGTTTGCACTCTCAAATCCAAGCAGGTGCCAAATCAGTCTAATAACAATAGTAATATAATAGAAAATGTTGGCGTTTCTTTGATTCTCATTTGCGACTGAGACATGACAACACTTTTCCTTCTTGCATTAAACAAATAACACTTCAAAGAGAGAACCGCTAGCGACGAAAAAAAGTTAATACACTCAATGTAAATACATGAAAATGACTAAATAAGGAAGCAAATGACACGAAAATGACAAAGTAATGACGTAAAATTGAAATAAATGCCCTAAAAATATAAAATTGTATAAAATGACAAAAAATGACCTAGTAAAAATGTATTTCTATAATCTAGAGGCCATGATTAGTATTTATCTACAAGTTGGCAATATCTATGGAGCATCAATAAAAAATGACATGTCATTAGAATCCAGGCCCTGATTATCACATTACTTCTTGTACGTCAACGGGCAAGCATTTGTTAAAATTTGGTGGTAAATAGGTCTATTTACTTGTGACGTAAATAATACATTAATCAACGAGGCGAGGCTATATTTACATTTATTAAGACACGCTTCGCTCGTTTTATATCATACTTCTTTATTTTAGTTCTACTTCTCCCATTGAAGGAAAGTTTATGCGACCTAAGCCGCCCGGGAATTGCAGAACCGTGACTTCGGGAGAGGGATTGTCTTTTGAATCACATACTATTTTGACCAGACAAGAACATGGAGGGCCACCTCCGAGACAACACATAGGACGAGACACACCATTCGCTCACACACTCACGCTGAAAAAGGCGAAGATGGGATGAAGATGATAATGACGGTCAGGTGATACCTGGGGACCACAATTGCCTAAAGTTACCGTTATCCGACATTCGTCTAATAGGTGAGGAAATATTCCGTCAAAATGTTCAACCTAGGTAACTTGTCCCGACCAGGATTCGAATCCGGACCCGCTGCGTGAGAGGAGCAAAAGCATCCCCTGGGCCAGATACGAGTGTCTTAATTACCATTGTAGGCATGCTGCATACGCCTGTTTTTGTTCAAACACAATTAAACGTTTAAGTTTTGAAAATAAAAGAACTAACGAGTCGGTTGGCCTCGGCAATCAGCTGTTCGTATATTATGTCCTTAATTTTATTTAGGATAGTGAACAGTTTCTACAATAATATAGATAAATTAATTTACGTTGCAAGTTCAAAGAATTCATGATGTGGTTCCTTAATTCTTATTAGCTTATATGTTTGAAAATGAAAGTAATGTAATAAGTTAAGATTTGGGATGCTGCAGAACCAAAGGGGGGAGGGGTAGCCCTCACAGCCCTCCCCCTGGATCCGCCGATGTTCTAAGAATTCCTTGATCGCTTATGTTTGCAGCACCGCCTGCTAACAACGACTAGAAAACCCGCAATACACAGCCGATAGAGAATGCTTCCGAATTCCTTGGTCGCTTATATTTACAGCACCGCCTGCTATTAACGATTAGAAAACCCGCAATACACAGTCGATAGAGAATGCTTCGAAGAATTATTTGATTGCTTATTTTTGCAGCTCCGCCTGATAATAACGACTAGAAAACCCGCAATACACAACCGATAGAGAATGCTTCCGAATTCCTTGGTTGCTTATCTTTACAGCACCGCGTGCTATTAACGATTAGAAAACCCGCAATACACAGCCGATAGAGAATGCTTCTAAGTCAGTGGCGGATCCAGTATTTTTTAAAGGGAGGGGTGTGCCAGGTGAATCACCGGCACCAAAGTGTACGTTTAATACAATATAAATAAAATGCATCTAACACAAAAAATGCCACAAAATTCATAATAATAGCCTATTGGCTCAAGGATTTTTAATCAGGCAATACACCCTTGAACATGGGCATTAAATGGTCTACGACACTAAATGCCAAGTTATGTTCTACGAAAAAAACAACCATTTTATTTCAGCGTTCTGTGTGTTGTTCTTTTGAGCTAGTTACTGAGAATTTATTATTAGTTTTAATGTCTTATTTGTAGAAAAAGAGTGACATTAAAATGTAAAATGCTAATTTGTAGTATTTGTCGGAAATTAGTTCACATTCCTGACATTGCTGACACTTAGGCCAACCGACGGAGATCAGCTGACTGCGGCCTGCCTGCTGATAAGTGCCTTACAGGAATTATACACTATCGCTCCTTGTAGTCCATGTTATTTATCGTTGACGCTCCGGAGAGCGGCGGAAGGAATCACCAGCTTTCTGGCATTATAAAATCTTTGTAAGAGCATCACACTGGATTACTAAATCTATTTGCAAAGTGCATGTGCACCTTGAATAGAAAGTCCACTTACCTCGAGCAGAAATCCATTTTTTCTGACGAAGCATTTTTCCTATTCTTCAGTTCAGTTTTTCTTTCTGATGTCTTCCTTGCATTTGAAAATAGTTGAGAATCTGAAAGCAATAACGGTCTAACTAACGAGTCCACCCCTAGAAATTATAAGGTTTATATCTATTCATTGCTTGTAATTCTGAAAATAGCTGTACACTCGAGTACGCGGAATCTTTCCGATATGATGCACAGAGGTTTCTATTGGTAAGGAAATTCTAAACTGGCTCCACCATGCCCACTCCTCACTCCTGCTCTTTCCCTTTTTCACAATGGCAGATATGGCTAAGAGCCTCTAGATTCGTCGAGAGAACATAATAATTTCATATTTAATCTTAATCTTGTGCGGCAAGGAAAATAACTTTATGTTTGTTGTCCATGTCCTTTGTTCCCTTCAAATGAGGGTATGCATAATATAGAAAAAAAATTAAAACGAAATTTCATGAATCCTCCAATCCTTCACTCCTGAGCCTGAAAATGACCTGTTTTCATAGGTTAATGTTTGAGTGCCAATCTTTTGACATCAAACCAATACGAGTCGGGTTGGACTCATCCAGGGGCTGGTCCGGACTTTCGTTGTGAATACGTCTCTCAGCCCCGTTCATAGCTTAACTAGGCCTGTGCGTTGTTTTGGGCTATAATCCTGTCTGGTCGAGGCATTCGTTGGAGCGCACGCCATCTAGCCACTCAAATTAAATATTTCTATACTCCACCCCTTTCACGGCTCACCCAGGGCTGGTGTGGAACAAAAATGATAAGGAGGTTCATTGCCAACTTTAAATAAATAAAAATATTAGAAGAAACCAAAAGCATGGGGAAGTTTCCGTGCACATACAGGATGGGAGTAGTATAATGTGCAGATTAAAAGTACCATGAACGATCCAGAACGTTAATCTTTATTTGGCAAACCTCAGTTTCCCACACAATAATGTATTGATTCATGCCGGACTGCAAAGAAAACAGTTGGCACAATGATAAGGCTCGTAATTTAATTTCATCCTCCCTGGCTTATTCTGTAATTTATATGAAACAAGGCCCCCAGGACAAATATTCGGTTCCCATAATAACAAACACATGCGAATCACTTTCTGAAATATTACATCCATCTTCAATAGTGTATACTCGTATACACAATATTTTCAGCTAATATCTCAATTAATATAAATAAATTGATATAAATAATCATCGTGCAAAAAATAGCATGCAATACTCGTGCCGTAAGCGCATAACGGATCTCGGAAATTGAAAAAACTCGGCGCAAGCTCTTTCCTCGATCCGTGTGCACCGCTTACGGCACTTGTATCGCAATATACTATAGTGCCCTGTAGCATACACATTTTACGTCATAAAGCAAAAATCTGCTAATAGAAGTCTCTTGTCTATGTCCCCTCTATACACAGGTAAAATATTAACACCCTGTATGGTAAAGTGTTCACTTACTTCACTTGAAAATTTCACAGATGTAGCCTATCACATGCGATACATGGGATTTCCCCTAGGGGGGATTTCCCCTAGGGGGGATTTCCCCTAGGGGGGTTTCTCCGGGGGGGGGGGTTTTCTAGGGGGTTCCTGGGGTCTAAAGACTGGGCGCCTGGGCACCATAAGGAACAATATGTTCTGTGATTTGCGTTTTATAATTCTGTGTAAAAAGGGATTACGTATTCTCAAAAACATTTAATTTCTGGCATTTAAAATAAAAAATTTGTAAATTCCTTTCTTAGTGAGCACCTACATTATGAAACGAAGGTACTGTCAAAATTCCAAGTCTCTACCTGTTATAGTTTAGGCTCTACGTTGATTCCTGTCAGTCAGTCAGTCAGGACAAAGCCTTTTATATATAGAGAGATTTAATTTTTTCTTTCGCTTTGTTTTCAGTCCTATTAAATACAAATTTATTTTTATCATGTAACATGTAATGTTACTTGTGTATTAGATTGTATAGACAATAATATAAATATTGTATCTGCAAGAAATACATACGGTATTTCCCACTCTTTTCTCTACAGATGTGAAAACAATTGAAGGGGTCGGGGGAAGATAGTTCCAGATAAATGTAATTATAAGCCACCTACTCTGAATACGCGCTCTTTGCAATATGGCCTCTTGTAACGGAAAATCGTACAAAAACATTTTTTTTTAAATTTGGGTTAGGTACCTTCTGGGGATTTGACACAAAGATTGGTGATGACTTTCTCTTAGTTTTAAGGGGACTTTACATGAAGAAAATTTCGTTCTTTGCTATTTTCTCAAAAACAGCTCTCACGATTTTGTTTAAATTTAACACATAGGGTGCTTATACTAAGAGCTAAACTTTTTATTAGAAACATTTTTGCAAAATAAAAATTTGAAGGGTAGTTATAAGCCACCCACTCTGAATATAAACTGTTTGCAGTATTACCTTTTGTTCTATAGCCTATTAGAATGTCAAATGAGATAACGTAGTGGCTATCCTTAAAGTAAAAAATTTAGAGAATGCATTAATCAGATTTTATTTGGGTTATGTTTCCTTCGGGGATGCGATGTGATGTAGTAACGACATTCTCTTAATTTTTACAACCAATTTACATGAAGAGAATGTCATACACAATAATTATATTATACTAAGAGGCTAACCTTTATTTGGGCAGAGGAAATTATGTGAATTTCACATAAGATTTTTAAAGAACGTTTACATGCCAAAAAAACTTTCTTCACATGTGTTTGTTGCAAGATACCAGTTCAGTTATGTTCGTTTTAATTTGTAACTCACCTTAGCATACTCACTATTCGACAAAGAACAAATCTCTTCGCTCTAAATGCTGCATATTGAATAGTGCAACATGAAATAAGCCGACATATAAGTGTCCTGTGGAATGATTCAGGAATTAATTAACTTCATTTTGTGTCCAATGAGGGTTTATTATATTTAGTAAGATATACTTTTATCAACCCTATACCTCATTTAAAATAACAATGCTTGGATAGTTTGCCCTCAATTCCTCAAGTATTTATTCTTTGACATAAAATAGTACATTGATACCCAGGTTAAAATTGTCAAGGTAAAATTTTTAGGCCTATTGCTTTTGTATCGAAGAATTATAATTACAATAATATTACAATAAAATCCTTTTATCCTGATAAAATTAATCTTATGATTAAAAACAATAACATGCAAAAAGATAGTAAAATGATAAGAGAACAAGTATTGCTTTAAAAATGTGTGTTATCCTTGTTGTTGTAGTAGTAATATCAATATTACCGGTCAAAAGTTATTAAAAAATAATTGCATAAGCACCTAGTATTGCAATGTCTATATTAGTTGTTTCACTTGCTGTAGATCTTATTGTCCTCTTCTGTTGCAGATTGTGTCGTTTTTCTTTTTTCTCTTTTCTTGTAGGAAGTTAGGCGGCTAAACGTCCAAGTATTATTTATAGTAGGTATGCATTTCGGTTTTAAAAAACCATCTTCAGCCTATCAATAAAGTTTACATAAACGTTTGTTAAGAGTAAGGAAATTATTTTAAATGAGGGTATAAGGTGGTAAAAGTATATCTTACTTAATATGATTCAGGAAGTTAGGGAAATAAAACCTAAAAGTTTACAAGTTCTGATACATTTTATTTTGTTATTAGCGGGGATATACTTAATTCATTGGTACATAGACCATTACCATCTAGGACTCTATATTTACAATATACTTTAATGATACTCGTATTTAGGCAATTTTACCTTCATGGCCGTTGGTGTAGCAAACTGAATCATTTCTCTGACAGGATGAATTAAAAGTTCAGTGAACAGTATTATATGAAATTAAATTAAAATCAGCCTTTTTGTACTATAGAGGCTAATTGAAGAAAACAGTATTTCTATCGTTCAGAGATTAAAGATAAAAAAGAATGCATTTAAGCTAAAACTTTTTATCAGAAGCAGACTTTTCTCCGCTGCAAGTTCCCTTAGGGCAGACGATGAAAGTGGAATAATCCTGTAGATTTTCAGTGCGAATTGTTCTTGTCGTTCATAATAAAAGAAAAATCTTATGCGATATCGATGAGAAGTTTGTAGCTTTCTACTTTATTTATATATCAATTATATATTATATGGATGTGGATGTGAGACATGGTCGTTAACTCTTCAGAAAGAACATGATCTGAGAGTGTTCGAAAAAAGGAAAATATTTGGGTCTAGAAGAGATGAAAATGGGGACTGGAAAAAACTTCATAACGATGAGCTTCATAACCTGTACTCTTCTCCGGATATAGTAAGGGTAATTAAATCACGGAGGATTAAATGGGCTGGACATGTTGCGCGCATGGGGGAGAAAGACCTATCTTAAAAAATATTGAGTGGGAGAACCCGAAGGAAAAAGACAACTTGGAAGACCTACATGTAGATAATTTAGGTGATTAGTATAGATTTAAGGGAAGTAGGATTTGCAAGGGATGGTTGGAGGAGTTAAGACAGAATAGGGTTGAATGGCGGGCTCAGGTAAGCGCAGCAATGAATTTCCGGGTTCCATAATATAGATAATATTTCTTTAGCATACTTAGGAATTGTCTATTGCAATTCAGTAAGTATGTGTGTGTGCATATATATATTACACACATAGCCTACTTATATAGATTCATACACGGTATAGGCTATATATATATATGTGTGTGTGTGTGTGTGTGTGTGTGAATATATATTGTCCTGAAAGTTTTACATCTTTCATGATACCGAACAGAGGACCTTTATTTCTGATTATGTCTAGAATACTAAGTAAAGAACGGGCTTTTAGTTTGGCGTATTTCAATAGAATGAACGGTTTACATGTAAATTAAATTTTTTAAAGACCAAAATTTGATACCTCTTCAGTTGACCTAGCGAAGGGAGATCCGGTTTTAACTCGAACGTTCGGCATTTCGTCTGTTGTAAATTTGCGTGTTATGCAGTCACGACCGAACGAGTTATTCGATTTTCGTTCAATTTGGCATGAATGTTCCTTGAAGTGATTAAAAACGACGTATATGCCAAGGTTTTTTATATATTTTTTTATTTCGTTTTAAATGGGGCCGTTTTAACTGGTGAAGAGCAGATCTTAGATTTTTTTAAAACCACTATGTGTAACTGTCGCTGATGTGGCGACATGCACATAAATTTACAGACATGCACACAAATTTACAGACATCAGTTACTCATGTATTTCTGTATGCGATTACATATTTCAATGAAAGGAGGAAAGCCTAGGTTTGTGGAACATTCTGTAATAATTTCATCAATTCAGAAAGGCAGGGGATTTTCCTCCTGTTGTTTCCTGAACCGTATATAGGTTAGTCCACTTGGTTTATAGTCGAAATTAATAGGCTGCCAGGGAAAATGTACTTTCATACAAATCCTGAAGGTAGAAGGAGACAAGATGGCTGTTCTGGCCATACTGTCTAAATTATATTGCAAACGGCTACTTGACACCTTAACTACTGTAAATGATAGTGCGAACCAACGATTAATGCCCGGTTTCTACAAACTTGTGAATTACCTATGGGTAAATTATCCATGGACAAATTAGTTCCATTTAACCTACAATGATATAATGAGCAAGGCCTTGGAGTTGTAAAGTTAATTTAATTCAGAAGGCTTTGATTCTCATTGTTTAAATATTACTATTGATCCTATGAAAGGTTAAATTTTATCCAGCCATCCATGAAAGGATAAATTAACCGGAAGATTTACCCTTGGAAAGATCTAGCCCGAGTTTGTAGGAACATATTTTCTGTCATTTTCATATTTACTCAGAGGACATTTATCTAGAAACTCGCCACAAGTGTATGTGATTGCTATCTTTAAATTATTAGTGTTTTCGTGGTGTTATTTTTGTGTAAATTCTGTCCATTGGATAATTTACCCATAGGTAATTCGCGAGTTTATAGAAACCGGCCATAAGACACTTTCAATGGGCATAGGACGTTCGACCGCCGCTACAGTTTTTAGTTCTCTCCACTACTTCCTTCTCTCGCCGAAATTCAAGTAAGAGAACACTCAATTGGAAATAATAATTTCAGTATTTGGCTCACATTTTTTTTTTTTTTTTTTAAGTGGATGTTGAAAATGCTGTCCCTATTGATCTGTATGTATCAGAGAACGATATGTAAATGTTATATGGATCGAACTTCGAACCTCCTTAACACTGATGTTTGAGAAATCCCAACTTGCTGAGGTAAAGGACAACTGGACTTTTTACGTCTCAGTTCAAATCTCGCAATTCTCATTAAGATTTTCTTGAGTCTTAGCTCGCTATTTCTTTGTGTTTAAAAGTGCTCCTTAGTTGAATCTTATCTTCTGTAAACAATAATGAAAAGTGAATTCGAAGTTTTCAAAGACCTTATCCTGAATGTAACATGCCCTTAAAATCTGTGTGATAAGACTTGGAGAAAGTGGTGTCATTTTAAACTTTAGGAAAGTTGAGTGAAATTATTTTTCATTCGGATATTCTCTTATTAAAATCTTCATCGATAGTTCGAAGTAGCTCGCGAGGGCTAAAAATTATCAGGCGATCGGTCGTCCAATGCCCGGTGACAGCTGCATGCCAGACAAAGTGCATGGCTTCATCATTTGTTCGCGCAGAAGAAAAGGTAATATCTAATTCTCAGAGCACGATATTTTGGCGTAAAACAAATTTGAACTAACTCATTTTCGATAGAAACACTTTTGAGCAATACAGTCATAGAGAAGAGTGAACGACAATTGACAAAATTCTAATACAAATGCCAAATATCTGCCGAAACATGGTTCAAATTGCTACACAAAGAGGCTTCTTCAATAACGACTTGTCTGTTCAACGACTGTTAGGAAGAAATTTCCCCATGTCAGCCTTTCACTTCGTTTGCCTCCATTTCTCCGCCATTTATTTGTATCACCATGGCAATTCATTCTTCTTGTCACGTGACATTGATTTCCTCTTCGTCTTCCTCGTCGTCCTCGCCGCCTGAATCCTCCTCCAAGTCCTGCTCATGATGACGGAGCATCTGCTTTTCATCAGAAGATGTGTCCACCAACAGAATCTGTCCATCATGGTCCATGATGACATCGTCATCGTGTGTCTTGTGGTTACCGTGGTGGTTGTGGGATGGCAGTTCCGGTGATGTCAGAGGTGAAAGGTCTGAGAGGTCTATTTTGGGTCTATCCCCCTCTGCATCACTCAGATCAGGGTTTGGGTTGTTCTTGTTGGGCAGGGTTTGTTCTCGGGAGCCTCCACTTGCCAGTAGCTCTCGTTCCTTGGAGTTCCGCCACTTCATGCGCCGGTTCTGGAACCAGATCTTCACCTAGAAGTATATTTAAAAAAAACAAAATTTTATAAATGGCAAGCTCTGTTCAGGTCTTATTTTCGTGAAAATAAAAACCTTCAAAGACAGACGGGTGGAGTACTCCTCCGATTTTATTTGTTTTTTTTGTTTTTATTTTTTTTGTAAAATTAAGCCTTCTATATTCATTTAACTTTTTTTTTCAGTACAAAAAATATATATTTTGTTATACATACCGCATTTTGTACTGTTCCAAATAATTAGAGGAATTAAAATGAAATTTGAAGGCTTAATTTTACAACTTCCTGTAATAAGTATTGTTAGACTAATGCAAAGTTCCAAAAGGATAATAAAACAATAAAAATACTGAAGAAGAAACAGGGACCTAGCCAAGGATGCCTCTCGCCCCCCCCCCCTCCCGAAATGAGAAAAAAAGCTTACAAAAATACAACAATTTTATTTTACCGAGTGAGGCGGCCGAGATGGTAAAGTCTTGGACTCGCATTCGGTAGGTTCCAGGCACCGCCGTCTCGAGAATTACACTGCCTGTCCTATGCTTTATTTTAACATGGAGTTTAGAGTATTGCTCAATTGCATAATTTCTCCAGTAGAGGCGACACAATTCACACCCAGATTGCAGCAATAACCGCCACCTATACAACCCCCGTCTCGAGAATACACGAGTAACAGAGTCTAGAAGGCATTGCCCTATACATTACCGTACATTGCTTCTATGCGTTTGCTGCGTCAAAATAAGCATTAAACAGACACAGATACTTGTGTTATTTGTTTAGAACGTAATATTATTCCAGTATATGACACTTACCTTGAAATGGAATTTTGGAGCAATAATTAAAATAAATGTAAATTAATTAGACGCATTGATAGACTATATTATGAGCACCGCCGTCTCGAGGAGTAGGCCTAATACAGTTTAGAAGGCAGTGATTATGAGACGGCGGTGACAGCACTACATAATCAACAATGTCGTAGCAAAAAACAAGAAGCAATCTGGGTGTGAATGGTGCTGCTATCTGTAATGTCGCCGAGTACGCAAAATTAGCCGTATTGGACAGGCAGTGTATACACGAGTAAACACGAGTGATACAGTCTAGAAGGCAGTGGTTCCAGGTTCAAATCCCATGGCCAGCCAATTTGACATGGATTTTTTTTATGTTTCCTCGGTCGTAAAGGCAAATGCCGAATTGGATATTTACATACCATGAACCATCATCACCATTTCATCCTGTAGGCTATCATATCCATTTAAATTAATATCAGTTGAAATTTACTCCATAAAATATACCAACAATAGAGACAATAGTTCCATGGCCTACTGTACTGTATAGACACAGATCCCGAACTCCTGATATAGCCTCGTAGCTGAAAGGATTATAAGCACAACTGAAATTATATATTTTTTGAAGAGTCAAAAGTGTGGTAAATATGTGTTAAAAAAGTATTTAGTTCGAAACTGTAAAAAAATTCCTGCATGAATTCCATAATATGCAGGATAATATATTATATTACACGGTATATTATGTAAGATCCAACAATTTTAATTGGGTAGAGGAAGTTAGGCCTATGTGCATAAAATCGTATTTTTTAACTAAATATGTTCAAAGAGATGCCGTATATAGCAATGCAGGAAGAAAACAAAACAACCCTCCATTCATACATATTTTATCTGATTGTGTTTTATATTAGTCCGGATGACAGAGTTGGCGTGTGTGGCAGTGGGGGTTTTAATTAATTCAGCTTGTCATCTATTTCCTGGGAGTGTAGATGTTATGAGATTTCGATGCATTCGTAAGGCCTATTTCATACAGCAGCACAGGCAGCTGTCTGAGTATTATGCCAATACTTGTACTACTGGTGATTCCATCGTAATCAGTCAACATTTGTCAGCAATCACACAAACACAAACAATACTTTCCTTTCGACAGTCCCCCTAACCTCCAAATGGCCACCCATGCTTCAATCTGAAATCCATTTTCCTTCAAATGATGTAATAATCGATTCGATATCAACGCCATCTTGTGACGAAGTCTGTAAAAATGAAACAGAGCACTATCAATCATATTTTTCCCTCGATGAAGAGATGTCTAAATGGTATTTTTGAGGAAGGAAACGTACAGAATAGAGCGGTTTGAATGGGTGCAGAAAGAGAAGGGGAGAAGAACGTATGTTCTTGAAAGCGTGCGGAGAGAAATTGAGTCAAATGCGGCAGCGACGACAAAGAGATCAACTGCAGCTGAGAATAATTCTACACCTTAGAGTTTCCAGCAGAATGTTATAGGAAGTGCAATAAAGTTTGAATCAAGGAATGAGCATATAGTAGATTATGAGTGAGTAGGCTATATTCCATTTCAGCATGGGATTACATATTTTCGCTGACATGGTTAATGTGTGAGACAAAAGTCAATTGATTAGATTTAAGGAGTTAAATTCCCTCTTTCAGAATGACTCATGTTATTTTTATTGAGTAGGCCATTAAAACAATACTACTTTTGTGCATTGTATGAAACACAGATCTGAATTTATACACTGTTGATAAGGCAGCCATCGGGGATTGAACCCGCAGCCTTAAGGCTTGTAGCGCTGTGCCGCAACTAAGTGCGCAATTATTGCTCCCAGATATTTGAATTTCTCCACTTGTTCGAATGATTTACTGGCTATTCTAATAATCTATGGCACATTATTTTGACGTTTCATGACCATAGACTACTCGTATACTTGGTAATTTCCAATCCGACATTCCCGCAGGCATCGAAAAGACTTTCTGCATTTCTCCCGATTGTGTTTTTGTCATCTCCCAACAGTAAGCCATCATCTGCATAAGCTAAAATCAGGCGATTGTCATTTAATTCTAGGCCTACCTTGTTTTCCTGAACTTTCCTAATGGCATATTCCAAAGCGAAATTAAAAAGTAAAGGCGATAGCGCACCTCTTTGCTTCAAGTCACTTTTAACGGCAAACGTATCTGATATAAGATTCCCTATCCTGACTCCGCTGTAGGTTTCATTTACCTAGACACATTTTGATCATCCTAATTTCTTTGGTATCCCAAACTCAATGAGGATATTATACAACTTTTCTCGCTTTACTGAATTATATGCTTTTTTAAAATCTATGTATAACTGGTGATCAGACTTACTACATTCCCACTTTTTCTTCAAGATTTGGCGAATACAAAATATTTGATCAATGGTTGATCTATTTCGCCTAAATCCACATTGGTAATCTTCAGTAATTTCGTCCGTATATGGGGTTAATCTTGACAGAACTGTATTAGACAACATTTTGTATGACATTGACAAGACAGAAATTCCTCGATAGTTATTAAATTCGGCCCTATCTCCCTTTTTATGGATTGGTATAATAACTTAATTAAATAAATTTTTCCATTTATTAAAAATCTATTAAAGATATTATTTGCAGTCGCGAGTATAGTGCCATTATTGTTTATGTTTTTGTTTTTCTAAATTGAAATCCTTTCTTGAACCCGTTTGTTCTTTTGTAGAAGTCCTTAACATTTTTGTCTTAACTATTTTCTTCTAAATCATTTACTTTGTCTTTGAGACAGTTTCTTTTCTGTGTTCTAATAATTTTAAAAGCTTCTCGTTTAGCATTGTTGAGATTTTTTACAATAGTTTCATCCGGATCATGTAAACATTGCATTTTCGCCTGCTTTCTCGCATTATCGTTTATTTATTATTATTATTATTATTATTATTATTATTATTGACTAGAATTATTTTCAAGAACACAAGATATTACTGCTCTTTAGACATGCTATTCATTATGATATGTACTGTACAGTCCGAGCTAAAAATTCAACTCAAACTGAAAATAAATTGTAGAATTAGTAACAAAATTGTGCGAAACATAACTTATTTGGAAGTTTAAGAGGAAAAAATATGCAAAAAATGCAGCATTAGGCTCTAACATAAAAATAGGGCATTTGAGGACCTATAAAAACGTCAGTTTCAGGCACTGTCACATAAGAAACTCGTATCTATAAGTTTTTGTGTTTATAACTTTTAAAGATTAAAATAGGATTTATCTCCGAAGTCTACTCATAAATGTATCTTTCATGATTCCTAATTGCATTTCAAATTCGAAACCCAATGGAAATGTTATAAATTCATATTACAAGAATAACTAATAAAGGAGTTGAGTTCAATTTTATGTATATATTTGCATGCCAGTCTGCTTAAATAAAACGGGAATACGGTTGCCTATGATTAATTTACCAACCATCGTTTTATTTATTTCCATTAGAAACCAGAAGTTCACCGCTAACATTTTAAAATGGCATTCTATATTTCATAGCGCTAATTTAATATTCTAATGGAATCGTCAATTATGAAGCTTTATTTTCGCTTCCACGCTACTTTTTTTTTTTTTAGAGAATTATAACTCTCTGGGTTTGCTTATCTCCGTTATGTGCATTAGAATAAGTGGGTTCCCCCCAATGGAGTCTAGAACCACAAGGATCGCTGCTAGGGCTGGAGAGAGAGAGATAGGTCATATGGAAAACTTTTTATTTTAAAAAAGAAGGAGATTTCCAACCCCATGAAAAAACAACAACGTATATAAGCGGAGCCTACTTTTCTAATATCTCCAGAATAATACGTTCAGCGGAGCGAGCAGAATTTCAATTTTAAAAAAGAACGATAATATAAAAAAAAGCCTTTAATAAGCGTACAACCGTATGGAAATGACATCAAAAACTGTTTTGTTCACGCGCCGGTAAACTTCGCTATCAAAGTTAATGCGTACAGAAGAATAAAAAGAATGGGTTTTATTTTCATTTTTTGCTGTTTTGATATCCCAACAAGCGGGATTAACAATTATTTGTATGTGTCAAAACAATTATTAAGGGGAAGCTTCATGTAGGCCTTTGCCCAAATATCTAACTTCATTGAGAAACGAGATCTACAAAATGTTGAAACCTCTATTGTTTGAAAATGAGTTTGGGTATGTGGATCTTGGAAAAATAAAACTCCAAGGCTTATCGTAAAGCAAACAGTCTGGTATGGGAATGTTTCTGATTGCCTCCCTTCGTTGTTTTTATCGGGAGGTTTGATACTCGCTATGGAAATTAATTTCGGATTGGAGGGGTGGAAATGGCAGTTCAAGAAACTGTCAGAGGGAAGGAAAGGGGCATATCACGCGAACAGATCAATGTTACACAGATATAGAATATATTATTCGTTTATCTTATTTCGGATGAAGAGGAACAATTCACAGGAACTTCCTCCATTATGCCTGTTCCTTAACTCATTTTAAATTTTAAAATGCGGTAACTCCGTCTTGTCAATATAAAGGTCTTTAAAATGTTGATCTCAAATATATTTCAATCAACTTGTGGTCATCCTCAGTGATAACAATTTTGTAACATGTTACAGTGATACCAATTGTAACATGTTACAAAATTTTAAATTTTAAATAATTTTGTAACATTTTACAATTGGTATCACTGTAACATGTTACAAAATTGTTATCACTGAGGATGACCTCAAGTTGGTTAAAATATATTTGATTTCAACATTTTAAAGAACTTTATATTGATAAGGCGGAGTTACCGCATTTTAATAACTTACAATAAATCAATAGGCCTATGGCTCTGTTTTATGAACATTAACTCATTCTGACATAAATATATTATAAATCTAACTAACTCCATGGCGCTAACATCACGGCCTACCACCCGACCGCTGCATCACCTACCATAGGCAGACGGCAGGATTGGGGGGCATGTGGTCAGCATGCCGACACCCACGGCCGTTAATGGTGGTTTCCATGACCGGAGCCGCTACTTCTCTATCAAATAGCTCCTCAATTTGAATCACGAGGCTGAGTGCACCCCTACCAGACCTCCCTATCTCAGAAAAATCCGAGGAGTTACCGGGGCCGATGGATCTGTAGTCAGCGACGCTAACACGCCGGCGGTCCTTATTTTAAATCAGCATGTTCTTATTTGTTAAGCTTCAGATTAGATTGTTATTCAGATTTAATGTAACAACATTTGTAGCCCTGTTATGAACAATAGTTTTTAAATGATACAGGCAAATAGAATGATAGTCGGTTATGTGACTAGTGTGTAGGCTTACAAATGCTGATATTTTAACTGGGGACAAGATAACTGAAAAATAATTAAATAATTATAATAATTAAAAGGCAGAGGCTAAAATATTACACATTGTAATCTATAAGTGAATATAACAATTGCATCATAATATACTGTAAATGTTATTGGCAACATTCCCTGGATATCCTACTGGGGGCATAAGATGGAAAAACTTTCATAAATCAACTACCCCCTCAGTGGACAAAATTAAGTTTATTAATAAACAAATTGATTTGTAAATTAGTTTCATATTAAACTAGTTATTAATAAGAACCTGATTTACTGGTGAAATAAAAAGGCTGATTTCGATGTTAACTTCCTTCTATTTCGGTGGATATTTCGCGAAATAAGTTATTTTATAAAGTCTACATTTTTACGAGGGTTATTCATAAAGTAACTTCCGTTTATTAAAAAAATTGTAATTGTAATTGTAATTGGGTAATATGCATGTTATGTTCGAAAGATTGACAAATAAATTATTAAACTAGTAACGATTTACTTTAGTTCAGCTAATTATTGCCTACCTAAATTTGAATAGGCCTATTCATGATATGGCATCATGACGATTATCGGCCTATATTTTTCAAGTAGCTCTGAATTAAAGAAGTTAAACATTTAATTTTCTGTTTTTCAGGGTTCAGCATCCTGTCTGAGAAGACTCTATCTTCTACAAGAAAGCAAACCAATCCTTGGTATGTAAAACTTACTTCACGAGTTTTTTGGTGTATAGGCTAATAATTAGGGATCGGAAGTATATGAATATGCCTATTTCGTTTGATTGTATATGTTTAAAGGCTGATAATTAGGCATAATTAGGCATCGGAAGTATAGGAATATGCCTATTTCGTTTGATTGTATATGTTTAAAGGCTGATAATTAGGCATAATTAGGCATCGGAAGTATAGGAATATGCCTATTTCGTTTGATTGTATATGTTTAAAGGCTGATAATTAGGCATAATTAGGCATCGGAAGTATAGGAATATGCCTATTTCGTTTGATTGTATATGTTTAAAGGCTGATAGTAAATGTGTTCGAATTAGGCTATTACGAGTAAAGCCTTCTAACTATTTTTTTCCTGTTTTGCTATTTGTATATTTTTGTTTTATTGTGTACTTTTTTAAAAAATATTTTAGTCCTCTCTTAACAGTATTGAAAATAATTGTCTGTTCGTAACTAGAAAGTGGCATTACATTAAGTTTCTTTTATAATATTCCCTAACTTCATTTGGTATTTTCTGCACCCAACAAATTTAGTTCTTATTGAATTTTCATGTTTGGTTTAAATAAGGGCCCGTTAATCAGTTGAACATTATAGAAGGTTTAAAGTTTTCATAACAGTAATTTTATTTGTTTTTTGTATAAAAATAATATTTTGAAATCTTTAAAGGACTTTTTTATAAAACTGTGTGGAGGAGAGTTGTTAATTTAGCTGTGATTATGAACATGATTAATAAATAACTATAATTTAATTTTTTTAGTAATTGTGTTATGAGAGCTATTCTGCATGTACGACTTTTTTGCGCAATATAATTTCAATGTCGTTTATTGCCATATTTTTTGTTGTTGTCTTTTTAGGTTCCTAAAATAATATTTTTAGTATCTTAACTTCCGTTGTCTACTTATAACAAATGTTATTGGGTTTAGGGGGAATGAAAGTATTAGAACAAAGGAGAACTAAAAATTAGATTTCATTACAAACACTCAATTTAAATATATTGATAGAAAATGCATCTAGGACTAAAAATATACCACGAAACCAAACAGGTAGAGGTCAGCCATTAATGAATAAAGCAAGCTACTAATGGAGCGCAACAATAAGTTACACCTTTGTTTAATAATAATTAATGTTTCTATAGAAGCGTTATTTTTAAATTTCTGTGCCTCAAAATGGAAAAAAATCTCAGATGTCCTTCGATCATCATCTTAATCATCTTAACAGAATATTTAACAAGAATTCAAGACGACTTAAAAAAAGTATGTATTCTTTGTATTTTAGAAACTGAAAATAACAAATTCTTAAAAGTGTCATAAAAGACAAAGCTTTCAATAAACCCATTTTGTAGGGTGCTTGCTTAATTAATCGGTTAAATGTTTAAGTTCTTCTTTACTGCCTGTTATTATTGCTTTATTAATTATCAGCATAAGGTACGTAAAAATGTTGTGAGATTTGTATTTAAGCATTGAAGGTCGTAACTTTTTAATGAAATTTTAAAAATAGCATTTAATAATATATAAGGGACTGTCCATCGTATTGTTTCATTTCTTATCAAACATAGAATCTTTCATTAGACTACATGCTTCTAATTACGAAGTCTGAACTAGAATTTTCGGTAGGCCTACAAACATTAGAGGGACTTACTATCTTTCTGGAATTTTCAACACTTACATAAGTTACTGTGTTTGTAGTCTTATCCTGCTTTAGAGTTAACTCATTGTTTTGGGAATTTATAAATCTAGACTGTAAATATTGGCAAAAGAGTATAAGTAAATTACACTGTGTTTAAACATACCTCTTCTGAAAAATATTTTTTTTGACTCATACTCTTTTGCCTTAACAGTCCAGAAGAAGATTGTCAAGGCAAGAGAGTATAAGTAAAAAATCTGATGTGAAAGTCACATAACTTCCTCTGCCCAAATAAAAGTTTGCAGCATTTACGCTAATTATGCTATAAATATCTTATAGCCCCTTCTTTGAATGTTGCAACTAAAAACGCAGGCTATGGGAAAAAACAAGTGACTGCAAACGTTTATTGAACTTTCCGCTGTTAAGAAAAATTTCCGAAATTTATCAAATATTCCCCTCAGATATTTCTTTGCTGTAAGCAGGGCCAACGGTACATTTTTCTCACTTGACGTGCTTAGCCTATATAGAATAAAATGCCTTAAATGTCCGCGTATTGAGTTGTTCACCAGGCAAGTTGGTAGGTTACAACCACCCTTCAGAGAATGTTTTTGAAATGGTATAAGTAATCCATGTACAAAATTTAAAGGAAATTGTTAGAGCCGTTTATGAGAAAATAGCCAAAAACAAAATGTTCTTCATGTAAAGTCCCCTTAAATATAAGAGAAGGTTGTCGCCAATCTTCACAGCCTCAGAAGGTACCTAACCCAAATACAAGATTTTGTTTTCGTACGATTTACAAGAAGCCGTATTGCAAAAAGCTCGTATTCACAGTGTGGGTTGCTTATAACTACCCTTCAGAGAATTTGTTCGAAAAAATGTTTCAAATAAAAGTTTTAGCTCTTGGTACAAGCAATCCATGCGCAAAATTTAAAGAAAATCGTTAGAGCCGTTTTCGAGAAAATCGCGAAAAACGAAAATTTCTTCATGTAAAGTCCCCTTAAAAATAAGGGAAATTTGTTGCCAATCTTCAAATCACATCTTCAGAAGGTACCTGACCCAAATACGAAATTTTGTTTTCATACGATTCCCCGTTTCGGAGCTAGCCTGTTCACAAACTTCCACACAGACAGACACACACACACACAGCACACAGACATGTTTCCAAAAATAGTATTTTTGGATTCAGGGGGCCTTGAAACGTGTATATATGCTAAAAACTCAACTTCGAATTTTGGGGTCGAAAACAATACTTCCTCTACCTATAGTACCTATGGTACGGGCAGAGGAAGTAAAAAAGGAAATTTAATGAGGTAATGAGTAAATAAAAGTCTCTCCTGAAAAAGAGTTTTGACTTATATACTTTTGCCTTAACAGTATAGAAATATAGTGTATCTTTATTGATCTTCAAGTTACTGATTGGTGTTGGTTAATTGGTTACTGGTTCAGGATTTAGACCAAATGGCAATAGAGCAATAATTCTCATAAATTAGATATTATTTCAAATTAGACATTTTGTCCTTAGGCGAATAGACCGTGGATCATGGTGATATAGATCAGTTTTCCTATTTTGTGCTCTACGTATTTTTGAAAATTGAATCATTAGAGAGGGGGGAATCCTGTTAGGATAGCTGCCTTAAATTAAGAGTGCCAATAGGACACACCCAAAAAAAATAATTCTAAGAATTATATATTTTTTAAGTTGAGAAGTTTTTCCTAATTTTAAATTTTCATATATTTTTATATTGAATTTTAAAGCAGATATCAATACTTCCTTTCTATTTATTAAAAAAAGATAGCAATGCATTATTAAGATTTGTAGCTACGAAATGTTACTTAATACAATGGAATGAGTGATAACGTGATAAGATTATCGCTCAAATTCGAACATAAACTATTATTTACAGATCATAAATTGCCCAGAATATTAAATGTATTAACTAAATTAGAAATGCAGTTCTGTAGGTTTTCTTTAATAGTAAACTTAGATTAGATAATACAGTATATCTAAATTATCTACGACAGAGTATAAATAATTTCAATAAGTAGGATTACGGGCAGACCGCCGGGGGGTCTTGTAGTTAGCGTCGCTAACTGCAGATCCATTGGTCCGGGTTCGATCCCTGATACCTCCTCAGATTTTGATGGGGTAGGAAGGTTTGGAACGGGGTGCACTCAGCCTCGTGATTCAAATTGAGAATCTGCTTGATAAAGAAATAGCGGCTCCGGTCAAGAAAACTACCATTAACGGCCGAGGGTGTCGGCATGCTGACTACATGGCCTTCAATCCTGCCATCTGCCTATGGTAGATGATGCAGCGGTCGGGTGGTAGGCCTAATCCCTAAAGGGATGTAGCGTCACAGGGTTTAGTTAGGATTACGGGAAAATACAATAATTAGTCACACGATTATATTATAATGTACCATTGGTTCACTTTTTAGGAAAGAAACCCTCAAGTCTGATGCACTTGCTGTGATTAGGAAAAAGACGCAGATAGGTTAGCTTATCGGTACTGGTTGTAGGAAGTTGGAGATTCATCTTGATATCATGAACGATAAATGGATTAAAACAATATCGTATACAAAAATAATGTTTACTCTATGTACAATTTTGGGACGTATTCAGAGTAAGCTATATTCAGAATATTAAAGCGTGTTTCATTATAATATCTCAGTTTAGCCCCCTTTTGAGGACAGTGCAAAGCTTTACATTAAACTAGAGTAATGAAAGTTATATAAAGACCCACGTGGAAGTAATGAAGGCCTGGCGAGCTGATACCAATACACGTTGATTAAAATTGCGTTAAAAACAAATTGTTAAAGTTATTGGGGTTGCGTTATTATTGCAAACCAATTCACACTTCAATTTAATAAAATGACAAATAAAACACGAAGCCTGGCTCTATTATGGTGTTTATTGATTGTGAAAGCGCGCGCAAATTGCAAAGTTATTCATTGTGAATCTCATGGCTATGTTGGAATGATAATTCTTTCACACCGGCTATATTGTTACTGGTAAACTTTCGGCCTTGCTTCTTTCGCAATTGTTTCCCAATCGTAATAACTAGCATTTTGAAGGAAGAATGTTGACTTGTAACCACAGTGGTCAATGGAAAAAGTAACTAAATAAAATAAAATCAGGTAAACTGATATTGCCAGAATGCTTTTGTTTAATCAGTGATAATCGCAATTATGATATGCAGAAAAGAGTTATTTTTGTAATCTATCTCCGAGTTAAGCTCCAGATCGATTCATTAAGCACGGCTTGCGGAAGAACAAAGGTCTAAAGTCTGATAACCTTAATTCATACTCGTATACACTGATATAAGAAATTCTTAAAATATGTCAACATTTCACAAAATCCACTGGCAAAGAACTCCGCTTTATGTTCGTAGGCCTAATTATTTCACAGTAATATACGTTTTGTATATAACAGTATTCATGTACTACTCATTTCAACTTGATCAACGAAATAAACATCTGACTGCATTGGAGTCAAGGCCCTCAATGATTTGAAACGCGGCATTATAGTTTAGACATGATTTCCCATTTAAAAAGCATGTGACCTTTTATTACTCGTTAGTCCGGTACCGGTCAATCGAATTTGTCCAAAATAAATAGGCTTCTAGTCATGGACATTATAAATGTGTATACCAAGTTTCATGAAAATCCGATAAAGTGTGTTTGAGTTATCGCGCGTACAGACACACGGATGAACAGACTGACGGACAGACATTTTCCCGTCCCACCCACAATCTCATAAAGTACCATAGTGGCACTTAAGAAATATGGAATGCAATCGATAAAGATACTTACCAATATTTTACGCACTGTAATAATTGTTCAAAACGCAATCTCTGCAAATGTCCAAAATCAAAATAATTAAAATATTTAGATATTAGGCCTATATATTATGAAAATATGCGTTTGTAAAATCTTATTAATTTCTTGATTTCAAAATATTACGAAAAACCATATATAATTTGGGTTAAATAAAACATTTTATGCCAAAAACAGCGATAAGATTAATATATTTAAGCCTAGGTCTAATTCAGTTCATTTTTGCAATACGAAGTTATAGGATGGGAAGGGCTAACACAAACATCACTACATAATGTAGGTATATTTAAACAAAAATGCAACTTAAAAAGTCACATAACTTCTTGTAGTAACATTTCTTATGCAAAATAATTTCCAAAAGCTAATGAATTTATTTTGACAATTTAATTTATTAATAATGTCATATATTTGGACTTCAGAAGCCGGGCATACAAATATAAGACTGTATCTTACAGTTACAGTTACAGTTACAGTTTGACTGGTATCTTACAAATACGAATACGAATACAAATACGAATGTTGGTTCCTATTTTGAATCGTTCCAGATAATGCCCAAGTTATTAATATTCTGTTAGTATAAAATTGGTTCCGTGTAATTTCACTTTAGCCACTCAGTATTCCAACTGTCAGTGCGTGGCTACGCATAAAACGCATCCCAACGATTATACTTTTTCGGTCTAAAGCGCACATATAATAATAATAATAATAATAATAATAATAATAATAATAATAATTTTATTGCATCTGTAGTTATGCATTGTATAGATAAACACTGTCAGGCGAAATAAGGTTACAGTGACTGCAATAATCATGTATGTAAAAATCCTTAAAAGAATACGTCTTCTCATACAAATACTCTTTCAGTTTAAGTTTAAAACACCTGAGATTTTGCACATTTAAAATACTGGCTGGTATATTATTTATAACTTGACTAACAATGTAAACTGGTGATTTAGTGTACCTAAAATTTCGATATTTAAAAATAAATAAATAAATAAAAATAATACAGAAAACATATCGAAAATATTGAAACAGTTTTGTTTGTCTTTAATGTGTCTGTGCAAAACAAGATGCCGTGTGATTGTTCGGTGGAACCGAAAGGCCTAGGCACAGAAACGTCCTAAGTTGAGAATGAAGGTACTGCATAATTATTTTATTAATCAAGCTCAACGGAACAGAATAACTTTATTTTAATCACTTTATAGGCTACCTTCAAAAGTTTGATGCAAAATATTCACGAGATGAACATACACTCTTTTTTTAATGTAGACATAACTAGAATATAATTGTAATTAGTAGGAAGTAGCTACTGAGACATACGGAATATGTTTGTCTGTGATGGGATATAAACATTTGAATGTGTTGATTTGAAATAGTACTATGATCTCCCCTCCAGATGACAGCATGCTCTATCCACACTTTTCATCAATAATCTTTCCCTCAGGCTTCCTATAACCCGCTGTCGTCTGCACCAGTGCCAAATAAAATTTAATTATACTCGGCACAGATTGTGTAAGTTTCCTCATTTTGATTCCCCTCCCTGCTCTCTCGCCTTAATCCACTCGCATCCTTCTTCCTTCCTTCTTACTCATTCTTTTAGCCAAGATGGCGCCCGGGTATTACTATGAATAGACAATCGTATTATCTGAAACTCCTCTCTCGCTATTTCCACAGCCTTCTATATGCGTATGGTTATACCTTGATGCATTAAACATGAGACGATCTGCTGGCGCTATTCCACTCGTTCAACCCCACACTCCCATCTACCCCCACCCCTAAAAATTCCACCACTTTTTTTTAGAGGAAAAGTCGTTATCATAAAATTGATTTCGACTGTGCGAAAAATACGATTGAGACGGCATAAAACAGATGAAAATTGAGGTTATATTCGAGAGTGGGTTTCAAAGAAATGAGGATGGGATATTGAGATGTTGAAATTATCTCACGAAGTGTTAAGATGGAATTTGCAAACCTTAATGAGAAAGAGGAACCAGTACGACTTCACTCAACGAAATAATTGAATTTCGAAAACTTTCAAAATTATAAGATTACCAATTTTATTAGACTAAGGGGACTTTCTTAGAGATTTGTTTCTTTTTTCTTCATTTCCTTCAAAATCCTATCTAACTTCTGGAAATGAATGTTGTTCATTCGGGTATTCGTATTATTACTAAACTGACCTTCATTTCAATAAGGCCTATGCGTTTCTTAGGTCATATTTAATGTAAATTTTCTTTCAGTGCTTTACATCATAAAGAAGTGCAAGTGTCCAACATATCACATGTGATTAAATTGTGTTATCTCAAAACCCTGTGCTCTATAGAATTATGCATAGGCTGCCACTACACCTAGCATTCCATTACCTTATCATCCTACCATATCTTGGACACACGTTCTCAGCTCCATCCCTTATTATCCTTCAGTATAGAACTTCACACTATTCGTATTCCTTTACAGCAACAGCTATTTGCTTCTGGAACTCATTGCCTAGCTATCTTAGGAGCTTCAAAAAAATATAACAGTCGAAGCTCAATTTAATAAAGTAGTATAGGAACACTTACGTGGTTAAGAGTGATGTTAAAAAGTAATTATTTTAGAATTTTTTCATCACTCAATGTCGATACTGTATTCTTCTATTTCAATTTAACGCTCTTTAGGAGTAGCTCCCCTAATGAGTGCACCAGAGCTTCCCTGCGATCAGCAGGAGGCCTTTTCAAGATTTCAGTTTCAGTTTCAGTTTATTATTAGCTGTAGATTCCTTAAGAATTTCAGCTTCGTCAATTTCATATATTATTTAGTTTTATGTTCTTTTGTATTTAAGGCCTACGCTATTGTTATTAATTTGCATAATTTAAAAAAGTTCATGTATTCCCTGGCTGAGTGGTAGAGAAGGCTAAATAATAAAATAAAATAAATTGAATAAAAATAGATTTAATAAAAGGAAAGATTTATTTGTCTGTCTGTCTATTTGCCATGCCCAGCCTGATCTAGGACATTCAGAGATCTGACATTTTTAGTGTAGTTGAACTGAAGGATGTCCGAATGCACCTCGAAACCGGATTTTTAATTTTAGTTTTTGCTGTCGAGTTATGAGCGAAAAACTAGCAGAAAACGTGATTTTTTTTTTACGCTATCGATGCATGAGTTTTTGCCATTACATTTCAACTGTGAAATTAATTTCAGTAGGCCTTATTCTGCTGCCATAGCAGCTGGGAAAGGAAGAGCATCGCTAAAATAGATTTTTTCAACATAACACATGGAATTGTTGATTGCTTTGATTTTATTAGCCCGCTCTGCTTGATTCATTGTTTATAACGTTAGGCTACGGCACGCAAAGATCTGAATATTGTTTCGTAGTTGGTGGGAATGCCCAGGCGGCTTGGGTCGCTTAAATCCTAAAAGGGAGAGGTAAAGCTAAGAGAAAGAAAGAAAGAAAGAAAGAAAGAAAGAAAGAAAGAAAGAAAGATGGTGGGAAGGGGGATAATGAATGTAGGCCTAAACGAAAAAAATTGAATGATTTGAAGGAAAGTCACTATGCGGGGTTTTTTTTTTTTGGAGGGGGGGGGCAGGGAATTCTAATCTGGGTCTTTTCTCTCCTCCGGGCGACGCATTCTAATCGTGAAATAGGCCTACACCTCGAAGCCGGATTTTTAGCTTTTTAATTATTTTATTTATTTATTTTAAAATTACATAAATACATACATAATATATAAATACCTGAAACCCCGAAAGAGCAGGAGCTAGTGCCCGGGGCCAGTTTCATGCTTATATTTACACGTGTTATACTATTTAAATATAATCTTAACCTAAAATTATTCTAAAACTAAACGACAAAATATTGTGAAAAGATAAAACCTGAGGGTAAGACATGACTCAAATGATATAAAAATAATTATAATAATGAAAAATAAATTATTATCTAAGTAGTAGGTACCAAAATATAAAACCTATTTTTAAAGGGATGAAAATCTAAGTTATATGAGTTTTTTAACTTTGGATGTAAAGACTTCATAACTACATTTGGCTAAAACTGGATGAAATGTGATTTTAGAATTATAGGCCTACAGACGAGGACCGAAACTAGAGCTATGCGATAGACCAGCAGAAGTGAAATATTTGGGTTCTACTAACCTACTACTTTTATTTCGCGTAGTGCTTTGTTCAATTATTAAGCGTTTTTATTGTTTATGAATGATTTGCGTGCGTTATGAATATAATATTTTAATTATGTCATGTTGAATAATTTTTTTTTTAAATCTGGCGATTGAATGAAAAAAATGCGAGCAAAGCCGCGGGTACCTGCTAGTAAAAGAATAGTTAACTGAACTGCTATTTTAAGCCATAAAATAACGTTTCAGCCGTGGATTAGTCGAATAATTCATAATAAAATTAATCTGATTCATATAAAATCGGACAGCAAAAATGTAATGAACTTATTGCCCTGCAAGTGTGTATTTTATTAATAAAGGGAAGGAAGATCATTGTATCTTGTTGGTAGGATTATGCCAAGCATCTGTTACATGTTAATATTGCCTTCTTTAATTGAATGCATGATAATATCGCTACTTCACCCCATGTAGACAGCCTCTCTCCCCAGCTTGAAGACATGAGATATATTATTACATTTCACTAGCATCTGTGTGTATCCCCCCCCCCAGTCAAGATGGCGACTGAAAGACTGACCACGCGTGTGTCCGTTCTCACGAGTGTCCGGTGTTGTTGTGATTACAACAATGTATCACTGCTTTGTTTAACCATACCATTCATGCATGCCTCCGTTATTCTCCCTGCAGATTCTGTTACTGACGAGTCAGCAAGCATTTCTGCACCGTTCTTACTGTAGTGTTGTCAACCTCTCAGTTGATAAAACCTCCATGAAATAAATTTCCCTACTTTTTTAAAAATTCAGCTGTGTTTTTACTCCATTTAGCTGCGAGGCCATATCAGGAGTTCGGGATGTGTGTCTATACAGTAGGGTGGACCATGGAACTATTTATTATTGATTATTGATTAATATCAGTTCAAATTTACTCCATTAAATACACCGACAATAGAAACAATTGACAAGCAATAGTTCCATGGCCTACAGTACTGTACAGACACAGATCCCGAACTCTTGATATAGCCTCGAAGCTAAAAGGAGTATAAACACAACTGAAATAAAGAAAAAAAGTCTTTCAGTGTCAGATTTAATAGTGTACTAAATAGTTCAGTTTGTGTGTTTGAATAAGCGATTTTTGACGCTAAAACGTCAAGAGTGAATGCCTCGTAGCCAGTCATCTATCGGAAAAGACAAGAACTACTAACAACTGATAGCCGAGTCGTTTGCTTCATTAAATTATGAGGTACTAGCATGTGCCCGCGGCTTCGCCCGCGATAATTATTTCAAAAATTAAAAATTAAGAGCATAATAGTTAAATCATTATATTTATTAACACCTAAATAACGTGGACTACATACCACGATTAGATAGAGTCGCCTGGTAAAAGCGACCTCAGATTCGAAGTCCTTGGCCCAGAAAACCCCTGTATAGTGAGTTTCGTCCAAATAATACAATGTTTGACCATATTTAGGGCTTACAACATTCAAGCGGTCGCGAAAGTTTCATTTCCAAGGTATGACAAAAATAGACAAAGCCAACTGTAATTGTCAAACTTCCATTTAATTTAATTCCAAACCCATCTGAAACCCACTGGCAACAATATGTTTTAATGTCAAATGTGATTCGGATTCGATAATTCTGTGTAAGAAGGGATTAAGTATTCTCAAAACATTTGATTTTTGGCATTTAAAATCAGAATTTTTCAAAATCCTTTCTTAGTGAGCACCTACATTATGAAACGAAGGTACTGTCAAAATTCCAAGTCTCTACCTGTTATAGTTTAGGCTGTACGTTGATTCCTGTCAGTCAGGACAAAGCCTTTTATATACAGTATATAGAGATTCTAAAAGCTCAAAACTTAATTATGGTCGAATGAAAATAGTCGTTTACAAATTGCCTGTAATGGTAATTAAAGCTCGTTTCATACACATACTCTTATCCTAATAAAGGCCATTACAGGCTCGTTACATAATGTACTAATTTAAACGTGGAAAAGCAATTACTTGTAAGAAGTCGCAGGTTGCGCGCCTGTAAGACCCGCTAGGCAACACGCAATACACATGTGCTGAAGAAGTGCTCGCCCCTGCACGGGGCACTCGCTATGACGTGTATTATACGTTGTTATACAAGTAATGGAATCCTTTGAAAACCAATACATTTGTCTAGTATACCCGTAAGAAAAAGAGCTCTCTATAGACTTTATTATGGTAACGTACAGTGTTTGAAAAATCATTGTGGTTTGTGAAAGTTGAAACATCTGTCCATGAGTTCAAAATAATAAATGCCTTGTTTTAAAGAAACAGAAGCAATTTTTACCCTTTACCGGATATAGTAAGGGTAATTTAAATCACGGAGGATGAAATGGGGGAGGAAAGACATATCTAAAATATTGACTGGGAGAACCGAAGGGAAGAGACCACTTGGAAGACTAGACGTAGATGGCAGGACAATATTAGAATACATTTAAGGGAAGTAGGATTTGCGAGGGAAGATTGGATGGATCTAGCAGAGAATAGGGTTGAATAACGGGCTCTTGTAAGCGCGGCAATGAACCTCCGGGTTCCATAAAATAGATGATATTCCTTTAACTTGCTTATGAATTGTCTATAGCCATTGAGTAAGTAAGTAAGTGATAATAATAATGAAAGTTATAGTCCTTCGGTACTGAAACAGTGTTTATAACAAAATTGTCATTTGAATTATTGAGGGATGATAAACTGTCGGATATGTTAAGGTAGGCCTTTTTAGGTAGGTTTCGAAGAAAAATCTATCTATTGCAATCGGTACCATGTCATGATTTTCGAAAAATTCTTTCATATATAGTATGAAACCACCGCCCGTTCAAAAAAAATGTGATATAGGCCTATATATATCTTTACACGCTAGCGGACGTAATTTGAAGATATTTGAACCAAATTTTATTATGTTATTTCTAGGCCCAATAGTTCGGACAAGTTCGTTAATGAGCAAAATTGGCCCAGGGGGATCGGGGGAGGGGATTGCAATTTTGAAAAATTTATATCTCGGCCTCTATGAAGTATAGAGGGAAAATTTGTTTGAATAAATTAGAGTACTCCCTATGGTGTTTACCGTGACACCAACGATTCAGGGGTTTTGGGGGTACGAGTGGGGGTGGGGGATGGAAATTCAAAATTTTTGAAACCACGTCTTGTGGGGTATCGTTGAAATGCTAAGAACGAAACAGCTATGTGTCTGCGATACTAGAAAATATGCGATTTCATGAAATTAATAGCCCTAATCACCATCATCAAATCATTATCATCATCATAATCATCACCATCGTTGTTTTAATTTGTTCTCTAATTAAATAAACGTGAACGTTTTATTCTATGTGAATTGTGCGACATGATAAGAGACAGCTGTGGGGAGCAGGGCTAACATTCTAATCCGCAGCACATGTCCTCTTAACAGTGCAAATATTTAGCGAAGTGTGTCGGGTTACCAGCGCAACTATGTCCAAACACTCCGCAATTAGCGATCACTCGAACTTCGCTACAACAGTTAAGTTAGGGGAGGGGTCCCCTGAATTCACAAGATCATTATCAAGGTTCACACAACTCCATAACATTCACTGTAACGCATAAAATATTTTCCCCAATGCAGGAATGTTATAGTTCTTGGTATTAATTTTGAAATTTTCTTCATAAGAAAATATTGCGGGGGGAGAGAGAGAGAGAGAGAGAGCGCAAGAGAGAGAGAGCGCGAGAGAGAGAGAGAGCGAGAGAGAGCGAGAGAGAGCGAGAGAGAGAGCGAGAGAGAGAGCGAGAGAGAGAGCGAGAGAGAGAGAGATTAATTGATTTTATTTTGATTGCAAGCGCGAAACTTAAAAGTTCCTTTTAGGCATACAATCCGCTAACAATGACAGATAAAATTACAATTGACTTACTTGTTTACTCAATAGCAATAGGTAATTCCTAAGCAAGCTAAAGGAATATTACCTATTTTATGGAACCCGATGGTCCGTTGCCGCGCTTACCTGAGCCCAACATTCAACCCTATACTGTGCTAACTCCATCCAACCATCCCTCTCAAATCCTACTTCTTTTAAATCTATCCAGATATTGTCCTCCCACCTACGTCTAGGTCTTCCAAGTGGTCTTTTTCCTTCTCTTGGAGGTTTGACGTGAGATTAACAACCCCTCACAGTAAAAAAAAAAATAGTGTTAAGAAATGCTTACCTGATTTATGGATCCTGTCAGTGTAAAATTTTCCGGAGGTAAAATTACAATTGACAAATTATAAATAAAATAATAATTACAGACACATTGTTAATACAAATGCTGAAAATTAAACATAAACCTTAACCCAATGTAGAGAAAGAGAGGGGGAGTGAAAAAACAGGTTAACCGCTCTGGCGCAGGGGATGCATCCGCCCCCTTCGGGACCGGGACCGGATTCGATTCCTGTCGGGACACGTTATCTAGATAAGGGCTTTCCTCGCCTTTAAGACGAATGTGGAGTAATTTTAGGCCCTTCAATTCCCCGGACATCATCTGGCTGTCATTATCACCTTCATCTCATTCGCGTCTTTTTTGGAATGAGTGTTTGCGCGATTGGTGTACCTCGTCCTATGTGTTCGTGTTGTCTCGGAGGTTGGCCCGGCATTGGGCTGATCACTCATCAGGGCAGGCCCTCCATGCCCTTGTCTGTCAAAAAAGTTCGTTTATGATTCCTCTCCCGACAGGTCACGGTCGTGTAAGGCCCTGACGGCGTTTCATTGCCCCTACAACTGGAGAGGTGAATCTAAGAGAAAGATTCGGGGATATAAGAAATTTACCTACCTTCACTCAAAAATTTCATCGAATAAATATAGACAAAACAGTTACAGTTCTTGCAGTTATAGAATAAAGGTGAGATAATTCATGAACGAATTTTATTACAGTTATAACTAAATATTTCCATGGTTTTGAACACCAACTATTATTGAAGTTCATATCCTTAGTAATGAAATCCTTAGTAGGGTCACGTAAACTTTTACATGAAATTAAAAAAAAAAAAATAGTACACGACACTAGGAGTAGGCCTATTATTTCAGACTGAAAAGCAAAGGTAGTACAGTAATGATATGACTGGGTGTAATCTAGAGGGGTAAGGGCTATGCAGATATTCAAAGTTGGAACACAGTACCCATCATATTCGTCGATCATTAATTCAAGTAAGTGAAACATCAGTTGACATAAAAATCCATTTATAATTAAGTTAGCCTACACCCTTAAAATCTGCCACTCTAGGTAGTAGCCTAGTCCGCCTGGGCTTAAATACGCCCTAAGTGCGATAAAATGAAAGTGATAAAAATAAAATCAGGTAAACTGATGTAAAAAAGTGCCAGTATGTTTTTGTTTAATCAGTTATGACTGCAATTATGATATGCAGAATATGTTTTTTTTTTAAATTGATTTCCAAGTTAAGCTCCAGATTTATTCATTAAGCAGGGCTTACGGAAGAAGAAAGGTCTACCATCTCGGCCACCTGGGTCATTTTAACGGTCTAGTTAGATAAGCGCATGTAAAACAATCGTGTTTTTAGTCATAGCTACCTGTATTTTAATTTCCAAGGCCTTATAAGATCACAGTAAAACAATAGGCTATGTTGTCAAGATAACTGATTTTCATTTTTTTTATAAATTCTTTCGATTACGTATATTGCCATAAAATAGGCACTAAATTGAGCATTACTCCGAAACAGGTCAACCGATTTTATCCATTATGAATAGACGTCTTCCCACGGACATTGTAAATGTGTATACCAAGTTTCATAAAAATCCGGTAAAGCGTATTTGAGTTACCGCGTCGTTAAAATATACACTAAATTGGGTTTTACTCCGGTACCGGTCAACAGATTAGGTTCAAATTCAATAGGGCACTTCTCATGGACGTCATAAATGGGTATACCAAGTTTCATGGAAATCCGTTACAGCGTATTTGAGTGATGGCGCTTTTCTATGAGAAAGGCGCCATAATCTATTAAAATAGGCACTAAATTGGGCATTACTCCGGTACCGGTGAACCGATTTGGTTCAATATCAATAGGGTTCTTCCCATCGACATTATGAATGTTTATACCAAGTTTCATGAAAATCCGAAAAAGCGTACTTGAGTTATGGTGCGTACAGACGCACGGACAGACAGACAGACAGACGGACAGACATTTTTTCGTCCCCCACACAATCTCATAAAGTACCATACTGGCACTTAATAAAAGTGATAAAATTATGACGACAGACACTTGGGATTGGTTGAAATTCTACATATTCTTACATTGGATTGGTCACTGATTCATGAGCTAATTAGTCAAAATAATCTTCTTGCCATCACGTATATACTGATATAGCTTATGTTACTCTTATGGATATGTGTTATAGAGGGTGTTAATGAATAACACCGAAATATTTTACCTGTGTATAGAGGGGACATAGACAAGCAACTTTTATTAGGAAACGTTTGCTCTATGGATTCAATTTTTCCTGTTACAGCATAAAATCTCCCAGGCCACGGCCCGCCACTGACTTCTTACATTTGGAGAAAAAAAAATGCAAAACAAAGGAACTTCGTTGTTAACAGTGGAGTTATGAATAAAAAAAACTAATGCAGTGGCGGCCAGTCATGTGATTAGTCTGTAAATTTTGAAGATTATGAAAACACTAAACTATGATATAAACTAAACTCCGTGGCGCTACATCCCTGGAGGGACTTGGCCTACCACCCGACCGCTGCGTCATCTCCCGTAGGCAGATGGCAGGATTGGGGGGCATGTGGTCAGCATGCCGACACCCACGGCCGTTATTGGTGGTTTTCATGACCGGAACTATGATATAGCTGTTGATGAATGATTAAGAATCGGGTTTTTATCGATCACTAAGAAGGCATGAAGACAATTTCATGAAAATTTTAACCCTATTTCGCTTCATTATTGACTTATGAGCACCAAATTGTAATGACTTCAATGTCCTGTAGCATACACATTTTACATCATAGAGCAAAAATCTCTTAACAAAAGTTGCTTGTCTATGTCCCCTCTATACAAAGGTAAAATATTTCGGTGTTATTCATTAACACCCTGTATATTAAGAAATGTGGAAGTACGACCTTAGTTCTCGTTAGTTTTCTCTCTCTTCTCTTTAGAATGCAATTTTAAATTATACTGCGGAAAGGAGGGGCAATTATACTATGTAATGGTAGGCCTAGTGAGAAATAAATCCTAACTATACCATACCTACACTCCTGTATAGTACAGTATTGTAATCTAAATACAGTTCTCGAAGATGAACTTCAAAGAAGCACAGACTTATTCATTTTTAATTAAAGTGTATGTATTTTAAAAGATATGGCTAGAACTCTATAGGCCTATGAGTATGAATTATAAATTAACTTTATGCACCACAGACCGCCTGGGTGGTCTCGTGGTTAGCGACGCTGGCTACGGATTCGCAGGCCTGGGTTCGATCGCCAGTACATCCCTGTATTTTCCAGAGTTCTGGAACGGGGTGCACTGAGCCTCGTGATTCAAACTGAGGAGCTACTTGATAGAGAAGTAGCGGCTCCGCCACAGGGACCATCATTAGCGGCCGTGGGTGTCGGCATGCTGACCACATCTGCCATTGGTAGATGATGCAGCGGTCAGGCCTAGTCCCTTCAGGAATGCAGAGCCAGGCGTTAGTTTTTTTGTCCATCAGAACTTGTTGACATATATAATTACCGTATGTCTCCATACTGAAATCTCACAACCTCTATAATATGATATTTTTTAAAAAAGCATTTTTGTTTTGAAACAGAATAAAACCTGATAGCTGTAAACCGATTTTGATGTTTACTTCACAATATCACTCTGTGACGCGGAATGTTGACAAATTGTCGCTCTCGACAAATGAATAAATTACATCGCCCATCTGCCCCACCCTCCATTCCGTATGATTCCTAAAAAATCTGAATTTTTCTCTATAATGCATATGTCATATTGCCATCAAATGTTTTGCAAAAATTCAGTTTACGTTATGTATATAAGAGATGATGATGATGAAAAACAAATAATTCACACCGATATTTTAGTAAGCATTTAGGCCTATTATTTCATGAGCTAGGCTTATAAAGATTCATGTTTACACAGATTACTAAGTAGGCCTACTATTAGTTCTGTGAAGAACCGTGCTCTTCATAGGTCTAAGTTAAAACATCCCCTCATGGATGCAAGAAATCAGTACAGGCTTGTACGAAAGTGAACTACAAGATACGGATTGGGCAACTCTCAACTTTAGGCACAGAAAGATGTTGTTAACAGTGTACTATGTAAATAAGTAAATATAGAAAATTGAAAAAAAAATGACAGACTCGTAAGAATTAAATTTCATATATATATTTTTTTTTTATTTCAGCTGTGTTTATACTCCATTTAGCTACATCAGGAGTTCCGGATCTGTATCTGTACAGTAGAGTAGGCCATGGAACTATTGCTTGTCAATTGTTTCTATTGTCGGTGTATTTAATTGAGTAAATTTCAACTGATATTAATTTAAATGGATATGATACAGGATGAAGTGGCGAGAATGATTCATGGCATGTAAATATCCAATTCGGCATTTGCCTTCGACTGGGGAAACCATGAAAAAATAAGTCAAATTGGCCAGCTACGGGATTTGAACCTGCGACCTCCCGAATGCGAGTCCAAGACGTTACCATCTCGGCCGCCTCGCTCGGTTTTAAAACCCTTAATTACTTCACAATACGTAATATATTGAGAGGAGGGTTACTTAGCTTTTCAAAGTTTTGTAAGTACCGTATGTAAATGATAAGCCTAATCATTGAGTTGATTGTTTTCTGTGCAGTCCGTTCCGTCACACCTCACTAATTTCGTGACGATTTTGAGCGTTACACAAGCTCTCGATTTACCCCCTACCGCGGCTAAAGACGTTTCACTTTAAAAAAAGTCGAAATGGCCAGCCACGGGATTTGAACCTGGGACCTCCCGAATGTGAGTCCATAAGCATTTATGTTCACTATGACGATACTGCAGATATCCACGGTCGTGTTTGTAGAGCAGAGCTTCCACGTGGCGAGCTGTAGAGGCATTTATATTCCGCACGTCATGTATTTTTATATTGGGAGCGAACAAGTTTCCAAGTCCCCGGGAAGATTAGATTGCAGGGGTTCTTATAGCTGTGTTCTGCTATAAAGGGTATTGCCTTCAAACAAGACGCAGGGTTCCGCCCACTATTGAAATACCGCGACCAAAAGCTGGGGAGTCTTTTCTCCAGACGCCATTGGTGGAGGAGCTATTATCGATGTTGTTAGCAAACCGCCCTCCACAACTTGTACAGCACAAGTACTCGACGCATGTCGGGTGTGAAACTGGAGATGCCAGCCAGAACTAAACCGCGTACACCGACAACACAGTTGTTATCACTCTGCTGTCTAGTTATGTGTACATGTTGTTACTGTACTTTGCCAGCAATTCCTTCCTTCTGTTTAATATACCTTTTTTATTAGATACAATCATTGCAGCAACTACTCATTGTCTTTTAATAACTCACATATAAAAAACAAGCTTAAAAGGCCGGCATCGCCCGGGCTTTGTATTTTGTAATTTGAAATTAACTTATGAAGGACTATTTTCAAACTCTAGGTCCTTATATAAAATGTATGTAGAATTGGAAATGAGGAAGAACGACTTATCACACTCAAATTATTCCCTCAGAAAACGCTCATAAAAGATGTAGAATTTTACACCCAATTGTTTCTACATACCAAGCCTGGGAGGGTTGAAATAAAAAGAAACATAAATTCCGGTAAAATAAGATTGTATTATCTTTACGAAAAATATTATTTCTGACTCTCATGTTACCATACAACCGTTTCGGGGCTGAAATTAAAAAGAAATTCAATATCACTTTCATACTTTCCTCTTCAAAATCCTGGGATATAATAATACATTGCGCGCATATAGGGCTAAAAATGATCCATTCTATTTTGTCTCCTTTTAGATACTTAGGGCCTATGATAAACATCCCTATTTCTCAACTAATACAAAGCTTACAGCTAAGAATAACGTATCAGTGGATAGGATTTTTTTTTACCGACTTCTGATATAGCATACTCGTTGGCACACACTGAAGCTGTTCCTGGAATACGACCTCTTATTCTACATCAAAATGTGAAGTGAGAAAATGATATACTCCATGTCCAGAGTAGAGAAAGTTATGTGATTGCGTGGATTTCATTTTTCATTAATAATTATTTTCACCAATGTATTACATCGATATCATCAGATAGCCCAGTATTATGTAGTTCCCAAAGCCCTATGTGAACACTGTAAACAATATGTAGGCCTACTGTTGTCATATGAACTGAATTGGATTTCATTCTTTTCAGTATAATATTCTCGGAAATTATATAATTTTCAAGGGAAGGAGTGGTTTGTTAGAATTTTAATCTTGACCGCGTTACTTTCCGAGCTTAACTGGGCATGTGTGCAAAGTTTCGTGCAAATTGGTCAAGAAATGTAGATTTGTATAGGGAACATACATACATAGGCTACATACATACCCACATACACACTTTCGATTTTATATATTAGAAGAAGAAAGACTGAAAGTGTGTATGCATGCATGTATGTATTGTACATATTATGTTCCCTATACAAATCTACATGCTTTGAGCAATTTGCACGGCATTTTGAACACGTACCCAACCCGAAATAAACTCGGGCAACATTAGAATTCAAACAAACCACCCCTTCCCTTGAAAAATTATATAAATTCCTGAAAATATTACATTGAATTCATCAAATGTAATTCATTTCTCGTGACAAAAACATAACTCCGAAGATATGAAGTTTACGACCAATATTTATGGGAACTTTTTGTCTTGCTTTGTTGCATATATTGGAACCTTTTTTCGGGACAACCTGTATATAGCAAATAGGCCCAAGTAGTATAGAAAAAGCATAGGCCTCGTAATATTGACAAAAATTGAACTAGAGATAATCCCAGGTAAACACGTTTCACGAAATTTAGAAGCTGATTTTTTTAAAATTATGTCTTGACTGTCTGTCTGTCTGAGTAGGAATATTCGGGTAAGCGGAGCAGTGTACAGTATACCGGTATATCGTTTTTCGCGATTTCATCGATAACGGCTCTAAGGATTTACTTTAAATTTTGTAGATGGGGTACTTAAAATTCTTTGAAGGGTAGTTATAAGCCACCCACTGTTTGTAGAAACTCAGTTTGACTGGTGAACAATAAAGCTATGCATCAGGTTCAAACAACTCAATATGTAATGGGCTCTTTGCGATATGACACCTTATTCTATATCTGAACATGAAGTTAAAAAGATAGGCCATGGTAGAGTAAAGAAAGTTACGTGAGTGCATTTAATCAGATTTTATTTGGGTTATGTATCCTTCGGATTTGGGCAGAGGAAACTGCCACTTATACGATAGTAAAATCATAATTATTGGGAAAAATGTCTGGTAATTTCTCCAATAAGAATTTTTGGAATTGTGGTTTTATTGCTATCTTGTATTAGTGGTGAACAGGGGGAAGACGCAATCCTGCTTTTAATATTACTTGATTTGTGGAATATTTATTGTTTTAATAAGCACACACACACACATATATATACAGTATATATACATGGGACTTTCAATAAATGTAGGCCTATCACTTAAGTCCTCTTAAATGCCTTTCTAAAACTCGATATTTCATTCCAAAATTTAATTTCGTTAAAAAATTCACACTAAATAATGAAAATTTCGCGAATACATAACATTTATTATTTTATCCCTAATGTAGGGTATTGGTATGTAGATAGCTTGTTGTAATATTTATGCGTAATTGTTTGTAGGGGTACGCCGTAGCGTAGTGGTTGAGGCGCTGCGCTAAAAACCGGAAGGTCGCGGGTTCAATTCCCGATGAGGTCGTTGGAGTTTTTCGATTGGCCTAATCCTTCTGTTGGCACTATGGCCCTGGGGTCGACTCAACCCCTAACAGAAATGAGTATCAGGATCAACCCTGGGGGTAAAGGCGGCCGGTGCGTAAGGCTGACAACCTTACCACCTTTCACGTGCCGGATGTCCAAAATCTGGGAGCCTCAACTTCCTGGAACCCTCTGGGCCTCCATGGCCTATATAGGGATCACCTAAGAAAAATTGTATATGTATAGTTTCTCATCGTATGTATAGTGTGTAAAACTACCATATTTCGGCCTAGAAGTGTTTGAAAACAAATTAATGGTACCTACAGTAATAACCACAATTCGCGAATCCGTCACTCACGAAAAGTAGATAGGCCTATCCCTTAGTATCTGAAATGGAGAAAATGTGGATTGCCTGGTTTTTTTTTAATGGAGTGAGAAGTGGAGAATTATTGCAACCGTTGATGCCATGTGTTACACTCCTCTGGAGCGAGTGCCAGATACGGAACATTTCCAATACTAGGATTGATTCTCTTCGGAATCCAGCACTTGGCGTGATTTATACTTCAGGAGTGTGTAGAACAAACAATGCGTCCGTAATTGTTACAATAATTTCTCTGTTTTAAAACTCTTGAAATAAGGAACTGATTGAAATGGAGGTTCACCGAGAAGTCTGTGGAATTCGTAATAGTATATTGGGATACAAGTGCCGTAAGCGATGCATACGGATCGAGGAAAGAGTTTGAAAAAACGAGGCGCTCGCGTAGATTTTTCTTCGAAATCTACCTAAAAAGGCCTACCTTATCATATCCGGCAGTTTATCATCCCTCAATAATTCAAATGACAATTTTGTTATAAACATTGTTTCAGTACCGAAAGACTATAACTTTTATTATTATTATTACTTACTTACTTACTTACTCAATGGCTGTAGACAATTCATAAGCATATTGTCCTGCCATCTACGTCTAGGTCTTCCAAGTGTTTTCTTCCCTTCGGTTCTCCCAGTCAATATTTTAGATATATCTTTCCTCCCCCATTTCATCCTCCGTGATTTAATTACCCTTACTATATCCGGTGAAGAGTGAAAAATGCATCTGTTTCTTGAAAAAGACATTTAATATTTTGAACTCATGTACAGATGTTTCAACTTTCACAAACCACAATGATTTTTTAAACACTGTATGTTACCGTAATAAAGTCTATAGAGAGCTCATTTTCTTACGGGTATACTAGACAAATGTGTTGGTTTTCAAAGGATTCCATTACTTGTATAACAACGTATAATACACGGCATAGCGTGTGCCCCGTGCAGGGGCGAGCACTTCTTCAGCACATGTGTATTGCGTTTTGCCTAGCGGGTCTTACAGGCGCGCAACTTGCGATTTCTTGCAAGTCATTGCTTTCTACGTTTAAATTAGTACATTATGTAACGAGCCTGTAATGGCCTTTATTAGGATAAGAGTATGTGTATGAAACGAGCTTTAATTACCATTACAGGCAATTTGTAAACGACTATTTTCATTCGATCAAAATTAAGTTTTGAGTTTTTAGAATACCTCGTAATTCAATGAAGCAAACGACTCTTGGCTATCAGTTGTTAGTAATTCTTGTCTTTTCCGATAGATGGCTGGCTACCAGGCATTCACTCTTGACGTTTTAACGTTTTAGGGCATTTATTTCAGTTTTAGGTCATTATGTTGTCATTTTCGTGTCATTTGCTTCCTTATTTAGTCATTTTCATGCATTTACATTGAGTGTATAAACTTTTTTCATTGCTAGCGGTTCTGTCTTTGAAGTGTTGTTTAATGCAAGAAGGAAAAAATTCAGCGTTAAAGTTTCTATGTCTCAGTCGAAAATGAGAATCAAAGAAACGACAAAATTTTGTATTATATTACTATTGTTATTAGATTGACTTGGCACCAGAGTCTGCCACCTGCTTGGATTTGAGAGTACAAACAACTGTTTACCCTCAATAAACAACAATATAATCCGGCATACCAGAAAAGTAAATGCCGAATTTAGACTCACCAGTGCCTCAGTGCCAGTATAAATTTCCGTGAGAAAAGAATATCCACAACATTACAGCTATTTACAGTTTTTACAATTATGTACAAACTACAGTAGTCTATATCTCTCTGTGTACAACAATAATTTTTTATAAATAAAATATCAGTTTTCAGGTTATTTTTTATAATTATTAAGTAATTTTCTTTAAAATTTAGGGTCATTTTTCAAACAATTTTAGGTCATCAGAATCCGGGCACTGGTAATGACGAGCTTCGTAACCTATAGGCCTACTCTTCACCAAATATAATAAGGTTAATAAAATCAACGAGGATGAAATGGGCTAGGGGAGGAAAAGTATCTAAAAAATATTGACTGGGCGACACGAAGGGAAGAGACCAATTGGAAGACCTAGACGGAGGTGGGAGGACAATATTAGAATAGATATAAGAGATGCAGGATTTGAGAGGGATAGTTGGATGGAATTAGCACAGAATAGGGTTAAATAGCGCATCATTGAAACTCTGGGTTCCATAAAATAAATAAAAGTTCTTTAGCTTGCTTAGGAATTGTATATTGCCACTGAGGCACTGAATAAGTAAATATTGCCTGTATTACTATCAGTCTATTATTATGAAAAGAATTGTCATTAAAATTCAGTTTCGATAATTCGTGATATTGTATATATATATATTTTCCATATAAAGTATCGTAGAGGAGAGATAAAAACAAGAAGTGTAGCTTACATTGCAGGGCATTATGTTCTGTGAATTGCCGTTATTGTAGTAGGGTCGCTGAACAGCTGCAAGTAAAATATCCATTTTCTCATTTTGCTTTGCCTGAGGCCATGCCCTCAGAATGTAAAAAAGAAGAAATTAACTTGCTTATGTACAGTTTCTTATTATTGTAGATGTATCTCGTATTCATAAGATTATACAATTTAGTACTATGCCACTAAAAGGACTTTTATCATTATGATAATTTTAATAAAGGCATGTCCTCTCTACAATGGGCCTCCATTCAAGTTCTCGTTTTAAAAATCCACCCTTTCTTTCCGATCCCCGGTTTCTATGGTCTTCTTCTTCTTCTGCCTTTCACAGATTTGGCCTATCGGCCTGTGCTGGCCTCAGTTCCATCTTTTAACTGGACGTCCTATGTCCATTTTTCCTTTAGGTTTGTATTGTAAGGCCACCTTTGGAATCCTTGTTTCTTCCATTCGCTTTAGATGTTCCTTTCATTTTTGTTTGTGTTCTTCTGCTTTCTCATTTAGGCCTACTGCAAAATTATCCAGTTCTTGTCTAAGGTTTTCGTTAGGAATTCTGTCCAACTTAGTACAACCTTTGACTGCTCGTAAGAATTTCATTTCAGCCACCTGAACATGGCTCGAATCTGTTCTCTTCATTACCCAGGATTCACTACCGTATAGTAGAACAGGTACAGCCATCACCTTATAGAATTTCATTTTTGTATCTCTTCTTGTATTTTTTAACGTTCCACTTATAGTACCACATACACTCTGATATCTGTGTAATTTAATAACTACATTCTTATCTTCGGTGAAAGTAATATAACTCTCTAGGTATTTGAAGTACTGAACTTGTTCCAGAATCTGATCTTCAATTACAATTTTGTTTCGTACCGCGTATTTCCCATGGAATGCCATTGTCTTAGTTTTATTTATTGCTATCTTAAAAGTATAATCCTTTCCAACTAAATGTAAAAGATGGATTGATTTTTTGTAGTTCGCCTCCAGAATGTATCAATAATATGTCATCAGCATATAATAGTATAATAGTATAATACTCTCATATAATAGTATGTTCATATATTTATTAGGCTATCGTTTATATGAATGACTTGTGGATCTTTATGGTTGCTATGCCAATAAACATAAAAGAACTTCAAAACATGGGGCATAAGTCATGAGTAATGACATAGCCTAGACAAATCGAAAATGTTGTTCGTTTTGCATTTCTTTTCTGGTCTTGGATTGTCTCTGTTTGTTTAAATGTCTTGAAATGTTCCACCTTAAACCACAAAACATTAAATAACAGATATTGTTAACTGGATACACGGTATCTAATTAAATATTATATTCTTATAAACTTTTTTACATATAAACATACAAGTCAAATAAATACAAGATTAAAATAGCGACTGATGTCGCATTAGTCCATACAAGTTATTCTTAAAATTTAAAATATCATATAAACATACAAGTCAAAAGATACAAGATTAAAATAGCGATTGATGTCGCAATAGTCCATATAAGTTATTGTTAAAATTTAAAATATCAGTTTTAAAATATTCTAATTGATCCTAAAAATTATGATAATTTATATATTGTACAATTTTATCTATTTTCCAAAATCTTATCGATCATTCTTTATCAGTATTCTAATATTAATAATATTTATCTTACATAACAACTGTACACTTATTTTTGAAGATATATTGTCTTGTAATCAATTTTCTTATTCAAGTCGTCTGATATCATGCATAATACTGATATTATCTTATTCACTTAGTCTATTATCTTCATTCGAGTTAATTTGTCTATTATTTATGTCCAGAATACCTTATTATTTGTCTCTGTTTGTGTTGTCTGTAATAACTTTGGAGGGAACCACTTTTACCTCATCCTGTACTTAATGAAGGAGCCTAAAATATGGTTATAATGTCCTTGCACGTAAATAATTAATTAAACAAAATAGATTAAATTAAATGAACAACTAAATAATTAAGTCAATAAATATTCACCCATGGTACCATTGGCTTTTTAAAATATTTTAAACTAAAAATGTCACACATATACTATTCGACTGTCCACTATTTCATAGTGAGAAATACGAACTTAGATCGCTGTTGGAATCTGTGGACTGCACACTTTCTAAGCCACTCACAGATGTTTTAGTAAACCGTAAATCATATAAATACTTTATATCATTTTTAAATACAATATTTCCAAATATAAAATTGTACCAGTAGTTAAGTTCTATAGTTAGAAATGTATATCAGATACTGTATCAGCAACTAAGTTAATTATTAGCGTATGTTGTTAGCCATTTCATACACTATTTCTAAATTTATATATTTGTTAAAACTAGACTTTAACCAAATAGTGTTAGTCATCTCATGTTAAATTGTTAGCCATCTCATGACTCAATACTCTTGTACATATATTACTTTAATATTTAGATATGTTAAGTGATTGTTAATACCTATAACCTTAATATACCTTCGGGTAAAATAAGGTTAAAACTTGGATAATAAAACAAACAAAAAATCTCTTAGGCTGTACTTAATTTTTTATTGCACCTGTTATTAAAGAGGCTGTCATTTTCTATTGTTCGAAGGTGATGATTTTATCCCCTAAACCCAACTTTTTTTGTTTGTTTTCTTCACAGCCGAAGGGGAGCATAGATTCCTGGTAGATCCCCGAATTAACGTCGCAATCTTTCCTTCTTCATATATTTTTTATACGTAGAAAAAGTGACTCGTCATTATTGGGGGGCTGTCACTAACAGTTGTGTATCTAGATGGCACGTGAAAAAGCGAGGCATTGTACGAGTGAGCGAGAGGGTGAAAGAGCTGTAGAGGGGAAAAGAGGGCGATAATATTGAGTTGCCGCCAGCTCGAGTCCTGGTAAGCAGCTTCGCGAACTCTAGCATCAAGCTTTTGTTGTAATTGCAATCGATTTAGAGAACCGAGAGGAAAACTCGTGCTTCATAATAGAGAATCTCTGCGTTCGCTGATAAGGACAGCGATTATTATTTATACGAGTAATCACACGCTTTTCTCTTTAGGGGTCCGAATTACACGCGCTTTTATTCTGTTTGTCGATTTTTTTAACGCTTTAACTACCACTAACAATTTGTAAATTCGTTTAAAAACCGTCTAATATTCTTTTTTTAAACTTTTTTTTTTTTGTGTGATGTCATGCTGAACTGGAAATTGATATCCCGTGTAATCGGGCAGATAATCGGCGTTTGTTTCATATCTCCTGATTCTTTCAACTTAGCTTTTTTCACGCTTCATAACATATGTGTTTAAAATATACAAAATATAAAAGCGCCAAATTTAATCTCAGTTCGTTTGATGAGGGGTTTTTGAATTCACTTTCATTCGATACCTAATGCTTTGATATTTTTCTCTTTTATCTTCTTTGTAATGTTTATCAATTTCATCTGTTGGTCTCATTGATGGATTTAATAAATACAATATCTGGCGTTTAAACATATGAGATAACATACAAATTCATAGAAAGTTCTGTGACAAGGGCGATAATCGTTATGGATGAGAAGACGGCTAAATGAATCCGAGATCTATTCGTCATAAAGATGACTCTATAATTGAATCAGTAGGCTAATGTAAAGTAGATATTGAAGCATTCATGAACCACAGATTATTGTCTCTGGTGGACATTACATGAGAATATTATAGGAGAAAAATTCCTCCGGCACTGGGACTTGAACCCAGGACCAGTCAATCCAGTCAACCCAGGGCAATCAGTCATAGGAGAGAAGTTCCATGTGGCGCTGTGAATTGAGCTCCGGCTTAGCTCAGTTGGTAGAGCATGGGCGCGAATAGCCAAAGGTCCTGGGTTCAAGTCACAGTGCCGGAGGAATTTTTCTCCTATAATATTCTAACGTAAAGTAGTTTAATGTCAATTTTATAATTTTAAGCTTTCTCGTTCTCATAACGCCATGGGCTGCAATATTGACCCTACTAAAAAAAGATATGCTACACTACATAGTCTGCAGTAAGTTTGGGCAATATAAATATCTTACTTAACAATCTTTATAACAATAAGAGGCCGTCTTGCTGGGAGTGCATATTCAGTTGTCTCAGCCTCTTGCAAAAGTGTATTGTTCATCACGCAAGCTTGAACGACGACTGGCGTATAACTATCTTCGGAAAATGTTTAGCTCTTAAGAACATAGTCTGAGAGTTTTCGAAAACAGAGTGCTTAGAAAAATACTTGGGCCCAAGAGAGATGAAAATGGGGACTGGAGAAAATTGCATAATGACAAGCTTCAGGACCTGTACTCGTCACCAGATATAGTAAGGGTAATTAAATCGCGAAGGATGAAATGGGCTGGACGCATGGGAGAGGAAAGACATATCTCAAAAGTATTGACTGGGAGACCCGAAAGGAAAAGACCATGTGGAAGACCTAGACGTAGGTGGGAGGATAATATTAGGATAGATTTAAGGGAAGTAGGATTTGCGAGGGATGATTGGATGGAGTTAGCACAGAATAGGGTTGAATGGCGGGCTCAGGTAAGCGCGGCATTGAACCTTCGGGTTCCATAAGATAGATAATATCCCTTTAGCTTGCTGGGAAATTGTCTATTGCCATTGAGTAAGAAAGTAAGTAAGTATAAATACCTCTTTTACAAAATTTAAATAAAAACTGCAGAGACATTTTTCATAAAATAACAAGTGGTGGTACAAGAAAAAGAAAGTCGTTACCAATCTCCGTATTATACACTCAGAATATCTAACCCAAAATAACATTTCTATTGGATAAGATTTTTCTTTCACGAACTAGGCCATTTACGGACACGCAGACACAGACAGACATGTTTCTGAAAAGTGTTCTTTTAGGTTCAGGGTACTCAAAGCGTGTATTTATTTACGCTGAAAACACGACATCAAATTTCAGAGTCGAACAAAATATTTCCTCTACCTTTAGTACCTATGGTAGCTACAGATGGATAAAGTATAAATGCGAATTTTGAGTAGAGTCTGGGTGTACGTGTGGCGTATTAGGTTGTGCATGAGAGGTAAGTTTACGCTAAAGCTCTTGAATAATATTATTTTGATTCTTTGGTTCTTTTTTCATTTTTATATAGGCCTATTGTAATAACACTTAATATTATCAATAATAATAATAATTGCCAGTGTTAAAAATAAAATAATAATAATAAGAAGAAATATCACCAGTAATAAGAAATTAATACTGAAAGAATAACAATATAATAACAATATACTAACAGAAATTAAATATATACAATGCCAGAATCATGTAATACGGTAATTCTTTTTAATGTCATTTATTAATATTATTATGTTTTCGAAAAATAAATTGTAACAATATGTGCTTTTACAAATGTTAAAATGGATACATAGAACCTTAACACATGTTAAATCAAATCTAACGCGCGAGTGATGATTTGACAGCCATATACGCGAATGATACGCGAATACGGGTTAAAATACATCAACATTATTAAATTTCTTAGAATTCAGATTCTGTACGTATACCAGTAAGCTATGGAACTATTGATTTGCAACTGTTTTCAACTGTTGATGTGTTTGTGCGTCTGTTAAATTCAACTGATGTATAAATTTCAATATGGTACGTAATTTTAATATTGTACATTATGAAACAGCGGGAATGAGTACATATACAATTTGGCATTTGCCTTTACGACTAGGCAAACCATGAAAAGATCCAAGTCAAATTGGCCGGCCACGGGATTTGAACCTAGACCACCCGGATGCGAGTCCAAGACGATTAAATTTTTCTGTCTCCTATAAAAGCAGAAAATGATTTAGTCTAACAATAAAATGGAAGAATGAGCTGACATAATAGAAGACAAGAAGAACTACTTTTGTGACACAAAGTCATTGTCATAACTTGAAACTTAATTCTATAAAAGGATTTTCCTTTCTTCTAAATAGTTTTAAAAATCTATTGTAGCCACAAAGAAAGATGAAAGACTGGTTAAAAGCATTTAAACTGACAGATGTCACAGAAAAAGATGAAATTACACTATTTCGTTTGTCGCTGCAATTCGCAGGATCTCACCCCTTATCATTTTTCGGTGGTAATTTTTATATTTTCTATTTATACAGAAAGTAACTTATTGTGATCGTGATAAAAAGTCGAAGCCAAGATAACACCAGGAAAACATGTTTCATGATGCCTAGAAACCGAAAAGAAAGTAGCCTATGCAGAATGCGCAAAAGACCCAAGTAGTTATAGACCGCGTTTAAATCAAAATGGCCGCCAACCGACGCCGCCCCCAGCGTCGCGACGCCATGACGTCATGGGTATCATATGAAAGCCCGCGTTGTGCCCTTTCGTCCTATGGTGTTCCGACGTCTCCGACGCCGCCCCCCGACGCTTAGTTGTGCCCTTTGTACCGGCGACGCCATGACGTCATAGGAGTGGATTCGAATAATGTAATTACGCCCTTTGGCTCTGTGCTGTTCCCGATTCATCCAGACTCCTTGTTTAGGATTTAGGCCCTATGGTTAGTATTCCCGTTACGCAACAGGAACAGTCTCTATACTTAAGCCCTTTGATCCGTCACAGTCCCGTGATGTCATGGTAGTCGATTCGAATAATGTAATTAAGCCCTTTGGCTCTGTGCTGTTCCCGATTCATCCAGACGCCCTAGTTGTGCCCTTTTGCCAAAAATACGTCATGGGTGTCATATGAAAGCGTGAGATGTGCCCTTTCGTCCTGTGGTGTTCCGACGCCGCCCCCGACGCCCTAGTTGTGCCCTTTTGGCAAAAAGACGTCATGGGTGTCATATGAAAGCGTGCGATGTGCCCTTTCGTACTATGGTGTTCCGACGCCGCCCCCGACGCCCTAGTTGTGCCCTTTTGGCAAAAAGACGTCATGGGTGTCATATGAAAGCGTGCGATGTGCCCTTTCGTACTATGGTGTTCCGACGCCGCCCCGACGCCCTAGTTGTGCCCTTTTGGCAAAAAAGACGTCATGGGTCGTTTCGAACAATTTAGTTACGCCTTTTAACACTATGTTATCCATATTTATCCCAAATGTTGTAATTAGGCCCTTTGGACCAAGGAGAGGTTAAAGACGTTATGGTAATCGATTCGAACAATTGAGTTACGCCTTTTAACACTATGTTATCCATATTCATCCCAAATGTTGTAATTAGGCCCTTTGGACCAAGGAGAGGTTAAAGACGTCATGGTAGTCGATTCGAACAATTGAGTTACGCCTTTTAACAATATGTTATCCATATTCATCCCAAATGTTGTAATTAGGCCCTTTGGACCAAGGAGAGGTTAAAGACGTCATGGTAATCGATTCGAACAATTGAGTTACGCCTTTTACCACTCTGCTATCCCCCATTCATCCTGACAGCTGTAACTAAGCCCTTTGGATCTAGTAGACTTTAAGGACGTCATGGTAGTCGTTTCGAACAATTTAGTTACGTCCTTTCGCACTATGTTATCCATATTCATCCCAAAGGCTGTAATTAGGCCCTATGGACCAAGGAAACGTTCTTGACGTCATGGGAGTCGTTTCGAACAATGTAATTATGCCCTTTCGCACTATGCTATCCAAATTCATCCCTACGGTTGTAATTAAGCCCTCATGACCAAAGGGAATGTTGTCAGGTCACGGGAATCGTTTCTAACAAAAAAAAGTTACGCTCTTTCGCACTATGCTATTCCCCTATTCATTCATTCATACACCTTATACCATTTAAGCTCTTTGGTAGAAAATGTGTACGCATAGAGGCGCTGTTATGCAATTAGAAGGTAGGATGTAAATAACAAGTGTTCCTACTATACTTACAGATACTGTAAGAGAGACCTATGAAAACAATTACGTACAACATGCCTGTAGAGCGCATTCCCTAACAATGTTTTGTTATTAAAAGATAAATAAGTTTATACTTACATAACCTTTTATATTTCATCTTCTATACAGCATGTATTCTCCTTCCAGATGAACAGTGTTATTATTAACTATATGTAAATGACTGTGTGTAAGGATTAGGAAAACGGTTAAGGTTAAATTTCATTTCAGACCGTCACAACCTTTTTATTGTGTATCATAAGATTGTCACGCTCCTGTGAAATAATGTGTATAAACAAAGGGCTTCACAGTAGTAGTGCTGCATGGTTTATTTCAACATACTGGCTTTACAAACACGATGACAGAATGGAATTTCATCACAAGGAAGTGATTGAAACACACACACATCCGCGTCAGTACTTGTTATGTGTAATCAATACGACATGTATAAAAGAGTTTTAACATGTGATCTCATACACTCTATATTTCCTAAGTGTCTATAACTCTACGTGTGATTGAAAGTGATAGTGATTCAACTGCTTCTCCTTCCAGAAAAAAACCATTAGCATCAGAGGTATGTTTTATTTAACTTCAGGTTTGTTTAAAAACACGTAATGAATATTGTCTACGATCCATGACTTTAAACTTAAAACAATTTGTTGTGCACATTTTGCTTCAGGAAAAGTATGGAATTTACAGACAGTAATACATTTAGGTAGAATATTTAAATTTGGACAATTGAAATCAAATAGATCGTAGACCTCAACAGACGGAATAATGTTGTGTAGAAATTGTTTCTTCTGACAACCTTTCACAAATACATGATCACAATTGTTGAAAATGTTTCTTACAATATTTTCCATGTGACCATAATCTACAAATCCATGATCGTATTTTAATCCATGATGAAAATGTTCTAAGCAATGTTTTGTCATATCGTTTACAACACGGTCTTCAGGGCTGTTGAATAATAGATGTACACTGTTTTCACATTTCAAATCACAAGAAAAAATTCTTTTACAAAAAATTGACCTGTTGATTGTTCGACAAAACCCTGTACGTCTGCAACTCGACCACCCCCTACGATCAAAAGAAAACAATATATCACTAACATAATGCATACGGTTTGGTCAGTATAAAGTACATAAATCATAACCTTTTGTTCTTTTTCTTTAACATCTAAAGTAATATTGAACACTACTGGTTGTGAGATTGAAACACACCTTGCCCCATAAGTAGTGTTATTGAATTTCTCAATTATAGATACCATCTGAAAAGAAAAAAGGTATTTAATATAACATTTTTATACACTATGTCAACAATAAACTCTAGCTGATGACTAACAACTTAGTAACAAAATAGTAAAACATCGGAACTGATAGAAATAGGAAAACAAACAAACATGACGTTACTTACTTCGTTAATTGTAAAAGAAAAGACAAAGTCTATGTTAGAAGAACAGATACTGATGCTGCCGACAAGTATGTAGTCTACAGTATTCACAGAACGAACGATGAAACAGTGTTTAATGATGGGACAATAAAGTCAACCTTTTTATAGCGATATTAAGTAACTGTTTCCCCCTCTTTGAACTTACATTCGTTTCTTGTTTGAAATAGATAGACTTAGATGCAGGAATGCGATTTCCTAGGATAGCGTCATAACATATTTTCTCTAACCATTTCATCATATACTAGAAATAGATTTAACCCTCTTTCTCTTCAGAATAACAATATAACTCAGTCGTCAAATGGTGAAACTATGTTATATTCTCCTCTCGTACCCTACAGCTATCTATAAATATAATAGTGAAAGTATTTGCTATCTTAAAGTAATCTTCGAAACCCATGTAGATCAACATGTACAAAATTAATTTGAAAATGTCGACATGTATACTTAAGTCGCTATGAAAACTAAATGCTTTATACAAATCATAGTTGAAAAAAGGACAAAGCATGCCTTTTCATACTGTATAAAACACAACTTGTGATTAAAAATTATACTATTATTACTAACATGTACCAAATTAATTTTAAAATATCGACATGTAAACTTAAGTCGCTATGAAAACTAAATTATTTATACAAATGTCTTACATGTACAGTACAACTGCTATGAAAACTAAAATATTTATACAGCTCTTGGTTGAAAATCTGACAATACGTGCCATTTCATACTGTATAAAACACAACTTGTGATTAAAACAAAAACTGTTTTCCCTTTAGGATGTTGTAACAAAGACCTTGAGATGTCGTTAAGTAAGTAAGTAGACAAGTATGACAAACACAGCAAATACGTTACGACATTGTACACGTAAGTCTTTATGAAAACTAAATTATTTATACAAGTCATGGTTGAAAGCTCACAAAGCGTGTCTTTTCATACTGTATAAAACAAATCTTGTGTTAAAAAAAACAGTATAAAGTATTTAAATGTAGAAAATATTACTAACATGTACCAAATTAATTTTAAAATATCGACATGTAAACTTAAGTCGCTATGAAAACTAAATTATTTATACAAATGTCTTACATGTACAGTACAACTGCTATGAAAACTAAAATATTTATACAGCTCTTGGTTGAAAATCTGACAATACGTGCCATTTCATACTGTATAAAACACAACTTGTGATTAAAACAAAAACTGTTTTCCCTTTAGGATGTTGTAACAAAGACCTTGAGATGTCGTTAAGTAAGTAAGTAGACAAGTATGACAAACACAGCAAATACGTTACGACATTGTACACGTAAGTCGTTATGAAAACTAAATTATTTATACAAGCCATGGTTGAAAGCTGACAAAGTGTGTCTTTTCATACTGTATAAAACAAATCTTGTGTTAAAAAACAGTATAAAGTATTTAAATGTAGAAAATATTACTAACATGTACCAAATGATTTTTGAAAATGTCGTCCTTGTACACGTAATTCGCTATGAAAACAAACTTATTTATACAACTCCTGGTTGAAAACCGAGGCAAACGATTCTGCATTACCTTTGTTATTCACATAGTTTGGAGAATGACATTACACATCGTTATGAAACTAACTTATTTATACAAGTCATGGATGAAAACCGACAAAGCGTACCTTTTCATACTGTATAAAACACAACTGGTGATTGAAAATGTACAACTTTATTCAGATGTAGAAAATATTAGTGCTTTCACAGCACAACTTGTGATTAAAAAAACTCAAGCGTGTCTTTTCGTAGTGTATAAAACACAACTTGTGATTGAAAAGTACAATTGTATTCACATGTCAGAAATAATAATGTTATAACAACACAACATGTCCTAGATTAATTGAAAATGGCATACATGTACACATCACTTGCTATGAAAACTAAAATAATTATACAACTCAAGGTTGAAAACTGATTGAAAAGGTACAACTTTATTCAGATGTAGAAAATATTAGTGCTTTCTCAACACAACGTGTGATAAAAAACTTTACAATATTATTAAATGTACCAAATTAATTTTGAAAATGTCTACCTTCTACACTTCCATCGTTATGAAACTAACTTAATTATACAAGTCATGGATGAAAACCGACAAAGCGTACCTTTTCATACTGTATAAAACACAACTGGTGATTGAAAATGTACAACTTTATTCAGATGTAGAAAATATTAGTGCTTTCACAGCACAACTTGTGATTAAAAAAAATCTCAAGCGTGTCTTTTCGTAGTGTATAAAACACAACTTGTGATTGAAAAGTACAATTGTATTCACATGTCAGAAATAATAATGTTATAACAACACAACATGTCCTAGATTAATTGAAAATGGCATACATGTACACATCACTTGCTATGAAAACTAAAATAATTATACAACTCAAGGTTGAAAACTGATTGAAAAGGTACAACTTTATTCAGATGTAGAAAATATTAGTGCTTTCTCAACACAACGTGTGATAAAAAACTTTACAATATTATTAAATGTACCAAATTAATTTTGAAAATGTCTACCTTCTACACTTCCATCGTTATGAAACTAACTTATTTATACAAGTCATGGATGAAAACCAACAAAGCGTACCTTTTCATACTGTATAAAACACAACTGGTGATTGAAAATGTACAACTTTATTCAGATGTAGAAAATATTAGTGCTTTCACAGCACAACTTGTGATTAAAAAACTCAAGCGTGTCTTTTCGTAGTGTATAAAACACAACTTGTGATTGAAAACGTACAATTGTATTCAGATGTTGTAAATACTAATGTTATTTCAACCCAACATGTGCTAAATTACTTTGAAAATGTCATACATTTACACTTCACTTGTTATGAAAACTAAAATATTTATACAACTCACGGTTGAAAACTTACAATGCTTGGCTTTTCATCTGTATAAAACACAACTTGTGATTAAAATCTATGCTATGAAAACTAAAATAAACGCTATGAAAACTATAATGTTTATACAAGAACTGACAAAGCGTGTCTTTTCATACTGTATAAAACACACAACTTGGAATTGAAAATGTACAATTTTATTTTATAACGAGAAAACTACAGAAAACAGATGGCTCAGATACACTTAAAGCGTGAACCCAACTTTGAGTGTAAGATTTATTATATCACAGCTTTGGTTAGGCTATGTTAGGTTAGGAAAGGTTGGGTTAGGGTATGTTCACAGCTTTGGTTAGGTTAGGATAGGTTAAGAAATGTTAGGTTACGATATGTTAGGTTACGGTATGTTAGGTTATCTCGGAGGAAAGAAAAAAAACTCGTCGCATAACCCAACTTATAGTGTACGATTTATTATATCACCGCTTTGGTTAGGTTAGGTTAGGAAAGGTTAGGTTATGTTACGGTATGTTTGGTTAGGTTAGGAAAGGTTAGGTTAGTTAGGATCACCGCTTTGGTTAAGTTAGGTTAGGTTTGGAAAGGTTAGGTTAGGTTACGACATGTTAGGTTAGGTTAGGAAGGGTTAAGTTAGGTTAGGTTACGGTATGTTAGGTTAGGTTATCTCGGAGGAAATTGAAGAAAAAACTCGTCGCGCGCGACGAGTTTTTTAATTTCCTCAGCCGAGATAACCTAACCTAACATACCGTAACCTAACCTAACTTAACCCTTCCTAACCTAACCTAACATGTCGTAACCTAACCTAACCTTTCCAAACCTAACCTAACTTAACCAAAGCGGTGATCCTAACTAACCTAACCTTTCCTAACCTAACCAAACATACCGTAACATAACCTAACCTTTCCTAACCTAACCTAACCAAAGCGGTGATATAATAAATCGTACACTATAAGTTGGGTTATGCGACGAGTTTTTTTTCTTTCCTCCGAGATAACCTAACATACCGTAACCTAACATATCGTAACCTAACATTTCTTAACCTATCCTAACCTAACCAAAGCTGTGAACATACCCTAACCCAACCTTTCCTAACCTAACATAGCCTAACCAAAGCTGTGATATAATAAATCTTACACTCAAAGTTGGGTTCACGCTTTAAGTGTATCTGAGCCATCTGTTTTCTGTAGTTTTCTCGTTATAAAATAAAATTGTACATTTTCAATTCCAAGTTGTGTGTTTTATACAGTATGAAAAGACACGCTTTGTCAGTTCTTGTATAAACATTATAGTTTTCATAGCGTTTATTTTAGTTTTCATAGCATAGATTTTAATCACAAGTTGTGTTTTATACAGATGAAAAGCCAAGCATTGTAAGTTTTCAACCGTGAGTTGTATAAATATTTTAGTTTTCATAACAAGTGAAGTGTAAATGTATGACATTTTCAAAGTAATTTAGCACATGTTGGGTTGAAATAACATTAGTATTTACAACATCTGAATACAATTGTACGTTTTCAATCACAAGTTGTGTTTTATACACTACGAAAAGACACGCTTGAGTTTTTTAATCACAAGTTGTGCTGTGAAAGCACTAATATTTTCTACATCTGAATAAAGTTGTACATTTTCAATCACCAGTTGTGTTTTATACAGTATGAAAAGGTACGCTTTGTTGGTTTTCATCCATGACTTGTATAAATAAGTTAGTTTCATAACGATGGAAGTGTAGAAGGTAGACATTTTCAAAATTAATTTGGTACATTTAATAATATTGTAAAGTTTTTTATCACACGTTGTGTTGAGAAAGCACTAATATTTTCTACATCTGAATAAAGTTGTACCTTTTCAATCAGTTTTCAACCTTGAGTTGTATAATTATTTTAGTTTTCATAGCAAGTGATGTGTACATGTATGCCATTTTCAATTAATCTAGGACATGTTGTGTTGTTATAACATTATTATTTCTGACATGTGAATACAATTGTACTTTTCAATCACAAGTTGTGTTTTATACACTACGAAAAGACACGCTTGAGATTTTTTTTAATCACAAGTTGTGCTGTGAAAGCACTAATATTTTCTACATCTGAATAAAGTTGTACATTTTCAATCACCAGTTGTGTTTTATACAGTATGAAAAGGTACGCTTTGTCGGTTTTCATCCATGACTTGTATAATTAAGTTAGTTTCATAACGATGGAAGTGTAGAAGGTAGACATTTTCAAAATTAATTTGGTACATTTAATAATATTGTAAAGTTTTTTATCACACGTTGTGTTGAGAAAGCACTAATATTTTCTACATCTGAATAAAGTTGTACCTTTTCAATCAGTTTTCAACCTTGAGTTGTATAATTATTTTAGTTTTCATAGCAAGTGATGTGTACATGTATGCCATTTTCAATTAATCTAGGACATGTTGTGTTGTTATAACATTATTATTTCTGACATGTGAATACAATTGTACTTTTCAATCACAAGTTGTGTTTTATACACTACGAAAAGACACGCTTGAGTTTTTTTAATCACAAGTTGTGCTGTGAAAGCACTAATATTTTCTACATCTGAATAAAGTTGTACATTTTCAATCACCAGTTGTGTTTTATACAGTATGAAAAGGTACGCTTTGTCGGTTTTCATCCATGACTTGTATAAATAAGTTAGTTTCATAACGATGTGTAATGTCATTCTCCAAACTATGTGAATAACAAAGGTAATGCAGAATCGTTTGCCTCGGTTTTCAACCAGGAGTTGTATAAATAAGTTTGTTTTCATAGCGAATTACGTGTACAAGGACGACATTTTCAAAAATCATTTGGTACATGTTAGTAATATTTTCTACATTTAAATACTTTATACTGTTTTTTAACACAAGATTTGTTTTATACAGTATGAAAAGACACACTTTGTCAGCTTTCAACCATGGCTTGTATAAATAATTTAGTTTTCATAACGACTTACGTGTACAATGTCGTAACGTATTTGCTGTGTTTGTCATACTTGTCTACTTACTTACTTAACGACATCTCAAGGTCTTTGTTACAACATCCTAAAGGGAAAACAGTTTTTGTTTTAATCACAAGTTGTGTTTTATACAGTATGAAATGGCACGTATTGTCAGATTTTCAACCAAGAGCTGTATAAATATTTTAGTTTTCATAGCAGTTGTACTGTACATGTAAGACATTTGTATAAATAATTTAGTTTTCATAGCGACTTAAGTTTACATGTCGATATTTTAAAATTAATTTGGTACATGTTAGTAATATTTTCTACATTTAAATACTTTATACTGTTTTTTTTAACACAAGATTTGTTTTATACAGTATGAAAAGACACGCTTTGTGAGCTTTCAACCATGACTTGTATAAATAATTTAGTTTTCATAAAGACTTACGTGTACAATGTCGTAACGTATTTGCTGTGTTTGTCATACTTGTCTACTTACTTACTTAACGACATCTCAAGGTCTTTGTTACAACATCCTAAAGGGAAAACAGTTTTTGTTTTAATCACAAGTTGTGTTTTATACAGTATGAAATGGCACGTATTGTCAGATTTTCAACCAAGAGCTGTATAAATATTTTAGTTTTCATAGCAGTTGTACTGTACATGTAAGACATTTGTATAAATAATTTAGTTTTCATAGCGACTTAAGTTTACATGTCGATATTTTAAAATTAATTTGGTACATGTTAGTAATAATAGTATAATTTTTAATCACAAGTTGTGTTTTATACAGTATGAAAAGGCATGCTTTGTCCTTTTTTCAACTATGATTTGTATAAAGCATTTAGTTTTCATAGCGACTTAAGTATACATGTCGACATTTTCAAATTAATTTTGTACATGTTGATCTACATGGGTTTCGAAGATTACTTTAAGATAGCAAATACTTTCACTATTATATTTATAGATAGCTGTAGGGTACGAGAGGAGAATATAACATAGTTTCACCATTTGACGACTGAGTTATATTGTTATTCTGAAGAGAAAGAGGGTTAAATCTATTTCTAGTATATGATGAAATGGTTAGAGAAAATATGTTATGACGCTATCCTAGGAAATCGCATTCCTGCATCTAAGTCTATCTATTTCAAACAAGAAACGAATGTAAGTTCAAAGAGGGGGAAACAGTTACTTAATATCGCTATAAAAAGGTTGACTTTATTGTCCCATCATTAAACACTGTTTCATCGTTCGTTCTGTGAATACTGTAGACTACATACTTGTCGGCAGCATCAGTATCTGTTCTTCTAACATAGACTTTGTCTTTTCTTTTACAATTAACGAAGTAAGTAACGTCATGTTTGTTTGTTTTCCTATTTCTATCAGTTCCGATGTTTTACTATTTTGTTACTAAGTTGTTAGTCATCAGCTAGAGTTTATTGTTGACATAGTGTATAAAAATGTTATATTAAATACCTTTTTTCTTTTCAGATGGTATCTATAATTGAGAAATTCAATAACACTACTTATGGGGCAAGGTGTGTTTCAATCTCACAACCAGTAGTGTTCAATATTACTTTAGATGTTAAAGAAAAAGAACAAAAGGTTATGATTTATGTACTTTATACTGACCAAACCGTATGCATTATGTTAGTGATATATTGTTTTCTTTTGATCGTAGGGGGTGGTCGAGTTGCAGACGTACAGGGTTTTGTCGAACAATCAACAGGTCAATTTTTTGTAAAAGAATTTTTTCTTGTGATTTGAAATGTGAAAACAGTGTACATCTATTATTCAACAGCCCTGAAGACCGTGTTGTAAACGATATGACAAAACATTGCTTAGAACATTTTCATCATGGATTAAAATACGATCATGGATTTGTAGATTATGGTCACATGGAAAATATTGTAAGAAACATTTTCAACAATTGTGATCATGTATTTGTGAAAGGTTGTCAGAAGAAACAATTTCTACACAACATTATTCCGTCTGTTGAGGTCTACGATCTATTTGATTTCAATTGTCCAAATTTAAATATTCTACCTAAATGTATTACTGTCTGTAAATTCCATACTTTTCCTGAAGCAAAATGTGCACAACAAATTGTTTTAAGTTTAAAGTCATGGATCGTAGACAATATTCATTACGTGTTTTTAAACAAACCTGAAGTTAAATAAAACATACCTCTGATGCTAATGGTTTTTTTCTGGAAGGAGAAGCAGTTGAATCACTATCACTTTCAATCACACGTAGAGTTATAGACACTTAGGAAATATAGAGTGTATGAGATCACATGTTAAAACTCTTTTATACATGTCGTATTGATTACACATAACAAGTACTGACGCGGATGTGTGTGTGTTTCAATCACTTCCTTGTGATGAAATTCCATTCTGTCATCGTGTTTGTAAAGCCAGTATGTTGAAATAAACCATGCAGCACTACTACTGTGAAGCCCTTTGTTTATACACATTATTTCACAGGAGCGTGACAATCTTATGATACACAATAAAAAGGTTGTGACGGTCTGAAATGAAATTTAACCTTAACCGTTTTCCTAATCCTTACACACAGTCATTTACATATAGTTAATAATAACACTGTTCATCTGGAAGGAGAATACATGCTGTATAGAAGATGAAATATAAAAGGTTATGTAAGTATAAACTTATTTATCTTTTAATAACAAAACATTGTTAGGGAATGCGCTCTACAGGCATGTTGTACGTAATTGTTTTCATAGGTCTCTCTTACAGTATCTGTAAGTATAGTAGGAACACTTGTTATTTACATCCTACCTTCTAATTGCATAACAGCGCCTCTATGCGTACACATTTTCTACCAAAGAGCTTAAATGGTATAAGGTGTATGAATGAATGAATAGGGGAATAGCATAGTGCGAAAGAGCGTAACTTTTTTTTGTTAGAAACGATTCCCGTGACCTGACAACATTCCCTTTGGTCATGAGGGCTTAATTACAACCGTAGGGATGAATTTGGATAGCATAGTGCGAAAGGGCATAATTACATTGTTCGAAACGACTCCCATGACGTCAAGAACGTTTCCTTGGTCCATAGGGCCTAATTACAGCCTTTGGGATGAATATGGATAACATAGTGCGAAAGGACGTAACTAAATTGTTCGAAACGACTACCATGACGTCCTTAAAGTCTACTAGATCCAAAGGGCTTAGTTACAGCTGTCAGGATGAATGGGGGATAGCAGAGTGGTAAAAGGCGTAACTCAATTGTTCGAATCGATTACCATGACGTCTTTAACCTCTCCTTGGTCCAAAGGGCCTAATTACAACATTTGGGATGAATATGGATAACATATTGTTAAAAGGCGTAACTCAATTGTTCGAATCGACTACCATGACGTCTTTAACCTCTCCTTGGTCCAAAGGGCCTAATTACAACATTTGGGATGAATATGGATAACATAGTGTTAAAAGGCGTAACTCAATTGTTCGAATCGATTACCATAACGTCTTTAACCTCTCCTTGGTCCAAAGGGCCTAATTACAACATTTGGGATAAATATGGATAACATAGTGTTAAAAGGCGTAACTAAATTGTTCGAAACGACCCATGACGTCTTTTTTGCCAAAAGGGCACAACTAGGGCGTCGGGGCGGCGTCGGAACACCATAGTACGAAAGGGCACATCGCACGCTTTCATATGACACCCATGACGTCTTTTTGCCAAAAGGGCACAACTAGGGCGTCGGGGGCGGCGTCGGAACACCATAGTACGAAAGGGCACATCGCACGCTTTCATATGACACCCATGACGTCTTTTTGCCAAAAGGGCACAACTAGGGCGTCGGGGGCGGCGTCGGAACACCACAGGACGAAAGGGCACATCTCACGCTTTCATATGACACCCATGACGTATTTTTGGCAAAAGGGCACAACTAGGGCGTCTGGATGAATCGGGAACAGCACAGAGCCAAAGGGCTTAATTACATTATTCGAATCGACTACCATGACATCACGGGACTGTGACGGATCAAAGGGCTTAAGTATAGAGACTGTTCCTGTTGCGTAACGGGAATACTAACCATAGGGCCTAAATCCTAAACAAGGAGTCTGGATGAATCGGGAACAGCACAGAGCCAAAGGGCGTAATTACATTATTCGAATCCACTCCTATGACGTCATGGCGTCGCCGGTACAAAGGGCACAACTAAGCGTCGGGGGGCGGCGTCGGAGACGTCGGAACACCATAGGACGAAAGGGCACAACGCGGGCTTTCATATGATACCCATGACGTCATGGCGTCGCGACGCTGGGGGCGGCGTCGGTTGGCGGCCATTTTGATTTAAACGCGGTCTATAACTACTACATTGATGTCAGAAGACCTAAGCAGTCAGAGACGTTTGAAAAGAATCCCCAAACATCTAAAAGTATATGTATACGTCATGAACACACAGCCAACGCCACATATTAACAAACAGTATTCAATTGTGAGAATAATTGCCATAGCAACATGAAATAAACGGCATTGAATGACTTGGACTTGGATACTCGAATCTGAAGTCTTTATTTTTCCCGGGCATTGCACTTTAATCTTGAAACGCACGTCGAAACCAGGATTGTAACTTTTTAATTATAAATTGTTTTCATTGTTTTTTTGCACTCCTTAGCTAGTAAGTGTTACTTACGAAAGTTGTTTACATGGATCGTAACTTGACATTACCACACGCAATCTTGCTGCTAGGGGCGACGGGCGGAAAGTGACTTGTTGCTAGGGGCGACAACGGAAAGTTACTTTACCGCCCGCAAATGCTTATTTGCGAGCAGAAATGACCAAGGCCTCCCCGCTTTATAAATATTCGGTTGCCATAAACAATAACAAATGCGAATCCCTTTCTGAAATAAGCACCATTCTTCAAGACTGTATATACAAAATATTTTCAGGTAATATCACAATTAATATAATTAAATTGATATAAGTAACCGTCGTGCAAAAAATAGCATGCAACACACGGACCGTAAAGGCATTTACGGGTCTCGAAAACTTAAAAACCCTCGGCTGCGCCTCGGGTTTTCAATCTGTTTCCTCGACCCGTAAACGTGCCTTTCCGCCCTTGTGTCGCAATATACTATTGCACGACTTAACTAATTAGTGGTACTTACGAATATTGTTGCCGTGGATCGTAAGTTGACATTCCCACACGCAATCTTGTTGCTATGTGCGGTAAGAGTTTCCGTGCGGTAAGAATTTACTTACGGCACATCATAATACAAGCCTTTATGGACAAGGCCCCCCCCAGGACAAATATTCGGTTCCCATAACAGCAAACACATGCGAATCACTATCTGAAATAAACATCTATCTTCAATAATGTATATACATAATATTTTCAGGTAATATCTCAATTAATATAATTAAATTGATATAAATAATCATCGTGCAAAAAATAGCATGCAATACTGGTGCCGTAAGCGCATAACGGACCTCGAAAAATTGAAAAAAACTCTTTCCTCGATCCGTACGCATCGCTTACGGCAGTTGTATCGCAATATATACTATTATGCATGATTTGGATAAGGTTCATGAGTCTGTGATACGTTTTAATCGTTTCATTTCGAATCTTGATGCTCATATGGAAGCACAAGATTCGTTCTATTCATTTTCATTATATATGTATCTGTTTGGGAAAAAACAATATAATTAAGAATATAATTATGTTATTCATGAGATTTATGTAAAAACGATGTACGTGTTAATAAATATTACGTTTTAATATTATTTTTTGTTAAGTAAAACATCTAACAGTTGAAATAGTATATTGCGACACAAGGGCGGAAAGGCACGTTTACGGGTCGAGGAAACAGATTGAAAACCCGAGGCGCAGCCGTGGGTTTTTAAGTTTTCGAGACCCGTAAATGCCTTTACGGCCCGTGTGTTGCATGCTATTTTTTGCACGACGGTTACTTATATCAATTTAATTATATTAATTGTGATATTACCTGAAAATATTATGTAAATACAGACTTGAAGAATGGTGCTTATTTCAGAAAGGGATTCGCATTTGTTATTGTTTATGGCAACCGAATATTTATAAAGCGGGGAGGCCTTGGTCATTTCTGCTCGCAAATAAGCATTTGCGGGCGGTAAAGTAACTTTCCGCCCGTCGCCCCTAGCAACAATTCACTTTCCGCCCGTCGCCCCTAGCAACAAGATTGCGTGTGGTTATGTCAAGTTACGAGCCATGTAAACAACTTACGTAAGTAACACTTACTAGCTAAGGAGTGCAAAAAAAATATCGCGGGCACTTTCTAGTAAGGGGCATAGAAATAAATTCTTAACTAAATCAGTATTTATCGGGGTTGAACTGGGTGGATCAATCAGATTCGACACTGACTTTTCTTACTAGCAGAGACGGCTTTTTCTTCCGCGGCGTTTAACTATGCGTGTAGTCTAGTCGCTACATTGCAGGCGCACGGGAGAATTGCAATAAAATCTCAATGACTTCTGCAATCGGTGGATCTGGAATGAATTAATTTTTACACAATGCTTTACAATGATGTTTTAGTTTACAACTACAATAACTATACATTTTTCGGAACATTAAATTTTGCTCATTATTCCAAATACTGTTAATCTTCTGTATCCGTTTTCACAGTCTTCCAGCATGATTACTAGAAAAAGTATATCTCCCTCTATAACCCATGTCTAGGGAAATATAAGCCAAAATCTGGTTACGCCGTCCGATTACCCACATCACTGCCGTCGTACTGAATTTTCTATTTGTTATTATTCGGTAATATGAACTTTTCGAAATATAAGAATTATTATTAGGTTAATTCATCTTAATCTATATAGGTCTACATACAGATGAGTTTTGTGTTTGTTTGTCTTTCATACAAATAAGCGTATTAACGTATTATAGGCCTGCATTTGTGCAGTTCAGAAATTCTTATCTTCTCGTCTTGTGTCCAGACATCTAAACATAAAAATCTATAAAACAATTATCCTGCCGGTTGTATTATATGGATGTGAGACATGGTCGCTTACTCTTCGGGAAGAACATAATCTAAGAATGTTCGAAAACAGGGGGCTTAGGAAAATATTCGGATATAAGAGAGATGAAAATGGGGACTGGAGAAAACTATATGCGCAACGACGAGCTTCACAACCTGTACTCGTCACCGGATATAGTAAGGGTAATTAAATCACGGAGGATGAAGTGGGCTGGACATGTTGCGCGCATGGGGGAGGAAAGACATATCTTCAAAATATTGAATGTGAGACCCGAATGGAAAAGACCACTTTGGAAGACCTAGACGTAGGTTGGAGGATAATATTAGGATAGATTTAAGAGAAGTAGGATTTGAGAGGGATGGTTGGATGGAGTTGGCACAGAATAGGTTTTAATGGCAGACTCAGGTAAGCGTGGCAATGAACCTTCGGGTTCCATAAAATAGATAATATTCCTTTAGCTTGCTGAGGAATTGTCTATTACCATTGAGTAAGTTATAGTATGGTCGAACAAAAACAAACTATAGTAGGCCTAAACAAGATAGCAAATACCAAGATTAATATGTACCGGTACTATAGCAATTTTTCTATAATGCAGTTGGTTATAAAGTCGGTATTAAATGCATATAGTACGGTAATAACTTATAGAGTGGATGGTTTGAAAGGAACGAATCTGTCTTGAGGTTAACACTTCGCTTCACTTTCAGTAGGTGCCTGCACACCAAGCCACTAAGCTTTAATCACATAAAATTTCCCTTCTTTTTGTTCCCATATCGTTCCATAGTCCTAATCTCAATTTTCTACCTCATTCCTTTCCTCTTTCCAGTCGTAGCGAGGAAAAATCGGACGGTGATTTTTTTTGTGTGTATATATAACGGTATTCATTGTGCATGAAGGGGTAGAGAAAACCCAAAAAAGATGTGGGAGGGTTGAGGAGGAGGAAGGGGGAGTTGATGTACGGGTGGATTAAACTCTCTTACCCTACACCCCCACCCCAGGGGCCCTTCTACAGCCCATCAATTGCAGAAATTGGCTTTTCCTCTACGCCATACCGCACCGCCCTCCATTTGGAGCTATCAACAACAGAAGTCGCCTGAATAATAAAAAGCATGCCATGGCTGCCTTCTCCGTGCTCTGGGGTCGATATGAACCTCACACCCTGTCTGTGTGTAGTCATTAGGCTACACTCACTATATAGTTACAGCTTCAAGTGCACCTCGTAATTTATTAATGGAAATGTATTTGAACGGGAAGAGACATTTATCAGTCGTAACGTCTGAAATTAATTGTGTTTGCTGACTGCAAGATACAATAATACCAACAATTGTTAAGACGACGAATTGCTTTTATTTAGGCCTGAAGACTTGCAAACTAACGTACTTTTCTTTCTTTTTCTTTTCTCTTTATTTTCTCTTATTCTATTCTTTCTTATCATTTTTATTCCTTACATTCTTTATTTTAATTTTTCTTTTTTTCTTTTCTTTGTTTTTAATTTTCTTTCTTTTTCTTTCCATTCTGTTTTTCTCTACTTATGTATTTGTTTATTTATTTATTTATCTATTCCCTTTCGTCTTTTTATTTCTTTTCTTTCCTTTCGTGTTTCTCTCTTTTGTTCTTTCTTACTTACCTTCTCTTATTCTTTCTTTATTTCATTTCTGACCTTTCTTCTCATTCTTTGTTTTCTTTTCATTATAACTTTATTTTCTTTCTCTTCCTTCTCCCTTTCATCCTCTTTTTTCTGTTTTTATTTTATTCCTTCGCATACATTTTCGAAAAAGGTTCTTACAAGCTAATCACTTATTTTACTCAAGATTTTCAGTTTTGTCTCTCGAACAGTTTGGGTTTCAAGTTCTATAATTGACATATAACTTATGAGCTTATTAACTTTATTTTAAAGTCCCTTAAATGCATAGTGTGGACTATAGGATAAAATAGTTTGCCTTAAATTGTAATAAAATAACGCAAAATAATTCTAAAGAAAATTTAAAATACTGCAGTCTACATATAAAATTTACAGAATAGGGTGAAGAAATAAAGCATGAATTTAATCATTGTGTTAACTGTTTTCTTGGAAGTCCGGCATAAACTTATAATTTGCCCGAGAAATTAAATCTCGCGCATTTAAGGGTTAAATTGGTTAACATAAAGGCTAGTTTACACGATGACACTAGGTTTCGTAACCACTTTCATGAAAGTGATTTCGTGAAACTAATTGCACACATTATCTTTCCAATGCATCCACATATTTCATGTTATTTCTGAAGTTCAAGTTATTAAAATCCCATATAAATGTTTGAAACACGTATGAATACAGGCCTTTCACAATTTCTTCACTTCCCCATTTCATTTTACGAAACGCGAACAAGCTAAATAAGCGTAAAATATCAACATTACTATTATAGTTTCGTGAAAAGTTGGAATCAGCCGAAACTGCGTAGTTTCGTAACTCATTGTCGCCAGTACATCATGCGCTTGCGCATTCAAGCAAAAAACAGTTGCGAAACTTACTTACGAAACCTAATTTCGTCGTGCAAACTAGCCTTAACAGTTAGATGGCCATTTAATTACACCTTCGAGGTTATTGGTTTTTTATCTAAAGGGCAACGGCTAAATTGCTGTTTTATACACTTCTAACCAAAATAAACATTTCGTTTTGTATCCCAAGGATCATTGTAAGTCTTTTTAGAAGGTATTATTCATCATATCGCTGACAGAGGGCAAGATTTAGATAGATAGGATCGTATCGGCGTCCAAAAGTCTTCTTGAGTAGATTCCATTACTGCTTTAATCAAATCAGTTATCCTCACGACATCGAGTGCAGTAGCTATCTCTACACCACAGTGAATCTCACTAAGCTGCAACATAGGCATCACCTCTGAGAAAGATGAAGCAGATATTTCCTATTGCATGCGTGCGTACTCCGTTCCATAATATGGATAACATATAACAGAAAATACCAATTACGTCGTTATATGGTAAATAACCTGAAGTAAAATAATAAAATTACTCATAAGGTCAGAGGTTATCTAGAATTAAAAAAAAACAATTAAGCTGTTCTAAACATCAAGGGCACTATACTGCGAAGACAAAAATAATAAAATAACTTGTTAAATTAATTAATAAATTATGCTACTATCATTCTAAAAAAAATGTTAGTATTTACTAGCTGTCCGCATAAGGTTCCCAACCTCATCTGTCATTACTTTAAGGTACATTTGAGGGAGTAAGGTGGTTTCTACTGATTATACTAGGGCAAAGCATTTAATGGTCATAAAATCTAGTGAAAAAATGCAAAATTAAAATGCATTTATGACCTAAAAATTGTGAGAAAAAGACACAAAGTTAAAAAAAATGATCAATTAATTTACCATTATTATTTGTAATTAGTTTTTTAAGTAATGAAATAGCTAAAAGCAATTTAATGGATGACAGTTGAATTTAAAATATAAAACACACTTATTTTGTTTCTAAAGAAGTAAGTAAATTTATACTACTTGGACACCCTTAGCGAGAAAAAAACATTCTTTCTGAATTGCCCCTAGAAAATATGTGCCATTTAAAAAGAAAGAAAAAATCTTTATTGCTACAAGACAAACTGCTATGATGTTTATAATAAACCTGAATTAAAATGAACTATGAACATTTGGCGAAGATTCTCAAAAACAATTGTCTGTTGTCTGATAGTACGATTTTTTACGGAAAGCTCCTCTCTACCTCCACTGAAACGTTACCTAAAATGCCGAAAATAACCTAAAAATTGCCACAAAAAAAAGACCTGTCTCTTGAAAATGCAGAAAAATGCAAAATAAAACAAGAAAATGCAGAAAAATTGCCCTTATTTAATCAATTTCATGAAACACATTTATATATATATACGAGCTATTTTTAAACCTTCATATAAAAAATAGGCAAAATCATCAAATGTCTTACCCTATTGATTACATACACAATTCACCCGCAAAGGAACCAATGTGAAATTCATTTCGTCGGTTACTTGTACGTACACTGTACTCAATACAACCCACAAGAGTTTAACAAAATACCGTATGAGGAAAGTAAACGTGTTATAATATTTAGGGAAGAGTACGATAGGGCGTAAAGTGTGACTCCGCCCCGGGCAGCACCACCTCCGCTCATTAGCAGAGTATAAAGAGGTGTTGGGGTCGCAGTGGGGGGTCAAGAGGGGAGCAAGATAACCCGCAAACATTCTACTCGGCTCAATTGATTATCCAGTCTGTCGACAGTAGCCTATAGCCTATGCTTGTCGTACTCACAGCTCGCATATTTCCCGATCACAGTCAGGTAACTGATAAAACAAAGAGCCAGATTGAGTTATTGGACATATTTAAGAAACGACTGAGTTAATATATCTTGTGAAATTATTATTAAGTTTACATAAGTTTCTCTATTTTGAAGTTTAATATAATAAGTTGAAAATGTATTAAATATTTGAGAAACGTTTGATAATTAAATGCATGAAGTTCATGTGCTGTACTGTACTGGAATAAAACTAATAAAGAATGGAGAGTTCTTGTAGAACTAACTTTGTACAAAAGTTAACAATTTCAATTCCATAATTTATAGTATACTGTGTACAGAAATATTTAGAGAAGTGGCCTATCGTACAGAAATGGAAAGTTCACAATCCATGCTAACATTATAGGCACACAATCTTTTAAAATGTTAGGTCATTTCAAGAGTTTTGCAACCACACTAAAACTACAAGTTCGAAATTATTTATTTCTTCAAAAAGGGTGATTACATTTTAAGAATGTGTGCCAGTGGAACTTAAAAAGAAATTCACGTCTGAAGAAGTGAAAATCCATTTTCTTAATTTATTAAACTGTGGTATCCTTTTCATGACTAAAATAAAAGTAGGCGTATATAACTTAATACGTTATTACTGAATTGATTTAGTGAACTACCATAATGATGCTGAAGTAAAAACAACAGTCCGCAGATGGCTATACTCCAACCGAACGGACTTCTATGAACAGGGTATTTTGAAAAAGGTATCACGATGGGAGAAATGTGTTGAGAAACTTGGCGACTATGTGGAAAAATAGGCAAAAAATGTTTCTTCATGTGTGCATTTATTTCTAATTTACATATTAAACTTTTTCTAAAGAAACTTATTGTGCGTTACTTTTCGGTCCACCCTCCTATACTACTTTCGTTTTTACATGGTATATACTAATTCAAAACAAATACTTATTAAGAAAAACTAAATATTTTGGAAGCATTTCACCACTGTAGCCTTTAACGGTTGTAACAAACAACCACACAATACGTCATTGTTTGTTACTACAGGAGCTAGAGCAACGATTGGCTAAAACACAGGGAACCAAAACCAAGTAAAGTCGCTTTAGAATTTCAGATTATATCGAGAACCTCCAGATACTTCCGAAAGTAAATACTGATTTTTGTCAGGGACAGTTAAATAATAAAAGTAAATAAAAATAGTAGTGTTTCAAAATTTAACCTTTATCTGTCGCCTCAACATTCTGCTTGCCAATGGCGACCGGAAATGTTGCGCTCTGCTCTAGTAAATCATAGCAGTCAATTACAGATTAAAATTAATGCTTCTTATGAAAGCGGATTTTGAAGCCAGGAAAACAAGCTTTGAATAATGTATGCTATTTTATGAAATAATTAAAGGTTAGCCTAAGGTATACCTTACTTAGAAAATAGAAAATTGAAACCCATATATAATGATTCGCGCAGATTGGAAAACCAATGAAATTAAATTTTATTGGATGCGAATATTAAATAAAGACATAGGAACGAGTTAAAACGTATTTTTATTTCAGATCGGTAAAAATGAGAAAAGTAATGTTTTTTGGTTGGAATTTTATTACGCTTGGAGTCTGATGATGAGGCAATTTTAATTATATGGGGTACTGTATGAAAGAGTTTATGTGAAAGTTTTGATATAATGGCTGGTATTGATTTTTGTAGCAGAAAGATTGCAATTCCCATACGAGTGCGTCTGACAGTTGTGTTCGTGACAGAAATAAAATAACAGTATCCAAAATCATCATGTGAAATATGATAGCAGCTATTCGCTGTCAGAATATTATTTCCACGTCTTTTACAGACTTCTCAAAACTTGGTATTCATAGTTGGTATTCCAGCTCAAACAAGGGCCTGTGCAAATATAGGATATTTTCAACTTTGCATCTAACAATATATGAGTTCAAAAGTATTTCCATCTGCAGAGAGAGATTCCAAGATACTTGATTCACATAGCAATGGGATGAGATGTAGGCCTATTGAGACTTTGGGCCTAAGAGAGATGAAAATGGAGACTGGAGAAAACTACATAATAACGAGCTTCACGACCTGTACTCTTCACCAGATATAGTAAGGGTAATTAGATCACGGAGGATGAAATGGGCTGGATATGTTGCACGCATGGGAGAGAAAAGACATATCTCAAAAGTATTGCCTGGGAGACCCGAAGGGAAAATACCACTTGGAAGACCTAGACGTAGGTTGGAGGACAATATTAGGATAGATTTAAGGGAAGTAGGATTTGAGAGGGATGACTGGATGGAGTTAGCACAGAATAGGGTTGAATGGCGGGCTCAAGTAAGCGCGGCAATGAACCTTCGGGTTCCATAAAATAGATAATATTCCTTTAGCTTGCTGAGGAATTATCTATTGCCATTGAGTAAGATAGTATGTAAGTGGAAGATAATAAAATAGTCCTCCGCTGTGGCTTAGGAGAACTGTTTGCTTTCCTCCAGCAGCGTGCCCAGGTTAGATTCCCGGTCGGGGCATGTTTCTTACCTTACTTAACTGCTTTCAGTGATCTTGTAATATGACACACCATATAATGCACATCAGTTGGTCTGAACTTTCATAAAAAGAAGTGCCTTGAAGAGTTAAGGTTCCAACAGTTCTCGTAGAGCAAATGTGGCTTACATGGATTAATGCCGTCAATAATAGCCATTGTTCAAATATATATTAAAAAAAAGATCAGAATCACAACTTTGCATTGCAATAACAATTAGTTGAAGCTAGGAGCAAAGGAATTTTAGGATGTAAGCCGAACCACTTACATCCACTTTCTTCTCATAGTAAATAGGCCTACAGCTTACAGTGCAATCTTCGTATAATCATGACATCTTATTTAACTGAAGCTAACAGTCTTATCATAGGTAATCCCACGAGAATTGACGAGTTTTTCGATAGATTCGCGGCTGCGCAGCGGTAGCGAATTTTCTTATCAAACTCAAAACTCGAGTTGGATTTATTAAGACTATTCCATGAATTAAAATGTAACGGATTGTACAAATAATAATTACTGCCTTGCTTTGTTATATAAAAGATTAACAGCTGCGAGATCACGGCATACTATGAATCAACCATCCATGAATCGACTGGAGTTACCATGTTGTGACCAAAGCTACCAGTGGTGCATATAAGATATAGTTAACCTAATTCAGGCAAGCTAACAGCAGAACAGAATAAAAACACACGAACTGTCTTGCACCGAATTGAAATTTTTTTCCAATCAATGTATATTTATTTTATTTCAATTTCCAAACATGTATGTCATATAAAATAATGCGTTTTATTGTGTTCAGCTGGCAGCATATAGCAATAAAGCAAAGCACATATTTTGACTAAGCTAGATTCTTGATTAAAAGTATGGGAGAATACAGTGTTGTATAGCCCTGGGACATGAGACAATGTTACTTGCCTGAGAATCCTTGAGTCCGAGCTTCTCGGCTAGTTTCTTGCGGTCAGGCTTGGAGATGTACTTCTGTATCTGGAATCTCTTCTCCAGACCTTTTCTCTGCAAGTCCGAGAACACTGCCCTCCGCATCATCCCCCTTCGCGGTTTCCCTCTGGAGCTGTTGGCCCACGGAAATGTTCCGGGCAGGGGGAACACCGCTGTCGGTGCGCCTGAACTCCCTCCTGGACCGGAACCACCGGAGTTAGGCGTCGAGACTGTGAAACACGAGAGAAAGTACAGGTCAATCCCTGAAGGGACTTGATAAGCCATAGCATTGAAAAATTGATAATGTTCAATTATTTCCTTAATAGCTAATCTACATGGCTCATATACAGAGTGTTAATGAATAACACCGAAATATTTTACCTGCGTATAGATAGGACATATAGGCCCTACAAGCAACTTTTATTAGAAGATTTTTCTCTATTATGTAAAATGTGTTTGCTACAGGGCATTAAAGTCATTACAATTTCATGCTCATAAATCAATAATTAAGCCAAGTAGGGTTAACACTTTCATTAAATTGACTTTATCTCTTCTTAGTGACCGATAAAAACGTGATTCCTAATCAACAGCTATAGCCTATCATAATTTAGACTTTTCATAATCTGCAAAGTTTACAGACTAATCACATGACTGGCCATCACTGCATTCGTTCTTTTATTCCTAACTTCAGTATTAACAACGAAGTACCTTTGTTTTACATATTTTTCAAATGTTAGAAGTCAGTGGCGGCCATGTCCTAGGATATTTTATGTTACAACAGGAAAAATTGAATCCATAAAGCAAAAATCTCTTAATAAAAGTTGCTTGTCTATGTCCCATCTAAACACAGGTGAAATATTTCGGTGTTATTCATTAACACTCTGTATGTATTTTTTTAAAATTGTTACACATCGTTGCAATAAATATTTCTTACTTATTAATGTTTCTGTTGTCTTTATCGGCGATCGGAACTTACTTTCTGGAAGACCCTCGTATTTATGTTTTATGCATTTTTGTGGCAACGAATTTATTCGTCAATAACAGAGAAAAGATTAACATATATTACATTACAAACTCACTTATTTTTATTCTAAAAAAAGTATTCGAATGGGAATGTGGTAGTGAAGTCAAGGAATTATAGAGGAAAATAATTGTGAAGTAGACCTAGGCTTATTGCGTAAGTAAAGAAAATAAACTTCAGGCATTATAATACTTACCGGTGAGATACGGATGTCTGCAGGCCAGCAAGGTGTGGAGATGAGGGTTGAACATGGCGGCTGCGGGTCGGGGAATGGGTTTGGCGATACCAGAGCCCGAACCAAGACCCGCATATCCGAATAAAGGTGGTCCATTCCCGTGCAGGAGGGGATCTGTAATTAATAGAGAAAATTCCATATTTAAATAATAGTACCGGTACGTCATGTGAATAAAAGATAAATGGTGCAAAATATGTTGCACAAACTTTTTCGCATATACGCGTTAAAAGGTAGCACAGAAAAAAAAATTGTAGACAATTTTTTTTAAATATATTTTTTATAACACTAACAAGTATCTAGAACGGAAAACATCAGGACCGATCTTTATGTACAGGTAGGGGAAAAAAAGCTGACCGACTAAAATATCTAAGTTGCCGATATGAGCCGCTGCGCATGCCTAGCGGCATTCACAGGATAGCAGGGAATGTATTGAAATTTGTTCTAGTGTTGACTGTTGACTTAGACCTTTTCGAAACCCAGAATATGGTTTCTAATCGTATTGTTTTATAACATTAATTATTAATATTATTATAAAATACTAACACAAATTATATTATATTCAGCTACAAGAGTAAATCCACTTTCCCTCCCTATCTGTACAATGTTATTTCCGTGAAATAATAATGATGATAATAGTATAATACTAATAATAATCAATGGAGGAGGATGGATATTTTGAGTGGGTGTACACATCGGTCGATAAATTATCTTTGTACAAGTACATCATGCATGTGACAAAATGTATTACCTGCCCATAATGAAAGAACTCTATTTGAGCAAAGAATGTACTCAAGAAAAGCTTAAATGTTTTGAGAATCTTAATATTCCACATTAAATATCTTTGAAACAGGTAGGCTACTGTGAAATATAATACTGATATAACCAAGGTCGCCAACTTTTCTTATAAGTTAGTATAGAAAACATTTTGCCCTTGTAAGTACAGGAGTAATTACCTTCAATCTAATATTTAATTCAATATTTATTTTGCTAATAGAATTTTCCTTACAAGTTTTCTGTCATTCGAGTGGGATTATAGTAAACATAGCCTAATTACATTCATTTCACTAGCCTAATCTTCAAACTGATTTACGAAAGTTGTAAATCTATTTGTGGCAACACGCCTGTAAAGTTCCAGTGAATGACAGGAAGTTTTTCAGATGTTGGTTGGATACCCAGCACATTTGAGAGAAAATTGTATCCTTCTGTCACTTAGTAACAAGAAGAACTTAAGCTGTCCCCATCAGCCACCCGAAAATGAAATTTTGGAACTGAAAGAAAGTGAATGATTAGAAAATCAAGGTACCTTGCATGACTCTTCACTCAAAGTAATTTGCAGTACCATAATAAACAGCGTCAAGGTTGGTAATAGTATATTGCGATACAAGTGTCGTAAGCGGTGCATACGGATTGAGGAAAGAGTTTGAAAAAACGAGGCGCTTGCGCCGAGTTTTTTTCAATTTCCGAGAATCGTTATGCGCTTACGTCACGTGTATTGCTTGCTATTTTTTGCACGATGATTATTTATATCAATTTAATTATATTAATTGAGATATTACCTGAAAATATTATGTAAGTTATATACATTATTGAAGATAGATGTTTATTTCAGAAAGTGATTCGCATGTGTTTGTTGTTATGGGAACCGAATATTTGTCCTGTTAAAGTCGCCACAAACTGGGGGCCTTGGTCCATAAAGGTTTGTATTATGATTTTACTTACGGCACAGTGTGCTTTTTGTAATTTTTACCGCACGGAAATTTGTTTTGCTTCCATAGCAACAAGATTGCGTGCGGGAATATCAAGTTACGATCCACAGCAACAATATTCGTAAGTAACACTAGGCCTAATTAGGTACGTCGTGCAAAAAAATGTTTAATGATGAATGCTTGAATGTGACACTTGAACCTTCTGCCACGTGTGATTAAGAACATGTGACAGACTATGAGTATGTTCTATGATTGCATTTATTAAGAATCGCTTCGCTCGTTTCATAATTGAAGGGCTCAGAGCCATAGTGGGCCATCTCCACTAGCAGCAAAAATAAGGTAGTGACACTTTGTGGTATTGTTTTGAATTGTGCATCAAGTATTTAATAATGTTGTCCATGTCCATGGACCTCTCATTTATGTAGCTAATATTGTGCAGGTATTGCAAAAATTTATTTATAAGTAATTAAACTATGGTTTAAATTGACCTTTACTTCTTGGTTTCTCCTTTTTCTTTAATGGTACATGGCCCACTATGGTTCTGAACCCTTCAATTATCATATTACGAGTTTCTTAATTACCATTATAGGCAAGTTGCAGACGACTGTTTTTGTTCAAACATAATTTTGAAGTCTATGTTTTGGGTAGTTAGAATATTTCATAATTGATAAAACAAATGACTGTCAGCGATCAGCTGTTATTGGTTCTCATCTTTTGCGATAGCTGACAGGCGACAAGGCATGCAGGCCGCAGGGCTTCTCTTGATATTTTAACCTCAAACAACACACATTAAAACATACGAAATGAACTCAATTTAGTACAGGCCTACTTTATAAACAGAATTTATTTTATTTTAAATTCAAGTTGTTTATTATGCACTTTGATTTACTGCTCTCAAGATTTCAAGATCGTTCCGTGTTGGATGATAAAATAATCGATACCACACCTGTGTTATAATGGAAATCTGTACCGAAATGGATGTCATTATGATACCGTTATGTCACGTGTAATAGGTATATTGTAGTATGGTCGAACCAAAATATAATTATAATATAAATATATTATAATTAATATTTGGCACACGTGCCATAAAATTTTATTTTGTTAACGATTTTGATCATCAATGAAATCATTTTGCAATGCTCTACAAAAAGTAATTCGTTTTTGTCCTTACTGCCCGCTATTATTTAGCTCAGCGCAGACTTCAGAGTATAAAAGAAGAAGGCATTCAACTGTAGCAGAAGAATTCTTTTATCGTGCCAATCTTGGGCGTCCATCATATTGTGTTTATTGCATTTTTCAAGGCTTTGCATCATTGTATGGCTGAAACATCCCTACGAGGCTTATAATGGGGAACCAACAGTTAATATTATTTTCACAGCCAACTTTTAAAAACTTGTATAACATGGTGAATCAAAAACCCGCCCTAAATCCAAACATCAAACACAAAACCTAAAGTAGTTATGATAACAACATAAAAAAAGAACATCTAGGGGATGAATCTGAGGTTGTAAATCGAGCTATTATGTAACAAAAGGGGGCACCCCAGATTAGAAAACATGCCCCCTTGTGTAAACATTCCCAGGAGGCAGGGGCGTTCCCGTCTCAGGGGAAGACCTTTCCACTAAATAGATTTCGCATTATTTGTATCCTTCCTGAACATTTGTCGCAACGGACCTATCTGCTGCATTAAAACCTCATAAAGGGTTTAATGTGTCGTACATTCTTCTATTACAAGCAGAAGTGACCATAAATTTAATGCTCTTTTCAAGACCTCCTTAAAGTCTTGCTGACAACCTGATGGGTGTCTCAGCTTTTTGATGATAATTCTTTAGAAAGAGCTTAACCTATCACTCAGGTAAATTAGCATTTAATAGACGGCTGGAAGGGATTGGAACGGTGATATCTGTCTAATTTGGGTGGAAATGGTCCAACTTGACTGCAGAGGGGAGTCAGTAGAAGGGAACCTAAAATGATCGTCTTTTAATTCATGAGAAGAAATATCTTGTCTTATCGCATGTTTGAAATATAGATTAATTTTGTTAAAAGAATTCCTTGAACCAAAAAACCATACGAACCTCACATCGCGCCATGAATCTTTATTTGTTTTCTTTTTCGTTTATCCTGTGTTTTGTTGCTTTCTCTCACACTTTTGCTTTCATGAGAGTGTACCTTTTTATTAGTTTTTTTGTTTTCTTGCTTACTTCCATCTTCCATTTGGCTTGTGTCTTCCTTCTTTCTTCCAGTTTTCCTTTTCCTTTTTTGTTTTCTTGAGAGTGTATATTTTATTAATTTTTTGTGTTTCATTCTTTCCTTACTCATCTCCCATTTGTCCTGTGTCCTCCTTTTTTATTCCAGTTTTAATTTTTTACTTGCTTACTTTTCTCTATAAATTTACTTTCTTTTATCTTTCAAATTTCTTTATTTTTGTAGGGGCTCTCTTTACTTATTCTCTTTTGTTCCTAAAATCATTCTGTTTCTTTCTCGTTTTCTTTATACCGTCCTTTCTTTATTTTTCTATTATTTCTTCTTCTGTTAATTTTCTTAATCCATATTCTTTATTTTATATTTGACCATTAATTTTGTTTGTTGCTTTATTTCACACTTCTTTCTGCATTTATTCTGAGTAGGAAATGGCACTAGACCGAAGTAGACGGTATTTTTTGCCTTTCCTGAAAATTTAGGCCACTCAAACGAGAGAAAGTAATAAAATTAGCAAAAAGCCTTTTATGAAATTGGTATATCCTTATTTATTTAATTATTTAATTATTATTTGTTTTAATTAATGCCTTGAACATTGTAGATGATGCTATAGACTGAAGTAAATAACAATCATCATCAGGGCACCTTATTTACTAGAATTATGCCTACATCTAAAGAGAGTAAAGCTTTTCTTCACGGGAAAATGTTTTCTCGTCCGAAAATCATAAACACGTCGAATTTCGAAGGTGAGATATTTTAATGTAACAGGTATATTCGTACGGTCTAGCGTCTAGAAGATGAACGGCTCGTAAAATGTTCTGACTATTTGGTCGATTATTACATATCAGAAGACGCTACATTCTCTCCATACATATGGGCTTACTCCAATAGCGGATCTATTCATGAAAATTTAACAAGAATTTTAACACTATTCATCCATACATTCACGATATTATCAACGTTTTAAAAGAATTTCAGACAGAAACGTAGCCTACTTCAAGCTGCGAAGTTTAAGCACAAGACAAGAATGAAAGAGCTATTAGGAATACGCTACTGAGCATATGCAAAGCTCTTGAAATTTATATAGCAGGGATTTTGTCCATGTTAGATTTTATTGAATTACTTCTCTTTTAATTCAAGATAAATTTGTCCATGCTAGTTTTACTTTGTCTGCATGAATGACACTTAACCATGCCACTTGCCTGTCCTAAGCCTTGATACGGCATTAAGTAGGTATGCAGATGAGAATATTATAGGAGAAAAATTCCTCCGACACTAGGACTCGAATCCAGGACCTTTGGTTATTCGCGCCAATGCTCTACCAACTGAGCTAAGCCGGAGTTCAATTCACAGCGCCAGATGGAATCTCTCTCCTATGACTGATTGCCCTGATGGTCGACCTCACAGACAGACACGTTATGTTTACATTTCCATGACACGGCATTAAGTAGGTATGCAGACGAATTTACATATCCATGACACGGGATTAAGTAGGTAAGCAGACGAGTTTACATTTCCATGATACGGCATAAAGTAGGTATACAGACGAGTTTACATTTCCATGATACGGCATTGTGTAGGTATGCAGACAAGTTTACATTGCCATGATACGGCATTAAGTAGGTATAAACACGAATTTACGTTGCCATGATACGGCATTAAGTAGGTGCGCAGACGAGTTTACATTTCCATGATACGGCATTAAATAGGTATGCAAACGAATTTAATTGCCATGATACGGCATTAAGTAGGTATGCAGACGAGTTTACATCCCATGACACGGTATGCAGACGAGTTTACATTTCCATGATACGGTATTAAGTAAGCATGCGGACGAGTTTACATTTCCATTCCCATGATACGGCATTAAGTAGGTATGCAGACGAGTTTACTTTTCCATGATACGGGATTAAGTAGGTAAGCAGACGAGTTTATATTTCCATGATACGGCATAAAGTAGGTATACAGACGAGTTTACATTTCCATGATACGGCATTGTGTAGGTATGCAGACGAGTTTACATTGCCATGATACGGCATTAAGTAGGTATAAAGACGAATTTACGTTGCCATGATACGGCATTAAGTAGGTGTGCAGACGAGTTTACATTTCCATGATACGGCATTAAATAGGTATGCAAACGATTTACATTGCCATGATACGGCATTAAGTAGGTATGCAGACGAGTTTACATCCCATGACACGGTATGCAGACGAGTTTACATTTCCATGATACGGTATTAAGTAAGCATGCTGACGAGTTTACATTTCCATTCCCATGATACGGCATTAAGTAGGTATGCAGACGAGTTTACTTTTCCATGATACGGCATTTAGTAGGTATGCGGACGAGTTTACATTTCCATGATACGGCATTAAGTAGGTATGCGGACGAGTTTACATTTCCATGATACGGCATTAAGTAGGTATGCAGACGAGTTTACATGTCAGATTATAGATATTGATTTACATAGGACGAATTTACTAGCTCCCATCTTCACATGCATTGAAAAAGTTTTCATGTGGAGATATTAGAGTAAAGCTGCGAAATTGCAAGGCGTTTGAAACTCTTGAAAGTCTTATTACAAGAATGCCGTGGCAGGGAATTGCAATTTAAATATGCCGTTGTTGTAAATCATTCAAGTGGCAGTTGTGTAAACCTATGCACCGTGCAGCCGCTCATCGTTCTTTGTGGTATCAATTTTTTATAGCCCCTCAGTATAATAGTGCTCTTTTTTCCACCACCACACTAGACTGTTTGTCTGTCAGATAATCTCTTACAACAACAAGAAATTTACTGCAGGGCTTTATAAGGGCGGTTGATTTTGCAGCCATTTGCCAGTCGAGTTTCTTTTTAGGCCAGTGTTTCCCAACCTGTGTTTTGAAACTCACCGGAGTATATTTTATCAGTGCTATTAGGGTCGGTATACCAGATTATCATTAAGCCATGAATTAACCTCGAACATGAATTAAAGTTTAGTATTACCGTTAATAGACTGCTGCGTAGAAAGAGCGATGACAACGGCTGTAGTTGATTACTACGGACTTTGGACTTGTTCTGAACACTGGTACAGACGGTCCTTAAAGGAAATAACCAATAGTCTTTGTTTTCATACGAATTTTTCTTCTATAGCTAGGCTGTGCAAAGAACACACACACAGACACAAACGAAGACATGATCCTGAATGTAGTATTTTTGGATGCAGGGGACCTCAAATCGTGTAGATTTTTGTGGCTTAGAATTTCGGGGTCGAACACAATATTTCTTCTACCTATTGTACGGACAGAGGAAGTCAAATCCTTTTTTATTCTTTTTATTTCTAGATTATGTCATTTTAAAAAAATGCTTCACCGCTGTTTATACTGAAGTAATTAACCCATGCGAAGCCTTCCCATTTGGCCCTTTCGACAGATACCCAAGAAAACTGGATACTAATAATAATAATAATAATAATAATAATAATAATAATTAACAGTAGGCTAATACATCAATTAATTTGTATTAAAAGAATGATATCCTAAAGATTATATTTTAATTCAGCTTATTTTGAAGAATTAAGTTACTTTTAGTTCAGTTTCTTATATGAGCAGGCCTTAATGAAAAATCGAAGGTTTGCCTTTTAATGCAAATTAATGTATTATTATTACTATTTTCATTATTATTATTCTTATCATTATCAATAACAGAGTGAATATCAGCCTGCAAAATGGTGGCCACCAAGACGTTTTACTGGAATTTATTGTAAATTATCACATATAGCTGAGTATTAGGCCTATAAGGGCTTTTTTGTTTTTCTTATGGCATTTTTTTTTTGTTTTTAGAAAAATAATTTTTTCTTCTTTTCCAAAAAATATTTATTTTAAAAGAAAATGCTGCAGTTACGACTTTTTACACTTACATATTTTGCTTAAAAGGAGGAGTTAAGAGGTTTTCTCTTATAATGTCATTATTGTTATACAGCTCTAACTGGATTTTTTTCTTGGCACAAGTTATTTATTTATTTAAGTCTTTTAATACTTCTATTCTTATTTTATTCCTATTAATTTTTATTTATTTCAGCTTTTTAAGGCAGTTTGTTTTTACAGGCCTATTAGGTCTAATAGCCCACAATTTTTAAAGACTGGCATAATATTTTTATTAACGAATATTATGGGACATTTAAAGTAAATATATAAAACAAAGTTACACTATCGCGAAGCAAACTCACAGTCTTCGGTCCAGAAAGTTGAGATCTTACGTGGCCACACCCGGCACACCCCTAGTTCCGCCTATATTCATCGACGTTAGATATGTCAGATATAATTCTGTGCTTGGTTCTAAAAGGGCCACTGTCAATTTCTAGCAGAAATGAGATCTAGATGAATTATTGAGCTCGGCTAGTCTTTATCTTTCGTTTAATAAAAGTGCCAATGTCTGTTGCTATTAATAGACACAATACAGAAACCTTAGAGACCAATTTCGGAAGTTCTCAGCAAAAAATGTTACTTCTTCAAAGGCTTCAAAGTCAGTAATCTCAAAAGCAAGTTATATGACATTGGCCCTTTTAGAACCAAGCCACAGATTATTGTTTTGGCAAATGATCCTCGGGTTCATCTCACTATCGGCTCACCTTTTTCATTTCCTATCACCTCGTGGGAACCCACCGCTCGCCAAATAGTGACTCCTTTAGCAAAAGGCACGTTAGTACCAGCTCAGGTCACCAAAGAAAACGACACTGCCAAGAAGAAGTTAACGGGAAATAATAAAGTTAAGTGCACTGCGATGTGAGATCACAGATCCACGTGGGGATGTTCTGGATTGATTTGAAGCTGTCTGCATGCCACGTCAGGTCACGTATCAGACGAAGTGAATGGCGATAACATACATCAACACATCCACTCGCCATCACCTCATTGAAGCACCGTCATACAATATGACTGATCCTATTGTCTATCTCAAGCAAAGGCCAATACAACATATTAATATGGAAATATAAACTTGTCTGTTTTTTTTCTCATCTCACTTATATGTAGAGCGGAAAGAATTGACGCATTTCTCAGATTATTTTTACTAGCAGGGGCCCGCAGCTTCACCCACGATAATTAATTCATAAATTAAAAATTAAGAGCAACATAATTAAAAAATTATATTTATTATCACTTACGCGCGAAACATTCATAAACTAAACGATTAATGAAAGCTTATATATCTATCTAAACGATTAATAATTATAATGAAACAGCTAAAAATCCGGCTTTGGAGTAAATTCCACGATTAGAAAGCACCGCCTGGGAAAACGACCTCATATTCGAGTTGCCTGTCCCAGAAAACCCCTGCATGGTGAATTCCGTCCAAATCAAATAATGTTTGCCCATTTAGGCCTATATTCATTCTCCCTCTTCCGTCTAGGTAGACAATTTCAGACGTCTCCTTTAAATTATAAACAAACGAATCGACCAAGTTGTGATTATTTTTAACTTATGACAAAAAAAGGCAAAGCCACCTGCAATTGATTTGACAATTGAAATTAATTACCGAAAAGTGATGCTTCGATAGCGAAAAAATCATGTTTTCTACCAGTTTTTCACTCATAACTCGCGAATGAAAGCGAAAATAAAAAATCCGGCTTCGAGGTGCATTCGGCCACCCTTCAGTCCAACTAGGTCTATGTTTAAAATTTCAGATCTCTGCCGGGTTTGCTAATAGACCCCTCATATGTATATTTAAAAAATATAAAAGTTGTCATAACTTATGCTCCATCCCTCCTATTTGCACATTGTTGTTCACAGTTCTATCTGTGAAAAGTTGCTTTTGCTGGGATTACAGGATGAATTTCAGCAGGTAGATCTAATAAAACCACACACTCGGTTTTTCGGAACATGTGTTTATACACTAACTTCTGTAAAAACAATAACAGTTTTATGTATCTATGGTGTAAAACTAAAAACACTGTGAATTTTGTGCCAATAAAGTCATGTAACGTGTAAAACCAGAACGAACAAAAAGTTCGGGTTTCAGTTTATTGGATTGTTATAAAAATTATTAAACTCGTGTTCGTGACTCTTATGACATAGATAAAATTTAAAAATGAGTTGCCCAGTGGAAAAGAGGCACATGCCACATATCGGCCAATTTTGAGTTTTTGTTACGATTAAGTAGCTCATGCCATCTTGTGTCGGTTCCGATAATTATTTACATGGTGGCATGTGCCTACTCTTCAACAAGGAGTATAACAAAATTTCTGATTTCTGAATGCTAGAAATAGCTAATCGAAAATGGGCACATGCCACACCTGATCGTCTTTTATCTCTTGTGGTTGAAGTCCCCTTTTCCGATAGGTTCTAAGAATTACTCTAAGAAGTGATGGCACTGTGGAGAGGATTGAAGTTGAGGGCATCAATGAGGACTTAAACGATAATGTTATGTAAAATGTAATAGTCTATAGGCCTAAGGGATTATTCTTTCAATAATGTAAGATATTAATGTAATTAGGCATGGAATACGTATTTAGAAGTTTTCATTTTCATTTTCACAGTTCCTGTTAACTTGAATTAACAATGAGTTGCATTATTTGGGGTTTATATCACTATTTCATTTCTATAATTTCCTTTCCTTGTGATTAAAAACACTTAATATTAAGAATATTTCATCTAATATTTGATAACATATCCATTGTTCCACCTAATTCATGATCCAGTTAAAAAAATTATAAGAAGGTGTCAACATTCCACAAAAAACTGACTTTCAGAAATATCTCTTTTCTGTAAAAATGTTGTTCTGTCGCATGTGCCTCTATTCCACTGGGCAACTCAAATGCTGATTCCAGTTTTTAAAATATTGGCTATCGGATAATTCTGCATGTATTAAGTTTTCCCCATAAATTAATGTAGGTATATTCTGTTCATAAAAGTTATGTAAAAATGCTATTAATATTTTTCTGGTGTTAAATTTAACCCTGAAGCAGGTCTAAGACATAGCTCTAATTTTGGCCTCAGATTTTAGGCCTATATTAGCTTCATTAAACAAAATCCAAACTCAGCTCTGTTTAAACTCCTTTTAGCTGCGAGATAATATCAGGAGTTCGGGATGTAGGCCTATGTCTATACAGTAGGGTAGGCCATGGAACTATTGATTGTCAATTTTTTCTATTGATAGTGTATTTTATTGGAGTAAATTTCAACTTATATTAATTTAAATGGATATGATACAGGATTAAATGGTGAAGATGATTTATGGTATGTAAATATCCAATTCAGCATTTGCCTTTACGACTGGGGAAACCATGAAACAATCCATGTCATAATTGGCCGGCCACGGGATTTGAACCTGGGACCTCGCGAATGCGAGTCCAAGGCGTTACCATCTCGGCCACCTCGCTCGGTAAAAACCCATAATTGTCGTCTCTAAATGATAGATTATTTAAAATATAAGGTTAAAAAATTATTACACATAAGATACACTAGTAAAACAAAATGTTAAATAGAATTTGTATATACGCTATAATTTAAAGAAGTGAAAATTACAAAGTTTTTTTTTTATAAAAAATGTTTAAATATGTATTTGTTAACTAACTCCCGGCCACAAGCAGTAGATTGCTCGGGAGTGTTTCGTAACAAAATCAAATGCAAAATAAATAAATGTTGCCATGTAAATATTGCCATACAATGGCATAATTCATGTCGAAAAAATAGGTACCTCACCTATTTAAAATATTTTATTATTATTGGAACTGGTGTGCTTTACGTTACAGAACTTCCATTTGGAAGAAGCATAGGCCTAGGCTATCAGTAAATAAATTGCTTATATTAGTATTTTTTTAATGGTAATCAATCTTGGGAATCGTATGATACGTATTCTACAATGGGCCTACCTAAAGTTAGAATGAACTAAATGCCAAGATCTATGCTGATTGAACCATCTTTAGAATTATATTTAAACTTATACTAATATAATGTCAGCTACTCACTTGAAAGAATCACGAAATAATGAACGAATTCTGATCAATGAAAGGAATAACAAAAGGAGAGAGCAAGCTAAAGTTAAACAAAAACAAATAAAGAAAAGTAAATAAATAAGCAGTAGAATTTAATAATATCTAAAATATAATAATTTCATAATTATAGTATCAGTAACTTGACAAATTAAATATTGTTTATATTCACCAGATTTTACAAAATGGACCGTTCCCGACCATTTTTTTTTTCTTGAATCCATTATTTCAGATTTATTATTCCGAGTATGTATTTTTCAGGATCTACTTTTCTGAATCCATTCTCCTCTTCTATCATTCCGAGCGCATTTTTACAAATAACTTTTTCTTAATCTGTTATTCCCAATGCTTTTTTATGCTTGAGTTTTTCAAACGCGAATTTGAACAAAAATATCTGATTTCTTTCTAACATAAAATCCATAGTTTTTTTTATTATTGTTGTGGGGAAAAATTTATTCCGCGTTGCTGAGCAACTTTTTGTTAACACAAAATTCAAGTTGAAGATTCAGGCAGAACTATAATAATTGGGTACATTTGCTACAAAAGTAGTTCTGATACATGGGGTAAATGTAAGCTACCTGTGACATCTTGCACCCGGCTTCACATTAGCCTGAATTTTATTGTACTAGCTATGCAGTTACTGTACCAACTTTAAATTAATTGAATTATTAATAATTTTTATTCAGCTTTATTTTACACTTCTTTGAACATCGAGGTCATATCAGGAGTTTAGTTTCTATAGGTATACCAGAATAGGTGGTTTAACTATTGATGTGCAACTGTTTTCTATTGTTGAAGTGTTTTTGGCATTATTTCAACTGATATTAATTTTTAATCAATATGATTCAGGATGATGACAATTATCCTTCCGGTTGTATTAGGCCTATATGGATGAGAGACATGATCGTTTACTCTTCGGGAAGAACAAAATCTGAGAGTGTTCAAAGAGTGCTTAGGAAAATGTTTGGGTATGTAAGAGAGATGAAAATGGGGACTAGAGAAATCTGCATAACGACGAGCTTCATAACATGTACTCTTCACCGAATATAGTAAGGGTAAGTAAATCACGGAGGATTAAATGAGCTGGACATGTTGCATGCATGGGAGACGAAAGACATATCTCAAAAGTATTGACTGGGAGACCTCAAGGGAAAAGATCACTTGGAAGACCTAGATGTAGGATTTGCGAGGTTGGATGGAGTTAGCAGTGTTAGCACAGAATACGGTTATCACTGAGGATGACCACAGGTTGGTCGAAATATATTTGATTTCCACATTTTAAAGAATTTTATATTGACATGGCGGAGTTACTGCATTTTGTAACAGAATAGGGTTGAATGGCGGGCTCAGGTATGCGCGGCAAGGAACCTTCGGGTTCCATAGGAATTGTCTATTGCCATTGAGTAAGTAAGTAAATATGATTCAGGATGAAATAGCGGGATTAGTCATGGTATGTAAATATCCAATTCGACATTTGCCTGTACGACTGGGGAAACCGTGAAAAAAAACCAAGTCAAATTGGCCGGCCAAGTGGTTTAAACACGGGACATCCCGAATTCGAGTCCAAAATAAATTTATTGTATGTTTAGCATTTCAAATTTCAATATTCGAAATCAGCGAAATGCAGAATTTTGTTTTCGGAAAAAAAAAAAGATATTAATGTTCACGTCTTTTGAAATATTGCATTTTTTAAATAAATGGATTAGGATAGATAGCCTACACGGAAATCGAAAGGGATATGTTTTTAATTTATTTTGATCACTAAGCAGTTTGGCATTGCGAAATGAGCAATTTATTAAAATAATTAAGAAATGAACCATAAATCCACAGTAGCCTATATTAAAATTACTACTCGTTTCTTTTTTTTTTTCATCTTTCTTGCGCTCTTTATTTATGGATTTATTTCCTTATTTTGTTTATGAATGTATATGTCATTCAAATTCATCTCATTTCCCCCCCTCCCCATTGAACAAGATATAATGATTAAGGAATCGCGCACAATGTGCATAATATTAAGATTTGGTGAACACATTAAATTTAACAAGATATGAACATACTAACATTTGAAATTACAATCCAATATTGAATTTTTAACTGCTGTTGCCGTCATTCTTACGGCGGGAGATAATTTTTAAATTACTGACGAATATTTCAAGTAAATAACTATATTTTACAATTGATGTTTGTAACATAGGGATAATACTCACTTTTTAACATATAGCTTAGTAAGCAATTATCGGCTGTATGTGGTCACATTTAGCAAATTTTCCTCGCGATCATGGCCACAGTCCACAGCAGTTAGAAGGTTAATGAACAATGAACTGTTCTAGGTAAATGAGGAATATTGTCAATAGAGTAAAATTTAAATGATCTACTCTTATACAATTCCACGGCCCTAAATAGCGTGCTCACTCGCTCGCCCGCTTCGTGAAACATCGTGTATACTCGGCGATGTTCGTCTCTGGCAGTGTAAACTTTCACGAAGAGTACACAATTTGGAAAACCGTTTCTTTATTATATAAAGCCTAAGCGAAACGAACACAATGAACAAATATTATAGTTTTATTTTTACTTACAATTTTCATAGCTCTGAACCACAAACATTTTTAATAAACTACCAGTGTAAATTTCTTAAAAATCCTGGAGTCAATTAATAATGGCGGGCGAAGCCGCTGGCACCAGCTGTAAAATATTGATGGTTTAACTCTTGAAATATCGCTGATAATAAAAATCCAAACACGCCATTCCTTCCCTTGAAACATTATATAATTTCTGAAAATTACACTGAATTGATCGAATAAAATTCACATCATATTCATCTGTCAACATACAGTTGAGAAACAATACGTATTATTGTGTTCACAGTTAGCTTTGGAACTGCATAATCGAATCTGAGATTGTTTTCCCAGGGGGCGCTTTCTAACCGTGGAATGTACTCTGAAGCCGGAATTTTAGCTGTTTCATTAATTATTAATGGCTTAGTTTATGAATGATTCGCGTGCAAGTGTTAATAAATATAATGCTCTAATAGTTATTATACTCTTAAGTTTTAATTTTTAAATTAATTATCGTGGGCGAAGCCGCGGCCACCTGCTAGTCTTAAACATAACAGCTTACTTGTTTAACTAGAGAAGCATTTAGAGTGCTTGTTATAGGTCAGCCAATTTCTGCAAACAACTAGGAAGGAACTGCGAACATATCCGTCAGTGCCCAAGCTCATATTAGTTAAATCAACTTCTTGCGATTTATGCATAGGCTATACCGTACTCCTACAACATAATCGCTAGATTTTGTTGGAAGAACAATCAAGATTTGGTTAACCATTAATAACGTACGTAAATGCCAGAAAGACCCCCCCCCTCTATGCCCTAGCAGCCGCCACCCTAATGTTGTGCAAATTGCCGTGTAGTTTGCTAAATCAATTCCTGGAGCTACCCTTAACCACATCATATATATATATCTGTTCGGAGAGAGACGGAAGTATACATCTTGCACCCCTACTTCAGTGTGCTGGCGTCAGCTGGACAACCACTTAGGCTGCTTCCATCCTCCCACCCACCCTTCATAAACTGAGAGACCCATCGAGAGAAGGAGAGGGAGCATCATGACTATAGGGCCCATAAGATTATGCCATGAAATATGCAGTTAAATATGGGTTTCAAGTAGGGTATTAAAAAGAGTCTCCTGTGGAAATATAATTTACTATGGTAGGAGCTGCGATTTTCTAATGAAATGCTTACTGATAATAATGCTAAAGGGTTGTGGGAATATGCATGTTCATGCCTGTCAGAATTGCTTATTATGTTAATATTGTTACTGCTCGTGAAGTTTTTGCTATTCATTAGTAAAATAAGGTTTTAGTTCCATTTTTTATATGAAGCAAAGTGCTAATGATATTTTAAGCAAGTACTAAATATTCTCCGATGATAAAAGAATACCTTTTAGTATGTCTCTGCAAGAATATTTGCATGCATTTTATTTTCTCTATTCGTATCGTAGGTCATAGGTAGGGGAAACACTGTAAAAATCCCGTTAAAATTATTGTTTGAGTATTTGTGTCTCTCAATAACAGCTTGAAAATAACATAAAATATGCATTGAATTACAATTTTATGTGGATCTCTTTTTTTTCGATTTTCAAGAGAATAGTTCAAATTACTTGGTTTAGGCCTTATGGCTTATAAATGTAATAACACCATACTTACATAAACTTACTATAGGGGAACTACTGTAAAAAATGTTGTTAAAAATTGATTGTGTATGTCTCTGAATAACAGCTTAAAAATAAAAACAGTTATATAACAACAAAATTTTATATGCATCTCTCGTTCGCAATTTTTCTGAAAATTGCTAAAATGATTTGGTTTAGGTTTTTTATAACTTATTATACCTTACTATTTGTACTAACACCAAGAATTTTGTTTTGATCTTTTATTGGCATTACAATATAGGCTAGGCTATATATGTTTGAAGAAAAAAATTATACCCTACTCATCTTATAGCCTACATAAGGAATATAGCCTAACGTGCTGAGAATAAAACACACATTATTAAATTTTTATCACAAAGATTATAAAAACTACAAAACCAATGATAATTTGGTCCAAGATTGCATAATAGCTTAATTAAATAAAACCCCAAAATTATCATCACTAAATAATTAATCATAAGAATAGCACATAAAATTATTGCAGGTTCATAAGGTACTTCATTAACATGTAAAAAAAAATGTTAAAAAGTAGAAATTGTATAATCATTTGAAATTTAAAAAATGACAGTTTTATAATAAATGTTTAAATGTGTTATTTTCAATACATTTCCCCCCCCCCCTCCCCCACAAGCTTACTCGGGAGTTTCACATGTGAATAATATTAGTAGGTTAGGCCATTAAGGCGCTCTTCTTAAACCTTGAACCAAGTTTCCTCTGCATCCTATCACTAATATTATTAATTATTATTATTATTCCTATTAGTGAGAAATGCTACCATGTTGGCAAGGTTCAAGGCTAGTATATGCAAGCCTTGGGCAAGGTTAGCCTAATCCTAGTAGCAGTTTATAACAAATTATTACCTGAAAACTCGCCATTCTGAATCCAAATACCCTCTTATTCACAAATCACACCGAACAAAGGCAGTAATAACTTATATAACTGGAATTTCAGCTCTCTCTCAATCCCGTAGTTCATGGGCATACGTGTTTCTATGGAAACGAAAATAACGTTTTGTTTATAGGGAAATGGTTATCATTATTAAATTAATTTTAATGAATGTAATTATTACATGTAGGCGACTAATCGAGTGTCATTCATTGTTTTCATGCAATTAACTATTTTATTTAGTGGTTATGAAATTATAGAGCAAAACTGTCGGCCTAAGCTGCATCACTAGTTGGCTGTAGAAGTTCGCTAATATACCACTTTCATTTTGTGTCTTTCTCTAATCCAGTCCTGCATCCAAGAGCTTGTTCTGAGATTCTGTGCTAATTTAATTTACATTTTAAGTGAGATTGTGAAATTGTGTATATTATACGTATGTTACTTTAGGTCCTTTTGTTATTTTTCCATTTAACTTGTAAATATATTCCGATGTCAATGACAGGCTTTCAGTCTTGCCTTCTTTAGTGGGATAAGACTGAAAGCTTGTCATTAACTAAAACCACTGAAAATTTCTTAATTTAAGACCTGTAATTAAAATTAGCATCAGAGTCTGATGCATTCTCGTTACGCTCTAGATGTGCATTCATCTATAGCGAGGTGGATAGGGATCTGTGGGTGTATTTCGTATTCCCCCCCCCCAATTTATTTTTCAAAAAGTAATTTTCAGTGTATTCCCCCCTTGAGGCTGAACAGAAAAGGTAAATGTCCACTTTGTGGAGAAAATGAAGATTCCAAACAAATGCTTTTAATAGCCTATGTAATAAAACAAATTGAAATTGCATGAACAAAGAAGAATGCCTGCATTTCAGCAATGAAATTTTGTTAACTAAAACATCAAGAATTACAAAAAAACAGGTATTGAAAACTTGGGATTATATTTACGGAAACTGCAGAAATCTTCGAAACGTTTCCTGCTAACGCCAAAATTTTTAAAAATATATTGAATAAGGTATATGATGTATAATTTTTTGTTCTAAAATATTCACAGTAGGCCTATGCAATTTTTTTTATGTTATAGTGTTAAATGGAAATATATATATATACTAGCTGACCCATCAATGCTTCGCATTGTTAGATTTATGTATATATATAGGTTAAGTGAACACAATTTAAAGTCGATTCGATGCACTTCTATAAATCATCAGCCGTCCAGCCAACACGGTGGACGTATTCATATTCCACATACTCCTTCACCCGTAGTTTACTCTGATTATGTAAAACATTTAATCGTTCTGTTTCAATCTTGGCAAACATATAGTAAATAGCTGGGCGTAGGAGATGTGTTCGCTCATCTCACGCAGTGTGCTCCGATTCGAATACTGGTCGGGAGAAGTTACCTAGATAGAGTTTTTTCCGGGATTTTTCCTCACCTTTGAGACAAATGTCTGGTAACTTTAGGCCCTAGTGGTCTCCGGATATCATCTGGCAGCCATTATCATCATCATCATCCCATCCTCGCCTTGTTCAGAGTGAGTGTGTGAATGATGTATCTCGTCCTATATGTTTGTGTTGTCTCGGATGTGGCCCCGGCATTTGGCTGATCACTCATCCGGGAGGCCCTCCATTTCCTTGTCTGGTCAAGAAAGTATGTATGTGACCCATAAATAATCCCTCTCCCGACAGGTCGCGGCCCTGTAAGGCCCGGGCAACGTGGGTCGCTTAAATGACCCCAAAAGGGAGAGGTAAAAACTAAGGTGAAGATAGATAGATAATATGGTAAATAGAAATTAATCATGAAATTATATCTATTGATATTGTATGAACTACCTGGGGGTAAAGGCGGTCGGTGGTTAACGCTGACCTTACCACCTTCACGTGCCGAATGTTTAAAAGTCCGGGAGCCTCAACTTCTTGGAACCCTCTGGGCCCCCATGGGGAACACTTTACTTACTATCTTTTGCAATGCAGTCCTAGGCTAACTATAAGAAAAGAGTTCAACTCTTAAAATAGAACCCAGGACCTTTTAAATTTACTTCGTGTCAAAAAATAGTTAATAATAATCTTTAGGAATTCTATTGATAGCCTTTCTCATAATTTGTATCTATTAAATCTACATGAAATCATAGTGTCAATCAAAGCCACCTGTGTAGTTTAAAAAAAATAATGTTGCCATGGGGATTGTGTACATGCAGTATGAATTCCTTTTGGTGAATATCATAACTTTAAAACCCTATTTTGGCCCTTATAGGCCCTTAGAGGCCAAAGATTTTGAAATCCTTTCTTAGTGCGCATCTAGAGCCTAGTAGCAATATGTGTACCAAATTTCAAGTTCCTAGGCTGTATGGTTTTTGAGAAACTGTGATCAGTCAGTCAGTGGGTTTTGGCTTTTATATATAGAGATATATATATTTTTAAATATCAGGTACGTGGATAGATGTTGCGATATTTAATGTGTAAGTGTATGTATAGTGTGTCTTTTTTGTATATATGTATGGCTGGTATTTATTTAATGTGTAGTGTCATTTCTGTATATAGCCTATGTATGGCTGGTATTTATTGCACCACTGCCACCGGGTTGTTGACCCATTTGCAGTGTAAGGAAATAAATACAAAAAAAAAAAAAAAATACAAAAGAGAATCAGAGAAGCAAATATTGCCCTTGAGAAATAATATAATGTTTATATAAAGTTTACCAACACTAAGCTAAGGTTGATTTCTCCAAGCATGGGAATGCATGTGTAGCCTATATTTTGTGTGTAAGTAATTGAATTATGGCTAAATGACCAGCGGTCAATTTCATAATTCAACAATGTACTATAACACAACTAATATAAAATAAATATAAATATAAAAAACAAGGACCCATAAAATACGAAATGCATTGTCTGTCACGTTAATTGGCATAAAAATCCAGATAACTGCAAATAATAACGAATTAATTATCATAATTAACTATTAGTTAACTGTTTTGTCTTCTCTACAATTAATTATCTGTGCAGTTAAGCATTATCCAGTTATTTGTCCTAGCTGTGCAAGGTGCACAGTATACCACCGAAGTCCATAGCATTACTGTAGCTGGATATATATATGCATTCATGAATCACATATTGTTGTCTCTGTTGGACATTACATGATAATATTATTGGAGAAAAATTCCTCTGACACTGGGCTTTGAACCCAGGACCTTTGGCTATCCGTGCCACTGCTCTACCAGCTGAGATAAGCTAGAGTTCACTTCAAAGCGCCAGATGGAACCTCTCTTCTATGACTGATTGCCCTTAATGGTCTACCTCAGTTATGTCATATGGAGTACTGTGAGGCACACTAATTAGTGATTTTTGTGATCGGGCTTCCACTGTTATTGTACAGTTAACATTCAAGATAGATATATGCATATGCATTCACGAATCACAGTTTATTGTCTCTGTTGGACATTACATGAATTTGGACAGGAATTTTTCTCCTATAATACACTGACATGCCAAAAAAAACGATCACTGTAAAATTTGTTGTAATTTTAAGATTAAACATAAATTGGTTGCATGTTTATACATTGCTGTTGGTGAGGATGAATTATTATTTGTATTGGACCATTAGCTATAGATACAGCATATCCGCTTTCTTAATAGCCTATCACCAAACAAAACAAAAAACATCGTGATAGGCCGTTTCCGATCTGATTATCTGCACTAGCTTGTCATACACACTGCAAGATGTTTCATAGTTGTATTGCATAATTTCCTTCCAAACTGAAAGGAAACTGTCTCCCTTTGCATCGAATTGATTCTGTGGGTTAAGTTAAGTTGAAATTATGCCTCTCAGTCCCAAAGACGTTGCCAAAGCTGTTGTTCTAATTGATGATGGACGCAGCCTCCGTTATGCCGCTGCAACCTTAGGTTCACCGTACACTATGGTGCAAGAGGCCGTGAGAAGATTTCGAGAAACAGGCAGTTATACCAGAAGACACTGGTCTGGCAGAAAAAATATACAATAGCAGTAATTTTATTTCAAGCACTACTTCATAATTTTGATTCTTTTTTTAAATTTCTTTAAGTGATCGGGTTTTTTTTTTTGCCTGTCAGTGTATTATCAATTAGGCCTTCTATAGCTGTTCTCCTTCTCCCTTTCCAAGCAACAACAGCATGTTTCACATAACATGAATTCAAGTCCGAGGCCTATATAGGCCTATAACCAAAAGTAATTTACATCCGTACAAAACAGATTAAGCAGCTTTGATATAAAATAATATATAGGTCTATTTGATATTGAGTAGATTACAGCCTACTTCAATGCACCTCTAGTTAAAATGCGTAATGCTGAGAAGCTTCCTGTACGAACGGGATGTATTGGACTATAAATAACAGAGTGAGGGAGTACTGGAGATAATATAATTGACAGGGGGCTCTACTGACGCCTCGAACAAACCCATCACTGTCAAATTGTCCATCATTCTCCTCCTCATGCCTTCATGCAGACCTGCTCATTTCTGCCTTTCATCAAAGATTTCAATTAACATAGGCGGTTCAAGCTGAAATAATGTCATTTTTTTTATCAAAGTTAAACCGAAATATTCTAAGCAGAACGTTAACATATCCTATTCCTTTTTTTCAAGCAAACATACAAAGTGGAAGTATTTTAATTCACTCTGAAGATTTTAACAGCTTGTTCCTTCGAGAGTAACAAAACCAAAATTTCAAGTTAGTATGTTGGTCTCAAAATGGATATTTTTTTTTCAGACAATTAATTGATAAGTATTGTCCGTACCGTTATAATTTTTTGTTCGACCATACTACAAGGCGCGTCCACAAAGTAAGTTTTCCCTGGGTTCATTTACAGGAAAAAAAAAACACAATTTAAAGGAAATACTTATTGTAACAGACACTGTAACTGTAAATAATTTAGTTTATTTTTTACCCGAGAAGAATTTATTTCTACACACATATTAATAATTTGCATACATGAAGGAATGTGTAGGTAATGTTATTTCTCAAAGCTAATTATATTGCAACTTCCAAAGTCTTATATGAACACTGTATATCAATATATTGCCATGAGTACTGTAGGCCACTGATTTGCATTTGATAAATTCTTTTTAATTTGCTACTATAAAATAGGCATTACTCCGGTACCGGTCAACCGATTTAGTCCAATGTCAATAGGCTTCTTCCCATGGACGTTATAAATGCGTATACCAAGTTTCATAAAAATCCGATAAAGCGTATTTGAGTTATTATTAAAATAGGCACTAAAAATCGGAGATTACCTCGGTTCCGGTCAACCGATTTAATCAAAAATTAATAGGCTACTTTCCATGGACGTTATAAATGTTTATACCAAGTTTAATGAAAATCCAATAAAGCGTTTTTGAGTTATCGCGCGTACAGACACACGGACAGACAGGCAGACGGACAGATATTTCCCGTGCCATTCTGGCAGTTAATAAATATAATGTTCTAATTATTTCTTCTGTTGAATGAATAATTTAAATAAAACATCTAGCAGCTGAGTAAATAATCGCGGACGAGCCGCGGGCATCTGCTAGTACCTATACAAATCAACAAGGTAGGCCTACATTAGATCTACCAGTAGGTTATATTGCCTCAGCAGTTAGCCGCAAATACGATGAGTTTTAACCCATATAGGCTACTAGCTTAAAAGGCCCGGCGTCGCCGGGTTTTTTATTGTGTAATTGGAAATTATCATATGAAGGATTTTCGATTTTAAATTATAAGTCATTATATAGGTATTTAGAATTTGAAATAGGAAGAACGACTTATCGCACTCAAACTATTCCCTCAGAAAACGCTTGGTACAGCTTTTTATGGTTCATAGAGGATGTAGAATTTTGCATCCCATCGCTTGTTCACAGCATGCCTGGTAGGGGTTCAAATAAGAAGAAACATAAATTTCGGTTACATAAGATTGTATTGTCTTTGCGGAATATTTTATCTCTCACTCTCATGTTACCATAAAACCGTTTTGGGTATGAAATTAAACAGAAATGCAATATCACTTTCATACTTTTCTCTCCAAAAACCTGCGATATAATATAATAATATACACATTACCATACCTCGTTTTGTTTTCTCTATGTCCAGGGTAGAGAAAGTTATGTGACTGCATTATTTTCGTGGATTTCATTCTTTAATATTTTTTATAACATGAATTATATTGATAGCTTCTCTATAATAATTTGTTAAACTCCCATTTCATTTATTTCCAAACCCATCCTAGACCACTGGCAACAATAAGTTGTCATGTGAACTGTGATTTGGATTTGACAATTCTGTGTAAAACGGGATTAAGTATTATCAAAAACATTTAATTTTTGGCATTTAAAATCAAAATTTTGCAAAATTTAGTGAGCACTTACAGAGTGGCGCACGAAATGTCATACCATTTAATTATCTCATAAATATTGTAATAGGCTATAGCAGTTTCGCTGTTTCTAACAGTGCTAGTGTAAGCCGAATTTCGTGGAAATTTCGATAGGTGTCATCACATGTCGGATTTCACCATGACAACGAACACAGACATTAGTTTGTAAAATGGCGCACAACAGGCGTTTGAATGGTGAACAAAAGGTGAAAGTTGTTCTGTTTTTCGCCGAAACGAAGAGTGTATTTTTGACTCAGAGACGTTTTCGTGCTCTCTTTAATACAAGATGGGCTCCTATCAAACAGATAATTTACAGACTAACCGAGCAGTTTGTGTTGGGAAAAAAAGCGGTCGCGACGGGCTTGTGTTCGTACACCTGAAAATATTGAAGCGGATTTCGTTGCTTTGACTCGAAGTCCGTCTAAAGGACTTCTGCAGAGTTGGGAATCAGCTCAGAGCGCATGTAATGGAGTTGTGCCATGCGTTATCTGAAGACTTGTGTCGAAAAGTGGTGACGAATGTAAGGGTTCGTTTGCAAGAGTTTGTGAGGCAAAACGGCGGTCATATTGAACACACTCTGCATTAAAGACAAATTTCCATGTCCTAATGATCAATTCTATGTATCTCTATATATAAAAGCCAAAACCCACTCACTCACTCACTCACTGACTGATCACGGTTTCTCAAAAACTATACAGCCTAGGAACGTGAAACTTGGTACACATATTGCTACTAGGCTCTAGATGCGCACTAAGAAAGGATTTCAAAATCTTTGGCCTCTAAGGGCCTATAAGGGCCAAAATAGGGTTGTAAAGTTATGAAATTCACCAAAAGGAATTCATACTGCATGCATACAATCCCCATGACAACATAATTTTTTTAAACTACACAGGGGGCTTGGCATGACACTGGGATTTCATGTAGACCTAATGGATATAAAATTATGAGAAAGGCTATCAATAGAATTCCTATAAATTATTATTAACTATTTTTTGGCACGAAGTAAATTTAGAAGGTCCTGGGTTCTATTCTTAAGAGTTGAACTCTTTTCTTATAGCCAGCCTAGGACTGCATTGCAAAAGATAGTAAGTAAAGTGTTCCCTATTACAGGCCATGCGGGCCCAGAGGGTACCAAGAAGTTGAGGCTCCCGGATTTTTAGACAATAGGACGTGAAGTTGGTAAGGTTGTCAGCGGTACGCACCGGCCGCCTTTACCACCAGGTAGTTCATACAATATCAATAGATATAATTTCCTGATTAATTTCTATTTACCATATCATCTATCTATCTTTTACCTTAGTTTTTATCCAAACTTTTGGGGTCATTTAAGCGACCCATGTTGCCCGGGCCTTACAGGGCCGCGACCTGTCGGGAGAGGGATTATCTATGGCTCACATACATACTTTCTTGACCAGACAAGGACATGGAGGGCCTCCCGGATGAGTGATCAGCCAAATGCCGGGGCCACCTCTGAGACAACACAAACATATAGGACGAGATACATCATTCACACACTCACTCTGAACAAAGCGAGGATGTGATGAGGATGATAATGGCTGCCAGATGATATCCGGAGACCACTAGGGCCTAAAGTTACCAGAGCCTAAAGTTACCAGACATTTGTCTCACAGGTGAGGAAAAATCCCGGGAAAAGCTCTACCTAGGTAACTTGTCCCGACCAGTATTCGAATCGGAGCCCGCTGCGTGAGACGAGCGAACGCATCCCCTACGCCCAACTATTTACTGTATGTTTGCCAAAATTGAAATAGAAAGATTAAATTTTTTAAGACATAATCAGAGTAAACTACGGGTGAAGGAGTAAGTTATGTGGAATATAAATACGTCCACCGTGTTGGCTGGACGGCTGATGATTTATAGAAGTACATCGAATCGACTTTAAATTGTGTTCACTTAACCTATATATACATCAATCTAACAATGCGAAGCATTGATGGGTCAGCTAGTTTTATATAAAGCTATAATAAAAATTAATATGTGTTATGTGTAAAATAAATGGTATGACATTTCGTGCGCCACCCTGTACATTATGAAACGAAGGTACTGTCAAAATTCCAAGTCCCTACCTATTAGGCCTATAGTTTAGGCTCTGCGTTGATTCTCTGTCATTAAGTCAGTCAGTCAGTCAGGACAAAGCCTCTTATAGGCCTATATATAGAGATGTCCAGGGTTGCATTTCATATTATTGCAGCAACAATGTGACAAATTGAAACAAAACATATGTAGCTTCCTTTGAAAAGCCTATGTGAGTTAAATACAGTAATTACCATATGGTGCAATTTATATTTATTTAAATATGTATTAAACTGTTAAAGAATTCTTGGCTTTGTACTAAGAAACTCTTGATTTAATCAGGGGCGTATTTAGCTACTAAAGCGCCCCTAGGCAGATAAAAATATTTTCGCCCCCTTATTTCCACATGAATGTACCACAAAGTAACCTACAATAAGCATTATTGTAACTGAAATAGTAGGCTAATAATAGTAATAATAATAAGTTAATAATAATAATAATAATAATAATAATATACATAAATAAGTAAATAAATACGCGTAAATAGGTGTGTATTGTTGTCAATGTTATTAATATCATTGTGCGTTACATTAGTTTACTATTTTGAAGAGTTTAATATATTTTAAAACATTCAGTAATAGCTTAAAAGCCACCCCTTCAAATCTGCCGCCCTAGGCGGCTGCCTAGTCTGCCTAGGCTTAAATACAGCACTGGATTTAATGATAACCTGCACCAACTGTTATTTAATTAATTTGTAAGATCAGGCTTAAAACATTTCTCAGTTATATGAAATCCAATGATAAAGAAGCACATTGATAGTTTAGAAGAGTACAGAATAGATTCTTGAAGTAGGCCTACAAGTTATGCATTTTAAAAATTTTGGTTACTAGGCCTATCCTAAGTTTATTTTATAGTTCATTGAAATGTTTATCTTATATGAACTTAATCGTCGAAGCAATAGTCAATCATTACTATTTCTGTACAAAGTAATCAAGAAGAAAAGTCATGATTCATACATAATTTATAACTTATTGCTTTACATACATAAAGGCCCAAACATATTTAGTAATAGCCTGCATTTTTTGCTCAAAGTGTTAACTGAAAATCACACTAAAACATTCCTTTTTGTAATGCATTGAATTTATATAACTTAGGCTAGTAAAATGCATCCTTTATCTAGTAGGCTTATGACAGGAAACCACTTTAGAAAAGCATGTAACAAGATATTACAAATGACAGTAGAGACCCGATATTCCGAAAATCCGCCTATTCCGAACAGAGTTCAGAAAAAATACCGGTTTTTTTAAACTTAAAAACAGGTGAAATTGAAAAGACGTACGTGAAAAAACGTAGCCTACATTTATTGTTATAAGTTACAAAGAAGTTAAATAGAGACATACATACATATGCTTGATAAAAACGTCTGAAACCAAATTGGAATGAAAGCTGGTTACTTACAGCACATGTCAACTCCATATAAAATTCTCAGCACATAATTTATGCCTTAACAGGTCAATACGTTGATATTATTCATGAAATCCGCCTATTCCGAATTCCCGCTAAACCGAACGGTGTTCGGTCCCAATTAGTTCGTAATAGCGGGACTCTATTGTATAAAGTGAATTTAACTAAAAGATATTGAGTAATTAATTAGGCCTAACCATGTAGTATAATCAGGGGTGCCCACCTCCCGTAGCTTCATGACTCACCCCCCTCAGGTTCATAAAATGTAACCCCTCAACATCGTATCACTTCAACCTCATGAAAAGTAACCACCCCCTTATAAATAGTGGAATAACAGTAGGCCTAGGCGTACTCTAAAACTTATTCCCAAGGAAAACTATAATAACATTAAATGCATACGTCTTTCTTTCAACTTATAATAAAAAAAGTGCCAAATGAAAAAAATATATTGGGGGAGGCAAAAACTGGATTTTTAGTAGTTATACATAGGCATTATAGGCCTTATAGGCCTTAAAAACTCAGCTGTTGGGGGGGGGGCAGAAAATATATTGCACCCCCAAAGTCGGGATGGGTATAGCCTATGCAAAAAATTCATTAACTCTGCATAATGGAAATAACATAAGTTTATTTTGTTTAATGTAAGGAATCCCGCATTTTTATCAGACGAGCCTTTTACGTGGAAGAGGAATGAAATATTTTGTACTGACATTTCAATAGTTTACTGTGCAGTCCGCCTCCAGTATTTAAATTTCTTGGCTTGGCATATAGGCTATGGTTATTCTACATTAGGCAGGTAGTTTTGTAACTGGACAAGCATGATGCATTTTTGAATAAATGGAACAAATTCCGCGACATTACAGATAAGGAAACTAACTTATATTTTTGTAGTATTTGCTGTGGAAACTTTTGGGCTGTGGTAGCCTTACTCAAAAGCTAAGGGTATGGTCAGTGAAATAGGGAAAATGTTTTAAGAGGTCAGTAGTGACCACCGTGTTACTACTGTATTTAGCGAATTGGCATTGCCATTCAAAGAGGCAATGCTTGCAAGTATCGTAAGCACATTCTCGGTTGCCTCATCTTTGGATGAAATCTTTTATTTTTAGCACAGTCAATTACTTATAGGCCTAAACCGCACAAATATGTTATTTAAACAATATTGTTAAATTGCAGCATTTGTTCCTGTCATCTCCAAACTTTTTGCATAGGGCCTATAGGTGATTATATAGAAATAAATTTTAATGTACGTTATTAAAATGAAATAAAATATAAAGGCTATATATATTTATATATTGAAAATTAGAGTCTAGGCCTATGTGAAAAAGAAAGCGTAGGCCTAACATGCAATTACAATAAAGTTTATGTTTAACAATTTTCTGTTTAGCTATCAGATTAACAAACATAAAAATTGGTAGTGACTACTGTCCCCCTTACAGAAAATAGATTCCCTTTAATTCCGTGGAAATATTAAATGGTTAAATAGTGCGGCATGTGATTAATATGACAGGCCTAGGCCTAAACAATTAAAAGCTCAATTACTCATAGGCCTTATGTATGGAAAAGGTACTGTGCATTTTAATGATTTGCAGAAACTTAATGCTGCCAACTGATGAATTCGCGGACACATTTTCGGGGGATTATAGGTTCAACTTTTGGGATAGACAACTCAGACAGGCCAACGCCACATTAGAATCTAGGCCTACTTTGTTAATGGATTTCATTTTGTTCAATGAATGAGTGTTATTAAACTATAAATATTTCCACCTTATGCCCTCAATTTAATAGTAACTTATAGTAGAGGATTTCCAGGAGATTTGCTAATAATGCACAATAAAGTTCACTATAGGCCTAATATTATTTAAGTATATTTATGTTTATTATTTATTTATTATTTAAGTATATTTGAACTTTAATGAAAATTATTGGCAAATCTTCTGGAAATAAATTACTTTTAAAATGAGATTAGGCCTATAAAGTGAAAACATTTATCGTTTAATAGGCCTACTGTATATTTGTATAGGCCAAGTAGCCTATACAAATAGGCTCGATTCGTGGGCAGTGTAATGAATGGAAATACTGTAGTTGAAATCTAGAGCAGTCATTGAAGTAAACAATAGGTCTGTTAATAGCCAAATAAAAAAATAGCAATGTTCAAATACCTGCACAGGTGGGTGATTTAACACTGTCAGCTCCCAGGATGGCGCTCACACTGAACTTGAGGATGGGTTTAGGTGGCGATGACGCCGAGTCCTGTTTCAGGCTAGCCTTCAAGGACGTATTCTCACTCCTGCGGTCATAACAACAGCATCCGTTGTTAGAGCAATGTCCAGCTTGATTGTGGTAGTACGATAACGAATGTCCAACATCTCGTTTTCCGGCACAACAATCGTCCGATCCCCCACACGAGCACGTAACCACGGCCGGCTGATGATGCCGACTCGTCGGTAGACCGTGAGAATCTTGCGCAACAATCGAGTAAGAAGCGGTGATACCTAGAGTCAAGGAGGCCGTGGCAGTAGGACCCAAAGCCTCCTGAGGACTCAATAGTCGTGAAGTGACCAGTCCTGTAGCAGAATCCAGCTGGCTTTGCTGCTTCGGTGCCAAAAGACCATTTATTCCTCCCGGAGAACTACTTCCACTGAAATAGGAGGCGGCCGAAGGGTTCTTCGCTGGAATTGGACAGGTTAGAAGGCCTCTGGAATCTCTTTCTAGAAGCTTACGAGAACCCATATTCTCACTGTTAGGAGAATTTCTATTGTGCTGAGGGTGCTCGTACTTCGAATTGAGGAGGTTGTCCATTAGAAATGGAGATGTCATTATTGGTGAAGCGTTAAAGACAGGAGCAGGAAAACTTTTCAGCATACTTTGATATTGTAATGGCGTCGTTGTAGGGTTTGCCGTTACAGGAATCAGCGGGAGGTAGTACATGATATAACCTAAAACAAATTATTTATTTTCATACTTGTCCGTTGTGATGAATGCGACTTAATTAAAGTATTCATTGTGGAAAATAAAGGATGTTGTCACTTGACCGTATACACGAGTTGGACGTGTCTGGAAATTTTATTGTGCGTTGTTTGTAGAAAAACACATTGCACTAAAATAAATATACACCCTGAGTAAGTTGATATTTTACGTATTTCACCGGAATTGCACAGAAAAAAAGTGTTTAAACAATTGTCACCTCGCACGTTTGTCACTCTCGCATGTTATTCACGAAAGCAGAAAAAAAGTTGCAAACGTTGTTGAAGTCACACTTAAAAAATAATCTTCACAAAAAAATTCACGAAGTGGAGGATAAATTGTTTTAACACTGAAGTACGTGAAAAATAACGGCACTCTTAGAGTATGCTCTAAGCACGTGTTAACAGCCCGCTATGCGATGCTGCAGTATACTGAACTCTCTCAGAGCTCAGACCAAACAGCCAGGACGACTAAAACCGAAAAATGACTAGCGGGAACCACTGAATATCCCCCACTACCACTCACATTACTCCCAATACGGTAATAATCATAATAATAACAATAAAATCATATCCTCCCCCTTTTTTTTTTAGAGGTTCGTGCTTTCATAAAACAGGCCAATAGTAACTTAGCAGACCCTTAACCTAACTTCTATTCCACCCCTCTACCCTTCTCCCATATAATGCACCCTACCATCACCACTTTATTACAGCTTTCATCCTGTCCTTATAAGCATTGAAGTCTGCCATGTGCGGCAAATGGTATCATGCTTAAGGCTTAAGGATCATTTTCGCGCAGCATTCACCCATACTCTTCTCCCCCCCCCCTCCTCCGCTATTATATATAAACCGAAAATCGACCTCTGTGAAAATATCTTATATTGAAAACTCCCTCATATACTCCAGGCTTCCTTGGGCATCGATCCAGGATTATGAGTGCGGAAAGACGGCGTGGGCTGGGTGTAGGTAGGGGTGGGGGGAACGGGGAGGAGCCACGTCAATATTTGTGACCAATAGGAATGCCTGCACTGGGATGCTGATTGGACCACAGCATCCACCTTCTTTGACTCTCTCTCTCCCCATATTACTCACTTATCAGGAGCAGGATTTGGAATTCGCATGCTGCATATACAACTGTGTGGTTCTAAAAAATATATCTCACCACCAGTTCCGAAGAGTAAAAGACCTTCCCAGATATTGCATTAACTGAAAATGTTTTATGTACTTGAAGTCTGAATTTTCTGGTCCATTTTTTGGAGGAATGAATAATTGATATACACAATGGTTATGTAGGTACATCTATTATTGCTCCTTTACCATTACTATAGATACGTAAAATAATAGTTTGCTTAGGGGAAGATTCAATATTCTCATATTTTTGTAGCGTTTTCTTAACAGCAGTGGAAAGAACTTGTTTCCATCATGGCTGTTTCTTTCGGTAACCAGGATTAAATAATTCGTATGCTTTATTATATGGTTCTTATGGAAATATATGAGCCTATTATCTCGGTGATTTGTGAGGTATACATACACACAAATTACCCTATTCTTAAAAAAAAAAATTGAATTTCATGGTAACTTAGAGAAAGTATAAATACATAAATAACTATGAATGAAGGTTGGGTTTTGTTTGTGGTTCTGCAGCTGAAGAACTTATTTGGAATTGTATAATTTATTAAAAATGAATGAGATAATTCAGAAGAATCAATTTTTTTATCCTTTCAGAGCTGACTTGATATATCAGTTAAAAGCAACCATCAAGTAAAATCATCAGTGGGCTTTAAGTGTGAACTCAACAAGGAAAATTTTAATGGAGTAGATGGTTACCATGAATGTAAATTTTAACACGTGTATGAAATTCCCCATATTTTACATAAAGTTATTACTTTGATAGTCTTATACCTCTGCTATTATCCAATTTTTAAATGAAAATATTAAATGTATAAAAAAGAAACAATTTTAAGATTAACATTATCCTTCTTCTTAGTCCAACTTATTTATCATTCTGGTTAAAATAATAACATTATAGGCCTACCTTTCTGCTCAACTTCTTTTATTTTTTCTTAGGCCTTTTGGTGACATTCAACCATCTTAAGGAAATATGTAATTTATAAATATTTGTTTCTATTGCCATTTTACTTATATTAAGACCTTTATAAAAATCAACTTTTTATTATTGACAAAAATAAACTTTTTTATTATTCATTCATTATAGTCCTATAGGCCTACTCCATTCTGCTGTCAACCTAGGAGCACATGGTACCATCTCGCATCACTTCTCCTGTACCTGGAAAAGGTTCAACCTGAATCAAAAGAAAATCAAAGTAATTGCCACTCTGCATGGTTCTCTCGCTCTTTTTCGTCACCAGTAATCGATAACGTTTAATAATTATGTGAAAACTTTATATTTATATCTATATCTATAATAGAGTTATAACTTATGTTGATCACAATATTGCATACGCTATTTCTTGAACATTTGTGCCATTTCGCTGTCTTTATTGGCAGCCTGTATTTACAGGAAGCCGTTGTTTTCAATAAATATATATCTACAAGTTGTATATTGTCAAAATTTAGAAATTATGTACATTAAATGTGAATCTAGAGGAAAGCATTTAATGACCAAAAATAACGAAAAGTGTAAAATAAAAAAAGCATTTATGTTCTAAAAATGGCTCAAAATCTCAAAAAGATATAGAAATTTGAAGTAAATTACCAATAAATCATTCATTACTTTTTGTAGTTAGTCTTCCAGAAGTAACGAGTTGATTATATAGGAATGTTTAATAGATGTTAGTACATTATACTGTATTTAAATTTACAATATCAAACACTCTTATTTTATCACTAGAGCCCAGAAGTTGAGGCATTTATTTTGGTTAAAATAAGCAGGCAAAAGTGCACTTATAGGCCTAATAACGAATTTAGGCAGTAATATAATTAAAATAGGCATTTAATGAAAGTGAAAACAAAGAGAAATCCTGCCCGTTTTAATGAAAAAGCTATATAAGATATTTAATAATTTAATTAGGCCTATCACATGCAGCCTACATATGCCTTAAGTTCATTACAGAATCTCGGACATATAAAAAGACTATCCTTCAGTCCGTCTTTTCAAATTTTCCTCGAATCTACAATGGTGCACTTACAACACTCTTATCGCAATAGGCCTATATTTTTAAGTATAGGCCTACATGTCAGAATATGTAGGCACTGCTACAGTAAAAATGATTTATTATGGGCTGGTATATCCTCATGGCCTATCCTATATGGTACTGAAGTATGGAGAGCATGTGCCTATACACACTTAGGCCTATGTAGAGTACTTATACTACAGAAGCGATGCCTTAGAATAATAGGCCTATATAAATTGAGAAGGTTGGACAGCTGCAGAGATATATTTAAATGAATAAAAAAAATTTAACAGTTTTATCTTTGTATGTAGCCTATTTAGAGTAATTTTATTTATAAAATCAAAACCAGAATTAAACGTTGCCATAGATGAAATTCACCAGTATGACACTCGATCAAAAATAAATTTATACACAAAAAGATACAATATAAAATCAGCAAACAGGGATCCATACGTAACTGGGGTACAGTTCTATACAGTAGAGTCTCGCAAACTCGTCATTCGATAATCCGGCAGTTCGGATTACTCGGCGACCATGACGCGAGTATCAAACAATATTCTTTGAAAAGAAATAGGTAAACTGTTTTGTAGTAATATATTGACACATGTACTTTTTATTTCACAGAAGAGAAACCATATTCGGATTTACATGTTTTATAAAGATTTTTAACGGTGTTTTACATTTGAGGATAAATTAAACATTTTTCATTTTTTGCAGTAACAGTTTTATTTTTAAGCCCTTATTCTCGATAACTCGGAATTTCGGAAACTCGGCGTCCTTTCGGTCCATATTAGGCCGAGCGGGACTCTACTGTATTAAATTACCAAACACCTTAAAACAGTGCACTGGGGAAAAATTTACTGAAAAATTAAAAAGCTACCTTTGCGAAAAAGGATCTTACAGGATAGATGAACTCAAAATTAGATATAAGCCTAGGATAAATAGTTCTATGATTCCTGTTACTAATTAATTCATATTTTATTCTAGTACGATCGTAGTCAGTTATTAGTAGGGGGCGGATTTCTAATGACATAAAAAATAGGATATATGCATGCATTTATGACCTAACAAACATTAAAATATGACCAATAACATTTAAATTCTGTCTTTACCACTTACACATTGTGTATATATTTTTTTAAATTTCATAACAATACATTTTATTAAAATATAGTGTTAATTATTTAAAATATCTTTAAATTCTAAAAAAGTATCATTAGCCTATAATGCAAAATGATATGAAACTTCAAAATTTCTTTAATATGCACACAAATATGCCTAAAATATGACTTAAATATGCTTATTTATACTAAATATGCTACAACAGTTGAAAATTTCCTAAATATGCAATTATATGCACAATAAAAGCCATTCCATTTTCACCAGGATGCTTAGAATCGGGTTTAAATTAGTCGGAAACCTGAAATAATGCAGAGGGGAAAAATATGACATGTCATAAAAATACGCTCCCTAGTAGGCTAATTAGATTTAAGTTTTGACATGTCCAAAATCAATTCGTAATTGTTACACTGGATGATATAAAATTATTATTATTATTATTATTATTATTATTATTATTATTATTATTATTATTATCATCATTATCATTGTCATTATCATTATTATTATTATTATTATTATTATTATTATTACTACTTACTATTATTTTGTTACATCGTGATGAAGTGTGATATTTAAAATGAGAAATAACTATAGCCTATAGTGTGACGGAACTATGAATAGAAGGTTAATAGTGTCTTCGTGATGAATGCAGACCAGGAGATAGTAGCCTACAGTAGTGGGTTAGTATGAATATCTTATGACTCTATATTAGCAGGGCTTCACATTAATAATTCAAACACACGGTCTTGCGGTGCTGGCCGTATTCAAATCACTTGAAGGGAATCGAATTGCAGGCGTCAACACTGCATATGGAATCAGTCTGCCCGCTGTATACCTTCACTCCCTGTCCTACCGTGCTTTTACAACAAAGCAATGGAATTTTGTTACGCTTTAGTTGCTCTGAATGAATAACTCCGTGCAAAAAACTTCAATTTACTTTATTAATATGACGAAAATTCCAGTGCTAATTGTATCGGTGATTGCAGGAAGGGGATAAGTCAAGAAAAACGCGAAAATGAGTTAAGAGTGCAAGTTAGTAAGTTAGACCTATATGCACATTTCCGCAGAGAAATGGGACAAGTCTGTTCATTCTCAACGTAAATAGGTATCCCATACATTGCAGGATTCAGTAGGCTTAGAGGATGTGCATTCAAACATCTAACAATACACTAAAAGCTAAACAAGTGACTCTGTACATTGACAAATTTTTAATTTGTACATTATTGTACTCTATTAAGTTATGCCATCATTGTGTAAGCCTATTACTCGTAGTTTTCAAGCGAACTTTTACTTCAAAATAATACAAAATCATTATCAAAATCTTTTGGGACATTTCTGTAGCAGCAATAATGGTTAAAATGCGAAAAAGTAGTTATGTAAATGGTGGAAGTAGGCCTAATTATAATTACACTATGTACATTGTAATTAATGTAATTTAATATGTTTCAAATGTTAAATATTAAAAAAAATGTAGTTAACAATTCATTACAAAAAGGGGATAAGTCCTGGTTAAAATTCTAGAAAGTTGTTTAGGAAGTCGGACTTCTAACATGCTTCATTTATAAACTTACATAAAAAAATAATTACCATGATTGCTCCAATATTGGAAGAATGAAATAATTTTTATTAATTACCTCAGAATTTAGATTTTATGTCTTCCACTTTTTGAAATGACTGATTCAATTGAAGAAGTGAGGGAAAATCTTTAGAGGCAGGAATTTTCATGTTTTTGTGATTTAATAATTGCTCAATTGATTGTTACTATACTTGGTGTTAAGCCAAACCTTAGGCTAAAGATTTTATTTTATTTTTTTATTTTTTACTTTCATGAAGAATTCCCATTATTTTGATAAACATTTTTAATGTTCATAAAAACCTCTGTAGTTTTAATGTTGGTGACCTTTTCGCTTCAAGCAGTTCCGATTCTGACTAGAAATCTTAGAGTTTAGATTAAATTAGATTAGATTTTATTTAGTCCATCAGAACACGAATATGTTACCTATAATCAGGGCCCGGATTTTGATTACTTAAAAATATTTTTAAAATGAGCTATAAAATGATCGTAAAAACACAACAAAAGACCCAAAAACTAAACAACTAAAAAGACCCAAAAATTTGTATGTAAATATTAGTTTATTCTTCAGAATTATGCCTAATTTACATTCATGTTGTTGACACAATTATAGGTTTGTAATTAGTTATTTACATACGGTTAAATGCAAACAGCAAACACCGTCTTTCTGGATCCAAATTAAAATGATAACGACATTCATTTATTTAGGCTTATTTACAGTTTCGATAGTAAGATATTGAATGAAAGGAAATTGACAAACACTCTATAGCCTATACTGCAACACAAAATGAGAATATAATGACTTTAAATTTAAAAATTACCTGAAAATATGCAAATGAAGGAAAATGACTATAAAATGGCCAAAAAGACCAGATAATGACATAATATTTAAAACAAATTACCTAAAAATAAAAAATTGGAACAAAATGGCCAAAAAAGGCCCTAAAAATTACAATTTGTTTTTATAATCTAGGAATCGTGATTAGAATATCTGCACTAGTGGGCAACGTCATTGATGTACCAGTTAAAAGATGACATGTCATCAAAATCCGGGCCCTGCCTATAACTTATGAGACGAAAATTAGCCCAATCTGGTCTACAAAGATATAAACTAGCCGGCAGTTCTGCACTTCCTTCTCTCTATAGCTTTCGTAGCGTTGCTCGCTGAGGCTAGATTGCAAGTGACTATAGCTAGCGGGTGATATTATGTGGTAGCTGTAACGCCTGGAGGGCTATAGCGATATCGAGGTGTCAATACCAGATGGCGTCGCAGCAGCAAGACGCTCGCCCGGGGGACTCCCCTCCACACACATGTACTCCACCGCCTCCTGTATAACTTCTTTCTCTTTATTATCACAACACTAGACTTTCAATTATTTAAAGCCCCGATCCTGGCCGCTTTCATATTTCATTTGTTATGACATTATTACGATATTCGCTAACGATATTATACATTCTACCCTCGATATTCTCTGAAAAGATAATTATTATTGAATCCGAACAAGATTCAACCGTGTTTAAAACAGGTGATTTTGGTTCATGATACTACAATCTCAATTGAAAACAACTATTTGTTATGAGTATTAAATTCGTACGATGCGTATTTGATATTGACCAATAAGCAGTGTCCCATTTATCTTATAATATCCTTGCAAGGATAGCAAGGATGCAATTTTATATTACTATTCCACTCATACGCCGCGTGTTTGATATTGACCAATAACGTTTAGCAATTCCTCGGATAAAGATCAGTCACGATCGTTTATCTTATAAAATGTTTGCTATTAATATGAGGAAGATATTTTACCTGTTAAAATGGTCAGCTCGTTACTGGATACGTAATCATCAATGTGCCGTGATTAATACGCCACATGCTGCCATCGCGAATCCATCGATAAACTCGTAAATTCTCGTGGGATTACCCGTGTTAAAATGTCAGCTCATTACTGGATACGTTAAGGAATCAATATGCAGTGTTTGACGTATCTGTATTGTTGCCAGTGAACAAAATAAAAACACATTATTTTATACAACATAACTTATTTGGAAATTGAATAAATTTAAATGCGCATTGATTAAAAATACAATTTCGATTCAGAGCAAGCCAGTTGGTGTGTTTTCCTTCTGTTATGATTTTAGCTCTTCTTAATTAGGTTAATCATTTCTCATTTCCTCTGTTGGTAGCTTTCGTCAGTATCCTAATTAATAGTACGTTAGATTATTCAATCTTTTATTATGCCGCATCTGGTAGCTGACACAATTGTGATTTAATTTTATATAACTCAAGTAAGAAAGTAATTATCATTTAGGCCTATTATTTATTTACCCTGATACATGTAATAAAATATTAGGCTAATTCTACCGGGCAGTAAAGAACATGTAATAAAAGATTAGGCTAATTCTTCAGTTTCCTGCTGTAGGCCTACCTCAATTTCTTACTTTTGGTACGTAGGCTAACACCTTAAGCCTCAGTTATCCTGAATTAAATGACACTGCCAAGGTTTTGTGCACGTGTGTATATGAGCATGTAATACTAGGTTCATACTCCCTGCGCGTCATTGAAGAAATCAAATGGTCGGTGCATTTAATCATCAGAACTTAATGGAGCACACACTATGCTATTATCAGATCAAATGAGAGAGCAGAACTAAATCATTGTTTATTGTAGGCCTACAAGTTAGGGTTACAATAAAACCAATTCCAGTACATGTCACACAGCAATGATTATTATCCGGTGTATCCGGTGTATCAAATAAGGCACATAAAATGTCTGGTAGCCTATTTTTAATTATGAGGGTGGACCGAAAAGTAACGCACAATAATTTTTTTTTACAAGAAGTTTAATAGGTAAAATTACGAAACAAATGAAGGGACATCTTTTGTCTATTTTTCTATATAGTCGCCAAATTTCTCAACACATTTCTCCCATCGTGATACCAGTTTCAAAATACCCTGCTCATAGAAGTCCGTTCGGTTGGAGTATAGCCATCTGCGATCTGCTGTTTTCACTTGTGCATCTGACGAACCTTATCTCAGCAGTTCAACATTTCATACGGTACGATATTGTGCATGACACATTGAAGTTTTGTAAAGTTAGTTCTCGCTGGGTGCCTAAGAACCTGACAGACGACCACAAGGGCCAGCGAATGATGCCAAGCTAAGATCACCTATCGCGTTACGCTTTCATTTGTTTGGTCCCATGAAGAAGTTCCTGCCCGGTTAACGAGTCTTGGACTCGCATTCGAGAGGTCTGAGGTTCATATCACGAGGCCGCAATTTTTTCATGGTTTCCCGGTCATAGATCCAATGCCGAATTGGATATTTACATACCATGACTCAACTTGGCTATTTCATCCTAAATCGTTTCCATTTAAATTAGCCTAATATCAGTTAAAATTTACTCCATAAAATAGAAAATACAAAATAATTGACAATCAGTAGTTTCATGGCCTACTGTATAGACACAAATTCTGAACTTTTGACATGGCCTCGAAGCTGACTGTAGTATAAATACAGACGAAGTAAAAAAAATGAGCATAGCCTACATCGCCTACAGTTACTTCACTAACCCTTCACTCCGTACCGGACTGCATAGAAAACAATGAACATAATGATTAGGCCCATAGTTTATTTCTTGTACCTTACTCTGCAAGTTTTACATGCATTTTATATTTTACTAGCATGTGCCCACGGCTTCGCCCGCGATATTATTTCAAAAATTAAAAATTAAGAGCATAATAGTAAAATCATTATATTTATTAACACCTAAATCACGTGGACTACATACCACGATTAGATAGCATCGTCTGGTAAAAGCGACCTCAGATTCGAGTTTCTTGGCCCAGAAAACCTCTGTATAGTGAGATTCGTCCAAATAAAACAACGTTTGACCATATTTAGGGCTTACAACATTCAAGCGATCGCGAAAGTTTTATTTCCAAGGTATGACAAAAATAGCCAAAGCCAACTGTAATTGATTTGACATTGAAATGTATAACTGAAAACTTATGTTTTGAAAACGCACAAAATGCACGTTTTTTGCCCGTTTTTCACTCAAAACTCACGAACGAAAAGTAAAATTAAAATTCCGGCTTGGAGGTGCATTTTCCGACCCTTCAGCCCACCTATGTTTAAAATTTCAGATCTCTGCGTTCAGTAGATTTCGCTGGACATCGAGGACAATTCCTTTTATTAATACAGATAATATGAATTATAATGATACCTTCTCTAATTTGTCAAACATCCATTTCATTTAATCCAAACCCACCTGATACAACTGGCAATAATATGTTCTGTGAATTTGTTTGGATAATTCTGTGTAAAAAGGGGTTAAGTATTTTCAAAAACATTTAATTTTTGGCAGTTAAAATCAGAATTTTTCAAAATCCTTTCTTAGTGAGCACCTACATTATGAAACGAAGGTACTGTCAAAATTCCAAGTCTCTACCTGTTATAGTTTAGGCTGTACGTTGATTCCTGTCAGTCAGTCAGTCAGGACAAAGCCTTTTATGTATATAGAGATTTCGAATTCTTTTCAGTTTTTTATTAGAACTTTAAGACAAACTATTTTGTCCTATAGGACACATTAGGCCTATGTTTTTTTAATGTAGACCTCACTCGCACGCATGTATTCTCTTGTTCGGATACGCTACAAAGCATTATACAGATGAATCTAGCACTCGAATCGCGCCGGGATGCCGCTATAATACGACCCTAAGACGTAAACCCTAGAAGGAAATGAAAGTCGAGGGCTCTCATCTAGACCCCATTGGATGGTTAGAAGTTAGATTGTTAGAAGTGGAGGGGTGGCGAAATACTTTCCTTATAAGGCCAGTGAAAAAAAAAGACTGTGCAAGGAGGAAGGATTTTAAGAATCCGTGGACGAGAAAGAAGAAGACCCAAAGAGAGGAAGAAGGTTTATTGGCAAAGCTTATCCACTTCATGAATTTCAGATTTCTCAGTAATGTATAACACTGTAATCATCCTTGCGTCGTCTTGTCAAACTGTATATTTTTTTCCCTCTAGCCGTATGTAAGTAGGTCTTCTATAAGTATAGGAAGTTATCTTACACTAAAACTAGCTTTAATGTTACTTTCTTTTGTTTTTAATTGGGGTTAAAATTAAGTAGTACACAGACCCGTAGCCAGAGGGGGCCAGGGTGGGCGAGCCCATCCTCAGTTCATATCCCGCCCACCTTCAAACTTTCTTTTCTGTAATGATTATAATAAAGCATCCCTTTTCAATTCCGTTCTTTTATTTGCACATTAGCATTCGAAGTGTAAAAGATATGACACTTCTTTCATTGAAAAGTAATTTTACTTCAAATTGATATAGTCTAAGTGATAAGAGTAGGGACGCCTTTGAGGCATGGGCGTCGGCAAGGGGGGCATCTGCCCCCTCTTGGAATGTCTTACAGTCTCATTATTTTTTCGTACTCTTTGCTTCTGTCAACCTGCAGTTGTTGCAGATTTCTTGGCGTCTGCAGCTTTGTTTAATAATAATAATAATAATAATAATAATAATAATAATAACAACAACAATAATAGTAGTAGTAGTAGTATTAGTATTAGTATTAGTAGTAATAGGCTAATAATAATAATAATAATAATAATAATAATAATAATGATAATAATAATTTTGTTTTATCTTTCCTAGCAGACAATTTACCTCACAATAGAGTTAGCCTATTTAAAATACAGTAATATTACTATTGTTCCAACAGTAAATTAGCCTAATAATTAATTTTATAGAGTAGGCCTACTGTAGGCTATAGTTTAGCCTAATAAATAAGAATCGCTGGGTTTGGAATTATGTTGAGTTTGGTCCCCTTAATTAAATTCCTGGCGACGCTGATGCTTTGAGGATTATAATAATATGTTAGCAGCAGTAACAACTTTTGTATTATTCTCAGTAAAATAAAGCATAATATTATGGCTGCCCTAGTAGGCCTATCAGGAAGACTGACAATTCTAAAGGAGCTGATTGCACAAATAAATATTATTAGTAGCCTACAGAAGTTTGTGAATCTCTGCCCAACCAGAATTAAGAGGCCTCAGAGACTTACCATGACTCACTCAAAAATTGCTAATTTAGTGTAGGCTATTTAGCATTTGAGAAGAGCCAAAAAAAAAAAAAAAAAAAATGGAAATGGAAATGGAAAAGGAAAAGGTTCTGAGAAAATTCAACCTTTCTAAGAAAATAAGGTGCAGTTGAACTATACGCCTATATTTTTTTTTTATGTAGGTAGGTCTATTGTTTTAAAGTAACGCTTACTGACACTTTTTGTGCTACAATTTCCGTGCTTTTAACTGAAGTATTCTCTATTGCCTATATCAGCGTTTCTCAGCCTATGGCCCGCGGACCACTGGTGCGCGAAGATGGTGCAGATGGTCCGCAGACATAATTTTAAAAATCATAAAGCAAGTGGAAAGTGAAGAAGTAAATTTTTTTCACATATTTCGTTATAATGACCTATAATTAAACCCCAAATATTAAGAATATAGGCCTTCTTTTAAAAATGGGATGTAAAGCTAGGGGTCCGTAAATTTTTTTAGACATCTGAGATGTACTCGGGTTCAATAAGGTTGAGAAACGCTGGCCTATATGAATGCCACAGGACAAACAAATTTCAGTTAGCATTAATGGCCAATTGCTGTTAATGACTTTTATTCCATAGCAGACCCAAATTCAATATTCTTCCATAATATAATCCTAGCCCATCCTGAGAAACATTTTGCTCAGACGTACAACAATTAAAGGTACTACAATAAAAAGGCACCGAGCGAGGTGACCGAGATGGTAACGTCTTGGACTCGCACTCGGGAGTCCCAGGTACAAATCTCATGGCCGGCCAATTTGACACGGGGTTTTTCATGGTTTCTCCAGTCGTAAAGGCAAATGCTGAATTGGGTGTTTACTTACCAACCTGTGCCTGTTCCAGAAAGAAATTCAGAATCCGTTGAATATTACATGAGAATATTTTAGGAGAAAAATTCCTTTGGAACCGGGATTCGAACCTGTGGCCTCTCTTATAGGAGAGAGATTCCATCAGGCCGCATGAATTGGTAGAGCAGCGGGACGGAAAGCTGAGGTTCTATTCCTGGTGTCAGGGGAATTTTTTCCTAAAAGAATATTCTCACATATCTAAAGATCAAGCTCTAATTATATGATCTCTGATCAGTTTCACTTCACTAAGTTTTGTTTTAATATTTTTATCTGACAGGGTGGTAGTGGCTGGTCTCTCTGACATGCTTCTTTAATTTAAGTTTTTAATTAAGCTCCTGACATAGAATTCTTCAACAGCTCGTTTTGGCAAAGTTTCGCCTCTTGAAAAGCAAACGTCATGGACAGCAACCAAGGGGCATAATCATCAACCACACAAAAAATAATAATATTCAAGAAGAATTAAAATTTTGAAAAGTTTCTGTCGTCCCTTGTAACAATGAAGACTGAAGTACAGTGCTCTGTAGCCAAGTTAATTGCTAAACGAATGTCGGCAGTCCACGGGGAAGAATTTCAAGTTTTAATTTTCCAGCTTGAATAGAAACCAAGTCAAGTCATGGAAATTACGTCCCTGGTACGAATAAAACTTGATACTTCATATAGCAACTCACAAAGAAGAGATAATTAAAACTCAGTACTCTACAGTAAATGGAAGAGCAACACTCGGCAGTTTAATTTCACTGGGAGAGACCATTTAATGGAATATTATTTGAATTTGAGCTATAATTCTATCAATATGATTTTATATTAACCACATGACTTACCTCGGCTACATAAACTTAGACCATTCTCATTATATGGGATATAGTACATTATGAAACGAGCCTAAAATGTCATTTACAACCTCTTCATTGCTTCTGACGTATATTTGCGTCACCTCAAAAAATTACAGTAAAATCAGAGATACAAGTTTAACAGCATAATGCTTTACGTATTAGGCTATGAGGATATTATCAAAATGTTAGAAATGTCAGTCATAGAAATCATCTAACTTGCAGAAATCTTCCTCACCCATTTCTAACTTAGAGCTCACTAATGAATTCGTTTTGTTGATTGCTTAGGCCCATATCAATATTATATATTCAGCTATGAAAGGGTTAAAGTACAAGTATGTTTATGAAACAAGCGAAGCAAATTGTATACGACTGTTTTTGTTCGACCATAATTAAATGTGTAAGTTTTGTTACTTTAGATTCGTAAAAAAAAAAAAAAAAAGGAAGAAATCGGCTGACCGCGGCAGCCAGCTGTTGAATGGTTTAATGCTTGACGCAGAGAGTGTGATCTTGCGACAGTTATTGCTAGTATTTTATATTATTATTGTATAATAATTAGTAGGGCCCGGATTTGAAGGTTCTAACCTATTTTTTCCCCAGCTTCCTAATTAGAACATTTTAACGTATTTTTCCGTTTCATGCCCCTTGCTTCTGAATATATGAATCTTACAGAACCTAAAAAGAGCTAAATCGAACTTAAGGGCCTAAAAGGGGCTAAGGAGAACTTTTTTCTGAAAAAAAAAACTAAGGGGTAAAGAGGCCTTTTGCTGAAAAACTAGGGGTTAAAGAGGACTTTTGCAGAAAAACACGAATTTTAAACAGATTTTCTAATTACTGCATAGGAAAATATATAGGCCTATGTGAATTTGTGCATTTTAATAAAATATATAATAAGATGGTCAAGTAATTTTCTGCCAAGCCTGTTAAAAACAAGTAAGTAAACTTAGCTATCTTTCATTTTATCTACCAGACTTCTTCCTTCGGATTTTGAAATCGAAATTTAAAATGAGGATAGGGCCTCTGTAAGAAAGGTCACACTGTGGGCTCCAGAAGGCGGTGATATGGAAGAGTAACATAATTATTATCTTGAAGAGTTTCTTGTTGTGCCGGTGTTGATATAGTCGTCAAGTAGGAAGCTCAATACATTAGCTAAGGACCCCCAGGCGATCTCTGTAGCTAACATGCTCTAATGTTTTGTCGCATTTTAACAGTCTCCTCCTACTCCCCCCCTCGGCCTAGCACGTATAAATTTCATTTCTCTCTCCCAACCCTTATACTTACTCCACGCTGGGCGCGTTACGCTTTGTCGTGATTGTTTTGTTTTATGTGTGTTTGTGTTGGCTCGCTAGGTGTCGCGCAGCATTTCACAGCTTTTTACCCCTACTCCCACAACCCGTGTATAGTGCTGGCACCGAGGAAACTCAATTTTATTCTCGCTTGCCTTTGTCACCTCGTATTTAAACCTTGACGTAGTGCAAAAATGGAATATGCTCTACTATTGCTCTGCCAATTTCTTGTTCACGAGATTATGAACTTATACCCTTAGCTAGCAGGGTTGGCGGTTGAGGCCAGGTAGGTTCCTTCACCCGCAAGCACTCTCACATTTACAAGGGCAGGGGATTAGTACCGACCGTAATTTCCGCCCCATGAGTCACCTGGTCTACTTCAATCAGTCAATCTTGGATTTTTTTAATATGTCATTTTATCTTAAAATGTTTGTTATATATCAATTCTACACATGATTACAAGAAAAATGTCACCAAACAATGTATAATTAACTTTAATAGGAACATTTATAACAAATACATAAATAAAAGTTACGAGAAAACTGCTTTCAAGTCCTATGTTCCTATTAAAGTAAATTATACATTGTTTGGTGTCATTTTTCTTGTAATTATGTGTACAATTGATATATACCAAACATTTTAAGATAAAATGTGAGGGTGCTTGCGGGTGAAGGAACCTACCTGGCCTCAACCGCCATCCCTGCTTGCTAAGGGTATACAGTAATGCCGGACTGTCCGGATTCCGAGTTACTTGTCCTCCATCCTGCATACCTCCTGCTGGAAGCTAATTTGTCATTTTTTTTTAGGCTGAACCTTATAACGATACAAAAAGGTTGGTATTTCTTACTATGTTCCTTTCAGATTCATGGCAGACATACTACAGTGTAGGCCCTATTCCACAGTCTCGAATATTGTTCCAGCAGTAGTCAGCAAGCATCGTAGACATCCATTTCTCTTCATACCGCTTTTCCATGGTCATGATACCTTGGTGGAACCTTTCACCATGTTCATCGGAAATATCACTGCAGCTCTCAGGAAAATAATGTATATCAGAATCAAGGAAATACACTTTCAAGGATATGTTACACCCTAAATCCTTTACCATCATTTATCATTTCTTGAACCAGTTCTTCGTAGCTGTTAGCTCCTTTTCTTCCTAGGAAGTTTTGTATTTATTTTTGAAAGAAGACTACGTTTTTTCTTTCTTTTGGTGCAAGGCATTTTTCAAAATTCGAGTCTTCGGAAGTTCTCTAATTTGGGACCCCACAAACTTGCACTTCTTTATTTTTGCAGCAGAAAGACGAAGAAACTTTCGTGAATTGTACATAAACCCCTTTTCCAGGTGTCTCAGTGGCCTTAAAAAATTGTTGAATAGTGCCGAGATTGATGTGAACAGGTGGCAGCAGAACAAATTCACTAGCTACCAATTTCACGTTCATTGGATTCTTTTTTTCCAATTTTCCGCTTATGTTGTAGGCCAAATCTTGCTTACATAATAGGAATTTCCCAATCTCACAGAAAACATCCATATTTAGTGTATGCTTTTTGCATACTCAATATTATGGGAACTACATTCAAATCACCACATATTTACGACTTATGCTTGCTATATTTAAAGAGTTTCAGCATAGTTTTCAGAATATTGTATGCATCTTTAGTCATACTTGTATAGGCAACTGGGATAGAAGGCATAATGTTCCCATTGTGCAGCTGAACTCACTTTAGATTGTGTAGCCATCTATAAAATGTTTTCCCTTTTGTGGCTCGTATTTTAAGTTCAAAGTATTTGGCCACAAATAGCACTGCAGAATGCTATCCATCACGTTGTCATTTACAAAATGGGGAAGGAAAATGCGTTCCCTATGTCTAAACTCAGGTCATTAATTTTTGTGCCTGGTTGCATGAGTTTATGTATGTATGTATGTATGTATGTATGTATGAATGAATGTATGTATGTATGTATGTATGTATGTATGTGTGTATCTATGTGTTTATTCATTGGAATTGGGTTACTACCCGGTGGCAGCGTTTCCTCTACTACAATACTACTAAGACTATAATATTTACACATGAACGAGTAACATTTCATAAACACGAACCATTACATAAGAAGGTAGCATTACTTAATCTAAGTAATACACAAAGAAGACCTTAAGTTATTCTGAAATTTCTTCAGGAAGGGGGGTTTCCCTGAAAAGCTGCTACAGGCAATTCATTCCATTCTTCAATGGTTCTATTTACAAATGAAAACTTCCCTATATCTGTTCTATACCTTCTACCCTTGATTTTGAGGGAATGGTCGTCTCTTCCATAATACGATGGTTTTTTCTAGTGTTTTCCCAACGTCCCCCCATGCCTTAGAACCATGATAAGCTTTATATATACGATTATAATCACTTATAATCTATAGGTTACCATGTTTCCATCGAATAATAGCCAATTACACAAATTATAGTCTCGTATAACAAACAAACAAAAACTGCTCCTGATAGCGAATTTCTGATTTCATATTTCAATTCCCCACATCAAAATCCCTTGAAAACACATTTACCAGTACAACTTTACCCGCGTAAAAGTGACACTCTATAAAATTTGCTTTTCGCCTATCTGAATGTCTAGACTACCCGCATAACAACTGTGTTATGCGTGGTAGTCTAATCAGTGCAGACAAGGCGAAATAGAATTTTATAATTTTCAACTTGCGATTCGCCTTTCTGAACTGTTTAGACTACCTGCATAACAATCATGTCATGCGTGGTAGTCTAATCAGTAAAGACAAGGCGAAATAGAGTTTTATAATTTGCAATTGTATTTCGCCTTTCTGAACTGTTTAGACTACCTGCAAAACAACCATGTTATGCGTGGTAGGCTAAACAGTGCAATCAGGCGAAATGGAATTGAATCTTACTAGCTGGTTACCCGTCCTTCTTATGTATTTTGCGCGGATTTTCGTCTTACCCGGGAAACATCACGAAGAAATAACCGAAGCCTACTTCTTTTTTTAGTGAGCTTAACATTCTTCCGGAGTTTAAGAATGACGCTTCTCTGCATCTAACTCCATGAGAACCCATAGGCTATATTTGTTTATTTTTGAAGTGAAAATTCTTTATCCGCGGTAGGGGTAAATCGGGAGCTTGTGTAACGCTGAAAATCGTCACGAAATTAGTGTCACGCTCAAAATCGTCACGAAATTAATGTCACGCTCAAAATCGTCACGAAATTAGTAAGGTGTGACGGAACGGACTGCACAGAAAACAATCAACTCAATGATTAGGCTTATCCAAAATTTAAAAAATATAAAAGTCCAAAATTTAAAAATACCAAAAATAAAAAAATTGAAAGGTCCAAAATTTAAAAAAATCCAAAATTTCAAAATTAAACATTCAAAGATCCAAAAATTAAAAGTCCAAAAATCCAAAATTTAAAAAATAAAAAATCCAAATATAAAAAAAATTAAAAAATTAAAAGATTCAAAATTTAAAAATTTAAAAATTTAAAAATCCAATATTTAAAAAATTAAAATTTTAAAATACAAAATTTAAAAATAAAAAAATCCAAAATTAAAAAACCTGAAATAAAAGAATCCAAAAAATAAATAATTCAAAGATATAAATTTAAAAAATTCAAAATTAAAAATTAAAAGATAAAAAATTAAAAATCCAAAATTTAAAAGTCCAAAAACCCAAAATTAAAAAGTCCAACAATCCAAAATTGAAAAATCCAATATTCTAAAATTGAAAAAATCCAAAAATTAAAACAATTTCCACGCAGACTTTTTTAATGTATTATTTCAATGTTTCAGCGTAAATTTTTGTGACAAAACACCGCATTGCTGTTAATTGGAATTTTCTTGATAATATTTCGACACCTTCTTGTAAAGTGCTGCAACCAAGTAGGCTTATCTACTTCTGTTGGTTTTACCAATACGCCATGAAATATTGATGTCCATCTGTTTATATTGTTATTGGATCCCATAGCTAGTGTTCATGTTAATTGAAATTGAATTTTATTGATCGTAGTATTAAGTGAAATAAAAAAAAAATTCAACAACCATGTAAATGAGGAATTTAACGAAAAATAATTTTATAATTTTACCATGAAAATGTTTAATTTATCTTTATTTATTAATCTTTCTCTATATCTTACCCATCTACTATATCTAAATTCCAACATTGTACGTAAATGTGTATAAATACTTATCTGAATCAGTTAAGAACTTTAAAACAAGGGAATAAGTAAACTAAATTAAAGTAATATAAACTAATAATAGTAATAATATTAATAATTATTATTTTTATTATTATTATTATTATTATTATTATTATTATTTTATTTAATCTGTTAGCATTAAGGCTAAAAGGGTGTAAAATCTATGTTCAACTTTCGGCGTTAATTCGCCATCTTCAGGTGCCTTCTATTCGTCGTGGGTGCTGTGGACTTCGATGCTTTTGTCTTTATAAAAGTGCATTGTGGTTTCATTTGTTGACTATTTCTCTAAATAGACGTCTTTGAATTCTTTTATATCCATTCCATTTTTTAATTTTAATTTTTTTGCTTGTTTGTGTGTTGCCTACTGATAAAGCAGATAAAAATATTAATTCCATTAATAGTTTTGAATTTCTTGACTAATGTTTATTTAGTGCTAGTTATTAAGACAATTTTATTGCTTTTCAATTCGTTTTTATCATTTGCTGACAGACTTCTATAAGTGTGATTCTGTAGGCCTATGTTTTGAATTTTAAAAACCACAAACACTAGCCTAGACTACACTTGCCAAAATAATGACTTACGTACCTTCTGCACTACTATGTTACAATTTTTGCTTGTTTCTAGGGAATTGTTACAAGAATATTCCTGGGCGTTACCCAACAACGAAGATGTGAACTTCCTCCGGATCGGGATTCGGTAAGTTGCAGAAAAAATAATTTTAATTATTAATATTAGGCCTACTCCATTTATATATAAGTGAAAATTAATATTTAATTTAAATTAAATTACTACATTCATTAAGTATAATAGACTAAAGGCTTTCATTACTCAACTTATATTTCTGCTTGTATGAACTAAAATCCTTTACTTTCGGTAATTTTATTATGTTTTCTTCCATCCTTTTCAATTTGTTGGAAGTATTTAAGGAGCAAAATCAACTTAAATTAAGAATTTAATGAAAAATGATATTTTTAAATTATTTTACCATGAAAAAGTTCAATTCATCTTGATTCATGCATCTTTTTCTATTTCTTACCCATCTATCTAAATTCCAACATTTTACGTAAATGTAGGCTATCTAAAATACTCATCTGAATCAGTGAAGAATTTCAAAACAATAGAATAATTAATATAAATTAAAGTAATCTATAAAAATAATCAGTTATATTATTTATCTGGCAGGCTTAAGGCCTTGAGGCCTTCCAAACTAGAACATTTTAACGTATTTTTCCGTTTCATGCCCCTTGCTTCCAAATACATGAATCTTATAGAACCAAAAAGGGCTAAATTGGATTGAAAGGCCTAAAAGGGGCTAAGGAAAACGTTTGATGAAAATCTAGGGGCTAAAGAGGACTTTTGCTGAAAAACTGCAGGCTAATGAGGACTTTTTTCTGAAAAACTAGGGGCTAAAGTGGACTTTTGCAGAAAAACACGATTTTTAAATAGATTTTCCGATTAATGCAAAGGAAAATAAATATGTGAGTTTGTGCAATTTTAAGAAAAGATGTAATAAAAATAAATTTATACAACACACTGAAATTAACTATGTAAATGTCGCCATGTGGCTTTGAATAATTGTAGCCTATCATTAAAGGGTAAAAATCTCAATTGTTTATGCCATTTTTCGAGTTCCGATACAAGGAATAGTTACTAGTTTATTTTCTAAGAAAAACTAGAATAACTTTGTCAAAATTATAATACAATTTTCGATGTTAATAGGCCTATTAGTGTTTTATTAAGACGGCTAAAATCGTTTGTTTAAAACCTAAAAAGGGCTATTCCATGAAAATAAAAGGCTAAAATACTTTAATAAAAGCCTAAAAATCCGGGCCCTGTTCATTACCCAACTCGAAGTTTTTCTGTATTGTTGTCGAATCCAAACAACGGCCATCTTCTTTATACCGTAAATTTAAAGGTGCCAATTGTTTCCTTGAACTGAGGATGTTAATATACAGGGTGTTAATGAATAACAGCGAAGTATTTTACCTGTGTATTGAGGGGACATATACAAGCAACTTTTATTAGGAAATTTTTGCTCTATGGATTCAATTTTTCCTGTAACAGCTTAAAATCTCCCAGGGCATGGCCGCCACTGACTTCCAACATTTGGACAAAAATGCAAAACAAAGGAACTTCGTCATTAACGTTGTAGTTATGAATTAAAAAAACTAATGCAGTGGCGGCCAGTTATGTGATTAATCTGTATGTTTAGCAGATTATGGAAACTCTAAGTTATGATATAGCTGCTGATGAGTGATTAAGAATCAGGTTTTTATCGATCACTAAGAAGGTGTGAAACCAATGTATTGAAAATTTTAACCCTATTTTGTTTCATTATTGACTTGAGCACCAAATTGTAATAATTTTAAGGCCTTGTAGCATACACATTTTACGTCATAGAGCAAAAATCTCATAATAAAAGTTGCTTGTCTATGTCCCCTCTGTACACAGGTAAAATATTTCGGTATTTTTCATTAGCATCCAGTATGTTTGCTTACACCAGATTGAGTTGCTCTTCATTGATTAACAGTTCTAAGAGAATGAGTTTTTGGTATGTTCAGCAGTTCTAGTGGAATAATATAGTTATAACATGGCCAGCCGTGTATGCACTATCCCACTATGATGACATTAGATGTGGTACTTAACCTCACTTTCTTGTTAAAACTGAGGCAATATAGGTAACAACTTCAAGTCATAATAGCATTATAAGGACAAAACAGTGCAGTGTTTTCCAATTATGCAATTATTTGCAGATTTGAAGCACTTTTCCATTAAATACCTTCGTATTCTGCGGTGTTAGTGTTGCCTTGGAAACGGATGCGACTGTGGCGCTGCTCAGCGGGGGATGTTAGAATGACGAGCAATTTGAACGCCTCCGGTTATACCTGTCAGGTCCATATACAGCGCAGGCTACTGTTGTATCTGCGAGTATAGTCGACAGCCAGAACCTACCTTCCGATCCGCGAGGGCCTATTCTCCTCTGATGCCTTTCCCCCTGCCCCTCAACCCACACCTCTGTCTGCAATCATCATACTAAGATCCCAGTGCTGTGAATATAGTTAGGGGTGTTAAAGGCTGCATTCAAATTGATGACAACCAGTAACGTTTGAAGTACAGTATTTAGAATAGGCAGCCCTACAGAATGTGAAAAAAATATCGTTTTCAACTATTACAGTTTGTCCAATTCCTATAAAATAAAACACTATTGGCCATATATGAGGCGCATCCATAAAGTAAGTTTCCTCGGGGCCGTTTACAGAAGCAAAACACAATTTCGTGGAAATATTTATTGGAACAGATACAGAAAGTGTTCAGCTATTTTTCAACGTATTCGCAACCGGAATTGAAACATTTGTCATTCTGTGGAACCAACTTTTGAACCCTTGTGTCGTAGAAGACTGCCGCCTGGAATTTGAGCGATTGTATGACAACCATCTCCGCTTCTGCCATTATCTGCCATTTCTTGAAGTGTAGGAAAAGATGGATATCACTGGGAGCGAGATCCGGGCTGCAGACCTCCCTCCCAGTGATATCCGTCTTTTCCTACACCTCAATTATTATTTTAACTTATGTTTGGATAGTATTTGTAGTTATCTTGATTTTTTTACTAACAATAGAGAGATAATTATTTATAGTTAATTCTTATTCTCTGGATCTTTGTACTTGAAGCTTCTCTGTATTTGTCACGGACAATTTCATATATAAACATTCGCCGGAAGCAGCCTCTTAGTACTAGTACAGCATACGAATTAATACTTATACTGTGGTACTAGCGTCTGTAGTGGTTTACCGGCTTTACAGAGATTTCTTCAGCGAGGTGTAGTGCGAATTTTTATGAGCTAAAGGGCATGAAACGAGTGAAATTCACAGGGACATGCGTGGCGTTTATGGGGGCGACTGTATGGACCATAGCAATGTCTCCTAGTGGCGTGCATTTTTCGAAGATGGCCGTGATAACCTTTCATTTGTTTGGTCCCATGAAGAAATTCCTGGCCGATAAACGCTTTGCGTCAGATGCAGAAGTGAAAACAGCAGTCCGCAGATGTTTATACTCCTACCGAACGGACTTACATGAACAGGGTACTTTGAAACTGGTATCACGATGGGAGAAATGTGTTGAGAAACTTGGCGACTATATAGAAAAATAGACAAAAGATGTCCCTTTATGTGTGCATTTGTTTGTAGCCTAATTGTACCTTTTAAACTTTATATATATATATATTGCGTTACTTTTCGATCCACCCTCGTATAGTTTCTTAGCACGATGGGAAAAATGTGTTGAGAAACTTGGCGACTAAATAGAAAAATAGACAAAAGATGTCCCTTCATGTGTGCATTTGTTTGTAGCCTATTTGTACCTTTTAAACTTTTTAAAACACTTTTTAAACTTTATTATATATTATATTGCATTACTTTTCGATCCACCCTCGTATAGTTTCTTAGCACGATGGGAAAAATGTGTTGAGAAACTTGGCGACTAAGTAGAAAAATAGACAAAAAACGTCTGTTCATGTGTGCATTTGTTTGTAGCCTAATTGTAAGTACCTTTTAAACTTATATATCTTATGTTGCGTTACTTTTCGATCCACCCTTGTATAGTTTCTTAGCTCAAAAGCACTCCTGAAACAAAAATAATACCCCATGTTAGGCTATTTACCGTCTATAACTACTGTTATTGTGTCCTCTATTGTTATATTTTATTAATATTGGTGGAGTCACATGCGGATGAAAGTAAGTGATTAGTGGGGATATATATTGAGCTTGTGAATATAAACAATATGTGGTGTAGTGGGGGTGGTACTGTACTAAGAATGACAAGAAGGGATGGTGTCATCTGCAGACAACATGCTTATTCCATGAGCCTGGCCACGCGTCAGTCCGCCCCTTCTGACCATTCTAACACACCCTTCCATCTTTTTGCCTGCGTCATACCCTGGCCTGGCTTTGGCAACCTCTGTCTCCTTATCACTTAATACACTCCCATTACATGGCCTTTCATTTTATCCTACTTGAAGATTGAAAAGTTAGCTTAATAGAGCTTAGGGGAAATCATCATGTTTTTGAATGTAGATGATTAGAACGATAAATGACAGTCTGGGTTAAAAATCATGTAGTCTTGCATTATCAGTGTACAGCATTTTTCATGTTAAGACTGCTTTTTCCTTAGAACTGCTGCTTATACGATTTTACTCACTCTCATCAGATATTTCGATTAGCGAACAGAAACTCAGTTATATGCAGCCAATTCTAGGAGATATTTACCCCATTCCAGCTGGTAGTCGTGTGAACCTGAGACCAGTGCAAAATGACTTGCAGCTGAGAAGTGATTAGTATTCAATTCAGAAATCGCAAAGAAACGAAATAGCCTCACTACATGACATCTCAAAACCTGTATATAATCAGTATAGGGTTTGTGATTAGGAAACAATGCAGTTTTATACTTTTGAATTACATTGATAGTATGGGAAGAAGTCGTCATAACATGATATCCACTATATGCAGATGATAGCCTACTTCCAGCTGGAAGGCCTGAAGAATTGCACATATTTTAAATTGGGTTGACTTTGTAGCAAATGCAGTCTTAACTAGTTTTGTAGAAATATTGTATAGACCTAATACCGAGAGAGAGAGAGAGAGAGAGAGAGAGAGAGAGAGAGAGAGAGAGAGTTAGAGTTAGAGAGAGAGAGAAAGTACGAGAGAGTCAGTACAATGCAAAAGAAGGATAATAAAAGACAGGCTATAGGACTACTTTCAAAAAGTTGAAAATAGTTCTTTGAGGTGGCGAAGAATATAGTTGGCTTCTATACAGGGTGTTAATGAATAACACCGAAATATTTTGCCTGTGTATAGAGGGGACACAGACAAGCAACTTTTATTAGGACATTTTTTCTCTATGATGTAAAATGTGTATGCTACAGGGCATTAAAGTTCTTAAAATTTGGTGCTCATAACTCAATAATTGACCGAAATAGGGTTAAAATTTTCATTAAATTGACTTCATGCCTTCTTAGCGATCGATAAAAACCTGATTCTTAATAATTCATCAACAGCTATACCATAATTTAGAATTTTCATAATCTGCAAAATTTACTGACTAATCACATGGTTGCCCGCCACTGCATTATGTTTTTATTCCTAATTCCAGACCTAACAAAAATGTTTCGTTTGTCTTTTTTCCCTCAGAGTTGTAACTAGTGGGCTTTGAAAAACAGTGAAGCTGAACTATTGAAGCTCTTCATTATATTACTTAATTTTCATCACTACGAGTTTAGTAGTGTTGTTAAGTGTTCATATAGTTTTGTTTTATTCAATTACATAGTGACACTAGTGTTATACGAGAGTTTATAATTATAGTTCACTGATATAATAAATTTTCACATTGCCTGCATAACCTCATCATGGATGAGAAACAAGATGACAACAATCGTCAAAAAAGAAGAAGATCGGAAACTGAAAATAACAGTAAGTCTTCATTTATTTCTCCAAATCCTTTCGAGCCATTATCAAACTTATCAAATGGTGATGGTAATACAGAAGCTATGGATCAAAACAATAGTTCTTCGCAGAAACCTACAAAACCACCTCCTATTTATGTAAATAATGTATCAAACATAAATGCAGTTCTTCACGATTTGAGAGCAGAAAACGTAAGCCTTTTCAAACACATTACACTTGATAATCAGAGAGTAAAATTTTCATTCGAAACTCCTGATGATTACAGAACTGCCATAAAGTATTTCGAGACTCATAAAGCAGAGTTTCATACGTACCAAATGAAGAAAGATCGCAGTTTTCGCGTAGTAATTAGAGGTCTGCATCCTTCATGTGATATAAACGCAGTTATGAATGAGTTGAGCTCACTGGGATTTGAACCTGCACAAATGGTCCCAGTGCATCATCCTGTTACAAAAGTGGCTTTACCGTTATTTTTTCTAGACCTTAAACCAAATGTAAATAATGAAAAAATTTACGAATTAAACAGACTGTACTACGCTGTGATAAAAGTAGAGCCCCCAAAACCTAAAAGGCATATTGTTCAATGCATAAATTGCCAAGAATATGGTCATAGCAAGAACTATTGCCATAAAAGAGCCAGATGTGTCAAATGTGATGGGAATCATTCTACTTCAAAGTGTACTAAACCTCATGATGCTCCACCAGTGTGTGTGAATTGTAAAGGTCAACACACCGCAAGTTATAGAGGCTGTCCTGAACATCTAAAGCTTCAAAAAGTATCAAATCCTACTTCACAAACAAAGAAATTCCAAGCTAACGAAACAAGAACAAATTCTTCTCAAATGGGAATCAATTTGACCAACCAGAATTTTCCATCCCTGCCGACCCCTCAAGTTCCACAAGACTCTTCTCATCAAAAAACCTATGCCAAAGCCGCTTCTCCTGAACCAAATGTAAACCAGCTGGATCGTATTCTAACAAAGCTGGACTCACTCCTAGAGCTTCTACATCCACTTATTAATACACTATCTCAAATTATTCCTGTCCTTTTAAAACATAGGCCTAATGGCTAGAGGCCCTAATAGAGCAATACGCATCTGCACTTGGAACTGTCAAGGCATTAATAATAAGTATCATGAATTATTGTATTTCCTTGAAACTTATAATATTGACATATTGTTAGCTACAGAGACCAAATTGGCACCGCGTTTGCATTATCGCATAACAGGATATTATATGTACAGAGCTGATCATCCAAGTCAAGAAAGGAAAGGGGGTTCTGCTGTTTTTATAAAAACGTCACTAGTACATTATGAACTTCCACCCATAATTGAAGAAGAATATCAAATATCACGCATACAAATAGAGTTCAATAACAAGAAATTACAAATTGCATCATTTTATTCAGCTCCGGCCAACAAACTAAATCCATCGGATTTCTGGGCTGTTTTCCACGAATTGAAGTCTTATTATCTACTCGGCGGAGATTTTAATAGCAAACATCCTCGTTGGGGATCGAATCTAGTCAACCCTCGAGGAAGAATACTACATAATGTATCGTATCAACTGAGTCTAGAGCATATGTTTCCTGTGGAATCGACACATTATCCAGGAGATGGCAGTACACCAGATGTATTAGATTTCTTCATTGGTAAAAACGTTTCGCAGCACTGCACAAATCCTGAAGTACTACATGAATTAAGCTCAGATCATTACCCTGTACTTATTATACTCAATGGCGCTGCTGAGAACTATATTTTTTCTCCTGGTTTAATTAAGCACCCTTTTAACTGGACGTTGTACACTTCTACATTACAATCTCTGACCGATTTACACATACCTTTAAAGTCACCTCATGATATAGATGTTGCAGTTGCTACTATTACCAGAAATATCCAGCATTCTGCTAATCTAGCAAGTAGCTCTACTGGAAATTACACTCAGAGATTTACCAATGGTAATTTTCCTCATCACATTCAACAACTTCACGAGATTAAAAAGAAGTGTAGAAAACTTTGGGAACAAACTAAATACCCTCAACACAAGATTTCTTATAACAGAGCAACGAAAGAACTAAAAGATGCATTAAAACTTGAACGAACAATTGCTCTTGAAGATCAACTAAAGACTCTTAATGCACAGGATGGATCTTTATGGAAGACAACAAAGAAAATATTAAAATACAGAGAAAAAATACCGCCTTTAAAAACCGGCACTAAGTGGTCCTCGACTCCAGAAGAGAAAGTGAAACTGTTTTCTGAACAATTGTACAATCAGTTTCAACCGAACGATATTGCTGATGCCGAATTCACTAGAAACGTAGAAGAATCAATTTCACAGCCTCTCCAACTATCCCCGTACAATAAATTCTTTACACCTGCTCAAGTACGGAATGTCATAAATAGATCACCTAAGAATAAAGCTCCTGGCCAAGATTTGATTGTTCAGCCACTACTGGAAGCTCTCCCTCGAAAAGCACTAGTATTTATAACACAAATATACAACGCTATTCTTCGTTTAACTTATTTCCCTTCTAAATGGAAGCACGCTATTATAACTATGATCCCGAAACCACAGAAAGTCAAAAGTGATCCAAAAAGTTATCGTCCTATAAGTCTTTTACCACTCTTCTCCAAAATTTTTGAACGTTTACTCTTATCACAATTACTGGAAGAATTAAAACACGTTCTACCTACTACACAGTTTGGTTTCAGAACACAGCATTCATGTCCACAGCAGCTCCACCACATTGTGGATGCTATATTGGACACTTACGAGGAAAAATCAGTTTGTCTAGGATTATTTCTGGATACTGAAAAGGCTTTCGACAAAATATGGCATGATGGTCTTCTTTTCAAAATTAAGCCTCACCTAAATGATACTCTCTATAGAATCATTAAATCATATCTTTGTAAAATAACATTTTCTGTAAAATATGAATCAGCTCAATCAAAAGCATTAACAATTCAATCTGGAGTACCTCAAGGCAGCATACTTGGACCTCTACTTTATATCACGTACACTGCAGACTTTCCAGTTTCTGACAAACTCATAATCGCACACTTTGCAGACGACATTGCAATACTGAGTAAAGGTGTCGCTGAAATAGCTGTACAGAATCTTCAAGAATTTTGTGACGAAATAGACTTGTGGTGCAAACACTGGAGAGTTGTGATGAACCCAAAAAAATCAAACGTCGTGAAATTCACATACAAGTATGATGTACTACAACAACCAATCATACTTCAAGGCGAACAGGTTCTTGAGTCTAGGTCAGTCAGATATCTTGGCCTTATTCTCGATCAACGTCTGACGTGGAAAGACCATTTTTCCTACTTAATTAAGAAAATTCGCCATCGTCTCCATGAGTTGAAACACATCATATCTTCTAAATCCTCACTTTCCCTTCAATACAAGATATTAATATATACATCTCTCATCCGGCCTATCTGGATGTACAGTTGTCCAATTTGGGGTTCAGCATCATCTTCACAAATACAAAGGATTCAGACTATTCAAAACAGGTGCCTTCGATTAATAACTAATGCTCCATGGTATGTCAGAAACTCAACCATTCACTCTGATCTAAACATTCCAGATGTAACAACAGTACTCAGCAAAGCTTACGTAAGACTAGCCAGGTCATTCAACAACCACATCAATCCACTGATCCAGGACATTCCCAGAAATTATCCACCAGACCCACAACTTAGAAGACTAAAGAGGAAAAGACATTCTGATCTTAGATTATGAGCATCAATGTTAACTAAATCTATAACATACAACCGGGACTGGCGCTGGGCAGAACCCCGGAAACAAGTGTCAAGTTATTTATTTCTACTGTAATTAGCAAAACTGTAATGTATTTTATACAATAAAGTTACCAAATATTAAAAAAAAATAATAATAATAATAAAAAAAAAGAGTTGTAAGATATCGATCGTCATTTTTTACAATTTTCCCGACCACTACACAATATTCACTGTTCCTTTGTTTCCCATCATTTCAAGTAAGTTATTAGAAGTCAGTGGCGTGCATATCCTTGGGAGATTTTATGTTATAACAGGACGAATTGAATCCATAGAGCAAAAATCTCCTAATAAAAGTTGCTTGTCTATGTCCCCTCTTTACACAGGTAATATATTTCGGTGTTATTCATTAACACTCTGTATAAATGATGGCGAAGCAGAAGTACCGATCCTCGCAGAGATTTTATGACAATGCCTTTCATTTTGGCTTTGTTTAAGGCTAATTTTTCCACTTGAAACCTGGTAGAAGTAAAACCGGGAAGACGTGACAAAAATTATAGTTTGGAGGTGCGTGGTAACAATATAAGTTTGTGGAGTGGCTTCGAAGTGGCAGTCTCGCGAAGGTCGTGATTCATGTCTTATCTCATCACTTCAGCAGTTAAACACCGGCACCGACCATCAAACCAATAATTATTTCAATTTCTGTTCTTGAAATATTTCATTATGACGTAAATTGTTTGTATTAATATATTATTATTAGTTTATTATTACTGTTAGTCTAGTATTATTACTAGAGACCGGATTTTAAAGGGAATTCCTTTTTTTATATTTCATCACAAAACGTGATAAAATTGAACAGGACATTACTGAGTAAGTTTCAACTGCAAATGACCTGGTTTTAACGTCCCTTTTCTTTCCTTTTTTAGGCCCATTTCCCTTTTTTTATGAACTTTCCCTTTCCAGTACCTTTTTTGCTGATTTATTTTGAAAAATTCGTAAATTTCCCAGTATTTGGCAATATGAAAACATTAAAAATTGTTTACACTGAATTCACAATTGAAAAAATAATTCCTCCCAGCAGAATAGAGCGTTACAGGGAAATCACAGGCTTGCCATTACCTAAGTTTCCCATTATAACAAGGTGGGGGACATGGATTTCGTGTGCTATTTTCCTCTGTGAGAATTTCAACAAAATAAAAAAAAAATGTCTTCAGTCATTAGATGTTACAGAATCAGCAGCTGTAGTGCAAGCAAAAGCTTTACATAAAACAAACATGTAATTCTCTGTTCAATTTTTACACTCTCTTACTTTTATATCCCTTTTTTCCCCACCTTTTTGGGCAATAATTTTCCTTTTTTCCCACCTTTTTTTGGCAATAATTTTCCCTTTTTTCGTCCTTTTTTGGGTGAAAATTTTCCCTTTAAAATCGGGTCTCTAATTATTACTATTATTATTAGCAAGAAAACTGATTCGAAAAAAAGAGGTAATTTGAACTACTCAAACTCGAATAGGTCAGTGACGTTAGTACACATTCTATGCTTTGAAGTAAGAAAGAGAAGATACATATGTTGATGAATCACACTGAATTAGTAAGTTTCCAACTTTCACGTTAGCTATTTTTAAATATCTTGATATAGGCTTATCAAGCAAGTGGCAAACAAAAACTAATTTAAAAGGAGTGAACTTGACAACCACTGTTAAGTATTAACTCAAAAATACAAAAAAGTTCCGAAGTCATTGACTCAAGAACCTTTTTACAAGAAGCTATTCAGTTAGATAGGCCTGTCAAGAATTCGAAACCGCGACCAGTCAAATGCGTTTGATTACAGAGATATTAGTGGTTTATTAATAAAGATGAAATTATGTTGTACTATAATAATGGCGATCGTAAAGTGTTGTGTTATAAGCTGAGACAGAGGTTTAAGGTAATGGCGGGGCATGTAATTGCCTGGTTGATGGGTATCTCAAGTCTGAGTCTGATTGCGCCGCCCGATCTGCTCTGGTCATGAAATTAATTAGTCCCATTACCCGGATCATTACCTCGGCTCAAAGGCCTCCTTCCTCCCTCCCAGTCACACACACACACACATCTGTAGGCAATACTCGTTCCCGAAAGAGGGGGCACACTTCTCTTCATCTGCATGGGGGAAAAATTCCCCTTTCCTTATATTGGATGTGGAAAAATATTCCATCATAGAACAGATTTATTTCGGTGAAATATAAAAACCATAATCTACAGGAGTCAGATGACTGTAAGGGATGTGAAGCAATACACCAAACAGGTTCAGAGGGTGAAGAGTTTTCTCTCTCTAGTAACCGTGCCGTGACAAATCAGATGACCAATAATGATAATAATAATAGTAATAATGATAATAATGATGATGATATAATATTAATAACAATAAAATATTAATGACAATAATAATGATGATAATAGTAATAATGATGATGATAATAATAATAATAATAATAATAATAATAATAGAGTAGTAGTGGTGGTATTAATAATAATGGTAATAATAATGAATATGATAATAATAACGAATATGATGATAATAATAATATGACAATAATGGTGAAAATAAGAATAACAGTAATAGGAGTATTAATGATAATGGATAATAATAATAATGTCAATATCGACAATAATTATGATAATAATAGTAATAGTGATGATGTTAATAATAAAAACAATGACAATGAAAATTATGATGACAGTAATAATCATAAAAATAATAGTAATAATGATAATTATAGTAATATTGATAATGATAACAACAATAATAACAATGACAATTATAATGATGATAATAATAACAATAATAAGAGTAATAATGATAATAACAATAATAATAATAATAATGACAATGATGATAATAATAGCAATAATGATAATAATAACAATGACAATGATAATGACGATGATGATAATAATAATAATAATAATAATAATAATAATAATAGTAATAGTAATATTGATGATGATGATGATGATGATGATAATAATATTAATAATAATAATGATGATAATAATAATAATAATAATAATAATAATAATAATAATAATAATAATAATAATAATATAATAATAATAATAATAATAATAATAATAATAATAATAATAATAATAATAATAATAATAATAATGGTAACAGAGCGTCATCGAGTGGAGTGAGCTATTTTAATGCCAATTTTTATGAAGAAAATGTAATTTTTCCCCATATTTTCGAAAAGGCTCTAACTAACTTATATTGAGTAAATTTTGTACACGAGGTGTTAAACTCAGAGCTAAAAATTTCATTTGAAATAAAGAAGAAGATACAGCTAAATAGGCAATCCTTGCAATGCCTCTCTTTCCATTATAGGCCTAATGGTAATATTGCCCAAGATAGGGTAGTAAAAAGTCATATGTGTGCATTATTTCAGATTTTATTTGGGTTTCTTATCCTTCGCGATGCGATACTAAACGTGGCAACTACTTTCTCTTCGTTTGTACAACCAATTTACATGAAGATAATTTAATTTGTTGCGATTTTCTACAAATCTATTCATAAGAGTTAAAACTTTTATTTGAAATATATTTTGTCCCAATACATTCTCTAAAGGGTAGTTATAAGCCTATCATTCCATACACAAACTTAAAGTCTTGTCTCGCTAATGTGACAATGTTGAGACAACTGAATATTATCTATTTTATGGGACCCGAAGGTTCATTGCCGCACTTACCTGAGCCCGCCATTCATTCCTATTCTGTGCTAACTCCACCCAACCATCCCTCTCAAACCCTACTTCCCTTAAATCTATCCTAATATTGTCCTCCCACCTACGTCTAATTCTTTCAAATGGTCTTTTCCCTTCGGATCTCCCATTCAGTACTTTTGAGATATGTCTTTCCTCCCCATGCGTGCAAGATGACCAGCCCATTTCATCTCCATGATTTAATTGCCCTTACTATATCCGGTGGCGGGTACAGGTTATGAAGCTCATCGTTATGCAATTTTCTCCAGTCCCCATTTTCATCTCTCTTAGGCATAAATATTTTCCTAAGTACCCTGTTTTCGAAAACTCTCAGATTATGTTCTTCCCGAAGAGTAAGCGACCATGTCTCACATCCAAATAATACTGCCACCGGCAGATATATTAAGAAGATATATTATTGGAAATGTTAAAAATTCTAATTTAAAAAAAATATGAATTGTAAGATTGCCTAAAGATGGATGAGTGATAATTCTAATAATTCTTAAGATGGTAATTGTAATAAAGTTGTTCTGTTCATTTAGTTCTCAATCTGACGAATATAATTTATTTCATCATAGGCCCTAACTAAAATCCTTTAAACAGCACAATGCATTTGACATCTCGTTAATACAGTCCATTTTTTGTGCATATTTAAAATACAGTTTTTTAATGTACAGATAAGTTTTAGGGGATGTAATTTTCAAATGTTATGAGCGTGTATGTGGGAGGGGGGGAGGTAGCGGAGTTGTAATGGCAACAAAAGCTCGATTTAGCCAGTAGATTTGTAAATTGAACATTTCACTCGGCGTGACAGACAGGTTCCTGGTAGGCAGACAGCCTCTGCCAGCAGCACACAGCGATAATCGAGGATATTTTCCCCTGAATTACATTGCATCCAAGCTACCATGCAGCTCCAATTAAATGCACAACGTTATTTACCAAACTATAACAAGAGTTGGAATTGAAAACAGTTGAGCGTAACGCAAACACAATCCTTTTATCGCTTTTATAGATAAATCTGCCCACGCTACGAGATAAAAAAAATTTACAGTTCAATATAAAACAAAGTTGTGTTTGATTGACTAATTTCAATTGAAAAAAAAAACTAATAGTTATTTGGGTTTTGTTTTCCTTCATTTCAAAGCGAGGTATATGCAACACTAGAAGGAAGCATATTTTATATTTATTATCATCATCAGGGCCCGCATTCTGATGACCTAAAGTTCTTTGAAAAATGACCCATAAAATGACCCTAAATTTTAAAGAAAATGACTTAATAATTATAAAAAATGACCTAAAAACTGATATTTCATTTATAAAAATTAAAATTCTACACACAGAGTTATAGACTAGTTTGTACATAATTAGGAAAAAAACTGTACATAACTGAAATGTTGTGAATGTTCTCTCACGGAAATTTATACAGGCACTGATGCACTGGTGAGTCAAAATTCGGCATTTCCTTTAGTGATCTGCCGGATTATATTGTTATTTATTGAGGATAAACAGTAGTTTGCACTCTGAAATCCAAGCAGGTGGCAGACTCTGGTACCAAGTCAATCTAAACAATAATAATATGACACAAAATTTTGGCGTTTCTTTTATTCTCATTTCCGACTGAGACATGACAACACTTATATGACCCGAAAATGACTATATAAGGAAGCAAATGACCCTAAAATGACAAAATAATGACCTAAAGTTGAAATAAATGCCCTAAAAATATAAAAGTGCATAAAATGACAAAAAATGACCTAATAAAAATGTATTTCTATAATCTAGAGGCCATGAGTAGGATTTATCTACAAGTTAGCAATGTCTATGCAGCATCAATAAAAAGATGACATTTCATTAGAATCCGGGCCCTGATCATCATCATTAGACTTCGGACTTTTAGGTCGTTAAAAATTCTGTTTTAGGTACCTAAAATAGGCTCTAAAAATTGGAAAATAGGTTCTAAAAATCGTAAAATAGTCTCTTATAAAATCGTTAAGTTGCCTAGTTTCTGAAATATCTCAATTGCCATGCAGAATATTATATTTATTGAAGTCACCATTAATCAGTAATCATGATAAAACACAGATATAGGCCTATAGTACACAGAATTATATAGACCTATTACTAGGGCCTGTATTACTACCATAACAGTGTAAACCTAATCCCTGCGCCCAGAAGCTACGCATATTATACTAGCATATTCAACCCCTTGTATCCCTCAGTGATTCAGAGAACTACGATGTGGGAGTCGGGAGAAAAACACTACATTTTCTTGGGAATTCCAAGGAATTTTTCTACTGAAGACGAAACATTCCTTACTATTTAACCACGTCACAAAAGTGTCATGTACTGCACATTCCGAGCTAAAAATTTAGTACGAACTGAAAATAAGTGCTAGAATTTATAACAAAAAATGACTTATTTTGAACTTTAGAGGAAAAACAAGCAAAAAGGCAATATTAGGCTCTAACGTAAAAATAAGCTGTTTTAGGTCCTATAAAAGTATCAGTTTTAGGCATAGTCACTTATGAAATATGCATAGGCCTATACAAGTTTTCGTCCATATATCACTTAAGGATTAAAATAGGTTTTTACCTAAAATCCGAAGTCTAATCATCATCATCGTCGTCATTATTATTATTATTATTATTATTATTATTATTATTATTATTATTATTATTATTATTATTATTATTATTATTATTATTATTACAGAATTTTCTAATTATTACAAATTACAAAAATACAAACTATTACAAAATTATTACAAATACAACTATAAATAGTATAAATACAATTATTATAATTTGCCCCGCATGAGCATAGCTCGTGTTCGGGGTCAGTTCAGTCATACTAAAATTATATTATGGACATTATATAAAAAACAAACATATTATAGTTTTAGGCAAACAAATAAGATTGCTAATATGAAATAAATACATGATTAAAGATACGAAAAAATAAATTACAATATCACAACAGAGATACAAACAAAATACCTCATGTTAAAAATTAAAAATTTACAGTTGAGAATTAATAATGGAATGAATAATGGAAAACAAAGTGAGTAAAAGTACCATTACAAGTCAGTTTTAATCAATTCGAGTACTTGTTTTTTAAACAATTTATTGTTTAGTGGTGTCAGATTAGGGTTTCTTTTAGTAAAATTATTATAAACAGGGTAAATAAAGGATGTAGGCTAGAGTGTAATAGCTAGGGGGCGGATTTCTATGACATGTCATATTTTTCCCCTTTGCATTATTTCAGGTTTCCGACTAATTTAAACCCGATTCCAAGCATCCTGGTGAAAATGGAACGGCTTTTATTGTGCATATAACTGCATATTTAGGAAATTTTCAACTATTGTAGCATATTTAGTAGGAATATGCATATTTAGCTCATATTTTTGGTATATTTGTGTGCTTATTAAAGAAATTTTGAAGTTTCATATATTTTGTAAATGTTGCATTATAATGATACTTTTTGAGAATTTACAGATATTTTAAATAATTAACATTATATGAATGTAATATAATTGTAATGAAACTTAAAAAAATATATACGCAATGTGTAAGTGGTAAAGTCATATTTTAAACTTTATTGGTCATATTTTAATGTTTTTTAGGTCATAAATGCATGCATATATCCTATTTTTTAGGCCATAGAAATCCGCCCCTAGTAATTATTATCTGGGTAAACTGTTGCAAAATTTCCAAGATTTTAATTTTACAGAAGAGAGCCATAAGATCAATCACAAACTCAGAACAGACTGCCCATTGTAAACAGCTTTTTAAAAGCTTACATATTATGACTGTTGTTAATCTTTACATGTTTTAGTTAATTTTAACATTAGGCAAAATCTTAATCTGTTTGATGAAAAAAAATTTATACACTCTTATAGAACCAGAAATGCCCATTTGCTACAGATACCTCAGGTTAGACTGCACAAGACTGCTCAGAATTTTATGTATATGGGCTGTAAACTGTATAACTCTTTGCCACCCACCACATAGCTTTGCCCAATATTGTATTCAAGAACAAACTCAAAACGTGGCTTCTCAATAATCCTATATTGTATGAAGTTAAAGACTTTCTTAATGTTGATTTGTCTGGTATGTACGTTATGTGTTTTTATATACTTATGTAATGTGTGTTTTTTATATATTGACGTAGTCTATTGTTACTTAACTTAATGGCTTAATAATAATAATAATAATAATAACAACAATAATACAGAATGTAATTTACGGTAATTTATAGTGCATACCGACACAGTTGATAATGAATGGAAAATAATTCCATTAAATATGCTTCTGCAAACGAGCCATTTAGCCTATGAGATAATTGCAAATCTGTAGTTACAAGCCATCACTGACTTCATTGTTTGTAAACGTCATCCTAGTTGGTAGACATGGGCAATGTTTGGATATATTTTTTACCATAGTTACACAACCCCTATGTTGTCTTGGCTGCAGGTCTGTCCAACTTTGGAGGAAGCCGGATTTTTAATTTTTGCTTTCGTTCGCGAGTTGTGCGCGAAAACTTGCAAAAAACGTGATTTTTAGCGCTATCGACGCATCGGTAGTACTTTTCAATTGTGAAATTAATTGCAGGTGGCCTTACTCTATTGCCATAGTAACTGGGAAAGAATAGAATGGCCAAAGTAGAGCAATCATCATCAAAAAGTCCAGAATGACAATCACCTCAAGTTGTAGGACCCGCTCGATCTTCGAAACCCGTGCTTCTCCCATATATATTGCTTGAGACTCAGCCTCGACAGTATGGAAATGATTTTAATAGTAATCGACACAGCCCAACAAGAAAGAACTTTTTGTTTGGTGTCTCAGATGTTTTACCGGATTTTGACTATACTTAGTGTGCTTATTTCAAATATGTAAACAGCTTTTCTCTACCAGCTCTACTTTCATATAGATTTTATTCGTGAACTCTTAGTCCAGCGAAACAATATCTTGCTTGATAATATAGCTTGTGAAGGTTTTTGACCATACTTTGGACACGTAGGACGAAAACTGTACGAAGTACAGAAAAACTATAAGCTGGATTATTTTTTGGCCCTCAATTTGACAGCTCATAAGTCATAAACGACCGTACAATATGTGATAGTATCAATTTTTGAAAGACCCCATGCTATATTGTTATTGTAATGTTAATGTAATGTTAGTGTGTTGCTTTTTTCTTCACATAGTTTAGAAGCTAAAAATAGGCACTGTTTTTTATTTATATAAAACGTAAAATGGGATAATATGCATAATGGTAATACCATATCTCACAAAACTAAAGCTGATAGGGCAAAACTAATGGCACATTTGGCATTAGCGACCTAAATATACCCAAGAATAGGCATAAATTCTAAGGCACCAAAACGGCTGTTGGTCTGTGTTATTCTTAAAACTTTTGTATGTGTGATATAAATCCTACTTGACGTTCGCTCTACTACTGACATATAAATGCGTCAACGAAAAAGTTGCATAAAAAGCAGAGTTTTAAAATTAATAGAGTAGTTTTTTATACTATAATATGAGGAATATTATCCAGGTACTAGGATTATCATTCATGAAAGCCAGCTATTTCACTAAAATGTTCTAAATTAATTTCAAACTTACAAGCCCGCTGATATTAATTAATGAATACTTATATTAATATAATTTCAGTTCAGTAGCTTTTTATACCTTGGAATTATGATCTTAAAGTTAGGCTACATAAGTATTAGCTGCCCAAACCTTCATTTTTGTATTATAGGTAAAAAAAGATTATGGGTAAAAAAGTAAACAGAAAATATAGGGCTACATAATATAGACATATTTGTATACAGTAGCCTATACGTACAAAAACACACACTCATATACAGACTTTCAAGCGCACAAACACACACATAATACTCGTTATGTGTAGGCCTATATATAATATGTTTCTTGTTTTACTGGGTCATTCAAATTGAAGGGCCTATTTCCATAAGGGCGTAGGGCACAAGGACATAGTTTCGAGAAATCTTGATGTTTGTAAACAATGTTACCACTCACAAGTAATATATTTAAAGTTTAATTTTACAACATATATTTTTGAAGGTCAGGCTAAATTAGTGTTCTGTAAATTTACAAGGCAGGGTGTGTATTGAGATTTTTTACAACTAGAGGTACCTAAACGTGCTAAACAAAAACTGAAGTACTTTTACAGTAGCAAAACCTTTTTATTTTGTATCACATTATTTGTTTTTACTTTATTTTAATAAAAACCTGTATTATACAGTGACAATTGCATGTTTGCCAATGAATATCAGTATGGTCATTAATACAGTAGACGATAACCAAAACAATATATTTTGATTTAAGTTACACTGCAGAAATGCCAGTTCAGTTTTATAAACATTATTTTGCTTGGATGGTAGCACTGCAGAAAATAAAAACAGTTTATAAACACACCTCAATAACAGATAGGAAGTGTACCTTACGCCTATATGGAACTGTTTTGAACCAGAACGAATGTGCTGTCTCACAGGTCTTTTCTTATAACTGAGCAAAGTGTTAAGGCACAAGTACAAATAGTTCACTGAGTATTTAAGAGATATGAGAAGAGGGCAGAAATGTTAAAAAATCAAAATTAAAGATTTGTGGTTTACGCCCTTATGGAACTAGGCCCTTCAATTACTTTAAATAGCTCACTTATAGGCATATAGAGATGTAGAAATGTTATTTTGCAACTTCGGGGTCCGAGTGCGGTGGATGTTTGTTTTAATTTGAATTGTGACGTCGGGTGCCGGGGGCGGCTGGTGTGAAGGTGAGTGCGCCGCGGGGGGCAGCGCATGCACTCGACAACTTCATTATTTCGTTACCCGCCACACCAGATTTGCATTTTGATTCCCTAAACACGCATATTATCACCTACCTTCATTTGCATCTCTTTTTTCCTCCCCGGCCAAAGCCTATTCTCATTTTTCTAATAATTGCATTTCCTTCAAATCAGGGAAAGCCATGCTGAACGATTTTTCTATATCACTAGCTTAAAAGGCCCGGCGCCGCCCGGATTTTTTATTTTGTAATTTGAAATTATCTTTTGACGGACTTTCGATTTTTAAATTATAGGTAATTATATAGGTATTTAGAATTTGAAACAGGAAGAAGATTTATCACACTCAAACTATTCCCTCGGGAAACGCTTGGTATAGCTTTTTATGGCTCACAGAGGATTTAGAATTTTGCATCCCATCGCTTGTACACAGCAAGCCTGGTAGGGGTTCAAATAAGAAGAAACATAAATTTCGGTAACATAAAATTGTATTGTCTTTGCGGAATATTTTATTTCTCACTCTCATGTTACCATAAAACCGTTTTGGGGATGCAATTAAACAGAAATGTAATATCACTATCATACTTCTCTCTAAAAAAATCTGCGATATAATAATATACATATTACCAAACCTCGTATTGTTTTCTCTATGTCCAGAGTAGAGAAAGTTATGTGACTGCATCATTTTCATGGATTTCATTCTTTAATATTTATTTATAACATGGATTATATTGATAGTTCTCTAATTTGTCAAGTCTCGTTTCATTTATTTCCAAAGCCTTATGTGAAGACTGCCAACAATACTGTTGTCAATTGAATTGTGATTTAGATTTGATAATTCTGTGTAAAAATGGATTAAGTATTCTCAAAAACATTTAATTTTTGGCATTTAAAATCAATTTTTTTAAAAATCCTTTCATAGTGAGCACCTACATTATGAAACGAAGGTACTGTCAAAATTCCAAGTGTCTACCTGTTATACTTTAGGTTCTACGTTGATTCTCTGTCTGTCAGTCAGTCAGTCAGGACAAAGCCGCTTATATAATATATAGAGATGGTCGAAAAACTGTGCTTCTGTTTCTACAACGCATCCATAGCCTCATCGATACCCGGATATCATAAATGAGGAGTCTATTAGTAAACCCGGCAACCTCCATTTTGATAAAAGATAGAGATGCTAACTTTAATTAAAGTTTAATGAATTTCCTGCTAAATGTTTGTTTATGTGTTAGACTTCCCACATAAGGGAGGAACTCAGATTTGCAACACAAACACAAAATTTGTACCCAGAAATGCATTAAACTTTCATTAGAAGTTAGCAAGTTTTATCAAAATGGAGATTGCCGGGTTTGCTAGTAGACCCCACTTCGGGTTTGTGATTTTTTTTTTCTTCTTGCTCTGTCAAAGAGTCAAGGTAATGAAGGCCGATGGTATCATGTTTGATACATTCTGCAGTGCATGCTCATATGTTTTTTCTATCTCTGTCTGCTGTTTATCGATGGTTGAATTTAAAAAAAAAAAAAAAAAAAAAAAAAAACTTGATGTAGGCCTAGACCCGAAGTATCATACGAGTATATGATATCACCTTAGAACCCCTTAGAAAAAATTTGATCTTTTGAATACCCGTGCTGTTTTGATCAATAGTAACACACATCAATCCACAGAATAAAATTGATTGCTGTCTAAATCTAATTTTAGACCCCCAAAAGCCCCCAAAATTGAAAAAATTGCAGATTTGTTGTATTTCGACCCAATAAATAAATGCAACTGTCCTAATTTGATCTTGGGGCCGAGGATAAGATAGACTATACGCCCGTAAACCTCAATTCTAGAGTGATAAGGAAAAAGTGAATAAGTCAAAATAACAAAGCTTCAGGAAAGACAAAAAAAAAAATTATTTCCGCAGCATTGTTACAACTATTTAGATTAGCCCACCCAGATATTTTTACACAGTATAAGATACTGTGTAAAAATACCTGGTGGACTGAACTAAATATTGTAACAATGCTGTGGAAATAAATTGTTTTATTTTTTGTCTCTTATAACTTTTATAACTTTTATAACTCTTATAACTTTTATAAAACTTTGTTATTTTGACTTATTCGCTTTTTCCCTATCACTCTAGAATTTGAATATGAGAAATGCAGGGTCTTGTCATGTTAATTCGAAACTACTTTAAGATCAAGAAGTGAGGCTTTGAGATGTAGTCTTGGGTAGCAAAACTTGAAGCCAACTTTGTGAGATGTTACATTCCATTTATACGCCTCATTTAACAATGTCTTGGAGATTGGTGGCAATCGTGTAGGCCAGAATGTCTAAACCAAAAATGTGTTATTATTTATATATTTCATGCTCATTGAGGATTATATTATCAATTTGTAGGTTGTTACTTTCCACCTTATATCCTCAAACATGACTTACTTAAAGGTATCCCTACATAGGCCTAAGTCTGTTTACAATAAGTTATAGTGTTAAAGCATCAAGTTCAAACTTAACATTTATGTGACGTTAAGTTAAAAATTTAAAATAACTTCTCACCGTACAATTGTACCACAGCACTCGACACAGATATATTAAAAATTACAATAATCTTCAAATATAGATTATCACTAGTCATAATATGACTAATATGTCTAGAGTTTAATTATGTTATGATTAAACAAAAGCATTCTGGCACTTTCTACATCAGTTTACCTGATTATTAGTATTATTATTATTATTATTATTATTATTATTATTATTATTATTGACATTTAGGTAGGCTCAGCTTACGCCGGTAACATACTGGGCAGACTCGACCTAAAGCAAGGAGTCCCCCTCTTAACTATAAGATTGCCAACATCTACAAATATTTACAACATTATGAATTACAGAACACATACAATAAATTCATACATTTATTATTATTATTATTATTATTATTATTATTATTATTATTATTATTATTATTATTATTATTATTATTATTATTATTATTATTATTATTATTATTATTATTACAGTTGTCGCTATTGTGACGGTGTCGGCACCTGCTTACAGCCTACTCAATTAAAATAACAAATCGGAGAAGGCAAGCGGCTCGGTAGGATGTTATTAATGATAGCCTATGAGAAGAGCGTTTTTAAGCCCGACTTGCTCCATTCTGCATGAGACTCCCCGCCGATTCACAGTAGCGGCTTCCGATTTGTCACACCCAGCCATCACGAGGGGAATATCGCGGTACGTCAACCAACATCAAGAAAAATTCACTTTTAATTCCATCGCTCTTATTCTTACGGACAGAATGCTCCATCAGTTTTCTGTGAGAAAATCATAACTCTGACATGAATAGCGGTTCTGTTGTATTAATAAAAAGTTTTAAATTTTAACGGAATCCCATAATGTTAAAAAATACAGGGTCCGGCAGAGAAACCTGACTGTTTTTAAATTGAAATTACTACAAAACTGTATCGTTTACGTACATTATTTTATTTTAGAATTACAATACATCTCAATAGTATATTGCGATACAAGTGCCATAAGGCACGTTTACGGGTCGAGGAAACAGATTGAAAACCCGAGGCGCAGCCGAGGGTTTTTAAGTTTTCGAGACCCGTAAATGCCTTTACGGCCCGTGTGTTGTATGCTATTTTTTGCACGATGATTATTTATATCAATTTAATTATATTAATTGTGATATTACCTGAAAATATTATGTAAATACATTCTTGAAAATAGATGTTTATTTCAGAAAGTGATTCGCATGTGTTTGTTGTTATGGGAACCGAATATTTGTCCTGGGGGCCGTGTCCATAAAGGCTTGTATTATGAAGTGTATCGTAATGAATTATGACGTGGCGCTTGGACCGTAAGTAATTTAACCTCATCGCAACGCCCTTAGCAACACGATTGTGTGGGAATGTCAACTTACGATCCATGTAAACAACTTTCGTAAGTAACACTTACTAGCTAAGGAGTGCAAAAAGTATTTTACCTACATCAATTACTTTTTTTTAAATTGTGTTCCTACTTCAATCCACAAAGCTAAATAAGTCCATTACATCAAAATTATTACTATGGTTTCGTGAAAAGTTGGAATCAGCCGAAACTGCGTAGTGTCGTGACTCATTGTCGCCAGTGCATCTCGCGCTTGAGCATTCAAATAAAAAAACAATTGCCACCCACAACAGTATGGTATTCCGACATGGAATATTCTCATTTTGATGAATGTTGAAATTGCGGCGAAACTGATGCAATCTTGTTTACACGTATACAGTATTTCATAACTAAGTTTCGCAATTGTTTTTTACTTGAATGCGCAGCGCGAGATGCACTGGCGACAATGAGTTACGACACTACGCAGTTTCGGCTGATTCCAACTTTTCAGGAAACCATAATAATAATTTTGTTGTAATGGGCTTATTTAGCTTTGTGGATTCAAGTAGGAACACAATTTCCAAAAAGTAATTGATGTAGGTAAAATAGTTTGAGATGTATTGAAATTCTGAAATAAAATAATGTAAGCAAACGATAGTTTTGTCGTAATTTCAATTTAAAAACCGTTAGGTTTCTCTGCCGGACACTGTATAAGGGCAAAATGTACCCGTTCTTCTCACCAGTGCATGTTAAACTTTGAGAAAACTTTGAGATGTTACGTGCCTTGGAAATTATCCTTATAGGCCGCCCCCATGCCTGAGTGGTTAGACCGCTCGCCTTCCACCGCTGGGACCCGGGATCGAATTTCGGTGGATCCATGTGAAATTTGTGGTGGACAAAAGTATCCTTATAAGACCGAGGGATCACAAAGTTTATAAACCATGAGGGAGACTTATCAAGCTTTGAGTCTAACTGGGAGTCAGATCAATATTTTTAAAATCAGGAATCAAACACTGCATTTAGGCTATGTGTGCGTGTTAATATTTTTCTACAACTCGATAAAAATGATGAAAAGATGATCTTGATGATAATTTCCTCTTGTATATGAGAATATATTTCTACTAGCAGGTGATTATTTACTCAGCTGCTAGATGTTTTATTTAAATCGTTTAACACAAAAATCATTAAAACATTTATTATTACTGACATCGTTTTTACATAAGTTGCAGGAATTACAGTATTTTATTTTATTTATATTAATTTATTTAGTAGGCCTAAATATAAATAATTAAACGAAAAAACTAATCTTGTACTGCCATATGGGCATATAGATTCGAAATATAACGAATAAGACGAACCATAGATTCGTGAACTTTACCCAAATCATGTAAAAACAATTAAAACGATTGATAATTAAAAACCTATAAACCTGGCTTCGAGGTGCATTTAACGATTAAAGTACGCCGCCCGAGGAAAAGACGACCACAGATTCGAGTTCTCTAGCCACCCTCCCCCCCAAAATCCCGCATAGTGAATTTCGTCTAAATCGTTCAATGTTTTCCCATTTAAGCATGCATTCATGATCCCCTTCTGTCCACCTCTGAGAAGAAACAGATCTCTGCGAGTCGTAAACAAATGAATGAAGATAGCAACCGAGCAAGGCCACCTAATTAATTTCACAATAAGGTCTCGTTAATAGGTGGCGTTGGAGCATTCGAAAACACAAGCTCAAATATTTTATTAGATTGCTGTAGAGAAAGTCATGTGATTGTCATTCGTAAGGGTTTTCATTTAAAGGAATCGAGGGGTATTTGAATGCCACTGAATGCATTCATTTCTTTTTACTGCCAAGAAAAGGATATTCTCACTTGCACTCATAACATACAAGCTTTTTTTTCTCCTGCGTTTTCCTTTTCCCTTAAAAAAAAAGGCCAGTTCTGGATGGCAGAGAGCAATTCGCCATAGCCTACGTCAACAAGGTCTTTACGCTACATTTCACTCCAAATGGACTCAGAGGAAAAATTTCTCAGTTTTTTAAACTCAACCACCCCCTTTTACCGTAAAAAAACATCATTTATCATTTAATATAAAGGAGAAAACCCCCATATGGAAAAAAAATCAGGCACAGCCGCTGATGATGGGTAAAACCACACAAAAAGGATTTCGCGAACGGGAATGGATTAAAAAAGAGGTTAGCTATAAGCCAGTGAGCCAAACTGTGTGGGGGGTGGGCACTTCACCCCTCCGTGGGGGGTTGGAGGGGGGGCAGAGCTCTGCTGGCTGTTGGATTTCTCCCATTAATCAACGTATTGATGAAATTTAATTTGTCAAACGCAGGCACCGAGATTGAGTTGTAAGGACTGCGCCGCGGCTTGGCTCTCGCCAGGGAGAGAAAAAGAGAGAGAGGGAAAAGGGAAAGAGATGGAAGTAAATACAGAAAGGAAAGAAAACACTATTTCGTGTCATACATTTCTTGCTTTCTTATATGTGGCTATACTACAAGATTTTCACGTTCTTATAAAGTCTTCTTGTTATATTGCATAGACTACGTAAGTTTTGTGATGATGATGATGATGATGATCATAATAATACTAATAATAATAACAATGTTTTATTTTGCCTGGCAGAGTTAAGGCCATATGACCTTATCTTCCACTCAACCAAGATACATACAAAAACAATGAATACAATAGATACCATAATATTAAGTTACAATAGTAAAAAAGTAAAGTGTTTCCTATACAGACCATGGAGGCCCAGAGGTTTCCAGAAGGTTGAGGCTCCCAGATTTTGGACATTCGGCACATGAAGGTGGTAAGGTTGTCAGCCTTACGCACCGGCCGCCTTTACCCCCAGGATTGCTCCTGGTAGGGCCTACTCATTTCTCTTAGAGGCTGAGACGGCCCCAGGGCCATAGTGCCACCAGAAGGATTAGGCCAGTTGAAAAATTCCAACGACCTCATCGGGGTTCGAAACCGCGACCTTCAGGTTTGTAACGCTACGGCGTACCACAATATTACAACAGTATATAATAAAAGTATACTACATATTATGTTATAATACATATATTACATATAATATACACTAAAATTGAAACCTAAAACTAAGAAATTAACAAATTTAAGCAATATAGGCTAAGTGCTATGAAAATAGTGTACAATATAAATTAACCTAGGCTGTATAATGAGATATTGCTTCTAGTTAGCAGCGAGATACTTGAGTATCTTTGACCTTAAAATCTGTAAGGCTCCGACTACCCCTGATGTCCGGCGGTAGGGAATTCCAGATGCGGGTGATGGCTATTGTGAATGAGGCAGAGTACAGAGATGTTTGATGGCGTGGGAAATGCAAATAGGCCTACACATACTTCATGACATATTACTGTTATTGTCTTTTTATGTGGAGAAACGTTTGCATCTTTCTAACAAATAATATAAGGTATTCGGACTTAGGGATCTTACCGAAATATAAATATGATAGGTTTGTTCCAGGCAGAAACCTGTAGTCACACCCTGGATTCATGCATACATTGTGAATTACATAGGCTATGTTGCAGCAGCCCTAATCAAGATTCTGTCTGTTGAACTTGGTTACAGTGAGATTTCCCAGTTCTTATGTACTGCGAGAAAAATCAACGGGCTGTAGAATAAATTACTTAGTAGAGACATGCGGATTGAAACATTTCAGTTTCATGTAAATTACAGGAAAATGTACAATAAAACAAACTATGGACCTAATCATTGCATAACAGTTTTCTTTGCAGTCCGTCACGGGTTTATAAATTGCGTGAAAAATTTAGTCTTGCCAATTTAGGATATAATCATATTTCTCTATCATTGAAGCAAGGCATTTGATGATTTTGCATCTTTTATATATGAAGGTTGAAAGATAGCTCGAATATATAGAAATGTGTATCATAATTGATTAAATAAGGGCAGTTTGTTTTTGCATTTTTTATCTTGCATGTTTCGTCATTTTTTAGAGATTGGTCATTTTTTGCATTACTAGGCCATTTTCAGCGTTATCAGCTCATTTTCGGCATTTTTAGGTATTCTTCGGCATTTTAGGTCATGTTTCAGTGGAGGTAGAAAGGAGCTTTTCCATGTACAAATTGTTACTTTCAGACAACAGACAATCGTTTTATTTGAGAATCTCCGCCAAGTGTTCATAGTTTATTTTAATTCAGGTTTATAGTAAACACCATAGCATTTTGCTTGTGGCAATTAGGAACTTTTTTCTTTCTTTTTAAATGGTACACTGCCTATTTGCTAGGAGTAATTTGATGGGAATGCCAGTTCAGAAAGTTTATTTTTTCGCTAAGTGTGCCCATGTAGTATAAATTTACTTAACTTGTTTAGTAATAAAATAAGTGTGTTTTATATTATAAATTCATATATAACGCACTGTCATCAATTAAATAGCTTTTAGCAATTCATTACTTTAAAAAAACTAATTATAAGTAGGCCTAATAACGGTAAATTTATTGGTCATATTTTCACTACTTTTAGGTCATAAATGCATGTTTTGTTTTGCATTTTTGTACTATTTTATAGCCATTAAATGCCTTGCCCTAATTACCATATACCGTGATCATACATGTCAGAAAAATACAAGTTGTCCAGGAAGACAAAACATAATAATGAAATTTATGTAAATAAGAGTACTAACATAGCAACAAAACCAAGGCCCCCGTTAAAGAATAAATCGACAAAAAAAATCTTGAACTGAAACCAATATGACATTAAAAATATTTATTTATTTAAATTACCATTACCCAAAAATAGCCTACAATATAGCCCATGAGTATGAAAGGTATAATAGAATCTCATAAATAGAAGAAAAAAAACTAGATTTTGTCTCATATTTTCTAAATTTTCCTCGATTCTGTTAATAACACTTCTCTCCTAATATTACTTAGCCTACTTACTCAATGGCAATAGACAATTCCTCAAGAAGCTAAAGGAATATTATTTATTTTATGGAACCCGAAGGTTAATTGCCGCGTTTACCTAATCCCGCCATTCAACCCTATTCTGTGCTAACTCCATCCAACCAGCCCTCTCAAATACTACTTCCCTTAAATCTATCATGATATTGTCCTCCCACCTACGTTTGGTCTTCCAAGTGGTCTTTTCCCTTCAGGTCTCCCATTCAATACTTTTGAAATATGTTTCCCTCCCCCATGCGTGCAACATGTCCAGCCCATTTCATCTCCGTGAGTTAATTACCCTTACCATATCCAATGAAGAATACAGTTTATGAAGCTCATCGTTGTACAGTTTTCTCCAGTCCCCATTTTCATCTCTCTTAGGCCCAAATAAGTTCCTAAGGCCCTTGTATTCAAATACTCTCAGATTATGTTTTTCCCGAAGAGTATGCGACCATGTCTCACATCAAAATAATACAAGCGGCAGGATAATTGTCTTATAAATTTTTATTTTTAGATTTCTGGACAGAAGACGAGACGATAAGAGTTTCTGAACTGCATAAACGCAGGCATCTCTCCTAATATTGCAATAGCCTACATTATTTTAAAACATACCTGGAAAGAATGCAAAGGCCTAAATGCAAAAATAGCTTGCGGTAAGCAGACTATTAGAAGGGATTTGTCTGTATCTAGATGTTATGAAACCGTAATAAAAAGGAAAGAAAAACATAGGTGGTTTTGACAAATGTGCTTCAGCTGCTGAGAAAAGCTGCTAATTCACCCCATGCTCGTCACGCCCAAACAAATTGGTGAAAACACGCAGCCATACAGATCTGGCGATGCGGAAGAGCATCAACCCCTTACGTGCACCAGCAACAAAAAATGGCAAACGAGAGCAAACACACCTCAGCTGAGCGCCAAGGTCCTTGTTTGCTCAGAGGGTTATGTGGCTGTTCCAAATATGTTGACTAATCACTCTAAGCACATCAAATACTAGTAAAATGTGCTTCGAGTGTGTGCTCAGTGATGTGTTTAAAAAGTCTTATGTCTACCCTAAAGCATGGGCAATGCAACTTTCTCATTTCTGATAACTGTGCTATAGAATTTTTCTGGTTTCCTATATCCCCTATATTGGGGTGAAGGGCCTCCAAGTAGAAGTTTCAGTTACCTATGTGAATTTGCTTACTTACTTACTTACTTACTTACTTACTTACTTACTTACTTACTTACTTACTTACTTACTCAATGACAATAGATAATTGCTAAGCAAGCTAAAGGAATATTATCTATTTTATGGAACCTGAATGTTCATTGCCGCGCTTACCTGATTCTGCCATTCAACCCTATTCTGTGCTAACTCCATCCAATCATCCTCCACAAATCCTACTTCCCATAAATCCGTTCTAAGATTGTCCTCCCACCTACGTCTAGGTCTTCCACGTGGTCTTTTCCCTTCAGGTCTCCCAGTCAATACTTTTGAGATATGTCTTTCCTCAACCATGCGTGCAGCATGTCCAGCCCATTTCATCCTTCGCGGTTTAATTACCCTTACTATATCCGGTGAAGCGTACAGGTCCTGAAGCTCGACGTTATGCAATTTTCTCCAGTCCCCATTTTCATCCCTCTTGGGCCCAAATATTTTTCTAAGTACCCTATTTTCAAACACTCTCAGACTATGTTCTTCCAGCTCAGTTAGTTACGCTTATTTTCCGAGAGAGGGAAGAGGGAATTGTAGTAAGCCCATCGCCTCTCAACCCACCTTCGGAAACTAAGGTATTACTTGGACGTGAAAGGACCGATAATTTTAGTCCAGAGGCTCTTAATTTAGGCTTGGAGTTCTTTTACGTGCCGGTAAATCTACGACACGGGCACCCAGCTTAAAGTCCCTCCCGGAGGACTCCGTGCTCAGGATTTTTGTGATGTAGAATAAGAGGCTGTATTCATTTAGTTATTTCAGCCAAGACTTGAAGCCTGAGTTCGTACAAAATGATGGCTCACTTACCACTACCCTTCAGATAACTTATAAGAAAAAATGTTTCAAATAAAAGTTTTAGCCCATAGTATATTGTTGTCATGCACAAAATTTTAACAAAACCGTTAGAGCCTTTTTCGAAAAGGTAAATCTTAAAAAAAAAAATCTTCTATGTAAAGTGGCAGTACAAAGAAGAGAAAGTTGTCGCCAATCTTTCTCACTTCCCAAAAGGTATCAAATTTGACAGGTCCATGCCAGTAGATTTACTGGCATGTAAAAGAACTCCTGCGGGACAAAATTCCGGCACAGGCCTAAGTTGCAGTACATCCCCATCGTTAAATGACCATATACCAACCAAGCCAAAAGGTATCTAATGCAAATTGTTTTTAAACGATTTGTCGTTCTCGAGCTATGCTGATCGCAGTCATACACGGAAACTCAGACCCGTTTTGGTTTCTGGGGATCTCAAAACTTGTATTTCTGTTGAAAACTCGATACCGAAATTCAGGATCGAACACAATATATCCTCTACCTTAGTACCTGTAGTATGGGTAGTTAAAAAGTTATTCCTCAGGTTCGCGAGCGACCCCTGGTGATCCCGTAAGGGGATATTCACAGCGGATTTGTTACCGGGGTGCGGGAAAGTAAAGCCTTACTAAGGATTTTTATGGTCTTATGATCACTGGATGTCTCTTGCTTCTCGTCGACTAATACCTTCTACTTTCCTAGCATAGATCGAGACAGACCTTGGATTTCTGTTCGCTGCTTTCACCTAACACAATCCATATTAAGTGAAGCAGAAGGAGAACCCATCTGATTCGTATTTCAAGTTAAGTTGAAGGCTTTGTTGTCAATCTATGATAATAGTGTCCCCTTCTCTGATCTAGAAAGTAAAGAACCATTTTGAAATCTCGTTATCTTGCATTCGTTGCTATGGGACAGTTTGAATGGCAAAAACTTATTACTTTAGGCTAATTGTAGAAAATAAAGAACCAATTTCAGTTCTTGTTATCTTGCATTCGTTGCCATGCAACAGTTTGAATGGCAAAAACTTATTACTTTAATTGTAGAAAATAAAGAACCATTTTCAATTCTTGTTATCTTGCATTTGTTGCCATGGAACAGTTTCAATGTTTACTTTAATTGTAGAAAATAAAGAATCATTTTCAATTCTTGTTGTCTTGCATTCGTTGCCTTGGAAGAGTTTGAATGGCAAAAACTTATTACTTTAATTGTAGAAAATAAAGAACCATTTTCAATTCTTGTTATCTTGCATTTGTTGCCATGGAACCGTTTCAATGTTTACTTTAATTGTAGAAAAAAAGAACCATTTTCAATTCTTGTTGTCTTGCATTCGCTGCCATGGATCAGTTTGAATGGCAAAAACGTATTACTAATTGTAGAAAATAAAGAACCACTTTCAGTTCTTGTTATCTTGCATTCGTTGCCATGGAACAGTGTGAATGGCAAAAACTTATTACTTTAATTGTAGAAAATAAAGAACCATTTTCAATTCTTGTTATCTTGCATTTGTTGCCATGGAACAGTTTCAATGTTTATTTTAATTGTAGAAAATAAAGAATCATTTTCAATTCTTGTTGTCTTGCATTCGTTGCCTTGGAACAGTTTGAATGGCAAAAACTTATTACTTTAATTGTAGAAAATAAAGAACCATTTTCAATTCTTGTTATCTTGCATTTGTTGCCATGGAACAGTTTCAATGTTTGCTTTAATTGTAGAAAAAAAAGAACCATTTTCAATTCTTGTCATCTTGCATTCGTTACAATAGAACGGTTTGAATGGCAAAAAACTTAATGAGTTTACTCGTTTGATTTAACGAACTTAATTCGGAAATCGATTAAAAAATAATTTATTTTCTGCATATTATAATTCATTTAGCACTGATTAAACAAAAGCATTCTTGCACTTGGTTACATGAGTTTACCTGATTTCATTTTATTTTACTGTATCACAACCGGCTCTATATAAAGAGCCGCATAAATGCTATGTGTCCATTGGAACAAAAAATAAGGGTCAAGACGTGCTGTAGGCCTATGTTTAACAGGCGATATATCTTGCGGTCGTTATAACCTGTCAGAAACAGCTACAAGACTATGCAGTACCTCACCCAATGTTTATCTTTACTTCTTTCGTATAGTACTTAAGAGCTGCTCCAATATGCAGGCTTTTCCGTGCGAAACACTTTTCTCTTTTTATTTTTTTTATTAACATTTTTTAATGTTAAGAAATTAAATTAATGTCGCGTCATTAAGGATTTCCACTATAATTTCAGACTAACAATTAGAAATATGAAGTTGTTTTGAACGTAGATTTGTTATGGCAATTAAGAACTTGGTAACTTATAATTGAAAAAATCTGATGTGAAATTCACATAACTTCCTCTGCCCAAATAAAAGTTGGCCGTTTTCGAGAAAATCGCGACGAACGTAATTTTCTTCATGTAAAGTTTCCCTTAAAAATTAGAGAAAGTCGTCGCCAATCTTCATATCACATCCCCAAAAGGTATGTAACCCAAATGCAAAATTTTGTTTTCGTACGATTTTCCGTTACAAAGTCGTATTGCAAAGAGAGCGTATTCAGAGTGAGTGGCTTATGAAGTACCCTTCAGAGATTTTTTCGAAAGAATGTTTCAAGTAAAAGGTTTAGCAACCAATGTGCAAAATTTAAAGAAAATCGTTTGAGTCGTTTTCGAGAAAATCACGAAAAACGAAAAACGAAAATTTCTTCATGCAAAGTCCCCTTAAAAATAAGAGAAACTTGTCGCCAATTTTCGGGTCACATCTTCAGAAGGTAGCTGACCCAAATACAAAATTTTGTTTTCATACGATTTTCCGTTTTAGAGCTAGACTGTTCACAGACATCCACACAGACATGTTTCCGAAATAGTATTTTTTTTATTCAGGTGTCCTCAAAACGTATATTTAGGCTATGTTAAAAAGTCAACTTCTAATTTGGGGGTCGAATACAATACTACCTCTACCTATAGTACCTATGGTACGGGCAGAGGAAGTAAAAATTGTTGCACATGATTGCAAATAAAAAACAAAACCCAAGCTTGGTGACCGGACTCGCATTCGGGCCATACCTGGTTCAAACCCCAAGGCTGGCCATTATGACTTGGGTTTCCTCATGGTTTTCCCAATCGTAAATGAAAACGCCTGATCCCATGACTCATCTCCGCTGTTTCACCTATTATTGTAAGCACAAACTACAATAGGAACATCTGCACATCAATAGCCACACTATACTGGTACACCCAAAATATCCTAAGCACGCAATATGACCGAAATGCGTGGTAATGAGACGTTGGACAGCTGATCGGCACCTTGTTTAAAATAGCGATGCATTTTTTAAGTGAAACATCTTTAACCACGGAAGGAGTAATCAAGAGATAACCCAAACTTGCGTTACGAACAAAATCGTCACGAAATTAGTGGGGTGTGACGGAACGCACTGCACAGAAAACAATCAACTCAATGATTAGGCTTATCCGAATTTTAAAAAATCCAAAAATCCAAATTAAAAAATGGAAAATCCAAAATTTAAAAAATCTAAAAATCAAAGTTAAAACATCAAAAATTGAAAATTAAAAAATCCAAAAAATAAAAAATTCAAAGATCCAAAATTTAAAAATCCAAAATTCCAAAAATAAAAAGAATTCAAAATTTAAAAAATACAAAAATTCAAAATTTAAAATAAAAAATTCCAAAAATTTAAATTTAAAAATAAAAAACTCTAAAATTAAACAATTGTTTATCCAAAATTTATTTCTAAAAATCCAAAATTAAAAATCGAAAATCCAAAAATAAAAAATTCAAAGATCCAAAATTTAAAAAATCCAAAATTATAAAAATTAAAAGATTAAAAGTTAGAAAAATCCAAAATTAAAAAGTGCAAAAACCCAATATTAAAAAAGTCCAACAATCCTAAATTGAAAAAATCCAATAATCCAAAATTGAAAAATTCCAAAACTTAAAACAAGTTTCACTTCCGTCGCGTGGCGTTCCAAACATACTTTTTTATTCATAAGAAGTTGTGTTAGTACACTCTAACACTAAAGTTGACGCAATGTTTGCCTGCTGGATAGTAGTCCCAGTACAATCACACTATACAAATCATCCGCTCATTTGAATACGGCTAGGCGCACTTGAATGGATAAACTGGGGAGGAGACTCAAAGGGGTAAGATACTTGTTTGACTTAGGGGTTATACTTCGTTGTAATATTTTAAATATTTAAAGTAAATTTGTTATAATATGACATGTGTTACGCTGTAATTGTTCTTGGTAAAGTAAACATTTTGGCCCCGATACACATATAAGTTACTTTGATTTAGACCTAGTTCGTTATGCATTACTGTGTTTGAACATGACCGACTTGAATGCTTGCATTTGCATAAACATTACAAACGCTTATAGGACTCCACAATATATTAAGTAACCTCAGTGTACAGGTAGGGGAAAAAAAGCGGACCGACTAAAATATCTAAGTTGCCGATATGAACCACTGCGCATGCCTAGCGGCATTCACAGGATAGCAGGGAATGTATTGAAATTTGTTCTAGACAATATAGAAAATAAATTGAGAACTAATTTCACGTAATTTGCATTGCTTGTGGAAACAAGCGTTTCCGTTACATCTCTTACATTTATTTACGTATCACAAAGCTCTGAAATCAGCTACAAGAGTCGGACCGCTTTTTTCTCTCTACCTGTACATCCTAAAACATTACAATAAATTTGGAAAACACACTTTTCTTCTAAGGCTGCAATATAAATTTAAGTACCAGTAGTTTGTATTTATTTCTTTAATAAAATTGTCTCGTTATTAAGTAATTTTAAGGAATTTCTATTCTAACAGATACGCTCTCTATTTATTGGGAGTGAGAGTAGCCTACGTATCCCATAAATTTTAAACTGATGATGACTTTTCTAGCTGCTAAATCCGACCTTCACCTCTGACAATAATGCGAAATACGGTATGTAGGCAACTATCGTGGTTCGAATTCTACCTAGGTACATAAACTCGCAATATTATGAGATCTCATCAACCATAGAAATGTGTTGACCATGAAAATGTGAAGAGAAGATGGAATGAGTTAAGAAGACATAGGCAACACTAAACTATACAGTACAGTCCCGCTATTCCGAACCCCGCTATCCCGAAAATCCGCCTATTCCAAACAGAGTTCATAAAAAATACCAATTTTTTAAATTTAAAATCAGGAGAAATTAAAAAGACGTTCGTGAAAAAAAGCATACATTTATTGTTATACAAAGAAGTTAAATAGAGACATACATAGAACCTAAGCTTGATGAAAACGCCTGAAACCGGATTGGAATGAAATCTGGCGCTTAATTTACGCCTTAACAAGTCAATACATTGATATTATTCATGAAATCCGCCTATTCTGAATTCTCGCTAAACCAATCAGTGTTCGGTCCCAATTACTTCGCAATAGCGGGACTCTACTGTATTTTTAAAACGTATTCGCTCAGAAGGCCTGGACAGGAAGCCTTGTACGTAGCTATCTACCTAACATGTCACCTTCCAGGCATTTAAAAATATCATTATACTTCTTAAAATAAATTAATCTGAACTTGCAATAATTGATTTCTTGTGGATATTAGAACACTATGAGATATGAATTTAAAAAGAAAGCCATTGCATGGGCGAGAAGGTAGTGTGAGTGAATTAATTATGTTGCATTAAGTTGAATCTGTAACGATGCCACCCAGCTGGGCCGGCCTTTGTCTGACTTACCCCTCTGTATCTTGCAACAATAGGATGAGCTCAGTCCACTACACAACAATTGAGCGTTTTCACAGCGCGGCTCTGGTAGGCGTGTTACGGGGGTTTCTTCGGGGGGACATGGAGGTTTCAGAGTGGCACTTTCTAAAATTAAATTAAATTCTTGTTAATGAAATTATAACTATTCCTGCCTTCATTTCAAACAAATGAAAAAGTCATCATGACTATTTGAGAAGTCTTATAACTACCGAGCGAAGTGGTCGAGATGGTAACGTCTTGGACTCGCATTCGGGAGGTCCCAGGTTCAAATTCAGTGGCCGGCCAATTTGATAAGGGATTTTTAATGGTTTCTCCAGTCGTAAAGGCAAATGCCGAATTGGGTAAATTACATACCATGAATCATCCTCACCATGTCATCCTGTATCATATCCATTTAAATTAATATCATTTGAAATTTGCTCCATTAAATACACCAATAGAAACAATTGACTAGCAAATAGTTCCATGGCCTACCCTACTGTAAAGACACAGATCCCGAACTCCTGATATAGCCTCGAAGCTAAAAGAAGTATAAACACAGCTGAAATTTAAAAAAAAAGTCATAACTTTATAAGAAATATGCCTTGAGATTTCCCTGGCGTTGTCGATGTATTGGACATTTTATTTCCGACGTTTCGGGGTCACAGTTCGTATCCGAAGCGTCGGAAATAACCTTCCAAACTACATGTAAATAATTAAGCCAAATAAACGTAAATAATTAAGCCAAATAAACACAGAAATATGTTCAAAATTCTGCAGAGAAGGAATGGTGGATAAAATCGGTTGTGCTTTCGTGGTGTTCTGTTGTGGTAGGGAAATGTATTCACAAATGGCCAGACTCTCTACAGAGTGCTCAATTGTACAAGCAGAGCTCTTTGCTATAAAGGAGGCTGTCTTATGGTCTAAATCTCAAAATTCTGACTGTTGCATTTTCAGTGACTCACAAACTGCACTTACTGCTATAAACAACAAGTTCAATTTAAATGCCTTGGCAGCAGAAATTAGAACTAAGATAATATCATACGAGAAACACGTTTGTTTATCCTGGGTACGAGGCCATATGGGCACATTAGGGAACGAAAGAGCTGATGAATTGGCAAAAAATGCTGCGACCTCGAATTTAAATTTTAGCTACAAATTGTGTCCCCTATCTTATGCTAAGAATAAACTTAGAGATTATATTAGGACTGCTTGGAATGAGCATTGGGTGTCCAGCTCCAAAGGGACCACTACGAGAGAAATCTTCTTTCCAACAGTTGAGTGTCGCCTACGCTGTACGAGTGTAAAACCGGACTTCATATTCACTCAGTTTCTGTCTGGGCATGGCAAATTTGGTTTTTACTTTCTACGTTTCATGATCCAAAGACAGAACGGTTATCAATGTATATGTACTGAACAACAAACTGTTGAACATTTAATTTTTCATTGCCCAGTCCTAGAGCATAAAAGAAGAATATTGGACACACACTTAGATTATTGTAAAAAGAAATTAGATAAACCACTCTTTGATATTTTTAGGAAAAAATGCTGTTATAGAGAATTCCAAAAGTTTTTGTGTTCTATTTTTAAGATGTTATAGTTTTCTTTTATAATATAATATATTAGTTATCTTGTTTTCTTAGAGTAGTAAGGCCTGCATCCAGCCTATGGATAAGAAGTAGTAATATTGCAAATATATTGTCTTGTAACTATAACCCTAATATACCTCCGGGTGGAATAGGGTTTAAGTAATTGTATATTCAATAAATAAATAAACACAGAAATAAATAAATGTACACTTACATATAATTGAGTAATCTTGAAGTGAATGTTCGACATAAGTATACTATAAATTCGAATTTTACAGCTTTTCACTTCGAAATTAAAACGTTTGAAGCCGTTGCTAGGCGATTGTCTTTTGTCAAGTAGCTTCACTCATCTGTCTAGCCATGGCCACTCCATTCAAATCCTCCATGCAGCTATCTGGGAGGTTTACATTGTATGGACTAGAAAACGCAAGAATAAAGAGAGGATAATAGCAGGATAAAAGAGGAACACAAAGCTAATACACCAGACCGAATGTTACGTTTTTTTTAGCAATCCCTGCTCGCTTAGCAGTTATCACAGCATAATGGGTGCAAGCAACTAGAAATATAAAGTAAACTGAGAAATGTGATCCCTTTCTTACGTAACAATGGCGCCATGTGGAGGAGAACGAAATGATCAACCCTACACATTGGAAAAGGAATTCCAGGAATGTGGAGATTGCCTCTTCAGCTCAATTTAACTTTATTGCTGCTCATATTGTTAGAATGTAGCTCAAATTCCCACGAAACTTTCAGGTTAACAAACATTACAACCCCCGATTACGTATAGTAGACGGAGAAGAATAACGAAGAAAGAGGGAAATAAATAAATAAATAAAAACAGGTAAACTGATGTAACAAAGTGCCGGAATGCTTTTGTTTAATCAGTTATAATTGCAATTACGATATGCAGAAAATAAGTTTTTTTTTTTTTTTTTTTTTTTTTTTTTTTAATTGATTTTCGAGTTAAGCTCCAGTTTGATTCATTTAAGGAGGGCTTACGGAAGAAAGAGGTCTAGTTTTTTTTTTTTTAATCAGATTAAAATCGTCCAGCAACAGCAGAACTATACAGATTTGTGATATCTTGACAATCGCACACTAATATACAAATACAAAAATAAAATATCCAATTGACCGGCTACGGGATTTGAACAATGGACCTCCAGAATGAGAGTCGAAGACATCTCTGTCACCTCGCTCGGTTTAACGGTAGAGTTTGATAAGCGTATGTGAAATAATAGTGTTATTTGTCATAGCTAACTGTATTGCAACTTCCAAAGCCGTATATGAATACTGTAAAACAATATGTTGTCATGATATCAGATTTGAATTTGAAAAATTCTTTCTAATACATTACCATAAAATAGGCACTAAATTTGACTTTACTCCGGTACCGGTCAACCTATTTGGTCCAATATCAATAGGCTTCTTCCCATGGACGTTATAAATGCGTATACCAAGTTTTATGAAAATCCGTTAAAGCGTATTTGAGTTATCGCGCGTACAGGCACACGGACGGACGGACAGACATTTTCCCGTACCGCACACAATCTCATAAAGTACCATACAAGCACTTAATAAATAAAATAAAGATCTCAGGTAAAATAAAAGGATGCAAAGCTTTCAACTTTTTCAAATGACAGTAAGATCTCTTTTTAAATACCATGGACGGCTCCAGAGTAAATGTAGTCCAGTCAATAAACGTCGAAAAATACCAAATAGAAAAAAAAAAATCGTGTAGTTTTGAAATTTTGCAGAGTTGTCGGAGGGAGTGTCCTGAACAACATACTAAAAGTCCCCGAAGGTGGGGGGTGAGCGGGGGGCAGGGGGGCCCGCGGAAGGTCCCTATTTTAGGTTTTTCGCTTATATCTAAACAATGGTGCATCGTAGATGAAACGTTGCTATATACAAAATTCAAGCTGATAAAATTTCCTACACGTTTGACGCAACACATTTCTTTCTATTCCCAATAGTTTTCGAGATATCTGCCAGCGAAAATAACAAGTTTTTTAAAAAAGCTCTTTCGCCTCGCGCTTTTCGACACACTTTGCCTTCTAGCGCTTCAGCCCTTAGGTATACAGCAATGTTCTCATGAAAGAAGTTGTAGGTAAATAAATTATCTTGAAAATGAGTAGTCATTTGTTACTTTGTCTTCAAATATTCAAAAGTTATAACAATTTTAAGATTTGGTCAAATTTCGATATTTCGAAAGAAACCCGTACATCGCAGTTTCTCTATATTTAGGGGTTATATCTTTGTACATAAGCTGTATATTGTGTATATACATCATGAAACAAGTGGAGAAACATCACACAACCATTAAAGTTGAAATTATTAAAAATCCGATCACGGTACAAGCACAGTACATGTAATGGAAAATACATTATATTGCAGGCAAGAAAGGAAAAATAGGGACAAAAAAATAATGTAGTTTTGAAATTTGGCAGAAATATGGGGGAAAGTGTCCTAAACGACGTAGTAAAAGTCCCCATGGATAGGGGGTGATCGGGGGGTGGGGGGCACTTTTACCGGTAAATGTAATTTCCCTCAGTTTTCCCTAAATACACAAAAAACTATGGGTTTTAGCAAAAGACATTTTATGCACAAAATTAAACTACATTAAAGTCCTTATAAAATTTATCTGAATGATATTTCTGTAGAATTAATAGTTCAGGAAATAGAAGGATATGAAGTATGACACAGGTCTGGAAATTCTGTTTTACATACACCTACATATTTTATTTTTTAACAAAAGAGAAGGCAGATGATAATTAAATTAGCAAGATGCCAAGCAAGCAAACTAGTTCTTAGAAAAATATACTTACTAATGGTTAATGTTACATATAAAACTCATTATCATTATTATTGTTAATAATATTCTTCTTGTAAAGCTGAGGCGTTTTATGTTTCGTTAAAAAAATTACCGGTATTTTGAAAAATGGTAAGGAATTAGACAATTATATTTAAAGATTCTAAGAATAGCAGGATTATCTATTACTTTAAATAAACGTTTACTTGTCTATGTGGCTCCTGAGAAAATTTGCACATCATATTTTGTCACTGTGCAACTCGGTGTGGTGGAAGATATGGATCCAGAAAAGCTAGTATTAAATGCTCATCTGTTTGTGGAACCTGTCTTGATACAACAGTATACCATTAGAAGAAGATGATGAATTTAAAATTGATGACGTCCAAGCAAAATAAGTTGTTTAGGCACTCTTTAATTAATGTTATAGCCTATATGTGTATAAATACTGAGTGTTCGGTTAATAGAAAAATATAACCCTAACTTATCATACGATGTACAGTACTGGGATTCCAGCATTGGAGATTGAAAAAATAGACAACTAAACATTTATTTAAAGTACTATGTAGGCCTATTAGGTCTTATAATTTCTAAATATTTACAATTTCTAACTATTTACAATTTTTAGAAATGATATTTTAAGCGAAAAATAGAACGGCTAATAGGGCATGATTTATATTTCTTATAAAGTACACTCATACCATGTGATTTTTGTAAGCTTTATAATAATATTAATTATTATTATTATTATTATTATTATTATTATTATTATTATTATTATTATTTTGTGTGTGATGTTTACCTTTAGTACAAATATTATTCTAAGAACTAGTTTGCTTGCTTGGCATCTTGCTAATTTAATTATCATCTGCCATCTCTTTTGTTAAAAAATATAATAGGCTATATAGGTGTATATGTAAAACAGAATTTCCAGAACTGTATCATACTTCATATCCTTCTATTTCCTGAACTATTCATTCTACAGAAATATCATTCAGATAAATTTTATAAGAACGGTAATGTAGTTTAATTTTGTGCATAAACTGTATTTTGCTAGAACCCATAGTTTTTTGTGTACCTAGGGAAAACTTAAGGAAATTACATTTACCGGTAAAAGTGCCCCCCACCCCCCGCTCACCCCCTATCAATGGGGATGTTTACTACGTTGTTTAGGACACTTTCCCCCACATCTCTCCCAAATTTCAAAACTACATTATTTTTTTGTCCCAATTTTTCCTTTCTTTCCTGCAATATAATGTATTTTCCATTACATGTACTGTGCTTGTACCGTGATCGGATTTTTAATAATTTCAACTTTAATGGTTGTGTGATGTTTCTCCACTTGTTTCATGATGTATATACACAATATACAGCTTATGTACAAAGATATAACCCCTAAATATAGAGAAACTGCGATGTACGGGTTTCTTTCGAAATATCGAAATTTGACCGAATCTTAAAATTGTTATAACTTTTGAACATTTGAAGACAAAGTAACAAATGACTACTCATTTTCAAGATAATTTATTTACCTACAACTTCTTTCATGAGAACATTGCTGTATACCTAAGGGCTGAAGCGCTAGAAGGCAAAGTGTGTCGAAAAGCGCGAGGCGAAAGAGCTTTTTTAAAAAACTTGTTATTTTCGCTGGCAGATATCTCGAAAACTATTGGGAATAGAAAGAAATGTGTTGCGTCAAACGTGTAGGAAATTTTATCAGCTTGAATTTTGTATATAGCAACGTTTCATCTACGATGCACCATTGTTTAGATATAAGCGAAAAACCTAAAATAGGGACCTTCCGCGGGCCCCCCTGCCCCCCGCTCACCCCCCACCTTCGGGGACTTTTAGTATGTTGTTCAGGACACTCCCTCCGACAACTCTGCAAAATTTCATAACTACACGATTTTTTTTCTATTTTTCGTTCGTTGCCTGGACTAATGTATTGGATATTCAGATGGACTAGTTAGTTAGGCCTATATTTGCATTTCAAATACAGTTTTTCATAATACAATACTATGGTGTCAGAATAATATAATTTTTTCATTAGGAATGTCCCGCATTTTTCAGTGTAAATACGATCAACATGTAGTTTCCTCACATTGTGGAATAAACTCGAAGGTAAACATTTGCTTTACCGATGTTCTTTTTATACAGTGAACCATTGTTGCCCTATTCGGGTCGAGGACCGTTGTGGTTTGAGTGGAAAGGCAATTCTAGCTCGCATGAATGCCAGGATTATTCGCGTAATGTTGCAAATATCCCTCTTTTTGTGCTTTTACTTGAAAATATAATCCATAATATACTTCACTTCCAGGAATGCGTTGTGCTTTTCAAACACGAAATCCTGCAAAATGTTTATTTTCATAAGCAGTTATTTCTTCAAAACATGTCAGGTTCGTAATTCTTGACGTATCTCAAACAACACAAACAACTTCAAGTCTCAAATATGAAGTATTTTGAAGATATTAAATTTTACATAGGTAAATATTATTCTTGTTCTTAAGAAAGATTTAATTACGTAATTTGAAAGTCTTCTACAATATCGGAACAATGCTTAACGTGTTCTCTGCTATTGACGTATTCGTCACCACAAAAATTGCATAAAAACAGAGATTAGGTAGAATTAACAGAGTAACGCTTTATGTTAAAATATTACGAATTTTATCCTCGCGTTAGAGTTGTCGTCCATGAAAACCAGCTGTTCGGTTAAAATTTTATTTGTCGATTGAAAATTTATAAACTCACTGGTATCACTTGATGAATTCTTATATTAATATAAGTTCTGTTCTCAGTGGGTAAATATTTCTGTTGGACTATTTTTTAATTCTTTTTTGCACTAATTAGTGGTAATTACTAATATTGTTGCCGTGGATCGTAAGTTGACATTCCCACACGCTTTGAAAACATAAGAAATCTCAGTGCTGTAAAAATGACAAAAAGCACACGTGCCATAAGTAAATCCATCATAATACAGCCTTTATCGAAGACCGGAACCAAGGCCCCCCAGTTTGTGGCGACTTTAAGAGGACAAATATTCGGTCCCCATAACAACCAATACATGCGAATCACTTTCTGAAATATAAAATCCATCTTCAATCTCTATATATATAAAAGGCTTTGTCCTGACTGACTGAATGAATGACTGACTGATTGACTGAATGACAGGAATCAACGTACAGCCTAAACTATAACAGGTAGAGACTTGGAATTTTGACAGTACCTTCGTTTCATAATGTAGGTGCTCACTAAGAAAGGATTTTGAAAAATTCTGATTCTTAATGCCAAAAATTAAATGTTTTTGAAAATACTTAATCCCTTTTTACATAGAATTATCCATTCCAAATCACAGAATATATTGTTGCCAAATTTTATATGATGGGCTTGGAAAAAACAAATGAAATGCACTTTTGACAAATAAGAGAAGTTATCAAAATAATTCATGTTATAAATAAATATTACAGAATGAAATCCACTAAAATAATGGAATCACATAACTTTCTCTACCCTGGACATAGAGAAAACAAAACGAGGTATGGTAATGTGTATATTATTATATTATATCGCAGGTTTTTGGAGAGAAAAGTATGAAAGTGATAATGCTTTCTGTTTAATTTCATCTCCAAAACGGCTTTATCTATATTAATAAAAGGAAGTGTCTGTCCTCCGTCTGTCTGTCCGCGATGCCCAGCGAAATCTACTCAACGCAGAGATCTGAAATTTTATAAGTAGGCGGACTAAAGGGTCGGAATGTGCACCTCGAAGCCGGAATTTTAATTTTCGCCTCCGTTCGTGAGTTATGAGTGAAAAACTGGCAGAAAACGTGCATTTTTTTGCGTTTTAGAAGCATCAGTTTCAGTAATACATTTCAATATCAAATAACTTACAGATGGCTTTGGCTATTTTTGTCAACATACCTCATAGCCTACCTTGAAAATAAAAGCAACGCGATCGCTTGATTTTGTAAGTCCATCCTAGACGATTCATTTGTTTAGAGTGTCAAGGCCCACAGACATATGACATTTTCAACCTACACGGAAGAAGGATAATCAACCCTAAATATGGCCAAACATTGTTCGATTTGAACGAAACTCACTATACAGGGATTTTCTGGGCCAAGGAACTCGAATCTGAGGTCGCTTTTACCAGGGGACGCTACCTAATCGTGGAATGCACTCCACGTGATTTAGGTGTTAATAATTATAATTTGAAATAATTATCGCGGGGGAAGCCGCGGGCACATGCGGGCACATGCTGTTTGTCTGTCTGTCCACGATGCCCATCGAAATCTACTGAACGCAAAGATCTGAAAATTTAAAGATAGATGGACTGAAAGGTGGGCGAATGCACCTCGAAGCCGAATTTTTAATTTTAGCTTTCGTTCGCGAGTTATGAGTAAAAAACTGGCAGAAAACGTGATTTTAGCGCTGTCGAAGCATCAGATTTCAGTAATACATTTCAATGTCAAATCAATTGCAGTTGGCTTTGGCTATTTTTGTCATACCGTGGAAATAAAAGCATCGCGATCGCTTGAATGTTGTAAGCCCACGCTGGTCGATTCATTTGTTTAGATTGTCAAGGCCCGTAGACATATGAAATTTTCAACCTACACGGAAGAGGGATAATCAACATAGACCTAAATATGGTTAAACATCGTTCGATTTGGACGAAACTCACTATACAGGGATTTTCTGGGCCAAGGAACTCGAATCTGAGATAGCTTTTACCAGGCAACGATATCTAATCGTGGTATGTAATTCACGTGATTTAGGTGTTAATAAAATAATGATTTAACTATTATGCTCTTAATTTTTAATTCTTGAAATAATTATCGCGGGCGATCGCTTGATTTTGTAAGTCCATCCTGGACGATTCATTTGTTTAGAATATCAAGGCCCGAAGACATATGAAATTTTCAACCTACACGGAAGAGGGATAATCAATATAGGCCTAAATATGGTCAAACATTGTTCGATTTGGACGAAACTCACTGTACAGGGGTTTTCTGGGCCAAGGAACTCGAATCTGAGGTCGCTTTTACCAGGCGACGCTATCTAATCGTGGTATGTAGTCCACGTGATTTAGGTGTTAATAAATATAATGATTTAACTATTATGCTCTTAATTTTTAATTTTTGAAATAATTATCGCGGGCGAAGCCGCGGGCACATGCTAGTGGTAACATAAGAGTGGGAAATTTCCCGCCTCGATATTACAATTTTATGTTACAGGAATTTCTGTTTCTTCTTATTTAAACCTCTACCAGGCTTGCTGTGCACTGTACACGCGATGGGATGCAAAATTCTAGATCCTCTATGAGCCATAAAAAACTATATCAAGCGTTTTCTGAGGGAATAGTTTGAGTGTAATAAGTCGTTCTTCCTATTTCAAATTATAAATGCCTATATAAGGACCTAGAATTTAAAATTGAAAATCCTTCATAAGCTAATTTCCAATTACAAAATACAAAACCCGGGCGACGCCGGGTCTTTTAAGCTAGTCTCTCTATAATATAAAAGGCTTTGTCCTGACTGACTGACAGGAATCAACGTAGAGCCTAAACTATAACAGGTAGAGACTTGGAATTTTGACAGTACCTTCGTTTCATAATGTAGGTGCTCACTAAGAAAGGATTTTGAAAAATTCTGATTCTAAATGCCAAAAATTAAATGTTTTTGAGAATACTTAATCCCTTTTTACACAGAATTATCGAAACAAAATCACAGAACATATTGTTGCCAGTTTTATCAGATGGGTTTGGATTAAATGAAATGGAAGTTTGACAAATTAGAGAAGGTATCAATACACGGCCTCCTTTATTGTACGCCTCCTATAGGAGGCCGTGATCAATATAATTCATGTTATCTATATTAATAAAAGGAATTGTCTGTCTGTCCGCGATGCCCAGCGAAATCTACTGATCGCAGAGATCTGAAATTTTAAACATAGGTGGGCTGAAGGGTCGGAAAATGCACCTCAAAGCCGGAATTTTAAGTTTACCTTTCGTCCGTGAGTTATGAGTGAAAAACGGGCAAAAAACGTGCATTTTTTTTGCGTTTTCGAAACATCAGTTTTCAGTTATACATTTCAATGTCAAATCAATTATAGTAATTGGCAATGGCTATTTTTGTCATACCTTGAAAATAAAATTTTCGCTATCGCTTGAATGTTGTAAGCCCTAAATATGGTCAAACATTGTTTTATTTGGACGAAACTCACTATACAGAGATTTTCTGGGCCAAGGAACTCGAATCTGAGGTCGCTTTTACCAGTCAATGCTATCTAATCGTGGTATGTAGTCCACGCGATTTAGGTGTTAATAAATATAATGATTTAACTATTATGCTCTTAATTTTTAATTTTTGAAATAATTATCGCGGGCGAAGCCGCGGGCACAAGCCTATACATAATATTTTCAGCGAATATCTCAATTAATATAAATAAATTTATATAAATAATCATCGTGCAAAAAATAGCATGCAATACTCGTTCCGTAAGCGCATAATGGATCTCGGAAAAAAAAAAACTCGGCGCTCCTCGATCCGCAAGCAGCGCTTACGGAACTAGTATCGCAATATACTATTGTCATTTTGCGTGTACTTCTGAGTACTGATTTTCAGCTAGGGAAGATATATTTTATTTGGAAACTACAGGGATTGGTCAGTCTATTCTCGAGAAGTGACGAACTAGAACGATAAGAAATTGTCTAAGGGAAAACTTATTTTATCTTCTATCCCATCTTTTTTTATTGTGTTTGAATGACCACATTTCTTAGATGTGTCTGGCGTTTACTTCTTTACTGCATAATGGATACGTTCCTGTAGGCATATTCCCTCTTGTATTTCGCGATTTCCGGACTCCACCATGCAAGTCCCTCAAGTTCCTTGTTTATTGCAAGTGAATAAATATGACTTCCTTTTATTTGTTTATAATAATCCAATGATCTGAAATTTCTTAGTTCGCAAAAAAGTTATTGCTTATTAGCTCTTTTCTTTTTATTTTACTTGCTATTTTTATTTTCCATGAGCCTCTCCTAGGCCATATACAGTTTAAACTTTCACGTTGATAATTTTCTCTAATTCACTCCACAAATTATTTCCAAAATTTGTATGTTTCAGAAAACTTTTTTCAAAGCCATTTTCTGAAGTTAAAAAAAATTGTTTATAACTTTAATTAAGTTCCAGAATGGTACTTTCTGAGATTGTGTGGTGGCCTGGAAAATGTCTGTCCGTTTGTCTCTGTTTGTCTGTATGTGTCTGTACGCGCGATAACTCAAATACGCTTTATCGGATTTTCATGAAACTTGGTATGCGCATTTATAACGTCTATGGGAAGAAGCCTACAGATTTTGGACCAAATCGGTTGTCCGGTACAGGAGCAATGCCAGAATTAGTGCCTATTTAATGGTAATACATCTATTATATAAAGTCGAATGTGTGTTTGTGGGTATGTATGTATGTATGTATGTTTGTTCCTTATACAAATCTACATTTCTTTACCAATTTACACGGAATTTTGCACACATACCCAGTTAAGCCCGGAAAGTATAGCGGTCAACATTAAAATTGAAACAAATCAGTCCTTCCCTTGAAAATTATATAATTTCTGTGAATATTCTACTGAAAAACAATGAAATGCTGTTCAGTTCACATGACAACCATGTATTGTTTACTTTGATAACATTGGGCCTTGGCAACTGGACTTTAACGAATTATTATTGAATCGATGCAATATATTGGCGAAAATAATGACTGAAAAATGAATTACACGAAAATAAAGCAAAGTGTGATGCAGTCACACAACTTTCTCTACCCTAGACATAAGAAATATTTTCTCACTTCACATTTTGATGTAGAATAAGAGGTCGTATTGCAGGTACAACTTAAGTGTGTGAGTATGCTGTATCAGAAGTCGGTAAATAGTCAGTTATCCATAGCTGTAGGCTTTGTATTAGTTGAGATTTATCATAGGCCCTAAGCATGGGATGGAACATTTTGAGTCCTATACTCGCAGTATATTATGTCCCGGGTTTTAGGGGAGGAAAGTATGAAAGTGATACTGCATTTCTATTTTATTTCAGCCCCGAAAGGGTTGTAACATGAGAATGAGAAATAAAATTTTCTGTCAAGTCAATACAATCTTATGTAATTTATGTTTCTAATTATTTCAACCCCTCCCAGGCATGATGTGTAGAAGCAACGGAATGCAGCATTCGACATCCTCTATGAGCCATAAAAAGCTATATCTAGCGTTTTCTGATGGAATAGTTTGATAAATCTTTTTCTTCATTTCAAGTTTTACATACATATTATAGGCTATAAGGACCTAGAGTTTCAAAATCGAAAGTCCTCCATAAGTTAATTTCAAATTACAAAATACAAAGCCCGGGCGACGCCGGGCCTTTTCAGCTAGTTACAAATAATTTATCAAATGCAAATCTGTTCTCATGACAACGTATTGTTTCACAATGTTCATGTACGGCTTTGGAAGTTCAAGTAGCTTTGACAAAGAACACTACCCACATATTCCTTCATATATGTTTATCAAACTAGACCTTTGTTCTTCTGTATGCCGCCCTGCTTAATGAACCCATCTGGAGCTTACTAGGAAATCGATTAAAAAATAACTTATTTTCTGTATATCATAATTGCAATTATCACTGATTAAGCAAAAGCATTCTGGCACTTCGTTCATCAGTTTACCTGATTTTATTCTTATTAGAAAGGTGCCCATGATGTTTTCCCTCCTTAATTCCATTATAACTGCTGGTTTGGCTGTGTTCTTGGATACTCCAAGCACTTTTAAATTACGAATTTAGAGTGTAGCAAAACAGAGGGATGGAGAAAGAAATTTATTTATCGACAAAGATTATTAAAGGTGAGTAAAAATATAGCTTATAGAAAGTTATATAAAACAGTATATGCATCATTTAAAGTAAAACTGAGGAAATGCTCTTTATAATTTAAAAAAAAAAAAAAAAAGGAGAGTAGTAATTCGTGTTATGTGCTATGGTAAACACATAGAAAAAAATCTACTTTTGTATTTTTGTAGTATTGTCTTAAGTTTATATTTGTTGTGTACTTTCGTAAATCAAATGTCTGCGGTAACGACACGAGGATGAAATAAATACATAAATCAACTTTCTGACGTACACTATTCGAATGGCATACATAACCACATTATGAATGGCGTAGAATTGTACTATTAAAAACTCGGATCGCCGGAGTTCGAAGATGGAATTGAAAGAATCTGTTTGAAAATCATGCGAGAATAGTATATTGCGATACAAGTGCCGTAAGCGGTGCATACGGATCGAGGAAAAAGTTTGAAAAAACGAGGCGCTTGCGCCGAGTTTTTTCAATTTCCGAGATCCGTTATGCGCTTACGGCACGAGTATTGCATGCTATTTTTTGCATGATGAATATTTATATCAATTTATTTATATTAATTGAGATATTAGCTGAAAATATTATGTATAGGCCTATACACTATTGAAGATGGATGTTATATTTCAGAAAGTGATTCTCATGTGTTGATTGTTATGGGGACCGAATATTTGTCCTGTTAAAGTCGCCACAAACTGGGGGGCCTTGGTTCCGGTCTTCCATAAAGGCTTGTATTATGATGATTTTACTTACGGCACTTATGCTTTTTGTAATTTTTACCGCACGGAGATTTCTTTTGTTTTCATAGCAACCAGATTGCGTGCGGGAATGTCAAGTTACGATCCACGGCAACAATATTCGTAAGTACCACTAATTAGTTACGTCGTGCAAAAAATTATTTTCAACATATTAATAAATACCGTGACAGATGTCATTTACTTTTATGATATTCACGGCCTACTATGTTTACTAAACCGTCCAATTGATTTAAAAAGGAAGTTACACTACTCAATGAACAAAGCTCTGGGATCATGGGTTTTTGACGATAAGCCAAACTTATTTTGTAATGTGTCACAGCGATCTTTCTGATAATTTGTTATATAAAAACACCGAACATAGAAATGGTATCGATACAAAAAGTCAGTATCAGCCATAAGCGTAGCCTACAATGCGATAGAAAATACCTTTTGCAAATGTCATATTTATTTTCTGTATGAACGGCTTGCTTCTGGTTTTGGCGTCTGTCTGTCAATGTTACTGATTTCAAGCGGCTCGCTCGCAGAGCAGAAAGAGATGCAAAATAAAATATTCCCTCACATTTGTGAAAAAAGAACAGATATGGGTTCGGTTTTTATCGTGTAATGTTAACGCTATTATTTGATACCTAGCAAAATTATCCATTTTTAGTACAGAGTGCACAGTGTTTGTAGTGTATTACCTAAGCCTAAGCTATTGCGTAAGCTAAGCTAGTATTACGGTGGGCTACGAAATACCGAACGATCGAGTTGAAACAGGACCGCTTCGCTCGATCAGTTAACTAAAATATACGACAAATAGGAAGTTTATTTATAAAGATATAAACTTTATCACCAAATTAGGTTCCTTCAACGTATTATGTAAGCTAAGTATTGCGTAAGCTGTAGCTTCGAATTAGCTTACCAGAAAGAACTCCGGAGAAAGCCGGATCCTTTTCTATTTCGGAAGGATTTCTTAAACATTTTAATAATTTATTATGTCATTGGTATACGCCGCATGTATTCTGATTAACCTTACTCATTAGTACAGTAGAATCCGGCTGATTTGGATCCCGCTCGTCCGGACATCCGGTTAATCCGGAAGGAATTTAAAAAAAAATTAATCACAAAGATTTTTCATTTTGTTAATCTTATATCAGTCCGTAGGTTAAAAACTTAAGTCTACATCTACAGTTTTATTAAAACTAAAATTAAGTTGTAGGAAAATTTATTTTCATGGAAAAAATATATATTTTTTAGTTTTGCCCGTCTAAAACTTGCATTACAGTACAGTACATGCTTTTCAAAGCAAATTACGTTTAATCCGGACTTTTAGGGTCCCATCTAGTCTTTTTAAGCGGGACTCGACTGTATGTAAATTCTGTTTCATTGCATAGCCTAACTTATATTTTATGAAAAGTGGAGTAGGTATTCAGCCTCATAGCACATCAAACTAATGCAGGTTAAGCTTAATAACTACTACACCTAAGAGAATATTCTTTCGACCATTTTATGATATTTATTAATCCTACAACTACTGGTCTCAATTTTTAAGTGTAAATAATATTACTAAATGTAATAATTTAGTGTTCATAATTAATTGATATTTAACTTCATGTAAATGTTTTGTACTAATTGTAATTATCATTTTATCTCATGACTAGTTGATATTCAACTGCTTTTTAATTTAATTTAATTAATTTATGCTATTTCTAAATGATTAGTTGATATTCAACTTGTTTTAATTAACTTTATTGATATAATATTACTATTGTTTATCTATTTTATTGATTACTAGCATGTGCCCGCGGCTTCGCCCGCGATAATTATTTCAAAAATTAAAAATTAAGAGCTTACTAGTTAAATCATTATATTTATTAACACCTAAATCACGTGGACTACATGTCACGATTAGATAGCGTCGCCTGGTAAAAGCGATCTCAGATTCGAGTTCCTTGGCCCAGAATACCCCTGTACAGTGAGTTTCGTTCAAATATAACAATGTTTGACCATATTTAGGCCTATCCCTCTTCCGTGTAGGTTGAAAATTTCATATGTCTACGGGCCTTGACATTCTAAACAAATGAATCGACCAGCATGAGCTACAACATTCAAGAGATCGCGATGCTTTTATGTCGAAGGAATGACAAAAATAGCCAAAGCCTAGTGTAATTGATTTGTATTACTGAAAACTCATGCTTCGAAAACGTAATAAATACACGTTTTCTGCCCGTTGTTCACTCATAACTCACGAACTAAAGCGAAAATTAAAATTCCGGCTTCGAGGTGCACATTCCGACCCTTTAGTCCGCCTATGTATAAAATTTCAGATCTCTGCGTTCAGTAGATTTCGCTGGGTATCGCGGACAGACGAAGGAGGACAGACGGAGGAGGACAGATATGACAAATGTTAAAGGATAACTTCATTAAAAACTAATTTATAATCACTGTACTATAAAATAGGCCTACCTACACTAATATATGTAATCCAAGAACTATGTCAATTTATAATTAACGTATTTTTAACTTACACTGTGATCTCAACAATAAATTGTATTTAAATTTGTAATTTTCTACGTCTCCAGCTTCAGATTTTCTTATATATTCTGTTAGGCTTATATTCTAGTGCTTTGAGGCTGAATACCTACTCCACTTTTCATGTATTCAGAACTAGTGGAATGAAATTCATTAATACTTATAAGTAGGAGGCGGATTTTTATGTCCTAAAAAGTAGGATATATGCATGCATTTATGACCTAAAGAACATTAAAATATGACCAATAAAATTTAAAATATGACTTTACCACTTACACATTGTGTACATTTTTTAAGTTTCATTACAATACATTTTATTAAAATATAGTGTTAATTATTTAAAATATATGTAAATTTTCAAAACGTATCATTATAATGCAGAATTTACAAAATACGATATGAAACTTCAAAATTTCTTTAATATGCACACAAATATGCCAAAAATATGACCTAAATAAGCATATTTATACTAAATATGCTACAATAGTTGAAAATTTCTTAAATATGCAGTTATATGCACAATAAAAGCCGTTCCATTTTCACCAGGATGCTTTGAATCGAGTTTAAATTAGTCGGAAACCTGAAATAATGCAAAGGGGAAAAATATGACATGTCATAGAAATCCGCCGCCTACTTATAAGTTATTTTATGGTTTGGCGACAGTTCATATATTTATTTAATTATTTATTGAGTCTTTCCGCATTGACTTGAGAGGAAAATTATGCCCATATGACTGGCATCAGAGCCTCTAATGGTTACCAAAATTTGGTTTGACCGGAGGTGATAAGCTTCATTGCTTGGCACTCCGGGGGTAAGGGAGGGCACAAAACAAACAAACAAACAAACAAACAAAAACCTCTTACTGCTATCATGAGGGTCTGGGTTCGATTCCACGTCTGGCCATGTTCAGTCCTTATAAATCTACATAAAAAAACAAGCGCACGTAACTGCGATGAAATGAAAGTGATAATAAAACAATTCAAGTACTGTATCATAATAGACACTTGCGATTGGTTGAAATTCCACTATTCTTATACTGGATTGGTCAGTAATTCATGTGCTAAATAGTCATTTAAATAATTACGCAAACAATCTTTAACGCCTTTATGACTGTTTTCTTTTTTTCACAGATATTTTGGCCATGCAAAGAGGAACGCCTTTCTCCATTCGTTTAGGTAAGTACTCTGTTTCTGAATTTTTGGTTCGAATGGAATATTTTCTCTATGGTACTTATGATGAGAAAAAAAGCATAATATGAAAATACATTATTTTTTATTATAGTATTAATCATTCATCCAGTGTTGCGTAGTAGACCTGTTTTGCATTTCCATGGATAATAGGGAGTGGAAATGATAATAATATTATGGAAATTGGAAAGTAAAGGCTTTGCGTATATGGCACAGCAAGTTGGCTGTAAAGATTTATATTATAGATTTTTTTCCTGGAAACGGGAAAGGGGAGGAGCCGAAAAGAGAACGAGGGAAGGTTCTTTGCTGTTCTTTTTGTCCCCTGGCTAAATGTCAATTACTGTAAACCAGGCCCTGAGGCCGAGTGTTTTGTTAACCATTCACCAACACAAGGCTTGCATTCGTGATATCTTGTAGACCAGAACAAAAATCCTGTTTCACAAAGCCACGATCACGACGTTCTAAACCTACTACGTTTTTCTAGAATTTTCATCTCAATAATGATTATGATCATAAATATAATAATAATAATAATAATAATAATAATAATAATAATAATAATAATAATAATAATAATGCCTATTTATCTTGTGAGTTATAGGGCGTAATTGTTTTGAAAGTTGTTTTAAGGTAAATTAATATTTATAATTGGGTCCAAGGAAGTAATAATAATAATTTTTTAAGGAATATTCCACAATACAATGGTTTTCCTTCATCCCACAACAATCTTTTGCCTCCAAAAGTCCCTGTCCAGAGCATCTTCTTCACTTAATCCTTTTCTCTCCATACTCCTTTTCACCCCATCCATCCAGCACTCTTTTTCCTTCTACTCCAATCCAAAATTTTCTTGGGTATTCTATCCTCTGTCATTCTGAGTACATATCCATACCATTTCAAGCGTCTCTCTTCTACAATTTCCAAAATATTCTTTTCAACTTGCATTATTTCCCTTATTCTATTATTCCGAATTTTTTTCTTTCCTGGATTTTCTTGCTGAACGCCTCCAAAAATCCATTTCTAATACCATTAATTTAAAAAACAAAATAATAATAATAATAATAATAAATTATTATTATCATCCGGTTTTACAATGTACTTCCATTTACATTTTCCGGTGTTACCGAAGATTACACATCCAAGTAAATTTTAATTCTCCATCCATAAATTCTCTTCAATATTTCTTCTAATTGACGTATAAATTCCTTGTATCCTCTTTTCTTCTTTCCTGGTGGTAGTCTCTCCTCTGACATCCTTTTTGCATGTCCATACCATAAGAGCTATTTTTCTTCTACAAAATCTGTGGTCAAATTTGTGACATCCATTTTCTTCCTGATGACTTCATTTCTGAATATTTCCGTCTGGGTATCCCTGCCTCCAAAAGCCCATCTCAGTTGCGATTATTTTTTTTTTTTATTAATTGGGATTTAACTGTCCATACTTTTGATCCATATGTCATAATGCTTCTAATAATTATTGTGTTAAAGATTTTTCCTTTTGTTTCTTTTCTAATCCGTCGATCACATAGAAACCTATTTAATGTTTCCAGCATTTATTCATGAACAAATTTATTTAACGTGTTTGCTATCTTGTGTTATAATAATAACTCGCTTCGCTCATCGAGGGCTCCGCCCCCAAACCCCCGCTGAGGTTCTTGGGAAAGGTTTTTTATAAGATCTATGGGAGATAGAGTGCATGTATTTAGTCTGCTGTATTGACTATTACCTTTCAGTGCCCTATGTGAACACTGTTTTATAATACCGTTGCCATGGAAACCGAGCCCTTTTTCGGGAGGGTTTTTAGAGCTAAAAATAAAAATAAAAACTTTTTCTGAATTTTCCTGTGGTTTACAGCCTAAAAGCTATATGTGTACCAAATTTCAAGTTTCTAGCTCGTCTGGAAGTGGTCAAACATTACTGTCAGTGAGTGAGTCAGCCATGTGGCTTTCTATTATAGGCCTAGAAATAAATATAGGGATATTCAATTCAGAAGAAATATAGTAACACCTTAGGATGAAAGTATTTATCATTCAAAGTGATAACTTAATTATTTCCATGTTCGAAGCTATTGAATCAGGAATACAGTACAATGGTAATTAGTGTTACTTGTCAACAAGATGTCAGCAATCCGTGTGAGAAGAAGTAAACTCAGCAATCTGTTGTCTAGTCTTTTTCTAATCGTTTAATTGGTAGAACGGGAAGAGTCTAGTTTACCAATATCAAATTAAAGAGTTTTTAGAAATTACTGAGGTCTACACCTTTTCCACCTCAATTTCGGAAAAAGTAATTTCAATTTCGGAAAAAGTAATTCCAATTTCGGAAAAAGTAATTTCAATTTCGGAAAAGGTAATTTCAATTTCGGAAAAAGTAACTTCAATTTCGGAAATACGAGGGCTATGAAGAGGGTATAGTAAAGTTGGTACCACGCTAGGACAAATGACTCAATCGGAGCGAGATTATGTAGAGAAGTAGCTAGAAGGTGTACCTAAATGTTCCAAATAAAACAGTTTGGATTTTCACTGTGGTTTTCATTTTATGCCCCATCGAATGTTTTAAAAAATAGCTCTCGTATTTCCGAAATTGAAGTTACTTTTTCCGAAATTGAGATTACTTTTTCCGAAATTGAAATTACCTTTTCCGAATTTGAAATTACTTTTTCCGAAATTGAAATTACTTTTTCCGAAATTGAGGTTGAAATGGTGTAGTTTACCAATATCAAATTAAAGAGTTTTTAGAAATTACTGAGGTCTAGTCTTATCTGACTTTATTATTGTGAATCATTGTAATCTGTGACGTGCAATCGACTACACCATGCGACTACCAAGTGTATCAACTTACCAACTTATCTTAATAAATCTTCATCTTTCATCAACTTAAAACTTCATTTTGCTTTGCAACGATCCTTGTACTGAAGGGTATACTAACTCACAACAAGGGATATCACCATATTTTGACAACGTTTTAAGGAAATAAATGTTGATCGGTTGATCGGTTGTTGAAGTGAGGAAGTTGCAACTTCAACGGGCCGGCCAGAACGGTGTTCGTCAGTCACTGATTCTCGACCACTTTTGAACTGTTCTACCCACTTATAAAAAATTTCACGGTTCATACAACTTTCACCATACACTTTAGTCATTCTAGAGTATATATTAGCTATTTTTTCACCTTCAGCAATAAAAAAAAAAAAAAATCAAAGAACGTTATTCAACCAATGTGGAATTTTCAAGAAGACCTGACATCATTGAACTTAATTTTGAGGTTATAAACAGAGCAATTAATCAGCTGATTAGAACTCATCCCAGTGATGACAACTTAAAATCCTAAATGTATCAAACTTCTACTAAGTTACCAAAACCGTCTTTTCCCCAGACCAATTTGTCTCTTTAATTCTTGAATGAACCTCGTATATATATATATATATATATATATATTACAATCGATTAGACCTACTGGAGAAATTTTGTAACCATCAGAGTAAAGACACATCTCACCGCAATCTTTATACCGGTTTTGTAATAAAAGTTTGTCTTAAAAAAATACCCACGTGCTTGATTACTGACATTCTCTTAAACTTCTGTTTTAACTGAATATCGCGTTTCTAAGTAATCTTTGTCAATATTTGCGCTCTCCAGTTGACATAACTGCTAACTTACCTTCATCCCCAACATGTTTTTTGCTACCTCATGCGCGTGTCCCCTTTTCATTGCGAAAAAAATATTGTATAGCTGTGAGTTGCAATACAAAACTAATTGTGTGAGAGACGTAAAGAGGCATGGACCCTTATTCACATGATATGAAATATCTGACAAGTAGGTTTCTTCCCTCACACCTTCCATTGTCGAGAAACCATTAGCAGAGGCGGTTAGAAGGGGGCAAACCTAGCGACTGCTACTTTTTTCGCCATAAAACTGGCAGAAATATACCAAAAATATAAACCTATACTCATCAACTTGCAATATGCTTCAGATAAAAAACTATTAATGCGTTATTATATTACTAAGGGTCGCGGCGTAAGTCGTAAATTTGGTAATAAAATGTAAAGAAAACCCTATATTGTGGTTATTCCTTTGCTGTATACATAAACCCATTGCAGCCGATAGTTTATTATATGGAGGTAAAATACTCAACATGCGTCCTGTTGCCGAGTTGTTGAACCATAATAATTATGTGAGAGTTATTGCGTTTTATCAGTTTCATAATGGATAGCGAGAAAATGCCTTTTTTTCTTTATAACGCTAGTAGGCTATTAAAAGCTTTTATTGTTATTATTTTTTATTACTGGTGTATTACTGTTAGACCTGATTTAGAAAATAACTGTTTTGAATTAGTGTGTTATAATTTTACTCCAGCTATTTTTATTTACTTGCATTATTATTTTTTGTGTTTATTATTTATTTGGAATACGCCGTTGCGCAGTTGGTGGAAACTGGAAGCACTGCGCTACAAACCAGAAGGTTTCGGTTTCGATCGCCGGTCAGGTCGTTGATATTTTTTAAATGGATAATCCTTCCTGTGACACTATGGCCATGAAGTTTACTAAGTTTCAAACAGAAATGAGTACCAAGAGCAATCCTGGGGTTAAAAGCGGCCGGTTTGTATATCTATAAATCTGTGAAAATCTCCTGGAACCCTTCACAGCCTATATAGAGACACTTTACTTTACTTTACTATTATTTATTTATTTGGGAAGAGAATATAAAACAAACCGCCCAAATGTAACATTTGTTTATGGACAAACAGAGCTTTTACAAAAAGTAAATCTAATTGAAACTACAAAGTGTAAAAAATATATATATATAATTTTTAACTTTCTTATCCAATTCCTTACAAGGAATGGGTTGAAAATTCAAAATAAATTATAATTTTAATACAGAGTTATATCATTTTGTTTAAAAATTAATATATATTTTAAATTTACTGCTTTGAAGCATTTAGAGGAAAATTTACGTAAGACTTCAAGCTTTCTCGGCGCTGATTATTAATAATGGTTTCACGGGCTATAAGCCGAATAAAAGGATATACATCATCCAACTTTCGGTCGCTAAGGCCGCAGAGATGTTAGCGACCGATAGCTTGGATGATGTATATCCTTTTACTCGGCTTATAGCCCGTGAAACCATTATTAATAGAGGAAAATTATTTTCCCTGTCACTATTTCATAATATGAATTTGTTTTCAAATATTGTGGTTAAATTTGAATATATTGTACTTAATCCGCGCCATTCTCAAAGTCTTAAAGTAATAAAAGTGAGTTTGAACTGATAATCAATGCGTGTTTTCAGTATTTGTATTGCTTTTGAGTCAAAATATTAAATATATAATCATATAAGGCTTGAGAGGTTCGTTTCTGCAGGGGAAATTAAAAATTACTGACCACACAAAAAATATGTAGGCTATAGGCTACAATATAGGTATAAGAATTCTGAACTTACTGCATTCTTCTCCACACATTTTGTATTCGTGTCCATCTCTTTCAACAATTTAAAATATAAATCACATGTAAAATTTTACAAATGCACAGAGAAGTTTGAAGGAACACCGGTAACCAAGGCAATGCAAACCTATTTCACAGATTGTCGTCCGAGAATGTAATGGTTGTTGTGGAAACATTTTATAGATAATTTTCAGATGTGCTTCAAATTATCAAAATCTAACACGAGCCATAAATATTTCCTCATAGCTACCCTTCAGGAGATTTCAATGAAAAATCTCCAGAGGCTCTAATTTTATGTCTGTTGTAGTTAAAAGGAATTTGTTTCTCGTGGGGCGCTTCGTTTTTGTATGTCTTTTTCACAGACAGACGGATGAACTGACAGACAAACAGAATAAAATTAATTCATCTTAGTCGTATTAAGAAAATTTGAAAGGCACTCATTCGAATTTTTGTTATAATTTGTTTAAGTGATTATGCCTAAAGATCTGCCGAAAATAATTCTCAAACAGAATTTGCATCTCCACAGTGTAACACTCTCGTCTGACATTATTTAGGGGCCTGATCTTTATGACATGGCATATATTTATCTATATATTTTTTTCAGTCAAAGCCTTGATTTAAATAAGAACTAAGCATCCCTGATTACTTTTAGATACATTTTGTAATTTTCAAAGTAGGCCTTTTTCAAGTTTTGGTCGTATTGTGCATGTTTTCGCGTTTTAAAGTTACGTTCGTGGATCTGATTTTCAGAAGAGTTATATGAATGATATTTTTTAAAATATATTTTTATCTATATTCTAAAAAATACTAATTTTGGCCTCACTGTCAATTGAATGCAGCCTAGTTACTGGTTACTAGCTAAAACTGCGCAGTCTCCAAATCGTTCGGCTTTTCGAAAGAGCTCTGTTGAGATGATGTTATCTGCTAACATCCCCCTCAATAAAGTTAACAATGTTAATTCTAAAAGCACGATGAATCAGATTCCAAACGCATCAACATTGCGGAAAAAATTGTTTACAATCTTTGTTACTTTATTGTTTAACCTTAAATGTGCAAGATTCAGTTCTCACGCAAACTGTAAGTCCATGCTGGACTGCAAAGAAAATACTTATCACAATGATTAGATCATGGTTTAATTACAGTAAATTTAAATTTTCTTTAAAATCGTTTTGTTAGAAGTTTAAGACAAACGATTGTTTTCTATTGGCTACATTTATGGGTTAAGGAGCAGTAAGATTTTTGTGTTCATTGATGTATCGTCGGATGCTTATAAGAAATCTGTTGTGCATGTTTTATTGGTACACTCTCACAAGTCCTCGATACAGTAAACAATTTAAAAATAGGCTGTTACGATAGTCTACTATTCGAAGAGCCATGAAACTGTTAAAATAGCATGATTTAATATAGCATGATTTAATATTAAAATAATATTGTAATTAGGCGTGTGGTTCATGAAATGTGGATTATTTAGCCATATTGAGCTATTTTTAAGGTCATATTGTTTTGCATATTTCTGGACTTTTTAGGTCATAAACATCCGGGTCCTAGACATTATGCATACATACAAGTGGTACCAAAAGTTTAAGGCCACCAGCATATTTGAAAGAAATGCGTATTGTCTTTATACTTTTGGGCTGTATTACCTGATTTTTGTTTGTTTATTGTGATTGTTATGAGATGCTTGGAAATGAAAATAAAATGGAATTACTGCTATTTTCTTCACTTTTATGATTTTTTAAAAAATATATCGATAATTTAAAATTTGTACATTTTATAACGTTTCAGGGCATGGGAATTCTATAATAATACAAATAACGGGTTACTTTTTTGTTTGATGATACATGTATAGTTACACAACAAATTGATACCTAAGGGCACTATCTGGATGTGTTTTTATAAAAATTAACACAGGTGAAACTGCTTTTAATATTCAAGAAAAAGTTACTACAATTAACACATTTGAAAGAGTGAATGTCGAGTACAGGAAATGAATAATTTTAAATGTGGACCATGCTGCACTCTCCTGAGTAGCTCCAGACTAGTATCCGGCATGGTTACGATGCCAATAGCTCAATTGAGAATACTCGACATTCAGTCTTTCAAATGTGTTAATCGTAGTAACTTTTTCTGGAATATTAAAAACAGTTTCACCTGTGTTAATTTTTATAAAAACACATCCGGATAGTGCCCTTAGGTATCAATTTGTTGTGTAACTATACATGTATCATCAAACAAAAAAGTAACCCGTTATTTGTATTATTATAGAATTCCCATGCGCTGAAACGTTATAAAATGTACAAATTTTAAATTATCGATATATTTTTTTAAAATCATAAAAGTGAAGAAAATAGCAGTAATTCCATTTTATTTTCATTTCCAAGCATCTCATAACAATCACAATAAACAAACAAAAAATCAGGTAATACAGCCCAAAAGTATAAAGCCAATACGCATTTCTTTCAAATAATGCTGGTGGCCATAAACTTTTGGTACCACCTCGACTTAGGCTGCAATGGAACCCGCGACCTTGGGCAAAAAAAGCCAGCGCCACTCAGGGCGAGTGAAGCACCGTTATACAGCGTTAAAATAATATTTATTCAAACTAGTTAGCGTTCTAAAGATCTCTCCCACATTCACATTCGCATATGGAATAGAAGCGTTTTTCTCCTTGTTAAATACTAAAGCAACGTTTGAAATATGGCTCAACATTTCGTCTGCTTGAGGTGATTTTAACAGAAGTAATTCAAGGAGTTTTATTTTCACTCTACCGGGGGGATAGCTCTTTTAAAAAGTGAGTACTTGTTTTCAAGGGGGAAGTAATGGGTTGTGAAAGGATTCAGGAGGTGCTTGGCACCGATATTTTTCAAGTCGCAATCATATTGTTAACTAAATGACATGTTGTGTTCCTGATCTGAAAGCATTCTTAACAAATGGAAAGGGTTTCATGTCTACCATTTATATCTCCTGAATAGCCGCTTGCACCAGTCTAAATTCAACTGAATTCATTGTACGAAATTAATCTGCATTTTTCACTAATATATTTAAATTACGTATGGTGAAATGATTTCAAAAGAGTACTATCTCTATTTTACGCTTGTTGAATCCATTCTTATGCCTACGAATAAACAGCAGTTATATTTTGTAATTTGTTTATTTACCAAGTTTAAAATATTCATTTTAATGGTGCTAAACATTTAATGCATTTGAATATTTTATAACAGCATATTTCGAAGGATTCTTTAATGAATTTATTAAGACACGAGGAAGTTTAAGAAACGAGCTTAGAGAATTTCATAATTTTCATACCTGAAATACTCATACTTTTTCAGTTCTCAGTTTTTATATAGTGATCTCATTTCATATTCATCGTCCTCATTTCCCAATGTAATTTTTTAGTGTAGGTCTGTATGACGTCTTTCTAATGAAGAGAAAACCTTTCAAAACCATACCAACTTAATTGGTCCTATAAATCTAATTTGATTGTTAAAAATCGAAGCCAATTGGTTATATAAATCTAATTTGATTGTTAATATTAAAGCCTATTAGTCCTATAAATCTAATTTGATTGTTAAAAATTAAAGCCAATTGGTTATATAAATCTGATTTGATTGTTAATATTAAAGCCAATTAGTCCTATAAATCTAATTTTATTGTTAAAAATTAAAGCCAATTGGTTATATAAATCTAATTTGATTGTTAATATTAAAGCCAATTGGTCCTATAAATCTAATTTGATTGTTAAAATCTAAGTCCCGAAAGTTAATGCCCTATCAGAAGACGAAATATGCATGCAAATATGCCCTAAAATTTGTAAAATATGATCCAGATCCAATGAAGTATGCTCATCATTCAGGTAATTTTAATATTTTACGTCCTCTAATTACAAAAAAATAGTAGAAATCCTATAAATTACATTACAAAACTTTAAAAGAAAAGGTCAATGCAACAAATGGTAGTAATTGTAGGGAAGTGAATAGTCACTTTAATGTTATAACTTACAATCAGTTCGGAAAACATTATTCTATGCACTATCATTTATTTTACAGTCGTTTATCAAAACATTAACGTAATGCTGTAAATATTTGAATTAACAGAGATTTTCACAATATTATTTTTCTTTTCTATATTTATATTTATTTGTTATATATTTGTCTTCTAGTTTCTGTTCTTGTTGTTTCGTAAGTTTTCTTGATGTAGGCCTTAGTTGTTAATGTGAGCTTTTTCTTAATGTTTATTGTAAATGCTTGTAAACACTTCTTAGTGGTGCAAATTATTTATCTTTTTTCTATTACGCTTTGTCTTAGGGCAACCCTTAACTGAGGGAAGCTGAATGTAAATAACATTAAAAATAAAATCTGTCAGAAATATGTCGTTAAAATGTGTCAAATTAATTAAAAAATATGCACAAATATTTTAATGTAAAGCAAATATAATGAATTACCGCAAAACTAGCAAGATATGCAACATTATAAAAAATGAAATCATCAGTTTTTTGTTATTTTTTCCATGTCTTAAACGCATTTTAACACTAACATGTAATAGAATGCACTATTAAAAATACGATTTTTCATCAACTTCCAAAGCCTACTTATAACGGTCGGATCAAGATCCCCCATGTGATAAACTTAGCATTTTAGCACAATTACATTTGTGAAAGATTCACAATAATCATTATATGTCTTTATGTCACGCAACTGATGAATTCCTTGTGTTATCATGACAGAGTTTAATAGCTGTAACTAAAGACAGTCAATGAAGGAGATAACATGAATATAGGGTTACTCTTCATGACATATGTGCTATGAAATTGTAAACTCTGTAAAAAAAAAAAGAGAGTATAGCAAAACACGACTTATGTATAATCCAGGGGGCTTATAATTCATAGAACTTAAGCTATCGGTAGTGTAAGCGTGGACAAAAGAACCGCGTGAAAGGGATGACATCGAAATGAAAGGTCTTATGATCACTACAAAACGCTGATGAATAAGAATAAAGGGAGGCGTGAACCATAACTGATCATGGACGGATGATGTCCATAATAAAATTAAAATAATGAAAAGACAGATATGAAGGCTTTTTAAGGTCATCCCTATCTGTCCCCCAGCTGTGACAACCAAGATATCGCGTTCAGGATTCTTTATTCATAGCTTGAACCGTTGTTAATGCGATGAAATTTATATCAGCCACCAACTTTGAAACCTTATGAACCTACAAAATACATTAATATACTTTTAAAAGGAAGAGAAATAGCGTCGACTCCTATACGGTACCTTCTGGAACGAAAGGTTTATCACCGAGGAAGACATTTAATCCTAAAATCTATAATAATAAGAGGAAGTGTTTGTTTGTCTGTCTGTCTGTGCGCGATGCCCAGCAAAATCTACTGAACGCAGGGATCTGAAATTTTAAACATAGATAAAATGAAGGGTGGCCGATTGCACCTCGAAGCCGGATTTTTTATTTTCGCTTTTGTTCGCGAGTTATGAGTGAAAAACTGGTAGAAAACGTGCTTTCTTTTTCGCTATCGAAGCACCAGTTTTCGGTAATATATTTCAATTTTCATTTCAATTGCAGGTAGCTTGGCCGTTTTTTGACATAACTTGGAAATAAAAGCATCGCGATTTTTTCAATATATCGCATGGAATTTTCAATCGCTTCGATTCTGGTCACCATGGTCAGTTCATTTGTTTATAATGACAAGACATGCAGACATAGACAGAAGAGGGATAATGAATGTAGGCCTAAATCGGCAAACACTGATCGATTAGCACGGAACTCACTATGAAGGGGTTTTCTAGGCCAGGGAACTCGAATCTGAAGTCTTTTTCCAAACGGCGCTTTCTAATCGTGGAATGCACTCCAAACCCCGATTTTTTAGCTGTTTCGTTATAATTATTAATCGTTTTAAGTTTTTAAATTATTTTGTTCCTAATTTTTAATTAACGATCGTGGGCTAAACCGCGGGCACATGTAGCATTGAATAAAGTACATCCAGCTCAAATTTACTAACATTTCTTTTTAAAAACTTAGGTTTATCGAGTTTTCAGTCTCAGCTCTCTTCCAGCTCTACCTAAGCTTTGCATCAAGTTGAAACAACCGATTATGTTCTCCTTGCAATACAAAGCTTGCAATGCAAAACTTAGGCAAAATTTCCATCCGGATAACTAGAAAAGATTATATGTTCGTTAAAAATATCTACTTTTTCTTTTATACTATGTATAAAATATAAAATCGGATAGTGCATCATCAAATAGCTAAAAGGCCTTGCTGGAAGTGGAGAAGGCAACGTGCCAGGAACAGATATTCTTATATTTATAGACGTAGCTTATTGTCAGATATGTGATATGGAGAATAAAAATGGCGGTGCGTGGATCGCATTGCGCAGTGGATTTGCGTAGAGAAATGAGATGTTCATCTTCTCGGAAATGCTCTGTTGCTGACAGCCCAATGAATGAACGAGTCGTCTCACTTGCTCTTTATCCTCAATCCAGAGAGAAGACGGAAAAATGGAAAATAAAGCTCAAGGAAATGGAAAATGACATCTGAGAGAAGCGGAACAAACCTATTTTCCATCAAGTCAAGTAAATAAGAAGAGAGAGAAAAACAGAGACATAAGGAGAAAGATGTGTTTCATGTGAAGCAATTACGAAAAAACTCAGTACAGTTTGGACGTTGTGGATATTAATTTTTGTAAATAATTTGTAAAGAATTTTGATGAAAAATTCTCACAACTTACTATCATTAAACCGAGCTACTTTTCTCATATACATTAATATCTGAGGCTCAGGAGGTCGCAGGGTCATATCCCGCGGTTGATGAACCTGATTTAAGTTTTCCGTGGTATTCCTCAGTCTATAAGACAAAAGGCTGAGCTGAAATTTCGGCTTCTCCGTCTTCTTTTTCGTTTCATATCGTTAACCATCAAACTTGTTTGCCAGTACTTTTTCCTCGAATATTATCTTCGGTACAAGATTGTAATATTGGACAGATCGACCTGATAATAATAACGAAAATGCGGTAACGTTTGCTGATGTGAAATTAAACCTGCAATTTCTTAGTTGCCAATGAGTAAATCAGTCAGTGAGTGAGTAAGCGAGTGATTCATTTTGTTAGTTTATTATGGTTTGGTTATATGGTTATTTAACGATAGGGGTACTGCAATTTAAGCCTGAGACCGTCGCCGGATGTGCTGGAATTTTGTCCCCAAAAGTTCTTTAGAGTCACGCAATGCTGAAGTTGGGCCGGAACGGCGCTCCGGTAAAGTAAAAATTTACTCTTCGTCGCTCCGGCATAAACGCAGGGAGGTAAAAAGTACATATGAAATCGGCGTATGCTTTGGAAAACTTCTTAAATAAATAACCATTATTAGTACTCATTTCAACTTGATCAACGAAATAAACAGACATCTGATTATTTTGATAATCATATGTGAAGGAATAGCCTATGTCATGGCTAAGTGTACTGCAACTTCCAAAGCCGTATATGGACAGTATAAAACAATATGTTGTCATGATAACTGATTTGCATTTGATAAATTCTTTCTTTCGTATTACCATAAAATAGGCACTAAATTGGGCATTATTCCCATACCAATCAACCGAGTTGGTCCAATATCAATAGGCTTCTTCCCATGGACGTTATAAACGCATATATCAAGTTTCATGAAAATCTGATAGGCCTAAAGTGTATTTGAGTTATTGCGCGTATAGACACCTATGGACGGACAGACATTTCCCCGTCTCCCACACTATCTTATAAAGTACCATTCTGGCACTTAATAAACACTATTAACAAATGAAATAAAATAATAGAACATATGCAGTGGTTTAATGTAAAAGAATTTACCAGATCCATACCATTCATATAAAGAAATCTATATATATAAAAATGAATGTATGTGTGTGTGTGTGTATGTGTGTGTGTGTGTGTGTCCTTTATGCATTACTACACCATTCATCCGATCGCCATGAAACTTTGGGAAATTGTTGGGTACATTCCCGGGAAGGTTTCTGTCATACTACATTTTTAATTTTAGCTTCCGTTCGCGAGTTATGAGTGAAAGACGGGCAGAAAACGTGTATTTTTTGCGTTTTAGAAGCATCGGTTTTCAGTAATACATTTCAATGCCAAATCAATTATACTAGGCTTTGGCTATTTTTGTCATACCTTGGAAATTAAACTTTCGCGATCGCTTGAATGTTGTAGCTCACGATGGTCGACTCATTTGTTTATCATGTCAAGGCACGCAGATATATGAAATTTTCAACCAACACCGAAGAAGTTTATTATTAAGTGCCAGTATGGTACTTTATGAGATTGTGTGGTGGACGAAAAAATGTCTGTCCGTCTGTCTGTCCGTCTGTCTGTCTGTCTGTCCGTGTGTCTGTACGCACCATAACTCAAATATGCTTTTTTGGATTTTCATGAAACTTTGAAAACACATTTATAATGTCCATGGGAAGAATCCTATTGATATTGAACCAAATCGGTTCACCGGTACCGGAGAAATGCCCAATTTAGTGCCTATTTTAATAGATTATATTAGAAAGGCGCCATAGCTCAAATACGCTGTATCCGATTGCCACGAAACTTGGTATACCCATTTATGACGCCCATGAAAAGTGCCCTGTTGAATTTGAACCTAATCTGTTGACCGGTACCGGAGTAAAACCCAATTTAGTGTATATTTTAAAGGCGCAATAATTCGAATACGCTTTTTCGGATTTTTATGAAACTTCGTACACGCATTTATAATATCCATGGAAAGACGTCTATTGATATTCGACCAAATCGGTTGGCCAGTACCAGAATAATGCCCAATTTAGTGCATTTTATGTTAATATATAAGAAGTCGCGATAACTCAAATATGCTTTATTGGATTTTCTTGAAACTGTGTATACCAATTTATAATGTACATGGGAAGAAGTCTACTGATATTGAACCAAATCGGTAGACCGGTACCGTAGTAAAACCAAATTTAGTGTCTATTTTAAAGACGCGGTAACTCAAATACACTTTACCGGATTTTTATGAAACTTGGTATACACATTTATAATGTCCATGGGAAGACGTCTATTGATAATGGATAAAATCGGTTGACCTGTTTCGGAGTTATGCTCAATTTAGTGCCTAAGATGGTAACGTCTTGGCGTCACATTCTGGAGTTCCATGGCTCAAATCCCGAAACCGGCCAATTTGACTTTTCTTTATATTCTGCATATCATAACTGCAATCATAACTGATTAAACAAAACATACTGGCACTTTGTTATATCAGTTTACCTGATTTTATTATTATTATTATTATTATTATTATTATTATTATAAGAGGGATAATCAATATAGGCCTAAATATGGTCAAACGTTGTTCGATTTGGACGAAACTCACTATACAGGGGTTTTCTGGGCCAAGTACCTCGAATCTGAGGTCGCTTTTACCACGCGACGCCTAAATGGGGTCAAACGTTGTTCGATTTGGACGAAACTCACTATACAGGGGTTTTCTGGGCCAAGTACCTCGAATCTGAGGTCGCTTTTACCAGGCGACGCTATCTAATCGTGGTATGTAATTCACGTGATTTAGGTGTTAATAAATATAATGATTTAACTATTATGCTCTTAATTTTTAATTTCTGAAATAATTATCGCGGGCGATCGCTTGATTTTGTAGGTCCATCCTTGACGATTCATTTGTTTAGAATATCAAGTCCCACAGACGTATGAAATTTTCAACCTACACGGAAGAGGGATATTCAATATAGGCCTAAATATGGTCAAACATTGTTCGACTTGGACGAAACTCACTATGCAGGGGTTTTCTGGGCCAGGGAACTCGAATCTGAGGTCGCTTTTACCAGGCGACGCTATCTAATCGTGGTATGTAGTCCACGTGATTTTGGTGTTAATAAATATAATGATTTAACTATTATGCTCTTAATTTTTAATTTTTGAAATAATTATCGCGTGCGAAGCCGCGGGCACACGCTAGTGGGCTATAATTAGAAACCGGGACAGTAGTAATGGAAATAATTTTGTCACGGCTGAAGAAGTTAATAATTTTGAGTTTAGTAGAGGAATGGAAAAGGAAGGATTGGGAGTCGGGTGGTATGAAAAAAGAAATAGGATAGACGATCAAAACTAATTTTTAATCCCATTATTCGGGTCGAGCGCACGATATAATGAAATTTACTTGTTGGAAATAGCTCGTCACCCTCAAATCCCATCCCTACTTGCGAGAACTTTATTATGTCATTTTAAATAGAATATTTCTTCCCTTCCTCACTACCCGGATCGAAACTCAGCCGTGAGATGGTCCGCGCTTAAATAGTTATTGTAGAGAAACAAAACAAATATTAAAGAGTGAAAGTCAATTGACCAAAAATTTTAATCTAAACCTTAAAATGTATTCAAGTCTATTTGCGTGTATTGCTATGTTCACGAGAGATGTTCGCTTAGCATTTGTTCGCGAAAGTAATACCATGATTAAATGTTATGCCCCCCCTCAGCTTCATGACTCGCTCGCCCCCCCCCCAAGTTTCATGAAAAATAAGCCCCCCAACTTCATATTAGTACCCCTCCCCCGGTTACAAATAGTGGAATAACATTAGGCCTAATCTGAAACTTCTTCCTAGGGAAAAGGTATTACTATATTTGTAATTTAAAAAAAAAAAGTTTACAGGCCCAGAGGGATCCAGGAAGTTGACGCTCCCAGATTTTCGACATTCGGGACGTGAAGGTGGTAAGGTTGTCAGCCAGGATTGCTCCTGGTACTCATTTCTGCTAGAGGCTGAGTCGACCCCAAGGCCATAGTGCCACCAGAAGGATCAGACCAATTGAAGAACTCCAACGACCTCATCGGGGCTCGAACCCGCGACCTTGCGGTTTGTAGCGCAACGCCTCAACCACTACGCTACGGCGTACCCCCAATTTTAAAAGTGCCAATTGAAAAAGTATATTTAATGAGGTGGCTTTTACATGGTATACACATAGCTGATAACACATGACTACAGAATATAATCTGAAGAATTAGAAGAGGTTTTTATTTCCTCTTGAAGTTATAAAACTTGACCATTTTTTAACACATAAAATGATAATTTTACAACAATTTTTAAACCCCCCAGAAATGTCATTGCGCACTCTGCATCTTAACCCCCCTTGTGGGCACACATGTATTATCATTATCATAATACTTGAATGTGTCCACGGCTTTGCCCGATAGTGACGGATGAAGAATAAAATACAGTAAATGAAGGATAAAACAGTAACAGAAGGATCGACTTGTGTGCACGAATAACGACAATGCTCGTGTATTTTCCGAAGAATGCTGTTGCAGATTACTTGAATTCGGTTCGCGACAAGTAAGTTCTGAATCTTGTATCTCAAAGCTCTCTTTTGAGACTCAATAGAAAACACATAGGTCTTCAGTAGTGATCATGACAGTAGGAACGAAAAGCAAGTGGCGGCCGCTATATTTGCTGCCTTATTGCCATCAATGGATCATATGGCACGACGACAAATCCTTCTTGATGGCTCCCATAATTGAGTTACTCAGGATATTAAACGTCGGTTGGGTTTTTTGGCGCCAGCAGCCAGCTGTTGCCGTCATAAGCTAACCTCCCCCTCTTTCCCCACCCCCGTAGTAGAGAATATCTCTTTGATCGCCCAGACTTCAGCCCTAGAGAGAGAGAAATCTGTAAAAATATCTAGCTTAGTCATAAATTACAGACAGACACTCATGCCATCGTATTGGTTGTGTACAGAATTGTACAGGTGTCTGATACGGTCATTTGACAGAGGGAGGCAAAACGGTGGAGGACCTTTGAAAATTGCATTTTCTTTTCAGCCTAAGAGATAGTTTAATGCATGATTATATTTATTTATTTATCTATGTATTTTTTTTACCTCAGAGAGAAGTAGTTGAGGCCGTAAGTTTTCCTTTCCATTAATCTGTAGTGTATATATCTACATATAGCCTATATATGTATATGTATAAGTTATATATAACACGTTACATATAATTAAACATAGTTGACAGGTAACTAAGTACTGAAGATAAATAAAACTACGTATATTGAACTGTAATAATTAAACGCATTTTTGTAAAATAATATTAATAGACAAGTAGAAAGAATGAAAAATACGAAAAATAACAAGCAATACAAAGAAATAATATGTTTTACTATTATACTGTGGTTTCCGGAGAGTTTACCACCTGTCCCTCTGCCCTCTCTCGGAAAATAAATCTGTAAAAATGTCTAGCTAAGTCATAAATTACAGACAGACACTCTTGCCATCGTATTGGTTGTGTACAGAATTGTACAGGTATCTGATACGGTCATTTCACAGAGGGAGGCAAAACGGTGGAGAACCTTTGAAAATTTTATTTTCTTTTGTGCCTAAGAGATAGTTTAATGCATGATGATATTCGAGGAGCAAACAAATTAGCAGTTTTAAATAAATCTTACGCCTACTTGCGTTTCGCCTTTCTGAACTGTTTAGACTACCTGCACAACTTTGTTATGCGTGGTAGTCTATTCAGTGCAGACAGGCGAAATGGAATTTCGTATCTTACTAGCTACGAGGGCCGTCCATAAAGTAAGTTTCCCTGAGGGCCGTTTACAAAAACTAAACACAAATTTCATGGAACTGTTTATTGCAACAGACACAGCAAATCTTTTCTTAATTTTTATTTCGCTATCCCCTTCGTACACTATCATGACTTCCCCTGCTAGGGGTCGGGATACCAATGTGGTTAAAGTGTGTAATAATACACACCTACACAATATTTGTTCACAATTTCTGACGACATATGAGATCTCGGAAACTACGAAGGTGAAATTGTTTTAAAAAACCGAATTACTAGCAGAATTACTGATGTATTGTTTAATTTCGAAATGAGACATCAAACACAGCTTTGGGTATGTGGAAGTTAAATGAAGCAAAGGGGTGTAAACATAAATGATCAAGTAAATGAGATGGAAAAAAGTAAATTGAGCTTTTTAATTCCTCTCCTCGTTCTCAATTCGTATTACTGCGAGTTTCTAAAACGTATTTTTAATATTCTTTTATATATTTCTACATTCGAGGAGAAAAAACGTAAAAATCAAATATTCACAGGAATACGGATATTATATGCAAATAACATAGAAATCAGAAGCAAAGTTATCTTTCTGTGTGTAAGTGAAATTAAAATTAAATATTACGTAGGGAAAATAAAAAAAAATGATCAAGTATATGCGGCGGAAAAGAGTAATGCTTTTAAATCCTTCTCTTCGATATCAATTTATGCATTACAGAGACTTTCTAAAGTGTATTTTGAATATTCTTTTTCTATGGCATCGAGCTAACAAAGTTGAAAACCCAATATAGCAGCAAAAAAGTTTCGCCCGTACCGCAGTGCAGGCTGGGAAATTGGAATAAAAAAAAAGAGAGAGCATGCACAGACTATGCCTGCCTCCAGGCTCAAGCTTAACCGTTACATCAACTAATATGCCTTCCTCCTCCTTCTCCATTCATTGGATGAGACGTCAGGACCAGAGATTGAATTCGATATTTTTTCGTTCTGCCGCTATAATACAAGAATAGGAATTAAGGCTGGAATCTAGTAAAACACTGCTTTCGCTTTTATTTTGTAGCAAGTCGAGTCGACCATGATCGTTCGAATGAATAAGTTTAATTAATAGACTAACAGCCTTACTAACAAAAGTTGCGATACCGAGCGAGGTGGCCGACATGGTAACGTCTTGGACTCGCATTCGGGAGGTCCCAGGTTCAAATCCCGTAGCCGGCCAATTTGGGGGTTTTTCATGGTTTCCCCAGTCGTAAAGGCAAATGCCGAATTGGATATTTACATAGCATGAATCATCCTCACCATTTCATCATGTATCATATCCATTTAAATTAATATCAGTTGAAATTTACGCCATTAATTACACCGACAACAGAAACAATTGACAAGCAATAGTTCCATGGCCTACCCTACTGTATAGACACAGATCCCGAACTCCTGATATAGCCTCCAAGCTAACAGGAGTATAAACACAACTGAAATTTTTTAAAAACCCAAGTTCAACATAAGCCGAGTAGGCCTACTATTCATTTCGTTTTAAGCCAATGTTATAGTCTACACATTGTACTTAGTTCATCTTCACAGTGCCAATAGAGCAACGACACGGATAGCCGAAGTTCCTGGGCTTGAATCCCAATGCCAGAGGAATTTTTCTCCTATAATATTGTCATGTAATGTCCAACAGGACAATAATCTGTGGTTCATGAATGCATATGCATATATCAATCTTGAATGTTATTGTACAATAACAGTGGTAACCCGATCACAAAAATCACTAATTAGTGTGCCTCACAGTACTGCATATGACATAACTTGTCTGTCAGTGAGGTAGACCGTTAGGGTAATCAGTCATAGGAGAGAGGTTCCATCTGGCGCTGTGAAGGGAACTCTGGCTTAGCTCAGTTAGTAGAGCAGCGGCACGGATAGCCGAAGGTTCTGTGTTCGAACCCAGTGTCAAAGGAATTTTTCTCCTAAAATATTCTCATGTAATGTCACCTGGTCCATGAATGCATATATCCATGCAGTTACAGGTTACGGCCCTAATGGAATTTTAACTTACATCAGTATGGTAACACGAAAATCAAATAAGTTTTGCATTTTTATTTTAGTTGGCTGTAGTACCCGGTTTATATAGAGACAGATCACAGCTGGGTCTGTATTACAGGTTATTTGGTTTTCATATATATTCACAAACGCCACAATAAATCTTGCATGCCAGGACTCCTCCTCCCAGGAACGCATGCCAATGCAGGACTACCAACCACTCCACAGTCTCCCTACAAGTAGATTGCCTTGTGATTTATACATTTATTGCATATCAAGGCTCACAGCAGCTGCTTCTGACGATCCAGACTACATCTATATTAATCCGAGAATAAGACATGCAAAGATGTCACCGAGCATTTTCCGTTATCGGAATAAAAATGCTTTTAAATTAATAATGTTTTTTTAATATTTTAAAATAGCTAATGTACCTTTTGTTTTTAACGTTTGTCCGTAAAGTAACTTACCGATGCTATAACATCATGAACCAGATCACGTTATTTTGAGTGTTTATGTAATTAACCCTTTCAGATCCAGTGTTGTCAGCTCGTAAAAAAATATTATTTCGGAAGATATAAAGAAAATCTCAAAAATTTTCACAGTGAAATGGCATTAAAGCTGCAGGTTTATGAAATGAAATGAAATGATTAGTGTATATACATGCATGGATGAACCACATTATTGTCTCTGTTGGACATTACATGAAAATATTATAAGGGAAAAAATCATCTGACACTGGGATTTGAACCCAGGGCCTTTGGCTATGCGTGCCACTACTCTACCAATTGAGCTAAGCCAGAGTTCGTTTCACAGAGCCAGACAGAACCTCTCTCCTATGACTGATTGCACTTAATGGTTTACCTCACTGACAGACAAATTATGTCATATTAATACATATGATTGATGAAATGGTTAGTGATTTTGCCTAGCTACTCTTGGATGATATGGAGACCTATACTCTAGTTCGAGAAGTGGCAGGAGACCTTTCGGAAAATAAAAGTTATCATAAAACTTGAACTAACTTAGATTTAAATTGTCTGGAATTGTGCTACATTTTAATTGATTATTGTCCCAGTAGATTATTTTTCAAAGTTTTGGCTTACCTTATTCCAAAGTTTGCACCCTTAAAGCATATTCTTCATTTCTTTCACTAAGCAGTCGGTGGAATCCTGTAGCCATAAAGAAGGTCGAACCATAAACTGAATCTAGAATTGTAAAAGGAGCTTCAATATATTCGTTCTGTACCCACCGGAAAATTGAAGTTAACTTTACTATGGTTACCCCCAACAATCCTAAAAGAATTACATTTTGAAAATGATAACTGTATGAACTAAAATTTAACCCAAAAACAGCTGACCGAGCGAAGCGAAATCTGTGTTTTAAGCACGACCTAACTACCTAACGCGTTGTTCTATTTTCTTCCAATTTTACATGAATGTTCATTGAAGTCCTTAAAACATTTTGTGTACGGATTTTTATTTTTTGATTCCGTTTCAAAACGAAGAGCAGAACTGCTGGTTCATTCAATCATTATTCACATTTTTCTGCCCATATAAAATTCCACAGGGCTGGAGTACGCTGTACCTAACTACATATAGTCAACCCTCGATATAATGCCGCCATCCGTTCTCTAACAAAGCGAGGGTGGCAGTAAACAGAAATTTAATTTTTAAAATAACATGGCATAATACAGTGCTGTATTAATTTACTGTGCTGTATTAGGAAAGAAGAATTAAATGAAAGACAATTAGAGAACTTTTGCACAAAATAATACACTGTACTGTACAGTAATTAAAATTTATTAGAGTATTTTTCTAGTGCTACAGTACACATGTAGGTCCATGTAGGTGATTATGATTACATTATAGTACCATTAGTCCTTGTAAAAAGTAACTGTACTGTAGTGTAGTGTTTAGCAGCTGAATGGACACTGAACTGAAAAAAGTGAAAGTCTGGAATGTCTTATTGTATGAAGGACTCTTTCTACCTGCTCCACCCTCATGCAAGCTGTCTGTCCGACTTCTTAACATAGCTTCTTCATTCCACCGCACTACATTTACAGTTCGTGGCAGGGAAACACTTCTTGGAAATACAGTACATTATGTTTCTTAAATAATCTTCCTAACATTCATGCCATTCATGCTATATTTTGTAAAAATCTTGTCTTATATTCACTGGCACTAAATGAATTGACACAGTAACGAGGTTTCTTATGTATTTTATATCCGTTCATTAGCATTTATTGGCGCAGTGCGAGGGTGGCATTGTAAAAAGGGGCATTATATCGGGGGTTGACTGTATTGCTAATTTGCTTTTTGCTGCGAGAGGATGTGAGCATTAAAGCGAAAACTGCTTTGGAGGTATTAAATTTATAAAATTTCCAACGTCACCTTTTTAATTTCATAATATCTTACATGTTGATTATGTTCCTTTAATATCTAATGTCAGTTTTGTTCCTTGCCTAAGGTTTTTGCACAGAAAAGTAAATCTCTTGTTAACATTCCGTCACCTGTCAACCGGGTTTCTTTTGATCAATTAACATCAGCCCCCGGGCAGTGGGGTGGAGGGGGGAAGGAGTGGATGGAGCAGAGGAAAGAGTTTGAAAAGTAATTTCCGAGGTTCTTTCAAACTGTCAATCACGAGTACGCTGAGATACGGGCTCGGGACGTAGACACTAAAGGCTTTTTATTATAAAGAAAACTACACAATTTATTGATGAGTGGAAAAACGTTTGCAAAAATGTTTCCCTCTCAATTTTTAAGAGTAGAAAATAACAGAACAAGGAAAACAATAGAGGTGTAATAAAGGTTGAGTGAGATAAAAAAAAAAGACCTACAATGAAAATCGATTTAGATTGCTTTAGAAAGACGTAAAGGCTTTCATTTCTATGGAAAAGTTGGCGGAAAAATAAGCACTGAAAGTTAATTCATGCTTTTGAATGAATCTTTGAAGTGATTTAACGAAATATTAATAGAAGTTTCTATTCAGCTATGAAAACATAAACTCTTTATGAAACAGACTGTATAAGGCATTTTACCAAGAGTTTTGATAGAGTTACAGTGGAAAAGAAATGTAACTCCTCCACGTAATCAAATTTTACTAGGTTGATTTTTCCATAAAAGTAAACTATCTGAAAGGCCATAATTCACTGGTTTTTTTAAACCCCTCGTGCATTTCAACTGAATCGGGAAGTTTGTATGGTTCGATGTCATGAAAGACCTTATTAAATACTCCAAATATTTAATGAGATGACACTGGCTGATTTTCGAAATCCCCAAATTCCCAAATGTCCACAAACTCAACGATAGGCTGGCACAGAAAGGAAATATCCAATAGTCTTCGTAAAACTTTTAATCCATTTGTATCGAAATATTCAGACACATAACTTACTGATCAGAATATTATAGGAGAACAATTTCTCTGACACTAGGATTTCAACTCAGGACCTTTGGCTATCTATGCTAATGCTCTACCAACTGAGCTAAGTCAGAGCTCACTTCTGAGCTCCAGATGGAACCTCTCTCCTATAACTGATTGCCCTTAATGGTCTACCTCACTGACAAGTTATGTCATATGCAGTACTGTGAGACATACTATATATATACACATACACACACACTGTGACGCTGTGAAGTGAACTCTGGCTTAGCTCAGTTGGTAGAGCAGTGACACGGATAGCCTAAATATTCTGGGTTCAAATCCCAGTGTCAGAGGAATTTTTCTTCTATAATATTCTAATGTAATGACCATCAGAGACAGTATTCTGTGGGTCATGAATGCATATATATATAGGCTATATATAATTATTAGTGGATATGCAGAGTACTCTTTCACTTAAATATATTTTATGTGATTATTAAATGATCTCAGTTTGATAAAAATTGAAATTTTTAAAATGAATTGCGTCTTGTTAAATGTTAAACTTCTCATGGTGATTGCAACAATAGTCATACATTGTGGTTCTACTAAAACTCGTATGTTGACAGCAGAGAAAAACACGTTTGCGCCGCAGGTGCATACCAGATTACGTTAAAACTCTTGTTAGTGCAAAATCGGCTAAGTCAAAAAAGTCATTGTGCGAATTTGTTGATATCTAGCATTAACCCTGAATGAAAATTCAAAATGGAACAACTAACATGTGAAATCCTTAGATATGTATCACAATATGTGTAACGAAGCAAATTTGGTAGTTCGTCTGTAGGATTTAGACTGGATTCCCAAACTTGCCATTTTTTCTTAATAATTTGTTAACAGACTTTACACATGCACGCACGCGTGAATTAATACCTGGAAACTTAGTGTTATTCAGATAGCGTGAACTTTATTAAGTACTAAAACCACTTTGAGATTGACAATAATTCCCGAAACTACATTTTTCAAGATTCGTGTTATCTGAATGGACGTAAAGCATTTTCAAATCACAATTTAATTCACATGAGACGGACGTGACTAAAGACAAGAAAAGGAACTCAAAACGGAGTTTGTAAGGCGCCAGCCCCAATTCCATAGCCATAGCCTGTAGGACCAAAGAGCTTGATGTAGCATTCTGCAAAAGAGAACATCGCTATGTAAATTTCATAATCCTTTAAAAAATTCAACATTTTTTTTTTTTACTGTTAGCTTTGGCCCAAACGTTATACCTTTTGTTCCTTTTAATAACCCCCTTCTCAAGCCGAAATTATGGAATTAAAACTCCAACTCTTTGCATAGTGATACATATAATATGTTAAATAGTTATTGCAAAAAAAACTTTATTATTGGTATTCCCACGAGAGATTACGAGTTTTCTTTTTATTATTATTGATGGTAAGAAAACCCCAACGAGCAAAGCTCACCTTAAGGGGCTACATATAACATGACATGCATTATGCTACATTAATTTCCAAATATAAATAACTTATAAATCTATACAAGAGGTACCTACATTACATAGGAACATAAAACAAAATGATTTGATTATAATGAAGTGAAACATAGCTACATAGTCTAATAGTGATCAATATATCTATTTAAAACTATATCAAAGTACTTAATTAATCTTAGAATTTAAAAACAGTTTTATTTGTGATTTAAATCCTTTATAACTTGAGATATTCTTTTGTTCTTGTGGTAATTCATTATATGTTTCAATTAAATAATATTTTAATCCCTTTGCGCAGTTGCGAATCTATCGGTAAACTCGTAAACTCTCGTGGAGATTACCTATGATAATTGCCTTAATATGAATGTATAAATTCATCTCTGAAAGGGTTAAGCAAATCAATAATATTGTTCTTTATATTACTGGCAGATAAAATACGAGGGAGAATCAAATGAAAACCACAATTATTTTTTACACTATTTTTCTGGAGGAAGAATGTTTGTTTGTACATTATTTTTCTGCATAGTCCCCTCCCAGTTCAATGCACATATGCCATCAGATAGGAAGTGCTTCAATACCGCAAGAGAAAAATTATTCTGGTTCACGCTGTAGGCACTCATGCACCGCCGATTGGATGACTTCATCAGACTTTAACTTCTGCCCTCCAAGGAGCTCCTTTAATGGACTAAAGATGTGGATATCTGATGGTGCCAAACCTGGCAAGTATGGCAGATGTGCGAGGCACTTGAAGAATATGTCGTCGATGGTTTTCATGGTTGCAGGAGCAGCATGAGGAGGGTTGTTATCATGTTGAAGCAAAACACCTGCTCTCAGCAACCCCCTTTGCTTTTTCACCATCAGATTTCCAAATCTTTGGTCCGTTTTAGCATCTCCTTGGAGGGCAGAACTTCAAATCTGATGAAAACATCCAATCGATGGTGCAAGAGTGGTTGCAGCGTCAACCAACATGATTTTTCTCACGCGGTATCGAAGCACTTCCTATCCAATAGTGTAAGTGCTTTGAACTGGGAGGGGACTGTGTAGAACATAATGTACAAGCAAACATTCTTCCTGCAGTAAAATAGTGGACAAATTAATTGCGGTTTTCATTTTATTCTTCCTAGTAATAATAATACTGTTGTGGTCAGTGGTACACTCACGTTTACAGTAGATCTCCCCCTGGTTCTCATAGACCGTCATGGTGTCGAGTGGTTTGCGACAAGCGTAGCAGGAAAAGCAAATGTTATGAAACGCCGAGTTTGTAGCCAGCACCATCTCAGCATGATACACTTTTCTCCCTGAAAGAAGTCACATACCGAAGTGAGTTTATAATTTACTTTTTTCTGTGCTAGCCTTTAACACGTATATGCAAGAAAGTTTGTGCAACATATTTTGCACCATTTATTAGTAAAGATACAGTAAAACCAATCCGTGATATTTTTTCTAAATACGTATGCAGGTCCTATTTAAATAAATTCAGACATTTTACTGAAACAAATTTGTGACAATTGTACAGCTTCAAAATAGATGTTTCACCCACCACCCCCCATATTGGAACGGGGTCCCTGTTCTTCTGGAGGTTCTTACTGGATTGGGAGATATGGTCTCTTACTTGTAGAACTCGTATGAAGCACTAGTAAAACTCGTCACCATCATCATCTAGGCTAGCAATGTTAAACTAATGAATTAATTAGATCTGAAACTCACCACATCTCTTACAGATGGTACCACCGTAGCCAAACTGTCTTTTTTCTTGCTTTCTCTCATGTTCTGGAAGAGCGCTATCATGGTTCTCGTCGTGTGGTCCACCACGGTCTCCAGTTCTGTCCCCTCTGCTTGATCCGGCCCAATCTTCTTTCTTACAGCTGCAAGTCGATAACTCTTTCATGTTCACCTCAGTTCCATTATCTCCACAAACCCTCTGTCTAGAGAGACTTCCTAAGGGAATTCTTTGGCCTTCACCTTCCCTGGGACAGTTCGCGTCGTTGTAACAGATGTTTGGAACTGGCTGAAGTTGCACTGTTGATTGTTGGTGAGATCTTGAAACTTCGTCGCTGTGAATGCTCCGTCTGCTGGAACTACATTCCACTGGCTTGAGGCTGACAGTGAAGTTACCCTCTTTAGTTTTAGCAAGAATTTCTTCATAAGGACATTGAGCAAGTTCGTTCTCTCTGCATTTTTCACATCTCTGAAGATCTCCGTCATGTGCGCTGATGATACCGTCATGTGTTCTTCTGCTTCCTATGTCTGAATGTATGGAAAGGTGTTGCCGGTTATAGTATGTTGTTATACCAGTGGGACTAGGCAGGGCTCGAAGACTTCTTATAGGAGCGCGAGGTGGTTCGCTGTGTACGGATCTAATGCTGGCTGTTTTCTTAGCATATCCCGCCGATTCTCTTTCTGCATAAGATACTTTGCATGTTTCATGGTAGCACGTAGGCCTACTGTTGTCTTGGAAACTTACTTGTCTATCGTGAAGAGCTCCGAGATTGCATGTACAGGCGTCTTGCTGAAAAATAAAAATCACATTAATAATATTAATTTACCTGCCATGGCGTGTTTAAAACGTCTGCAGACGTCTCGCCCATGTTGCCTTGATCTTCATGGAGATTACTGCCACGGATAAAAACCATTGAAAGATGGTCGAAATGTCGGCAGAACGTTTAAACGTAATTCCAAAAAGTCAGAGAGAAAAAAATAATTTCATTCCGGTAGATTATTTTATGAAGATATGTAAATATTGATACTTAGGTTGGTCCTAAAACCCCGAAAGAGTAGAGCTAGTGCTTAGAAGCACATTTTTATGTGTTTTACAATAGAAGTCAACCTGATCTTAAAGTTAAGTAGACGAATTACTATTATGAAAAAGTAGGTCTACCACGGGAGAAAGGTAAAAGATGAGAGTAATGACACGACTCAAGGTGGTAAGGTTGTCAGCCTTACACACCGGCCGCCTTTACCCCCAGGATTGCTCCTGTTACTAATTTCTGTTAGAGGCTGAGTCGATCTCAGGGCCATAGTGCCATCAGAAGGATTAGGCCAATTGAAAAACTCCAACATCTTCGGGAATCGAACCTTCGATCTTCCAGTTTGTAACGCAGCTCCTCATCCACTACGCTACGACGTACCCCTATTAGATATAGGCCTATGTTAAAAGTGTTTTTCCCATTTGAAATGTTGCTCAGTGATAATCCCAAAATATATTACCTCTGCAGATTCTTTTAGAGAAGGGCATTTGAAAACCGTAAGGTCTCCACAATCCGTATTATGAAGGACTTATTTGAAATGTTCGAGTGAATTCAATTCTTTTAATCCAGAATCATGAATAATAAATATCTTGTTTATCATTAATTGGACATAAAATCAAAACCTTATTACTTATTAGTATTATTGCTTGTACCGCCGCTAAATGACAAGTCTGGAGCAACTTACCATCGTGTCGAACTCCTTTCTGGATTCTGTGTACCGTCGCTGAGATTCTCCATGCATCCTGTAGGTACACGTCTGACAGTAAATCTCGTCTTCCTGCACGACAGCTTGCTCTGCTTCCAACAGTTTTCTGCACATATCTGTAGAAATATATTTGCATTTACTATCATACGACGTTTATAAATTTCACACACATAAAATCGTACATTATTTTCATATCTTCTTTCGCTCATATGCAGCAGAATCAAATGAAAGCCGCAATTAATTTTTTGCCACTATTTTACAGCAGGAAGAATGCTTGCTTGTACATTATTTTTCCACATAGTCCCCTCCCAGTTCAATGCACTTGCGCCATCGGATAGGAAGTGCTTCGAAACCGCGTGAGAAAAATTCTTGTGGTTGACGCTGTAGCCCCTCGTGCACCTCCTATTGGACGTCTTCATCAGACTTGAACTTCGGCCCTCCAAGGTGCTCTTTTAATGGGCCAAAGATGTGGAAATCTGATGGTGACAAATCTGGCGAGTATGGCGGATGTGGGAGGCACTTGAAGCGAATGTCATCGATGGTTTTCATGGTTGCAGAATGAGGACGGACGTTATCATGTTGAAGCAAAACACCTGCACTCAGCAATCCCCTTCACTTTGGCACCATCAGACTTCGACATCTTTGGTCCATTAAAGGAGCACCTTGGTGGCATAAGCTCAAGTCTGATGAAGACCATCCAATTGGCAGTGCACAAGTGGCTACGGTGTCAACCAAAATAATTTTTCTCACGCGGTATCGGATGGTGTAAGTGCTTTGAACTGGGAGGGGACTATGTGGAAATATAATGTACAAGCAAGCATTCTTCCTGCAGTAAAATAGTGGCAAAAAATTAATTGCAGTTTTCATTTGATTCTCCCTCGTATATATACCCATAAGCTGAGTTCACTGATTATTTTTTATCAAAGGGGTTACAAGTTTGAATGTGTTTCAGTGTTTAGTCCTTACAAATTTACATAAAAACCAGTGCACGTACGTGCGATAAAACGACAGAGATAAAAGTGAAACGATAAAATTATTACGATAGAGTGATAGGTTGAAATTCTGAATTGGTCACTGGTCGATGATCTAAATAGTCAAAATTTAACCCAAATCACTGAAAAAGAAAGGCCTAATTAAGAAAAAATCCGTCTAAGAAATTTCAAATAATAATAAATTTTAAAAAAAGGAAAGGAAATAAAAAATAGTCATCGTTAATAGTGTTAGGTCTATATTTAATTTTTACTCTGCGGCCCGCATGCTGGTTATAAAAAGCTTTTTTTTTCGGAAATAACCCAACAGTGCTTTTAAGGTTAAGTAAGACTTGAACTTGAAGTGTAAAAAATATATGATCCTTCTTCGTAATATTTACTTCTGAGGATGCATTTCAGCATAAGATATGCCGTCCTTAGCCCTTGAAGTGTGTTTGCAAGTTGAGAATCTAAGTGACTCTTAAATACAACGAAGAATGATCAGCGATTTGTTATACTTCAACTTCTTTGGTGCTTTTAGGTTTCTGACGTCATAATTTGGCTTTGGTTTTTAATATCTTGACTTTGTATACTACATAGGCCTGCATTTTTTAACTACTGACTATAAACTGTACAAAAACTATGAATAACATAGGCCTAATGTTTTATCCTGTATAAGGAAAAACAGTTGTATGAACATTTTATTTATGTCAGGTGCGAGGGTATAAGGTTTTAAAGGTTTTACAATGAATTTTCTTGATTGAATGAATGAATGAATGAAAACTTTATTGATTTAAATCATGGCTTTTAGATTAATTATTTTACAAATTAATTTCAAATATTGTAGGAATAAGCTACAAAAATTTCATTTCTGTACTGCCAGTAGTTTTTTTTTTTAAATGCTTATTAAAAAACCAACTTAACTTTTTAACAAATTTGTTAAAGATAGATTAGTTAGATAATTTACAAAATAACTAATACATACTTCAACAATTATTATGCGTATAAAATGTAATGTCTTACTACAGGAAAAGCAAAAGGAATGCCAGACTTTCCCGAAAGCCCTCACTTCTTCGGCTTGGAAAACACGTTGGCCGCACCGTGGACAGATTCCTCCAGACATTTCATTAGAACAGCAACTTTCAATTTAACATAGTCTGTGGGAAAAATGCATGTGCACATTAATAAATATTACGTTCGTAGTATTATTTCTCGCAAGCAGTCATGGGTTTTGTTAGCAGCTTTTATCTTGAAATCAAAATCATACAATGAATTTTCTGACAGCCATCTAGTACATCGGTTCCCAACTCCTCGAGGTCATTGGGAACGATGCAAGGGGCCCGAGAAAAATCCTGATTTAACTCACCTAAGGGTCTGTTTCTCAAAAGTTTTCATCTTTTAAATAATAATTTGGTACTTGGGTATTAGTAGGACTCCACTAACCTTCGCGTTAGCCGGACCACACTGTTTTTTTTTCTAGAAATAGGTGGGAGGACAATATTAGAATAGATTTAAGGGAAGTAGGATTTGCGAGGGATGTTTGGATGGAGTTCGCACATAATAGGGTTGAATGGCTGGCTCATGAAAGCGTGACAATGGACCTCCGGCTTCCATAAAATGATAGATAATATTCCTTTAGCTTGCTTAGGACTTGTCCTTTAGCTTGCTTAGGACTTATCTACTGCCGTTGAGTATATAAATAATAATATAGAATAATATAGCCTACTACTTACACATTTATCTATTGAACATAAGTACTTGGTTTTTCATGTTTATTATAATCTTATTTCCTTATACTGCTAATTTACTTTGACCCAGCTGCGAAATTGTCCTGAAACAGATAATATAAATGTTGTATATAGTAAATACATGTTCTAGATGTTTGAAATGTTAAAAGCATTGTGTATAATACAGTATTCTTTAGTTAAGCTTATTTTTAGAAAACATGATGACCTGAAGTTCTGAAAATGAGAACACGTATTGAGCCATAGCTAACACATTGTGTAATGCCACTCCGTATAGGCTACATTAAAGCTTGGACATAACTTGATAACAGTCAACTGAACAGAAATTAACTGAAAAGGAGATAAAACAGTTAACTTCTAATTGGGTACGTGGTTAATTGTATGTTATTTGCAGTTATCTAGATTTGTATATCGATTAACCATAGATGGTCAATTAACAGGTAATTCTGGATGTTTGTACAGTATGCTTCTCTGTGTTGTCATACGCCTCGTTATGGAAATACCATTTAAGTTACTGTAGTCTTCACAGGCGCCAAAAACAACCACATATTCATCCAATCACTCTAAAACATGACGTAAAGATTTTATCAACCTTCTTACACTGGAACTGACTATAGACTACTTACCCCAATTAAATTCTCTTTTAACAATTAATTAGATAACTACAAATAATAAATTGGATTATTGGTTAAAATGACGGCATTATCCAGTTATGTGGTTAACTGTTAAACTGTTAATTAAATCTTATTAGGCTACATATTGGTTATTTGACCAATTATGTGCTCAGTTAACCAATTATCTTTCAAGCTATTGTGCAATGCAGAAGGCTGGTCCTTCCTGTAAGCTCAAAAATAACACAGATCATTAATTATGTAGTAAACTTTTCAAATATCTTACTTACAAATTTATGTGCAATATAGTCCATTTACTCTAAAAATTTAGATTCCCTTCATTTAGGAGGTTATGTACGTCCGTTGAATTAACTCATTCACAAGTCAGATTTACAAACATTGAAAACAAAAGAAAGTTAAACCTGCATAGCAACGTAAATTTCACCAAGGGTGGTAATGTAATCCATCGTTCAAGACAGTTAAAAGGAGTCGTTTACGAATCCATTCACATTTCGATCGTTCCTTCGGAAAAGTAAACAACTTCTAGTTCGGATCTACGTGACATTATCATGTTCGTTACTAATACACAGTTGATTCAGTATCAATGGTTTTCTATAATTTGACAAAATAACATTCTTTTGAACTAGTTTGGGATTTACAGGAATTTAAGACATTATTTAAGTGAACTCAAATATGATAGCGGAAATGTTCCCTATTCTCGTAATCTCGTATCTGCCTGGGTGATGCAGTCAGTATCGCGGTGGCTTTCTGTAACCATGGTGTTCGGTTCGATCCCGGCCCAGATCGTTGCCATTTATATGTGCATAATTGTGACAGACCCATGTCAGTAGGTTTACTAGCATGTAAAAGAACTCCCGTGGGACAAAATTCCGGCACACCGGCGACGGTCACAGGCCTAAGTAGTAGTACATCCCCGTCATTAAGTAAAAATATACCAACCAACCAAAATCATAGGGAGGACAGCCCAGGGTTGCCAGACGTCCCGGATTTTACGGGACAGTACCGTATTTTTGTTAATTGTCCCGCGTCCCGGGGAGTTCCTACCCGGGACGGCAATTGTCCCGTATTTCGGAGAATTTTGAAACCTCCCCAAAAAATACGCCAGGATTGAAACTTTTTGGAACTTATAATCGTTGGTACTCTACTCTGAGCTAGTATGCAAGTGATGCGAATGTTTAATATGTGCTCAAAACGTTAAAATATTTATGCTCATTGTGCGCTGTTCCTCATATAGCCTATAACCATTGGTGCCGACCAATCTATAGACAGTGCTGTTTGATTCGTTGAAGGTTGCAGCGTACAACTTTGGCAATTTCGCGTTGGCCAGCCTGTTGGGAAGTTGGTCTTGGATGAAGAAGAGTGGACAACTAAATAATGGATGCCTGATCATAGGCGTAGCGAGGGGGGGGGGTTTGGGGGTTTGAACCCCCCCCCCCCATTGATTAAAAAAAGGAAAATTGTATAATTTTTTTAAGTCTGCCCATAAATTGCTTAATACAAGTATAAAGCGTGGGAAGCTTAAAACTCGTTATTTTGCGTCTTAATTTTTAAAATTTTCCGGGGAAGGACCCCCGGAAGCTTAAAACTTGTTATTTTGTATCTTAATTTTTAAAATTTTCCGTGGGAGAACCCCCGGAAGCTTAAAACTCGTTATTTTGCATGTTAATTTTTTAAATTTTCCGGGGGAGGGCCCCCGGGCCCCCCTCTCCTTCCATACTCGCCAGACCCCGCGGATGTTATAACCCCCCCCCATATGGTCGGCCTGGTTACGCCTATGTGCCTGATGCCATGTTGCATTATAGTTAGGAGAGATGAACTGAAAAGTATGACCACATTCGTTGAACAAGAATGGCATGAACTTCTGAGGCATGTAACAACTCGTTGGTTGACATTGGGTCCTGCTGTTGATAGACTAATAGTGCGTTGGGAAGCTGTAGTATCATAATTTTTATCTTTAGGTTCAGATATACCCAAAACAGTGAGAAAACTACTGAATATTAATGAGTCTAATTCTAATGATGTAAGTGATCATAACTTCAGCGATGTAAAAATTACTTTACACTTTGTTAGTGACATCTGGAAATGTTTTCAGTCAGCCAGTAAACAATTACAATTTGATCACTCAACAGGTATTGATGCCTATAAAATAATGCATACATTGTATGAACAGTTACAGAATAGAGTACAATATAGATATTTTGGTTCTTTTGTATCTATTGCATTTAGTGATGTTCATGCTGATTCAGATAGAAAGAGAAAGCTTTCTGAAAATGTTGTACAGTTTTTGGAAACTGCATTAGATTACCTAAAAAAGTGGTTTGACTTGTCAGAAGAAAATCCTGTAAGGACAATGGGATTTTTGGCTCTTATACAAGAGATATCATTCAATGATATTAGTGTCCTTGTTTGTAAATTAAACCTACAGAGTGATATTGATCTAGACAAGCTTTATGATGAATATTCCATTATAAAGCCATGTACAAAATATGTACAAACAAATACCGGTGCTAAGTTGAGTGTAAGTGAAAAATGGTTAAAATTATTCCAAAATGTGGGGGTACATGAAGTACCAAACTTGGTGAAAATAGTTTCATTGTGTTTAAGCATTCCTGCCTCAAATGCTTTTGTAGAGAGGGTATTTTCGCACATGAATGTGAAATCGTCAGATGCGAGAAGCAGATGTTCTGTAGATTTGATTAAGTCCGAGCTGTTTGTTTCTGTAAATTTATCATCAGTGTCGTGCAGAGACTTTTATGAAATTGCTAACAAGAACAACAAGAAACTGTTTAAATCTGTTCAGAGTAATGAAAAATATGTTAAATGATTAATAATGTAACTAGTTATCCACCTTATACGATACCACAAATACAAGTACCAACAGAAAGTCGTTTACTGTTTATTAATTAGCTGCACTGTGATGCCAATATCATAACGAAACTATCGTTATTAAATAAAGTTTACAACTTCTGAGATACGAGCCGTCGATTTCGTCGACCACGCATCTGTCCCTTATTTTGATTTCAGATAACTGGCAACCCTGGGACAGCCTGACGCTATTTTGTTTTATGATTACATTGTACATTATTGTCACACGTACGACGTTTTCCCCCCGGCATTAGCGACTGCCTGTTATGAATTTAAACACATCCTTTCTTTTACCTATTTATTTATTGTTTATCTACAGCAGAGAAAAGTTCTAATTACAGCAGATATATAAGTAGATTTAAGACGATTGTAAGTCCAAGCCAACTTACCCTACATGTACATGCAGATTTGGAAAAAAAAAATGTGGAGGGGGGGCAATAATTGAATTGTTAGTAGTTATACATAGGCTTCAATATGATGAGGGTTAAATATTCAGGGACAAAAAGTATTTTTTCCCCGCAAAAGACGGCGCCTATTCCTATATGCAGATGTAGAGGCGCCGGCTTGAAAATATTGCAGGGAAAGGCAAAAATTGAGTTGTTAACACTGTCTTCTTTTCTTCTGATAAATAAAGAAAGCAGTGGTTGTTAATAATTATACATTGGCCCAGAGGCACCGATTTGAAAATAGTTTCCTGGGGTAAGAATTGGATTTTTAGTAGTTATACATAGGCTTATATGATAAAAACTTTAACGTTGGGGGAAAGTTCCTTGCCCCCCCCCCAAAGCCTGCGCCTATGCATAGGCCTTGATAACATGATGGAAGTTAATTACGGGGGGGGGGGGGGCAGAAAGTACTAGCAGTGTAGCACAAGATTAATCAACAGCTTAGCGCATTTTTTTTCACATACTGTACTTCAATTTATTGATTAAAGTTTCAAAACACAAGTGTTTTATACATAAATGTGGATAAAAATAATGAGTTTCTACTTAGGACGCGCAATTCTGCTGTCACAACTGCACTTGATTTTAAAAGACAACACCTGCCCTCTATCAGCTAATGTTGGAACTCATGTATCCGTGACGTACTTGGAGATACCAAAGAGAAAATAAGGTAGCGAGGGAAAAAATGAACGAGAAAGAGAAATTTCTGGATTGTGCAATCATTCGTGATTTGGGTATTTCGTTTGGTGTGCGATTGATCCTGCTTATCAGCTGTAGTGTAGTTAGTTAAATCTGTTGGATTATGAAGGAAGGTAAGTACCTGATAAACTGAAAAGTTGCATACTGCAATTTCATATAGATTTATAAGATTACAAAGTATTCTAAATATAAGGGATTTTTCTTCTTTCATTTCTAGGTTAGGTCATTGTGAGCAAAAATTGGCAGATAGCACACAACAGAATAGAAGTCTCGTCCAAAACCAAGACAAAGGTTCTAAATATAAGACAGCTGGTAACTTCGACAGGATGGCTGATGGAGGAGAGTCGCAGGCAAAAACAAGCAGTGCTCCTAAAATAAAGCATGATTTCTACCAATCTGAAACACATGTTACAATCAACATCCTGGCAAAAAATACGAAGCCCGATGAAGTCAAAGTACATTTTGGAGAACAAACGGTTAGTATATATCAGGAAGTAATTTACTAAGGTGTTATGAGATATGTGAGACACTGAAAGAATTTAGGGTGCTTAGATAAATTTAAGGCTATTATTTCTATGGTTTCTTTTCACGTATTTTGAGTTGATTATATATTATTCTGGTAGAGAAGGTGCCGGCAAAAGATAGATTTATGCTGCGCACCAGCCATGCTCCGCCGTTTTGTTAGGTTAGGAACGTGAGTTTAGGAGCAATATACTGAATAGCACGAGGTTTATTATGTCTCACATTGAATTTCTTTTGTAACGAAACCCTAAACCCCACCTTCCCAGGCGGGCCCCATTAGAGAGGAGCCTAGTGTGCAGCATAAAACTATTTTTTCCCAAGGTGCCAAATACAGTACATTAGGGAAGTTAGTATTTTGCGACTCTCCCTGCTCACCTTTCCACTTGCCACTCGCCTTGCTGCTTGCCGCGTGCTGCCTGCCCCGCTTCAACGCAGCCCATGCTGCCATGCCTGTAGCCGCTGCTCAACGCCAGTAATGCATGATTGCAATTGACATGTCACCTAATATTTCGCAATAAAAAAATACCCTTGCACCTCCACATAATATTTCATAATTATAAAAATGATCTTTGCAACAAAATAGGCTATTTCACAATACAAAAATACGCTTGTACCGTACATAATATTTCACAATTATAAAAACCGCCGTATTATAACATTAAATATGGCTTAACTGATGCAGGAAAATTCCCTTGTTCCAACACTACTCTTTTCATAACTAACAAAATATCTCAAAATTATAAAAACTGATTCTTGCGTTAAAACTCATGAAATCCCCCTAACATAACTCTAATATACGAAAGCTTCCTTCAGTGCTCAAAATTCACTCATAGCGTAGTGGTCAAGACTCCTAGCTATAATGCTAGGGGTCCCGAGTTCGAATCCTGGTCGATCCAAAATTTACTATTAGGAATAGGTCTCAAATAGGTAGGTAGGGTGAAGAGGAGGTGAGAGGAAGAGAGGAAGGAGACGGCAAAGGAAGAGAAGAAGAGAATAAAGAAGAAACAATATTTTTTCTGTTTCATCAGTTCATTAAGAGATGGCGCTACCGTCGCTGCTAGTAGTTCAAATTCCACCGCTAGGGGAGGGATTGAGAGTAGGAGTGGGGGACTCGGGTGAGTTGCAATGTACCATTTTCCCGTACATTAACCTAGGTGCAAACCACAGACATGTTTTGACCTACATGGTGTATTCAGATCTGATCGTACTGTGTACTGGTATCCAGAGCCTATGCATTCATTTCTAAAGCAAACTCTCAAATCACTTCAGCTTTGCTGCAGCAAACTATAGTTAAAAAAAGGGCGAACGAGAAGAACAGGTTGCCTATTAAGCTCCACCCACTCCGGCCGTTGCGTTGCTATGGCAGTGACCCCTTTACCCTGCTCCCCTTACCACCAACTTTTTCGTGCCGGCACTGCAGCTAATACGAAAATAACTCTTCACCCACGGTTCCTTACTTGCAGGATGGTTCTGTTAAGAGCATAAGAAGTAGCAATGTAAAGGTTTACCAGCATGACGTTTCTGACATGTAGCCTAGCAAGAAGTTATTGATAGATTAGGTTAGTGGCAGGTAGCTCTAGCGATGACATCATCACCATCTCCAGGGCTGCCCAAACTCATTGCTGCACTGCTCTCATTTTTTGTAATGTTTGTATATAAATCTTTCATCTCGTTTTCAGGAACTTACATTTAATAATTGCAGTCAGTTTGTGATTGTATATGGGTTCCTATAGGATATAGGCTCGGTCAGCGAAATTTGAAAGTAACTGTTGATATGTTTCCATGTGAGTGGAAGAGTTTTCATGTATAATTCCATAATTGATTTGTTGAATATGTGATCGAGGCCCAGTAGCATTGCAGACTTGCAGTCAGGCGGTCATGAGTCCCACGCACAGCCATTTTGAGTGAACTTTTGAGGTTTACCCAAGATCCTGAATTGTAAATAAATAAATTATCCTTATATTTGGAATAGATTTGTATGTGATTGAGAACAGCCCGAATTACCTCAATGTTGAGGCCTCTAAAACGCTAAATAGATAAATAATTCTATAATTTAAGAGTAAAAATGTGTCTTCTTTAGCACTGCGTGAAATTCTGCAAAAACTGCAACCTTATTTTCTTTTATTAATTTAGTTATTTAATTTTGGATAGTTAAAAGGGATAGGTTATATGTAAAGGAAAATTCCCAGAAATCTAATGCTATACAATATGTATAAATAATGGCAACTAAATTTCTTGGTTTGGTTACAGCCTTCAGACTTTAAATTTTGTGCCCTGGTTTAGTGGTGTTGACATTTGTGTTTTATTACAGTTGGATGTCACAGCACAACTGCCAGATGGTTCTCAGTACGAACTGAAGTTAAACCTTGCATTTCCAATTATTCCAGCACAATCTTCGTACAAAGTCAAACCCTCCAAGGTAAGTTATTCCATGCACTTCCTTTTATCCAGAAGGTGAAACTTATTTAGCTGTTGTACTATAGGACAGATCTTGACATTACTCTTGCAGCATGATTAGGACTCTTACCTTCTATAAGTTTCAATGTTCGGGGGAGGGAAGTTAAAAACTTGTATTATTTAAACAATAAGCAATGAAATTTAAAGCTTTTCTTACCTACCATCATGTTCTTTTTAAAATTTCTTACAGATCTGCTTGTTCCTATCCTATTTCACTTCACTCATACCTGAAAGCAGACATATTTCAGCCATTTCATAAAGTATGTGAATTTTTCCCTCAAAGAGAGGTGTTATAAAACTATTGTAATTGGGTGGTCAAATATAAGTTAAAACCTCAAATTCACTGAATATTAAGGAGTTAAGTGTATTTGAAGTTGTTTCATGTGTAAATCTGTCAATTTACTTATTTATTGCATTGAGTTACTTTTTTTTGGGGGGGGGGGGGCATTTTTAACATGAGTTTAACACTCTTTGTTACCAGCTAGTCTAGAGTAATCACCTATGTCCATTTTGATTTGAGAAAATATACATCTTAATTTACAATTTGGTATAAGATTAACTTCAAAAAGTATGTGTGGTTAATTACTATGTAAAATAACAAACAGTGACTTCTTGTCCCACTCAAATGTTGATAGTTTTATTAAATTATTATTGATGAGTTAAATAAATGTTCTGACAATCTGGAAACAGTTTATAATTTGTATTTAATCTCTCATATATCTTCATTAATAACAACATTAAGATCCTAACAGTAATAGCAGAACAGCAAATGAACTGTTTTTATGTATCATTAAAATCATTGTCCAAATTATGTCCCATCTGTAATACATTTAGAAAAACCAATTTAAAATACTTAAAATACCGGTAAATTTTAAATAATGCTTTGCATGTAGTGTGGAGGAGAAGGCATAGTAAATTTCACAGAATGAGCAGAAGAGTTCTAGTTCAGTATTTATGATATGTAATGAACAAAAATAGTTTTCATAATATGCTAGAATGTCCCGCCCGTAATTATAAAATGGCTGATCTGGCAAAAGCATGATCGATTCTCCCATAAGAGAAGCATGGTCCACCCATTGTACCTTCATATTGTCAATACCACTATCGTGACTATTTCTTGTCTGTGCAGATAGAAGTCAGTCTAAAGAAAAGGGATGGTATCCGGTGGACATGCTTGGAGAGAGATCCATCAGTACCTGTTGTTCCACAGCCGATGGCAGAGGGTAAGTCAGCAGGCTTGTTTGTTAGACAGTTTTAAACATTCAATAATGCACTTTATTTTTTCTTACACTGCAGTTTGTTATATAGAAGAGCATGTCAGTCATTAAGCTTTTTGTATAAAATAATTAATTCCCATATTAATGATACAAACACCTCATAGAAAGAATTTGTATATATGTACCCAGTAAAAATAGTAGATTAAGAAAACTATTTTTTGCACAGCGTAACTAATTAGTGGTACTTACGAATATTGTTGCCGTGGATTGTAACTTCACATTCCCACACGCAATCTGGTTGCTATGAAAACAAAAGAAATCTCCGTGCGGTCAAAGTTACAAAAAGCACAAGTGCTGCAAGTAAAATCATCATAATACAAGTCTTTATGGAAGACCGGAACCAAGGCCCCCTAGTTTGTGGCGATTTTAACAGGACAAATATTCAGTCCCCATAACAACCAACACAAGCGAATCACTTTCGGAAATAAACATATATCTTCAATAATGTATATACATAATATTTTCAGCTAATATCTCAATTAATATAATTAAATTGATATAAATAATCATCGTGCAAAAAATAGCATGCAATACTCGTGCCATAAGCGCATAACGGATCTCAGAAATTGAAAAAACTCGGCGCAAACGCCTTGTTTTTTCAAACTCTTTCCTCGATCCGTATGCACCGCTTACGGCACTTGTATCGCAATGTACTATTTTAATAATTCACCAGTAAACAGAACTTTGAATTGGTACAATCAGATCCATTCACTTAATATAGATATACAGTTGACTCCCTCTAGTCCGGCCTCGGATGGTTCGGCCGCCGGATGATCCGGCCGACTTCTTGGAATGAGTCATCTGCGCGCGGAAGGGTTTCTCACGGCAGTAATCGACTAGAATAAACATTCTATTACTGAATGACATTCTTCTTATGGTGAGGAATGTGACGTAATATAAATAGATTATTGGGCAGCCCACACCACTGTTTATTGATCCTTTTGTGATGTTACTAATCTCGCGTGGAGCCTTCGTCTTGAATAAACATGCCTGTTTAGTTTTCAGTCTTAAGTGTAAACAAATCACATCAGTTCACAGCAATGGAACTGGCAACTACCTATATCGAGCAACAGGCTGCTGCATCAGCTATCGATGTAATGTTCTTGAAGAAGTGGCGTGATTATGCTTTCAAAAAAAGAGTTCAACTAAAAAAGCAGAAGAAAATAACAGATTTATTTAATTTTTGAAATTGTAATTGTAATACTGTATTTTAATTTTTGGGTAAGTACGCTTTAAAAAATCGACAAAACCATCTTAAAAGTTGATTTTTGCTTTAATAGGTTATATTTGACACGTTTAAAAGACCGCCGGATGGTCCGGCCATTTTTTAATCCGGTCGAGGGTCCGGTCCCGGGGTGGCCGGATTAGAGGGAGTCTACTGTAATTTGGAATGAATCTTATACAATTTAATTCTACTGCAAGCCAATTGTTAAAACTTATCCAAAGTGATAATTCATAGGAATCTGTGTGAATATTGCAAAACTTTAGTCATATATGTTTACTTGATATTGTCAACTAACATATTTTCATTGTTTTATATTATTTATTTTTACTCATATCTGTTTTCTTTTTTCTTACATTCTTCATGCTTGCCTTCTTCCTAATCTCTCATTCTCTTTACTCTCTCATATTCTCTACTTCTTACCTTACATCGGCAGTTATCCTAACTTTCCTTCTTTTTATTATACCTACTTCATTTTTGTGTTATTGTAAGTACATGATGTATTGCTAGCATAGTCATGAACATTGTAATTGGATGTATACCTGTAATGTTCATTCTTGATTAAATAAAGTGGGCCAACAACCTGCTGGCAGAATTTTCAATAATTCTATTAGCCAACAAAGAAAGGAACCCGGTGATGATGACATCGAGAAGTGAAATAAGCACTTTTAGTTTTTAGTAATGAGGGAAGTATTTTGTGGTTACACTGTTGGGCAACTAGTTTGAGGGAAGATTGATTATCCTCGCAGTTGGGTAGCTAAGTTTGAAGGTACCTCTCCTTGTAGTTCCCTCAAGTGGCGTATTTCTCATTGTCTCCGGCTAGCAGGTTCATATTAGGATTACACCACTTCTCAGTAGAGCTATGATTCTCAGTGGTATAGTGTGGTTAAATTGCAGGAAAATCAGCACTATTGTAGGAATACTTTTATATAAATTTATTTAGCTTTGTTATGACTTTATAATATAGTAGTGTGCCTCTTATTTAATGTTGTACTACAGTGAGACTCAGGCAAATGGGTGCCGCCGCGCCGCACGTTGGGTTCCCCGCAGATGACGCTCCTATCCCCGGTATGCGGCAAAGGAACTCCCCGGCAGTTGACTGACTTGTCCGTGCGTGACAATGAAAATAAATGAAATAAGTTTGAAAATAACGAAAATAGGCATCTATCTTATTACAGGAGATGCTGGAAGTGTCCTCCTCCTACATCCACACATTTTTGGCATCGTGATAGGAAATTCCGATTAATACGCATTAATTGTTCTTCGATTATTATTGAGTTTATCTCTATCTAATGTTTTCTTTTAGTGGTGACAACTACCGAATAACACTTTCACGTCTGTAAAACACGAGAACAATGCTCAACTGCAGGCTATGCAGGAATTGTTTACTTATCTGCGGGGCCACAGCTGGCCGCGATGCGGGTAGTGTTGAGTCATCACAAGAGAAACACGGCGCCGCGACAAGCGGCACCAATCTGTCTGAGACTCACTGTACTATGATGCAACAGTTCAGAGACAAGCGCTGCATGCTGAATTGGAGATACTGGAGCGATATGTGTCAGCTCTGTGAATTCCGGTGGGCTACTGTCTCTAGAGTTCTGCATTCTTGTATATATATAGAGGAGCCCAAAACTCTTGCGAGAAGCGTTATTCTTCTCTTGACAGGGGTTCTCCCACTCATTGTGAAAATTAACATTGAGCTCTTATTGGCTAATTACTGTCTTTTAAACATGTGTCATGACTTGAATTAGACATTGTAGCATCTGTAACGAGATTTATTAGGAATCCCCTTTTGATACGATACTTATGCTTGTCCTTCATGCATAAGTGCAGCATCCTGTTCAGCATACAGTTAATTTTAAATACTTGAATGCCTCATTATTACAGCTATGCATCAATGAAATGATATTATGAATATTTAATATTCATTAGCAGATCTTTAGGGCACTATAGGCTATTGGCCTATGGTAATACAGCTTCAGTAAAATATGCTATTTAATTCAAAATCATAAAATAAAGAAGCAAAATAGTTTTCTCTCAGAATAAGCATAATAAGCACTATCAAAGTTAAAATTGCTTATCAAGGAGTGTCTTACAAAATATATTACTGCAAGCCATTTGAATTTTTTTATTATTTCAAGCCTGATGCACTTCTACTTTACTTTACTAGTTAAGCTAGTGTGAGGATGAAGATGCTGATAAACTAGCAACTGCCAGTTAGGGAAGCTTAGTGGAAACAAGATGGCAGCACTCCGAAGCTTTGTAGCCACCTGAATTTCAAATTATGCTGGAAGATGGAATGCTGTTTTATGCTCACATTTGAATGAATTAGAATTGCACAAATCAATTAATGCGCTTAAAGCAATATGTTCTTAAAACATAATATAAAACAATGTCACTGATTTATAATAATTTATAATAAACGTAGTGTGTGTTATGTTTTAGAATGTATTGTTTTTATCCACTATTATAAATCAGTGGCATTGTTTTATATTATGTTTTAATAGTGTGTAGTGGAAAGGACAGGGCCCCTACATTATTTTAATTGAATATGTTCTTATGTAATTTAATTGTACAAATACAAATTTGAGTTGTTGCACCTAGTGGAGGCCTATCGAACTACATCAAACACACCTCTTTGCTCAGCCAGCTAAGGATCTTCTTACAAAATTTTACTGCGTTCTTTATTTCGGTGGTGGTATTACAAGACATCTTCCAGTTAAGCTATCTGGAAATCACATAGCCTACTGGGAGATATTGTCGGAAGGTGGTGATACAGGCCCTTAAGATACCATATTATATAGTATTTCCCACCTGTTGAGATGTCACAATCGTTGATTAACCTTTCCACTGCTATCATATTATTGATTGTTGAATTAATATGCAAATTTCTTTTGTAATCATAAATGGACAAACAATTGCTAATAATTTATCACTTTACTCTAAGACAAGAGCACAGCACATATTTCTTGAAGTTTAGACTGATTAATGCAATATATTATTGTTTCTCGGGCTTTCAACTGGGTGAGTTGGAGGTTTGTTTCCCCAGTAAATTATTGATCCTCATATGGACCGATTCCACATTCAACATTATTAAATACTATTTTTCCTTCCCGACCAATCAGAACTCTCCATTCAATGAATCCACTCTCTAATTTTCCTATTGGCCCACCACCCATTCTAATGTATCCAGTCTTTTTCTGTATAAGAACAGCTTTTTCCCATCCAGCTCACTTCTCCCAGAAGATGGCAGCAGAGATTGCTGCCGAAAGCTTGGAAACAAACCTCCAACTTACCCGGTTGGAAGCCCGAGAAACAATAATACATTCTCAACACCGGGAAAACCTCAAGTCACACATGATTAATGCAAGTTTGAGGATGCCTGCATGACAACACAACGTAACAGAGTTATACATTGTCTGCAATATTTAGCTACAGGCAGAAGGTCAAGTCAGTGACCAGGGAACTGATGGTGTCAGGATGTAGACAACAGATGACACTATACGCTGACTCACTGGAATCACTTTGACGGAGATTTTCTTCCATCTATAGGTATGAAAAGTGGTGCATCGTGTATGTGCATCAATAGCACAGGCAGCAGTATTGCACGCTGACGCATAGCTGTAAAGGGTTAAATGCATTTTCCAATCTTACTTTTTAGACTCTTTTAGTTCAGATATGTTGCTTGAACAGGAATTCTTGTGTCAGATTTTCATTTTTATTTAATATTACAGTTCCTGTTGTTAGTTCTGGACCCCCAAAGTATCCAAGTTCTGCCCCAAAAGCAAAAGACTGGGACCGAGTGGTGAATGAGATTGACAAAGAAGAAGAAGAGAAACCTGCTGGGGATGCAGCGCTCAATCAGCTGTTCCAGAAAATCTACTCTGAGGGAAATGACGAAGTAAAACGAGCGATGAATAAATCTTTCGTAAGTAATTTAACTAGTACCAGTGAATCTATGCAAAACTTTTGCACTTCCCCCTTTTTTGACATAAGCCAAGAAAATATGAATTTACATCCTTACACAGTTGTTTATAACCACTAAGTCCCAGCTGTTTATGGCGTGTCATATTATCTTCCTGACTTTTATTTCATTGATTTTATTGATTTAAACAAGAATTGAACATTCCTGATTACTTTTAGATTTTTGGGGGGATCAGATATATGCATATTTAGGTCAGTTTTGCAGTTTTGGTCAAATAGTGCATGTTTTTTTTGTGATTTTAAGTCACATTTTGGTTGGATTTGTAGATGTCATCTTATATTCACAAGAGCTATATGGTTGATATTTTTATATTTTTGTCTACATTCTGAAAATTATTAATTCCTATAGATGATGAAGTGTTTGGCCTGGATTCCAGTCTTGCCCTGGGACAGAGCCGTGGGGGGGGAGGCCCATGGACTGACCCAGGGACACTAGGCCAGATGATTCTGCATAGGGTGGCCATATCCTTTCGAGGGATGATAAAGAGGCCACAACACCCAGACCACATACCTGCAAAATCACCCACCTGGTCGGGAAACGAACCCGGGCCGCTCAGGTGACTGGCAGTCACGTTACCAACTCACCCTTGGCGGCAGACAATTCCAATAGAGAATTGTTGATATTTTGGTCTCATTGCCAATAGAATATGGCCTAGTTACTAATTACCAGCTAAAGCTGCACAGTCTTCCAAAATCAAATTTTCAAAAGACCTCTGTAATATGTTGTCTGCTAACATTTCTAACATTAATCTAAGAGATAAAGTAGTCCCTATAGAGGCTGTGAAGGCCTGAACAGTTTCAGGAGGTTGAGGCTCTCAAATTTTTAGGCATTCTGCACATGAAAGCGGTGAGGTTGTCATCCTTTAGCCCTAGGATTGTTCCTGGTATTCATTTCTGTTAAAAGCTGAGATGAGCCCAGGGCCATAGTGGCACCAATTGAAGAATCCTAATGATCTCATCGGGGATTGAACCAGCTGCAACCTTTTGGTTTGTAGAGCTGTGCCAGTGGCCCTCAACTAACTGCACCTCTTAATAAGTAAATACTATTAATTTAAAAATCTTAACGAAACTCCGTGAACCAGATTCCAGATGCATCAACATTGAGGAAAAATTATTTACCTTATCATCAAGGTGCATTGGAACAAATTAAAGTTAATTTAAGGAGCAATAAGATTGGGTGTCCATTGATGAAACATCGCATGCTTGTAAGAGATCCTTTCTGAATGTTTTATTGGCATGTTCTTTGTTGACCAACCTGGTAATATAATTTTGCTGGATTCACAAGTCCTTGACGCAGTATACCATTCAACAATAATTGCGATACTATTTGACAGTACCATGAAACTGTTAAAATAACATGAGTTGATGTTCAAGTAATGTTGACTTTTCTGTGTGATTAATTAAATACGTGTTTATTTGCCCATAATATTTTTTGGGGGTCATATTTAGCTTTTTATTGTTTTGCATATTTCTGGCTTTTTAGGTCATAAATATCTGGATCCTAATTATGACAATAAACACTTCTAATTTGTTGAAATTCACATATTCTTATACAGGTAGACATTCAAAAATCCAGTTCCTTCAGATTTCATGCATGGATTTCGGACCACATTTTCAAATTTACTGCATTCGCACACCACTGTTTTCTGGAGTTGCCATTTATGTTATTCCAGAATGACTGTTGGGTGTTGCTTGCACTTGCTAACTTTGTACTGGCATGTCTCTGTGAACCGTTTGTGAAACATAAGACATTGGCCCTTCAACAGTAAAAACTCTATAATCCTGCATTTTTCAAATTCCGGCACTTCCCTAGTCTCGAGGTTGCTGGATTTTTTAAGTAAAACTTCTTTAGTGGCGGTAGAGGGTAAATCGGGAAAATCAGTCACACTAAAACCGTCACGAAATCAGTCACACTCAAAACCGAGTGAAATTACTTACTTGTTTCGGTGCGGACTGCACAGAAAACAATCAACTCAATGATTAGGAGTAATCAAAGGAAATTTTTCAGACCTTACTTCCTCAATGGCAATAGACAATTCCTAAGCAATCTAAAGGTATATTATCTATTTTATGGAACCCGGAGGTTCATTACCGCGCAAATCCAAAATTAAAAAATACAAATTTCCAAAATTTAAAAAAACAAAATAAAAAATTATAACATCCAAAAATCTAAAATTTAATAAATAATAAAACCAAAAATTTAAAAATCCAAAAATAAAGAAATTAAAAAAAAAAAAAACAATTCAAAGATCGAAAATTTAAAAAATCCAAAATTCAAAGATCCAAAATTAAAAAGTCCAAAATCCAAAATTAAAAAAGTCCAAAAACCCAATATTAAAAAGTCCAATAATGCAAAATCCAATAATCAAAAATTGAAAAAAGTCCAATAATGCAAAATCCAATAATCAAAAATTGAAAAAATTGAAAAAATAAAATAAACTTTTACTTCTGTCGCGTGGCGTTCCACGCACTCTTTTTTTTTTTATTGTCAACCTGTACTGGATTGGTCACTGAAGCATATTCTTTATATTGCAGCAAGAATCTGGTGGCACTGTGCTCAGCACTAATTGGAATGAAGTGGGCCGTGACAAGGTAGAGGTGAAAGCACCAGATGGAATGGAATGGAAGAAATGGGACCAGTAGTGTGAAACGTGACTTTTTAAAATGATTATTACCTTTATTAAAACATATAAGAAAGTTAAGTTTAACAAAGACTGATGATATTCATTAAACTTTTTTTTTTTTTGGTTGATTTTTTTAAAATAAGTGCAGCGTTTGCATCTAATACATCGTGTGAAAGAACATCTTTATATAATTACATTTTTTTTTGTGCCTATATTACCATAGTCAGTTTAGATTTTCACTAAATTTATTTTAGTTACAAAATAAGTGCAGCGTTCGCATCTAGTACATCGTGTGAAAGACATTTTTATATAATTACATCATTTTTTGTTGTTGCATATATTACCGTAGTCAGTTTAGATTTGCACTAAATTAATTTTAGTTACAAAATTATCAGCCTCACATATTATCAGATGATCAATAAATTGATATTACCGGGTTAAGAATATTTTCTAATTTAAGTGTTTGTATGATATTTGCCTGCATATTTATTTAGATCATTGTTTAATTACATTTTGCAATTTTACAAAGTGAACTGCTTCGAATTTATCATTATGTTAAATCCAGTAGTGGAGAACAGTGCATTCTTCCAGCTAGTTCTACCTTTAGCTTTAAGGATATTTTAGTGCATATTAAGCTTGGATCAAGCTACTCGCCTTACAGTATGTTTCACGGATTGTAACAGATACTTGTTAGCAATAAGATGAACAGTAATCTTGATGTGAAAATTCAGTCAGCTGATAACTTTGTCTGGCAGGCAGCATGTTACTGTTTTTACTGCCAACCATACTGACATTCATATATTTAGTACCTGGGTGTGTTAAATAGTAAACTGTTAAGGGGGTTAAATGCAATGTTGATAAAAAGCATACAAGGTCTTGGAAGTGTAATAATCCTTCAAGTTCGAACTAAAAGATCTAAAAATGTGTTTAATAACTAGAAAGTACATAATGTTTGTTGCTGTACACAAAAATTATGCCAAATTTAGTGATTGAACAACAAATTGTTGCTTTACTGCCATATGGTCGTATGTGCATTTCTGCCAGAAAATTAAATATGCAACATAAGACTTTTGGTTCTAGAACCATTGGAAAGAATAATATACAACCATATGGAACACATCTACATTATGTGAAAGTGGTTTTCAACATACAACCTTTTGGTACAGTCAAGAATAAAATTAAATAAGTGTACCTTTTGGTATACTTATATTTGGAGTGAATGAGCACTCAGACTCAATTTCAGTGGACACTTGACATACAACCTTCTGGCAGTAAATCGACAAAATATAGGCAGAGAAAAAAAATACAATTAACGCTGTTATTGCATGGAAGGCATACTGTCCAGTCTTTACTGTACAATTTTTAAATTTTTAGGCCTAAGATTCTGAGTTTGTATTTGAAATTTCATTAATTCCACATTCATTGGTTCCACAACCAGGCCATTCAGCATTTTTTTGTTTTTTGAAATTTACATAATGACAGTACATCTACTCTTTTAGCAGGATTTACTCTTGGTGCTGACACGTTGTCGCAACATTCCTTTCCTATAAGTCAGGATTTCTTGTTACTTTTTGTCCTTTAGATTTCTATTCTCTATCAGTGTTGTCTTCTTCCGAATAAGTAATATGCTCGGAGTTTTCCATTTCGCTCAAGCAATGTGGCTTCTAATGGCTTAGTACTTCTTCTGTTCTCGTAGATATTGACTGACTTGTGTACGCAATGTTATCTAGAAGAACCTTATGCCTTCTATGGACAAAATACGGAATTAATTTTTATAGAGCTGTTGAGTTAAATGCATGCATTAGCCAGCTAACACTAGTCTTGCACCCAGGTATTCCTTACTAATATGCTCTTAAATTGCATGTGTGCATGCAAGCAAAAACCAAATCAACGTAAGAATAAAATACATTCAAATTGAAGCTTTCTTAAAATAAAATAAAAAATCACACCTGTATGCAACATAATCTTTATTATGCAAGATACATCCATAGATATGAAACGAACATCTGTAATGCAGGTTTAACTTTTTGCTGCTAAGCTAGAACAGCTAATAAAACTGCCAGTGAGTTAAGGAAAAGTGTAAGGTCTTACGAAAATATTGCACTCGCCTCAGTTTTAAACCAGTAAGGTTGAATTTTTTTACAATGCTTTTATTATATATTCTTGTAAATATGTAATTTTCACTTATGTCTCTCATGTTTAAAAAAAAGTTGAATTCTTAAATTCCACTTTCTGTAGTTAAAAGTTAAAATATGAATTAAATTTTGGAATATAGTAACAATAATTTGTTCATAGTGATATTATGTTCACTGAATTCTGACTTGTAGATTATTTAAAAAAAATAAAAAATTAAATTCTTAAGTTCATAAAAATAAATTTTTCCTTAAATTGAAAATTGTAGTTAGAGATTCCTTCTCACCTTGACACATCTTTCATTGTTCCTTTCCAATAACCCAGCACTAATTTCCCGATCGCTCAATTCACGGTACAATTTAAGAGAAACACACCAAATGCATATAAACCAATAATAACGAGATAACTGCAACATTAGTATCACTTAAGTTTCTGGGACAGATTAATCAAAGAAGCCATCAAAATAAAGCTGAGTCTAATAAAATCAACAGACACGAAGACCTTAGCATCAGGCCAGCTTGAAATCACTGTATCAAACAGTTAAAAGACAGTGTAGAGCAATTGGCTTGGGGAAAAATCCATTGAATGCAGAACAGATACCTGATTAGTCGATTTTTATTATTTTAGTTTCCGCAGCAAATCAGATTTAATTAAAGATAATTTCCATAGATAGACTTCTGACATGAACAAGTTAACTGAATATTCAGATTTACGTGGAAGCGTTCAGAAATTTCTGGAATTTACCAATATAATTTGAATTTCTCGTTATAATTTGAATTTCTCGTTATAATTTGAATTTCTCAGGCGATTTCATTGGTTTTGGTTTCCTGTGTTTTAAGCAAATCATTGCACCAGCTTCTCTAGTGTAGTTTGTGTTTGGCTGTTTGTTACAGTTGTTAAAGCTTACAGTCAGTGAAATACTTCCAAAATATTTAGTTTTAATAATTTGTTAAAATTAGTTGGTGCCTGCAAGAAATACAAACTAGTATTTGATCTATTTTAAAATAGGGGATTGTTTAGTTAAAAGTGTTTGTTCTTGTTTGTTTAAAAAAGGGTTGTTTGCTGTAATAATTTGTATTTAAACAACAAATAGAGGATTGATAGTTCTTCTTAATTTCCAAAAGGCTCTACCATAATATGTGACAATAATGGCGATTAAAATTCTTGGTTTGGCTACTGCCTTCAGACTTGAAATTTCTTGCCCCAACTTCAGCATCCTGAGGATGGAGATAGCATGGGTGTCTTAACGCCGGAGACATTTGATCATCAAACCTGGTTGTCAATCCGAGAAGCATTTATTCAGAGGGGGGGGGGGGGGGAAGTGTTACAAGTTCAAGCTACCGTAGATTAGCAAACATGCATCCATGCACCATCTATTGCATAAAACCTAAATTAAGTGTGCTTAATAGTTGAGTAATAAGGATTGGATTTTGGGTAAGTTTTTTAACTCAGCGCATTTTTGTGCGCATGCATCGAGAGCGTTCCTAAACACAGCGCTGGAATCCATCAGCTCGTTCTCCTTTCCAGCGCATGATTCATCGCATTTCAAACACTTCCATCGGTCTTTGGGACTGATGGAAATGCGATTGACCATTGTCGTCTGCTTTTCTGTATAGGGAAGTCGTAACTCGTAACACTTAACCTATACAGTATGTCGACACAATGAAGGAAACTGCAATGAATCTTCAGATTCAGATAGTGATTCTAGCGATAGTGATAGTAACATTGATATTTTATTATATGACTGGTTAATAAAAAATCCCTTTTATACAATTGACAATTTCTTTCTAAGTATTTGACATAACTATGGAAATTTTACTGAATCAAAGTCATTTAATTTAATTTAATCCAATAAGTTTATTTATAATGTTTTTGACGTATTTTATGCTTAATGGCAATAAAATATGATATTCACATATGGTAGGCCTATGTGTAAAGCATGCCAAGATTTGGAATTTTCCGTATAATGTTTACATACGGTAATCCATCGGATCGTTCTTATTTACATCGCTCAACGTACTCGTCGCATATCCATCGGCTTTAAAAAAGTGCATTTTCTCTGATGACTTCAAGAACACTCGCTTTGTACCCACCGCTAGCATTTTATGCATGGATGTGAGGTCACATCTTGGCAGTGTAAAGATTAATTTACAAATTTCATTTTTTACTAGCATTACCTATTTCCGTTGGAAGATATCTTAAGGCAGAATTTTCTGTATGATTACAGTGGAATATCTTGACATCTATATAAAAGTCATCACATTCAGGTATACAGTAATCTAATAAAATATTCTCAGCTATATGAAACACCTTTATCTGGAATTAAGATAATATTATCTGGCAGCAGAAATCACAAGATATCGATCAGCATCGCTTCATAAGTTCAAAATGTTTTGCTTATGATTTATTAAACAGATTTGTAATACCAGTAATGACTTAATATTGACCCTCCAAGTGGAACGACTAATATAAATGCAAAATCTTATTTGAATAATCCAAGCATAGCAAAGGAATACCTAGTTTTCTTAGCAACGAATTTGGTGAATGTTTTTATTAAGGGCCAATATGGTACTTTCTAAGATCACATCTTGGACAGAAAAAGTGGCCATCTTGTGTGCCTATATGCATGATAACTTGAATATGCTTTATCAGATATTCATAAAGCTTGGTATACACACTTTAATGTCCATAGAACAAATGCTGTTGGTTTTGGACCAAATCGGTTGACCGGTACCAGAGTAACAACCAATTAACAAATGCTTTTTATATAGCAAATCATCACTTTACTACAAAGCTGCATGTCTAGTTCATTCATTGAGCCAGAAACTAGAAATGTGGCATATGTATAGCTTATAGCCTGTAACTGACAGAAATATTCCGAAAAGTTTAGATTTTTCTTTTCTATTCCTGAAAAACATTGAAAATGGCAGATGCAACTTTAAGGTCTGTGCAGACTTTTGGAATTTATAATAGGTAATCGGTAAGTCGTATAAAAAAACCAATTGCATCAGCAGTAACAGATTTTCAGAGATCTACAAGTTTGGTCCTACGACTTTTTGTCATATCTCCATGGGTTATACCTTAGATTGAGTTAGATTTTTTACTGTAAGTAAATGTTGTATAATTTCATTATATGTAATTTTTGACACACTTGTAGGACAGATAGATTCATCAAATTTGGCAGGATTATTGGCACATACAACAGTCGTAAGAGTGAAAAATTTGGTGTTTCTAGCAGCCCCATAAGTGTGGAAAACTATGTGTATCTATATTGTCAACTCGTTAATATTTATGTTTACCCACTTCCAGATGAAAATGAGCTAGAAACTTGAAATTTGGCAAACTTAAAGCTTTCAGCCTATAACCAATGTGATATTCCAAAAAGTATGAATTTTAAATGTTTTATCTTCTTTTTGTCACCCTAGTACTTCTTCATCCTTTCTAACCGCAATTTTCTTTCTTCTTCTGGAACTACTCTTCCTATTCTCTGTTTGTTGATTTTCATCTGTAGTGTAGTGTGATTGTCTTTCTATATCTTGAGTGTGTCTGTCTTGTATATTAAATCCTCTATTGTAATGCGTAGCTCTGCCGTATCTTCCTTAAGTTCTGTAATCCGTCTTATATTTTTATTTTCTATTATTTTTCTTCTAATTCTATTTTCTGGTGTCCATAATATATGTCCCAAAAATGATAGTTTTTTTCATTGTACTTGTCATTGGTTCTATTTCTTTATATACTGTTTCATTAGAAGCTAGTCTCCAGACTCCATTTACTTGGTAATTTTTATTTAAATGGGTTCGTAACCATTCTAAGGTTTCTACCTTGAGTAGGCCTACTCTCTATCTATTGCAATTGTGTTAGTTGTTTTGAATAGTGTTTCACATGCATACATTTTATCAGTTTACTTCATTTTATTACCGTTCATAAAAGTGATTTTTCATTTTGTTTCGAACGCTTCTATGCCGAGATACTCCATTTCTGAAAAACAAAATTTTGTATATTTGTAAAATTCTTGTTTTTGGTAAAAATAGTAGGCCTATATATTTTCAATATCTATTTACAAGGTAAACAACTAAATGCAAAAAAGAAAAGAAGATGTACTCTAATTTTTGAGGGCTGAAACAAATTTTCTTCTCCAATACGTGCTACAACCTAGTGGCGATTTTGAACACTAATTTAGCCACTGGAGGCTAGTGGCATCTACAGGAATTTGCATGAAACACTAAGGATCAGCTGCTATGCCTGACTAAAATGAAGCTGAGGTGTTGATTCTTCCTCTGGTGGCAAGCGTGAGAAACAGGCAGTTGCTTTGTGTTGGCCGATTGTGTTAAATGTGGTTATGTGTCAGGTATATCTGTCTACATTTTTCATTAATAATTGAGATTGCGGCTTTAGTGTCTAATTCGTTTTCGTAGTTCATCAACAAATTTTTGATTTGCTATATGGGTTTTAAACCTGTCTAGTGTTCAACAATGCGTCCCAGCGAAGTACTTTTACTGCCCCCTTTTGTTTGGTGAGAGGATCGGTTCATGCCAGCTTGTGGGAGGGGTGACAGAAGCAGACCATGACATACAGCGGTTCTTTCATATATTGCAATGTATTTGCAGATTTTATGACTTCTCAAGAACCAAAGTTAGAATTAGCGTGTGACGTGGACCTTCACCAAGTAGTGTTCTTTGTGTTATGAATGCTTTACCTAACTTAACAGGTACCTAGAATGTATTGTTTTGAAGTGTTGAAGCATCGGTCTAATGTGTTTGGATGGATTGTTGTGCAAGAAAGAAGAAAACTTAGTATGGTGCGTCAAATAACCGGTCTCCTTTGAATTAAGACCTTCATATCCACCAATTCAAGGTAGGCTTATGTCTTCTTTAAATTTTTAGCAACATTTTTTTAATGATTAGGCCTATTATTTCAACATTGCAGGGTAGTCTTTGAATATAATACTGTCTCTCATGCTGCTTCCCACTACAGTTTTCCATTACGTAAGTGTACCACCAGTCAAAACAGGAATGATTTTAATGTATTTAATTGTTCACAAACACTGCTTTCACAACCCAAAGCTTGTGTTCTTCTTCTCTACCTCGCTAATTAAATTGCTTCCGATTCCGGCTCTTGGAACATTCACACATGGCTGAAAAAATAAATGATAAATGTAATAAACTTACAAATCCTGTAATACGCGAACATGACAATTATTAAATTGTTAATTTCACACCATCAGTGATCACCAATACATTTAAAAAAACTCATCAACAAGAAAATTAGGTTAATACAATTAAATAAATGGATTATAACCAGCATACATTTTGTATATTAAGTCATTTCTGCAGACATTTTTAGAGTGGCAAATTTTGGTTTATCATTAAGTTGAGGAAGTTCAATCTTGTTAGATGGAAACGTTTGATGACAGCCTAGCCTACAACATTGTATTTCTATATAGGTCTAGTAAAGGTTTCAGTGTTTTGAGACCGTAAAAGCTTCTCTCAATTTATGCAGGTACTCTTATCTTTCTTCTTTCTATTTAAGATTTTCTTTTTAACCCCCAACCTGAAATTTATAAGATCCTTCTTATCATCATCCATCCAACTATTACGAGAAGTCTACAGGATAGACCTAAAGACTGCACACTGAGCTTTTGAAATTGTTTTTTAAGAAATCTATGCAAATACATGAGCTTGTGCGAACATGAGAGTCTCAGAGGTAGATACAATGGAAATAGGCATAAAAATTGGAGGAAGAAGAATCAATAATCTTAGATATATGCTGATGGTACCACTGTAATCGCTAGAAGTGAAAAAGAAATGGAAGATATAGTAATGAGAAAAGCAGCAGAAAGTATTAAGGCAGGGCTAAAGTTAAACCTAAAGAAAACAACATTCATGACTACCAACAATAGAGAGAAAATCACAATAAACGGAGAAGAAATTAAGATGGCAGACCAAGTTAATTATTTAGGAGTCATAACAAAAGGATATTGCACGAATGAAATAAAAATAAGAATAGTATTATTAAAAGTAGCTACAAATAAACTTCACAAATTTATTAAAGATGCAGATATATCAGTGAAAACAAAAATTTAGCTAATTCAGACGATGGTTTTCCCGATAATCCTGTATGGTTGTGGGAGTTGACCTCAGAGTTGCAGAAAGAAGAAAAGTGGACAAAAAAACAAATGCAGAAATTTTAGAAAGAATAAAACCTAGTAGTTCTCTGGAAGCAAAAGCCACTAAAATGAAGTTGGAGTATTTTGGGCACATTATGAGAAAATATGGCTCACTGGAACAAACTGGCAGCGTTACGGCTATGTTAAAAACACTAGGGTGAAAATCTTTAGAATCTAGAAGGAAAATAAATAGATTAAAATGTAGCCTATGTATTATGTGTACAAGAAACAACCGGCATGGGAAGAGCTTCACAGCAAAATTAAAGAACCAGATTATAAAAGAAGGAAGGATCACAAACACAAAATCAGGGGTAGATCTCAGAGAACAAATATTGCCAAATTTTCTTTTTCAAATAACTTAGAGGGATTCAGGATTAGAATGACTTACATGCAGAAGCCTTCGAAACATTTCCTGCTAATGCCAAAATTTTTAAAAATATATTGAATAGTGTATATGATAAAGTGTAATATTTTTTTCCCTATAATATTCTCATTATGTAATTTTTATGTGCTATAGTTTAGAATGGAAAGATTTTTTTTAAAAATTATCAGGTATGTAGCCTAAGTTAGATAGCTGTTTGATATTTAATGTGTAACTGTGTGTAGGTTATAGTGTGTCATTTTTGTATACAGTATATGTATGGCAGGTATTTATTGCAACACTGCCACCGGGTTGTTGACCCACTTGCAGTGCAACAAAATAAATAAATAGAAATAAATATGGATTGGTGATTAAAGTTTACAGAGTCTTGCATAGCTAAATCTTCTGAAAATGACAGCTTCAACTAGGGCCAACCAAAACATCGACGATATTTTAAGTTATTTTTTTAGTGTAACATACCGTACATTACTGAAAATGTCACTAACTCATTCTGGTTGATTTTTGTTATAACAACATTGTCTAAATTTAAGAATAAAAACCAAAAATATGAAATTACTGTAGTAATAAAAGTGGTGATAATGGCAATATTTTATCCTGACCAATATCAGGATAATATCAACTCAAACATTACAACACTAAAAATCTGATGTGAAAGTCACATAACTTCCTCTGCCCAAATGAAAGTTAGCAGTTTTCACATAAACTTGTACAGAATCGCAAGACACAATTTTACGCTAATTATGCTATAAATACCTTATAGCCCCTCCTTTGAATGTTGCGACTAAAAACCACTGCCTTCTAGACTGTATTGTCTTTAAGTTCTTCTAGTGTATGGGAAATTGTCCTATACACTTAATTTTTCAAGTTTCTCCATAAGTAATAGTCACATACTGTTAGCAGAACTTAAAGACAATATCACAAAAGAAATTAACTGTCTCAGAAGCTGAACTTACGTGCGTGAAAAAAAAAATCCTAAAAAGGTGCCATTATTGTGTGGATGCAAGAGGAGAACATTTCCAACATCTCTTGTGATTAGATACCTAGTTATTTTAACTGTAATTCCAACTGTAAATGTGAGAACCTGAATCATTACACCGATTGCGGCTTTATTAGCGTAGATATTTCACCCGATCGCCCGGGAGTTGGAGCTGTGCCCGCCGCGATGCAGAAACCCGCGTAATTGGCCAACTCTTGCGTGGGACTCACTGTAGAAGAAAGTGTATCGTTTAGGACTGGTTGGTAGGACCAATCATTCGTCGAGACAACTCCTCTCCAGAAAGCTATCTGTAACAAAATAAGTGTGATATTAGGGGTTTTGTGAAAAGAAAGTTGGTTTTAAAAGTGGGTCCCCTCACATTGCGATATTACCAAATTGTGTGATATGGCTCCTTCAAATATTAAAATCAAAACCCCAGATTTCACTAGCATGAATGTAAGTGCACACTGTAGTTAGAATTTGAAGTTATACCAGATTCATCACTCTGTATATATGTTGAGCAAATAGAGCAATCGGAATTAGCTAGACAAAATATTGCGTGTTTATGAGAAAAAAGTATGCTTAATAATTAGGGTTAGGATTTTTAGGTGCGCACCTTTTCTCGTAGGGTAAATTAAAGCTCTTCGGAAAGATACCACAGTGCGAGATTTTATCTATAGTCGAGAATGGAGACATTTTTGTAGCACCTTTTTTCCCTTTTTTGGTACCTTTTACCCCTTTTTTCTCAACAGTGCCCATAATCCCCTTTCTTCCCCTTTTTCATATACTGTAGCTTATCTTCTGTAGCTTACTGTAGCTTACTGTAGCTTACTGTAGCTTCTTCTAGAGTGCATTTTATCATTATAAAGCGTTATGAATGACTTGTGAGTTTCATTCCATTTTACTTCCAGTAAAAGTGGGACTGAAGGCACACCTGCAATAACAGAAAATGATACGTGTGTGCGTGCAAACCCTCTTTCTCTCACTTTGCCGAAACAAATAGCTCCCTACAAAGGAAATGCATATTTCATTCCATCAACAATAATATTGTGTCTGTGCGCAAATCCTCTTTCACTTTGCCGAAACAAATAGCTTGCTACAATGGAAATGCGTATTTCATTCCACCAAATTATAGTTTATTATAAAAAAAATATTGTGTATACGCAAATCCTCTTTCTCTCACTTCCATCTTCTTGACTTCACCAGTCAGTAGTCTGTTGATCGTGAGTGCAAATCTGTGATTAAATGAGTGTATTTTTGCCATGCCTAAGGTGTCCAGAGCCCGGTTATTTTCTCTGTCTCAGGAATTCAAACAAGATTCCGTAGAAACAGATGGAACTGTAATACGGTGTAGCATTTGCGATTCAGGAATTTTGTCAGATGAAAAACACCAGCGAGACCGCATCAAACAACACATTTCCACTTCTAAGCATCAAAAGAACAAGACACTTCAAGCAAATAAATCGCGACAACCTTTATTACGGAATGCGATTGAACAGTGTTCATCGAAAACTCAAAATTTGAAGAAATTCAACATTGATTTATGTGCTGCTCTTACACAAGCGGGAATTCCACTCAATAAGGTAAACCATCCGACTTTCAAAGGATTCCTTGAAAAATACACAAAGATGTCAGTGCCTGATGAGAGTACTATAAGAAGAAACTACATGGAGCCTGTTTACCAAGAAACTATAAAAACCATCAAGGAGAAAGTGACTGATTGTGATGTGGGAATCATATTGGATGAAACTACAGACTCAATGGAACGATATGTTTTGAACATTTTAGTTTTTCCCCTATCAGGGGAGAACGTTAAGCCCATGTTGTTTAAAATGTACGAACTGGAGAAAGCCAACGCCAGTACAGTAATGCAATCAATCATGGACTTCTGTCAAAACCTGTGGCCAAGTGGTATCGCATTTGAAAAACTTCTTCTGGTGGTTACAGACCAGGCTCCATACATGGTTTCAGCAATTAACCAATTGAAACCTTTGTTCCCTAAGTTAAAGCATGTGACATGCCTAGTCCATGCCCTTCACAGGGTTTGTGAATCCATAAGGAATGAATACAACATTGCAAATGAATACATCTCTGCCCTGAAGAAGATTTTACAGAAAGCTCCGAGTCGTGTTGTTGCCTACAAGGAAATCACTGGCCTCCCCCTTCCAAAATTCCCGGTCATTACTCGCTGGGGATCATGGATTCAGTGTGCTGTTATGTTGTGTGAGAATTTTGACAAGATTAAGGATTTTGTGCTTTCATTGGATCCAGCAGACGCAGGTGCGATTTCCAAGGCCCAACAACTTCTGCTACCGGAAAAAATACAGAATTTGGAGACAGAACTATTTTGTGTCCATGGTTACAAGTACTTGACTCCAGCTATCAAACAATTGGAAAAACAAGGTCTTGAAAAGGAAAAACAATGGGATATTTTCACTTCAGTGAGGGACCAGTTAGAGGGCTTTGCTAAAGACAAACTTGAGTCTAGTCTTCAGAAAAATCCGGATGTTGAGGAATTTGCCACATGTGTAGAGATGCCATTCCGAGTGAATACAAAGTTTGCCCCACTGGTTTCTGTGGATGTCGAAAGAAGCTTTAGCATGTACAAAGACATTCTATGTCCTAATAGAAACAGGCTTATTTTTAAAAATGTAGAGATGCTCAATGTCTTGAAGTACAACAGCTTCCTGTATTTTACTGTTTCTGGTGAGTGATGATTTGATGTGTTTTTTCGCAACTCAATAACTGTTAATAGAAGATAGATTTTTTTTAATTACTTGAGTAAAATAGCACCTTTTTGTCCCCTTTTTTACCTTATTTTAGCACCTTTTCCCTTCCTTTTTTCATATAAAATTTGCACCTAAAAATCCTAACCCTGTTAATAATTCACTTAGAGCACATAGCTTTCTTCATTGACATTCACTACTGTGGAATGGCAATGTTAATTACCTTGTTGGAGCGGCCATCTTCAGCAACTGACACCCATGATGCCATCGCTGTGGCTAGGTTAGACTGTGTCATAGAAGAATCTAAATAAGATAAAACAAAACAAGAAATCAGTAAACTAAAGCTGGCTCAGAATGAATTATAACAAAACTATGTAAGTTACCGTAGCAAAGATAAAAGTACCCGAAGTGTGTACGTAGCAGATGGCCATAAATCTCATTAAAATTGGATAAAATCCAGCTATCTAAACATACCTGTACTTATAACGTTGCCTAAAACACGATGATGCAAAGAACAAACTCCCACAATTAAAATATACTATACTTTAAAATCACATTTTACGTACCGTAGTGTGAAACAAGCACATCTAAATTGGCACGGGGCTTAGAGATCAAGTCCTCTCCCGAAACGGAACGTTCAACGGTTCCAGTGAAAAAATAAGACGATCGTGTAAGTGGGTGTGTTCAATAAGAGAAATGATAAAACGTAAATATTAAGCAAAGCTGTACCACTGCCTTCTTGTACTCTTGCGATACTACAACCAAACGCACAATTAAACAAGGAATAAAAACGAATAGAAATAAAATCAGGTAAACTGATATAACAAAGTGCCAGTATGTTTTTGTTGAATCAATTATAATTGCAATTATGATATGCAGAAAATAAGTTTTTCTAATCAGATTAAAATCGACCAGCTTCAGCAGAACTACAGATTTGTTGAACCTTGACATTCGCGCACTCACAAAAAAATAAAATAAAAAAAATCCATGTCAATTCGGACAGCTCCGGGATTTGATCCGGGGACCTCCAGAATACGAGTCCAAGGCGTTACCATTTAGCCAACTCAGTCAGTATGACGGTGTCGTTTGATAAGCATAAGTGAAGGAATAGTGTTGACTGTCAAATTATACCGCTAGACAAAAATTTAAAAAAACATGTGACCTTTAATTAGTCGTTACTCTGGTACCGTTAAACTGATTAGGTCCAAAATTAATAGACTTCTTGCCATGGACATTATAAATGCGTATACCAAGTTTCATGAAAATCCGATAAAGCATATTTGAGTTATGGGGCCTTTTGTTATATAATACCATAAAAATGCACTAAATTGGGCATTATTCCGGTACCGGCTAACCGATTTGGTCCAATGTCAACAGACGTCTTCCCATGGACATTGTAAATGTGTATACCAAATTTCATGAAAATCCGATAACGCGTATTTGAGTTATGGCGCTTTTAAATGAAAACACTAAATTGGATTTGACGCCGGTACCGGTGAACCGATTCGGTTCAATAACAATAGGGTTCTTCCCATGGACATTATAAATGCGTATACCAAGTTTCATGAAAATCCGATAAAGCGTATTTGAGTTATGGCGCGTACAGACACACGGACAGACATTTTTCGTCTCCCACACACAGTCTCATAAAGTACCATACTGGCACTTGAATAACACAATAGAACAAAACACAAGCAATAAGAATAAACACTGTAACCATGGACAAAGAACATATTGGAACAAAAACACTGAAAATTAGAACTGATCGCGACAATACTTGATTGCTTGTTTGCTTGCTTGCTTACTTACTTACTTACTTACTTACTTACTTACTTACTTACTTACATACTTACTCAATGGCTACAGGCAATTCCTAAGCAAGCTAAAGGAATATTACCTATTTTATGGTACCCAAAGGTTCATTGCCGCACTTACCTGAGCCCGCCATTCAACCCTGTTCTGTGCTAACTCCAACCATCCCTTGCAAATCTTACTTCTCTTATATCTATCCTAATATTGTCCTCCTACCTACGTCTTTCAAGATGCATGCACTAAAACTAAAAGGAGATCTCTCTTCATTTTCTTTAGCCGATAAACACACTGTCTTCATGGAAAATCTGACAGCTCATTATACATACAACCCGAGCAAATATATATTCAAATTCTCGAACATAAGTAAGAAACATATAAGTCATAGCTTGGGTTACTACATCACGATACATATTTCAATGTGGATAATGCCGTTTTAGTTGATAATGTGGCTTACACTAATAGCTGCACGTTATCAGGACTAGTCCGTAATGTATTACCTTTCTTGCTTTATTTATTTTCATGCATTACGAAATCGCTTATTACTGAAAGCTTATTAGCAACTGCACGTTATCAATGCACTTTGAAATCCCCCATTGAGCAAAGCTAGTGTTAAGGGACTGAAATTATCATAGGGTCGTTCGTTTCGTTATCGTAGTTTAACCTCTCCCTTTGAGGATTTAAGCGACCCAAGCCGCCCGGGCCTTACAGGGCCGCGACCTGTCGGGAGAGGGATTATCTTTGGATCACATACATACTTTTTTGACCAGACAAGGACATGGAGGGCCTCCCCGGATGAGTGATCAGCTCAATGCCGGGGCCACCTCCGAGACAACACGAACACATAGGACGAAACACACCATTCACACACACACACTCACTCCAAACAAGGCGAGTATGGGATGAAGATGATAATGACGGCCAGATGATATCTGGGGACCACAAGGGCCTAAAGTTACCCGACATTTGTCTCAAAGGTGAGGAAAAACCCCAGAAAAAACCCCACCTAGGTAACTTGTCCCGACCAGGAATCGAACCCGGGCCCACTGCGTGAGAGGATTGAACGCATCCCCTGAGCCACAGCGGTGGACATCATAGGGTCAACTCTTGTAAAACGGCCAGACTTTTCGTTTTAAATCTCGTGCCTTCCTATATAATGATGGGGGTGGCAAGGTGCAGTGAGAACATCACCCAATTTGTCGCATGTGCGTTGGCGGTCTCTGCCTTCTTTTGAATCTTTATTATGAAATATGGGACTGCCACAATCCGTGATTAAATGTAGGCTAATTCTGACGAAGCCATTTTCTTTTTCACTGTCTTTCAACCCTCATCTAACCCTCACTTTATCCTTATAAAAGCAGAAACTGTAATGTCGCTTTTTTATTACAGTAAACTGTTTTATCGTGTACTAATTAACGTGTCGGACTTCGTGATTTTCCAACTTGGTATAAATATAGGTTATCGATTAAAGTTTCCTGTGCCTTGTATTCAGCCAAAACTCGCGAAATTGACAGCTTCAAGAGAGGGCACCGAGCGATGTAGCCGAGATGGTAGCGTCTTGGACTCGCAGGGTTTTCAAACTCCGTGTCCGGCCAATTTGACTGAGGGTTTTCATGGATTCGCCAGTCGTCAAGACTAATGCCGAATTGAATATTGGCTTACCATGACTTAACGCCGCTATTTTCTCCTGTATGACATTGATTGAAATAGAATATCAGTTGAAATTAATAGAAAGCCATAATACGTTGACATAGAAAACAGACACAATCGATAGTTACATGGCCTACTGGTATACACACAGAACTTGACTCGTGATACAATCTCGATGTTCGAACGAGTAGCCTATAGCTAAAGCTGAATAAAATTACTTACATTAAATTACATTACGAATATTCACTAACATTCAATATGAGACCCGCGTATCACAGGCATAGCCTATGCCCAGGTGATAGTCAAGGTCTTGCCACATACGGACTAGCATGTTGACATCTATGGATCCAATGACCAATGGCAGATTTTGTAGCATGGGCGGCACATCGAAAGGACCCTTTACTTGCCCCTGCAGGAAAAAAAATTACAGGGGTAAGGTCAGGTGACCTGGGTGGCCAACTGCTAAATTAGTAGTCATTACCATTAGCACGGCGGTTGGCCTGACTTCATTGTGATAAAGGGGCTGTGCCCTATCTTGTTGTAACAGGCAGTTTTCAGCAACAAATTCTTTCTCCTTGTTGCTGGACATTTTTGTGTTTTTGCATCATAGCACAAGAATAAGCAACAATTACAATAACTACTGATGCAAGCTTTAACAGTTTTTCTATCCATTGTTGCCTCACACGTTTTACTATCATAAATAGATTCTTCGCAAGTAATATGAGCTATTCCTTTATACTTACCCTGTATTGACGACCAAATTTTTCTACTTACAATTTAAGTATATAATGTGAAGGCCTAATACACTATACAGCTATTTGATCTACTCCAAGAAATATATACAGTCGGTATTGGAACATTTCGTATGTTTACATTGTTTGCCTGTTCTACACCCTTCACATGAACTGATTATTAAATCGTAACCATGGAAGTTTCCCCCGTTTGCTTAATAGTCTTACTTACCATTTTAAGGAAAGCAACATAGGACTATTGCGAATGCTACTGTGGTAAAATAACGCATGTTGCAAATTAATTAGAAATATAGCAAAGAATAATCTAAATATTCCCTAGGAGTATACCCCAAGCATAGGCGTAACCAGGCCGACCATATGGGGGCGTTATAAAATCTGGGGGGTATGGAATACCCCCCAGGGAGAGGGGGGTCCGGGGGTCCTCCCCCGGAAAATTTCAAAAATTAAGACGCAAAATAACGAGTTTTAAGCTTCCCACGCTTTATACTTGTATTAAGTAATTTATGGACAGACTTTAAAAAATCATACAATTTTCCTTTTTTTAATCAATGGGGGGGGGGGGTTCAAACCCCCAAAACCCCCCCTCCGTACGCCTATGACCCCAAGTAAGTTTGATCCTGTTCAAAACAAAGGGGAGGAGAACTCACAGAGTGTTCGCGGAAAATTCGCATCATGTGACAAAACGTGATTGGTTAATGTCATTAGCATGCGCCATTACCAAGGTGTGGCTTGCTAGTGGAGAAGTAGTGTTCGTAAGTTCATGCAACAATAATGTCAACATTTACACGTGAAATAACAAACTCTCACTGGCATCGTCATCTAATAGTATATCAATTAGCAAATAAAACAAAGGATTCATTGTTCACGACGACCCTGCGGGTGAGTTGTACTGAGAATAATCAAAATACCATTATCACGTGCGGACTATGACAGCCACGCCTCTTTGTTTTGAACAAGATCATTCTTACTTGGGATATAATATAGCTGCAATCAACATTCAAGAAATGAGGAATAGGTCCAAATTATTTTCCTGAATGGCAAGCTATATTTCGTGCTATACATAGCCATCTTATCAGTTACCGGTAAGCCGCTGTTTTGCTTATCTGTTACTAATTAAATATCTTTCTTATTTTCTTTGAAGGTTTTTGAAGTCTTTTTTTAAGCAGTTGAATTCATTTTGAGAAGAAAACTTGTGTAATCGTGTGTCGTCTTTCATTCTCTGTCATTCTCTGTCGTTTCTTGAGGTGTAGGAGAAGATGGAAATCACTGGGACCGAGGTCCGGGCTTAGGGCGAATGTTTAAACACCTACCAACAGAACTTCTGTAGGAGACTTGCCAAGAGGTGTTCAAACATCCACCCTACTGCCCGAACTTCGCTCCCAGTGATTTCCACCATTTCCTACACCTAAAGATATGACAGAGAGGCGGAGATGTTTGTCACACAGTGGTTCAAATCCCTGGCGGCAGACTTATACAGGTGTTCAAAAGTTGGTCCCACAGTATGACAAATGTTTCATTTCCGGTGCCAATTTGTTGAAAAATAGCTGAACACTTGCTGTATCTGTTGGAATATATGAAGGGTTCAGAGTCATAGTGGGCCATGTGCCATTTTTAAAAGAGGAGAAACCAAGGAGTAAAGTTCAATTAATACCATAGTTTAATTACTTACAAATAAAGTGTTGCAATACCTGCACAATATTACATTTAAATGAGAGATCCATGGACATGGACCACATTACTAAATACTTGATGCCTAGTTCAAAACACGACCGCAAAGTGTCACTACCTCATTTTTGCGTTGCTGGAAATGGCAATCTATGGCTCTGAACCCTTCATATAATATGCCCATGAAATTGTGTAACTTTGTTTCTGTAAACGGCCCCAAGGAAACTTACTTTATGGACGCGCCTCGTAGACGGACAAGGTCGCGGATGGTTCTCATGATGTGGTATCATCTGCACGATCCCAATCAATGTAAACTTTTTGGCTGAAAACTTTTTTCTATGATGTAAGAGTTATTGTTTAATTCCTGTTTTTCTTTGTTTCAGGTACGTTGCCCTACCGCTTTTTAGATTTTTGTCTTCAGAATGACTGTGAGTACTAAATTATTAAGTGCCAGTATGATACTTTATGAGATTGTATGTGGGGGACGGAAAAATGTCTGTCCGTCTGTCTGTCTGTCTGTCTCTCCGTGTGTCTGTACGCGCCATAACTCAAATACGCTTTATCGGATTTTCATGAAACTTGGTATACGCATTTATAATGTCCATGGGAAGAACCCTATTGATATTGAACCAAATCGACACACCGGTACCGGCGTCAAACCCAATTTACTGCTTTTATTTAAAAGCGCCATAACTCAAATACGCTCTATCGGATTTTCATGAAACTTAGTATACACATTTATAATGTCCATGGAAAGACGTCTGTTGATAATGGACCAAATCGGTTGGCCCGTACCGGAATAATGCCCAATTTAGTGCAATTTTATGGTCTTATATAAGAAAAAGCCCCATAACTCAAATATGCTTCATCGGATTTTCATGAAACTTGGTATAAGCATTTATAACGTCCATTGCAAGAAGCCTACTAATTTTGGACCTAATCGGTTGACCGGTACCAGAGTAACATCTAATTAAAGGTCACATGTTTTTTAATTTTTGTCTACCCGTATAATTTGACAGTTAACACTATTCCTTCACATACGCTTATCAAACAATACCGTCAAACTGACTGGCTTAGCCAAATGGTAACGTCTTGGATTCGTGTTCTGGAGGTCCCCCGATCAAATCCCGGAGCCGTTCGATTTGACATGGATTTATTTTTTATTTTTGTGTGAGTGCGCGATTGTCAAGGTATCACAAATCTGTAGTTCTGCTGACGCTGGTCGATTTTACTCTGATTAGAAAAACTTATTTTCTGCATATCATAATTGCAATTATAATTGATTCAACAAAAACATACTGGCTCTTTGTTATATCAGTTTACCTGATTTTATTTTATTTATGATCATACATCTTGTACCCGCTAAGCATCTTGGCGATAGAACCCGATTTGGCAATGAGCATGAAATATGATAATCAAGGCCCGGATTTTGATGACCCAAAATACTTTTAAAAAATGAGCTATAAACTGACTGGGAAATACAAAAAATGACCAGAAAACTAATTTAAAAAACCATAAAATTTGTGTGAAAATGCTAGCTTATTCGTCGTATTTGTGTCTATTCTAAATAATTTATTATTTTATTAATTATTAATGTTGTTAACCCAATTGTAGGCTTGTAGTTACTTAATTCTTACATACGGTTAAATGAAAACAGCAAACACCGTCTTTCTGTGTATGTAAGTTATATATATATATATATATATATATATATATATATATATATATATATATATATATAACAAGTTCTATTTAATTATGTTTATTTAGAGTTCTCAATATTAAATGTAGCCTAAGTAAATGCACAAAAACTTTAAAACTCTACATAATAAATAAACAAGGTAAAATGAGGAAATAATGACTAAAATTGAAACAAAAATAAAACATGGAAATAAAAGGCCGTAAAATGGCCAAAAATGACCAAATAAAGACATTGAATTGTAAAAGTGACCTAAAATGAAAAATGGGGGAAGTGACCAAAAATGACCCTAAAATCGCCATTTTTATATTGTAGGAGTTATATTCAGAATACCTGCACTAGTGGGCAACATGCCTGATGATGGCATTGTTGAAAGGAGAGTTGGAGAGTTGGAGACTTGGAGAGTTGTATTAAGAAATTTTGTAACTTATCATTATTTTCTATAACGCGTTCAAGTTCAATTAAGCCTTAGTTTTGATTCCTGTATACTAAAACTGTATTATTTATTAATGTAAAAAAGTACTAGGTAGCACGTGCGCAGACATATTTTCTGGCGCATGGCTGCCAATGTAAGGGATGGAGTGAACAACGCTTTTCAGCCACCAAATATGACTATTTTTGCGAGCACCGTGAACATTTAATATTTACTATAAAGGCGGAATGAGTTTTTATCAAACTGATTCTTTTTCATGAGTATATTCAATAATTATTCTTAACTAAAAGAGTATTTTTTGTGAGTGAAATCATAGTTGGTGACGGAGTGCCATATAGTATATTGCGATACAAGTGCCGTAAGTGATGCATTCGGATCGAGGAAAGAGCTGTTCGTGAGCTGCCGTACCGTCTAGGAAGCACTTGCGCAGACAAGTTATTGATTTTCTAGCGCATGGCTGCCAATATAAGGGATGGAGAGGACGTCGCTTTTCAGCTACCAAATATGACTACTTTTACGACCAGTGTGAGAAATTTAACATTTAAACAAGCGTCTTAAATTTTTATAAAGCTGACTCCATTTCAAAAACATGTGAGAGAAATCGGGTCGTACCCTTTTGCGTCCCAAAGCGAGTGGTCACTTCATCAAAACAACCCTCGTGCGTCCGGTGCAATTTCACGTAAACAACCTTCGTGCGTCCGGTGCAATTTCACGTAAACAACCTTGAACAAGATCGATACATCACACGTTCAACAACCGTTGTCAATGTCAAGAAAAATGAAAAGAGGCCTTCTTGGTAGAAAAAATGGTTGAATATAGAACTGAAGCACTCAGCAGACTGTAATATGTGCGAACAGTATCATTTAAGTTCTTACCTACCACAAGAAAGTAAACTGGTAGCCAAAAGACAAAGACTAACTTCATTCTCCGCTCCATTTTTATTTATTATTGACAGTAATACAAGGATTAAAATTTTTGGGGTGTGTATTAGTTCGCCTCATCGCGGTTCACCCTGGGTAACGCTAAACGAACTGCATGGTAACAATTATTAATTTTACCTGTATTCCATGGGACGCATTTTGGTCATTGCTCTAGAGAGACCCGGGACGCAAACGGGTCATTGGATCTGAGGATTTAGTGGTTTTGGGACGCAAAAGTCCAGACCCCGAGAAATCATAGCTGGTGACAGTGGAGAGCATAAAGATTTTATAGCACTAGTGCTATCATGTGCAAATTTTACTTCGTGCGCCTGTGTTAGAAGTTCTAATTTGAATTAAATCTGTCCAAAAAAGAAGAAAGAAAAAAAACCAGATTAATGGGTTATTACTAGAGACGAGACTTTCATGCAAATGCATGTTTTTATGAGAACTTAGGACATAGCTCAAACTGAGTACTTACCCATGTCATTACTTTCTGGTTCCAAATATGCATACTTTTTCCATGCATGTTTGCATGTTTTGACCTTTTTGGAGGAAAAAACATGCATAAAGCATATTTAGGGCATTTTTGGCTAAATCATGCATATAATATACATTATATTCAGTTTAAATGCATGTTTTAATGGGTTTTCAAGAAAGTGACATCATGGCAAAGTTTCCCTATCTTCGATTTTTACTACCCATTTTTACAGACGTTTGTGAGGTGGCGCGAGATGTGCGAAAAGGAATTTGACCTTGCCTTTGTCCACCCCCACCTATTTCCGGCCCGCACTTGGGGTGCATTGTACTTTGTCAGGGCTCGGGAAAACTGCAGTATCTTTACAGTGTTTGCAGTGGTTAGTGTGATTGTCTGTTCTTTGATTTTATTATGCCTCCAGTTAAATGTTCCAAAAAAGATCTATTATAATTTCAGATAAAGTGTACTAAAAAATTTCATATTGGGCCATAAATGTTAGTGTATTCTTCCCTTGATAGTGTATGTTTCATGGTTTGATAATGCATGAATGCATGCATATTTCGCAATTTTATAGTGCATGAAAGTCTCGTCTCTAGACTTATTACCCTAAGTTCGTGGAAGCAGGGGTGCCCACAGGGGGGGGGGGTTAAGACGCAGACTGCGTCATTGAAATTTCTGGGGGGGGGGGGGCAAAATATTATCATTTATGAATTTTATGGGGGGGGGGGTTGAAAATTGTTGCAAAATTATAGTTTTATATGCTAAAAATAAAAACAGTCAAGTTCTATAACTTCAAAAGGTCTCTTCTAATTTTTTATAAAGATAAATGAATTTCGACAGCCATGGGCACCCATACCCGGGGGCGGGGGGGGGGGGCGCAAGGAAAAAATGTATATTAATAATTATTATAGTCAGGTGTTTTTCTTTTAAGACATTTATTTGAATTGCAGAAGTTTTACCAAATTGACAACATGGAAGCAGAATCCACAGTGGATTAGGAAAGGAAGGTTCAGGGGGTTTGGACCCCCAAAAGTCAAAACCTAAAATTCTATATTTGTATTTTAAAAAATTATTTAATTAAACAAGATTTGTTGGTGTGTCAAATATGATATAGCAGTTTTTTTCTTTTCAATACATAATGAGTAGGCCTATTATGCCCACTGTTCCATGTGTTATTTAACTTTTCTTATAAATAGTAATAAGTATTATAACTTAGGCAACAATTTCTTGTTTAAGTTGCCATGCCTTAGAGTACAGTAAACAAATTTGCTAACTAGTTTTTCAGTGCTAAAATAGTGTAAAATGTGATTTTCATTAGTTCAACATTTAAAAATTTTCCGGGGGTGGACACCCGAGTTAGGTAACATTTTCTTGTTTACATTGGCATGTCTTAGAGTATGGTAAACAAATTTCCTAACTAGTTTTTTAGTGCTAAAATAGCGTAAAATGTGATTTTCATTAATTCGGACCCCCCCCCACTTAGGTAATGATTTCTTATTTACAATGGCATGTCTTCGAGTGTGGTAAACAAATTTTCTAACTAGTTTTCTGTGTTAAAATAGCGTAAAATGTGATTTTCATTAGTTCTATATTTAAAAATTTTCTGGGGATGGACCCCCAACCCACTTTTTGGGGGGGGTATTCCAAACCCCCCGGCACTTCCGACCCTCCCCGCAATTATTTTTTGGCTACGTCATTGTTGCACTTATTATATTATTAATATAATGTTACAAAGTGGCCCAAGAGGTTAAAGCGACAAAAAATAAATTAATTTTAAAAATTGCTCCCCCTAGAAAATATCATATGGGCGCCCTTGTCGACAGCCAATTGGGTTGAGGGTGAGCAATGAAGTTTGGGGGGGGGGTGAACAATGAAGTTTGGGGGGGGGGTGAGTCATGACGTTTGGGGGGGTGGGCACCCCTGGTGGAAGGAAATGCCGGCGGCTTTATGGACATCACTACCGTAAACAGCCGACTTACCAATCTAACTTAGGAAATCTTAGGGAGAGGCTTTCTAGAGTCTTCTAGAAGAAAAGGGAAAGGTAAACATAAAAGAACTTAAAAGATGTTCTGTAGCTACATGATTTATTTTACTTTCTTTACATGCTGCTTTCTTTACATTTAGTTGTGGTGCGTTGAAATTGGTTTAATTTCAGATGCGCCAGCCTCCTTCTTGAGTTTTTAGGGCACACCCGATGAAACTGGTTTAATTTCAGATGCGCCAGCCTCCTTCTTGAGTTTTTAGGGCACACCCGATGAAACTGGTTTAATTTCAGATGCGCCAACCTCCTCCTTGAGTTTTTGGAGCTCCATCCTCATCTTTTTGTGTTCCTCCTTAGCAAAGTCTTTATACTTCAGATTCTTTGCGCGAATGGTAATGGAGAACCATTTATCGTGTTTCTCTGGTTCCATACCTTCTTCAAGTAAAGTTTCTGTATATTTTCTCTTCAATTCTGTTCTAGGAGGCTGAAAAATAATTACATCACACAACTTAACTAAAATATGTACTGGAACCAATAAAAATAAAATCAGGTAAACTGATGTAACAAAGTGCCAGTATGTTTTTGTTTAATCAGTTATGATTGCAGTTATGATATGCAGAATAAAAAAAAAAAGTCAAATTGGCTGGTTTTGGGATTTGAACCATGGAACTACAGAATGTGAGGCCAAGACGTTACCATCTCAGCCACCTGGGTCAGTTTAACGGTCTAGTTGGATAAGCTCATTTAAAGCAATAGTGTTGTCATAGCTAACTGTATTTTAATTGCCAAAGCCTTATAAGATCACAGTAAAACAATTGACTATGTTGTCATAACTGATGTGCATATAATAAATTCTTTCGAATACGTATATTATCATAAAATAGGCACTGAATTGAGCATAACTCCGAAACAGGTCAACCGATTTTATCCAATATCAATAGACATCTTCCCAAGGACATTATAAATGTGTATACCAAGTTTCATAAAAATCCGGTAAAGTTTATTTGAGTTACCGCGTCTTTAAAATAGACACTAAATTGGGTTTTACTACGGTACCGGTCTACCGATTTGGTCCAATATCAGTAGACGTCTTCCCATGTACATTATAAATGAGTATACAAAGTTTCAAGAAAGTCCAATAAAGCATATCTGAGTTATCGCGACTTCTTATAGGCCTATATTAACATAAAAGGCACTAAATTGGGCATTATTCCGGTACTGGCCAACCGATTTGGTCGAATACCAATAGACGTCTTTCCATGGATATTATAAATGCGTATACGAAGTTTCATAAAAATCCGATAAAGCGTATTTGAGTTATTGCGCCTTTAAAATATAGACTAAATTGGGGTTTTCTCCGGTACCGGTCAACAGATTAGGTTCAAATTCAATAGGGCACTTTTCATGGGCGTCATAAATGCGTATACCAAGTTTCATGGCAATCCGATACAGCGTATTTGAGCTATGGTGCCTTTCTAATATAATCTATTAAAATAGGCACTAAATTGGGCATTACTCCGGTACCGGTGAACCGATTTGGTTCAATATCAATAGGGTTCTTCCCATGGACATTATAAATGTGTTTTCCAAGTTTCATGAAAATCTGAAAAAGCGTATTTGAGTTATGGTGCATGCAGACAGAGAGACGGACAGACATTTTTTCGTCCACCACACAATCTCATAAAGTACCATACTGGCACTTAATAAAGCGTTCGCCTTCCATATTGAATAATCGTATATCATAAAGAGAGTCTTGACTGTACTTGCTATTGAATGAAGAGGGCCTTGGCCCTCTCAAATGCTGTCATATGTTTGCGTACAGACTGCCACGAATGTGAAATAAACACACTATGCTCAATACTAACCTGTAGTCACACTCTTTTCTCCACAAATTATAATATATTCCTAATGAAAAAAATAGCTCAATCTGTTTAGTGACTGAGTAGGTTTTGTATTTTAAATTTGGGATATAATCAAAGTTGCTTACATAATATAGATGAGTTTGGAATAAATAATTCACTGGAATATTGCTATAGTTAGTTACTTACATTATCCATTTCAGTTAGTGTTCTCTTGTCGAATCCGACAATGTACGTTTTCTTGGGCCCCTGGATTTTGAAGTACTTGGTGTCCTCTGCAGCATATACTGTAATTTATTTTTAAGACGTCATATATTTTCCAGACTTTCATTTCAGTCATAACAATGATTGAAACAAGAATTTAACTTTTTTTATTGGCCAGTGTGTGTTACCTAGGGTCCCTGAGCCGTAGGCTATACCCCTAGACAAGCTACAAGTTTGACATTTACAATTTTTGCAAATTATTAATCAACTGTTCCTTTTCACACGACTGTATAATTTTACTTCATAGACAAGCAACTTTTATCAGGAGATTTTTGTTCTGTGGATTCAATTTTTCCTGTTACAGCAAAAAATCTCCCAGGGCATGGCCGCCACTGACTTCTAACATTTGAAAAAATTCAAAACAAAGGAACTTCGTTGTTAACACTGCAGATATGAATAAAAAAACTAATACAGTGGCGGCCAGTCATGTGATTAGTCTGTAAATTTTGCAGATTAAGGGGACACTAAACTATGATGTAGCTGTTGATGAATGACCAAGAATCGTGTTTTTGTTGATCACTAAGAATGCATGAAGTTAATTTAATGAAAATTTAAACCCTAGCTTTATTATTGACTTATGAGCACCAAATTGTAATGGCTTTAATGGACTGTAGCATACACATTTTACGCCTTAGAGCGAAAATCTGCTAATAAACGTTGTTTGTCTATGTCCCCTCTATAAACAAGTAAAATATTTCGGTGTTATTCATTAACACTCTGTATATGCTTTATATATCACTATTTGGTTACCCTTTTTCGTAGGGCAAAAAAGTATTTTCCACGGTTTTTAGTTTTACCCGAGTAAGACCACAAGGAAGCAGCTGTACTTTTTAAAAATATTTTTTTTATTTTTATTTATTTATTATTATTATTATTATTATTAATAGTACGCCTGATGTTGTTCCTGAGTTTGAGATTGACACTAGCAGATATGCATCCAGCGAATTTCTGATTTCATATTTGAATTCCCCACATCAAAATCCCTTGAAAAAACATTTACCAGTACTAGAGTACAACTTTATTAAATAAAACAATTAAACCAACAGAAAATACTATTTCTAATTTAGCATTTAATATGGAAGGTATGCCCCTATATGAGCAAAGTTCGTGTTTAGGGGGTATAGTAGATTAAATAGAAATTTAATTATATATCCATGCACAGTAGTATACTACAAACGAAAAATTATAAATATATGAGTACAATGCAAACAAAAATAATTCTTCAGCATTAACAAGTGGTTTATATAGAATTTACAACAACAAAAAATAGAATAAATAGGTTTGAATCATTGAAAGACCAAACAAAATTAAAGTTGTGCTATTAATATTATCTAATTCTATATCCCTTTCATTTCTTTACTTTCTGGACCCTTACCACAGCCGCTATAGATGGAGGAAGGATTGTTGAGTTTTTAGCATAAGTACAACATTTTGCCAGTATTGACATACTGTGCTGAAAACTCCGGACTTCTGGATAAATACGCATCTAACCCATTAGTGTCCACTGCCCACATTTGTGGGCACTTTACATTTAAATTCGTATTTATCAAGTGGGTTATATCTAGAGTAACAAATTTAATTCATTGGCTATCAGCTTATTCTAGGATTCAAACTTTATTATTTGCCTATTAATTTATGGAAATATAACCCAAAAAATAGTTTTCATCTATAATGTTTCTACTTTCTTCACCTAAAGCAAAATAGTTCCTTTGCCAGTGCAGACCTAAGGAACACCTGTGAGCATCCACGCATGCCTTACACCGTTTATTTTACGTGTTCATATTTGCACTTACACATTGTGTATATATTTTTAAGTTTCATTACAATACTTTTTATTGAAATATAGTGTTAATTTTTAAAAATATCTGTAAATTCTCAAAAAGTATCACTATAATGCAAAATTTACAAAATATGATTTGAAACTTCAAAATGTCTTTAATATGCACAGAAATATGCCAAAAATATGACCTAAATATGCATACTCATACTAAATATGCTTACAATAGTTGAAAATTTCCTAAATATGCAGTTATATGCACAATAAAAGCCGTTCCATTTTCACCAGGATGCTTGGAATCGGGTTTAAATTAGTCGGAAACTTGAAATAATGCAAAGGGGAAAAATATGACATGTCATAGAAATCCGCCCCCTAATAATAATAATAATAATAATAATAATAATTTTACTCTGATCAGCAGGCTATATAACACTAAAAGGTTATAATTTCATGCAAAACATTACAACATTAAACGAATACACCACACAATTAATGAAAGAGGTGAAATACCTGCTAGAATGGTCACAAGCCCCAAAAATACCAAAAGGAGATCTCTCTTCATTTTCTTTAGCGTATGAAGACACTGTACTCATGGAAAATCTGACAACTCCTTATATACACAACCCGAGCAAATATCTATTCAAATTCTTCGAATATAAATTAGAAACATAAATCAATATAACTTGGATTACTATATCAAGATACATATTTCAAAGTACAATATTGCCGTTTTAGTTGGACTTAAGTTGATATTCATTATGGTGCTAGTGTGGAGTTTATTACCTCTTTTGCTTTATTTATTTCCACACTTCACAAAATCGCTTTTTAATGAAAGGTTATGAACAACCGCATATTATCAGTGCTAGTTTATAATTTATTTCCTCTTTTGCTTAATTTATTTTCATGCATTACGAAATCGCACTTTGAATTTCCCCTGGTGATCAAAGCTCGGGTTTAGGGGCTGCAATTATCGTGTCTTGTAATTCGGCCACTCTTGTAAAACGGCCAGACTTTTTGTTTTAAAACTCCTGCCTTCCTATATAATGATGGGGTGGGGGGTGGCAAGGTGTAGTGAGAACATCACCATACAGGTATTTGTCGCATGTTTGTTGGCGATCTCTGCCTTCTATTTATTTTAATCGTTATTGTGAAATAAACCATAATCCGTGTTTAAATGTAAGTCTGACGAAACGATTTTCTTTGTCACTGTGTGCGAAACATATTTACTATAGCAGCACAAGTTTGGTGTTATAAAATAAAGAAAGGTATGAGTGAAAACAAGGGTTTCAGGAATGAGATGCATGGTTCGGCTTTCCAATTTGATGCTGCCATCTGTGAGATAGGACACGAAATTATTAAAAACTTCTTGTCTTGTATTATAACCAGCTTTTTGCCCGTTTTACATGTCTATTCGAATTTTCAACTGACCTATACCGGGTGGTCCTAAACTATATGTAAAAAATGTAAAGGTAGGTAGAGGGGACCTAAATAAGCATATTTCTTGTAGGAATGTGTGTGCGGTAATGACACATTAAAGCGCTAGCTTGTAAAGCAGTATGAATCACAGGACGCTGAAAATACAAGTAAAGACAAAAGAAAACAAAAATTTATTAACAGTTTACAAGAGGTGCTCGAAAGGCTTTAATATGACCTAAAAGAAAAAATCCAAGCAGGTTAAATCAGGAGAACGCGGTGGCCAGGGAACTGGACCGCCCCGTCCTATGCAGTGCTGGCCGTAGATAGAGTCCAGATGATTCCTGACGTTTCGATACACACAGATTTCGTATAGGATTTAGGCGGCTTTATGGAGATCGCTGCCGTAAACAGCCGACTTACAAACCGAACTTTAGAAAGGATAGGGAGAGGCTTTCTAGAGTCTTCTGGAAGAAGAGGAAAGAGTAAATATAAGAGAATTTAAAATGTGTTTTATATCTGCACGATTTATTTTACTTTGTTTACATGCATCCTTCTGTACATTTAGTTGTGTTACATAAAAATTGATTTAATTTTAGATGCGCCAACCTCCTCCTTTAATCTTTTGAGCTCATCTCTTAGCAGATTTCGTCGTACCTTAACAAATTCTTGATATCTCAGATTCTTTCCGAGAACGGTAGTCTTTAACCATTTTTTGTAATCCTTTGGTTCCCTAGTTTCTCCGTGTAAAGTTTCTGTTACTCTAACCTTCACTTCCGTTCCAGGAGGCTGAAAAATAATTAGGCCTACATCACAAAACTTTATTAAAATATGTACCAATAAAAGTCAAGCGTTCACATTCGAAGGAAAAAGGTATAAAATCTATTCCTTATTGAATATTCCTATAGCATAAACAGAATCTTGACTGTACTTGCTATTGAATAAAGAGGTTCTTGGCCACACTCAAATCCTGTCATATGTTTGTGTACATACTGCAATGAGTGTGAAGTAAATTACTGAAAAAAAAAACTCTTTCTTTATCTTAGTTTTACCTCTCCCTTATAGGATTTAAGCGACCCAAGCCGCCCGGGCCTTACAGGGCCGAGACCTGTCGAGAGAGGGATTATCTATGGATCATATACTTACTTTCTTGACCAGACAAGGACATGGAGGGCCTCCCCGGATGAGTGATCAGCCCAATGCCGGGGCCACCTCCGAGACAACATAAACACATAGGACGAGACACACCATTCACACACACTCACTCCAAACAAGGCGAGGATGGGAGGAAGATGATAATGACGGCCATATGATATCTGGGAACCACAAGGGCCTAAAGTTACCCGACATTTGTCTCACAGGTGAGGAAAATCCCCAGAAAAAAAACCCACCTAGGTAACTTGTCCCGACCAGGAATCTAACCCGGACCCGCTGCGTGAAAGGAGCAAACGCATCCCCTACGCCGCACACAGAAAAAACTCAATGCTCAATAATGTACCTGTGGTCAAACTCTTTCCTGCTCAAATTATATGAATTATCGTGATACAGTCCTAAAAATCAAAGCTCAATCTGTTTAGTGATCTGAGTAGGTATTTTATTTAAATTTTGGAATAAAATGAAAGTTGCTTACATTATCCAGATGAGTTTGGAATAAGTATTCCATTGGAATATTGCTATAGTTAGTTACTTACATCAATCAGTTTAGTTCTGTGTGAGAAGTCCTCTCTGACAATATACGTTTTCTCGTGTCCCTTTATTACGTAGTACCTGAAGTCCTCTTCAAATGCTGTAATAAATAAGATCAGGATGTTCATGGCATTACATTTATTCCCTGACGTTCATTTCAGCCATAGCAATAATTTAAACAGGAATTGAACGTTTCTGATTACATATCTACTCTTATACAATTTAACGGCCCTAAATAGCGTGCTTGCTCGCTCGCCCGCTTCGTGAGACATCGGGTATACTCGGCTATGTTCGTCTCTCGCAGTGTAAACTTTCATGACGACTACAAAATTAGGTAAACCGCTATTATATAAGGTCTAAGTGAAATGAACACAATGAACAAATATTCTAATTTTATTTTTACTTACAATTTTCATAGCTCTGAACCACAAACATTTTTAATAATCTACCAGTGTAAATTTCTTAAAAATCCTGGAGTCAATGAAACATGGCGGGCGAAGCACCGGGGGCACCAGCAGTAAAATATTGATGGTTTAACTCTTGAAATATCGCTGATAATAATCCAAACAAACCATTCCTTCCCTTGAAACATTATATACTTTCTGAAAATTACACTGAATTGATAAAATAAAATTCACATCATATAAACAGTTGAGAAACAATACGTATTATGTGTTCACAGGTTTCTTTGGAACTGCATAATCGATTCTGATATAGTTTTCCCAGGGGGCGCTTTCTAATTTTAGAATGCACAGTACTCTGAAACCGGAATTTTTGCTGTTTCATTAATATTATTAATGGCTTAGTTTATGAATGATTCGCGTGCAAGTGTTAATAAATATTTATGCTTTAATAATTATTATACTCTTAATTTTTAATTTTTAAATGAATTATCGTGGGCGAAGCCACGGGCACCTCCTAGTTTAATACATTTATTTGTATCACTTACTGATTACTCGGCCTTCGTAGATTTATTCGAGAAACACCTGTACCTTGTTAGTGTACTTGATGTTCTTCCGGAATTTGAGAATGACAGTAAGAGATATTTCAAGATGGAACTAACTTTTTACTTTCTTTACCCGTACCACATGCACTATAGGTAGAGAGTAGATTGTTGAGTTTTAACATAAATACATGTTTTGAGATACTCTGAATCCAAAAGCTATATTACAATCTTATCAGTGTCTCTCAGAGCAGCCTAACTCGGGAACGAAAAATCGTATCCAAAAGAAATGTTAGGCTATATCCGAAGGTATATCGCTGGGCATAGGTGCTGACGTATAACTAGGGTTCGGATGTTTATGACATGTCATATTTTTATCCTGACCTTCGTTCTCGCCGCAAACAGAAATCAAACACGAATTGCACGCTTGTTATCCTAATCGGTCCGTTTTTATTTTGCATATAAAGTCATATTTTGATCATTTTTGTGTTCTTGGTCATATTTTGGACATATTTGTAATTTAAAGTCATATTCCAGTCATAAATTCGGTGAAAGAGCATAATTATACAGTGTATGTACTACATGGTCGAGTTAAATTTGAAATTTATTTCATTAATGTAATGTTTAGACTATGCCAAATGAATAGGTAACTTACATTTTAAAATTAATGCAATTGTTCATATTTTATAGGGAAACGCAAAGTCTACAAAATATTACGAGTATTTTGAGCTGATTAAACGAGCAAACAGGAGCAAATTCTTTAAAAATATACGTTCATTGCAAGTAAAACTGTAAATTACCAAAATTAAAAAAAAAAAGTTATTATCTGATTGAATTCGTGTGGTGTAAGAATTTTGTGTCTTTTTACGTTTTAAATTGGAACATTTAATTTTTGAAATTACGTTATTTTATAAGGTCATATTTAGGGTTTTTTGGTCATATTGAGTGATTTTTAAGGACATATTTACAGTCATATTTTCCACATTTTTAGGTCATAAACATCCGCACCCTACTTATAACATTTATTGGGCATGCTCACTCAGATAAGGAAAATCACAGTCAAGTTTAATGTAATTTATCCTTCATCATTCGAATAAACGACTTCATTAATTGATGAACATTAAAAACTCTGTTCATAGTCTGTTTAATCAATAACTATTGCATTATTACCAACACTGCCACGTTTCTAGAAGATAATAAAATCTAACATGTTGTGCCACAGACATAGGCGTACCGAGGGGGGGGGTTTGGGGGTTTGAACCCCCCCCCCCCATTAATTAAAAAAAGGAAAATTGTATATTTTTTTAAGTCTGCCCATAAATTACTTAATACAAGTATAAAGCGTGGGAAGCTTAAATCTCGTTATTTTGCGTCTTAATTTTTAAAATTTTCCGGGGGAGGACCCCCGGAAGCTTAAAACTCGTTATTTTGCGTCTTAATTTTTAAAATTTTCCGGGGGAGGACCCTCGGAAGCTTAAAACTCGTTATTTTGCATCTTAATTTTTAAAATTTTTCCCTCTCCCTGGGGGGTATTCCATACCCCTCAGACCCCGCGGATGTTATAACCCCCCCCCCATTTGGTCGGCCTGGTTACGCCTATGGCCACAGAAGAATGGCTTTTTGAAAGTTATGTTTTCATTCCAAATTTTTGCCTGCAAATTTCATTTCTGGTGATGAACTCATTAACTCTACGACAGCCAATAGCTGTGGGAACTTATTTTGGGGGTGGTGAAAATGCCAACGACTTTTACATAAAGTTTTCTGAAGATAGCAGTAACCTTCGTATAACAATGCAATGCTTGTGCGTATCCGTAATTTTCCTCATGGTCGATACCAAGGCCTATCTTAAGAAACAGCGTACTATTGTAGCAGAGCCATTTACTCTAAATGAGTACCAGGATCAATCTTGAGGGTAAAGGCGGCCGGTGCGTAAGGCTGACAACCCTCTTGGCCTCTATGGTCTGTACAGGGAACACTTTACCTTTAACAATAAATAAACTAAATGATGTTCATTACCTGATATAATGGCTACAGATGCCAGGGAAACCAAAAGGATGATTGGTTTCATATTACTCTGCTTGTATATCACTGTTCCGATAGAGATATGTCATGTATTTATATAGGCTACTCTTGCGTGTACCATATTACCTAATATGCCTGACAAGAATTCTGCAGATATCGATTAGAATTTATTATCCATCAATAGGAGAAATGTTAAAAGGAATGTTCTCGTAGCCAGACATACGACATTTCATGCATATTTCTGGATCTCATTCCTGTGTTTGAGCAAAACGGTAATTTATGCCGCGCACAGGTTTTCCTTCCACTGAATAATCAAAGACCCTTTCACCTTATGTATCAACTATAAACAAGATAATAATATTTCATAACAAAAAAGACCCTTGCACCAAAAATCATATTTAACAATTATAGGATTGGGAGTGGGGGACTCGTGCGCGGCACAATATTCTAATATTGTCCTCCCACCTATGTCTAGGACGTCCAAGTGGTCTCTTTCCTTTGGGTCTCCCAGTGAACATGTTCAGCGCATTTCATTCACCGCGATTTAATTACCTTTATTATATTCGGTGAAGAGTACAGTTTATAAAGTTCGTCGTTATGCAGTTCTCTCCAGTCCCCCTTTTCATCTCTCTAAGGTCCGAATAGTTTCCTAAGTACCCTGTTTTCAAACACTCTCAGATTATGTTCCTTCGGAAGAGTAAGGGACCATGTCTCACATCCATATAGCCTAATACAACCGGCTGGATTATTGTCTTTAAAAATATATTTTCTGAATTGTGTAAAGAAGATAGAAGTTTCTGATTTGCATAAAAACAAATATTTTCTGAGACTTAACGTCTTAATATTATTTGTGTATGCTATGTCATTATTGCTCCCAGATATTTGGATTTCTTCACTCGTTCGGATGCTTTATCTGTTTTTATAATATTTTGTAGCATTTATTTTGAAGTTTCATGACCATATAACTTACTTAGTTTCTGTGTTATTTTCCAATCCAGTATTCTTTCAGGCGTCGTGTTGTGCCTGGCAGGTCTAGTACAACCCGCTGTCGTTATCCTAATTGCAGCGAGATAGAAACATTAGGACATGTACTGGGATCCTGCCCGAAAAACGAACTTCTTATCACTACAAGGCATCACAAAGTGAGAACTACTCTAGCCACTTTTCTAAAACAGATGAAATGGAATGTCTATGAGGAGGTTCATTGTATCTCGACAAATGGTTCAACTAGGAGAGCTGACATTATAGCCATAAATCATCGAAATGGAAAAGCTTTGGTATTAGATCCTACCATAAGATTTGAAATTGACGTAAACCAGGCTTCTGCAGTTGACAAAGAGAATAAATCAATTTACGAACCATGTCTTCCAGACCTTGCTCAACGTTATGGCATCGAGTTGAGTCATTGGTCAGTGACTGGTCTTTTGTTTGGTAGCAGAGGCACTTTACCGAAATTCACATGGAATTATCTTCTCTCCCTAGGAATATCCATGGAACTTGTGCGTACCATACTTGTGGGGATAATAAAGGACTCGCTTTGTATCCTACACAGGCACTTGTATTCCACTTAATTAGAAGATTATTTATACTCCTCCAGCTGAGTTAAGACGCTTAAATCAGTAAATCCTAGTTGCATTCTTATGCTATTTATATTGTATATTGTTAATATTGTAATACTGAGGCATACAGTACCCGTATTCAGGACCCCTGTGGTCAGTCATGAAATGAACTGATACCATGTTGGTTAAATAAAATGTTGTAATATTTTTACACCCTTTTAATCCGCATGTAAGGTCATGCGATCCCGGGAAAAGCGATCTCTTCAGTAAGAAGTAAAGTAACCGAATCTGCATTCCATGGCATGACCGGTGAGAGACTTTCATCTGTTCCTGTTCCATATAGGAAGCACTTGCGCAGTCAGAAGTTATTGATTTTCTAGCGCATGGCTGCCAATATAAGGGATGGATATGACGTCGCTTTTCAGCCACCAAATATGACTACTTTTACGATCACTGTGAGAAATTTAATATTTAAAAAGGTGTTTTAAATTTGTATCATAGGTAATCCCACGAGAGTTGACGAGTTTATCGATAGATTCGCGACTGCGCAGCAGTTATTTTACTTATTGATAAAATACAGTATAATCGTTAAAATTATTGTCTTTATCACTCAACTCAATATTATTCATTATTATTAAATTTCAATCATATTTCATATACGAGAAACGGATGAGGACGAAATCAGAACCATAGTTACGACATTTATTATCTTCCTGCCGGTTGTATTATAGGCTATGGAGGTGAGACATGGTCACTTTTTCTTCGGGAAGAACATAATCTGAGGGTGTTCGAAAACAGGGTGCTTAGGAAAATATTTGAGCCTAAGAGAGATCAAAATGGGGACTGGAGAAAACTGCACAACGACGAGCTTCATGTCCTGACCTCTTCACCAAATATAGTAAGGGTAGTTAAATACGGAGGATGAAATGGGCTGGAAATGTTGCGCGCAAGGGAGAGGAAAGACATATCTCAAAAGTATTGACTGGGAGACCCGAAGGGAAAATGCCACCTGGAAGACCTAGACGTTGGTGGGAGGACAATATTAAGATAAATTTAAGGAAAGCAGGATTTTCGAGGGATGATTGGATAGAGTTAGCACAGAATAGGGTTGAATGGCGGGCTCATTCGGGTCCCCTTAAATAGATAATATTCCTTTAGCTTGCTGAAGAATTGTCTATTGCCATTGAGTAAGTAAGTATGTCATTATTGTTCCCAGATGTATGAATTTTTCCACTTGTTATTCTAATATTTTATAGCGAATTATTTTGACGTTTCATTACCATATACTTGGTTTTTCCTGTGTTAATTTCAAATCCAATGTTCCTGCGGATATCGACAAAACTACCCTTTTTTAATCCGCATCTAAGGTTATGCGATCCCGGGTAAAGTGATATTTTATTGAGAAACAAAGAAACTGAATCTGCGTTCCATGGCAACCGTTAGGAGGCTTCCAGCTGTTCGTGAGCTGCCGTACCATCTAGGAAGCACTTCCGCACACAGACGTTATTGATTTTCTAGCGCATGGCTGCCAATATAAGGGATGGATAGGACGTCGCTTTTCAGCTACCAAATATGACTACTGTGAGAAATTTAAGGCGTCTTAAATTTTTATAAAGCTGACTCCATTTCATAAACATGTGCAAATTTTCTTAACTGGAAACAAAAAAGTAATGGGTTATTACTAGGGGGCGGATTTCTATGACCTAAAAAATAGGATATATGCACGCATTTATGACCTAAAAAACATTAAAATATGACCAATCAAATTTAAAATATAACTTTACCACTTACACATTATGTACATTTTTTTTAAGTTTCATTACAATTCATTTTATTAAAATAAAATGTTAATTATTTAAAATATCTGTAAATTCTCAAAAAAGTATCAATATAATGCAAAATTTACAAAATATGATATGAAACTTCAAAATATCTGTAATATGCACACAAATATGCCGAAAATATGACCTAAATGTACCTATTCATACTAAATATGCTACAATCGTTGAAAATTTCCTAAATATGCAGTTATATGCACAATAAAATCCGTTCCATTTTCACCAGGACGCTTGGAATCGGGTTTAAATTAGTCAGAAACCTGAAATAATGCAAAGGGGAAAATATGACATGTCATAGAAATCCGCCCTTTAGTTATTACCCTAAGTTCGTGGAAGGAAATGCCGCCGGTTTTATGGACATCATTTCCGTAAACAACCGACTTAAGATCCGAACTTTGGAAAATATAGGGACAGGCTTCCTAGAGTCTTCTTGAACAGCGTTTCTCAACCTTTTTCAACCCGAGGACCACTAAAATGCCTAAAAGAATTTACGGACCCCTAATTTTACATCCCATTTTTAAAAGAAGACCTATATTTTCATATTTGGGGTATTAATTATAGGTCATTATAACGAAATATGTGGAAAAATTTTACTTCTTTACTTTCCACTTGCTTTATATTTTGTAATTATGGCTGCCGACCATCTGCACCATCTTCGCGGACCACCAGTGGTCCGCGGACCATAGGTTGAGAAACGCTGTTCTAGAAGAAGAGGGAAGGATAACATAAGAGAACTTAACATACGTTTTATAGCTCCATGATTTATTTTACTTTGTTTACATGGTTCCTTCATTGCATTTAGTCTACTTGTGGGTAGTTGAAATTGGTATAATTTCAGAAGCGCCAACCTCCTCCTTCAGTCTTTCGACCTCCTCCATCATCAGTTTTTGTTGTGTCTTTTCAATGTCTTCATACTTCAGATTACGTCCGGGAACGATAGTCTCTAACGATTTTGGTTTATTCACTGGTGCTCTAGCTCCTTCATGTAAAGTTTCTGTTAATTCAATCGCCACTTTCGTTCTAGGAGGCTGAAAAATAATTAGGCCACATTACAGAACTTTATTAAAATATGTACCAATAAAAGTGAAGCGTTCATCTTCGAAGGAATAGATCTATTCCATATTGAATAATCCTATAGCATAAAGAGAGTCTTGACTGTACCTGCTATTGAATAAAGAGGGCCTTGGCCCACTCAAATGCTGTCATTTGTTTGCGTTAAGACTGCCATGAGTGTGAAATAAACACATTATGCTCAATACTAACCTGTAGTCACACTCTTTTCTCCTCAAATTATAATATAATCCTAATGAAAAAAATAGACTAATCTGGGCGCGGGATCAAACCCGGCCGCGGTCGATGGATTTTTCAGGACGTAAAAATCCTGGGCACGGAGTCCTCCGGGAGGGACTTTAAGCTGGGGGTCCCGTGTCGTAGATTTACGGCACGTAAAAGAACTCCAAGCCTAAATTAGAGCCTCTGGACAAAATTTCTCGGCCCTTTCACGTCCAAGAAATACTTAGTTTCCAGAGGGGGGTTGCGAGGCGATGGGCTTACCACCTGTCCCTCTACCCTCTCTCGAAAAATAAGCATATCAAAATTAGTATAGGTAATGAAACCTCCACTTGGAGGCCCCTTCGCCCCACCTGGGGATCATAGGGTACCAGATACAGATACAGAATCTGCTTAGTAATTGAGTGGGTACCTGTATTGTATTTAAATTTTGGATTAAATGAAAATGTCTTACATAATCCAGATGAGTTTGGAATAAGTAGTCCACTGTAATATTGCTATAGTTAGTTACTTACATTATTCAGTTCAGTTTCCTGTCCAGATTCATATATGACAACGTACGTTTTCTTGGGACCCCTTACTTTGTAGTACCTGGAGTCCACTGCATATACTGTAATAAATAAGATCAGGATGTTCATGGCATGCCATTTTATTTCCTGGCGTTCATTTCAGTCATAGCAATGATTTAAACAAGAATTGAACGTTTCTGATTATGTATTTATACCCTTAGCAACCAGGGAAGGCGGTTGAGGCCAGGTAGGTTCCTTCACCCGCATACACCCTCACATTTACAAGGGCAGGAGATTTAGTACCAACCGTAATTTCCTCCCCATGAGTCACCTAGTCTACTTCAATCAATCAATCTTAGATTTTTTAATATGTCATTTTATCTTAAAATGTTTGTTATATATCAATTCTACACATAGTTACAAGAAAAATGACACCAAACAATGTATAATTTACTTTAATAGGAACATAGGACTTGAAAGCAGTTTTCTCGTAACTTTTATTTATGTGGCTTTATGTACTTTTTCTGAATTCGCAATTCCAATAAATTATACATTGTTTGGTGTCATTTTTCTTGTAACTATGTGTAGAATTGATATATAACAAACATTTTAAGATAAAATGACATATTAAAAAATCTAAGATTGATTGATTGAAGTAGACTAGGTGACTCATGGGGAGGAAATTACGGTTGGTACTAAATCTCCTGCCCTTGTAAATGTGAGGGTGCATGCGGGTGAAGGAACCTACCTGGCCTCAAACGCCTTCCCTGGTTGCTAAGGGTATAGTGCATTTATTATGTGTCACTAGCTAGTTACTAGGCCTTCGTAGGTTTACCCGAGAAACACCTGTGCCTTGTTTCTTAGTGTACCTGATGCTCTTTCGGTGTTTGAGAATGACAGTACTGTACTATAGGTAGAGGAAGGATTGATTTGGTTTTAACATGAATACATGTTTTGAGATACTCTGAATCCAAAAAGCTATTTTAAAATCGTATCATTGTCTCTGTGAGCAGCCTAGGAAGTTAAAATGTTATATGTTATATCCGAATTAGATATCACTTGGCATAGGTGCTGACTTGTAACATTTATTGGGCAGGCTCACTCAGATAAGGAAAAATGACATTGAAGTTTAATGTAATTTATCCATCATTTGAATAAACGACTTAATTAATTTATGAACATTAAAAACTCTGTTCATAGTCTGTTTAATCAATAACTATTGCATTATTAACAACACTACCACTTTTCTAGAAGATTAATAAAATCTAACATGTTGTGCCACAGAAGAGTTGCCTTTTTACAAATTATGTTTTCATTGCAAATTTCATTTCTAGTGAAGAACTCATTAAGCTATTTCACCCAAATCTAAGACAGACAATATCTTTGGCAACTTGGAAGTATGTATGTAAATATTATTGCGGGTGCTCGGCACCCTTAATAATTAATTTGGGGGTGCTGAAAATGCAAAACATAGTGCAAAGTGCCTGGCATTAATGGGGTAAATATTACTATAGGCCTGTCAATATGTTCAGTGTGGTAGAGGCCAAATTGGAAATACTGTATGTCAGTAACTATGGTTCTTATTTCGTCCTTGTTTCATTCTTGTTTATGAACTATTATTGAAGTTAATAATAATAATAATAATAATAATAATAATAATAATAAATGTTAATGAGGTGAGCGATAAAGGCAACAATTTTAATTATTAATAGGCTGAATTTTAAGAATGAATAAAATAAATGATGTTCATTACCTGATATAATGGCTACAGATGCCAGGCAAACCAAAATGATGATTGGTTTCATATTACTCTGCTTGTATATCACTGTTCCGATAGAGGTATGTCGTATCTTTATATACTGTTCCGTGTACCATATTTCCTAATATACTTGACAAGAATTCTGGAGGTATCGTTTAGAATTTATAGCCCATCAATAGGAGAAATGTTAAAAAGAATGTTATCAGAGCCAGAAATACTTGGCATCCATATTTCTGGCTCTCGTAACATTCCTGTGCTTGAATTCTTTGTGTAGATCAAGATTGCTCTAAAACTCATAAGTCAAAGTTCTGTATACACTGATAGAACAGCCAATGCGTTCAATCTGTCTTGGCCCATTAACTTCGCAGATCAGTTTTTACACGTTTCAATGTAGGCTACTAAAACAGCATTGTTACTCTGCAGTTGCCACGGGAGATGTAAGAACAATTTCCACTAATTTATACATCTCTAAAAAATTTATCAAATTGTCACCCATGACTGACAAAAATCCCCTTATTTTTGTAGTTTCACACACAGTTTCATATCCATAGGCTGCAGATAACTCACATTTAGGTTTTTCTATATTTAGCTTCAAATACGTTATGATAATTTTGAAAGGGGAAAGAGAATAACACTGTCTATATATTGTGAGTTTTTGGGATCTATAATTGAAAACACAGATAGCATCTCATTGTTTATTCACAATTTCTCTACCGGTACTTTCAAATAATAATAAAAAAATGATGTAGGCCTACTTTCCCCTTGAACACGCCGGGAACTGTAAGTGTAAATATGAAACCCAATCTGTTACCTGCTACCTGTTAACAACCATAAGGGTTAGGCCCATTTACACCGTGCGACCATATTTTGAATCAACAATACATGCAAGATCTTTAGAAAATGTATACAAAAAATGCAAAAACATACATATTGCTGTCTTACAAGTATGCTGCTATTACTTGTTATTGTCCCTTCACATTTTAGTTACAGTAAAACCAAAATATTCGTGACACTTTTTCTGAAAAAAAAAAGTTGACAATTTAGTGCACATACTGCATCATTGTACTCTTTTAGCGAATTTATAACTTAAATATGACGTTAAATTACAAATATGACCTAAATATTACCAGGACCATGAAAATGACGAAAATATGACTTTATATGCAAAAGAAAAACTGTCCGATTAAGATAACGAATGTGCAATTTATGTTTAATTTATGTTTGCCGCGAGAATTGAGGCCTGGATAAAAATATAACATGTCATAAACATCCGAACCCCAATGATAAAAAATATTCCGCATTTTTTATAGGGAGGGCCCGGCCCTTATGGACGAGCCGCCCCTGCTCCTACCTATAGTACGGACAGAGGAAGTAATTAAACAGCATGGAACTCGTAGTTAACATGAAAGGCGAAGTATGACATGAATGCAAGGTCTATATCATTGGTATTCAACCTTTTCCTACCACATACCTCTAGACCCCAAAAGTTTTGAATGTAATCAGAACTGTACAGTAACTTTTCAGCTTACTTCTCCCGGGTGTGACTTACTATGCAACACACTAAGGGTAGGGAAAAAACTATGGGTCGTTTATATTGAAACAGGACATGGTATGTGATCAGTAGACATGGGATTTTAGGCTCTTAAAAAAAAGGTGTGAGTGGAACGCAACGCGACAGAAGTATAACTTGTTTTAATTTTTGAATTTTTTAAATTTTGGATTGTTGGACTTTTTAATATTGGGTTTTTGCACTTTTTAATTTTGGATTTTTTAAATGTTAGATCTTTGAATTTTTAATTTTAAGTTTTTATTTTGGATTTTTGGATTTTTAAATTTTGGATTTTAGATTTTTTAATTTTGGATTTTTGAATTTATTGAGTTTGAATTTTGTGATTTTTTAAATTTTAGATATTTGGATTTTTTATTTTTTAAATGTTGGATTTTTGAATTTTTGAATTTTGGATCTTTGAATCTCTTAATTTTTTTTATTTTAATTTTTTAATTTTGGATCTTTACATTTTTTATGATTTGATTTTTTAATTTTGGATTTTTAGATTTTTAAATTTTGGATTTTCGAATTTTTAATTTTCGATTTTTTAAATTTTGGATAAGCCTAATCATTGAGTTGATTGTTTTCTGTGCAGTCCGTTCCGTCACACCTCACTAATTTCGTGACGACTTTGAGCGTTACTCAAGCTCTCGATTTACCCCTAAAGAAGTTTCACTTCAAAAATTAGTTTTAGGCACCTAAACTAGGCTTTTAAAACAAGTAAATGGGCTTTTAAATGAGAAAATAGGCACTTAAAATAAGCTTTAAAAATGTGTAAATAGACAGAAAATAGACTTTAATATAGCCTACTACAATATGCTCTTCAACTGTAACGTGATCTTTTTTTACTGTAAAAAACGTGGTATACCTATTCTTAACAGAAATAATTGCAAATTTAAGATGGATTTAAAAATACATTTATCGAAAACAGTTTTGGATTATACGAAAAATTGACACAGTATGTCCCTTCTTACTATATATACCTGTTACTTGTTTCGAACGAATCTTCCCCCCTCAGTCAGCATTCCTTTGGCGACAATTGTTTGGGAAACAATTCTGTGAAAATTTCACCCTCTGGGGTTCTGCTCTTCATTCAGGGATGTCCATTAAATGATTGTAAAAGTTACAGAAGTTGGATTTTATTTTAAATGTACAAAATAGGCATTTTAGGCACTAAAATAGTAAAAATATGCTCCAAAGGTCCAAATAGGCATTTTAGGGCACTATAAAACTCAATAAATATAAATGATATATCATAAAATGTCAACATATTAAAAAAATTCCATGTTACTTCATAAGGAACATAATAGGCATTTGCCTTAAAATCCCAGGTCTAGTGATCAGCTCGATGCAAGGCCTTCGTAGTCAAACATGAACGGCAATTGACAGGGAACGTTCTGGGTAGTGTAAGTAAGTTTCAGTCCAGTATCCGCCGTTTAGTGGGAAGTCCTTCTGACTGGCCTGCCTCGACCCATCAAATGAGATTTCTCTAGCTCGACCATCTCGACGCAGGATTATATGTACATTAATTAAATGCCAATCACGAGTTTAAGCGCTATAAAAAGGAACGATATTACCGCTACACATAGTTTGACAGAGAAAATTAATTTATCAAACTGAATATCTCCCCCCCCCCTCTCTCTCTCTCTCTCTCTCTCTCTCTCTCTCTCTCTCTCTCTTTGTCCTGACTGACAGAGAATCAACGTAGAGCCTAAACTATAATAGGTAGAGACTTGGGATATTGACAGTAGCCTACCTTCGTTTCATAATGTAAGCGCTCACTAAGAAAGGATTTTGAAAAATTTTGTTTTTAAATGCCAAAAAATCAAATGTCTTAGAGAATACTTAATCCATTTTTACACAGAATTATCAAATTCAAACGACAGTTCACATGGCAACAGTGTATTGTTGGCAGTGGTTTCAGGTAGGTTTGGAAATAAATGATACGGGATTTTGACAAATAAGAGAAGATATCGGTATAATTCATCTAATGCACAATGTGATGCAGTCACATAACTTTCTCTACCCTGGGCTTATACAGTACACAGGGAGCCTGGTAGGGGTTCAAATAAGACGAAAAAGAAATTCCGGTAACATAAAATTGTATTATCGTGGCAGAGAATTTATATTTCTTACTCTCGTGTTACCATAAAACCGTTTTGGGGATGAAATTAAACAGAAATGCAATATACTTTCATACTTCTCTTCCCAAAACATATTACCTTACCTCGTATTGTTTTCTCTATTTCCAGGCTAGAGAAAGTTATGTGACTGCATTATTTTCGTGGATTTAATTCTTTAATATTTATTTATAACATTATTATATTGATAGCTTTTCTAAATTGTCAAATCACTTTTCATTTATTTCCAAACCCACCTGAGACCAGTGGCAACAATACACTGTTGTGATTTGGATTTGATAATTCTGTGTAAAAAGGGATGAAGTATTCTAAAAAACATTTGATTTTTGGCATTTAAAATCAAAATTTTTCAAAATCCTTTCTTAGTGAGCACCTACACTATGAATCGAAGGTACTGTCAAAATTCCAAATCTCTACCTATTGTAGTTTAGGCTCTACGTTGATTCCTGCCAGTCAGTCATTCATTCAGTCAGTCAGGACAAAGCCTTTTATGTTTAGAGATTGCGATCATGCACAACTTTTAATTTGTGCGCTGGTCTTAGAAGTTCTATGTTTAAAAGCACACAGACTAATGGGTTTATTACCAGGGCCCGGATTCTGATGACCTCAAATTGTTTGAAAAATGACCTATAAAATGACTCTCCTTTTTAAAGAAAATGAGTTATTAATTATATCGAATGACCTAAAACTGATATTTTATTTATGAAAAAAATTATTATTGTACACACAAAGTTATAATTTCTACATAATTGTAAAAACTAAGCGCAGAAAGGATGTTGTAGGTCTAAAAACTACGTTGTTTGTTCTTGATTGGAGCGCATCTGAGAAGAAAAGTGAGAAAATTTATTTTAAAGTAGATCCTACAAAATGTTGCATTATAGTAATCTATTAATTTATTTACGTTATTAAATGCATGAAAATGATTTAATAAGGAAGCAAATGTCACGAAAATGACAAAATAATGACCTAAAATTGAAATAAATGCCCTAAAAGTATAAAATGGCTTAAAATTACAAAATAATGACCTAATAAAAATGCATTTCTATAATCTAGAGGCCATGATTAGGATTAATCTACAAGTTAGCAATATCTATGAAGTATCAGTAAAAAGATGACATGTCATCAGAATCCGGGCCCTGGTTATTACCATAAGTTCGTGGAAAGAAATGCCGGCGGTTTTATGGAGATCATTGGCGTAAACAGCTGACTTAAAATCCGAACTTTGGAAAGGATAGGGATGGGCTTTCTAGAGTCTTCTAGAAGAAGAGTGAAGGGTAAACATAAGAGAACTTCAAATATGTTCCTTAGCTACATGATTTATTTACTCTGTTTACTAGCTGCTGTAGGGAGTTGACATTGGTGCAAATGTAGATGGGCCAACCTCCTTCTTTAATCTTACGAGCTCATCTCCTAACAGTTTTCGTCGTGGATTGGTCAAGTGTTTATTTTTCAGATTCTTTCCGGGAAGGGTAGTTGTTAACCATTTTGTGTTCACTTCTGGTTCAGTCCCTCCTTCATGTAAAATTTCTGTTAATCTAAGCCATAATTGTGTTGTAGGAGGCTGAAAAAAAATCACAACGCAGAACTTTATTAAAATACGTAGGGGGGGGGGGAGGAAGCGGACCGACTCTTGTGTTGATTTCATAGCCTTGTAATACCTAAATATATGTAAGAGATGTAACGGAAACGTTTGTTTTCACAAGCAATGCAAATTACATGAAATTATTTTCAATTGATTGTCTATATTGTCTAGAAGAAATTTCAATACATTCCCTGCTATCCTGTGAATGCCGCTAGAAATACGCAGTAGCTCATATCGGCAACTTATATATTTTAGTCGGTCCGATTTTTCCCCCCCTACCTGTACCAATAAAAGTCAAGTTATCAGATCTATTCCATAGTGCATAATCCTGAAGCATAAAGAGAGTCTTGACTGTTCTTGCTATTGAATAATGAGGGTCTTGGCCACAGTCAAATGCTGCCATATGTTTGCGTACAGACTGCAATGAGTGTGAAGTAAATTACTATAAAAACTCAATGCTCAAAACTGTACCTGTAGTCAAACTCTTCCCTGCTCAAATTATAATGTAGTCCTAAAGAAAAAGAAATAGCTCAATCTGTTTAGTAATTGGGAGGGTACTTGTATTGTATTTAAAACTTGGAATAAAATTAAAGTTGCTTCCATAATCCAAATGAGTTTGGAATAAGTAGTCCACTGGAATGTTGATATACCGGTAGTTAAAGATCTCGCACGATATATGTGCCGATGAGACAGTTACTCGCTAGAGAGAGACATGGTATTGTGCGAGAGAGAGAGAGAGAGAGAGGTAGCTTGGCCTTTACAAATAAAAAGGAAGGTACTGTTGTGCGAGAGAGATAGGTAGCAGGCCAATCGACGCTACAGTCCCCACGAACACATAATGCAATGACGTAGGCAATCGGCACAGATTTCGTGCGGGATCTTTAGTTACTTACGCCATTCAGTTCAATTTGGTGTGCGGAGTCCACGCTGACAATGTACGTTTTGTTGATTCCCGCTAATCTGTAGTAGAAGGAGTCCTTGGCATATACTGTAATGAATAGCATCAGGATGTTCATGGCATGTCATTTTTTTCATGACGTTCGTTTCAGTCATAGCAATGATTTAGGCCTAAACATGAATTGAACGTTTCTGATTACATCTATATTACTAAAAAGAATTTCCAAAATGTGTTGCCGCATCACTTGAGAACATTTCGACCTATTTGGCTGATTCTTTTTCTGCTGTGTTCGTAATTGTCAGGACAAGGTTTGTATGAAAGAAATTTTTTGGAAAATCCACGGAAAAAATCGGAAATGTGAAATGAGGCAAAGTTAGAGAGTTTTGCTGCAAATTGTTTACATAAAAAAATAAGTGTGACAGATAGGCCTAAGTGTAACATTCACAGTTTGAGAGTTCAGCTGTCACATGTTTTCGTAACAAAAAGCAAAAAACAAAAAGTGTGAGTCTTGCAACCAGGCCAAATCGAAAGTATATAGGCTACGTATGTATGTGGATATGTATGTTCCCTATACAAATCTACATTTCTTGGCCAATTTGCACGAAATTTTGCACACATACCCAGTTAAGCCCGGGAAGTAACGCGCTTGCCATATACCGTTTATTCTACGTGGGCATATTAGTACTACACTGACCGGGATTCGAACCTGCCACGTTCTGGTTGCTACTATTTCTGGCCCCTTGGACCAAACAACAAGAATATATAGCACCCCTATTTACAGCAACTTGTAGGGTTGAATGTGGTGAAGAACAGTGCTTAGATCCGCAAGATTCAAATTTACCCAGTTGCTGTGAAAATTGCCGGGCTTTGAGATGGGGTAAATATTACTTATAGGCCTGTCAATCTGTTCAGTGTGATAGAGGCCAAATTGGAAATATGTAAGTAACTATAGCTCTTATTTCGTCCTTGTTGCTTTATCGGATAAAGACTATTATTGAAATTTAATAATAATAATATAATAATAATAATAATAATAATAATAATAATAAATTAGTTGAGCGATAAAGGAGATAATTTTAATAATTAATATACTGAATGTTAAGAATGAATAAAAATAAATGATGTTAATTACCTGATATAATGTCTACAGAAGCCAAGCACACCAAAAAGACGATTGGTTTCATATTACTCTGCTTGAATATCTTTGTTTCGATGCAGGTATGTCATATATTTATATACTGTAGCGTAAGCATTCTATAGATATCGATTAGAATTTATTACCCATCAATAGGAGAAATGTTAAAAAGAATGTTATCAGAGTCAGAAATACATGGCATCCATATTTCTGGCTCTCATAACATTCCTATGCTTGAATTCTTTGTGTAGATTAAGATTGCACTAAAACTCATATAGCCCTATCAAAGCTTTAAGTAATAAATCTTCCTTACTTATTTTATTGAATGTCAGAAGACAATTCTTAAGCAAGGTAAAGGTTTATTACCAATTTTATGCAACCCGAAAGTTCATTGCGGCGCTTACTTGAGCCCGCCATTCAACCCTATTCTGTGCTCATTCCATCCAACCATCCCTCGCAAATCCTACTTCCCTTAAATCTATTCTAATATTGTTCTTGTCAGATTATATTCTTCCCAAAGAGTAAGGGACCATGTCTCACTTCCATATAATACAGCAGGCATGATTATTGTCTTAAAAAAAAATTAATTGTGTACCGAAGATACGAGAAGATAGAAGTTTCTGTATTGCATTTCCTGATACTTAATTTCTAACTTAATGTTATTTGCATATGCTGTCTAATTATTGCTCTCAGATATTTGAATTTCTCCACTTTTTCGAATGCTTTACCTGTTATTCTAATATTTTGTGGAGCATTATTTTGACGTTTCATGGCCATATACTTAGCTTCTGCAGGCATCAAAAAGACTCTGTTTTAATATTGCTATACTCTTTTTAATCCACATATAAGGTTATGTGATCGGGTAAAGTGATCTTTTATTAAGAAGTAAAGAAATTGAATCTGCATTCCATGGCATAACCGTATGTATCATACACAATTTTTTTATTTATTTTCTATTTTTTAGACAGCAGTTAATATATTTTGCCAAATAATTTTATTACATACCGTGCAGATTATTGTCTTTGTTGGACATTCCATGATAATATTACAGAAGAAAAAATCCTCTGACACTGGGATTTGAACCCAGGACCTTTGTCTACCCATGCCAATGCTCTACCAACTGAGCGAAGCCAGAGTTCACTTTATAGCGGCAGATGGAAGCTCTCTCCTATGACTGATTGCCCTTAATGGTCTACTTCACTCTACTGAACTCTGGCTTAGCTCAATAGGTAGAGCATTGGCACGGATAGCCAAAGTTCATGGGTTCAAATCCCAGTGTCAGAGGAATTTTTCTCGTATAATTTATCTTAAAGGTAATATTTAAAATAAAAACAAATCCTTGGTGCTTCCGGCTTTAAAATTAATTTTTGATATATTGAGAATTGATTCATAAAACTTTTAAGTTTACAAATAATAACACAATTATATATACACTTTAATTCTTTAATTGTAAATAAAATATTAATTGAAATATTGAAACATATAATCTTTAAAAGTTCATTTTATTATTCAAAATCTTAAAAAAAGAAAAGCATTTATTATTCAAATAGGTGCCTGAAGGGTCTAGGCTTTATTACAGATTTCTGTTTATTTTAAATCATATTTAACTTTTCTACATAAAAATGAAAACAATAAATAATTAATTAATTCGGAGCAAACCAAATTAACTGCACTTGAACTGCCTCCGTGTTCAAGATACAGAGGAGGAAGATGGCTGAAAAGAATACCGCGGCAACGAAATTTACTTAAAACATGAAATTAAAATTATTGATGGAATAAAAGATTCAAAGAAAATAACACGAATATCCTAGCTTGGGTTTTTATGATGGCGGCATGGTCGGACTAAGCATGGAGTAGGACTAACGGAGTTCTACTAGTACTGTAAAGAAAATGAAAATGTAAAAGTGAAGAAAGAAAACAAACTCAGTGTTTTTAGTAACTGAGTAGGTTTTGTATTTAAAATTTCGAATAAACTGGAAGTCGCTAACATAATCCAAATGAGTTGGGAATAAGTAGTCAACTGGAATATTGCTTAGGTAGTTACATTATTCAGTTCAGTTAGTCGTCCCTTGTCGAATCCGACAGTGTACGTTTTCTTGGGTCCCTGGATTTTGTAGTACTTGAAGTCCTCTGCAGCTAATACTGTAATAAGTAGGGTTAGGATTTTGAAGACGTCATATATTTTCCAGACATTTCAGTCATTTCAATGATTAAAGCAAGAATTGAACTTTTCTGATATTTACATTTATATATGTTTTATATGCCCCTGTTTGGGAGGAGCGTATTCAGAGGGGGCTGAGGGGGCCACAGCCCCCCTGAAATGTTAAGTCATGATAATATGTTGCACTTTAATTTCTCAGAAAGTGGACGGTTTAATTCCACATCTTGACTCATAAAATGTGAAAGGCGAAACGTGGAATAGAAATTCCAACACTACTTTGCCAATATGTAGAAAATTCGGTTGTGTGCACATCGACACAGTCGCATTTTCGTGCACATCTTCATAGTATTTTTATCCTTGCAATATCATTGTGCTCATCGCTACACACCCTTCTTGAACTTTGGGTAGGGGTGGACATAGAGGCAAAGTTGGAATTACATTATCGTATTGAATGCAATGGAGTTCACAGTAACTGCTTGATAGACAGAGAAAGACAAACACTTCCTTTCGTTATTATCAGGGCCCGGATTCTAATCACATCATCTTTTTATTGAGATATTGCCAACTTGTAGATAAATCCTAATCATGGCCTCTAGATTATAGAAATACATTTTTATTAGGTCATTTTTTGTCATTTTATGCAATTTTATATTTTTAGGGCATTTGCTTCCTTATTTAGTCATTTTCATGTATTTACATGGTTATTACCATAAGTTCGTGGAAAGAAATGCCGGCAGTTTTATGGAGATAATTGCCGTAAACAACTGACTTAAGATCCGAACTTTGGAAAGGATAGGGAGGGGCTTTCTAGAGTCTTCTAGAAGAAGAGTGAAGGGTAAACATAAGAGAACTTCAAATGTGTTCCTTAGCTACATGATTTATTTACTTTGTTTACTAGCTGCTGTAGCGAGTTGACATTGGTGCAAATTTAGATGGGCCAACCTCCTTCTGTAATCTTCTGAGCTCAGCTCTTAACAGTTTTCGTCGTGGCTGTGTAAAGTCTCCATTTTCCAGATTCTTTCCGGGTAGGGTAGTGTTTAACCATTTTCTGTTCACTTCTGGTTCCTTAGCTCCTTCATGTAAAATTTCTGTTAATCTAATCCAATATTGTGTTGTAGGAGGCTGAAAAAAATTACATCGCAAAATTTTATTAAAATACGTACAGGTAGGAGAAAAAAAGCGGACCGACTCTTGTATTGATTTCATAGCCTTGTAATACCTAAATAAATGTATGAGATGTAACGGAAACGTTTGTTTTCACAAGCAATGCAAATTACATGAAATTAATTTCAGTTGATTGTCTATATTGTCTAGAAGAAATTTCAATACATTCCCTGCTATCCTGTGAATGCCGCTAGAAATACGCAGTGGCTCATATCGGCAACTTATATATTTTAGTCGGTCCGCTTTTTTTTCCCCCCTACCTGTACCAATAAAAGTCAAGTTATCAGATCTATTCCATAGTGCATAATCCTGTAGCATAAAGAGAGTCTTGACTGTTCTTGCTGTTGAATAATGAGGGTCTTGGCCACAGTCAAATGCTGCCATATGTTTGTGTACAGACTGCAATGAGTGTGAAGTAAATTACTATAAAAACTCAATGCTCAAAACTGTACCTCTAGTCAAACTCTTCCCTGCTCAAATTATAATGTAGTCCTAAAGAAAAAGAAATAGCTCAATCTGTTTAGTAATTGGGAGGGTACTTGTATTGTATTTAAATTTTGGAATAAAATTAAAGTTGCTTCCATAATCCAAATGAGTTTGGTATAAGTAGTCCACTGGAATGTTGATGAAAGGTAGTTAGTTACTTACGACATTCAGTTCAATTTGGTGTGCGGAGTCCACGCTGACAATGTACGTTTTGTTGATTCCTGCTAATCTGTAGTAGAAGGAGTCCTCGGCATATACTGTAATAAAGAGCATCAGGATGTTCTCGGCTTATCATTTTTTCATGACGTTCATTTCAGCCATGGCAATTATTTAAAGGATTGAACGTTTCTGATTACATATTTAATATAGGGTGTCTAAAAAAATGTACTAACACTTTGAATGAGTATAAAAACATTATTTATGAAGGAAATTGGTGATTAATGTTTCGCCTTATACCCTCAAATAATGATAAAACCAAAAAGCCGCAGTTAGCCTCAGATATTTATTATTGGAATGATATAATCTGTTTGAGTTATGAGTTATGCTAAAAAATGCACATGCTAAAAAAAAAAAATACACATATTTACACAGTCAATTAAAATACTATTTACATTATCACAGTAAGTATTTACAAATTCATTAAAATCTATTTGTATTTAAAAACATACACTCAATAAGCGCATATTAAGTGTATGTTTTTAAATACAAATAGATTTTAATGAATTTGTAAATACTTACTGTGATAATGTAAATAGTATTTTAATTGACTGTGTAAATATGTGTATTTTTTCTTTTTAGCATGTGTATTTTTTAGCAAAACTCATACATAACTCAAACAGATTATATCATTCCAATAATAAATATCTGAGGCTAACTGCGGCTAATTTTAATTAATATACTGAATTTTAAGAATGGAAAAAAATAAATGATGTTCATTACCTGATATAATGGCTATAGAAGCCAGGCAGAGCAAAACGACGATTGGTTTCATATTACTCTGCTTGTAGCCTATATCATTGTTCCGATACAGGTATGTCATAACTTTATATACTGTAGCGTAAGCATTCTATAGATATCGATTAGAATTTATTACCCATCAATAGGAGAAATGTTAAAAAGAATGTTATCAGAGCCAGAAATACATGGCATCCATATTTCTGACTCTCATAACATTCCTGTGCTTGAATTCTTTGTGTAGATTAAGATTGCACTAAAACTCATATAGCCCTATCAAAGCTTTAAGTAATAAACTTCCTTACTTATTTTACTGAATGTCAGAAGACAATTCTTAAGCAAGATAAAGGTTTGTTACCAATTACTCAATTTTATGCAACCCGAAAGTTCATTGCGGAGCTCACCTGAGCCCGCCATTCAACCCTATTCTGTGCTAATTCCATCCAACCATCCCTCGCAATTCCTATTTCCCTTAAATCTATCCTAATATTGTTCTTATCAGATTATGCTCTTCCCAAAGAGTAAGGGACCATGTCTGACATTCAGCAATACATATATTCAATATAATTGTGCGGTGTTTAGGGCTCGGAAGTTGGTGAAATCTCATATTTTTTTCTGAGACATCACAAACAATTCAGGATGTAGTATAAATTCGTCTCGCCTCAAAATGAACAAAAAAAAAACTTACTTTTATTTTGCATTTTTCGGAATTTTGTTCTTTACTAGTCATTTTTGGGAAATGTTGCATTTTCTCCTATTTTGTCATTAGAATGAGGTTTTCCAACATTACATACAACCCGTTCTCATAATTCTTTAGCTATGAGGCATTTATTAATATAGTAAACAGAAAATATAATATTAAAGTAGTAATATTAAATACTTAACTCTTGTCCTTTATTTATTATTATTATTTATGATTGTACGGCTGTATATTCCCTTTTTTAAAAAATATATTTAGAATTTTTTTTTTCAGTTTTTCATGTTATATTTTCATAAACTTAAGGTCATTTTATAGGTTATTTTTCAGGCATTTTCAGGTCATCAACTTCTGAACCCTAGTGATAATAGTGTTAGGCTTATAGCCACTCCCGAAAAAAAGATCTTGCATAAGCCCCTGCTATTTGGTTGCGCATTTTTCGTATGGCAAAAAGTATTTTGTACTTTTTTAGGTTTACCCGAGAAACGCCACCAAGAAAGTGCCTGTATCTTGATTCTTACGGCGCTTGATATTGTTCCAGAGTTTGAGAATGACACTAGGAGACATGCTTATCTGCATCCAACTCCAGGCATCTAATTCTATAAGCCTATCCCTTTCCGAGCTCTTATTTCTTTACTTTCTTTACCCTTACCACAGGCACTATAGATAGAGGAAGGAATGTTGAGTTTTTAACATGAATACACATTTTGAGGACCCTGAGTTGAGCTATAAAGGCAATAAATCATATACTGTAAAATAAATTATGTTCATTACCTGAAATTATGGCTACGGATGCCAGGCAAACCAAAAGGACGATTGGTTTCAGATTCCTCAAGTGCAGCGTTTCTCAACCTATGGTCCGCTGGTGGTCCGCGAAGATGGTGCAGATGGTCCGCATACATAATTAAAAAATACCATAAAGCAAGTAAAGAAGTAAAGAAATTTCGCATAAAATGGACACTAGATGTCAAGGTTTTTAAATTCTTCGAAAATACAGGTCCTATTGCAAGTTTCCTTACTTTTGCAGTTACGAACCAGAGTTTGAAACCCCTGATTCACTGAGGTCTATGGTTCCCTCTTTCATTCAAAACCCTGAAAACTAAGACTTTGTCGGAATTTGTTATTAGAGACGCTCTCTTAACAAGGGTTTTATTGTTGGAGTGCCCGAGTGTCTGATACCGGTAAACCTGTGTTATAAATATAATTCCTAATTATATTATCAAATTGGTAATAAATATTAAAGTCTGTTCAAAATATAATTTTATTGTCAATAGTTTACTTCCAATTCATTAACTGTGTTTTTGTCGAATTAAAAAAAAATGCATTTAGATTTATTTCGTTAAAATGACCTATAATTAATACCCCAAATATTAAGAATATAGGCCTACATATAGGCCCCCTACTTTTAAAAATGGGATGTAAAATTAGGGGTCCGTATAAAAATTTAGACATTTTAGAGGTCTTCGGGTTCAAAAAGGTTGAGAAACGCTGTGAGTCTAGTGGTAAGCCACTGTCCCGATACAGTATGTCATATCTTTATATACTGTAGCGTATACCATATTTCCAAGAGATGCCTGACAAGAGTTCTGTAGATATCGATTAGAATTTATTAACCATCAATAAGAAAAATGTTAAAAGTAATGTGGGTTACTTTATGGATGGCACGCCATATTTATGGCTGTGATAACATTCCTGTTGTTGATTTCTTGGTGTAAATACAAATTGAAGTAAAACTCATAAATCAAAGCTTTAAGTAATAAATCTTAAAAGTCATTATTGTAAAACATAAAAGTATGACCTCTTCTTGATAATTTATTATTGATATTTATAGATTATTTCTGCTGGGGGAATTCCTTGAAACTATTCATACAACTCTTAAGGTTTTTTTATCATTTATTTATGCTTATCGTAATCAAAGAAAAAGAGGAAGAAGATTTGTATTCGGAGATGGTTGATATCCCAGAATTGCAGATTTCATGTGTAGACACTACAGACAAATAAGTTACTACTTCGTAATATAATATAGCCTATTGTTACTTTTAGAAATAATAGTTAAACATCATTTTACATAATTTTGTTAAGTTTAAATCATAAGGGGTACGCCGTAGCTTTAGTGGTTGAGGTGCTACGCTTCAAACCGGAAGGTCGCGGGTTTGATCCCCGATGAGGTCGTTGGAGTTTTTCAGTTGCCCTAATCCTTCTGGTGGCACTATGGCCCTGGGGTCGACTCAGCCTCTAACAGAAACGTGTACCAGGAGCATTCCTGGGGGTAAAGGCGGACGTTGCGTAAGGCTGACAGCTTATTAACTAACTTCGCCACAGATGAAGATTTATCAATTTTGAAAGAAAGCAACACATTGGCCTATTGCGAATTCCGCAGAGGTAGAAGCACGTAAACTGCTATTAGAGCAAGAAGAACAAGGAATACTCCAAATTTACCAACAAGTGCAATCATCATTCAAGAAATATATGGCAAGCTGTACTTCATATTGTAGGCTATACAGACATTTTACCGGTCAAAGCGTTATTTTGCTTATGTCTGATTATCTATGTTTATTTTTTGTTTCTTTGAAGATTTTCATGGACTCTTTTCTTTCTTCAAACTATTGCATTTAATATGACAGGAAAACCTGTCAAAGTCTTGTGAAATCTTGTAAGCTTGGATTTTTAACAGGTGCTCTGCCTATCTGTGACTAATTACAACTCTTTCTTGTTTTATTTGGAGATTTTCATGGACTCTTTTTTTCTTCAAACTGCTGAATTTAATTTGACTAGAAAACCTGCCCGAATCTTGTGAAATCTTGTGAGATCTAGGGAAATGCTGCATAAGGAGACAGTATAGCGGCTGGCACTCATGATGTGATGTCATCTGCTCGAGGTCATCCAATGTAAACAAACCTGAGCTAAGTCACGTTATTAATCTTTAAGAGCCACAATTACACAGTTTTTAACAAAAATGGAGGATCGCAACAACCATGTTCCTGGCGACCTTTATGAGAGCTGATGTCGTTCAGATAATTCGCTTTATTATTTGCTTTTTTTTTTATATATATATATATTCACTTGCCTCCTGAAGATTTCTTCACTAGAATTGAAGAGCTTAGAAATGGTGGTTGGTACAAGTGACAAAAACTAAATATTTATTTACGTTTTGCTTAAACATTTCAAGGTTAAAATGAGAAATTTTCATCTAGCATTCTTCTGTACCGGTATATTTTAAACCAGCGTTTCTCAACCTTTTTGAACCCGAGAACCTCTAAAATGTCTGAAAAATTTTACGGACCCCTAATTTTACATCCCATTTTTAAAAGTAGGCTATATATAGGCCTATTTTCTTAATATTTGGGGTATTAATTATAGGTCATTTTAACGAAATAAATCTAAATGCATTTTTTTTAATTCGACAAGAACACAGTTAATGAATTGGAAGTAAACTATTGACAGTAAAATTATATTTTGAACAGACTTTAATATTTATTACCAATTTGATAATATAATTAGGAATTATAACACAGGTTTACCGGTATCAGACACTCGGGCACTCCAACAATAAAACCCTTGTTAAGAGAGCGTCTCTAATAACAAATTTCGACAAAGTATTATTTTTCAGGGTTTTGAATGGAAGAGGGAACCATAGACGTCAGTGCATCAGGGGTTTCAAACAGTGGTTCGTAATTGCAAAAGTAAGGAAACTTGCAATAGGATCTGTACTTTCGAAGATTTTAAAAACTTTGACATGTAGTGTCCATTTTATGTGAAGATTTTTTACTTCTTTACTTGCTTTATGATATTTTTTAATTATGTCTGCGGACCATCTGCACCATCTTCGCGGACCACCAGTGGTCCGCGGACCATAGGTTGAGAAACGCTGTTTTAAACTATTAACAAGAAGGAAATTGAAAACTAATTCCACGCAAGTTGAAGACCTCTGATTTAGTTGAATAATCTAAGAAAATGTGATTGTAAAAACATTTCTTAGAGGTGATCATTTAGCAGCAGTTCGATACGATCTGTTCCATTTCATTGTCGTATTGCTTACATTATAATTAGGGACCGGATTTTTAGGTTTTTAGAAACACTGTTTTAGGTTTTCCATTGGATCAAATAGTTTTTTTTAGGTTTTTTGTCCAAAATATCGTTTTCGGGTAGAATATGAATTTGAATGTGCTACATAGGATCCTATACATAATACTTGTAAAGTTTAACTTAACAAAATTGACTTAAATTTGTGTAAACTTGCTTTAGTACAATATTATACAATTGAAGAAAGAAAGCATAAACAATCAAAAGAAGCAGTGAAAATAAGATTGCCTCACATTTCCTGGTTACACTATACCACTAAATGTCTTTCAAGATTCTTCCTGTTAAGTTCTTCCTGTGACGTTCTTCCTGTTATTTCTTAGTTAATAGTTAATACTGTACTAGACACTACCCTTCTCAGGATTCGAATCCGAAGCTTCTAATTTAGTGAGTAAAATACTTTATGGTTGGATGTGGATAATGTGAAACTGATTATTTTCCTTTCTTCGGTTGTTACGCATGCTTAACCGCACAACAGATTAACTAGGGATGAAAACTTCCTCCTTTTCTAGAAAGGTAAATAACACTTACGTGTTTCTGGCAGGCTTCACAAAATATTACTTTGCCATCGGTAGTGAAATTCAGGTCGTCGCCAATCCACTGCCGGAATAAACTCGATTTCATTTGTTTCGGCATAATTAACACTTCTACTTAAAACTCACAGTGTGATCACTCAGTATGAATAACAGGGAAGTACTAAAGGCAAACAAGCGCTTTAAAACACAGAAATCTATATACTTGTTCATACACGGCAACAATGGTTGTTTGTACGAATATTTTAAAAGGAATACGCTGGTACTCTTACACTTCCTCTCTAGATACTGTCCATCCTAGACGACAATGGGTTGAATGAAACGCTGGTGGTATTAATTTCAAAATTATTGTCTCTCCGCAAAATACCGATTTTTCAACCGACAAACAAAAAAGACAAAAAAAGTAGCCTAAATTAGATATTTTAGGTTTTATATCCCGTTTAGGTATATTTAGGTTATTATACCCCATTTAGGTATTTTTAGGTGCTACAGAATTAATGTGGGTGAATTCTATGGACATGATTCGAAAAAGAGTATGAGCGCTTTTTGTTTTGGAAGTAAGGAAAAAAATAGGTAAAAACCTAAGAATCCGGTCCCTAATTATAATGTTGCCACTGTTAAGGAAGGTAGGCCTATAATAAAAACCTATTGCACTGCTAAATAGGAATATCGACCTAGTGATACAGTTAAAGCGGATACGATGGTACTTTATAATGTAGGCCATGTTGTGTCCAGGATACTTATCACTACATTCACTTTTTTCTTCAGAATTTAATTCCTTATACATTTCAATGTTGAAATTGAAAAATGATGTTGTTGAATTTTGATTCAACATTCTTCCATATGTGTTTTAAACAATTAACTAGAAGGAAGTTGAAAGCCAAGAAGGATGGGGCATAAGTCGTGTCAAGTATTTTTCATTTGATAATGTGTGACCATTTAAAAATTTTGTAATATATAAATGAAAATGGACAGGATGTGGAATGCATGCATAATGCAGATTATGGGTACTAAATGTGGGATAGTGAAGAAAACAGACACCCATGTATTGTATTGAAAAATTAATAAAGTGGTACGACACTAGAAAAATTAGGCTATTATACAATCAGTTCCGAAATCATTTGGCTATGTAACTTATTGTCAATTACTGTCAAGTCGGTTATCAAAACATTTACATACATACGCTGTAAATGTTTGAATTACGAGAGATATGCACATAATTTAAACTCTGTCAGAAATATGCCGTTGATTGGTTGGTTAGTACAGTATACGGTTATATAACGACTGGGCTGTACTGTAACTTGGCCCTGTGACCGTCGCCGGTGTGCCGGAATTTTCTCCCGCAGGAGTTCTTTAACATGCCAGTAAATGTACTGACATGGGCCTATAAATTTATGCACACATAAATACCATTGATCTGAGCCGAGATCGAACCAGCAACCTTGGACATAGAAAGCCAGCGCGATACTAACTGCGCCACCCAGGTCGACAAACATGCCGTTGAAAATATGACAAATCAATAAAATATGTACCAATATGAAGCAAATCTACTCTTATACAATTCAACGGCCCTAAATAGCGTGCTCACTCGCTCGCCCGCTTCGTGAGACATCGGGTATACTCAGCGATGTTCGTCTCTCGCAGTGTAAACTTTCACGAAGAGTACAACATTAGGAAAACCGTTTCTTTATTATATAAAGCCTAAGTGAAATGAACACAATGAACAAATATTCTAATTTTATTTTTACTTACAATTTTCATAGCTCTGAACCACAAACATTTTTAATAAACTATCAGTGTAAATTTCTTTAAAATCCTGGAGTCAATTAATAATGATCCAAACAAACCATTCCTTCCCTTGAAACATTATATAATTTCTGAAAATTACACTGAATTGATCAAATAAAATTCACGTCATATTCATCTGTCAACAAACAGTTGAGAAACAATGCGTATTGTGTGTTCACAGCTTTTTTTTTTTTTTTTTAAAGCTTTGGAACTGCATAATCGAATCTGAGATCGTTTTTTCAGGCGGCGCTTTCTAATCGTGGAATGTACTCTGAAGCCGGAATTTTAGCTGTTTTATTAATTATTAATGGCTTAGTTTAGAATGATTCGCGTGCAAGTGTTAATAAATATAATGCTTCAATAATTATTATACTCTTAATTTTTAATTTTTAAATTAATTATTGTGGGCGAAGCCACGGGCACCTACTAGTATGATACATTTCCCCAAAACTAACAAAATACGGAACAACATGGGAAATGAAAAAATCTGTTTTTTATTGCTTTCATGTCTTGTACACATTTTAGCACTAGCGTGCATTGTTTAAAAAAAATAAAAAATTTCAGAAACTTTCTGGCCCTGCATTCTTTTACGAGCTTACAGCATGCTGGAGTTTGTTTTGTTTATGTTTTAGTTTGCACATTTAACGGATGAGTGGAGATGGTTCAATGCTCTTTGCTTTGCAGCACCTGTCTGTAGCTGATTAATGATCAGATGCTGCTTGCTCATGCAGCGCACGGTCTTACATCCGATCATGGTTTTTGTAGCATCGATAACGTGAAGGGAAATCACAATGGAGCTTGATAAATAAACTCAATGAACTCTGCCTGATGAATGAAATGCCAGGCCTTCTGTAACCGTTATATTATGTAACGCAAGAATGTTACGGAGAAAACAGATGCCGGGCATCGCAATAGCCAAAGCCGCAGTGCATGCATTCCTTGTCCAAATAAAAGAGCATAGAAAAGAAACATGGACGAATATGTCATTTCATATTAAAGATGAGTTCGAAATTCGACCAGACCTTTCCTGATCTAAAATATGAAGTTTTAGAGGAGGTCATTTTCATAGCATCAGGAGGAAGCAATTGGCATGTATACATCAGCCATAGATATCTGTGAGCTATTTATCAGCCCACTGAAGGCTATTTTAAGACTAAATTCAAGTAAGTAATAGCATAATTTCAAAGGTTGTAGTATGTTTCCCGTGTTTTGTTAAATATATCAAGGAACTTTAAACATTACCTATGAATTAATGTTGTATCTATGAGCTTGTTATTCAGGGGATCGGAATATCTATGTAATCCTGCTTTAAAAAATTGCAAAACACTATATTTAGGTACAATTTGTACGCACTAAAATATACATTTAAAGACTTGCCAAGACGTGCAGCGCTGACCGGTGCCGCTACTTCTTTATCAAGTAGCTCTTCAATTTGAATCACGAGGCTGAAAGCACCCCTAACAGACCTCCCCACCTCAGAAATATCCGAGGAAGTACCGGGGATCGAACCCGGGCCGATTGATCTGTAGTCAGCGATGCTAACCACAAGACCACGCAAAGGACAAGCGTTTATCCAGCGTTCTAAATAGCATTGTTAGGTGGCCCATCCTTTTTGCAGTCGTCTGAACATTTTCCAAACGTGCATTTTGAACTAATTCGTTGCCCTTGATCTCTTCAACAAGGATAAGCCAAACAGAATGACCGTCTCTCGTATCAAATGGAGGAACCTATTTTATCTTCAGGTTGTAGGCCTACTATTTTTTCATTTGAACTGAAGTTAGCCTATGTTTCTGTAGTGTTAAAAGATTTCTCTTCAGCGAGAATTAGAGCGCACTGCATGCTAGTTATTTATAAAACATCAAATGTAGTGAAAGAAACTTATTGACTAGACCTGGGATTTTAGGCTCTAAAAATATTAGTTTTAGGCACCTAAAACAGGCTTTTAAAACAAGTAAATAGGCTTTCAAAAGAGAAAATAGGCACTTGAAATATGCTTTAAAAATGTGCAAATAGATAGAAAATAGACTTTAAAATATTACAATAAACTTTTTTTTACTGCAAGAAACGTGGCATACCTATTCTTAACAGAATTAACTGCAAAATTAGGCATCACGAACTATATTCACTTGAAGAGATGTTGTTTCACTGGTGACTTGACACAGTAGTCCGTCCTCCTTAATCCTCCCCCTCCCCCGTCAGTCAACATTCCTTTAGCGACAATTGTTTGGAATAATCAAGTTTCTGTGAAAAACCCACCTCTGCTGTTCTGCTTTTCATTGAGGAATGTCCATTATAAGATTGTGAAAATTACAGAAGTTGAATTTTATTTTAAATGTACAAAATAGGCATTTCAGGCACTAAAATAGTAAAATCGGCTCTAAAAGTCCAAATAGGCATTTTAGGGCGCTATAAAACTCTATAAATGTACGTGATGTATCATGAAACGTCCACATATTTAAACATTTTCATGTTATTTCATAAGGAACAAGATAGACATTTGCCTTAAAATCCCAGGTCTACTTATGACGAATGAGGCACGATATCTTGTAAATTAATAGATTCCTGTGAATTTAGTTCCCAGACCACGTAGTTATCTTGCACTACATACAAGCACAGAGCTCCATGAAGATTACAGTAATAGATCACTGAGGATTCTAACAACATTTCCGTGACTTCAAGGAACGCCGTATACAGAGATCTTCGCCTCTTCGTTAATAGACCTCTATACAGCAACCCAGGACTTTCATAACGTATTGTATCAAATTAAAGACTTACAGAAGAATTATAGCCTATAGGCCTACAGTTAGCAGAACAAATAAAATCAGGTAAACTGATGTAACAAAGTACCAGAATGCTCTAGTTTAATCAGTTATAATTGCAATTATGATATGCAGAAAATTAAGTTAGTTTTTTTTAATCGATTTCCGAGTTAAGCTCCAGATTGATACATTAAGCAGGACTTACGGAAGAACAAAGTTCTAAATTTAAAAAAAAAAAAAAAAAAAAAATCAGATTAACATCGTCCAGCATCAGCAGAACTACACATATTTGTGATATCTTGACACTCGCACACTCATATAAAAATACCAGCAACAAAAAAAGTCAAATTGGCCGGCTACGGGATTTGAACCAGGGACTTTCAGAATGCGAGTCTAAGGTGTTAGCCTCTCAGCCACCACGCCCAGTTTGACGTTTGAGTGTGAGAAGCATATGTGAAATAATGGTGTTATTTGTCATAGCTAACTGTATTGCAACTTCCAAAGGCATATATGAATACTGTGTTGCTTACTGGCACTTAATAAATATTCATGCCTTTCAGTCCTCGATGCACCTCGATAGGCAGGTCAGGAAAATTGTTTCAACCAGATATCTATAAGCCTACTATAGGCAAGTCAACAGATAAGAATTGTAGAAGTCTGAAAGAAAACATTATTAAAATCCCCCTAGTGTGTTTTTTGCAGAAATATGCAAATTTTGCACCACTTGAGCCGTAATTGTACTTGGTTTTAATGTGAAATAACTCTGCAATTGTATTTAATAATGCGAAGTAACACCGAAGTTTACCCAACTTTTGTAACGAAATTTAACGTTTTTATTCACCGTAAAATTGGATCCCTACATATAAAATAGCCGAAATTACTAAATTCCCTGTAGCAATCCTGTTTAAAATGGTGTTACTGTGTGGCCTTGTGGTTAGCGTCGTTGACTACAGACCCGTAGGTCCGGTTTCGATCCCCGGTACCTCGGATTTTTCTGACGTAGGGAAACGGGGTGCACTCAGCCTGTTGATTCAAATTGAGAAGCTACTTGATAGAGAATTAGCGGCACCGGTCATGGAAACCACCATTAACGGCCGTGGGTGTCGGCAAGCTGACCACATGCCCCCCAATCCTGTCATCTGCCTTTGGTAGATGACGTAGTGGTCGGGTGATAGGCCTTACCCCTTGAGGGATGTTACGCCACGAAGTTTAGTTTTAGTTTATTGTATCATTGTTATCATAATCATATAATCATCATCCATGGGCAAAAAAATGTTATTCAAATTATTTAAACTATGATAGGAATTTATTTTTGGAATTATCTAATTGGGTCCTATAACTTTTTAAATAGTTAATGTCATAACGTATTGTAATAATAACTTATACATCTCATCAATTTCTAGATCGTAGTTAGTTTTCATTCAACATCTATAAGAAATAATAAGGAAGAGGAAGAGCAGTCGCTTGTGTTACAAAAAGGGGATCGTGATTTCAAAAGGCAGAGAGCCACAATTGTAATGGGATTATAGTGAGCTCCCAGGCAAAGGAAGCGGCAATTTCCATTTCCTGATTCAGGAAGGCATCCCAAGAGGACCAATTATCTACAAAGCTGCCAATCTGCTGATGGAAAGCACTACAGAAATAACAGCGCTTTCGTATGCGGTACATAAAAATCAACTTCGTTCATCATCTGCAGCCAAAATGACAATGAATTGAATTGAAAATACTTCAGATACTGCCCAAATGTGATCCCCTAAGAACAATTTGAATTTATGGCAACAAAGTCTACCTTGCACCAACTTTTCGTTCATTAATAAATTTTCTACCGTGAGGGTTTAATCTAAAGCAAAATAACAAACCTACAGCACTTTTTATTTTGTTTTTTTAAATTATCAAGTACAAAATTATTCCCTTCAATAAGTCAGCTTTAGGATTACATGAGAATGATATCAAGATATTTCAATAATATTAATCTATTTTATTAACTATTTATCTGTATATGAGGCTATATATAAGCCGAGTTTCTTGGAGTCAGTGACTTGGATTAAAATTTTAAAATACAAATATAGGCTTATTTGGAACTTCATTAGACGCCTTCAAAAAAATAATGCAAGGGAGTGGTAAGGTTAAATAAGGGTTTGCAGGAACCGAGAGGCTTAGCATTATAAATGGTACGTATTATGCCGTTTTATAAGACAAAGTAGCTGGTTTCGATTTTTCATTTGTCTATTTTGAGATTGATTTGACAGAGGACGTTATGAAGATTAAACTCGACGGCAGTTTTGTTTTAAATAGGCTACTCAGAGTACGTGTCAAAGAGTGACCCTTTGAGAATGTTTTTAAATATTTTAAAATGTCATTACTATTGTTGTTATTTACTACAGGAGGGGTATCGTCATTACCATTACTTTTGCATTAGACTAATATAATCATCATTCTAATGCCGGTCTGTCAGCGTCTATTTTAACACAATTCGTTTTTCAATAACCTCTCGAGGGATTTTATAATTTTAATTGGGCTTGTAGACACCCACCCTTTCCTTTGTATTTAAATAAGGCAAGGAAGCTCATAAGAACAATAGGTCTCCCCCTTTCTCTCCCATCCCTTATCGATCTCATAATCTATATCTCACCCCCCTCTTTACCTACTACCCTCTCCCCTTCCTTTGGAGATAATACAATATGGATCCTATCTCTTTTCTCTTTTTATACAAATGACACAATATAGACTGCAGTGAACTGAATATGAGATGAGATTCTCTCTCATTAGTTACATGAGATTATTGTAATATTATTAATTTGAGAGTTTGTTTTACATTTGCTATTACGAATATAAACTGTGTGAAGAATTCGGGGGGGGGGGGAACACGATAAGTCACATTTTATTATTTTACAATAGAACCAATTCAAAGCTGCAGTGCTCCCATTTCACTTAAAGTATGTCATACTGTTTTAAAATTGCTACTTAAAATAAAGATTATCAAATTGAAGCTACTCTCAACACTGGCTATTCTGCAAGAGTTACTGCACAGTGTAAAGTGATTACTGGTTAATGTCTGTGTTTCTTTGTTTCAGGTAAGATGGCCAACCGATTTTTAGATTTTTTTAGTCATCTACATGATAGTGAGTATAATACTAAGCATTATTCTTCTTTACCATAGAGGGTGGAAGTAGTAAACAATTAATTCATTCGGTAGAAAGAACAAAAACTGAAAATACAATTTTTTTGTCTCAAGCGAGTACTTTTCACGTAAGTTACACATACATATTATTATTATTATTATTATTATTATTATTTTTATTATTATATTTCCCTATTCTGTAACCGTGCATTTATTGGTAATATCTGTATTATTCTATTTTGTTCACATAAGAGAAAAGAATAAGAAGTAATTTTCCCTTTGGGGGTTTTCAATAAATTTGTTAGTTTTCGTGGAATTTTAATACAATATACCTAGACCACATACTTCACGTAACTTGGAAACGTCAAGGCATATGTCGTCCTTGGCGTAGTCCTAGTGTGTTTGTTTGTTTGTTTACATTTGATAAAGGTCATTGCCACCTGGCAGTGCGCTGTTGTCATTTTGCGAATATTCCAACCTAATTAAGTCATTAGCCATAAACGCCATCCAAAATGCAAAAAAGGTTTTATGTTTATTTAACTGTTACCACTGCCTCCTCGAATCTATCAAGTTTTACTGCTTCTGTAAGATAAATTTGCATCAAAAAGTAAATTCTTTCACGGCATTCGTTTAATTCAACTTACATTTTTGTTCTCTTTAAAATCAGGAAATCTATCCCTGCTATCCCTGCGCCAGATTTTGTCCAAGTCTTTTCAAGAAACTGTTTTTCGATTGTCTTTATTTATGAATTTGTATACCGACAATAGATGATTTTACAACTTATAAATTTACATGATCAGAACTTTAATCCTTGAAAATTATACGTTTTTACTTAAGAATTAAAATTGTACATATTTTTCTCAACATACAGTGCACGCCGCTTCTTGTGATAACTTCGGCACGCAGCTAATCTGATAATAGTAACCTGTTGATAATAGTAGCCGAAGGAATTAAATGTATGTTATATTTTCATATATAAGATAATACGTAACTGTGAATCATTGAAGCACTCATAGGCTAACACAGTAGGTTACAAATTCTGGAATGACCGAAATTTGGATTGAAAAGGTACAAAAAATATGCGTTGAACAGAAATTCTATAATCTATGCAATGAATTCTGTGTCTTATTCCAGTTCCCAAGACTGTAGACAAATGACTTCGCTTTTATTTTATGTTGTTACAATTGCGGAAAAGCTAATGAAAATGAACCCCATAATATAATTAACCACATAACATAAAATACCCTAATAACATAATTATGTGTATATTAGAAATGGGATACTCCTCTTATATCAATTTATCTTGCCTTCGGCCACTCTTAACACAAAATGGAACCGGTTTCGTTTATTTTTCGCATGGGTTTTTTTAAAGTTTAATGGCGTAACACGCATTAATGAGATATCATTCGAAAGATTTTAAACTCCGTTTTCAAGAACGTAATCTTAAGCCTATGCTTTTCTAAATATTTTTGCTTAAAAATTTATCAAACTTTATCATTAAAGTCAAATGATATTTTAAGTGGGGTTTGTAATATACAGTCCGATTCATAAACATTGTATCAAATGATAGCTTTTTCAAGAATTACGAAATCAATGCTTCGGATATACAGCCCGATTCGTAAACATTGAAACAAATGAAAGCTGTTAACAAGAATTGCGAAATCAAAGCTTCAGATATACAGTTCGATTCATAAACATGGAAACAAATAACAGCTTGTTAAGAAGAACTGCGGAATTTTGGATTTATATATAGATTATAGTTCGATTTTTCGCCATGAGTGGAGATGGTCCACTACGTCTCTCAGTCCTTCATCTCGTAAATGGTAAAGAATAGAGATACGGATTTTTTAAATTTTTTAATTTTATTTTTAAAGTACAGTATAAGTTATGATGTGTAACTCGAGTACCAAAAAGTGGCTTCGGCTGATTTTCCGCTGTGCGTGGAGATTACCCACTATGATTGTCAGCCCTACATTTTAACCCTGACCCTTCGTTTTTATAGACCAGCGTGCAACGAACTGAACTACTTGGTGTATAGCGATATAGTATTTAATATTGTCTTCGCTGCATCATGAAGCGGCATCTTCACTCGATTATGTCAGAATTGCTGATAAGAGGATTTATAGCGAGTGAAAGAATGCGGAACCGAGTCAATACTACTCTTCTTTAGTTGCCTAATTCAGGACAAAGATCATTAAACCTATAATAAAGCACTGACATTTCGTTTTCATGGATGAGAGAGATCCTTACGTGCCTCAACCCATGTTCCCACGATCCTACAACGATCTGCACACAAGTTTCAGCTTACAGGTATATTGGCGCTAAAACAAAAGGAATAATAAGACAAATGTTTGGAAGAATAATCATTATTGTCCCCTTTACTGTTCATAGATCTTCACACAGGAGGTGAAAGGCACATGGCACAATTATAGAACTTTCCAGAAAATGTTCAATGTTCGTGTCACTTGAATTTTTTAATAATAATAATAATAATAATAATAATAATAAACGCATCCAGAATTTACCACCATATTTTAAATACACTCCACAACCCATTGTTGGAGTATTATAGCCTAACAACAGATAAAGCAGTCGATTACTGTTCGTGCCATTTTAAGGAGATCTCGTCCCAAATCATCGTATATCTACAAAATAATACTGTATAATAGCATTGTTCTTTAATCCGAAAATCTTCACCAACACCGTCAAAGAACAGGCGCTCTTGTAGTCGCATGGATTTCCCCAGTGTTGCCGCTATTATTCAACACTTCTCCAGTGAAGTAAACGTGCTGTGGTACGTATTTGGCAACATTGTACTGGAGTGCAGACCAGTGTGAATACTCCTAATTTCCTGTAAAAGTCTTGTTTTAATATCTTGTTTCAGTTTGTCATTGACAGGTGTGACCAATAGATCTGATCTAGTACAGATTACTGGGAATTCACATGGTCTCACCCATAGCTAGTCTGTAATTATGTTGATGCACATTTATGAGAGGAAAATATATTTTTTTTTCGGATGTATTCTCAATCTATGTTTCATACTCCTCCATTTTATGTTTCAACAAAAACATCAACAATCCATCTATAGAACAAACCAATAAGGGTTGTAAAATTCTTCCTTCGTTTCAGGTAGGCCTACTAGAGGCAGTGTCATAGGGGAGGGGGGGGTCCGGACCTCCCCCGAAATAAAAAAAAAACAAGGATTCTATTTAAGTTATTTAAGCCCTATTTTGTAAAATATTTAATTACGTTATTTAATAATAAAATACTTGTAATCCTGCATACCTCAGCACCTAGCTATCTTTCCAGTCGCTTTCGTTACCTTTCTTCCTACCATAACTTGGGCACGCGCTCTCAGCTTGACCCCTTACTATCCATGCCTATTTACAGAACTTCACACTATTCGAATTCGTTTACAACAGCTATTCGTCACTGGAATTCATTGCCTAGCTATCTCAGGAGCTGCCAAACGACTTCACAGTTCAAGCGTCATTTAATAAATTTAGTATGCAATAACATTTAGGAATTGATGCTAATTTGTAAAATATTTTTGAAAATTTTCATTGTTTGTAATAACTAAGAACATATTTGTGTAGTCTTTCATCTTGTTTCATTTCTTTATTTCAGTCATTTGTATTACAGGGTAGGCTATATATTATTTAAGTACTTTATGTTTGTATTTTTGTCTTTATAATTAATGTACGTTTCTTGTATTCAGGTATATCATTTCTTGTTTTTCATTTATTATTATTATTATTATTATTATTATTATGTATTTAATGTTTTTGCCCTCGTTGAGTGGTAGAAAAGGCCTTATGGCCTTAACTTCGCCAGGTTAAATAAATAAATACATAAATGTGGGCCTATTATTTCCACTGTTCCACATGTTATTTAACTTCTATTAAAAATAGTAATAAGTTTTATAACTTATGTAAAAATTTCTTGTTTAAATTGGCCTATCTTAGAGTATAGTAAACAAATTTGCTAACTAGTTTTTCAGTGCTAAAATAGCGTAAAATGTTATTTTCATTAGTTCGATATTTAAAAGATAGCGTGAAATGTGATTTTCATTACCGGTAGTTCAATATTGAACAATTTTCCTGCGGTGACCCCCAAACCACCCGGCACTTTCCACCCTCCCCGAAATTATCTTCTGGCTACGGTACTGACTAGAGACTCAGATCGTTTTGAGTACAGGAAGATCTTGTAATAAATCCCCGTCGTGAGGGCCGGTACCGGCTATGAGGAAATGAATGCTAGACAATAAAGAAATTAAAACCATCGCCTGTTATGGGAAAGCAGAGTCTTGTTCCTGGCACTTTGCCTTCGTTCGGTTCAAGGCAGGGTAGAAAGTATAGGTCACGTCCAGGAAGACGTACTTCACAATTTCCTGATTGTTTGCCAACTATAGAGGAAGGTCGAGACTAAAATCAATTTTAGCCTTGGAAAAAGAAGGATGTTTAGAGGACCCCACGATTGCAGGATTCACGGTTAAATTGAATCACGTCCATCTGAACAGTTTTTAAGAAAATGGATCAAACCTCTGGATAACCATAGCAAGTTTGTTAATTCACCACTGACCGCAAATACTGGGATGCCTTGTGGTTAGTTTTTGTGCCCCCCCCCAGCGGGTTTCAGTAGATCGGAATCTTCTCAATAGGCCTATGTAGAATTTTTTCTAGACATTGACTACTTAAATTGTGAATTACAACAATAAAGTCAGGTAAACTGATGTAACAAATTGTCAAAATGCATTTGCTTAATCAGTTATATTACCAATAAATTATGATATGCAGAAAATTAAGGTTTTTTTAATCGATTACCGAGTTAAGATCCGGATTGATTCATTAAGCAGGACTTACGGAAGAACAAATGCTTTTTTTAAAGTCAAATTAATATCGTCCAGCATCAGCAGAACTATACAGATTTATGATATCTTGACAACAGCACACTCACATAAAAAAAAGTCAAATTGGCTAGCTACGGGATTTGATTCAGGGACCTCCAGAATGCGAGTCCAAGACGTTACCATCTCGATCACCTCGCTCAGTTTAACGGTCTTGTTTGATAAGCATATGTGAAGGGAAAGTGTTATTTGTCATAGCTAACTGTATTGCAACTTCTTAAACCTTATATGAATGCTGTAAAACAATATGTTGCCATGAGAACTGATTTGCATTTTATAAATTCTTTCCATTATATTACCATAAAATAGGCATTAAATTGGGCTTTACTCCGGTACCGGCCAACCGATTTGGAACAGTATCAACATGCTTCTTCCCATGGACGTTATAAATGTCTATACCAAGTTTCATGAAAATCCGATAAAGTGGATTTGAGTTATCGGGCGTAAAGACACGCGGACAGACAGACGGACAGACATTTCCCGTCCCCCACAATCTCATAAAATACCATTCTGGCACTTAATAATGCAATCATAATATAATAGTAGGAATAATAATATAATAATAAATTAATGATGCGAGTATTATAACAGTAATTAATACGTTAATGTAGCAAGGGTAATGCTTGGTTATTAAAAAATACATCTTTTACATAGTATCCATTGGATTAAGATTGCTGATATGGCTGGTAGCGTTTATCTAATCTATAAATCTCTTGATATCTCATCTCCCTTGAGTCGATTACCTTTTATCTTTACAATAAATTTCTAATATGGCAATGCTGAAACTGTAGAATTTACTGATTAATGTTGCGTTGATATAAAGGTGAACAATTCTTTAGTTTTTATGTTCTTTTTCTTCATCAACATAGCCATTAATCATCATTCTTCTTACAAGAGGAAATCTTATTGCCAATACAGCGACAATTTTGTGGCAGTGATAACATTCAGAGGTAGGCTATATGACGATATTGAATTCAAGAAAGTAGTTTATACAAAGAACTTTTAAGGTAATTCTTCGTAAACTTCACAGTGTATATAAACACTTTTGAATTACATAGATTACACTCTTTGACAGGTTTTATGCAATAAAAGTGCATTATGCATGGAGCCTATAATGGCATTTATTTAAGACACGAGAATGTATATGAAACGAGCGAAGTGAGTGCTATATACCAATGCATATTTTGTGTTTTACATTCATTATTATTATTATTAATTACCATTATAGGCAAGTGACGTACGACTGTGTTTGTTCGACCATAATTAGTTGTTATAAGTTGTGAGATTTTAGATTCATTAAACAAACGGAGACGGCTGAGCTCGGCAATCAGCTGTTGATAAGTTCTCTTTGTTCTCATCTTTTGCGATAGATGGCAGCTGATGGCATGCGGGTCAAAGTTTATCTTGGCCTTTTTAACCTTAAACCAACGTACAGTACTTTAAAGTACGAAATAACTCAATTTAGTATAGGCCTAATATTAAAATTGTTTTTATTTTAAATACAGTCTTTTACCACTTAGTTTCATTTGCTGCTCTTAGGGCTTCAAGATTGATCCGTATTCGATATTAATCGATACCACACCAGGGTTATAATGAAAATCTGAACTTTAATGGAAGTCATTAAGACACTGTTACGTCACATAGGCTATACGCCTAATAATATATGATCGAACAAAAATAGGTTCAGTGCACTAAATAGGTTTTATACAATGTATTAACTGTTCTTTCCTTTTTTTTTAATTAATTTATTTAAGGTCGCTTTTTAACTGCCAGGGTCACCAGCGACCACAATAATTAATACATATATATATATATATATATATATATATATATATTGAACACGTTCTACAAGAAGTGAAGTATGAAGAAAAACATATGCAACTTGAAATTTAGTAAGAAGAACAACATATTAAACTTAAAACTTTAGCAACTATTGACAAACTGTGATTTGATTTGACATTATATGAATGATTTTAACTGTGACAATTCCAAAAGTGAGATAACCTTAAGGCATCCTTCATTATTTTTAAATATATTGTATAAGTCTCCTTTGATATTTAACAGACGCCTTACATGCAATAACCGTGGACATTCCAGAATAAGATGGGAGGAAGTTACATCCCCATTACATTTCGGGCATGGATCCTTAATAGTTTTCTTCATAAGATAGCCATGGCTAAGGTTGAAGTGGCCAATCCGCAGCCTGGTCAGCAAGACTTGTTGCCTTCTACAGAGGAGAGAATTCGGAATGGCTGGCTCAGTAACTGATTTCCGGACGAGCTGCAGTTTTGAAGGAGTGGATTTCCATGTTTCATCCCAGTGCTTCGTAATTTCAGATCTGATCATTGTTTTGGTGTCCTCTAATGTACCATTCAAACCGTTTTCAATTTGTGATAACACTGTTGCAGATTTGGCTGCTGTATCTGCGTTTTCATTACCAGAAATACCTTTATGTGCGGGAAGCCATGCTAATGAGATTTTGGTACCATTTTGAGTGGAAAAACAAACGTTCCTGAATCGTTTGGATGATTGGGTTCCTTGTAGATCTGTTTCCGATGGCACCGAGAGCTGACAAATTGTTATCTTCTCAGATTCTATGTTCTTTCCTTGTTATGCGCATATTTATGAAAAATGATCACGTGTTAAATTCTTTTAGTTATGTAACACGACTGCACTTTAACATAGGAAACAAATTTTCTTGGAAGATACCGGAAATATAAAATAATCCATTTCCTGCCTGTAGGGTTACCTACCTCACTACTAACTTCATCGCCAAAAGCCGTTTCATAGTTCATTAACTCCGCAACAGCTGCCAAATGCCGAAGTATTGAGTGCATATCTAGATCAGAACTACGTATGGATGGGCATGGGATGATCTTGGCATTGCCACTGTCACGTACTTTCTTATTCAAGCCAGACCAGGTGGAAGTTAAACGATGCATGCTTAGGAGCGTGTATTTAGTTAAATAAAACGGTTACAATTGAGTCTAGCGCATTTAAGGATTAAGGATTTTTAATAATTGCATCCATAGGCCTATAAGTTACTGTTCATGCCATTTTAAGAAAACCTCGTCCCAAACCAGCGTCATTCTACAAAAGAATATAATAACATTGTTCCATAATCCGAAAATCTGGACTGACACCGATACCGAAAGGGACAGCATTTTCAGTTGTTTCAGTCGGAGTGTGTGCCAACGAGTATGCCATATCAGTATAAAAAAATAATATCAGAAGTCGGTAAAAATTATATCCACTGATACGTTATTCATAGCTGTAGGCTTTGTATTTTTAGTTGAGAAATATGGATGTTTATCATAGGATGTAAAAGGAGACAAAATAGGATGGGCCATTTTTAGTCCTATGCGCGCAATGTATTATTATTTCCCAGGTTTTCGGGAGGAAAGTATGAAAGTGGTATTAAAATTCTTTTTGATTTCAGACCCGAAATGGTTGTGTTGTAACATGAGAGTGAGAAATAAAATGTTCCGTAAAGACAATACAATTTTATATTAACCTGAAATTCTGTGTCTTCTTATTTGAACCCCTACCAGACTTGGTGTATAGAAGCAATGGGGTGCAAAATTCTGCATCCTCTGTGAGCCATAAAAAGGTATACCAAGCGTTTTCTGAGGGAGTAGTTTGAGTGTGATAAGTCGATCTTCCTTATTTAAATTTCTACATACCTATTTAAGGACCAAGAGTTTGAAAATCGAAAGTCCTTCATAAGTTAATTTCGAATGTCAAAATACAAAACTTGATCGACGCCGGGCCTTTTAAACTAGTTTATTTATATTTCCCTCTGCTGTAGTTAAGGCCTTCTCTTCCGCTAAGCAGAGGTGGTTACATGCAGACATTACCAAGTAATCTAATTAAGAATACATAAGACAGACATATGATTATATTATATACATGTAAATTATGTTAGTAAAAACTATAATGAAAGCAATATTAAACTATAAAAATGAATATTCAACATTGTAAGTAGAAGGAATGAAAGAAAAATATCTTGAACGTCGTGAGCTTAGCCTACGTGATGCGATATGGCTATTTCGTGGTAGTTCTCAATAAAATAAAACAATAAAAAAACCATAGACGCTATCTGCATTCTTATAATTGTAGTGGCTTAATTATTCCTTCTACTTATCTAGAAAATTCCTTTCTGTTGAAACAATGATTAAGATAAATCTAAATTGCTTCCGACTCTTAGACAGTGCTCAAATTCTTGAGAGCTCTTGCACACTGGTTGTGAAACTCTAACAAGGGAGTTTTCAGTTGTAATGATAGAGGAGGACGTTTGAACTGTCCCCAGCAAAGGCATGCCATATCATACAATAATTTATGGGATGGTTGTGTATTATATTCCACCTCCTGATTATGCAAGGGCCATAATATGACAGCTATATTGACACTTATATCACATTTTTACGCATTCCTTTCGTTAGTTTCTAGAGGGCAACGCCCGTTCTCCATCTAAATCTCGGTATATTGACATTACATTTGTAGGCAGGCATGGACCTACGTGCCAAACGTACCATGGACCTGTAAACGGCCCCAGGGAAACTTACTTTATGGACGCGCCCCGTATATTTAAAATCAACGAAGAACATTTTAGCGAATTAACTGGTTTTCATAAACGGCAGCCTTAACACATGAATAAAATTCCTCATGTAGTAACGTAAAACGTTACACTATTAATTCTATATGTATGCTTTTATATAATTTTTGCACTCCTTAACTAATTAGTGGTACTTACGAATGTTGTTGCCGTGGATCGTAAGTTGACATTCCCGCATAGCAATCTTGTTGCTATGTGCGGTAAGAGTTTCCGTGCTGTTATGAATTTACTTACGCCACACCTCATAATACAAGCCTTTATGGACAAGGCCTCCCAGGACAAATATTCGGTTCGCATAACAACAAACACATGCGAATCACTTTCTGAAATAAACATCTATCTTCAAGAATGTATATACATAATATTTTCAGGTAATATCACAATTAATATAATTAAATTGATATAAATAATCATCGTGCAAAATATAGCATGCAATACTCGTGCCGTAAGCGCATAACGGATCTCGGAAAATTGAAAAAACTCGGCGCGAGCGCCTAGTTTTTTCAAACTCTTTCCTCGATCCGTATGTATCGCTTACGGCACTTGTATCGCAATATACTATTTGCTGTGACGCATATATACATCAGAGCAGTGAAATGATTAAACGAAAGCATAATTTATTGTGGTTGCGTTGAACATTCTCGGACTGACAATCACTAGTACGCTTGAGCTTTGATGGCAAGAAAGCAGCATGATGGAATTACATCAGTTTAATTTATTTAGACAGACGGAGTCACGTCTTGCAGGCCTTGGTGCACCCCGGGATGGAGAGACCTTGGCATAACCTGTAATGTCATATAATGTGCACCTCCCTCTACAAGGCCAGTTCCGTGGCCACCTAGATCTGTTTACTAGCATTCTGCTGTAATTTCTAATTCCTCACGTAGGCTATAGTAAACTAAAATCGGTAAAGAATTATCGATATTTGTGTGAATGCAGAATGGAATTATACAAGAATTTTGAGATTAACAATATATTATGGCCTATACGGCGTAATGACTGAGCATACTGCCTATTTAGTTCATGAATCAGTAACTATTCATCCTATTGCCTAATCTAATCTTTGGATTATTAATATTATTAATAAAATAAAATCAGGTGAGCTGATAAAACAAATGGAGTTAATATGGAGTGCCAGATGAAGTTAATAGACCCTATTTCAGCAACTACTGAGTTTTAGACCACAGTCTCTTTAGAAAGTTTGATCAACATAATGTGAAGGAATAAGTGGGATAACTATAAAATTAACAGAACGTATTAACAACAAAGTCCTCACAACAACAATATCCCTTTAGTTTTTCCAAAACATCTGAAGGCGCACAAATACGCAGTCACTTATATTTAGTTCTCAGCAGCATATTTAGTTCTATCGATGCAGATTTGCTGTTTAAAAAGCATGTGACCTTAATTGGTCGCTATTCAAAATCAATAGAGTTCTTCCTATGGCCTTTATATTTGTGTAAGTTATACTTTGTTTTTTGAAAATCTTATAAAGAGTATTCGAGTTAACGCGCTTACAGACACATGGATGGTCAGTCGGACAGACAGACAGACATTTTCCCCGTTCACCAACTAATCTTAGAAAGTACCATTCTGCCACTTAATAAAATAAACTTTCTCGCATATACGGTACGTGTTAGAAGCTAGCATAGAAAAAAGTAAATTATAGATAAATTTTTAAATACAATTTTATAACACTAACGTGTATCTAGAACGGGAAACATCAGGGCCGATCTTCATGTAAATGCTATTTCCGTGAAATAATAATGATGATGATGATGATGATAATAATAATAATAATCCAGTGGTGATATATGAATCGCTTTCCTATTGATATCAACATTATTCTACAACGCTATGAGATTAGCGACCAATAATATTTGTTACTACTAAATAAGTTTTGGAGAGACTGTGTCAATATTTTAGGTCTAATACCACTCCTTAAACATGGAGACAATTGCAAAACTTGCTTCATTCAGTCGCGACGTTATCAGAAGTTCATCGTACTGCCAATCCCAGTCTGTATTTAGTCTCATCTTCGAATTCCCTATAATAAACTTCTGGCAGAGAGAATGGGGTAGTTATCGTAAAGCACATTCTTTCAGACGATGAAATTTGAAGCAGTAAACTTGTTTCGCACGATATTAACTCCGCTCGCAGTTATGTTTAGTGAAACATTCAAAATCTCCGCAGTTAAAAGCAATAAATCTAGAAATTAATTACCATGCTATAAATTCCAGCGCCGTCCATTAACTACAGAATACATAAAAAACGTATGCAGGCAAATGCAAATTTCTTAGATCGTGTAGGCTTATAGCCTACTACTACTCTGCAGACATTTTTCACAGAGAAACGTGGCTCATGACATTCTATCTACAGAAACTGCCATAGAACAGATTATACAGGGTGTAACAAAAAGGTAGGCCAAAACTTTAGGGGAAGATTCCTTGCATATTATAGTGGATGAAATTTTGTTATATGAACATGGGTCCGAAAATGCCTTATTTCCTGGTTAGAGACCTTTGTCAACAACACTAGGCCGGCATTATTGGCGACCGTATGCACTCATGGACGAAGGTACAGAGCGTTCTTTAAAAAATAAGCAATTACCTGTCCTGTTGGAACATGTGCCAATACAAATACGACGAGACGTGTACTTCATGCACGATGGAGTTTCTGCTCATTTTCAGTCTCTTTGTTCATCAGTTTCTGAATAGACGGTTCTGTGATAAATGAATAGGAAAAGGTGGAATGATTCCTTGGCCTCCACGGTCACCTGACCTGAATCCGGTAGATTTTTATGTGTGGGAGCATTAAAAAAACGTTTGTATATGTAACAGCGCTGCAAGGTATAGAGAATCTCCGTGTCGTATCTGCAAGGCTGCCAGATAATAGGAAGATACTTGAGAGATACATCAACGCATCAGGAAGTCAGGCGACGGCGGGTTGACGGATGTATTAGTGCTAATGGAAAAAATTTTGAACATTTCGTTTGATGTTCTGTTACCCAGAGTTTTGCTTTTGAGTACCATTTCTTATGATTTTCTGTTTTGTTTTCGAGTATACAACTGAGTGATGCAGGTGTAGAGAAATGGCTCTAACAAGGAAAAAAAGCATTTTCAAACCCATGTTCATGTAAGATTATAGGCAAGTTGCTTACGACTGTCTCTGTTCAGCCGTAATTAAATATCTTAAGTTTTGGGTTGTTTGGAGTACCTCGTAGTCGATAAAGCAAACTACTCTCGCCGGTTACCTGTTAGTAGTTCTCGTCTTTAGCGATAGATGGCAGGTGACAAGGTATGCAGGCCGCAAAGGTTTCTCTTTATGTTTAACCTCAAGTAACGGACAATAAAACACATGAAATCAACTCACTTTAGTACATTATTAAAATTAACAGGCACAGAATTTATTTTATTTTAAATACTGATAGTTTATTATGCAGTTTGAATTGTTGCTTCCAAGGCTGGAATATTGATCCGTGTACGATTATGTAGGCCTACTTTAATGGATATCATTATCACACTGTTACATCACATATAATAAGCATTCTATTAGTAAGGTCGAACAAACAGTTTTTTAAAACAATTACTAATTACAATTAGATATAATGGAATGAATGTCGTTTGACATCGCTGAGGATGGTTCGGTGATTGACTGTTATTTCGTACAATTTGCCTGTTATTTAACTCTTTCATTCTTTCTAATCCCCCTTTCATGTTGCTCTCTTTCTTTCTTTCTTTCTTTCTTTCTTTCTCGCTCTCCCTCCCTCTCTCTCTCTCTCTCTCTCTCTCTCTCTCTCTCTCTCTCTCTGACTCATTCTCTCTTCTCTCTATTAATCTTCAGTATCTGTTTTTTCTCTGTCTGCATTTCTTGTTTATTTTTCTCTTTCGTTTGCCCTTTTCATTCTCTTTCTAAGGACCTATGTTGCTGGCCGCCCCTCCTCTCTCTCTCTTTCACATTCTAATTCTGAAGATAGACTTGTTCTATTTTGAGACAATGCATTGTAGGCCCATCTATTATTTTCTAAATAACAGGATAGCCTCATGTAGCATTTTTCCACTAATTCCTGTTACTGGCAACAAATTATTCATTTGAGTTAATCGAGTTGTTGTTTGGTGGCATCAGGGACCTAATCCTGTAGAAAACGCTACAAATCCGATTAGATTGAACGTCGAAAACAACTTCACTGTACGGGAGAGAACGGTCGATCGCTTGTCCGGTGGCAGGAATTTATTAAACATAATAGCTCTAATGTTTTACGATCTTGTAATGTGATTGTGATTGTTGTGATTGCCCTATTCCTATCTCCCCGCTCTCTCACTTTGGCTGTCTCTTGATCCATAAGTAAATATGTAACTTACAGAAGTACGTTTTACAATCAGCATAAGTACGAACACACATTACCCAATTACACACACACACACACACACACACACACATATATATATATATATATATATATATATATATATATATATTCCGTATAAGCTACAACGAGCAATAAGACAAATTTTATAGCATTTACAGCCTATTAAATCACATTCGATTATATTATGTATAGTCCATAACATTGTCACCAAGGGCCCTCATTTTGTTGACCTAGAAATACTTTAAAAAATGAGCTATAAAATGACAGTAAAATGCAAAAAGCCCGAAAACTATTTGTGTCTATTCGACATTTATGTTCATTACCCAAATATAGGCTTGTGAATAATTAATTACATACGGTTAATTGCAAACAGCAAACACCGTCTTTCTATTTCCAAATTAAAATTTTATCAAGATTTATTCATGTATGCTTATTTAGAGTTCTGATAAATTTCAATGTAAGTAAATGCATAAAAACTCTGTATAGGCCTATAGAAAGAAAGAACACAAAATGAAAAAATGACTTTAAATTTAAAAGGTCATATAAAACTATGAAATGAGGAAAAAAGACCATAATATGGCCAAAAGTGACCAAATAATGAAATTACGTTTAAAAAATTACCAAAAAATGAAATCGGAGGAAAATGCTCAAAAAATGATCCCAAAAATAACCATTTTTATAATCTAGGAGTTATGATCCTGGTGGCACTATGGCCCTGGAGTCAACTCAGCCCCTAACAGAAATGAGTACTAGGAGCAATCCTGGGGGTAAAGGCTGACAACCTTACCACCTTCACGTGCCGAATGTGCAAAATCTGGGAGCCTCCTGGAACCCTTCGGACCTCCATGGCCTGTATAGGGATCATTTTACAGTTTACATGATCAATATCTGCACTAGTGGGCAACGTCCTGATGTACCAGTTAAAAGATGACATGTCACCAAAATCCGGGCCCTGGTATTAACGTTTGGATTATCCGTGTTTTTCAATTTTTTTTGCATGTCATGGTCCCAATTAACACGGATAATCGGGATTTTGTGTATTAGAATATCACTGCTTTGTATTGTTGGATATTGTGGGGGAACCATACATCCTCCGATAAACTTTTCATCTTACAAAAAATAGTCATTAGAACTATATGTGGAGTCTCGTCGTCAACGCACTGTAAACCACTGTTTATCAGACTTGGCGTTTTGACTCTTCCAGCAATGTTTGTTTTTAATTGCCTTCTCTATGTATGTAAACATTTGGAAGCATTTACTAAATGCGCTGAAATCCATACCTATGACACACGCAATAGAGGTAATATATATATCCAAAAATGTAAATATTCCAGAACATTCGATAGTTACGAAAATATTTCTCTTAATTTATATAACAGCCTACCTGTAAATGTAAGACAAATGGCTTACTGTGTGTACTGTACAGAGAACTTTAAAATTCCAGCTGAAAAGAAATCCATTGTACAGCATCCAGGAATTTTATTCTATACATTGGTTGTAAGGTTTTACTGTTTGACGTTGCTATACATTTTTTTAATGTCCTGGCAAAAACAAATCTATATCTATATCTATATCTATAGGCTAATTAATTATAGCTTTTGTACCCTTGCTTGTTCAGAGAAGTAATCGGCATGAATCTCAGAGTAAACATGTCAGTGCATCGGTGGGAAAGAGAGAGTTTACGACTTGATATCGGGGTCTGTAAAAACTGCATTTTCAAGTACGAGTGGTTCATGTCTGTCGTACACTCTTCCTGTTTTTCATGTTCTTCGCACTCTGCAAATGTTTTTTTATGGTAACCATCAGACGGCTCTGAAAGGCGCCTCATAAAGACGAAAGTGTAAGAAATTGTTTCCTTGTTAGAATAGCTAAAAATGGACGTGGCAGAGTGCCGTTCGCCTTCCCCTTACATTTCGTAACACAACCTTGCGTGTATACTTTATGCATTAACAGATTATATATTTCAGAGGTAAATTAAAGTGTTCCCTATTACAGGCCATATAGGCCCAGAGGGTTCTAGGAGGTTCAGGCTCCCAGGTTTTTAGACTTGCGGAACATGAAGGTGGTAAGGTTGTCAGACTTACGCCGCCTTTACCTCCAGGATTGCTCCTGGTACTCAATTCTGTTAGAGGCTGAGTGCCATAGTGCCACCAGAAGAATTGGGACAATTGAAAAATTCCAATGACCTCATCGGGGAACGAACCCGCGACCTTCCGGTTTGTAGCTCAGCGCCTCAACCACTACGCTACGGCGTACCCCATATTTCAGAGGTGCCAGGTAATTATTTTTCAGCCAAATTGACTAATAACGTAAAATGCTTATAGAGGAAAACACCTAATGTAAAAATAAATATGTCAAGAAATTTCTGCCTGATATAGCACTGGATTTGATACAAGCAACATTTGAAGAGTGAAGGAAATTCAAATACCAACAAGAATAAAAACTGCCTTAGAGTTGAATGTTAAGCTGCTATATTTTGATTATATAATGTTATGTCCTTAATTGTGCCCGGGCGGCTTGGGTCGCTTAAATCCTAAAAGGGAGAGGTGAAACTACGGTACAGAAAGAAAGAAAGAAATGTCCTTAATTGTGGATTATAATTGTAACTTAATGCCCAGGATGGGATATAGTCAAGAAACAGTGAGCTCATTGTTCGTTGGCAGATCGATATTTACAAAGTACAAAGTTGATAAAAAGAAATAGTTTTTACATTATGTTAAAATGTGACAGAATACTAGGAATATATACACTTAAAATCCTCTTAAGACTTGTTAAGTTAGATGATTATAATAAAAACACTGTTTTTACTGCCAGTCCATAAGAGTTAGTTTACTTGCATATTGATATGCGTGTCTTAGTTGAGCTTGATATATTGATAGACGATGTTCTCTTCTTGTATCTTAAGCAGTTTTTGCTTGTCGTATGTATGTCATAAGAAGAATTTTATCTGACGTTATATAATTTTTTATATAATATTGTATATTTTACGTAGTATTAGTTCTTGAAGTTCTGAATTTCCTGTCTAACATCAACCATAAGCTACTTTTGGTGTAGGTGAGATGCATTTCGATGTAATGTAACATCATCTTCAGACATACCTAAAAATATATGAAAGGTTTAGTGAGGTTGTAGGGTTCATAGAATTTTTTGTAGAACTAGATGGAATGGAAAATTACAATATTGATAGTGATAATGACGGAAAATATTCAGATTGTGAAAGTTCAAATCCAGTGGTATATCAGGCCGAAATTTATTGACACATTTATTTTTATCATCATTGTACCACTTGAAATATGAAATTGATCAATTATACCTAGTTTGAATGAAGTCTAATGCACCTAAATGTCTAAAAATACAAATTTTAAAAAATAATTTTGGACAACTTTCTCGGGATTTTAAATTTTTGTAGAACTAGATGGAATGGAAAATTACAATACTGATAGTGATAATTACGGAAAATATTCAGATTGGAAAGTAACTCAGGTATTCACTTATCTAAAAACATTTGAAGGTGAAATTGTGTAAAAAAAAATGCTTGTTTTTTTTCTTATCTTTATAACTACCATACTATCATTGAACGTTTTTCAAAGTGATGTATAATAAATACTTATAAAAGATTTATCCAATATATTAATTATAAAATGAGTATATTCTGGATTATAATGTACTCTTTTTAATAGTTCCCAATTACCCAATTGAATGTAAGACTACAAAAACTGTTATTGTCAGTAACCTATATTAAAAATGAACGTTAAGTTCGTTAATAACCAACTTGTAAACTTTGGACCATCTTTCGTCAAAGTCTTAAAGTCTTCAGGGGTTAAAATACGTGTTCTTGGTTAGTATATCGAATTCTATAGAAACAAGTTTATGCTGTATAAAATAATGTGTTTTCATTCTTTTCACTGGCAGCGTGTCACGTAATAGTCACTGCCGTTGATACCTACATTTCCAGTAACGAGCTGACGTTTTATCAGATAATAAGGGTAATTAAATCACGGAGGATGAATTGGGGAGGAAAGACATGTCTCAAAAGTATTGACAGGGAGACCCGAAGAGAATAAACCATTTGGAAGACCTAGACGTAGGTGGGAGGACAATATTAGGATGGATTTAAGGGAAGTAGGATTTGCGAGGGATGGTTGGATGGAGTTAGCACAAAATAAGGTTGAATGGCGGGCTCAGGCAATGAACCTCCGGGTTCCATAACATATATAATATTCCTTTAACTTGCTTAGGAATTCTTTATTGTCATTGAGTAAGTAAGTATATATATTAAGTTCAATTAGTTCCGATGAAAACTGCAGAATTTTTGTAGCGTTACATATTTCTGGGGGGGAACGGAAGAGTAGGAACAGAGCCTATTGAATTGTAATTTCAATTTGATTTACTAACAATTTTAAATAGTTATTCTTAATATCTGTAAACCCAAGACTTGGAAAATTTAACATCAAACACAGGAGTTGCAGCTCTGCATTGAGAATGCCTGACGTGTTCGGTTATGCTACACGCAGCACAGCAAAGCAGGAGAAGTTGCCGGGCCAAATCAGGCGCACACGATTATGCTTCTAAGTCACGTCGCCTGCACAGAGTTGTTTAGACAACGCGCATTGCACCAATGCTAGTGAAGTGGCAGATGCATCACGGCGTTTACTTTCTCTACCCTTAACATAAGGAACCTCACTGAGCATGAGCGATGATTGTGTACAATGCGCTGTGCAAGATGAAGAAATTACGCTGAAGTTTTCAATATTCCTAAAGCGAAAGCTCATCTGGAAGTGGGTAAGCATTAAAGGTGAATTTCATGCACTAAATTTCAAGTGATATTAATTTAAATGGATATGATATAAGATGAAATGGTGAGGATGATTCATGGTATGTAAATATCCAATTCAGCATTTGCCTTTACGACTGGGGAATCCATGAAAAACTGTCCGGCTACGGGATTTTAACCAGGTACCTCTCGAATGCGAGTCCAAGACGCTACCATCTCGGCTATCTCGCTCGGTTTACGGAAATAATTATTTCTATCCCTAGCATGTCTTCAAAGCCCAGTGTATTGACACTTCCAAAGCCCTATGTGAACGCTGCAAACAATATTGTTGTCATGGAAACTGAGCAGAGACTTTAAAGCGCATCCGCCCTCTTGAAGGTTTTTAGAGATAAAAATTGAACTTTTTGGGATTTTCCCGTCGGTTACCGGCTAAAAGGTACCGTATGTGTGACAAATTTCATGTTTCTAGCTCAACTGGAAGTGATCAAACATTAATGTCAGTGAGTGAATCAGTGAGTCAGCCATGTGGCTTTTTATTAAGTTGTAGAGATCTCACGAAGGAAAATCCTCTTTTCTCTGCAAATATTACTGTACTTAAAAATTATTGCACAGTCGTTCTCAAAACATTTACTTAGCCAACCGATTTGGTTCAATATCAATAGGGTTCTTCCCATGAACGTTATAAATGCGTACAGCACGTTTCATGAAAATCCGATAAAGCGTATTTGAGTTATGGTGCGTATAGACACACAGACAGACAGACATTTTTCCGTCCCACACACAATCTCCTAAAGTACCATACTGGCACTTAATAAAGGTAAAAGAATTTGAATATAATACTATAATGATGAGTACCATTTCTGATTGAAGAGCTAAGATGAGAGAACAATCTAATGGAGTTATAATATAGTATAAATATAAAATAACATAATGCAATGTAATGTAATATATTTTATCTTGAACTCGTGTTTCCGTTACATCCAACGCCACCTATTAACAAGACAGTATTCGATTGTGAACCGAATTGAAGTTGGCACAGCAAACGGGGGAAAATAGCTTTGAATGATTTGTACGAAGCTCACTATGCGGGTTTTTTCTCCCTAGGATACTCGAATCTGAGGTCTTTTTTTTTTCGGGCTTTGCACATCGAAAGCAGAATTTCAGCCTTTTTTTTTTTAAATTATTATCAATCGTTTTAATTGTTTATACATGTTTAGGGTAAGGTTCTTGAGTCTGTGGAACGTTTTAATCGTTCGATTTTGATTCTGTATGCCCATACGATAGCACAAGATTCGTTATATTCGCTTAATTGATTTTCATTACGTCAAATAATTTAATTAAGAATACAATTGTGGTCAGTTCATGTAGTTTATGTAAAGACGATGTAAATAAATAGAATGTTTTAATTATTCTTCTGTTAAATAAATTATTCAAGTAAAATATCTAGCAGTTGAGCGAAGCCGCGTGCACCTGCTAGTATAAGTTAATATAAAAATAAACGTAAATCTTTGAATGCTTAGCTGTATTTGACAGTGTGCCCAACAGTCCTTTTTTTAAAGGATTGTCCTCTAAAATGGTGACTATTAAAAAGTCCTTTAATTGTCCTTTTTTTTATTGCTGTCCTTTTTTCAGCGAGTTTCAACAGAGTTCTGTATTCTTATGTTATTGTATAATATGTAAAATCAATTATAAATGTAGAAAATAAACTTATAAAAGTAAAAAGTAAATAATTAAAACTGTGGGAGGAACGGAATGGCTATGAGGGGTGAAGAGGAGGCCATTTTGAAAAAACAGAATATAGCTACTATTTCCTTTATTTAATAGATAATACGTTAAAAATACTTAAATTTAAGCTGAACTTTTCCTCCAAAGAACTCTGCAGGTTTTCAGATTGTTAAGACTCTTATTCAAGGTCCGTTTTCAGTTGCCACAGAGGAAAGCAGTGATAAAAACAAACTCCAAACTGTACCATATTGTTATTAACGGTATATTAGTGTAATGTGTTGTATTTAGCTTCGCCCCCCCCCCCACACCCCCATTTCACTTGGTGTGTCTGTCCTTTATTTTATAACTTTTCAGTTGGACACTCTGATTTAAATGTATTTTTAAGTATTTTGTATGTGACTTTAAACTATTGTATGTTTAAAAGTGTATGTCATTACTTGCTATATATCCACTTTTACTTAGTAATTTATTTGTCAAAAGGACGAAGTGCGAAAGCTTCGCACGGTTTACTAGTACAGAAATGTACCTACATTCTCCTAAATGCTTGAGACCCGTTTAATGTTGACTCAATTCCAGTCTCATCCGATAATAGCTCGAACTTAACACCCTGGAATCCAGAACTCCGATATCAAAAACAAAGTCACAATCAGAGGTCAGACGAGTTTAATAAGGTCAATTACGCATGAACGGAATTTCAGGGGATGAGACTGGCACCGATTTAAACGGACTGTAATGTGATTTCATTGTGCCAACCGCAGGACCCATTAACTAAAATATTCACCGGCTCGAAGTGTCACTTTAATGTTCATTAGGCCTGGTGTAATGGAGCAGTGTTTGCAACAGTAGAAAGCTCTTACTCAGCAGAATGGTTGTGAAACAAGGACTATCGATTGGCGTGTGATTTGATCGACCATAAGAGGATCAAATGTTTTGTAGAGATTTACAGATGCTGTAAATGCTTTGCCCTTTGATTATGTAATCAACAACTTTGTTAACGTTAATTATCTATTCCCTCATATGTAATTTCGTACGTGGAGTTAGTACTAATATAAAGCGAATTTAGATAGATGTAATCAGATGCAACTTACACGAAAAAGTAATAGTGGTTTCATAAAACATGAATTACACCACAAAAACGTGTACAGTTTTTTTAACTTCACTTTTTCACGTCTCCTTTTATGGGACCTAAGGGGGGGACATACAGCTTTCGGTAAAATTCATAGGTGAGAAATAGGCGATTTTATTATTTTTTTCCTCAGCAATGAATTGCTCTGCGATGTTGCAATCTGACATACTCTTTATTGACTACTTTTACAATTGCATACTATATTCAAAATTTATCAAACTGTTACAGTTATGGGTAATTATCGTTACAAAATGCCAGCCACGTTTCATGCACTAAAATACAGTTTCCGTGATAATTTCCACAAATGGCAATATTTTTCAGTAATTGTTCTTTCTACCTATTTGCAAACATCATATGAACAACATCATCTACAATCTTTGGAATATCTACATTATACGTATTAAAATATATATATATATTTTTAAAATATGCATTTAAAAGAAGTAAACTATTCTTCATATTGTTGTTCATATGATATTAACAAATACATAGGAAAATAATCACTCAGAAATATTGATATTTAAGGAAATTATCAAGGTAACGGCATTTCAGTTCATGAAACGTGGCTGCCATTTTGAAACGATAATCACCCGTAACTGTGAAAGTTTCGTTAATGAAAATAGTTTGCAATTGTAGAAGTAGTCAGTAAAGAGTATGTCAGATTGCAAGATTGTGGAGCAATTCATTGCTGATTGCTGAGGAAAATAATAATGAAATTCACCTGTTTCTCAGCTATAAATTTCACCGAAAACTGTCCCCCCTTAAGAAGTCAGTGCCCATAGTGGAGGAATCAGTCTTTGGAAGGACTAGGATAAGAGAGAATGGACAGAAGTTAATTTTTTCAGACTTCTCAAGTTGACTTCAGTAAATAAATTTGGCTTCCGGTTCCTCTAAAGAGATTTGTAGAGAATTGGTTTACCTGTAGGAAGAACAGGTAAATGTGCTTTTATTAAAATAGTGTTGAAAGAAAATTAGTTACCCCGTTTGTTTGCCGTAGTATTGGTATTATAGAGATTCCGTTTGAAATTCTCACCCTTGCTTGTTACGCATGCTGTGACGATGGCCTTGCTTATAATCGATATAGAAGAGCTGGCGGAAGGATACGAAACAATAACAATTAAAGCTTAACACTGATGTAAGGGACATTTGGCGAGAGGGCAGGCTGCTGGTGTAGCCATTAGCCCGTGATATTGGATTCCTGAAACAAAGAAGCAATGCCGTAATTTTTTAGCTCAATAATTTCGTTCCGCTGGCGTTTGAAATTACACCCGTGACGATTCTTGAAAGCCTCATTTCACTTTCTGAACTATGTAGTCCAATTTCCTACGTAGGACTTTGGCATTTTATTCTAAATCTGTGGATTCAATTATATGAATGCTTAATCAAGTAGATACTGATTAATCCCAGACTTTCTTCCTATGCAAGGAATTACCCACTTGCCCACTCCCCATCCCTGCTCCTCCCCCAAGAGTCTCTAGATTCGTTGAGAGAACATAATCATTTCAGATTTAATCTTAACCTTGTCCGATAAGGGAATTAACTTACAGTTCGTTTCTCCATATCCTTTCTTTACTTCAAATGACTGCATGTTTAATATAGAAGACAATGTTTACAAGACACATTTTCATCCAACCCTCCATTTAATGTGTGTCTTATCCCCCTTTCTCTCCTGAACCTGAAACCGATTTGTGTACACAGGTTATTGTTTGAGTGCCTGACTTTTGACATCAAACCAACACGAGTCGGACTTATCCAGGGGCTGGTCTAGGCATTCTTTATGACCCACGCTTAGTCACTCGAAACTCCACCCCCTTTCATTTCTCACCTACGCCTTAGCGTTGTTCGTAGACTAACACATGTGGTCGAACTTAAACTCAGACGAATAAGAGATTGGCTCACCCAGGGCTGGTATAGAACAGAAATGAGAATGAGATTCAATGCTACTTTAAATAAAGAAAAACACTAGAAACCAGAAGCATCGGGAAGTTTCCATGCACCAGGCTTATTTTTAAGAAGATTTCGAAGAAAAATCTACTCGATGCCATGTCATGACTTTCGAAAAATTCTTTCATATCTTTACGTTTTATGCCTCCCTAAGTACGAAACCACCGCCCGTTCAATTTTTGTTGTTGTTGTAATATATATATACACACACACTTAGCGGCCGTAATTTTGAAGATATTTGAATCAAATTTTATTATGTTATTTCTAGAACCAATAGTTCGGACAAGTTCGTTAATGAGCAAAATTGGTCTAAGGGGGGGGGGGGTTCGGGGGAGGGGTTGAAATTTTGAAAAAATTATATCTCGGCCCCTATGAAGTATAGAGGGAAACTTTGTTTGAATAAATCAGATTATTCCCTATGGAGTTCATAGTAACACCAACGATTCGGGGGTTATGGGGATACGAGTGGGGGTGGGGAAGGAAATTCGAAATTTTTGAAACCAAGTCTTGTGGGGTATCATTGAAAAGCTCTTGATGAGTACTCTACAAATCAATAACTAGTTTCTCGATAGCTCTCATATAAGGCGAGATTTGAATGTTTGAAAAAGTGCTCTTTCCTCTTTTTTGAAGTTTTTATTGCGGGTTTGTCATGCCAATGCTAAAGAAGAAGAGTGCTGCACAGCGACAATAAATAAAACCAAAAGCACTTCGAAATCTACCTCAGCCTGTAGGCCTTCCTAAAGGGATTTTTATTATATGGGCCTAAATATGCACTAATTTCACACATGATTATTACACGAAATTCCAGTCCCTGTTCAAAATTTAACTATGCTGTATCTTGACATCAGCTCATTTGTATTACTGGGCTGACTTAAGTGTAGATGCGATTCGAATGTTAACAGGCTTCCCTTTCTTGAGGGATCTCTGTGCTCGAGTTTCTCCCCTAACTCTTGCGGCTACTTCGCAGACACGTGCGCTCGGCAGGTAACCTAATTGCAGGGCTGCAGGCGCTACAACGTGGCCAAACGTCTGACAACATTTTGACAGCGGCTAACTTGAGCAATGTTGCACAAGTTCCTGTAGAAGACATCACGTCGTATGTAACGAGATATTAATATTTATCCTTAGTGCATTGTGTTTTATCTTATCAAGTCCTGTTAATCTTATCTAAAAATGGGGTTTTGCCTCAAGTGCATTTTTATTTGTTATTTTTGCTTTCATGGTTTACATTGACTTATTCCACTCATATGCCGCGTGTTTGATATTGGCCAATAACAATTCCTCAGATATAGACCAATCACGATCGTTTATCTTATAATATCCTTCCTCGGATTGCAATGTTGCAATTTTATCTGATAAAACGTCAGCTCGTTACTGGACACGTAAGGCAACAACGTGCGGTAATTAATACGTCACATGCTGCCATTGAGTACAATGAAAACACATTATTTAATACATCATAACTTGTTTGGAAATTTAAATAATATAAATATCTATTCATTAAAAACACAATTTCGTTACGGTGCAAGCCAGTTCGTGTGTTTTTATTCTGTTCTGCTGTTAGCTTACCTGAATTAGGTTAACTGTGCCTTATATGCCCCATTGATAGCATTGGTCATAACATGATAACTCGAATCGAATCATGGATGGTTGATTCATAGTTTGCCGTGATCTCGCAGCTGTTAGTTGTGTTTTTATATAACAAAGCACAAAAATAATAATTTGTATAACCCGTTACATTTTGATTCATGGAATAGTCTTAATAAATCCAACTTGAATTTATGAGTTTCGTCAGATGACTTCGTAAACTCTCGTGGGATTATCTAAGCTAGCATGTCAGTGGTGCCCGACCTGTGTCTTCCCTATAAGTAGACTGCATCAGTCTTGAATATCTATTTTAAGTATTTTGTACACATTTTAAATAATTATTTAGGTATTAGACTACAGCAGAGATCACCAAACTCCCCAACTTACGGAGCTACTTCATGAACCCAACAAATGTGGCAAGCTATCAAGGTCAATATACTGACCAGAAATATTCATTAGAGTTATGACATAACAGGCTCTCTGCCTGTGCTGACATATGTGAGAAAACTAATTAGGTAGAGGCATTAGAAATATGGCACTCATTCTCGACTACAATTTATTTAATATTGGATCAATAGTTAGCCACAGATACTCGAATGCAGTTGTCCACATGTCCATTAGTAAGTCTGTTTCTAAACTTGTTTTTTTATTAACTTCATGTTCGAAAATAAGGACTCGCAAACACATAGGTAGAGCTGAACAACGGTAGTAAACAAAATCCAAGGTGATGAACATAGTCAATTGAAATAGAGCTAAGTGTTACCGTAGCAACAAATAAATATAAATACAGAATTTCGGAATGACACATTTTCTTTCGTACTTCCCTGTTTGCAGATACGAATGCCAAGGTTCAGATCCCATATAGTAATTCGGGAATGGTCATCTGTGGTTACCATACCTTTCTGGTGTGTAATAAAAAAACGATTTATTATTGCAGATAGGCTAATGGAAGCGCGGACTTGTAAATGTATCAGGGTGGAGCGAACATATTATTTGATGGCCTTTGCTATTCCACTCGTGGGAGATAGCCGAGGTTATGTCGAGGTGCACTCCCAGCCTGTGTAATGTGATATCTTGTGTGAAACACATCCTCAGGCTTAACTCCGGATTCGCTCTCTGCTTTTTGTACTCTTCATGTATGCCAAGCTCGTTCGTATGCACAAGCAGATGAGATCAAAACTAAAGGGGAAATGTCATGAACGTTATACTTTTGATCAGGTAAAGCAGCTAGCAGGCACTCTTTTTATTCTGATACCCTAATCCAGCGGTTCCCAACCGGTGGGTCGCGGAAGGGTTACAGGTGGGTCTCGACTCGATCCTAAAACTATCAGAAACCATCGAATAAACCATCAGAAAAGATAATAAAAATAAAATCAAATCAAATTGTGTTTTGATTGTTTTCTTGGTTTTTGGCATCTGGGGCAGACAACAAAACCACTACATCCCTCCCAGATGACTCACACAGTCACACAACATATATAAGCTTATATATATTTTTAATATTTGATGGTAAATTATATATACGTAAGGAAGGGATACGATACAAACAAGGTTTTTTACTCCGGCATGGACCATGGACCGTGGAGGTATTCCGTGGATAAGGAAAGATGGGTCGCCAGCTGAAAATTTTTGGGAACCACTGCCCTAATCTACTGAACAGTATATATGACAAGAAGCTTTAAAATAAACGAAATTACTATTTGGATCACAGCTGATCACCGGATTAAGCAGTGGAAGCTCTGGTGAGATGTGGATGGCTGACTTGACAGTTCATATTAACCGAATCATACTGGTGCTGTACCTACAATGGTCCAGATCCCATATTATGTTATATGTCGTGGCTACTGTATTTAATTCAGTTGTAAATCCGTTGTTCAATCTTTCCTGTCTTTTAGGTAAGGTTGGTTTGGTTTTATTTAATGATGCTGGTGTAACTTTATTCATGTAACAGTATGTGTATGTCTTCCTAGTAGTCAAACAATCCAGATTACTGAAACATTAGTCAAACAGTGATATATACATTCATGAACCATCGAACATTGTCTCTGTTGGACATTACATATTCTCATGTAATGTCCAACAGAGACAATAATCTATGGTTCATGAATGCATATAGCCTATATCCCTCTTGAATGTTAACTCTACAATAACAGTGGAAGCCAGATCACAAAAAATCACTAATTAGTGTGCCCCACATTACTGTATACGACATAACTCGTCTTTCAGTGAGGTGGACCATTATAGGCAATCAATCTTAGGAGAGAGGTTCCATCTGGCGATGTGAAGTGAGCTGTGGCTTAGCTCAATTGGTAGAGCAGTGGCACGGATAGCCAAAAGTCCTGGGTTCAAATCCAAGTGTCACAGGAATTTTTCACCTATAATATTCTCATTAGTATAACAGTATAGTTCCTTCATAGTAAAAACGCGAGATTAGTGTAACATTATTCTTAGCAGTTGGCGTAAAAACTAATTTTATATCGATATAACTATATTTTAAATTTAATATGCTGTAAGCATCGAGAAGTTCTTAGTAGTAGGCCTATAGATTCTAGTAGAAAAACTCTAAATATCTGGCATATGCAGCCTAGATTTGAATTCTTATCAAAATCTGGAGATGGTTCAAAATATAACTTTCTGGTAGTACGAAATTCGAAACTAGTGCAACATTATAATTAATTATATGTCGTTCTGGAAGTTATGGTATAGTAGTGAACAGGGGCAATTTTATATACAGTACCTTTCGCACGGTTTTTAGATAACTGGGAGATGTTACAAAACCAAAAAGGATGTTATAATCAGCAGCAGCACTTGGGAGAAAGGGAAACCTGACAAACGTGATCGTGATCCTAGAAGAATTGATCAGTTTAACACAAGGGATTTCGTGACCAAGCTGTAAAGTATCATACATTTGTGTTCGTATCACTGTCCCTCTTCTGCATTGCGGTGGGTCCAGACAAATGATCGAGAATGTAACATAATCTTTTCATCTTGCTGTTCGTTTGTTATATTTTTATAATAGTCTCGCCAAACTTACTACTCAGCATAACAGCTGAAAGAGTCGTCACGGTTATTTTCAACTAGTGAAATTAATTTTCTTCCTCTGCCTTGAAACGTAAAAACAATAAGGAAGAAAAATGTAACGATGTTACCAAACAAGAATTATTTAGTGAATTTAAGAAATTTAAATGTTTAAAAGAATACTCAGATATGATGGAACCATATTTTTGTTATGCAGCAATAATGAGAGGGAAGGCTTAGCATTTGGAGGTTAATAAGCTTAAGAGGAAATTCACCAAATGGAATATGTCTTGTTTGTAATATTGAAGAAAGTACTAGGTATATCATTCTACAGTACAAAGAAACTAAAATACTTATTGATAGGAAAAAAGGATGAATGTGAATGTGATATATCAAACACTGTGTAGAACAAACAAGTATTTAGTTTAAAAACTAGGAAAATTCTTATCTATATTAATAAAAGGAAGTGTCTGTCTGTCTGTCTGTCTGTCCGCGATGCCCAGCGAAATCTACTCAACGCAGAGATCTGACATTTTAAACATAGGTGGACTGAAAGGTCGAAAAATGCACCTCGAAGCCGGAATTTTAATTTTAGCTTTCGTTCGTGAGTTATGAGTGAAAAACGGGCAAAAAATATGCATTATTTGCGTTTTCGAAGCATCAGTTTTCAGATACATTTCAATGTCAAATCAATTACAGTTGGCTTTGGCTATTTTTGTCATACCTTGGAAATAAAACTTGAATGTTGTAAGCCCTAAATATGGTCAAACATTGTTTTATTTGGACGAAACTCACTATACAGGGGTTTTCTGGGCCAAGGAACTCGAATCTGAGGTAGCTTTTACCAGGCGACGCTATCTAATCGTGGTATGTTGTCCACGTGATTTAGGTGTTAATAAATATAATGATTTAACTATTATGCTCTTAATTTTTAATTTTTTAAATAATTATCGCGGGCCATTGCTTGATTTTGTAAGTCCATCCTGAACGATTCATCTGTTTAGAATATCAAGGCCCGCAGACATATGAAATTTTCAACCTACACGGAAGAGGGATAATCAATATAGGCCTAAATATGGTCAAACATTGTTCGATTTGGACGAAGTTCTCTATACAGGGGTATTCTGGGCCAAGGAACTCGAATCTGAGGTAGCTTTTACCAGGCGACGCTATCTAATCGTGGTATGTAATCCACGTGATTTAGGTGTTAATAAATATAACGATTTAACTATTATGCTCTTAATTTTTAATTTTTGAAATAATTATCGCGGGCACATGCTAGTTTATAATAAAAAATTAACTGTAAAAAATTGAAGAAAATAGCGTTAAGATAAGATTAGATAACATAAGTGTATAATGAGGTCTTTTTTTTTTTTTAACATTTTATTTATCATTAAGTTCCATGGAAAGTATTTTAAATAGATTTTGCTCATTTTTTCTTCTGATTTCAGTAGTTGTTTTCTTACAATAATAGTCATTTTTAGGAACTATATGATTTTCTTCCAAATAAAGGGGTTCTGCGGCAAAGCAGACATATAACTTAAAGCTCACTACATGAATATGGTGAAAATAACATTTAAGTCTGTAAATAAATAAAATTGTACAGGTCTAAGGGGTGCAACAAGTGATTCAGGATGTTTAGGTCTATCTTTCTGGGTCACAAACCTTTTTAGTCATAAGACATTTCGGTCAGTCCGACAGTTTGGTCGCACTGAGATTTATGTAAGACGACACACTGGCTATGTGTATTAATGTAGTCAGTCTTATATTCATTGTCTGTACCCTAGCAATGTTTGTCTTTCATACGGAAAGACAATGTAAAAAGACTTCATTTCACTGATCTCTTGTCAAAATTATTTCAAAAGCTCTGTACGGAAGTAATCTGATCTTTCGGAGAGAGGGGTTTTTTCAAACGCCCTGTACTCGACAGTAATCTTGCTTGTATCCTGTCGTATTATTGGAGACACTGTGGGGGAGAGCTTGCCTCCAATAATTGGGCCGCATTAGGACACACTACAGAGTGGAGCAGACACAACCGAACCGCTGTGCCGTATTGATCACAGCCGCCGTGACGTCACAACTACGGCCATGAAAAATGTAACTGATTCCGATCCCGAAAGTGGGTTCTAACAATTATGGCATGTGAAAGTGGAAAATAACAAAGTTTTGATACCGTGCATCGAGTCGCAGGTAAAACCACTCAGAGAAGAAGTAGGCAGGCACTTTGTGCTTCCCACGCGTTGTTTTGTAGGTTTCGTCGTGAATTATAAACTACGAGTAGACCAGTAGGTATGGGAAAACTGTTATTCTAAACAACTGTGTCCCAATCACACTCCTTTAAACTATGATAAAATATGACTAGATATACAGGGTTTGTCCGAAAAGTAGTGCCAATGAGACAATTAAAAGATCTTTATTTATCCGATCGGTGAAGTAAAGTGTTCCATATTACAGGCCATGGAGGCCCAGAGGGTTCCAGGAGGTTGAGGATCCCAGATTTTTAGACATCGGCTCATGAAGGTGGTAAGATTGTCAGCCTTACGCACCGGCCGCCTTTACCCCCAGGATTACTCCTGCTACATATTTCTGTTAGAGGCTGAGTCACTAGAAGGATTAGGCCAATTGAAAAACTCCAACGACCCGCGGCCTTCCGGTTTGTAGCGCAGCGCCTCAATCACTACGCTACGGCGTTCCCCATCCAATCGATACAAAACATTAAAAGCTTTCAAAATAGGCTCCTCCTGTGTCAATACATCGCTTCCAGCGAGATTTCCAGGCATCAGAGGCATCACGGTAGGCCATTACCGGAATGTCCTTTAGAGCCTTGGTGCAAGCCTCTTGACTTTGTCAACTGTCCCGAAATGATATCCTTTCATGGGAGTTTTCAAGCATGGGAACAAGAAGAAGTCTGGGGAGCCACGTTAGGACTTTAGGGCGGCTGGGGAACCGTTGGCACCTTTGAATCGGCCTGGAAGCAGGTCATGAAGAAGGCGGGGTGGGCCGTTGCGTTGTCATGTTGAAGTTTCCAATTGTCCGCATTCGTTTGAGTCTCTTGAGCACTTTCACTTAGAATTTGGCATTGGCGGTTACACCATGAAAGGGCATCATTTTGGGACAGTTGACAAAGTCAAAGAGGCTTCTACCAAGGCTCTAAAGGACATTCCGGAAAAGGCCTACCTTGATGCTTTTAATGCATGGAAGTCTCGCTGGAAGCGATGTATCGACACAGGAGGAGCCTGTTTTGAAACCTTGTAATGTAGTGTACCGATCGGATCAATAAATATCTTTTAATTGACTCACTGACATTAATTTTGGGACTAACCCCTGTAAGCGAGAAATGGTGAAATTTATATTTACAATTTGCAACACGTATGAGCTGCAAGAGTCCACCACTGTGGCTCAGGGGATGCGTTCAATCCTCTCACGCAGGGGGCCCGGGTTCGATTCCTGGTCGGGAAAAGGTACCTAGGTGGGGTTTTTTCTGGGGTTTTTCCTCACCTTTGAGACAAATGTCGGGTAACTTTAGGCCCTTGTGGTCCCCAGTTATCATCTGGCCGTCATTATCATCTTCATCCCATCCTCGCCTTGTTTGGAGTGAGTGTGTGTGTGAATGGTGTGACTCGTCCTATGTGTTCGTGTTGTCTCGGAGGTGGCCCCGGCATTGGGCTGATCACTCATCCGGGGAGGCCCTCCATGTCCTTGTCTGGTCAAAAAAGTATGTATGTGATCCAAAGGTAATCCCTCTCCCGACAGGTCGCGCCCCTGTAAGGCCCGGGCGGCCTGGGTCGCTTAAATCCTAAAAGGGATAGGTTAAACTAAGAGAAAGAAAGAAAGAAAGAAAGAAAGAAAGATGAGCTGCAAGAACATGCCATTTTTTCAGGTATTTCTGATGCTGAAGCTAAATTTTGAGACCAAGTCCAAGGACCTGCCATGTCATGAATTTTTTTCTTAACTTTGAGTCTTGCATTGCATATTAATTTTTTCTCCATTTGTAGTAAAGATACGGGAAAACTAAATACGTCCTGCTAAAAAATTATTTCCAAAAAAATTGTGAGACATATTTCATTTTGAAATATGCAGATTTTTCAGTATTAATTTTTGAATAACGCAAAAATTAACAAAGTGACAAAAATGAAACTTCTTCATAACATTTTCTGTTACACAACAAGTAAGTTATGTGAGCGATAAATCAAGTATGTAACTTTAAAAAGAATAGAAGTTTCACCCACTACCCCTTTAACGTGAACTGAGTATGCTCTATCAGAAGTCGTACCTTATGCATTGATGTTGGCTTTTAATTGGTTGAGAAAAGGGGTTGTTGACGAGAATTTTTTTTTAATTACTTAATTTCAATTTCGTTGCTACAAATGGCGATATACAATATATACAAATGTGATATATATATAATATAATATGGTATGTATATAAAACGCGGCCGCGAAACCAAAGCTTGTGATCGGGTGTGGTTCAGTTCAATACAACAAAGTAACTTAGACTAAAATAATAATTTACAGTAGTTCAAACAATTGATTTACAAACCATAGAAAAGTATGAGTTAATGCTATTTACAGTAAGGACAGAACATGTTATATTTACAACAATGGAAATGTACGAATAAATACAATAATATGTAATTTTTTTCTTTTTGCTAAACATGTTCTAAGATAAGACAAAGCAATTATATCCATATTTTATAGTAATGACAGAAGTAAGGAAATAAAAGCAATTATATAACATTTCTAATTTTAAACTTTAATTGTTTATTGTTTAAGCCAGTTAATTCAGGATGGTTGCTATTAAATTAATTAACGTAAATGATTATGGGCCATTCAGATAGAAAATTAACCGTAAACGTAACGTAAACATAGAAGTTTGGCGCCATGTTTTTCAATGTGGTCATTCACAATGCATCACGTAAACGTGAAAATTAAACGTAACGTAGAAGCTTGCAAACACCAAGCTTCTGCGTTACGTTTATGCGAAAAATAACGATACAACCAATCAGAGAACAGAACAGGAGACGGAAGTGGAAGTAGCCAAGAAGTATTCTATGAATGAGAAACTCCTCGTTATGATAAATGGCATCCATTATATAAAGATGCGGCATTGAAGGAAAATATATGAAAATTAGTTCCCCAAGAAATGAACTACAGTATTAAATACAGCCCATATAATATTCTGTTAATTTTTATGTGCCTGCATAGGCTTGTATGATTTCAATTTTTAATGGCCTACATATGTTTAATAGAAACATGAAAGTATTTTCGTCTGCTGCAGCCATTTTATCAGTTGTTCACGTTCTCGTTTGTGATTGGTTGTTACCTACGTTTATGTTTTCATTGCGAATGCTCAATGCCGTGCTAAAGTTTGCGTTTAAGTTTACGTTCTTACGTTTACGGTTAAGTTTCTAACAGAATGGCCCATTATTCTATCCCGAACAAACCTAGTTTCAGGTATCCTTGTTGGTGCAGTTCCCGCTGATCTGTGAACCCGTATTATGTCCTTATCGCAAAGCTTGTTATTGATTGTTAATTATAATGGAGATTAACAGCAGCTCAGAAGAGGAAAGAGGCGATTGCAATTTAACTGCACAGAGAGTACAAATGCTGAATCTCTCTTTCCAGTGAAGCGCCCTTTGATTTCTGCGAGTTAATTAAGGAAAGCAGTCACCTTAATACGGAAAAAAATGAGTTGAGAACATCATTACAATGACTCCTTCAATAGCCGTAAAATCCCTCGTTCTCTTAATGAAGATGAGAGAAATGAATTCTTTAATGGAGATTGGCAAGTCGCCCGGCCGGTTCCACTGATTAAAATCTCCTGTTAGTTGCAACTTTATTTCAAAGCTATTCGCAATAATTTCCGACCCGTCAGTTTCATGTCGGATAGCTCTGATTCTAATCTTGTAATCTTACAGATTTATTACAGGTTGTTTTCATCTGTACAGGTAATTAAAATTAACGATCAAGATGTCATTTGTATTGCGTATTGGTGTTTCCTCCTCAGACATGGAACTTAGGATTTAATGTTTGTGAAATTCTCACTTCTTCTGTTTCAGAATAAGAGGCCCAAAAAAGTAATACTACATAATGCAATGGCATTTTATTGAGATACGAGTACGTTTCCTGGTTTCATAATTAATATAAGAGTGCAATAGAACTCCAATTTTCCGGATTAATTGCGACCGGACCCGACTCGGAAAATCAGATGTCCGGATAATTGGATAAATAATGAAAAAAGGAATTTTCTTTAAAAAAAAACTAAATTGTACAGTAGCCTACTGTAGGCTACTTACTTAAAAGTGTCACATATCAGTCAAAGTCAGTTGTTTTCGGACAAATTGCCGATTTGTTTCGGATAATTGTTTTGCTTTTTCTCAAATAATCGGCCCTAAAAGGAGGTTTCCCAAATGCTCGCTGCTGAACACTGCCTCAAAGCGATCCGGATGATTGGAGTTCTACTGTATTTTAATTACCATTGTAGGCAAATTGCATACGACTGTTTTTAGACTGTAATTAAATGTTTAAGATTTGAGATTTTTTATTCATAAAAAAGAAGGAAAAAAAATCGACTGACCGCGGAATCAGCTGTTAGCAAGTTCTCGTAGTTCTTGTCTTCTGTGATAAATGACAGCTGATGGCGCATGCTTAATTCGAAGCTTGTTCCTGGCCGTTTTCTTGAAAAGAACAGTTTTTTACACGAAATGAGCTCAGTTAAGTGTAATACTTATTCAAATTAACACGAACTGAATTGATTTTATTTTAAATACGTGGTGTTTATTACCAAGAAAATAGGCCTACAAAGAAGCATTTCTTTTACTCCAGAAGAATCTTTATGGTTCTTCGGTGATATGACTTATTATAGTTAAATTGTTTTGACTTTGTATCAAGTACACAATTTTTTTGACTACTGACTATATACAATGTACAATAATGTATTGTAAAATGTAATGTAAGGTAATTTAACGTCTTATGTATATAAAATAATACTTTGTAGAGAGTATAAGGTTGTAAAATGCAATACATTTTAATATAACGTGCATTTCTTTGCATGCCCTTTCCTTCTGAAAGTATTGGATATTTTTAAAAAGGCTAGGTAAACTTTTATTTATAAAGTAAAAGTAAAGTATTCCCTACACAGGCCATTGAGGCCCATAGGGTTCCATGAAGTGAGGCTCCCAGATTTTTAGGCATTCGGAACGTGAAGGTGGTAAGGTTGTCAGCCTTACGCCTTTACTCCCAGGATTGCTCCTGGTACTCATTTCTATTAGAGGCTGAGTCGACCCTCAGGGTCACTGTGCAACCAGAAGGATGAGGCCAATTGATAACCTCCATCGACCTCATCGGGGATCGAACCCGCAACTTTCCGGTTTGTAGCGCAGCGCCTCAACCACTACGCTACGGCTTACCCCAATCTTTTATATATAGCCAGGAAAACTGGGAAGCAGCTGTAGGGTATTAAAACCCTTAAAGACCGAAACTTCTGTTAAAAGGATCCTGTAGGTGTAAGATAGTTTTATATGTTATTGTAACCACAAGCTTCAGTATATAAAAAATTCATATTATAACTTAGTATAATAGATTGGCTTTGTGTTAAGAATGTGAAGTTAGGTAGTTGTCCCTCTGGAAGACGGAGATGTAACAGAGGGGCATCCTTGATATATTTATTGTTTTTGTGATGAAATAATTAAATAACGTGATGGATAATAGGAATCCATGTAATTTATTTATTTTTACCAACACATTTTTGCAGTAAGTTTATGAATTTTTTTGTTCTGCGTCTTAACAATGCTGTGTTTTTTTCAGGTAAGGAGTCTGTTCTGCTTATCGGAAATTCTCATTATGTGAGTACTACAATATTTTCTGGCTGTCATAAGCTCTATAGTTGCCAAACGTAAATTACAGATTTGAACATGAACTATTGAAAACATTGCTACCATATGGCGGGTGAATGCGAACCGAAAACAGAATCCCTGGTGTGGGTACCTCAAAACTTATGTTCATGATAAAAACTACACATTAAATTCTGGTATCTGTATTGATCAACACCTTAAATGGTCTCACCTTATTAACTCCCTCTTTAATTGACTACGCAGAACAGTATACAAATTTGTCATTTTACGTCACGTGCCATTTATCGTTTGCAATAAATTATCCAATATGGCATTCTCGCTTGGGGAGGTTTAGCGAAAACAACTCTTAAGCCCCTTTGCCTTTTATAAAAAAAACAATAATAGAAATCTGTATAAAAACATATTGAATACCCAACTATACTAATATTTTCGGAATTTAGCATTTTCAATTTGACCAACTTTACAAATTTTCTTTGTTAAAATATTTTCACAAACATTGTACCAAATACACACCAGTGATTCTATACATAGCGCTAGACGAAATACTGATCTGCCTCCAAGAGAACCCGAATGTCTCACTTCGGCAGGGTTAAAACATAGTATTAATGTTGGTCCCCGCTTTTATAATTCTGTGATCCCTGAACTCTGAACTCTCAGCATATCCCGTTATTAAATTTAATAAGTAACTTACATAAAAATTGTGTGTAATTGTTAGCTGTCTCTAAGGTATTTATGTTTGATTCCTTTTATGTTATTATTTTTAAAATCTTGCCTTTTTAAAAATAAGTTAGCCTATATCACTCTATTTTGTGTTTTTTAAATCTGTTTTTTGTCTCTCCTCTTTCTTAATTCAGATCTTTTTGTAACTGCACCCGAGCACGAGCAGTCTTACTCATTCGGGTGTATTTCACACTATTTATTATATTTAGGACTATACTGTTGTACTAAAAATTTTAAGTTTTAATTTTTTATTTTATTTTATTAAATTTTTTTTTTTTTTAAGAAACTTATTTGTAATGATTTGTAATAAGAATGTATGGTGGTGTTAGACCAGCGTGATATGAATAGGATTCAGGCTGTTTTCGAATAAAATATTTATAAAACAATAAAAACAATCCAGAGTTGAACACAGTACTTCGTATGGTACGGATTCCACGGTCGAATACAATTTTTCGTATGGTACGGGTAGAGAAAGAAAAAGTTGAACGAAAGTGTTTAATTTTATTTCATCGATTAGATCACACGGCTTAGTTGTGAATATTCAGCCGGCCTTGCTCTTACGTGTGGATTCCTTGGCCCACTGCTATTTTCTGCTTTAGTCTTCTCCACAGCCTTCATAAACAGTTTCATTGCTCCAACGTGGATGCTTGCCATATGTTCGGAGTTAGAACTAGCCTACTATTGATCTGTTCTGTGAGAACATAATTCCTGTAATAATAATAGCCACCAGTTCCACGTCAGTCTCATTTAGAATTAGTGTTGACATTTAGTAAAGCTTTTGTATTCGCCAAAACACTGTAACATAGCTTACTGTAGATAGCGTTAACTTATATTAGAATCTGCTATAGAAAGGCGTTGGGCCCACCAGCATGGTATTTTCTTTTGCTATTTGCTGATCACTCTGCCGGAATTTGAAATTTTTTCTTTCCTCAAATTTTCTAATTAGACCTATTCTAGCATGATTTTTTTTAACAGTATTTAAACCTTATTTTAGTCTTATTTAAATTCATTTTCACAATTGAGAGGAGGCGTTAGTTTTACAGAATAAGGTTTATTATCAGTAGAACCCGGAAGTGCAGGCATTTATTTTGGTTAAAATAGGCAGACAAAAAAAAACTGAAAATTCCGAAAATAGGCATTTATTAAAAACCAAAACAGAGAAAAATTCCACTCTTTATTAATGAAAATAGCTATCTAAGATACTTAATTATTTATAATTAAGTATCTTAGATAGCTATTTTCATTAATAAAGAGTGGAATTTTTCTCTGTTTTGGTTTTTAATAAATGCCTATTTTCCTGCTATTCCGGCGTACCCTGCATTGCTTTCATATTTATAGTCCAGGCAACGAAGGAAAAATATAAACAATCGTATAGACTAGTTTTGAAATATGGCAGAGTTGTCGGAGAGAGTGTCCTTCTTGAACAGCATACTAAAAGTCCCCGAGGAGGTCCCTTTGCTTTTTCGCTTATATCTAAATAACGATGCATCGTAGAGGAAAAGTTACTGTATACAAAATTCAAGCTGATAAAATTGCCTAAAAGTTCGATCCTGTATATTTTTTTCTGTTCCCAATAGCTTTGAAGATATCCGCCTGCGAAAATAGCAAATTTTCGAAAAAGAAGTTCTTTCGCCTCACGCTTTTCGACACGCTTTGCCTTGTAGCGCTTCAGCCCTTAGGTATACAGCAATTTACATTTAAAGGCACGTAAAATAACTGCGGGACAATATTCTCAGCAAACTATAAGCCTATAACTCTAAAGATAAAAGAATATTAGAACTCGAGAAAGTAAAAACCGACGTCATTTCTGAGACAGCATAATATAGGCAGCACATAGTTCTTCCTTGCATATTTGTATACGCCACTGATGTGCTTTCTGGTTTTGTTGCTACCCTTCATTTACAAATCTATTTTAGGGATGCCTGGAGTTCTGTGGAAAGATAAACGGGAAATCTTGAACACAGAGTTCGTCAGATGTTTTCTGTTGCTAAGAAACGAGCATCCAACTTGTATGTTGTTATCAGACGTAAATACAAAGTTGCACACAATGAAACTTCAACTCTCTTGTCCTCGACTACACAATGAATTCTAGAGATCTTGCTCCGACATGGATTACATTAAACATCATGCGCATTTCACTACTACAAACAACTTTGGAACTTCCTAAGAAACATTGTTCTTGCGTTTCATTTTCTAGCTGAATCTGGCCAACTTAACTTCTGTAATCAGCCTGTGAAGGAAATTCATGGGATTAAGGTGGCAGGAACCGCTTAAAACACTATAATATAAACCATATTCAGTAATTTTTTTCAATAGTGTAATAATTAATAGTGTACATTGAAACCCTGGTATCTTAAAAACATAATAAGATCATTTTCAAATTTTTAACCTGCAGTTAAATTCATAAATTAATTCAAAATAGTAGCTACCTGCCATGTCAGAATTTAGCGTTTTCCTCTTAACTCAAACAGTTTTTTTAACATATTCGTGTATTTTAAAACTAAAAGATAGATATACAAAAATGATCACCCATAAAACTATAGTTAAATATATAGTAACTTTGATGTATGTTCAAACTTATATAACCAATAATTTTCATAGTATTTTAACATCCATTTTTTTTTTTAAGTAGGCAAAATATTTGAAGGGGGCATGGTACTGGTCATTTTTGTAAATAATAATAATAATAATAATAATAATAATAATAATGATTATGATGATAAGCCCATGAAGCACCTTGCACAAAAAGATCGTACAAATTCTGTTCAGTAGTTTTTGAAATATGAGGGAAATGGTTGGAAATCCACATATTATACTGGGTAGGTTACTGATTTACTAAATAACCGTTATTACATTAGCAAACAGAATTGTAACATTTAAGAAGTAATTTCTTTGACCTTATAAAATTTTTAGGGCATTTACTAAAAAGTTTAAATCCAACCTGCAACTTTTCTACCTATCAATGAAGGAATATCCCTTGGACAGGGAATCGAAACCAGAACATCGTGATAAGCAGTCAGAATCTCTTACCACAAGACACTGAGCCAATTAACTTCGAAACGTTTAGATCTGTGTCTGCAATTTTAAAAAATAGTTTTGTGTCGTTCGTAACAGTATAATTTGTTTGTCATCGCCACCATTTCCTTGTTCGGAATTTGTGGCATTTCCCCCTTACTTGAACGAAGCAAAGCACAATTTCTCGACGTGGGATACCTAGGCCGTGCTACCTTTTCCCGGTGAGATGTGTGGTTAATTTATGGGCTAGCTCGGGAGTAGCACCCAGGACCTCATGATTAGCTCTGACCATTAGACCATAAACCCTGAAAGTAAATCTGGTCGAAATATTAAAGCCTTGATAACATGGTTTCATTAAATTGATGTCATTACGTAATGCGTTCTCCATACACGCGTATGATGCTGATGCACTCTGCATTAATCTGCCAGAGCCATTGTTCCTAATGCATTGTTCCTGTTGGCCATTTTCGTCACTTCCGGTGTAGAGTGCTTTTAAAGGGAAGAGTTGAATCTAAATTGGTAGTGGTTTAAGCCAAAAGTTTATTTCTAATGGTAAGCGACCCACGATTTTATGTTATAGTTTACTTTTGCTTTTACTTTTTTAAAGTAATTGTTAAATAAATCCTTGAGCATCTCCATTTAGACCTTTAAAATTAAATAAATAAATAAAACAAATTAATAATATCATTTAAAAAAACACGAAAGAGTCACAGATTCACAAAATCGTGCAATTCAGGAGCAAATAATAATTCCCTTAAATCTTGTCCCTTATTTGGAACTTAAGGAAAATTCTTAAGCGGAAACAGTAGTCTTTGCAAGCGGAGCCACAGGCGTAACAAAACTAACAAAAGTTTGTTTATTTATCTTTCTTCTTAGTTACATAAGTCACCTGGGCAACAGACCATGACCTACACTGATTCATGCACCGATATCCTCAACCGCGTAAAACCGATCGGTTATTTCACTGATTTCTCAAGAAGGCAGTGGCTGTATCAAACTTTACTCACAAACATCATCATTGCTTATGCCTTATGTTACCAAGCGTAAATATACTAAGATCTGTCCAGAGAACATTTGTAAACTATTTTTTTTTAATTATCTAAATTGAATCAGTAGTTTTCGAGTTACAAACGCACTAATGGACAGACAGACAGAGGTGCTGCGTTTTATAAAGTGTTGGTACAGTATTATATCTTCTGTGATGAGATATGGAGCTCCATAGTCTGAACAACACTGAACGTGATTTATTTCTCTCATTAGAGCAGCAATAGCTATTCCAAATAGATTAACTTGAAACAAGTTCATAAAGTTATCAGTGCGTTACTTCTATAGCTAAGACTCACTGGAGCAGAATTTCCGTCATTCCCAAGGATGAATGCACTCATTGATTAGCAGTAATTAATTCTCAAGGATTTATACATGCTCAAAGAACTGGAATTCTAGAATGAAAACAACTGGGTTCCTCAGTTACAACACGTATTATATTTCATTAGTCTTGAATTGAAAAACATAGTCTTCTGAAACCGACAGGTATTTTTATAATGGAAGTTTGAATTGTTCAAAGCCTATTTCCAGCATATAAAAATCCATTTATCTGATACAGTTGAACTTAAACAAAACATAACATTATAATTTCTGAAAATTACTTGAATTTATCAAATCAAATTCATATATTTATCTGTCAACAAACAGTTGAGATACAATGCCGCATTTTTTTTTATCATTGAGGGCTTTGATGGAATGCAATTCGTTGTTCTAGTTGAAATTGAGTACTACATGAATACTGTTATACAGAAGGTACATTACTGTGAAATAAGTTATTTTTCACTGAATTTCAAGTTGGAATACATTTTAAATGTGATAACACTATTCTTTCACTTATGCTTATCAAACTAGAGCGTCAAACTGACTGAGTTGTCCAAAGAGTAACGTCTTGGACTCGTATTCTGGAGGTCCCTGGATCAAATCCCGGAGCCGGCCGTTGGTTTTTTTATTTTATTTTTTATTTTTATGTGAGTGCGCGGTTGTCAAGATATCACAAATCTGTAGTTCTGCTGATGCTGGTCGATTTTAATCAGATAAACAAAAAACTTATTTTCTGCATATCTAAATTGCAATTATATTGATTCAACAAAAGCATTCTGGCACTTTGTTATATCAGTTTACCTCATTTTATTAATCAATGTAAAGGTATTGTATAATTATTTTTTACTAGATCGAGAGTATAAGACTATATAGTGATTATTGCTAGAGTGGTATAGTATAGTACACGTCGGTATGCGGACTTCTCTACTTCACCTAATTACACACCGGCACGTTTTAAGGAATTTCATACCGGTTTGCGATTTAAGTAGCGCACATCATATTGGAGCTTAACTCGCGTATCCTGTTCGCTTAATTACTCTTCCGAATTTTCATGTAGGCCTAGCGTATTTCCCTTTCTCATGTTCATGATGTCTTCCATTAGAAACCATCCTACATGATTTTCTGATGGAAGACGCCATGAAAAAGAGTAAGGAAATACTTAAATATCTTACTGCTCGCCTAGAGTGTCAGACAACTTCTGCAGCAGACGTGTACTGCGTGTTGACTAGCCATTAACTGCAGGGGCTTATTGCCCGCCTAGTACGTTAGGCAACTTCTGTAGTAGATGTGTACTGCGTGTTGACTAGTCATCAACTGCAGGGGCTCCTCGCTCGCCTAGCACCTTAATACAATTTCTCCAACAGACGTGTACTGCGTGTTGACTAGTCAATAACTGCAGGGTCTTCTTGTTCCCATGGTGATTTCATTGCGTTTTACACCAGATAATCGTGAATGTCAGATATGTATAATATATTAAGCATTAAGGTAAAAAACAAACTTCTAGGCTATATATGAATATATCGATGGCTTTATGCACGCATGTGTTAAGTACAATTTTGGGGTTAAATGTGTTAACTGCAACTTTGGAAGCTCGTGAGGCCTATTATCACGCTATTCAAATGTGACAAGTGAAAAACAGAAGTTTAATATACTCGTACTTCTGTAGGGAAAAATATGATAAAATCTTTTCTTGGGTACACTCGTGATAATTAGATTTACTATACAATATAGAATTGTATTGTACTTAACACATGTGATGTGCACTAAAGCCATCGATAATATGATTTTTAGGTAGATTTCGAAGAAAAATCTACCTATTGCTATTGCAATGGTAAAACATGAGCATACTGTGCCATTTAAACATATTTTATTACGCAGGAATTTTCATATAAACTATATATCATTTTGAAACTGAAAAATAAGTCTTCTTTATGCAATAAAGACGAAATGATTGTCCAGAAAATGTCATTTCAAACGTCAATACATTCCATATCATTTTTATTTACCGTAAAATAGAACCCCTAAGTTCCCATTACGAGGTTTTTTTTGTTTTAACCAAGGAAGAACTGCCGCCGTGGGCTGTAGGTCCGCCACTGGGCACAACATACAGGATAATTCAATTACAGTCCTAGCCATGATTTAATTGGAGAGCAGAGAATTTGTATGGGGAACTGGTAACATTGATACGCTCCATAATTACAAGTCTGGTCTCAATCTGAACAATAGGAGGGCGCATTTGCACCTCTATGGGTGAGGAACCTCCTTCATCGCCATAAACTCAGCTGGAAACCAGAACCCGCTTGATTGCAGCCAATTCAATAAAAACTGATCCCTCTGATTGGCTCTAGGTCACTTGTTTTACAACCCAAGACTGCTTTCACACCGAACATCGCACTGCACGCCAGTGCAATATTACTGTTTTCGGTGAAAGAGTCACATGGTGTTTTCGAAACACCGACCATAATAGGGGGAAATATCGGAGTTTAGTTTAGTATAAAATCATTTTTTGTTCGATCATACTATAATACGTTTATTAAATGTAACATAGCCTGCTGGAATGTTGGATTGGTAATTAATACAGAAAAAAATTAGTAGGCCTACATGGTCATGAAACGTCAAAATAATGCGCTATAAAATATTAGAATAGCCCGTAAAGCGTTTGAACAAGTGAAGAAATTCAAATATCTGGGAGCGATAATTACAGGCAAAAATAGTATTACGGCAGAAGTTAAGTGTCGACTCAAATCAGGAAATGCCTTCTTTTATGCAATTCAGAAACTCGTCTTCTGTCCAGAAATAAAAATAAAAATTTATAAGACAATTATCCCGCCGGTTGTATCATATGGATGTGAGACATGACCGCTTACTCTTCGGAAAGAAATAATCTGAGACTATACGAACACAGAGGGCTTAGGAAAATATTTGGGCCTAAGAGAGATGAAAATGGGGACGGGAGAAAACTGCACAACGACGAGCTTTTTAGTATGTACTCGTCCCCGAATATAGTAAGAGCAATTAAATCACGGAGGATGAAATAGGATGGAGATGTTGCATGCATGGGTTAGGAAAGACATAGCCTATCTCAAAAGTATTGACTGGGAGACCCGAAGGGAAAAGACCACTTGGAAGGCTTACACGTAGGACAATAAATTTAGGATTGATTTAAGAGAAGTAGGATTTGTGAGGGATGGTTGGATGGAGTTAGCACAGAATAGGGTTTAATAGCGGGCTCAGGTAAGCACGGCAATGAACCTTCGGGTTCCATAAAATAGATAATATTCCTTTAGCTTGCTGAGGAATTGTCTATTGCCAAGTATATGTAACATATCACTAACATAATGGTATCCATTAAGTACAGGATTTCATTGTAAAACATCGATTGATATCGAACATGGAACAATCTTCAAGCCAGTATTTAAATAAAATCAATTCTGTTCGTGTTAGTTTTAATATTATACTAAATTGAGTTCATTTTGTGTGTTTTAATTTGCGTTGCTTTGAGGTTAAAACTCCAGGAGAAACTTTGAGTTCCTTTTTCTTGTACCACATGAGCCGTAAATCTATTTGGTTTAAATGCGAAATAACAGAGACATTGTATGCTTTTATACGAAATATTACCCAAATTAACATAACTTTTGTGCCGAAATTAGTTATTTGATTTTTATTTCATGTATCGTCCCATTAGAATGAAAACCTCATATCTCAAAAAACAGAAGCAAGAGTATTTTAAATTTATTATTAGATAGAAAAACACGTATCTCAACTATTTGTCAGCCAATATTACAATAACATGTGTGCTGCCCTCTAGAGAGGAAAAACGAAACCTAGTATAGCCTATTGCTATGGCACTTATGTGTTTTATGAGATATGAGGTTTTCATTCTAAGGGGACGGTATGTTTTTCAGGGTTTTTCCCCTATCGTACAAAATATTGTAAGCGACACATGTGTAATTCTACGGATAATTCTGTTGTACAGACTTCATGCGTCACTTCGATAAGAAGAAGAATAATGGAGATGTAGCTGAGTTCCTTCTATAGGGAAACACATTATTTACGCCCGTGTAATAAGCTGCATCCCTTGAACCTCGTTACGGCAGATTGGAGTAGCTCGTTGCCATAAAGGTCGTGAACCTTGCATCGCCTAGTCTAGAATCCAGGATGTTTCACAAAAAATACGAAAAAAATCAGGGCACATGAAACATCTTGTGCTTGCTGTCTAAATCTAGTGAACAATGAAAATCATATCTTACTTCATTGGAATTAAAATGCAATTCACAATCCAGGGCCCTGTTTCATATAACTTGCTAATATTTTAGAACTCATAGTATTTTTCATTAGTTATCAAAGTCTTGTTTCATAGAGATATGAACACTACTCATAAAATTACTTCACTAATTAGTCAGCTGGAGGTTAAGTTTGGATTGTTGTTTGTGTTTTTTCCTTCTTCTCAATACTATTTCAAAGCAGCTCGGCCTACATATATCTTCATAAATGTAACAAATAATAACTAGCTCCAAGAAATTAATAAATCTGCCAGGCACTTATTCGAGATAGCAGTAGGTTTATGTACTAAAATCTAACCTCGAATCCTAAAAACTTGTTATTCCAGAAATTCCTTTGATAGCGTATGTAAGCTTTTTCTAAATTGAAAATTAAATCGGAGTGATTCATTTTCCACAATTTTAAGATCACGAAATCTGAATTACATAGGTTTGAGAATAACGTATTAGCCCAAATACATTTATAGAAAAACACCTAATATTATCTGTAAATTTTATTAGTTCTGCAGTCTAATAATATTAGCAATATTTACTAATAATTTAGAGTCATAACTGCATCATAACTTTGCATCATAACTAATATTATTATAAAATATTCTTATGAAACAGAAGACTAATGATAATAATAACTATTTTTTTATGTATTTGCTAATAATATGAGTGTAAACGTTCTATGAAACAGGGACCTGCAATTAAAAGTGCAAAACACATAAACATAATCTAGATGCGTAGGAATAACTATTCACTTCTCCGTTCTATTAAACAGTATTTACGATTCGAAATAACATACAAATATAAATAGGCGAATCGATCATATTCGGGGAGGGCAAACATATAGGGTTGATAATGTTAATGACACAGGATATGTGCATTGCATTTCAGGATGTTACATGATTCATACTGTGCATTATCTCCTATCTCGTGTTTTATCTCATGAGACGCCCACGCATGTTCATTACTGCATCCTTTGCAGCCTTGAATTCTTTCAAGATGCTGCATATTTGTCACAAAATACCCATTGTTCCTTGTTAAGTAGGGTATTAGGCGAGGAGGAGTTCGCTGCTTCGCTATTACGCGAAGCTAATTTTCTCTCTACTTATGTCATAGGCAATGTAGCGAAAAGGCTGGAATTTAACCTCAGAGAATCCGGGCTTGAATTATATTTATTGTGACTATTTAGCGAATACTCGCATAATTAAGCATGTAATGAATTAGTATATTGCGATACAAGTGCCATAAGCGGTGTATACGGATCCAGGAAAGAGTTTTTTCAATTTCCGAGATCCGTTATGCGCTTACGCCACGAGTATTGCATCTTGTTTGTCCTGGCCTGTCTCCTCTATGCCAATGTTCACAATTTATATTGGTATGCAAAGTTATTCCACAAGGACCTATTATAACATATATGAACAAATGCAAATACACAACAACTCAAAATAGTTTTCACTACATATCTATGGAACTTTTCAATAGTCTTCCAATAACAATAAGGAATCTTCCTACGCCGACATTCAGGAGGACAATCCGAAACAAGCTGATGGTTAACCCCATTTATAATTTAAATGAATTTTATAGTTTTACTGGATGGTAATTCATTTTAATACTTTGACGATGCTATACATGGGCGTACGGTGAAATTTTGTTCGGGAGGGGTTCAATGTAAAGTCGTCTCGGCTCCATGTCGTTGCACACATTGTGAATTATTACTTTTTTAAATTACTAAACAGTTATACTGTGATAATTAATACACTGTAATAAATTAATATGCAGCTCAGTCTTTGAAACTGTTTTTTCTTGAGATTTCTATCCATTTCTCGTTTAAGCTAGAGTCTATAAATAAAAACTTTCTTTTGAAAAATTATCATAATACTGTATGGTGCATAGGGCACGTTTTTAATGTCTTCTATAAATCCACCGGTAGAAATGCCCGATTAATGCCGATTACTTCATGATAGTTTTGCGATGATCTCGTGATTACTGTTGACTTTACAAACAGGTTGATGGATTTCGGTGGGATTATTCGAGTTGTCATTCGACAGAATCCAAAGGGATTTTTGTTTACTAGTAATACATCACTGTTATTAAGCTGAGAAACTGTCAACACCACGACGTTTTGAAATTTGAATCTTAAATAAATTACGATAAATCTTAAATAATGCTTTGATATGTACGAAATTGTAAAATATGTAACAATCGAATCGCAGTTTTGTTTGTTTGTTTGTTTGTTTTTTTAACTTCGTTCCATGATTTATAATCTTCAAGATATTGCAGATATTTCGGGAGGGGTTTCAACCCCCTGAACCCCCCCCCTTACCATACGCCCATGATACTATACATGTAGGCTTACTTGTCTACGGCCGAATTAATCTATCTATCTACCAACTAACAGCTTTACGGAATGGAATTTAAAGTGAAATCTTAAGAAAATTAATTGCAACTTTCACCTCAATTCTCCCTTAATCTGTAACAGACTGCTTGTATCTTCACAGAGTTTACTGTGGTTCCGAATCGATGACTGGAACATGTAGTGTAACGTGGTTTGACGTATTGTGGGTACGGTCAGTGTGCCCCCTCAGTGCGATGTGTCCTGCCCAGTGGATTGGAAAATTGCAGGGACCACATAGCGATAGTCTGTGGGAACTTCAACCACAAAACGTAGAGAAGGTACACATGAAATTATATCTTCACACGCGTTTGGTGAAAGCTTTCAACACGTCACTTTCTAGGACAATATTGTATCAGGTCACAAAATTCAGGGGATGTTAAATATATAATGACTAGGTCCAAGGCATTTTGCATCTTTTTATATCAAGGTTGAAAGATAGTTCGAATATATACAAATGTGTATCATAAATTAAATTATTAAATAATTACAATTTGTTTTCCATTTTTCGTAATTTTCAAGAGATAGGTAATTTTTTGGTATTTTAAGTCATGGCAATTTTTATGGTTTTTTTAAACAAAGTGTTACATTACGTTATATTTTGGGTTTTTCATTATCATTTCTGTTTTAATGTATGTTTATTATAACTTAATAGTCAGATCAGAGTTGAGTGAGGTATTTGCTAGCGGCAATTTGATGGGCATGCCAGTTCAGATTTTTTTCCCGCAAAGGGTGTCCAAGTAGGATTAATGTACTTATTTAGTAAAAAAAAAAAAGGAGTGTTTTATACTGTAAATTTAAATGTAACCCATTGTCATCCATTAAATTGCTCTCTAAATTCAACTCACTGCTTCTAAAAAACATATTAATAATGGATAATTTATTGGTCATTTTTTAAAACTATGTGTCATTTTAAACTATTTTAGGGCATAAATCCATTTTTTATTTTGCATTTTTTCACTATTTCACGGCCATTAAATGCCTTGCCCCAGTAATTACTGTTGACTCCATGGATAGAGAACGCGTAATTCCTTAAAACAGGAGTTATTAATCATTAATTTCAACAGACTATGCATACATGTCGTAGGATACATTTTTTGCCAAGAAAAGTTCATTTCTTTGCAACAAGATACAAAGTTATTTTTATTATAGGGCGGCCACATTGCGGCTCTTTTGAATTCTTATGCGGCTCCTCAAGAAATCCTGACAAATTTCCGAAAACTGATATAGGCCTATATCTAACAAAAAAAAAATCTTGTTGACATAATGAAGAATGGTTTCCCCGTTTCAAGGCTGTCGGTTTCGCAGTTGTAGAGTTCGAGCAACTTGAGATGCAAGAGAACGAAGGATTAAAAGAGTTTAAAATTGAGAGTCTGTTCAGCGATTCATTTTTGGAGAAAAGTCCTCCAACATAAGAATCCAAGGTGGATATATGTAAGTATTCATGAACCACAGATTATTGTCTCTGTTGGACATTACATGAGAACATTATAAGAGAAAAATTCCTCCGACACTGGGACTTGAACCCAGGACTTTTGGCTATTCGCGCCAATGCTCTACCAACTGAGCTAAGCCGGAGTTCAATTTACAGCGCCAGATGAACCTTCCTTCTATGACCATGAAGGGCATTCATAGGAGGAAGGTTCCATCTGGCGCTGTGAATTGAACTCCGGCTTAGCTCAGTTGGTAGAGCATTGGCGCGAATAGTCAAAGGTCCTGGGTTTAAGTCCCAGTGTCGGAGGAATTTTTCTCTTATAATATTCTCATAAGAATCCAAGATTAGAAGAAAGTGCTAAGAGAATTATCTCCGTTTATGGGACAACCCATTCTTGTAAGTCCTTGTATTCACCAAATTTATGCGCCGAGCTGTTTTAAGTGGACATTTAGATGAACTAGTGCGAACTGCCTTAACTAGTGACCTCCCAGATTTCAAGCAACTGGCAACTGTTCGTGTAAGTTTTTTATAAAATCAATAATTTTGGAATATGTTGTAAACTTAAGATAGTGGCCAAACTTCAAGATATACACTTCAACTCTTAAATGCATAATGCGTCCTATGGAATGCAGTAGATTGTGTTAAATTTGTAACAAAATTATATATTTGAAGACAAATTTAAATTTCATGTGAAATTACAAAATAAGGCGCGATAAATGAATTATGGGCCTAATTTCTTTGAAGTCCGGAGTGGTTTTATATATTTAGTACGTTTACATGCAGGATTCAGATCGATCTGAGTCCGATCCCAGTGTTGAAATAGTCATGTAAACACAGACTCAGTCCGGAATGAATTTTCGATCCGATCCTCTGCAAATGGAGGAATGGATCGGATTCAAATCGTATTCAATTCCATGTAAACGCTAGCGAACTCAATCCTGGTGCGCGCGCATACACTCGCATGGCGTTCGTCATTTTGTTCTGTCAGCTGATAATCAATTTAATAAAAAACACCCACTCACACTATAATATTAATATCATTGTTACTCTTTATGTCATAATTTGTTTATGGTGACTAGAAATTATTGATAGAACACACTTTTTATTTATATTTTTAATCACGGAATAAGTGCGGCCTTTGTTTAAACAGGTTAGCCACAACAATAGCCACACAAAACCAAGTTAGCCAATAGTCCAACAAATCTCAATCCACTCCTAGAACTTGCCATGTAAACAGGGAACGTATTGAGTTGGGATCGGATTCAGATAGATTTCAATCCCGCATGTAAACGTGGTAAAGGTGTGAGAAATGAGTCTCGCGCATGTTAATTAAACATTGCACAACAGTTTTGTTAGTTCTAGATATATAAGCCTACGTTCATGAAACCACAGAATATTACGTCCATTGAGAATTACGTGACAATATTTCATAATCATTTAATCATATAAGAGAGATTTTGTATTGAACTCTGGCTAGCTCAGTAGAGGAAGTTTAGCCCAAAGCTGAATGTCACGAGCTCGATTCCCAGTTTCACAGGAATTTTGCTCCTAAAATATTCTCGATTTTGGTTATTTGGTTATTTATTTATTTATTTATGCCTATTGTGCTAAGAATATTACATGGTAATGCCCAATTACAATATTCTCGCTTATATTAATAGGACTACACCATATTTACAATGCTAATATTAAATATTTAAAGTAATATTCATAATAATAAGTAAACTAATATTATTACTAAAAAAACACACAAAAAACAGAAACAAAAACAATATGACAATTACACAAGGGAACATATCAAAAACATAAATAATAGTATAGTTTTGGAGGAAAATATATATCAGAAACATTCAAATAAAGAAAATGACATGAAGCATATTTTAATAATTATTATTTGAAAGTTTTCAATTTTTTATCACATACATTTTTAAACCGCTTTTTGTTAGTATTAAATATATCTATATTGTCCATTTTGTGCAATTGATTTATAAACACCTAGACGCATTAAAAAGAAAAAAAACTTTTTAGTTTTTTTTTCTACAAACTTTAAGCGAAAAATGTGCAGTCAAGCAGATCTGTCGAGGGAAGCTTATGGTGACGTCAGAGAACAGGCTGATGTCTATGATAATTACTTTAGGGGCTTAGGGGTTTGGTCTGTTGCTGTAGCAATTACGCGCCATTTCGATCGGTTAAAGATAACTTCCCAGTGTTAAGGGGATACGAAGCTCGAATGCATTGATGAACAAAACGAACTTCTCGAAGATTAATTCATGCATTGAATTTTTTATGGAATTTTAATTTTTTTGTCAACTTCATTAAAACTGTATTTTAATAGCAATCTTCACTATGTGAAGAATAATTGATGTTGGGCTTTTTGTTCTTAGACCAAATTCATATTTGGACGTTATTTACAGTAAGTGTTTTTCCTCTATAGACATTTTATGTTATTATCAGGGCCCGGATTTTGATGACATGTCATCTTTTAATTGGAACATCATGGACGTTGCCCACTAGTGCAGATATTATGATCATTATTTCTAGATTATAAAAAAAGGTAATTTTAAAGGTTTTTTTGGTGATCCTTCCTCATTTTTTATTTTTAGGTCATTTTTAGAATTCAATGTCATTATTTGGTCGTTTTACGTTATTTTTTTTTCTTCATATTTTTAGGTAATTTAAAAAAATATAAAGTAATTATATTTTCTTATTTTGTGTTGTTTCTAGCATTACATTGAATTTTTGTGCTTTTACGTAGCCTACATTGAATATTATCGGAACTCTAAATAAGCGTAAAAAATAGATCTTGTTATAATTCTATTTTGGATACAGAAAGACGGTGTTTGCTGTTTGCATTTAACTATATGTACCAATTAACTAATTACAAACCTATAATTGGGTCAACAACATTAATGTAGAATATACACAAATCTGATTAATAAGCTAGTATTTTCATACTCCTTTTTGGGTAATTTTTTGTTGTTGCATTTTTGTCAGTCATTTTATTGCTCACTTTTAAAGTATTCTTAGGTCATCAAAATCCGGACCCTGGTTATTAGACAATTTGGCTGTAGAATAATACAGACAGAAGAATGCCTTTTGGGGTAAACGTAGGCCTACTAGTATTGGAAAAATGGGATAAATGACACAAGTATGTCATGACTAGCTTAAAAGAATACAACATGTTTCAACATTCAAGTACGATAACAGGACGTCGATCCGTTGACGGAATGGATGACCTTACGAGCGTTAAGTTACGTGACAGACCAATTGCACAAGGAAGATTTCATGCGCAGGAAAGATGCAGTTTATTAAGTGATAACGGCGCTAAAATGCATACATAAGCAGGTCAAGACCAGCTCAAGATTTCTCTTGTTAGGATCAGTTGCTCAATTTACTGTTATGTCATATTTCCATAACCCGCTCAGCCTAACACTTAATAACATGGCACTGGATGTAACGTGCCTCGGGAGAAAGCAACGAATTTAATTTCTCGTTATGTCCACCTATCAGAAGGCGCTGTCCGCGGCGTTTGATTACATATTATGAGTAGACCTGGTATTTAAGACAAATGCCTACTTTGTTCCTTATGAAATAACATGACAATTTTTAAATATGTTGACATTCATGATAAATCACTTATATTTATAAAGTTTTTTAGTGCTCTAAAATGCCTATTTTTACTATTTTAGTGCTTCAAATGCCTATTTTGTACATTTAAAATAAAATTCTACTTCTGTAACTTTTACAATCATTTGATGGACATCCCTGAATGAAGAACAAAACAGCAGAGGGTGGGTTTTTCACAGAAACTTGATTTTCCCAAACAATTGTCGCCAAAGGAATGCTGACTGACTGATTATCTCAAAACAACAAGTAGAAGGTGTATAGTAAGAAGGGACATACTAAGTCAATTTTTCGTATAATGCAAAACTGTTTTTGATAAATGTATTTTTAATTGTCTTAATTTTGCAATTATTTCTGTTAAGAATAGGTATACTATGTTTCTTACAGTAAAAAAAGATCACGTTACAGTTTAAGAGCATATTGTAGTATTTTATAGTCTATTTTCTGTCTATTTACACATTTTTAAAGCATATTTGAAGTGCCTATTTTCTCTTTTAAAAGCCTATTTACTTGTTTTAAAAGCCTATTTTAGGTGCCTAAACCTAATTTTTTTAAAGCCTAAAATCCCAGGTCTAATTATGAGATGACAAAACTGTGGATTAAGAGGGGGGGACATACAGCTTTCGGTGAAATTCATGGATGAGAAATAAGTGAATTTCATTATTTCTTTCCTCATCAATGAATTGCTCTACAATCTTGCAATCTTACATACTCTTTATTGACTACTTCTACAATTGCATGCTATTTTCAAAATTAATCAAACTGTTACAGTTATGGTAATTAATGTTACAAAATGTTAGCCACGTTTCGTACACTGAAATGCCGTTTCCTTGATAACTTCCACAAATGTCAATATTTCTGAGTGATTCTTTTTTCTATCTATTTGCAAACAGCATAGGAAGAACACTGACTACAATCTTTGGAATTTCTACAATATGAACATTTAAAAAAAACATATTTTTAAAAATTTCTTTTTCATTAAAATAGGCCTATATATTTAAAAAAATTATTAATGTTAAATTAATGATTGTAGGTAGTGTTGTTCATATTATATTAACAAATAGGCTACACACAAGAATAATCACTCAGAAATATTGATATTTGTGGAAATTATCAAGGAAACGGCATTCCAGTGCGTGACACGTGGCTGCCATTTTGAAAGGATTAATACCCGTAACTGTAACAGTTTGATAAATTTTGAATATAGTATGCAATTTTAGAACTAGTCAATGAAGAGTATGCCAGATTGCAAAATTGTAGAGCATTTCATTGCTGAGATAAAAATAGTGAAATTCACCTATTTCTCATCCATGAATTTCACCGAAAGCTGTATGTCCCCCTTAATGCATTCACGTAACTTTCTTTATCTGACTTTTTATCTTGAATTATATTCTGATACTGATGGAATAATATGCGAGTTTAAAGCATTAGTTACAAAAAAAAGTTTTGTGTCACTCAGGAAAGGAAGATCTCAATAATTTATGGTCAGTTCAGAACACCCCAGAAACTAATTTCTAAGTACGTGCTTGGTACGAGAGCATAAGGTTTTGAATGTAAACCGAGTAATATTACCAACCCTCTACGGTCACGAAATTCATGAATGATTCCTGAAATCTCAGACTCTTATTTAGGTTTAAGTTCCTCCTCGGATATATGCGCTGAAGATTACCACTCCATCAAACAAGTAATATTTGTCCTTCCCGCTTGGTTTGGTGTAACAGATTTGTATGTAATAGATATTAAACTCTATGTGTTCAAATATATTGAGTACAAAATTGAGGTGAAAATAAAATTATTGAGTTTTCTAGGTTAATGAGAAATTTATTTGTTCTTTTTTTAAAACATTCCTTTTGGCACTTACCATTTTGTTTCCCCGAGCCTCTCATTTTATTGACCTGGCCCGGACTCAAAATCGAAGCCCTTAGGCTTAGATGCTAGCACGCAACCAACTGAGCCCCGAAGGTCGATCGCTGTAAATGTAATTACATAAATGACTACTCCCATCTTCTCGAATGTTTCATCTGTTGAAAAGGCTTGACCCCAAGTAATATTTCATACAATGTACATTATACTGAATACCGTAGACTATATCCTATTATGGTGGAAAAACAGATTCAATTAAAATTCACAGTGTTTAATTCTCTTTGTATTATAACAATTACTGTCAGGCTGTCAGTTTCCAACATTACGGGTGAAATATGTTGTCAACAAAATGAAATAACCCGCAGGGAGGAGTGGTCACTCGTGGTAATATGTTATAACCTTATGATAATGACACGGGACATTCTGTCCGTGTCCTGTGTGAACTCTAGCAAAATGGCTGCCAACTGTCAACCGTGTAATAAAGACGAGTGGCAGGTACAGCACTTTTCCATTCAATCCTATTCTTCCCTGCTACTCAGAAGCCCTTGGCGTCATTTTTTTAATTCTATTTTTTGTTGCACTTTTCATTCTACGTATCCACTCACATTGTAGACCATTTTATTCAAACAGGAATTTTATCCATCATTAATTTGTACATATATGATGTTTTAATCTATGTTTAAAAAATCTACATTTCTAGAAAGCAAGAAACAACATGCACGGTCATTATACAAGGTATAGTAATAATTTAGACTTACCAAGATGTAGATTGTCTACAACTATGAGGTACCACCATTATCTAGGATTAAGACTGTATAATAGATTACCTTTAGCCTGGAATCATTTGCCTTTTAATATATATGCAAATACGTTACATGAATGGCTCTCCAGGAATCCTTTTTATAAGATAGACGAATATTTCACAAGAAATATTGTACAATAGGATTAATTCTTATGTTTTTTATGTTTTAATGTTTTATATAGTAGTTCACTGTTGAATGTTTAGGACGATGTCTATTGCTGGTTTGTAACTGGCTGAACGAAAAATAATTTATTATTATTATTATTATTATTATTATTATTATTATTATTATTATTATTATTATTCCATTTCACAGTGTGGAAACTATAATCCCATAAATGCTTAAAATTATATTCCGGTTTCACAGAATACACTGGCGATTATTGATGTTTGTATTGTATTCAAACGAAATTTTATATTTAACCCAGGTTTGTTGAACTCGCCACTTTTTATTTAACTGTTTTTGTTTAAAATAATTTTTGCAGAACTGCCTCCTTTTTAAATTCTTGTTTTCTCAATACTGTATCATGCATATTTATCTATTTATAACATAGCTCTAAAGAAAATGTAAGGGAAACTGCATTAGAAAAAAGTTTTGCTTTGGGGCTTGTGGAATATTCTTTGTAAGAAAAAAATTAGTTCAGACTTTATGAAGAAAAATATCAAAGAAAAACAGGCTTTCAAAAATTAATAAAAAAGAAAAGGGGGGAAGGCTAGAAAAGGATTTGTTAGGGAATAGAATTTTGCATAAAAATTTGTTAGGAAAAAGATTTTAGGAACCAGGCTTTGAGAGAAATTGTTGTTAAGATAAGCTGAGCTTTAGAAAACAAAGTTAAAAAACAAGTGGTAGGGAAAAAGCGAATAAGTCAAAATATCAAATATTTAGAAGAGACAAATAACAATTGATTTCCACAGCATTGTTACAATATTTAGTTCAAACCACCAAATAGTTTTACACAGTGTATTTTACTATGTAAAAATATCTGGGTGGGCTGATCTAAATAGTGTAACAATGCGTTGGAAATCAATTGTCTTTTGTCTTTCCGGAAACTTTCGTATTTTGACTTATTCGCTTTTTCCCTATCACTCTAGAATTGTTCAGAACAAAACATTTTAGGATAGAGGCTAAGCTTGAAGAAGACAAGAATCGCTAAACAATACTTATCCCTTATCTGCATAATGTGTCCTGTAGGATACAGTAGTTTGCCTTAAATGTTTAAATAAAATAACGGGAAAAACTCAAAAAATAATTTATAATCAATGTAAAATTTACAGAATAGGGTCAAGAAATACACTATGACCTAATCATTATGCTGTTTTCTTTGCAGTCCGCCATGGGTTTATATACTATGTGAGGCATTGAGTCTCTCCCATTTAAAGATTAAGAATAAGAATTTAAAAGAAATCTTGATTTAATAAGTGAAGGTATCAAAAATAAATTTATTAGGAAAATCGTTAGTTGGGAAAACTATGTAGTTTTAGGATACTGCTTGTATAGGAAAGTTTTCTAGGGGGAAAAAAAAGCTTTAGGGAAAACGTTTGTTTAAAAAAAAAAAAAAAAAAAAAAAAAAAAAAAAAAAAAAAAAACTCTAGGATAAGTTCTCCAAGAGGAAGAGAAGTATGTTCGGATGAAAAATCTTTAGGAAAATTGATCGGGCACGAATCGTTTTGAAACCTTTCATAAATGAACTGTCGTTAACTTCAGACACTTTTGCAGCTGGCACGGAAAAATGCTTGCTTCGTGATTGCACTTGCTGAAAAATGCTTGAGAAATTTTAAGAACATAGTAACTGTCAAGTCTAATGGAATGTTTTATTGAGATACAGTTATATGTTACACGCAATACAACTCTCCTTGAGGTCGATACCATTCGGTTCTCACACACAAGGTCTTGTAAGGTCACACACATTCGGGTTAATGGACACTTGAGTATTCCAAGATTTATTGATCGTAACCTGTGAAACCTATTCTACTCTGTTATGTTGTGAAGAGCAGAAACCGTTTTCCTTTTCTTTTAGGTAGATTTCAAAACAAGACTACCTGTTGGAGTCGTTACCGTTGGAACTTCCGGAACATTTCGACGTAGTTTCACGTTTCGTGGTACTTAGCCCCAAAATCATAAACTCAAAGAAGACCACTTGGAAGTCCAAGACGTAGGTGGGAGGACAACATTAGGATAGATTTAAGGGAACTAGGATTTGTGAGGGATGGGTGGATGGAATTAGCACAGAATAGGATTGAATGGCGGGCTCAGGTAAGCGCGGCAGTGAACCTTCGGGTTCCATAAAAGATACGAGGGAGAATCAAATGAAAACCGCAGTTAATTTTTTCTACTATTTTACTGCAGGAAGAATGTTTGCTTGTACGTTATTTTCTACATAGTCCCCTCCCAGTTCAGTGCACTAACGCCATTGGATAGGAAGAGCTTCGATACCGCATGATAAAAATTAGGCTATTTTGGTTGATGCTGCAGACACTCCTGCACCATCGATTGGACGTCTTCATCAGACTTGGACTTCTGCCTCCAAGGAGATTTTTTAACGGACCAAAGATTTGGAAATCTGATGATGACAAAGCGAACGGGGATGCTGAGCAGGTGTTTTGCTTCAACATGAAGCTGCTCGTGCAACCATGAAAACCATCGACGACAGATGCTTCAAGTGCCTCCCACATCTGCCATACTTTCCAGGTTTGGCACCATCAGATTTCCAGGAGCTGCTTGGAGGGCAGAAGTTCATGTCTGATGAAGACATCCAATCGGCGTTGCATGAGTGCCTACAGTGTCAACCAAATAATTTTCTCATGCGGTATTGAAGCACTTCATATCTGATGGCATAAGTGCATTGAACTGAAAGGGAACTAGGTAGAAAAATAATGTACAAGCAAACATTCTTCCTGCAGAAAATAGTGGAAAAAAGTTAATTGTGGTTTTCATTTGATTCTCCCTCTTATATTATTCCTTTAACTCACTCAAGAATTGTCTATTGTCATTGAGTACGTAATACTAACATTTATTCTCGCTCCATCATATTGTGTTATCTCTTGATTTTGTGTGTGTATGTATATAATTTATGACAATATAGTACAACTTGTAGATATAAGAATATTAGCCACTGACAAAAGAGGATTGAATAAAGTATTGTAATATAGCAATTAAAATGTGTATATATATATATATATATATATATATATCGATCATAAAGACAAATATTTGTAAATTACACATGCCCTTATGATGGTTGTATGTAGCCGAAATACCTAGGCAAAGTAAAATAAGTTGAGTTTAAGGTGCTAAATAATTATTTTATTGATCGAGCTGAACGGTACAACACATTATTATTATTAATACTTGCCTAAGTAAACGTTTTCGTATTCTATTAACATAGTATCGAAAAATTATCGAGCACATTAAGTGAAATCGATACCCATTGAACATCGAGATCGAGATTGAGTACCCATATAATTATTATTATTATTAAGCTAATTTTTATTTATATATTTATTTTTGTTGAAGTTTGAAGGAGTTAGGTAATATTCGCAGTTAGTGGATATCCTATATGTCTTCACAGTGATAGTGGAAGTACATAATACAGCTGAGTGGTAGCTGGAGGTGGCGAGGTATTGAACTTGCTCGTATTGTTCTTCTGCAGGAACCAGATAATGGCTTTCTCATTGCCCTGGGCGTACACAGTTCCACAAGTGCTGCAGTTACTATTATTGTGCCTATCACCTTCCAAGTACCTCAACATTATAAGCACATGCGCTTCGTTCGTTGTAGGCCTATAACTTGCTTTGTTGCGCATTCATATTTTTGCTGGTTTCCTCGTTCGCAAAGGCAAATGCCGGATTTGTAGGACTTGGTTACTTTCCTTAATTCATCGCCGCTATGTCACCGGATTTTATAATTATTCGTTTAAATTGACTATCAGAAAATAAGACATTGTCATTGAACAGTAGAACAGTGCACATGAATGAATTATTATAAGAGACTACTGGTACACGCAAACATTCTAAACACGTGATGTGACCTATATACAATTAAAGCATACAAAAAACCTAAGTTATACGTATACTACTACTACTAATATAATAATAATAATCCCTCCGGAAACTAATGTATTACTAGGACGTGAAATGGTCGAGAAATTTTGTCCAGTCTAATTTAGGCTTGGAGTTCTATTACATGCCGTAAATCTACGACACGGGCCTCCCAGCTTAAAGTCCCTCCCGGAGGACTCCGTGCCAGGATTTTTACGTCCTGAAAAAAAAACATCGACATCCACCGGGTTTGATCACGCGACCTTCGGATTTAGAGGCGGGCACGCTACCGCTAGACCACCGCAACCGACATTAATAATACTATTAATAATAATAATAATATAATAATAATAATAATAATAATAATAATGATGGTGACTTGAACAACAACGCTTATAGTAATTATATTAATAATGAAGAAAATAGTTGATTTAATTGTAGATTACTATATTTTCTTGAACAAGACTGAATTTTTAAAAAACGAAAAGTATTCGGATAGTAGTACTGCATAGGTCCATAAATACATCTCCACTTCAAAATAGCAATAACTAATGCATTAAAGTCATATAATAATGATTTTGTTTAATTTGCATTATCTTTTTTTTATTTATTTACTTGATCAAGGAAATGAAAATCTATTGAATAGTCGGCGCAATTATTTATTCAGTCAACATGTCTGATGCTATACAAGGAATATAAGTTATATGAAAAATTCGGTAATATTCTTAAATCTATTTAACCTAGAGGTTATACATTAATTTTTTTTAATGGTACATTCTGGTTACCTCAATAATACCATTCTTAACATTTCACTTTGCTGCTAAGGGTGCAAATAGAACAAATTTCATTTGTTTACTATTTATAGTTCTTGAGAAAATGTACATCGAAATTTACGGGCGGAGGTAAAAGGTATCTTCTCCCCTTAAATCACACTTCTCGCATCAATACAGCATATCGATATACTATTATTGACTATAGAATTCAAGAATCGTAACACATGTTACGACGATGCTTTAAGTACGGTTATGACTGAGACATTGCTTACGAATATGATATTAGTGGGTTTATTAACTAGGACAAGTTCTTAACCTTGATACAGGAAAGGCTGTGCCTGTTTTTGTCGTCTCCAAGGCTGTTAACTCGGATGAACTAATCAAGTTAGATTTCTTTAATTTGATTTCGCTGGAAGCTATCATTTCTGCTTCTTAAAGCTGATAAATTTTTTCAGCGTATTTTAAAATGAGATCAAATCCTGTCAGAAATATTGGATGAACGTGACAGAAATGTTGTTCTTGACTGTGCATAATTATCAATTAACATTGATTATGGTAAGAAGAATTTCAAGCAACATTTCTTGAATTCCTTCTCATTCTGATATTCAGAGAATGTTATTCTACACAGCTTAGTCACTCTGTATGTCACTTGTAGTGATGTTTTTTTTATATTTTTTTTAGACGGCACGTCCCATTACAATGAATGTAATACTACATGCTTTTCTCTCTATTATAAACCCTTATTATAAACCCTTTCTACGATCTAAATATTTCTCTCTCTCTCTCTCTCTTTTTTTTTTTTTTTACTTTTACTTTACTTTTTACTACTATGGCTTTTGGCTTATTATGTCAGTCTAGGTGGTTTAATATCTACTTTTGTGTAACAATTTGTCTAATCCACATCTGTTTTTCCGTATATTGTCTCTTGATTTATGGCATTTAGGAAGTCTATGAAACTTTTCGTATGTTCAAGCATTAGTTTAGTTTTTGTAAAAGTCCATTTTCCTTTTTTGCTTAGCATATCACTTATAAACTTTGCTCTCTCAGTTTCTAGTTTTGAACACTCAAATAGAACGTGGTCCACTGTTTGCACTTCACATGTAGTGATGTCCTTTTCATTTCTCATGTAGCCCGTACGTATAATTATACGAGGGATTAGGCATAATTCATAAGTTCCGGCAACTGTTTTTTTTTTTTCTTTCTTTCGGAAATGCGGGATCATTTTTAACATTTTAAATGTACAAATGAAAGGGCAAGTGTTCGTGTCTTTAAACATCCTATCTATTAATCAGATCGATTTTTATGTCGCCGAGAATAACCTAAGACTCATACGTAAGATTTCCTGCAGCCTTTAAGCTGTATAAATATTTTACCCAGATAATGGGCCCAAACTCTGTTCAAACAAACTTCCACTTTATCCGGATTAGCTTCCCCACACAGTCCACAGTGTAATAAAGCCGATCCTTCAAGTGGTGGGGGATGGCACAGTAAGAAACTTATGTCTTTCATTTTCTTTTGTCTCGAGGATAATTGGGACTGCCCAGGCTTGTCTGTGAACAAACAAAAATCATTGCTGTTAACTAGGGATGGGTCGATACCAGATTTTCTCGATACTCGATACTCGATCCCAATATATGATTTTTCCCTCGATACTCGGTACCGTCAACATTTCCAGTTTCAATAAATAGGTACATTAAAAATTAAAAAGTTGAGATAACTGTGTAATACCAACTATATTAAGTGTGCATATTTAATGAGACAAAATTTAATATCATCAGTAGCCTATAATTATTTTGAAACTTTACATTAAAACTAAAATTAGTTTTTGAAACAGTCCACTTACAAGTTTTTTTTTTTCAAAAATACTAGCATTATCACTTAATTGCAGAATTATCAAAGTATCGAAAAAGTGCCGAGCGAGTTTTCTGAAGTATCGCTCGATGCCGATACCATGCAAGTATCGAGAGTATCGAGGTATCGAAAGTATCGAGGACCCATCCCTACTGTTAACGTAATGTTTTCATTACATTTTTTCATCCGAAACTACAAATGTATTTTTTTAACTTAATTTATTGAAAGCGTGTTCCATTACATGCCAAGTTTTACATTGTATATCATTTTTATTTTGTCGTTCTACACATTAGTACAACATATTTTTCAGATGGCTATGTTTTTATATTCTAATTTACTTTGTATTTATCTATAATTACTATAATATTTGTCTGTTTGTTTATCTAAAATTTTCTTATACTCTAATTTATAATATAATTTACTCTTCAAATACGAGTATGTTTAAATTAGCGGTATATTCCCACACGCAATCCTGTTGCTATGTGCGTAAGTGTTTCCGTGCGGTTATGAATTTACTTTCGGCACATCATAATACAAGCCTTCATGGACAAATATTCGGTTCCCATAACAACAAACACATGCAAATCACTTTCTGAAATAAACATCTATCTTCAAGAATGTATATACATAATATTTTCAGGTAATATCTCAATTAATATAATTAAATTGATATAAATAATCATCGTGCAAAAAATAGCATGCAATACTCGTGCCGTAAGCGCATAACGGATCTCGGAAAATTGAGAAAACTCGGCGCGAGCGCCTCGTTTTTTCAAACTATTTCCTCGATCCGTATGCATCGCTTACGGCACTTGTATCACAATATACTATTTTAAACCCGAAATTTCCCTTGAAAAATAAATTTATATATTTTTTTAAAGAAAGAATTTCACTCTAAAAACGAGCCTAACGAAATTTTCCTTCCCCCCCCCCCCTGCAAATGTAGAACGACGATATTGCAGCCTAGAAGTATTTGAAACAAAAGTAAGTCGTTTTATTAATGGTAATATCCACAATTCGTGAACCCGTCACTCACGAAAACTAGATATCTCTAATAATTATGTATGTAATAATAAGTTATAATAATAGCAATAATGAACAATATTATTAACTCCTACTCTCCTTTAGCCAGACACGTCGCAGAAACATATAAATAACTTTCGTGAGGAAGCTAAAAGGAAGACGAAAGAGCTGTTTTATTCGTGCCGTTGTTGAGGAGAGGATAATGTTCCCTGAGCCGTGACCCATAGCATCACGAACCTCCGTCCATCTGGGGGGATCAATCAGGTTCAAGTGGAGCATCAATCTTACCGCAATAATTAATTTTCCTAAAGAAAGATGCATGATACCAGTCTACTTGGATCCCCAGGGAGTTTTTGTACTAAGGACGGTTTAGAGATGCAGTGATTTGTTCAAGCATAGGCCTACCCTTAGGGCCTTTTCACAGTGGGACACAAGCAAATAAATATTGAAGATGAAATCCACGAAAATAATGCACAATGTGATGCAGTCACATAACTTTCTGTACCCTGGACATACCGTACGAGGTATAGTAATATATATATCCCAGGTTTTTGGGGAGGGAAGTATAAAAGTGATATTGAATTACTTTTTTATAAAATATTCCGCAAAGACAATACAATTTTATGTTACCGGAATTTCTGTTTCTTCTCATTTGAACCCCTTCCAGGCTTGGTGTGTATAAGCGATGGGATGCAAAATTCTACATCCTCTAATCTAGAGCCATAAAAAGTTATAACAAGATTTTCCTGAGGGAATAGTTTGAGTGTGATAAGTCGTTCTTCATTTCAAATTTGTAATACCTATATAAGGACCTAGAGTGTGAAAATCGAAAGTTCTTCATAAGTTAATTTCAAATTAGAAAATAAAAAATCCGGGCGACGCCGGACCGTTTAAGCTAGTAATAATAATCATAATCATACGAATATGTCGAATAGTATGCTAATGTTAAAGGACCTTCGAAGCAAGCATACCGATAATAAGGTAATAACTAATGATATATTATATTTTAAATGCAGACAGATTATGTAGTTGTAGAAGTTGTTTTGAGTAGGTGTAACTCTTAGTTTCAGAACTGGGGCGTTTCTTTTACTGTCCTTCATAACTTGCTGTCATAGCAGCAACTAAAAACAATATTATAAGATCAAAATAATATATGCCGGATCGTCTTTACGCTTCCCTATTAGAATACGAAGTATGCTAATTGCTTGTTTGCCTGTCATTCCACTAGGCCGACTCTAAATAGCATTCGTAATAGTTACACCCATTGATACTATTCTTTGCATCCTGTTCTATTATTAGGAATGTTATTTAATTTATTAATTATTATTTTTGATAAAGTGGAACTACAGGTGATTTATGTAATGTAGTCATTAAGCTCTATTGTTTCTGCACTCATTTTCTTTCGGTTTTGAAACACTAACAGGAAGTGCAATTTGAATTGAAATATGCCTGAATATTCATGATTTATACACCAAATTCTTGTTAATGAGTGTGACTTCCTGTGGATCCAAATTCGAGTTCGTATTTCTGCGGCAACTTAAATTTTAGTCATTATATATACCATATTTTACGGACCATAAGACGCACTTTTTTACTTTGAAAACAGAGCCTTGAAAGTTGGGATCGTCCAAAAGTCCGAAGTACACTAAAAAAAAAAACCGTGGTAAATATTGCCGGTAATGCCATAATCATAAGGAAGGTGTTCTAAGGATAGTTTAGTTGCAAGTTTTGGGACAGACTGTACATCATTGCACTTGTCACAATCTTAAAATGAGGGTAGCTGGAAGCCAGGTATACAATGCGACATGTTTGTTTTATATTGAATCTAGATAGATCATTGTCTAAAGAAATTAATCTATTGTGCGATTATCTTAACCTTATTTTAAACAATATTGATAGTAAGGAAGAATTAATTTATCTATGTCATATGCGGAACATACAGTGAAAGAGGATAGTGACACAATTTTTTCTTAGTAGGCCTTTTTCTTGAAGTAAGGGGCGGAACTATGTCAGTGCCTAGGAGCTCTAAATAAGCAAATTTCCCCCTGCTATCACAACATTCATATCAAACCAAGGACTCCGAAGATGTATGCAGTCAGTCTTGTCTCTGCAGACAGAATTTGTGATAAAAATAACTGTTTCACCCTTCAGTTGAGTGAAACAGATTGAAAAGCGTAAAAGACGTGGGAGGTCTGTTGAACTGCATGATGTATTGACAGGTGTCATAGGAAATGTTTTTCTACCACGATTGACACTCGTCTACGACCTGCAACTGTTTCTTCCTCAAATTCTCTGTTCAAATGTTTTTATTATAGGTAATGTAACGAGAGGTCCGGAATTCGTCTTGAGACAATCCGGACTAACTCGAGATTCACAATAAATTTTATTGTGAATATTTAGCGAATACTCACAGAATTAAGCATGCATTAACATTATTAAAGCGACGAAAATTAATAAAACACGTCGCTAGTTTATTAATTTACTTGAAGAGAATATCTTACGTAATATATTACACTAAGAGGCTTTTATTTGGGTAGAGGAAGTTATATCAAATATTTGGGAGCAGTAATTACAGAAATAAATAATATTAAGGCAGAAGTTAAGTGTAGACTCAAATCAGGAAATGCTTCTTTTTATGCAGTTCAGAAACTCTTTTCTTCTCTAAAAATAAAGATTTATAAGAATGTTATCCTGTCGCTTGTATTATGTGGATGTGAGACATGGTCGCTTACTCTTCGGGAAGAACATAATCCGGGAGTGTTCTGAAACAGGGGTGCTTAGGAAAATATTTGGGCCTAAGAGAGATGACAATGGGGACTGGAGAAAACAGCATAACGACGAGCTTTATGCCTGTACTCTTCACCGGATAATAGTAAGGGTAATTAAATCACGGAGGATGAAATGGGCTGGACATGTTGCGCGCATGGGGGAGGAAAGACTTATCTAAAAAATATTGTCTGTGAGACCCGGAGGGAAAAGACCACTTGGAAGACCTACACGTAGGTGGGAGGACAATATAAGGATGGATTTAAGGGAAGTAGGATTTGCGAGGGATGATTGGATGGAGTTAGCGCAGAATAGGGTTGACTGGCGGGCTCAGGTAAGCGCGGCAATGAACCTTCGGGTTTCATAAAATAGATAATACTCCTTTAAAGTGCTGAGGAATTGTCTACTGATATTGAGTAAGTAAGTAAGAGGAAGTTATGTGAGTTTCAGATCAGATTTTTTTTTAAAATTATAATGAGCTTGACGCCTAACCCTCTTTCAGGTGCCAGTTTACGAATTCGGCTTCGGTCTCTCTCTTATTGTGAGATCTGTCCGCACAAGAGAATGAAAAGGAAGTCTCATTGGGCGTGTGTGTAATTCACAACTGTCACAACACATGAGACTGAATTTATGCTAACATCTTCACCTGTCCCGTGCTGCAAATAGCATTTCCTCCCAGCAGGGAGCGCTAGAGGAAACGTCAGCTGTTGAGAGTCACTGACTGCGAATATGAGTCATACCGGCAACACCGGAATCCTAATTACAAACACAACTCATTACGAACTGTCTTGCTGAAAACTTCTCTGAACAACAGTAAGGATATTATGTAACGTGTGAATATGTATACATGCTTACAATTCTTCATTCACCAACCCTTTCAGAGCTGAATAATTTATAATACCAATATAAGCATTCTTCAACTAAAATCGTAATTGAATCATGTTTGAACTTAGGGCTGTGTTCACCAACACGGATAAAATTTCTCGGTATCGTGGATAATAAAAACTATGATTCATCCATTATCTCAAATAGTAAACCTTTCGTGTTTCACCACATAGTTTGTCACCTTGGTTTTCAAAAGCTTGGTTTTCGTCTACTACTTGTCTGACCCTTAAATTTTTCATAAGAGAACCAACGACATCTAGCGGCGGTTGTGTGAAACACCGGGGGGGGGGGGAAGACTGTCCATTGGCTACGTCAGGACGTGAAATGTAAACGTTGCCATAGCAAGGGAAAGTTTCCCCTTACGCTGTCTCTAGCTGGTAGTTCTACAAATGGTCTCCAGATGTCTCACTGTTTTGGGGGCGTGGCGTATAGCAGATAATTTCATTTTTCCCTTGAATCTTGTGCTGAAATTAATGTCATAAAAGTCCAGGTATGGCATACGTTCCTTTATCCATTAGGGTGCCTTAATCTGTGTTCTGCTTCATATTCCTCGCACTGTGATCATCTCTCATGTTGATCATATGTTCCAATCGCCTATGCGCCATCTTGATGTCGCAGTTAGCTTGGTTTATCCTGTTTTGCTGGCCGATATTTCACCGGTAAAGCATTAGCTTGGATATTATCGAAAAACCAAGTTACTGTAGCTGATGAAACACAAAATGGACAACATCGCAGCTTTACAGTCTAAAAACCAGGATCAGACAGATTATCGGCATTGGTGAACACAGCCCTTAATGAGAAACATTTTAGTAGAAAGCTGGATTCTATAAATGATATTACTCTATTAATCTTGTATTTCTGCTCTTATACATTTTTTGTTGTTGTTGTGACGCATATATACGTGATGTATATGAAGAACGACCTATCACACTCAAACTATTCCCCTCAGGAAACGTTAGATGTAGTTTTTTTTTTATCGCTCATAGAAGACTGAGATGTATTTTGCAACTGCTTCTACACACCATGTCTGTTAGCTCGTGGAATAAGAAGGAACAGAGGTGAAGGGGTTTTTAAAAATTTTGTTTTGTGATCAATTATAATTTTTAGTTTCTTCTATGTCAGCGTTTCTCAACCTTTTTGAACCCGAGGACCACTAAAATGTTTCAAAAAAATTTTACGGACCCCTAATTTTACATTCTATTTTTAAAAGAAGGCCTGTATTTTTAGTATTTGGGGTATTAATTATAGTCACTATAACGAAATATGTGAAAAAAATTTACTTCTTTACTTTCCACTTGCTTTATGATATTTTTTAATTATGTCTGCGGACCATCTGCACCATCTTCGCGGACCATAAGTTGAGAAACGCTGTTCTATGTTTTTTCCTTGAATTATGATGTAGATCACAAAGTATTCTGCATGCCGTTTTCCTAATAATATGTCGTATATAACTGCCCCTTAGTCGCTGCAACCATCGTTCTATTGCTCACCGTCAGGTACGTTTACTATGAAGGCGATTCCCAGATTGAAATAAATGAACCGGGAATCACTTGGTTAGTGGCATTACATAAGAACGCGATCTTACATGCCTACCATGGCCGACATTTGAAGTCAGTGGCCACACAGTGAACGTGATGCTCTTTGTTGAATGACAGAGCAGTATGTGTGGTATTTTCCGTTACTTTATGCAAGCATGTGAGTCAGCTGAGGGAATACCTTGGCTAAGAATGCTGGAGCCACTATACTTTCACTCTCACAACCTGGGCGCCTCCAGGGTGTCGCGATACTGCCCACCTGAATTATCTGCGCTTATTAACTTTGTAACTATTCCACCTGAATCAGCATTGCAACGTAAAATATCTGTAAACGGAGTTTAGTACATAAATAAAATTAATTAGGGTTCCCATTCGTCCCTTTTTAGATAAAATATCCCGGTGTCCAAACTTTTTCACAAATATCCCGCTTTTTTCTCTTGGACTTATCCTTCGTAAAAGAAGAGCCTATGGAATTCATTCCATTTTAATTATGTTAGACATTCTGTGGCAAATTTATGAAACTTTGATGAGTTAGGCCTATCCTAAGAAGTAAATCTGACAACGATGCTCTTTTTCCCCCATACTTCTGTTGACAGTATTATATACCAAGGGTTCCCGGTTGCATATGACGCTTAGGCTATAATACAGGTATAGGCACGGTGGATTTTATTCTATTTCTCATTTCTAAGGTATCCAGTTTTTTAACACAAAAGTCCCAGTTTCCTCAAGTGAAAAATGCAAATGTCCTTTAAAAATGGATTCATATCTGTTTTTCTCGGGGGACGACGCCTTTCCCCCCCCCCCCAGAACGGTTACGTTTTTTTATAAAATGCCCTGGTGTCCCAACTTTACCTAAATGCCCCGCTTTTTTCGTTTGGTAGTATCCTGCATAAAAGGAGAAAATTAGGCTTATAGATATCATTCCAAATATGCAGCATTCCTTTGGCGAATTCATTAAACTTTGATGAGGTATAGCTTACTAAGAATTTGGTAACGATGCTCTTTTTTTCTCTTTCCATAGCCTACTTCTATTGACAGTATTACATACCTAGGGTTCCCGGTTGCATAATATGTCGTTTATAATACAGGTATATGCAAGATGGATTTAATTATATTTTTCTCATTGCCAACATGTCCAGCTTTTATTAAACAAAGAGGTTAAGTGATCCCTATACAGGCCATGGAGGCCCAGAGGATTCCAGGAGGGTGAGACTCCCAGATTTTGGACATTCGGCACGAGGTGGTAAGGTTGTCAGCCTTACGCACCGGCTGCCTTTACCCCCAGGATTCCTCCTGGTACTCATTTCTGTTGGAGGTTGAGTCGACCCCAGGGCCATAGTACCACCAGAAGGATTAGGCCAATTGAAAGAACTCCGACCTCATCGGGAATCGAACCCGCGACCTTCCGGTTTGTAGCGCTACGCCTCGACCACTGCGCTACGGCGTACCCACCTTTAAAAAAAAAAAAAAAAGTCAACAGTTTTTTCTAGCGAAAAATACAAATCTACTTCAATATGGGCATATCCCTTGAAAGACAGTTGCCATACGGTCCTTAATTTGGAAATGTGTTGTTAGTTTTTGTCATTTTATCCTTTTTTTACCAGACAGTCCCCTTAAAGTCGTGTGGGAGCTTCACGCCATTTTTAAATCCCAGTTTCCTTGTTTGCAGGAAGGAAAATCTGACATATTAATTAAAACGTTTCGCCCCCCTCGTGAGTATTTTTACGTATGCGGGGAAAGCTTTTAGTGGAAGACATGGGGATGATTTTATAGCAGGGAGTATGGCAACGCTCCAAGCATTATGTTATTGGGGATCTTCCTTGTCTTTACTCGCTGGGACGACCTCCTCGGTCGGAATGCCATTATATTAAAAGATTTTCCCCATCGAATTAGCGACTTCGCATTAGAAGCATATATACAGGTTACTTAAGCAGAAACTATACACTCCGCAGCTGGGGAGAGGATTCCGCCATGAGGTCAATTTCTCGACCCCACAATTCGATATCCAATACCCGCTATTCAGTGGCGTATGTGGTCTTCTGTTATAAGCAGGACAAAAAACTTATATTTTCAATAATTATACAGTGGCTATCTTGATGTCGTAAAACGCTTCAGGATGCAATACCCATCTACCTCCAGAGTTCTGTATTCTGTTGGTGCCATGGTAAGACAAATGTTTCAATTCCGGTTGCGAATATGTTGAAAAATAGCTGAATGCTTGCTGTATCTGTTGCAATGAATATTTCCAAGAAATTTTGTTTTGTTTCTGTAAACGGCCCTAGGAAAACTTACTTTATGGACGAGCCACGTATACATACATACATACGTATAACTGTAGACACTATAGACAAATACATGCTTTAGTACACCATTTGTTATATTTTCCTTTTTCCGGAGCTAGCACATCACTGTGAGTTTGAAGTGCCCTACGAGAGAGTGTTGTATGGTAGATATTTTTTTTTTCTTCTCTTTCTTCCTCTAATCTTAATATCTTAAATTAGAATACAATCCATTAATTTTTTAACTTTTTTCAACTGTATATAGACCTACTGTATAAAAACGTTATTTGTGATAATTCTGAACTGTCTGTCTATCTTGTCCTTGTCTGTAAAATAATGTAAAACAGCGAACCGTGTGAAAAAGTATTTAAGGGTAAGATACTGTAAGCTCTTGTCGTTTTTTTTTTTCATTTTTAGCATAACGTAGCAGGTGTGAAACAGGCACGAATTAACCCCTAGCCTGAGTATGATGCAGCCTAAGGCGGTTTATTGTTTGTCCGCCCCATGTTATCGTACAATCTTTTCAGAATTAATTGTCCTGACAATTACGAACACAACAAAAAAAGAATCAGTCAAATCGGTCTAGCCGTTCTCAAGTGATGCGGCAACAACCCTTTTGTAAATTCATTTTTATTAATATAGATAGATAGATAGATTGACAGTAATGCAAGGATTAAAATGTTTGGGATGTGTAGCAGTTCGACTCCTCGCGGTGTACCCCGGGTTATGCTAAACGAACTGCATGGTACCAATTATTCATTTTACCTGTCCAGTACAGTATCTGAACCTCAGTGAACAGGTGAAATCCTCACACATTTATTTTCCATTGAAAACCCAGATTCTCAGATGTCAGTTCAGCTTAATTCCGTCTCGTGCCTGGCTCCAAACCAGGTCCTTAAAGTAGGAGGCAAAGCACAGTCTTAATAAAGCTGGCTGCTTTATATATGGGACTTAAATCCACTGCACTTCTCTGCCATACCTATATTATAATACTGGGCTTTAACAAATGCTGATACTATCGATGTATTTAATATATAATTGTGAAAATAATTCTTGAAGAATAAAATCCACGAAAATAAAGCCATCACATAACTTTCTCTACCCTCGACATGGAAAATATCATTTTCTCACTTCACATTTTGATGTAGAATAAGCGGTCGCATTGCAGGGACAACTTACGTGTGTGCCAGTGAGTATGCTATATATCGGAAGTCGGTAACAAATCCTATCCACTGATACGGTTGTATGGTAATATGAGAGTGAGAAATACAATTTTCTGTCAAGACAATACAATCTTATGTAACCGGAATTTCTTTTTCTTATTATTTGCACTCCTCCCAGGCATGGTGTGTAGAAGCAATGGAATGCAACATTCGACATCCTCTATGAGCCATAAAAAGCTATATCTACCGTTTTCTGAGGGAATAGTCTGAGTGTCATATGTCGTTCTTCCTCATTTCTAATTCTACATACATATTATATAAGGACCTAGAGTTTCAACATCGAAAGTCCTCCATAAGTTAATTTCATATTACAAAATACAAAATACAAAACCCGGGCGACGCCGGGCCTTTTAAGCTAGTAATAAATAAAATTGAAGCGGAGAATGAAGTTACTCTTTGTCTTTTGGCTACCAGTTTACTTTCATGTGGTTGGTAAGAACTTAAATGATACTGTTCGCACATATTCCAGTCTGCTAAGTGCTTCAGTTCTATATTCAATCATTTTTTCTACCAAGAAGGTCTCTTTTTCGTTTTTCTTGGCATTGACAACGGTTCTTGAGCGTGTGTGAAACACTTGTAATCTATTTGTGAAATGAAATGTCGGATTTAAGAGTAATTAAACATTTCTGGTTAAAACATCATAGATTCGTGGAATGAGTACCACGTCAATGTGTATGTATAGTAAGCCAAGATACTCGATAGACGAGGCTGTTCACGCCACTGCTGGTGATAGACTAAAGCAAAATACGTAGTGCAAATGAGTGTTGAATAATTAATGAGAATGGAATGTCCCCCGCGCTGGGGAATTGGTTTCTACACCCTCCCACAGCGCCAGTTTGAGAGGAGAGGGCTGACCAATCTGTTACATCTAATGTACTAACTTTGAAAACTAAAATGCTTTACCCAAATCGCTTGACAAACCAAAACTAAATTCAACATCTGCATAAAATAATAAACAATGCTTACTATACACTCCATATGGTATAGGCCTATGCGCTTTCGAAAATTCTCTTCCCTAACTTTAATACAACCTCTCAAGATAGTTTTACTTAATTTTGGAAATTGAAGTATTCAGAATCAATCTTCTGCATGGGAAGATTTTAGGAGAAAAATCCATTTGGCACCTGTCCCGAACCCATGGCCTTGGATTTGGAAAATCTTACAGGCCATGGAGACCCTCAGGGTTCCAGGAGGTTGAAGTTCCCAGATTTTGAGACATTCAGTGATGAAGGTTTCAGCCTTACGCACCAGCCGCCTTTACCTCCATAATTGCTTCTGGTACTAATTTCTGTTAGATGCTGAGTCGACCCCACGGCCATAGTGCCACCAGAAAGTTTAGACCAATGAAAAAAACCCACCCACTTCATCGGGGTTCAAATCTGCGGCCTTCTGTGCTTTAAAACCTATTCTTCATTTCCGCTCTATACTTTAAACATTTCAAATAAAAAATATAATTCCATCTTCCAAAATTTAATATTCACGCAATATCCATTAATAAACAACATCACCTACACGATTGGCCACCGGCGTACTCCATTATTATTATTATTATTATTATTATTATTATCATTACTATTACTATTACTATTATTATTATTTTATTATTATTTTTAATTAAGGAATATTCCACAATACAATGGTTTTCCTTCATCCCATAACAATCTTTTGCCTCCATAAGTCCCTCCATAGCCTCCATAGCATCTTCTTCACTTAATCCTTTTCTCGAAAATACTCCTTTTCACCCCATCTACCCTGCACTCTTTGGGCTTCCCCCTTCTTCTTTTGTTTACATAATAATAATAACGCAGGAATTCTTTCTGAAGAGGTGTTGAACCTTTTCATTGCTACTGACATATAAATATGTCAGTTTAAAAACAGTTTAAAATCAGAGATAACCTATAAAATTAATGCCTTACGTAAAGTGTGAGAATTTTTATCCACATGTTAGGATTGACATTTATAGAAACCTACTAATTTACTCGTCGATTTGAAATTCAGCGCCCACTCATGATTTTACCACATTAATATATAATTCAGCTCTGATAGAGTTAACTTAACTGAAGGCTATATTATGTTGTATTTCTACCGCTGAAGCAGTATTATAATTTTTGTTCTAGAATATATTGACAAGTTTTCTTGCCATCGTACAAGATGCTTTACATGTATTTCTACTTTAAAATGTTTGAATGTGGTAATGGCCCCTGTGGGCTTGTGCCACAGATCGATGAGAATACCAATAGTTTTGAAATTGGAATACTGCCAGATGATGCCTTTGTAGGAGAACATGTCTGGGATTGAGACAGTTCTGTTCTCTGGGAAATATAATTATCTCTGTAAGCGTGGGAGATTGAACATCGTAATATGAACCTATAAATGGGCACGAGTTCTTAGAATATGCAATCAAATCCGAGCAACCACTCTCTTAAACAAGTAAAATTTTATAAGTAAACTGGCAAAAACCGGACTGAGGATTTAGATAAATAAGTTATACCGGTTTCTGTCAGTTATCGGCAGAGCCCGGATTTTGATGACCTAAAAATACTTTTAAAACGTGCTATAAAAGACTGCTAAACTACAAAATATGACCCAATTTTTTTTTAAAAGACCCCAAAATTTGTATGAAAAAGTTAGGGTTTTCATGAGATTTGTATCTAATCTAGATTTATGTTGTTAACTCAATTATAGACTTGTAATTAGTTATTTGTATATGGTTAAATGCAAACAGCAAACACCGCCTTTGAGTATCCAAATTAAAATTATAATAAGATCAATTTATTTATTTTTATTTAAATGTCAGTAAATACACAAAAACTTTATAGGGTCTATAATGCGAGAAACAACACATAATAAGAAAATAATGACTTTATATTGAAAAAATTACCTAGAAATATGAAACGTGGAAAAGAAAACCGTAAAAAATTACCAAATAATGACATTAAGTTCTAAAAATGACCTAAAAATAAAAAAATTAAAAAGTGGCCCTAAAGATCACCATTTTTATAACCTAGGAATCATGATCAGAATATTTGCACTACTGGGCAATATCGATGATAATCCAGTTAAAAGATGGCATGTCATCGAAATCCGGCCCCTGGTTATCAGAAAGAAAATGTTCTTACGTGATGTGAAAAGACTACTTAGCCTGTATATTTCAGTTTAAAATATTTGGATATTCCTACATTCACGGTTTAAAGTATTACTACACTGTTTTTACAAGAACAATATTTTCATAAAAATTACTGATTTTCCTGGGCACCCTGTTTTCGAATACTTTCAGATTATGTTCTTCCCGAAAGAATATTACATAAAATATATTTCAACATAGTTTCCGGTATGCGTGTGGTCTATTTTGAAGAGTATCTTGAATGTTTTGACATTTAGGTGACACTGAGAGATGACCAGGGTGTTATTGTTGGCAGAAACTTTTTGCCAGACTGTACTGCATGATGTTTGCAGAGGAATTAATACCACTCACTAGTGTCAAGTGAGACATTTGTCCTCTGCCACCCATATTAATGAGAGTGTGGGCAAACAGTTTTGTTAGTTCATAGAGACTAATTTCAGCAGCAGCGACGAAGAGAATTCAGCCCGAACTTCGATTTACCATAGCTTGGTGAAAGTGCGTTTTAATAAAAATCATGTAATTTATTTCAGAACAATAAGACATAAAAACCAGGATCATGAAGTCAACACAATCCAAATCTGTAGCAAATCATAGAATCTTTGTATAAAATCGCTAATGGAGTTAATGAAAACGTTCAGCTTTATATACGAGCCAACGAGATCATACTTTTAATTTTAAAAAAATAAAAAAAAATAAAATAAAAAAAATATATATAATCAATAATATTACAGCTGTAGGAGTTGTCATATGCGCCAAGGGAAAGATAACAAAATGTCAAGTAGATTTTTTTTAACTTCAAATATCCCCCGATCAGTTCATTTTGATATAGTCATTCTAGCTGTAAAAGGTTCTGTTCATTGAGACACGTCATTTGATGGCATTTTTATATACACAGAGAGATAAGTTGAGAGTCAGCCCCCGTGGAGCATGAATGTGGCAAGATGTGAACTAACCCAGCTTTCCTAGCGAAATTTAACATTTTTCTGTTCACCGTAAAACAGGATACCTATCTGTTCTATAATTTATTTGAGCTGGTGTATCCGTGTAGATCGCATTCAATTGAGAAATGAATTGAAGCTGGCCTTGCTCGATTGCCATAACATATATATATATATTTTACATAGGTGGATATAAAGGGGATCATGAAAGTATACCTAAATGGGAAAATATGATTTAGACGAAGTTAACTTTTTTTTTTTTTTTTTGCTAGGGTACTCGAATTTGGGGTCTCTTTTTTCCTGGGCGGCGCACTTCAATCGTGGAATGCATATCCGGATTTGTTTTCTTTTTTATTTATGAATAGTTTTGTTTATGCATGATTTGGGCAAGATTCATTAATCTATGGTTGGTTTTAATCGTTTTATTTCGGTTCTGTGTGCCCATATGCCGGCAAAAGGTTCGTTTTATTTTCTTTTTAATTATTTATAATTACTACGTCAAACAATATAATTAAATGTAAAAATACATACTTCATTCAAGCCGCGGGCACCTGCTAGTAGACTATAATTGTTTAGACCAGCGTTTCTCAACTTATGGTCCGCGGACCACTGGTGGTTCGCGAAGATGGTGCAGATGGTCCGCAGACATAATTATAAAAATATAAAGCAAGTGGAAAGTAAAGAAGTAACATTTTTTCACATATTTCATTATAATGACCTATAACTAATACCCCAAATATTAAGAATATAGGCCTTCTATTAAAAATGGGATGTAAAATTAGGGGTCTGTAATTTTTTTTAGACATTTTAGAGGTCCTCGAGTTCAAAAAGGTTGAGAAACGCTGGTTTAGACTAATTTGGGTAATATAATATACCCAATCGTGCCCTGCTGTTGTACTGGATACCCAAGATGAGATAACGTTCCGGCCAAGAGAAGACTACATAAATCTTAGTTCATTTTACTTCTTAAGTTATATATAAACTCATTACATTCCTTCACAGCATGAAACCAATAGCTGTATTAGCTCATTAGCATTATTAAGTGCATATGTGCAGGCAAAACTAGTATCACTATGCAGTGATTTGCATAGCTCTCCACGATGTGAGGCAACTCGTTTGGTAACTCTGCTGCGATAAATCTTTATAACAGGTGTTCACTTCGTGAGTCTAGTACAAGAGAGGAAAAATACTGTGAAAAACCTGAGACACGCTTGACCTTTATCACAATCACAAAGCAGTAGGTAGGGATGTGATATTGTAGTTTTATTGAAGCACTAGACTTTTTTTAATGATCAAATTTTACAATCTGAATGCAATATGTCTATGTTTTGCAAAGCTGGATTAGTTGTGTTCGCGAAATAATTATTTCTACACCAGTTATGAAAATATGACATCGCACGAGAGGCTGAAATTTTGATGTCGTCAAGTAATTTTCCTTGAATAATTAATGTACAGTCATCTGCGAACATTATTGTTTGGGTATCTGGGAGGTGTAATGGAAGATCATTTATGTACAAAAGGAAAAGTAATGTGCCAAAAAATTGATCTCTGTTACTGGCGTAGGGTAGGTCTAGATTTACCACATTTATGGCTTACCTCTACTATTGCATTCTCATAGAGAAATTCGATTTCTCTGTTTAGCAGAAATTCATAATTCTCAACCTAATGTCCATTTTTTTTGTAAGTATTTCTTATTGCATTCTGACCAATTTTTCTGATAGACTCCTGGTTTTTTCGTTGGGTATTTTATTCATATAGTTGCTTTTTATTAAGTTTTTTTATGTTATGTTTGTATTTGAAGCTAAAGTTATATTGTATTCTTTAAAGATTTTTTGAAATTTTTGTGTGGCCCAAGGGTGATTTTCTGAATTTGTAGATATTCCTTACCATATGATTCCTTTGCTAATGGGAGATAACCAGTCTGTGAGTGAAGCTATTAATTACCTCGTATTTGTGTAGTCTTTGGTTATAATCATTCGTTTTTGTGTAATTATCTATACACAAAATATTTATTTATGACATTTTCTCATAATCCTGAGATCCAAGAAACTCCAGCAGTGATCTTTTGTCGATAGCAATGATGATGTGAATAAATGTCCATGAAACGTGTATTGTTATAAATCTAGTGAAGTTTGAAGTGTTTTATTAACTTAATTTATTTAAAATAATGTATTTCTTACACTTAAAATAGGTCTACTAAGATTTCCTCATGACGGTTGATGTTTTATAAGACTTTGCTTTTGAATGTTCCTGGCCTTCCCTCCACCAAGTTTGGCTTAGAGTTACCTCATCATATGCAAAACATGTGTCGCAAGTTAATACGAAACCGGAATATTTCACACGTTTGCATAATGTTTAACCAGGCATTAAGACGATGTCCATGTAGCCATCTGTTATGTGGATTGTATTAGCTGTAAATATATTGCTCTGCCAGGTTAGTAATTAATCATTCTACAGAATCCCTTATGCGAATGCATGTTTTACCTTTACCAGGGCGAGTCCTTTACCTACCTCATCGTCTCCTGTTTCCTTTAAGGGGGGACATACAGTTTTCGTTGCTGAAAAATAGGTGAGTTTCATTTTTTTCTTCTAAGCAATGAATTGTTCTGTAGCCTTGTAATCTGGCATGCTCTATATTGACTAGTTATACAATTGCATACTATTTTCAGAATTAATTTAACTATTACAGTTAATGAGTAGTTATCATTACAAAATGGCAGCCAAATTTTGTGCACTGAAGTGCTGTTTCCCTGATAATTTTCATAAATACCAATATTTCTGAGTGATTCTATTTTGTGTCTATTTGTAAATATCATATGCACATCTAGAATCTTTGGATTATCTGCAGTATAAATGTATATATATTTTTGTAATAATTCATCACTTGTTAATATTTTTTAGAAAATTTTACATCAGAAATGTTTTTTTTTTTAAATAAACTATTAAAATTACATCAATGATTCTAGATTGTTTTGTTCAATAATATCAAATATACTTGCTTGCAGAATTTCACTGCAAAATGTCAATAAATGTTTGAGTTATCAGGGAAACGGCACTTCAGTGCACAAAATTTGGCTGCCATTTTGTAATGATAATTGCCCATTAACTGTAATAGTTAAATTAATTCTGAAAATAGTGTCCAGTTGTAGAACTAGTCAATATAAAGCATGTCAGATTAAGAGGCTAAAGAACAAATCATTACTGAGAAAAGAAAATAATGAAACTTCACCTATTTTCCAGCATCGAAAGCTGTATGTCCCCCCCCCCCTTAAAACTTAACTTGTTTGTTTTTTATTTTTTAACTGGAAACTGGCATAAAATTAAATAATACCATATGATCATAAAGAGAGTTACGATTGGCTTTCATTGGGATGTCTGTCTGTCTGTCTGTCTGGAATCCTATACCCCCTGTGTTGGGATGAAGGGCCTCCAAGTGGAGGTTTCTGTTTACCTATGTGAATTTTGTTAAGCTTATTTTCCGAGAGGGCAGAGGGACAGGTGGTAATCCCATCGTCTCTCAACCCCCCTCTGGAAACTAAATCATGCATAAAAAATTACGTTTGATAATTAAGAAAGCTAAAAGCCCGGCTTCGAGGTGCATTTCACGATTAAAATGGGCCGTTGGGTACACGTCGTCACTTTTATGCCAAAACCACGAATTTACAAAAATTTAAAAATCACGAATGGGTCACATTTGTTATTGTAGCTTAAAAAATAAAGCATAACTTGTACTTTAATGAAAATGGAACTCACTATTACTCACCAAGGAAAGGAAATACAACGTTCCTACAAAACAAAGATTAATGTAAAAAGATGCTATACTAGTTCCAACTAAAGAATAAAGTAGATGTAAACAAAACCACGTGACATGATGGGTTCTGATTGGTAGTAGGACGCACAACCCCTCCAGGCTCTTGCTTGTCGTCTTCTTACGAGTATTAATGTAGTTTCTTCAAAACATAAAAAGTAAGTAATGTATTTGATCTACGACTAAATTAAGCACGTTTCTCAAGTTCATAGCAACACTTTCTATGTGATTTAAGCAATACCGATATTATTATTATTTGATATTATCGGTTGAATGTAATGCAACGCGCATGCCTGAACACAACAAAGGTATGAAAACATAACACAGTCACTTATCATGTATTCCTCGAATACAGTTAACGTTTAATTCATACGGTGAAAACAAGCTTACCACAGCTATTATAAATAATAAAAGACAGCAATGTTCAATGGCTGAAGCTAATCAGGTCTCATCACCTCGTGTTGTTAAGCATAAGCGTGAAAAGCAGTTAAATAGTGGCGAAAAAACTGTGATCTTGAATGTTTTTAATACATTTAGCAGTAGGTAGATTTTCATTATGACATTCAAATATTACAATGCATTAGCATTTTGAACGTAGGCATATGTAATATTTGTGAAATCCAGCTTTGTTTCTGTAGATGCTAGCTTACTTTGATCAATATCAACGAGTTCCTCTTGCATTGAAATTGCGACGTCTGCAATGTGTCAACGAACACGTGGTCGCGGAGTAATACATATCAGTGTGTTTGTTTACATCTACTTTATTCTTTAGTTGGAAATAGTATAGCAATGCACTGAAGTCAGAAACTGAATTTTTGGACATTCGTGGTTTTGGCATAAGAGTGACGACGTGATCTTCGTCTTCCCAAATTCCCTCTGATGATCCCAGTAATACGAACCTTTGTTATTAAGTCCTGTATATTTGGGAGAGACCACTGCTTCCTAGGATAGCATTTTTCAAAAGAATGAGCCGATATAAGTTCATATACAAACAAATTTTCATTAATATATCTTGGACCTGAGTTTTTTGACATTGTTTGCATTTCAGTCATAAAACGGAAATAAAAGAGATGAAAATATGAAAAGAGGTTATTGATCTAGTTGCTGTATTCATATTTAATATTTTAAAATAAAATATCAACTTTTTTTGCCTCTCCGAAGTTAATGTACATGAAGAGTAAAATCAACTCTTAAAAGGAAAAAAAGATGAATTGATCATGTCATTTTTACTATCTGTGGTGTATGTCCCCCTTAAACACACAGAGCCCCTGCATATAATACACTGTCTTGTATCACTTACTTGAACAGTATTAATATTCTCTTCAGTTGGATCCGGCTAGAAATGAGTATTACAGAATGGGCGAGTCTTCCACGTAACAAATTAGCGAGAGAAGGATGTTGCTAATCATGTTATGCATACTACTAGCATTTACTACACCGTGACTAAAATGCAATTCTCTTACCTTACCTTGCATTCATGGAGTTCAATAGAATTATTGCTCCACCATGAAAACTGGAGGCAAAATAAAATTTATTTTCTCTTTGACCGTTGATACCTTACAGTTTTCGTGGTCAAGTACTCCATGGTCACAGCTTCAATCTAATGTTCTTTTTGTATTGGCCTCCCCCATGGCTGAGTGGTTAGACCGCTCGCCTTTCACCGCTGGGACCCGGGATCGAATCTCTGTAGGCCCATATGGAATGGGGCAAGATTTTCTCGGGGTGCTTCTGTTTCCCCTGCCAAATATCGTTCTACCAGAACTCCATTCACCATACTGTTACCATTGGTTGCAATAAAGGAGTTTGCATATTTATTTATGCATCCATTTTAGCGTAGGCCTACACACAATGAACAGTACAGTCGGTCAAATAAAAAACGTCGGGACTCGTATGCAGTTAAAATTAAAGTTTTCACGCATTAGTTCACAAGTTTCCTATAAAAACATTAAATACAGGCCATTCTCGGAACATATGAGGCCATGCGACAGGAGGGAAAAAATGAAGAACTAAGGGAAAAAATTGAACAACGCCAAAACCGCAACACACGATATTCGACTTAATGTATTGTCATAATTCATTTTGCTTTGTGTCATCGCCACATACAAATGCTAAAGTGAGAGAAAGTGTAGTTAGGGCTGTAATTGACCTGCATTTTTCGGCCTCTGAAGCAGCGAGAACGTTCCATATTTATGAAAGAGCAGCTCGGATGTGGGAACTTCACTATAATGCGACCGGAAGTTTTCACAGGGATCTCGCCGGCCGCGTATTTCGATGCTAGATGGTTGCAAAAGTTGAACGTAAGTTATTGATTTTGCACTACAAATACCGGTGTTATAAAATAAAATCTTTAAAAAATGCTCCTTGAATAATCATATTCCTTGCGAATTTATCAATTATTAATATTATAAGAATTTGCAACCAAGAATATGGCGGATTTGAGGCATATAGCCACAGCCTTCTATACATGTTTGTTTTGGAACAAAACTGACTAAATAATCAAGAAAATACATGGATAGACAAGAGGCGTGTGTGAACCTAACCTTAAGTCTTCCTGTACATGCGCATATGCTCGTTCGTGATACTTAATCAAATACCGCCCGACGTTTTTTATTTGACCGACTGTACATGGACTACTTCTCTGTCTACAAGCAATTGCAGTAAAAACAATTTTTTAGACAGTCGAAGGTAAAAAAAATACTTATAACGGTTAATTCAGGGTTACCAACTGGTTTCAGTCACATGGAAAATACTCGTTTAGTTTAAAATATTTGCTTATGATTATTAAATTGACTCAGTTTGATAACAATTGAGAATGTTAAAATTACATAATGCCTTTTTAAATGTTAAATTTATCACGGTCTCGCAAAAAAAAAAATGGCTGAGAAGCGTTATCCACTCCATCCCATATGTTGGCAGCCATGCACCAGAAAATCAAAAGCCTCTGTCAAAAGCTCTAAAAATGGATGAACGGTACACGATAAAATTATTATTCCACAAATATTAACGGCTGTGTAATATGCACATGGTAAAATGATTGGCGAAAGCCAAATACAAGGTGCACTTTAAGCTCCGCTCACTCGATAGGCCTTTCACATTTTGTTTCTCAGCGAAGCAGGATACCAACTATCGCTGTATATTGCCGCCGACACTCCCGACCGTACCAAATATTAAAAATGCGAGAGTGCCCCTTGTACCAAATATTAAAAGTTCGAGAGTTCCCCTTGTACCAAATATTAAAAATTCGAGAGTGCCCCTTGTACCAAATATTAAAATTTAGAGTGAGTTCCTTGTACCCACAGGTTTGCCTTGTACCCAACGGTTTGCCAGACTGTTCATCCTCTAAATAATTCGCTAGATCGTGGTATAAAAGGAACTGCTTCACTGAGGGTGAGGTGGGAGGTAGGCTATATATCTCATGATAAGAGTGCACCTTATATTTGTTTTTTCCCCAAAGGATTTTATTTTGCGAAACGAGCCGCCTTAGAATTCTGATCCCCATAGGCGATCTAGCAACCGGAAATTTCGACCCCTGCCTTCAAGAATTATGCAGTACTGTGGTATCTTAGTTAGGGAACATGGTGTTGCTGATCGGTTTGGGCATTGCAGCGTAACAAAAGCAGGCATGCGATACGCGCTTCCGCATAACCTAGTGCTGTGAGCATTCCACTTGGATGCCGATCATGAAATGGAGTATTCACTGTCTTCATCAAACACCGGGTCACCAGGTGTTGTACACTCATACCAAATGTATTGTAGGTCTAGTCGCGTTGTGGTAATGAAGAAGCCAATGAACTGAAAAATAATCTTAATATTAATACAATTTACTCATAATATTCGAAGTTATTCTACGAGAATATCTGGATTAACAAGCTATTCTGATTGCGAAAAGCTCGAATATAACGCGCACCTTTTTTTTGTCCATTTGTAGCTTTCAAAACTGAGGTGGACGTTAAATTCGAGTACAAATCCGTTTCGTAGATTGGCAGTACCGGTAACTTTTATCTGCGTAACATGCATTGCTGTAATTCTCGACTTCATTAATTTTATCGTTGGCCTATAACTAGTATTACATAGATCGTATAAAAATACTATAGTTACTAGTCACGAAATGGAGAACAAGAAGACAAGAATGGTGCTGCTCTTAGCTCGTAGTATAAGCACTTCATGTGTAAAATTTAAATAAATAATAAAAAAATATTTTAAAAAAACCGAGGATTCCAGTAAGTGACGAACACGTCAGTGAATATACTTGTAGGCCTAAAACTGGCAGTTAAATTTAATGGCAATTTCAAATGTTTACATGGTGGTTCATTATTCCCTTAATACTACGACAAAATTCCAAATAAAATACCTATCCTACCATTGATGCGCATTGCATTCGCCAACAAACTCTTTATTATTATTATTATTATTATTATTATTATTATTATTATTATTACTATTACTATTATTATTATTATTATTATTATTATTATTATTATTATTATTTCAAGTTTCATAATCGGGGTGCGCATTAAATTCTAGGGCGCATTATATTCGAGTAAATACGGTATTTCTGATTTAGTAATCGATGAAGAAAATCTATGTGTTCACTGTCAGAAATATTTTAGTGACAAAAGAAGGTAGATTGTAGAATTTAAGGTCAGATTTTAATATATTACATAATATAGGCCTAGCTTTCCCGACAATATACGTGTTAGTGATAAAATGTATCATTATTTATCCGATCGACGTGTAAAAAGACCAATGTGTACTCTTTAAGTACACTGATTCTGGGATTAGCGAACAATGAGCGACCCTCATTAGCAGGGCCCGGATTCTGATGATCTAAAATTGTTTGAAGAATGACCTATAAAATGAGCCTAAATTTGAAAGAAAATGACTTAATAATTGTAAAGAATGGCCTAAAATCTTATATTTTATTTATAAAAAATTATTATTGTACACGCAAAGTTATAGACTAATTTGCACAAAATTGTAAAAAAACTGTAAATGCAGAAAGGATGTTGTAGGTCTAAATACTTTGGCGTTTCTTTAATTCTCATTTCTGACTGAGACAGGCAACACTTCAACATCGAGTATGTCCTTCTTGCATTAAACAAACAACTCTTCAATGACAGCACCCTTGGGGACGATGCTAGCTAGACGACAAAAAAAAATTAATTACTCAATGTAAATGCACGAAAATGACTAAATAAGGAAGCAAATGACACGGAAATGACAAAATAATGACGTAAAATTGAAATATGTGCCCTAAAAATATAAAACTGCATGAAATGACAAAAAATGTCCAAATAAAAATGCATTTCTATAATCTAGAGGCCATGATTAGGATTTATCTACATAGGTTGGCAATGTCTATGCAGCATCAACAGAAAGATGACATGCCATTAGAATCCGGCCCTGCTCTTTAGGAGGGAAGTACATTGTGAAACCAATCCTCAAAAACACCCCGAGCTTCGGGCGGTGGAGAGAGACAAGGCTTTCATGTAATGGAATAAACTATAGATAGCCCCACAAGGATACGCAAGACACAGGTTGAAAACCTTTATTCCATAGCAGAGGCGTAACGAGGGGGGGGTTTGGGGGTTTGAAACCCCCCCATTGATTAAAAAAAGGAAAATTGTACAATTTGTTTAAGTTTGCTTATAAATTATTTAATACGAGTATAAAGCGCGGGAAGCTTAAAACTCGTTATTGTGCCTCTTAATTTTTAAAATTTTCCGGGGGAGGACCTCCGAACCCCCCTCTCCCTGGGGGGGTACCATACCCCCCAGACGTTGTAACTCCCCCCCCCCCCATGTGGTCGGCCTGGTTACGCCTATGTTTCATAGGCCTGTCAGTTTTTATAGAATCACCATGGGTGACAGCTTGTAGCCATATCAAGTACACATACACAAGTTTAAACAAGTCTATTTACATATCGAATCATTCAGTGTCACTTCCACGGAAAATCAATTTTCCGCACATTTCCACTTTAATAGAGTCAGGTTTTGTCAACAAGTAAAGAATTACGTAATTCCATATAGTGGGTGGGCTCTGATCCAAACCGAGTGACGCAAGTGAAGAAGAAGTTCCACTGCAGTGACACCAGATGCTACAAAAAGCTGCCCTAGCGTCTTCATTTGTTACCCGTTTCATATCCGTCTCGGCCCATATGATCCCACAGCAGACAAACTATTCGGAAACTGGTCCGCATAGCCACATTTGTGCACTGTCCGCCCAAATTACAGCATTTCCCTTCATTCCAGCGACAAGTTACGCAACTGTATACCAACACCTCGTAACATGTGACAATTCTGCTGGTGACAGGCTTGTTCTAATTGATTATGTCCATACAAGTTGTAAGCATTACGACGTTAATCATTCACACTGCCATATGTGGAGAGTTCTATGTGACACCTTTCCAAGTACCAGTCTGCGGTTGTCTTGCTTATCTTTTTTATTAAATTTTTTCTCATTCAAAGCCTTCTATTCTTTTTGCACGACGTAACTAATTAATGGTACTTACGAATATTGTTGCCGTGGATCGTAACTTGACATTCCCGCACGCAATCTGGTTGCTATGAAAACAAAGGAAATCTCCGTGCGGTAAAAAAAAAAGTGCCGTAAGTAAAACCATCATAATACAAGCCTTTATGGAAGATCGAAACCAAGGTCCCCCAGTTTGTGGCGACTTTAACAGCACAAATATTAGGTCCCCATAACAACCAACATATGCGAATCACTTTCTTAAATATAACATCCATCTTCAATAGTGTATAAACATAATATTTTCAGCTAATATCTCAATTAATATGAATAAATTGTTATAAATAATCATCGTGCAAAAAAAAATAGCATGCAATACTCGTGCCGTAAGCGCATAATGGATCTCGGAAATTGAAAAAACTCAGCGCAAGCGCCTCGTTTTTTTTCTTACTTTTTCCTCGATCCGTATGCATCGCTCACGGCACTTGTATCCCAATAAACTATACTATTAATTCCCCTCTGTCATATTTCCTGCATATTTTAATTTTCTTCGTTACTTTTCGAAATATCTTTACATTCTCTACTCATAGCCCTATCTTAGGTAGCATACTAGGGACATCCAGAGTCGCCCCCCCCCCCTCAACTCCGCTAACACATGACTTCAATATTACTTACGTTAGACAAATCGTTATTAACGGCGCAATTGAATTGGTATTTTACTTCCTCTGTAGGTAGGCCTACAGGAAGTATTTTGTTCCACCCCGAAATAAGAATTTTAACATAAAAACACATGTTGAGGTCCCATGAATCCAAAAATACTATTTTCAGAAACATGTCTGTGTGTATGAACAGCCTAGCTTTAGAATGAAAAATCGTATGAATACAAAATTTTGTATTTTGGTTAGGTACCTTCTGGGAAGAGGCACTAGCATTGGCAACGATCTTCTCATACTTTTAATACCACTTTACATGAAGGTAATTTCGGTATTCGCTATTTCCCCGAAAACGTCTTTTGTTTAAATGTTGTATTTGAGGTGCTTATACAGAGAGTTAAAACTTGTTAAAAACATCTTTTCGCAAAAATTCTCGGGTACTTATAAGCCATCCACTGTTCGTAGAAACAACTGAATACGGCCTCCTATTCTATATCAGAATGTGAAGTGAGGAAGGTCTATTGCCCATGCTTAGGGTAAAGAAAATTCCGTGAGTGCGTTGATAAGATTTTGTGTTGTGTATCCTTCGGGGATGCGATATGATGTGGCAACGACATTCTCTTCATTTTTATGATAAAATTACTTGAAGGGAATGTCATGCATAATTAAAGAGACAAAACTTTTATTCGGATTGAAATTTCACATCATTTTTTTTATTTATTTCGTTATTTCATTGCTACCCAAATGTTAGTCAATTGTCAAAATAGTCAAAAGTTTAATCTAGATTTTGTTTAAAATCCTTTTAAAAAATGTTACATTACATTTTCCATTTCAAACTCATCTTCTGTTGTATGGTTTTTATTATTATTATTATTATTATTATTATTATTCACTTGATGCACTCTAGCTTTCACTGTTGTAAAATATTTACCCTCCATTTTTTTTTTACTTGCTTTGTATTACTCTACTTTTATTTTCTCTTTCTCCCCCAGATCAGAAGTCTTCTTTAATTCTCTTTGATGTACTCGTTTCATTTGTGGATCTTTTTTATTTAGCCCCGTCTTTTTATTTGCTTTAACTGTTAGAGACACGCACACATTGTAAAACACCCTCACAGTCTGACTTCACCCCGTGACTAATCGGCAACTTCTTTGAGTCTTGCGTCGTGCGGGTAATCTTTAAGCTCAGTAACGTATTTCTCTGAGGATTACATTAAAATTTCATGCAAGACTTGGGGTGTGAACTTAATTATGTGTTGTAAGAAATTAATCATCTGCTTAAGGTAAGGGGAACCTGAAAACGCTACATCTTAATTGGATGAGACACCTTGATGAAGTGAAGGAGGTCATAAGATTTAATATACAGTACCAGAGGATTCGAAGCTCCTTCGCTCAGTATGACTCCAAAATGGCTGATACCGAATTGATTCCGGAACGGACGTGTTGATTCCCATTAGCCGCCACCGTATTTATCCGACAGCGGACGTATTGATTCCCATTAGTTGTCATCTTATTTTTCCATAGCGTACGTGTTGATTCCCGTCAGCTATCAACAGTGCCATAACATTTCCCTTCCCATTTTACACAGACTCAGGAGTGTCTACATGCAGTAGGTATGGTTTAAAATGTTTGGCTTTTATTATTCTTAAGTAAAACTTTACATGCAAAGTTACAATTGTCAAGCATAAGTAATAAAATTATGTAGATGGGAGAAACTTGTAGCAGATGTTTTGAAGATATTCATACCGGGTAATGGTTAAATTAGACATCTTTTCCATTTGTTCTTTTATGTAGTTTTGCTTGTCCTGGATCTTTTTGGGAGTAGTTTTCTTCTGGCTTCTCATTTTAACGTAAGTTTCAGATTGAACACCCTTTAATGTCTTTAGCAGATGTAACATGTTGGGATGCGAAGAGTAAAATTGAGCGTTCAGTTTAGAGTGGAATGCCTCACAGCAGTTAGTAGTCCGTTCAGAACTACTAAAATCGGCCGAAATTTAGCGGAATCAACACGGATGTTACTGTTCAGCGAATTTATCGAAAGTGGGAATCAACTCGTTCACTATTCGACTGCAGGGGGACGCAAAACGGCTGTAGCGTCCAAAATAAGAGGTTACGTTAATCGAACTCCGCATAAATCATATCTGGAAGAACATCGTCCAGTTTAGCTATCGGGAGGATGGAGTAGCCGATAAACCAACAACTGTCAGTTAGGCAGATTTGATGAAAACAAAATGGCAGCCCCCTGGACCTCCTTAGCCACCTGAATTTATTAGTTTCTAGCTAAAAAGGCCCGGCGTCGCCCGGGTTTTGTATTTTGTAATGTGAAATTAACTTATGGGGGACTTTCGATGTTGAAACTCTAGGTCCTTATATAATATATATGTAGAATTAGAAATGAGGAAGAACAACATATGACACTAAGACTATTCCCTCAGAAAACGCTAGATATAGCTTTTTATGGCTCATAGAGGATGTCGAATTTTGCATTCCATTGCTTCTACACACTGCTTATTCTGGGAGGAGTGCAAATAAGAAGAAAAAGAAATTCCGGTTACATAAGATTGTATTGTCTTGACAGAAAATTGTATTTCTCACTCTCATATTACCATACAACCGTATCAGTGGATAGGATTTGTTACCGACTTCCGATATATAGGACACTCACTGGGACACACTTAAGTTGTCCTTGCAATGCGACCCCTTATTCTACATCAGAATGTGAAGTGAGGAAATATTTTCCATGTCGAGGGTAAAGAAAGTTATGTGACTGCTTTATTTTCGTGGATTTTATTCTTCAAGAATTATTTTCACAAATGTGTTAATTACATCGATAGTATCAGAATTTGTTAAAGCCCAGTATTATAATATAGTTTCCAAAGCCCTATGTGAACACCGTAAACAATACTTTCGTTATGTAAACAATTGACAGCAGAACTCTCTTACTGTGCCTCATTTCACATTTCCGACTTTTCCCGTGGGTTTTCCAAAAAATTTCTTTCATACAAACCTTGTACTGACAATTACGAACACAATAAAAAAAGAATCAGCCAAATCGGTCAAGCCGTTCTCAAGTGATGCTCCGTAATACATTTTGGAAATTCATTTTTATTAATATAGTTTTTGAAAGGTTTATCTTGTATAATAATATAAATATACTAATTTTAATATTAAATAAAATCAGGTAAACTGATGTAACAAAGTGCCAGAATGGTTTTGCTTAATCATTGATAATTGCAATTATGTGCAGAAAATAATTATTTTTTTTTTTTAAATCGATTTCCGAGTTAAGCTCCAGATTGATTCATTAAGCAGGGCTTAGGTAAGAACAACGGTCTAGTTTTTATTTTTTTATTTTTTTTATTTATTTATTTATTTATTACAAGAGATATTACAAGAGGTATTACATTTAGTAATACACCCGAATGAGCAAGACTGCTCGTGCTCGGGTGCCGTTTCAAAAATATCAAAGTGAAGAAAGAGGAGAGACAAAGAAATAGAGTGTATAATGTGCTTAACTAAAAAAGAAAGTAAAACAAAAACATTAAACATAAAAACATAAAAACATAAATACATAAAAGGAGTGAAACAAAAATTACTTAAAAGCTAAAAAATTACAAAAAATTCTTTACATATCTATTAAATTTAACAGTGGAGTATGCTGAGAGATCAGGATTTTTTCTGATAATTGAGTTATAGAAGCGCGGTCCAAAATTAATGCTATGCTTTAATCCTGCCGATGTGAGACATTTGGGTTCTAATAGGAGTAAATTAGTATTTCGTCTAGTTTTGTAGATATGATCACTGGAAGAGTATTTTATACGATGTTTGTGAAAATATTTTAATATAGAAAATTTGTAAATTTGGTCCAAACTTAAAACATTAAATTCCGAAAATATTAGGCTAGTTGGGTAATCAATGTGTTTTCTTAGACAGATTTTTATTATTCTTTTTTGTAAAAGGCAGAGGGGCTTAAGGGTAGTTTTCGCTAATCCTCCCCAGACGAGAATGCCATATTGAATAATGGACTGGAAAAGTGCTAGATAAACGGAACGTAAAACAGTAATGGGCATACAGTGGCGTAAAATGACAAATTTATGAATTGTTCGGCGTAGTCTATTACAGATGTAGTTAACATGGTGAGACCATTTAAGGTGTTTATCAATAAAAATACCCAAATATTTCACAACGGCTGTCTCTTTCAGTGGTAAGCATTTACAATTCACATCAAAATTACAATTATGTATTATTAAATTTAAATTTGTACATTTTTTCCGCGCTATCTGACCAGTAGATGTTAATGAGAAAGGAACTAATGTTGATTTATCCACGTTTAGTGACAGAAGGTTAGAATCGAACCATTTTTTTATAATTTTCATGCCAGTATTAGCGTATTTATATGCTACTTCCCATGAATGACCACTGAAAATCACAACAGTGTCATCTGCGTATGAAAATATGGAGCCATTTATTTGATCTAGGTTTAAATTTAGCAAATCATTTACATATATTAAGTATAAGATTGGTCCTAATATCGTTCCTTGTGGCACACCAATATCAATATTTGATATTTCACTTATATGGCTGTCAACCTTTGTCATTATACATCTATTGCTCAGATATGATTCAAATAATTTGTAAACTGTTCCTCTAATTCCTATCTTATTCAGTTTATCTAATAGTATCGAGTGAATAACAGTATCAAAAGCTTTACGTAAGTCCAAGAAAATTCCTAAACAATTATTACCTTTGTCTAATTCTTTAATAATGTTACCTGTAACGTTAATAAAAGCATCGTCAGTAGATATGTTGCTCTGGAAACCAAATTGATTTTTTGATATAATTTCATGTTTTTGTAAATAGTTTAGTAGCCTAACTTTTATGCATTTCTCTAGTGTCTTGGAAAAGGCCGGAAGAAGTGATATTGGTCTATAATTGTTTAAATCATTCATTTTCCCGGATTTATGTATAGGTATTATCACAGCATTTTTTAGAGTATTAAAAAAAAATCAGATTAACATCGTCCAGCATCCGCAGAACTATAGGCCTACAGATTGACAATAGCACAATCACATAAAAATAAAAAATCCCTTTAGGCAGGCCTACAGGCTGAGGTAGATTTCGAAAGCAATATCAAAGTGTCTAATGCATACACCATATGAAATATAAATCAATCTGAAATCTTTTTTATATAAAGAGAGTTGATTATTACGCGTATGTTTTAAATTGATATTATATTATATTTTTTATTTTGCCATGCATTATTGTTCTAAAGGTGTGCAACTATTTTTTTTAATATTTCAAACTCTATTACGTTGATAATTTTATCCTTAGTCGGTCCTCACACATTTCTTTCGGCAGGCCTTCAGGCTGAGATATATTTTTAAGTGTTATTGTTTTTCAAACATTCAAATCTCACCTTATATGAGAGCTATCGAGAAACTATTTATTGATTTGTACAGTACTCATCAAGAGCTTTTCAACGATATCCCACAAGACGTGGTTTCAAAAATTTCGAATTTCTATCCCCCACCCCCACTCGTACCCCCAAAACCCCCGAATCTTTGGTGTCACTGTGAACTCGATAGGGAGTACTCTAATTTATTCAAACAAAGTTTGCCTCTATACTTCATAGGGGCCGAGATGTATATTTTTCCAAATTTCAACCCACTCCCCCGACCTTCCCCTTGGGCTAATTTTGCGCATTAACGAACTTGTCCGAACTATTGGGCCTAGAAACAACAGATTAAAATTTGGTTCAAATATCTTCAAAATTACGGCCGCTAGGATGTGTGTGTATATATATATACACACACATATATATATATAAACTTTTGAACGGGCGGTGGTTTCGTATTTGGGATGCATGAAACGTAAATATATGAAATAATTGTTCGAAAATCATGACATGGTTCCGATCCCAATAGGTAGATTTTTGTTCGAAATCTACCTAAAAAATCTAAGTTACTAATTCCAAAAAGTTGTGCTCCCCCTAAGACTGTTAATCGCCCCCAGATTGGGAAGCACTGGCTTAGATCAAAGAAGCTAAACAGATAATTAAGTACGCTCTCACGAATTCAAATTTAAAAAAACAATTCAACGTACAAGCGATTAAAGTAAACGATAGGCCACGGTGATTCATTTAAATATAACATATCCTTCCACAGGATTGGTCACGGAATCATGAGATAAATAGCCATCAACTAGAAAACGTGCAATACAAGCCCGTTGCGAAAATATTGTCGAAAGGACAAGAAGCCCCTGCAGTTATTGACTAGTCAACACGCAGTACACGTCTGTTGGAGAAATTGTCTAAGGTGCTAGGCGAGCGAGGAGCCCCTTCAGTCGATGACTAGTCAACACGCAGTACACATCTGCTACAGAAGTTGTCGAAGGTGCTAGGCGAGAGAGGAGCCCCTGCAGTTAATGACTAGTCAACACTCAGTACACGTCTGTTGGAGAAGTTGTCTTACACTCTAGACGAGCAGTAAATTTAAGTATTTCCTTACTCTTTTTCATGATGTCTTCCATTACAAAAACATGTAGGATGATTTCTAATGGAAGTCATCATGAACATGAGAAAAGAAAATAAGCTAGGCCTACATGAAATTTTGGAAGAATAATTAAACGGGCAGTATACTAGAGTTAAGCTCCAATATGATGTGCACTACTTAAATCGCATACCGGTATAAAATTCCTTAAAATTTGCCGGTGTGTAATTAGCTGAAGTAGAGAAGTCCCTCATACCGGCGTGTACTATACTATAATATACCACTCCAGCAATAATCACTATATAGTCTTATACTCTCGATCTAGTAAAAATTAATTATGGAATACTTTACATAAATTAATAAATTTCATTTTTACCAATGAGTTGATGTTATATAAGTAGGGCAAGGCATTTGATGATTTTGCATTTTTTTTTATATGAAGGTTAAAAGATAGCTCGAATATATATAAATGTGTTTCATGAAATAAATTATTAAAGAAGGGCAATTTGTTTTTGCATTTTTTTCGCTTTATTTTGCATTTTTCGTCATTTTCAAGAGATCGGTAATTTTTTGGCAATTTTAGACTAACGAAGTTCATTTATTTAACTTTTTTCTTAGTTAATAAGGGTTACCTGGGTTACAAAGCATGACCACCTATATGAAGCTGATTCCTGCAGTGGAAAATCACTGACCGTCTGTATCGAACTTAATGCACTAAAATCATCACTGCTTATTTCTTACGTTAGCAAAAGTAACAAGCTAAAATAAATAAGCTAAAAAAAGAAAGTAAATAGGATTAGTGTTGTTCTCTAGTTATAAACGCACTAACGGACAGACAGATAGATAGACAGATATTGCGTTTTGTTATATACAGGGACTAGTAGCCTACATTGGTATGCTGTAAATACCGCAAATATAAACGCATACACAAGGCAACTTGTCGCCCGTCTGGATGCTTGCAAATATAAAATCCAGTTCCATGGAAACAGCTTTAGTACTTTTCAAATGTGCCTCAATGCCGCATGGTTATATTTGTATAGGAGGCGGTTACTAAGAAATTCATTGCCAATTCAGCGTGCATGGAAATTCTCTCTCAGGCAACGGAACGATCGATTCGTAGCTTGGATACAATTTTCCTTTTGTGCTGAGCCAGGAATAACCAAAACAAGACTTCTATTACGTCGGACCAGAATAATGTTTGTATTCTTCTCTAATAATCCTATATTTCGTGCTACACACTTAACCAACCTTTTCAGGCAGGGTTGCCAGATCAGAAACGTAGAACAGTCGTACCAACATCTAAAAATAGTCGTATGCTAGTTAAAACTGTCGTACACTTTGTGATTTTTCAGTATAAAGAACGTATTGCGTTAATAATAATAAAAAATAATCAGTAATATGCACCTTATATAATTTGTCATGTAATTGTTAATAAATCATATTTTTTGTAAATGATTTGGCGTGTTTCATTATCTTCCTATGTGCTAAATTTGATTAAATACAATAGGCCTAATACGATAAATTACATAACCGGAGTAGTTCCCTCAGTGTTGTAATTATTGCAAAAGGCACAGGACTGCTTTCCAATCATATTGATTTTAGCAACATGCTTACAACAAAAACCATGAGAAAACAAGAAGCTGATACTTATCAAAATTTAAAATTCGTCAGTAGATTGATTTAAAAAATATAAAACGCTACGTTAAAAAATAGTCGTACAAATAGGCGTGCGACCCATGGTTGCGTCATACGTCGTACAAATCTATGAAATAGTCGTATGTGTACGACTATAGTCGTACGTATGGCAACCCTGTTTTCAGGGCTGAATTTATATAGTTATGTAAGCAATCAAAGAAAAACATCATCGAGCTCTGAGCTTAGAATTGATGATGAAAATTTTAGAAGAAGAGCTGGTAGGCCTATTACCAGTAACTGTAACAGTCTGATTAATTTTTAAAATAGTATGCAATTGTAGAAGTAGTCAATAAAGAGTATGTCAGATTGCAAAGATTGTAGAGCAATTCATTGCTGAGGAAAAAACAATGAAATTCGTCTATTTCTCACCTATGAATTTCACTGAAAGCTGGTTGTCCCCCCTTAAGGGTATTCAGGACATTGAATTAATGGATTTACTTACTTATGCCTGGAATTTTCTTATAAACTGTATGATAAAGGAGAACATTAGCAATTTCAAAGGCACATTGCCGCGTTGTGGGCCACTGAGTGTGGACTTCTGTTTTATTCAAGTTGTAGCCATGCGGGTGGTGTCGTGTATTAATTGAACAAGTGAAGTTGTGAAGGAGGGGGCGTCCCTAGGGGAATATAATTGGACAGCAAACTGTGCGAAGAGTGTGTTATCCCGTGTTTAAGGGCTCTGTTGTGCCCAACAAATGTGATGACTAGGAATAAATTTACTGAACACGGCCCTTCTTGTTAGCAACCTTGCAACAAATTCCATAGTTCCTTGGGGTGCATACGTCTGTTTCTTTACAACACTGCTCTTTTCCATCTTCGTCATCATCAATCATATTCATCATGTCGATGTATAGTCGACTCTTCTAGTCACCCCATAACATCCTCGTTAATCCCAAGTCTCCTTAAATTTAGAGCATTTACACATACATATGACGTACTTTTCGTGCCATTTTAAGAAGACCTCGTCCCAAATCGTCGGCTATCTACAGAAGAATATGATAGCATTTGTTCCCTAATCCGAAAATCTGCACCGACAAAGAACAGGTGTTCTTGCAGTTGCGTGGATTATCAGTGTTGCCGCTGTCATTCATCACTTCTCAAGTGAAATAAACGTGCTGTGGTACGTATTTGACAACATTGTACTGGACTGCAGACAAGTGAGAATACGCCTAATTACCTATCTATTCACTGATTGTCAGGTCGAAGAGGATTAGGGTGGCAGCAGTTCTTGAAAAAAAAAAGTCTTTAAGAAGTGGCACTCACAATATGTATATAACATTGTTTTGTGATTTGTGTACGGTTAAATTATGCCCCAGGAGCTTCCAAATTTGCACTTAACATATTAACTCAACATTTTTATTTAACACATGCGTCCACTAAGCCATCGACATGAATATATAACGTCATTATCGTGTAAGTTAGCCTAAACCTTCCATTTTCAATTCTGCAATTCAGGTGGCTGCGAAGATCCTGTGGGCTGCGGTCTCGTTTCCAACAAGTCTGACTACTTGGCAGTTCGTGGTATATTGGCTACTTCATCCAGCCCATAGCCAACTGGAGGATGATCTTCCAGATAGCATTTATAGGGAGGGTGTTATAACACTTATTTCGAATTTAATTTCCAGATAAATATGTAAACTTCCAGACATATGTTAATCAGATATTTATTAGGAGATGGTAGTGCAGGCCCTAAATCCGGTATAAAATAAAGAGGGCTTGGAAGTTTATGAAACATTATTTTTAATAATACACTCTATTATATGCTGGTGTTAAATTGTGTACAAGACATGAAAGGATTAACAGAAAATTAATTTGTTTCATTTTGCATATTGTTGCATAACTTATTTTGTTAGTTGTGCGATAATGTATTTTATTTGTTTGATGTTAAAATACCATTGTATATTTTATTAATTTGTCACATTAATTTTACCTGCATATTTATGGAGAACGAACTGTACAATAATTGACAGTACATAGCCTGATGTTTTCGGAACTCATAGACGATAATATAATATTAAAGCAACGTTTCACTTCATTAGTTTTCAGTTTAGTAAAATTTGTTGCATCGAACTTGCTTTTAAAGAAGTTTTTATAATGTAATTTATACAACTTTTTTTAAAAATTTCAATCAGGTAACAAGAGAATTTAAAGTACTAAAATTACTTAAAAGATATAGCATATTTCATTGATTCCGGAGCGAATTTTACAGTATATTTGCATGCATAATTCATCTTCTGATAGAGCATTAACTTCGGGACCTTAAAAATAACCTTTTTTGCACTCCTTAGCTAGTAAGTGTTACTTACGAAAGTTGTTTACATGGATCGTAACTTGACATTACCACACGCAATCTTGTTGCTAGGGGCGACGGGCGGAAAGTTACTTTACCGCCCGCAAATGCTTATTTGCGAGCAGAAATGACCAAGGCCTCCCCGCTTTATAAATATTCGGTTGCCATAAACAATAACATAAGCACCATTCTTCAAGACTGTATATACATAATATTTTCAGGTAATATCACAATTAATATAATTAAATTGATATAAGTAACCGTAGTGCAAAAAATAGCATGCAACACACGGACCGTAAAGGCATTTACGGGTCTCGAAAACTTAAAAACCCTCGGCTGCGCCTCGGGTTTTCAATCTGTTTCCTCGACCCGTAAACGTGCCTTTCCGCCCTTGTGTCGCAATATACTATTGCTTTCCATTATTCTCAGATCCTTCGACATGCTCAGAAATGCTTCCCGCAGTAGATTGAACCTGGGGATATCTAAGTAAGAAGGCGGAGATAATTATTTGGGCAGTTTTTTGCATTCGTGGAAATGTTTTTACAAGGACGGATTTAAACACGATTCCGCTGTAAAATATGCCATAAATTTGATAACATTTTGCTCACATTTAAGCGAAGATGGTGTTGAGACTGGGGGTAATGCCAGTTTGGCAGACATAACACTAGACACTTGCCAAAACACACGTGGTAGAGGTGCTTTACATCATTAGAAAAAGTAAATTACATACAGCTAGCTTGTATTTACTTCTTGTAAACGTGGCTGGGCTGTCAAGATTTATTGCTCCTCGCGAACTGAGGGTCTCTCAGGAGAACGATATCTACCGGTGTATGTAAGCGGGTGCTAATGAACACTGATTTCGGTATGCTGAACTTTAGGATTAATTTAACAAACACAGCATACACCTTGGTCGTCGAGACACTGGTATTGAAAATATTTTTCTTGAAAGTTATTTTACAACAAGTGGCTAACATAGGCTAAGTATTGAGGTATGGTTCATTACCAGGGCCCGGATTTTGATGACATGTCATCTTTTAATTGATACACCGTGGACGTTGCCCACTAGTGGAGATTTTCTGACCATGTCTCCTAGATTATAAAAATGGTAATTTTAGGGTGTTTTTGGTCATTTCCTCCCTTTTTTAAAATTCTTAGGTCATTTTTAGAATTGATCTTCATTATTTGGTCACTTTTTTTTTGGTCACGGTCTTTTTTTTACATTAATATTTTTAGATATTTTTATATGAAGTGATTATTTTCTTATTGTGGTTATTTCTTGTATTGTATAGAGTTTTTGTGCATTTAGGTCTGCTTAGGCTACATTGAATATTATCGGAACTCATAAATAAACGGATCTTGTTATAGTTATAATTTGGGTATAGAAATACGGTGTTTGCTGTTTTCATTTAGCTGTATGTACCAGTTAACTAATTGCAAGCCTATGTTTGAACAATATAAATGTAGAATAGACATAAATCTGATGGATAAACTAATATTTTCAAACAAATATTTTTGTCTTTTAGGCTATATTTTTGCAGTCAATGTGTAAATGCTATTGGCAACATTCCCTGGACATCCTAGGCTATATTGAGGGCATAAGATGACAAACTTACAAAAAAGAAAATCACTAAATCAAGTGTATCAAAAGTTAGATGCCTTGATATAATGAAGCACATGTGTTGCAAAGAAAGACAATACGTAGGTAGTTTAAGGTTGCCGGCTCTGCGTGCAGGAAATTCAAGTTTCCACCAATATAATATTAACGGGAAATGGATGAAAACACACTATCATAGAAACAATTATATAATTCACTAGCTTAAAGGGCCCGCGTCGCTCGGGTTTTGTATTTTGACATTCGAAATTAACTTATGAAGGACTTGATTTTCAAACTCTAGATCCTTATATAGGTATGTAGAATTTAAAGTGAGGAAGAACGACTTATCACACTCAAACTATTCCCTCAGAAAACGCTTGATATAGCTTCTTATGGCTCATAGAGGATGTCATTGTAGGAAGTGCTGAAGACATCTAAGAATGTTTAAACCTTTACTTTGTACTGTATATAGGTCTACTGTACCTTAAAATATGACGTGGTTGCCAAAGAAAATAAATTTATTGAAGCTATAAAAATGAAGGCAGGGAAGATAATTTTGCTAGCCATTTTTATAATTTGTTCCTCTCGCACAATTACTTGTACAAAAAAATTATTTATGTTTGTTGATTTTCAGTGTTGTCAGAAAGGTTTATTGCTTTGAACAAACCTGCACTGTTCTCTTGAATGCAACTTACAACAAATGAAGACAGGAGATTGAATAACGCGCTTCTTTTTGTTTCCAGTTGTGCGCGGTGCCAAGAAAACCGGTGGTGACGTTATTTAGAGAGTGGTAAGTGCTTTTAACTTCTTTTTACACTAATGAATTATAGCTCATTCAAGGTGTGAAGGCCAAGATTCGAAAAGTACAGGGTGTGCATAATTAATCAGCTTTAATTTTAGTGATTAAAAAGACTGAGAGGAAGATTTTTTGGGGGGAATCCCTTAGCACCATTGAAATGAGGTCAACATGTCATTCCACAATGCAATGTGAACCCTTATGATGTTTTTTTTTCCAATTGCTTATTTGATAAGTACTTAATCTTTCTTTCATTTTATAGGTTTTCGTAAGATGACTAAAATGTTGTATTCTTATATAAACTATAAAACAAACAAAAGTAGTGTAAAACAAACATTTCCAAAATATTTTTAGTACGCTTCTTTGGAAATATGCATTCATAAAGCACAATGCATAAATAAAATCTTTTTTTTTGTAAGTCATACACAATATTTACTTATAGCCTAAGGGGTTTAAAAATTATCTGCAAAGGTTTTTCATTAAATTCCACAACAAGTTAGGGTTGCGAAAAATATAAATACAATAAATAGAAGTTTATTTCATAGCCTATCTGTTAAATGGATGCTAGTAAATAAATGGTTTCTTAATTAGAAAAATGTGTCGAAACAGTGTGTAGCTCTGTTGTAATTACATTTATGTAAACTGTTGTAACCTCACTATTACAATTCCAATATATGTCATTCGTTCTTTGTAGTCTAATACTGTCCCTTAATGTGGGCCGTTGGCTCGTTGGGCTCTTCGATTTTAATCAGTTAGAAATAAAGTGTCTGAACCTTCCTAGGTAACTTTTGATAGTAAACGGATTCTCATGTTTCCCCTATCTCTTCGCATTTGGTCATAATATATTAAAACCTTTGTTATTAGAAAGTCATATCGTTCAACGGTTTTATAACTTATGGTTTGAAATTAACTTAAGATATTTCTCTTGCCTTTATTTTAATTTTAATTTATACGCCATTTAGAATGTTGAACTTGGCATCCACGAATTACAAACCAAAACTTACAGGCCTGTGTAAATCCGTTCAACTCCTTTTCGTTGCTTTACTGTCAGAAAGTCGTAAGTCAAGTTTCCACTGGAAATGAGTTTATATGCTCATTCACTTAAAAACATATGTGAACTAGATATATATTCGTTCATGTGAACCACATATTATTGTCTCTGTTGGACATCACATGATAATATTATAGGATAAAAACTTCTCCGGCACTGGGATTTTAACTCAGCGACGTTGGTAATCAGTGCCACTGCTCTACCAACTGAGCTAAGCCAGAGTTTACTTCACAACGCCAGATGAAACCTCTCTCCTATGACTGATTGCCCTTAACGGTCTACCTCACTGACAGACAAGTTATGTCATATGCAGTACTGTGAGGCACACTAATTAGTGATTTTTGTGACCTGGCCTCCACTGTTATTGTACAGTAATATTCAAGATAGATATATATGCATTCATGAACCACAGATTGTTGTCTCAGTTGGACATTACTTGAAACATTATAGGAGAAAAATTAATCCTACTCTCATGTAGTATCCAACAGATAATAATCTGTTGTTCATGAATGCATAGGCCTATATATCTATCTTGAATATTATTGTACAATAACAGTGGAGGCCCAGTCACAAAAATCACTAATTAGTGTGCCTCATATTACTGCATATGACATAACTTGTCTGTCAGTGAGGTAGACCGTTAAGGGCAATCAGTCATAGGAGAGAGGTTTCTTCTGACACCGTGAAGTGAACTCTGACTTAGCTCAGTTGGTAGACCATTGGCGAGGATGTCCAAAGATCCTGGGTTCAAATCCAAGTGCCGGAGGAATTTTTCTCCCATAACATTTTCATATGTGAACTATCTTCTGCCAAAAGATTTATGTTGAAAATCACTCACTTAATAAAGATGTGTAGTCAATATGGTTGTTTGTTTTCTTTTTCCCCTCAATAGTTCCAGAACCAAAATTTATTTTGCATATAAACCTTTCTCGCAGAAATGCACATACGACCTTACAGAAGTAAAGTGACGATTTGTTCGTCAATATTAGAGTTCAGAACAAATTACATGGATCGTCCATTTTATTGGAATCGGATGATAATGTTAGCATAATTTTTCGGGAGAATGCAGAGATAAAACTGGCTATGAATCACACAAAGCCGGCATTTCCGCTGTGTTCGCAACGTGACCTTCCGTTGTTACCAATCAATGCAATAGGTCACCTATATGCCACACTGGTCTAATGTCACTATTCTAAATGTAACAACATTGTTATCACTTTCATTTCAGCCCCTAGTTAATTTTATAATATTAATGTGTTAAACTTATATTAAACTCCAGAACTAATTTATTTATAGGTAGAGGTCCGTGAAATTCGCAAGTAGCGATAACATGAATTGTTTTTAATTTAAAAAATATTTACAGAATTTAAATTTAAAGCCCCAAAACAGAACGGCTGAATAGCGAAATAACGAAGAAATTTTGGACTAGCCGAACAATGCAAAGCACACAAAGTGCATTTCAGGCTCTATCGAAGTCTGCTCGATAAATATTATGATATTTGCCAAAGCCAACTTTTTTTGAAGGTTGAAAAAATATAAATTCAATTGAATTTCTTAAATAATCAAGGCTGTCTGTTAAGAAAATCCATACAACAACGATTCAGTTTTCAATTAATGTTTGTTTCCTCCAATCATTATGATTTTACAAAATTAAATAAATAAACTAGTTCAAATTAACGCTGAATCAGTAGAAACAACTTTGGAAATTCATAATAATGTTAATTGATGAATTATAAGACTTGCATTATATGTATGTAAAATTCCATTATTGCAACCAATGGTCATGTCTTGATGAATGAAACACTGGTGGAATTATATCTGGCAGGGGAAACTGGAGCACCCCGAGAAAACCTGCCCGACCCCATTTCGTCCACCATAAATTCCACATGGATCCACGGAGGTTTGACCCCGGTGGAAAGCGAGTGGTGTAACCACTCAGCCATGGGGCGGCTATGTATATATGTGTGTGTGTGTATGTGTGTGTGTGCACATACTGTTATTTCAAAATAACACCGCCAAATTAAAATACCGAAATATTGAAATTTTAAAACGAATTTTCCCTAAAAATAAATCCACTTTCACATTATAGGCCTACAGAAAACATAGAATCGAAATACATATAACCGGATAACTGCTGGCATTCTGTAAATCCCCCATCGCTTTGCATCTTCAAACATGTCTTGTACCAGTCTGTACTTTTGCAGATATTTTATTGAAGAAAGAACTGTGTTATTGGCAAAGACATTAGAGCAGATAGAAGCATCTGCTTATACACGTGCTGGACTGCCCGCTTTATTGATCTCGATGGACAGTGTTTTCTCCTTGTAACGACATTGCAGTGGTCAGTATCAAGTCGTTAACCATTTAGATAACAGCTGTGTGGACAACACTGTCTGCTGTTATTGATCCTATATGAAATATTGATGCCTGTTTTGTAGAGGTCCTGAAATTCGCGAGTCGCAATAACACGAATTGTTCTCAAATCGACAAATATATTGCAGAATTTAATTTTACTGCTTCCTATAACCCCAAAACAGGACTTCTGAGTTGCGAAATAATGCGAATTCGCCTAAAAACGTGAAAAGTAAACTTTACCCCAGTTTTTAGAAGAATTTCAGCAAAAATGCCCTGAAGGTGCCACTAAAGTATCGAGTATCCTAAGCACAAAATGAAGGCTGTTGAGCTAATGGTTCTTACCATGACTCCCTTTTTTTTTTTTTTTTTTTTTTTTTTAGTTATTTCTTTCTCTTTTCTTCCCTTTTCCTTACTCCGTTTATTTATTTTGGTATTTATTTATTTCATGCATTCTTCGTTTTGTTTCTATATTTTTTCTGTTTATTTCCTTCTTTCTCTCTAACTTTCTTTCATCCTTTCTTTCTTTCTTTCCATCTTTTCTTCCCCATCCTCTCATGGATGCATGTTGTAGAATCTATATCGCCGTTCCGTATTTTTCTCTCTATTTATAATTTCTTTACTTCCCTTTCTTTCACTCTCTTTATTTAGACGAAACCATACAATCAATACATTTTGAAACAATATATTTTTTTGTTCCTAATTCTAATTTATATGATTTCCTCGTGATTTGGACAGCAGTTGAATGCATCGGTCATGATGGTTTAGAAGAATATTTTACGTGGTAAGGTAGAGCAGTAATCTTTCGGTCCCAATCGAACAGCTCACTGAGAAAATCAAAGAGCAGAGGTGCCGTCTTAAAAATGTTATTGGGGGGAGGAGGAAATTGGATTTTTAGTGCCTTAGGCTATATGACAAAAAGTTAAATATTGGGGGGGGGGCAGGAAGTACCTTGTTTGACTCACCTGTTTAGCGAGAATTATTTACTGTTAAAATCTCCAATAGTAATCTCCAATCTGATGTAGCTATGAATTGCGGAGCAATTGAAAATCATTTTATTAAGTTATTCGTTTATAACTACCGTTTTGAGTGAACTTACATCAAATAAAGTAGATTGATCCCTTTACAGGCCGTGGAGATCCTTTCGGTTACAGGATGTTGAAGCTCCCAGATTTTTTGTTAAATTCGGCTATTGAACTAGTGCATAATAAGGCTACACGTATCTTCAGGATATTATAGGAGACAAATTCCTCCGACACTGTGACTTGAACCCAGGACCTTTGGCTATTCGTGCCAATGCTCTACCAACTGAGCTAAGCCGGAGTTCAATTCATAGCGCCAGATGGAACCTGTCTCCTATGACTGAATGCCCTAATGGTCTACCTCACTGTCAGAAAGTTATGTCATATGCAGTACTGTGAGGCACACTAAGTAGTGATTTTTGTGACCGGGCTCCCACTTCTATTGTACAGTTCACGTCCCAGTGTCGGAGGAATTTTTCTCCTATAATATTCTCATGTAATGTCCAACAGAGACAATGATCTGTGGTTCATGAATACTTATATATCTATACGTATCTTATCAGTTATCACAGTGGTTTCGTTTCACTAGTTACTTCTGAGTTCTCCACATCCCTCAGGCTGCAGCAGCCACTCGGCACAAAATAGAAGTGAAGTTGACTGCAGTACGTTTTGAGCTGTCTTCTTTAAAACCGAACTCAATCTTATTAAACTCTGGCCTTCCATCTGACAACAGAAGAGGCTTAATAATGAAATCATTGTCTTATAGTCTTACTGACTGACAGACTGACTTGTTCCTGGGATCCCTATGGTGGAGCATATGGCCCCAAGTATAAATTTCATTACCTATACTAATTTTGTTACGCTTATTTTCCGAGAGAGGGCAGAGGGACAGGTGGTAAGCCCATCGTCTCTCAACCCCCCTTCGGAAACTAAGGTGTTACTTGGACGTGAAAGGGCCGAGATATTTTGTCCAGAGGCTCTAATTTAGCCTTGGAGTTCTTTTACATGCGGTAAATCTACGACACGGGGCCTCCCCAGCTTAATGTCCTTCCCGGAGGACTCCGTGCCCAGGATTTTTACGTCCTGAAAAATCCATCGACCGCGGCCGGGTTTGATCCCGCGACCTTCGGATCCAGAGGCGGGCACGCTATCTCTTATTGTCTTACAGGAGTGGTAAATAGAATTGAACTTTTTGGGCATTTAACATAATATTTTAGCTGATCTTTTCCGTTTAGATCGTATTTAATTGTGAAATTAATTCAAGGTGGCCTTGCTCGGTTGCCATAGCATTTTTTTTTATATAGCTTATAGCCTAGGTGGACGGAAAGGGGATCAAGAAAGTACACCTAAATGGGAAAACATTGAATGATTTGGACGAAACTCACTATACTGATTTTTTGGGCTAGGGTACTCGAATATGAGGTCTCCTCCCCCAGGCGGTGCATTTGAAGCGTGAAATGCACCTCAAATCCGGATTTTTCACTTTTTATTTATTAATCGTATTAATTGTTTATTCATTGGTATACGCGTTTATAATGTCCATGGGAAGAAGCCTTTGATATTGGACCAAATCGGTTGACCCGTGCCGGAGTATTGCCCAATTTAGTACCTATTTTATGGTAATATATTAGAAAGAATTTATCAAATACAAATCAGTTATCATGACAACATATTGTTTTAGAGTGTTCATATACGGCTTTGGAAGTTGTAATACAGTTATATTTGATAAATAACATTATTCCTTTAATTATGCTTATCAAAGTACCGTTAGATTGAGCGAGGTGGCCGAGACGTTAACGTCTTGGACTCGCAATCTGGAGTTCCTTGATTCAAATCTCAGTCGGCCAATTTGACTTCTTTTGTTTGTATTTTTATGTGAGTGTGCGATTTTCAAGATATCACAAATATTATAGTTCTGCTGATGCTGGACGATGTTAATATGATTTTTTTTAACTAGACATTTGTTCTTCTTTAAGATCTGCTTAATGTATCGTGAAAAACTGAGTATAAGTATTGTCACGAAAATGCATTCGGTTTTTTATTGATACTGCCTGAGCGTCAAGTTTATTTATAGTAACCTTTCACTTTCTATCATTCGGGCAGGTAGCACGCGTTCTGCCAACAGTGCACGAATACCCGTGCGTGATTTCAACTATCAAGTTTCCTGGAATTTCTGTGGAAAATTCAAGTAGCATGAAGGTATTTCCAATATTGCCGGCAGTTCGATGATCCCAGTTTGTCACATTAGTCACGTTGTATCGATCACACGTAATTTACAGTAGACAAGAGGAAATCATAATTCCACAATTTCCTCTATAACCACTTCATTGGACACTTCCTATTGCCACTTCCTCGAGTCATGCACTTGGTAGGATCCGGCATTATTAGTTATCTTTAGGCAGGGGCGGATCCATGGGGGGGATGGGGGAAATTCCCCCCCCCCAAAAAAAATGTAACATTAAGCACAAATTATTCAAAATTTATTATTGTAATAAATTTTGCAAAGACAACATAACCCAAATACTTAAATTAAAGCAACGACATTCATTATTTTGAAATACATTTGTAATAAAATGCTGAAATGTTCATTTTGATTTCAATTGTGTACTGGGAATAATTAATTTTTATGAGTAAAAACTTCCCTCTCTACTTTGGTCCCCCCCCCCCCAAATGTCTCTCTGGATCCGCCCCTGTCTTTAGGTAATGTTCTGCGAACAGTATACCAAGCGTCCAGAAAGGAAGGTAGGAAAAACCTAAGATCTGCTCTTCATCAGTTAGGACGGCCACCATCATAAAACGAAATACACTAGTGTCCAAAATTAAATCAACAAACCGAAATATTATCTTTGGTGGTTTATTTTGCCATAAAACAGTATAAACAGGTGATAGTAACGTATAAACAATATGAGGAATAAAGGAAGTGCATAGGGTAAGGTGGTCCATTTTCGAACATGGTACAATTCTGAACGGAGTAAGATTTTGATCCTTTTTCGGGTTTCAAATATTGGTCAACCTGTTACATGGCGTTGATACTGATTGTTTTGTGTATATGTTTCCGCGAGAGTGATGTTTTAAGCTGTCTGATTCTGAAGTAAAAATATTATTTTCCATTAGAAGGTATATAAATATGCTTGAAAAACGGCACGTTATAAAATTATTTATAATTCCAGGTTGTGTTACTGCAATACATTGTTAAGGAGTACCATTCTGGCACTAAATAATTAAATTCAATAATAATAGACGTTCACTAAAAATAATGTGGCAAAACAACATAATACGGTATGTAAATTTGGACATTTGAATATTGTACGATCTATAGGGCCTATTATTCTAACATACTGCTATAAAATCAGGACCATAATTTTCTTCAAAACTCGCTTTCTGGAAAAAGTAATATTTTGAGAAGACAGAAAAAACTAGAGCTGCCAAAGAAATTAATTATTTTATTTAAATGTTGTATACGAAATGCTTATACTATGAGCTAAAACTTTTATTTGAAACGTTTTCTTGCAGAAATTCTCTGAAGTGCACAAAATTGAGCTTTTCTCTTTGTACAAACACTTTCATTTTCATCAATGTAATTTCTTTTCAAAATGAACGTTACCGAGGCAATGAAAATACCTTATGAAAATAACTATTTTTTCTTGTTTATGAGGTTTATTTTCGAGATAGCGGTGAGTTGTAGTAACACGCTGCTTGTTGATAAATGTAATACATACACACCAGCTCGGCCTCCTATTTTCTATAACCATGGAAACAAAACTACGACAAAACAGTGCAACGTTAACTGTTTTTAGAAACAAAAGAAGAACGTTAATAGATGGAAAAGGCAAAGGTGAAACGTGCAGCATGCATGTAGAGACCTGAGGAACGTAGCTTACTGGCTGGTGTATCACCAATACGGCATGAAAGTGGTATTGATCCCAGCCGGTACTGCTAATTATGCGGGACTCTCAAGTAATTGCAGCTTTCGCAGGTAACTGTTGCTGCGGTTTGACTGCCTGGCCTACTGACTTAGACATTTCCTGCCAACTCTCTCGTGTCAAAGTCACACTAGATTGCACCCAGCTCCATGAAGGCAACCTGTCAGAATTAGGAGGTAATAATCGTGTAATGTATACGCGCCCTAAATAATAATAATAATAATAATAATAATAATAATAATAATACGGTGGCTTTGAATATGATAGTCGTAAATATCAATAAGAGGCATCACGTATTCCCTCTTACCTATAGTATACCTATTTCCTTATTAACATACTCAGACTTAAATATCAATTTAATTGTAGCCTTAAATATTTACAGGTAGGGGAAAAAAGCGGACCGACTCTTGTAGCTGAATTCAAAGCCTTGTGCATACCAATAAATAAATAAATGTAATAGAGGTAACGGAAACGTTTGTTTTCACAAGCAATGCAAATTACGTGAAATTATTTCTCAATTCAAGCAATTTATCGGCTGTAGAACAAATTTCAATACATTCCCTGCTATCCTGTGAATGCCGCTAGGCATGCGCAGTGGCTCATATCGGCAACTTAGATATTTTAGTCGGTCCGCTTTTTTCCCTACCTGTACAGCACATTTTAAATTATTATGAACTTCGTCTGACGCGTCTGATATTCTCGTTAAAATTTTTGCTCTCCGTTCTTATTTAACAAATTACAGAATAACACCATTATACAGAAAATTCTAATACAAATTTAGATTCAGAACACTTCAATTACCTGAAATAGTCATGGTTAGATAGTTGCGTTAAAATAATAATAATAATAATAATAACAACATGAATTTTTCCGTTTTTCTTTTGAAATGTATCCTTCAGTTCTTGGAGAAATAAGCACTCTGACAGATAAATGTTAACCAGAGATTTTCGTAAGGAATAACGAAGTATTCTTGTTAGTTTTGTACACTCCTGGAGTGATGAATATGTGATATAACACGGGTCGGAAATACCGTAAAACCCAGCTCCATGTAAGCTTTGTGTAGCAATGGTGGAGATACTAATCTTAGCAGTTTGGACAGTAGTAAGATGGCTAATCTTTGATACGGGTAGGAAATGCCTTCATCCTCTCCCTCATAAATCGTCTGGGGTTTGTAGCCCTGCAGATTCCTTACCTCAAACATGCTGAGTACGCATCGCGATTCTCTTTTGTGAACCGCCTGCGTCAGGAGTGTAGCATAACCTGCAGGTTCTCATGGTGGTTCCATTTCCCAACCTCTGAAATTCTGAAATTGAAAGTATTTTTTTAGTTCCTTGCACTGTTCAATTCTTGACATTGTTTTACAAACAAGATAGACAAGACGTTCTTAAATTAACATTTTTATATGAATGAGCACAGAAACATAGGCGAACATACAGATATTAAGATTAGAGAAACAAAGAAAAACAGGAAAGGATCTAGCATACCGTACACTCACGTACAGTAGTTCAAAGTCATAGAGTCCTGCTGGCTTGAGAGAAAGTAAAATAAACTTTGAAGATGTTAATGTGTGTACATAAGTGTGTGATTTATTGGGAGATGGGGAAATTTCCCAAACAATAGCTTGAACCATCGCATGGTATACATATTTAAAATTTTAATTCTGGTAGTGAAATTAATATTAGGCATCTGCACCCACCGGTAAATTCGAAAATCGCACACTGGTGTGTACCTGTCAGCGACCGACTTACAGACATCAGCCATCTTTATTTTTGTACGTAAAGTATAAAAAAGAATGTCAGTGTGTGCAACTTGCGAGTACCAAGTTGCACACATTCACTCATTTAAAATGGGATTTTTAGAAAGAATATTTACAACAATTTTTAACGGGCCTCGATATGGTTACGCCTGAGCGAAGATATTTCCTCTGATTCATTCTGCTTACAGAATCCTCCATGCCTCAATGCCTAGCTATCTTTCCAGTCGTTTTCATTATCTATCATCTTGCTTCAATTTCGGCACGCGCTCTCAGCTTGATCGATTACTATCTATCGATGCCTCTGTATAGGATTTCACACTATTCGTAATCCTTTGCAGTAATAGCTATTTGCTTTTGGAACTCCGCCAAACGATATCATAGATCAAGCGCAATTTAGTCAACTTAGTGTGTAGGAACATTTAGCAGATTAAGAGTGATTTTAGTAAGTAAATATTTTAGCATTAGTCAATATTTATAGCCAACATTGTATACATTTACTTTAACTTCATGCATTATTTAGGTTTTTCTTTTGTATTTCAGTTAATTTGTATTCTAGTAGGAGGTGCCCGTGGCTTCGCCCACGATAATTCATTTAAAAATTAAAAATTAAGAGTATAATAATTATTAAAGCATTATATTTATTAACACTTGCACGCGAATCATTCATAAACTAAGCCATTAATAATATTAATGAAACAGCTAAAATTCCTGTTTCAGAATACATTCTAAAATTAGAAAGCGCCCCCTGGGAAAACTATATCAGAATCGATTATGCAGTTCCAAAGAAACCTGTGAACACATAATACGTATTGTTTCTCAAATGTTTATTGACATGAATATGATGTGAATTTTATTTCATCAATTCAGTGTAATTTTCAGAAATTATATAATGTTTCAAGGGAAGGAATGGTTTGTTTGAATTATTATCAGCGATATTTCAAGAGTTAAACCATCAATATTTTACATCTGTTGCCCCCGGCTTCGCCTGCCATTATTCATTGACTCCAGGATTTTAAAGAAATTTACACTGGTAGATTATTCAAAATGTTTGTGGTTCAGAGCTATGAAAATTGTAAGTAAAAATAAAATTAGAATATTTGTTCATTGTGTTCATTTCACTTAGACCTTATATAATAGCGGTTTTCCTAATTTTGTAGTCGTCATGAAAGTTTACACTGCGAGAGACGAACATCGCCGAGTATACCCGATGTCTCACGAAGCGGGCGAGCGAGCAAGCACGCTATTTAGGGCCGTTGAATTGTATAAGAGTAGATATTGCACTGGTCAACATTGAATTTTAGCCAATGAAACTAAATGTGCAGTGAGGTAGAGATCATGCATGGCACGGGGAAAATGGGTACGCCTGCAAGTTGCGACTAGAAAACCCGCATAGCACATTTGTAAGGGTAAAGCAATAGTTGGAATCATGCATGGCGTGGGGAATCGAGAACGCCTGCAACTTATTTAACTGTAAGAAAGCCATTTCAGATTATAATACCCGTACCTTAAATTATTCTTTACTCACAGTAATCTGCAGCAACATAATGAACAGATTCTTAATAGTATATTGCGATACAAGTGCCGTAAGCAATGCATACGGATCGAGGAAAGAGTTTGAAAAAAATGAGGCAGTTGCGCCGAGTTTTTTCAATTTTCCGAGATCCGTTATGCGCTTACGGCACGAGTATTGCATGTTATTTTTTGCACGGTGTTTATTTATATCAATTTAATTATACTAATCCAGTCAGCAAAAACGACAGATATCGCTCACCTAGCAGAAAGCACTAAATGGAGATGGGGTGGCCATGTTTCAAGGTTGGTGGACGATAGATGGACATACAGGAGTACCATATGGGACCCCAGACAAGGAAGAAGGCTGCGCGGAAGACCAAAAAGGAGATGGGAGGAACTTTTCAAGGATAAAGTGGGCCAACAATGGACCAGGGTAGCCAAAAGAAGAAACGAGTGGAAAGAACTGGGGAAAACCCTGAACAATACGCAAGACTAAGTGCTCAAGACCAAGTGTTAAAGTTCAAGTGTACATGACGCTCAAAATCACGAACAACTTCACTAGCGCGGAGTAGCTCGCCGTGCTAGATAAGAGGAGCTAAACCCTTCTTAGGAGGCCTTTGCCCTACATGGGACACGATAGGCTTATTTTATTTATATTTATTTATTTATTTATAATTGAGATATTAGCTGAAAACATTATGTATATACACTATTGATGATGGATGTTATATTTCAGAAAATGATTCGCATGTGTTTGTTGTTATGGGAACCGTATATTTGTCCTGTTAAAGTCGCCAAAAACTGGGGGCCTTGGTCCATAAAGGCTTGTATTATGATTTTACTTACGGCACAGTGTGCTTTTTGTAATTTTTACCGCACGGAAATTTGTTTTGTTTCCATAGCAACAGGATTGCGTGCGGGAATGTCAAGTTACGATCCACGACGACAATATTCGTAAGTACCACTAATTAGAATATTATAGGAGAAAAATTCCTCCGACACTGGGACTTGAACCCAGGACCTTTGGCTATTCGCGCCAATGCTCTACCAACTGAGCTAAGCCGGAGTTCAATTCACAGCGCCAGATGGAATCTCTCTCCTATGACTGACTGCCCCAATGGTCTACCTCACAGACAGACAAGTTATGTCATATGCAGTAATGGGAGGCACACTAATAAGTGATTTTTGTGACCGGGCTCCCACTGTTATTGTACAATTAACAATCGATAGATATATAAGCATTCATGAACCACAGATTATTGTCTCTGTTGGACACTACATGAGAATATTATAGGAGAAAAATTCCTCCGACACTGGGACTTGAACCCAGGACCTTTGGCTATTCGCGCCAATGCTCCAACAGTGACAATAATCTGTGGCTCATGAATGCTTTTTTATCTACCACTAATTAGTTACGTCGTGCAAAAAAAGGTTTACTCATAATAACGAATGTTTGAATATGATACTTGATTGAACCTTTGCCATATGGAAGTGAAGAATAAGTGACAGACTTTGACTTAATCTTGCTCCTTTTCTGTATGGAAATGGCAGTTCCTCAGCAGGCTCTGTAAGCCATACCGGTGTCATCATTTCAAATGGCTTTCTTTCACATCCAAAGTTCATTTTAGACCGGCTGATGGGGACAGCTGAATTTCTTCTGGTTACAGTGAAGGCATTCCTAGTTAGTTAGTTAGTTAGTTAGTTAGTTAGTTAGTTAGTTAGTTAGTTTATTTTCTTACACAGTACAGTGTTTTTCATTAACCTACTTATAAGTTTACATATACTTATAAACTACATTTCTTAAAGTTTAACACACACATTTACAAATTAATAATTTACAAACAAATATTCAATACATGTACAATATTTAAACACGCTACATTTTACTACATTATACATTTTAATATTATTTCTAGCTCTATTTTTACAGTAAATGGAAGATGAATTTTACAAATTGAATGATAAATTTAAGAATACAGTATATACACACTTACAAAGAATAGAGATCACTTATATTATAAAAACAGTTTGATAAAAGAAAGGATTTGAGCATTCTCTTAAATGAAATTTCTGTTTTTTGTGATGTGATATGAGAGGGGAGTGAATTAAATACCTTAGAGCATAAGTAGTATGGAGAAGATTCGAATAGATGGGTAGAGTGTTTCGTCAGTGCTATGCTGTTTTTATGTCGGGTGTTGTAAGAGTGGTAGTCAGAATTAACTTTGAAAAGGAGTCTATGAGAATAAGCAAACAGGGCGGCTTCAAAAATAATGATACATGGTAGTGGGAGGATCTAGTGACAGAGTGCTCCAATTTGTTCTGAAGTACGCTGGATTTCCAACCAACATTTGACAAAAGCAATTTGAAATTACCATCCTTTACCATGATTTTATAGCTGTGTTGCCACTATTTAAGTACCAACTCTCCAATTTGAACTTACCATCAATTACAATCTTTTATAGTTATGTTGCCACTATTTAAGTTCCAACTCTCGTATATTGTATATATGCAGTGTGTGTGTGTATATATACAGGGTCTTTATTATAAGTTGAGACGGGGCGACCGGTGTTTTCACTCTCCGCTACGGAGTTCGCATTAGCCGCGGGTGACGCGCGCGCGGCTTCCCTGCTTAAAGTGTAGGCTATAAAGTATTACATATCTTACCTTATAACATATGTTGGAAGTGTCGTCCTTCCTGTGTTATACAGGCATTGTATCTGGAAACCACATTCTGGCTGACGCGAGTGAGTTCTTCCACTGTAATGCCCCTAATTTCATTCGTAATGTTTTCTTTCAGCTCCTCCAATGTGTGAGGATTTGTTCGATAAACCTTATCTTTAAGAATGTATATACACGCACACACATACACGAGGGTTTACTATGATTTTAGAGTCTAAGGACCATGAAACTCACAACTAAGTATAAATATAAGTAACTAACTAAGTAAAAGTCGCATCATGGTAGCGATTACGATGGGTAATCTTGCTTCGAGCTCTACCTAATAATTTATAGGATATATGTAATATGTTTAGACTTGAGTTTTGATCTGTAAAATTAATCCACTTTGATAAACGTTTCAGGTAACGAATTTTCAGTGTTTGATGCAAGATAGGGATTTCTCTTATAGGGAAAATGAGATTTGTTACAGACCTGTTATTAAAGCAAGAAGTTCTCGAGCATGCAAATTATCATAATTGCTGCTGTAGTGGAAAATCTCACTGCAAGATCTCTTTAAAACATAAAAATTACCCACATAAATCTTTATCAACATCACGAATTATGAATTGCATCTTTATGTGTAGTTCCATACTGGGAATAAAGTGACAGACCACAGGAACTAAATGCTATAATTATATAAGGTCTTTCATATTAATTGTAGACAAACTTGTATAAAGAGGATATAAAATGTAAGAATTGGGTAATTACATCAACTTTCTTATGTTAACATGACCTAAAAGCTATCCAGTCCCGGTATATATGTGATATAGCTATTTCAGAATAGGATTGAGCATTGATGGCCGATGTTTTCATGTCGATCGATTTTTTTGTACATCGATGGAAATCAATCTATGTTTTTGCTACATAGGCCTAGATGTTTTTATAATAAAAAATATTATCGGGCCTACCTTGGTTCTGAAATATAATTTTATTTACAGTAGTCTAATTTCTCAAAATATTGATTTTTTACGTCGATAGTTTTCATGGAAATAATTAAGTTTATTTATGATTTTTGCCTAATTTTTCGATTTTTATTTTAAAGTTATAGACGCTACCCTTTAGTTTGAACTGTGAACTCGTGTTGGCGTAGAATGAATGTTTTATCGCATGAAACCTTACTGCAAGCTACATTAAACACAATATAGTCACCCTTCCAGTGAGATAACAAAAAATCGAATAATTTACACAAAGCGCAATTAATATATGAAAAAAAGATCTCATAATGATACACATATGAATTACCAAAGTTATAAAACGCCCTAATATAATATAACTTATTACAGTAGGGGAATCATAAAAAGAACACCATCCCATTACATTACGGAAATGAGTTCTATAGTATATTCCGATAAGGATGGAAAATGTGTTTTAACAGTGTGAGGAATAGTTAGAAAAAACTAAGTCTAGTTGTTTCTGCTTACGAATTTCTGTTAGGCCTTTACACTTCACAGATTATTACTTATTATTTTTTGTAAGATGGGAAAAAATAAGTATAAATTAATTCAATACACACATGTTGAAGATGGTGGTCGAGTTCCATCAATCAAGTTCCAATACACTTCACACATTACTTACTATTGAACATTTTGACCTTGAGTAGTCTTTATATATTACATGTGCTACAGTATGCCAAAGATAATTATGAGAATTTTAATATTACTTCAGATATACTTAAATACGAAAAAGAATTAAAAATATTGTAGTCCCTAATTTTACAAGATTGAATATAAGGCAGAATAGTTTTAAGCATGTCGGTATTAAACATTTTAACAAACTCTCATCAAATGCCAGAAATGTTGTTTCGAAAAGATTCAAAATAGTAATTAAGCAATGACTAAAAAAACAAGGCATTTTACAGTATATACAGGAGTTCGATAAGACAAATCTGGATGGCCTGGTGTTTTAATAGTTTTAGAATTTTTATATTGATGGTGTCTATTACTTTGTATAAGTTTAATGACTGATAAATAAATATTATTATTTTTTCTACGATGAGGAAAAAATACGCAAAAATTCATTAAAGACATACATGTTGAAGATGATCGTCTAGTTCCAAGGGTACTGATCTTAGACAGTTAAATTATTATTTGAATCTTGATTGCCATCGATATATCGATTAGAACGACTTTACGCGCCCTCGACTAGTCGCTTCATACACAGCTGCTATGGATTAAAATCTTAGGCCTATGTGAATATTAAGAAATAAAATGGAAGTAAAGACACAAGTAAAGTTGAAATAGTAAAATTCAAGTACAGTAATCGCTCTTTCCTTAGGTGGAATGAAAAATCAATTAATGTATAACTGTGAAATACTTTAGCTACAGAACACCACAAGTATGAATAAGATTTAACAAAAACAAAGGATCATAAACACAAGTCTATTAAATTGCGGAAATGAGATTTCATTATTTTTTAGCTGTGATGTCACGAAGAGGGGGTGTGGAGGTCACAATTGACGGTTTGGATCAGAACTAACATTTTAATTGGTTGTGATTAGGAAATGTACGCGGGCACTGTTGCGTGCCCATAAACTCCGCATGGAGTCCACCACACCCTTAAATTGCCGGGGAAATTACAAAGATTTATGGACTGGCTTGATCTGAATCTTGTAGGCCGTGCTCATGACTTTACGAGCTACCGTTTTGAAATAGTGTTGGCGCAGGCTTTTATTACGTCAAACTGTGCTTCCTGTTGCTAACAGTAGCATGCCGTACTGAAGCAAATTGTTTTCACTTTTTTAAACAGGGTTTAGAATTGTGTTTTGAAGTATCTATATGCAGTGCTGTAGTCCCAAAATGTCCATAGGGTATAGTCAAATTTTTAGTAGATTTTGTGTTTTGAATAAATTGTTCTGCACAGAAGCAGTTAAGAGTAGTCAGAACAGCCTATCTCGCCAGTGTTAATGAGACTTTTCCGATACGCTTAACTCAAGAACCACATGCACACAAGGTAAGATTATAAAATTTAAAGAGTGTCCACCTTAAAACCCTTGTCGTAGCACTTATCTGGGGCCACTTATATAATATAAAATAAAAATAATACAGAAGGCAGAAGCACACATTAAAAACAATGTTGTCATAATATTAAAATCTTCTTCTTGGTCCCAGATGCGTCCATTATTTGAATATGCATTTCGATGCAAGTTGCATCATCTTCAGTTCAGATTTGGAGATACAACAGTCACTCTGTCAAATGTTGAGTATCATCTTCAGTTCAGATTTGGAGATACAACAGTCACTCTGTCAAATGTTGAGTATCATCTTCAGTTCAGATTTGGAGATACAACAGTCACTCTGTCAAATGATATATATGAGTATATCATTTTACAGAGTGACTGTTGTATCTCCAAATCTGAACTGAAGATGATGCAACTTGCATAGAAATGCATATTCAAATAATGGACGCATCTGGGACCAAGAAGAAGATTTTAATATTATGACAACATTGTTTTTAATGTGTGCTTCTGCCTTCTGTATTATTTTTATTTTATATTATATAAGTGGCCCCAGATAAGTGCTACGACAAGGGTTTTAAGGTGGACACTCTTTCAATTTTATAACTATTTTAACCCTGTTTGAAGATAAAATTCATTAATAACAACGTAAGATTGTTGAAGCCTTACGCTCCGGCCGCCTTTACCCCCACGATTGCTCCTGGTACTCATTTCTGTTAGAGGCTGAGTCGACCCCCAGGGCCATAGTGCCACCAGAAGGATTAGGCCAATTGAAAAACTCCAACGACCTCATCGGGAATCGAAACCGCGACCTTCCGGCTTGTAGCGCAGCGCTTCAACCACTACGCTATGGCGTACTTGTTATTTTGAGAACGTTGCACTTTCAACGGGTCGTGTAGGCCTATTAATTTCAAATAACTGCAACAGACGAATTCAAGGGTTTCGTGTATTCATGAGAGTTTTTATATTTCCTTTGAGGTAATTAAAGACGAAAGTGGGCTAGGAGTTGCCTCAAGAAGAGTAGAGCACATTCTTGTATTATTTTCTGTGGGAATTACGCACGCATCCACACGAAAGTAAGTTTGTGTGTGATTTAATGTCTAGTTGATTTAGTTTCCATTGTACTATAGCAAAGAATTCCGGTCTCCTTGGAGAATAATTGTAACCCAGTTCTGAAAGCCGCAGCTCGACATCTCCTTTACAATCAGTTCAGTGAGAGTAAATCAATAGGAACCGTATTTTTTTTGTAACAGCGATAGTGCGAAATTTTACTAAACATCTTTCCTTAGCTGTATTTATCTTTATAGATTCTTTTTAAAAAAATCACTACGAAATGTCACGATGCATGAAATTTCTAAATAACTGCGAATTGCACTCCTTCCAGGACGAATCTTGCGAAATGTGTACGAAAATATAATATTCCTATAAAATTATAAGTGTTAGTATGGACTATAATAATGGATAAAAAAAGCCATTTAAGTAACTTATGAGAACTTATCATTGTATATATGTAATCTTTTAATGTACATTTAATCTTATGATTAATCTTATCATTTTATCATAGTTTCTTAAGTTAGACTACTCTCCTTTATAAGTTTATCTGTACAGTTTCAACTAAATTACGTGTGAAAATATAGACTTGGCTATGTAGGCCAAAAACAACTATTTCATAAAAATTATTATCTTTAGTTCATCGAGCTTTAGAATGAAATAGCAATTAAAAATCTGTGTTATGTCCTCCGAACAACGACACACAACATATGCTAAACAGTAAGAAGAACAAATTATAAACAATTGCCTTCATTTTAATTTATAACATCTTTATGTAAAAGGTTGTCCACATTACTTATATATTTATCCTTGCATCTTAATTTTAATTGAGGGTATAAGGCGAAAATAACATTTGTACATTGTAAATTTCCCCTCAAAGAAGGCAAGATGAAATTTATCAATAATAAGTGTCAATGTAAAAACTCTTCTCGGGTTTCCAGTCGGGTAGTTATAGATGCATACTCTAAGCTTTCGGCGACTGTCTGCGTCTTCGGAGATGACGTCTTCGGAGATGACGACGCAGACAGTCGCCGAAAGCTTAGAGTATGCATCTATAACTACCCGACTGGAAACCCGAGAAGAGTTTTTACAATGTATTCGTCGGGAGAACCTTCAAAGTTTTAATAAGTGTCAATGTTTTTTATTTTATTTTTCATTTTCTTAGTAGCACGTTTTTCTTTTATGCTACTTACTGTTTTTATAATTACAAATATTTACTAATGGGTTGCCCCCGTGGCTGAATGGTTAGTCCGCTCGCCTTCCCCCGCTGGGACCTGGGATCGAATCTCGGTGGATCCGTATGAAATTTGAGGTAGACAAAATTTGGTCAGGGCAGTTTTTTTACGGAGTGCTCGTGTTTCCCATGCCATATATCATTCCACCCGTGCTTCATTTGTCATAATGCGACCATTGGTTGCAATAAAGGACTTACTGCAATTTACAAATACTTCTTTTATTAATAGCCTGCACATGAATGAACCGGTATGTCCGTCCCTTGTATAATGAAGGATGAAAATCAACGTACATTGAGGCCAGCATTATGCAATATAGTTTTAAGATCTCTCTGTAGGTTGTCATGGTCTTTTGTTTTAAGGACCACAACAGCAAAATAACTAGAAGCATGTCCTGTTCCGAAAATAACTTTTACCCTTCAAGAACGATACGCTTCATAACCTGTACTCGTCACTGGATATAGTAAGGGCAATTAAATCACGGAGGAAGAAATGGGCTGGACATGTTGCACTCATGGGAGAGGAAAGAAATATCTCAAAAAAATTGTCTGGGAGACCCGAATAGGAAACCCACTTGGAAGACCTAGACGTAGGTGGAGGACAATATCAGGATAGATTTAAGAGAAGTAGGATTTGCGAGGGATGGTTAGCACAGAATAGGGTTGAATGGCGGGGTCAGGTAAGCGCGGCAATGAACCTCGGGTTCCATAAAATAGATAATATTCCTTTAGCTTGCCTATTGCCATTGAGTAAGTAAATGAATAAGTATCTGTCTGTCGATGTAAAATGTAGGCTATGGACCTGTCACCTGCAATTTATTTATGAAACACCGTATCAACGAGAAGAATGTAAATGGACAAAGATTGCATCGGAGATTCACTCCGCATTCTTACAAGAAAAGAGCAATTTTTGAAAACGACATCCATTCTGTCACATTGACACTTGATTATGCATGTGGCGTATTGATCGGTTAGCTTTATTGTGGCCATCATGTGAAAAACATTCCAGCCGCTACTCTGTGGAGTTCCATACGTCCACACCGAACCTGGGTTAGATCAATAACGTAATTTCCGGCAGCTATGCTATACTTTCCTCTGAGCAGATTTATAATAATATCGCGTTTTTTCCCCCTTATTTACTCATTTCCGGCTATCGCTTAGATGGAGGACTTTTGATGTTGAGATAACTTCCTGTTTGTTCTCTCAGTTCTCCCGAGTTGTTTCATTTTTCTGGAGAATCCTGGAAGAAATCCTGAACGGCGGTGGAATTTAACAACTGAAAGATGTTAACAAAGCTTTGATTAGCCCTTTGTCTGTTTGTGTGTGGGGAATCTCCTATGGGCTTAACAGTCGTATCTCTTCCAAGTCTATAATGAGATAATCTTTGCTACCTTTGGCGAAAATGTCGATAGACCTTTGCATTCAATTATGACAATTCCTATTATGGAAGTTTCACCACAGGTACCGGGTACATAATAACTAGGACAAGGACTTTTTGTCGTGAAAAGTGCATTTTAGGTACCAGGACTAAAATAGACTTTTTCAGTGCCTCATTTAGACTGTATAAAATTTAAAATAGGCCCTAAAATGAGAGAGTTGGAGCTAATACAGATTTTGAGTTATCAGTATACAGCTATCCCGACCCAGAACACTGAGTTTCATGACACTGACGCTATGCTTCATAAGTAGGGGACTTTTTGTGTGTGTGTGTGTGTGTGTAACGCAGTAAGCGCGAAATTTTTCAAAACAGTCTTCCATAGCTATATTTAACTTTGAACATGCATAAATTACCGCAATGAAACAAATTGATTCAACGAAATACCGTGAAATTTCTTCGATTGTTTGAAATGTCTAAATATTCATGATACGAGTAAAGTGATAAAGGTATACAAAATTTTGATTCAAAATCTTAATGTTTTAATGTGGTTTTCCTTTCATTTCTTTTAGCGTGCGTTCTTTTATGCTATTTCTATGGCTGTCGAGAAGTTATCGATAGGCTACATGTGTTTGCTTACAGCAAAGACTGCGTAATATACACTTCAGCGAGGTGTAGGGCGATTTTTATGGGCTGAAGGGCACAACCCGAGTGAAATTCACAGAGGCATGCGTGGCTTGTATGGGGACTTCTGCATGAACCGTAGCAATGTCCAAGTGGTGTGCATTCTTTGAAGATGACCGTGATAGCTTTTCATTTCTTTGGTCCCATGAAGATATTCATGGCCGATAAATGCTTTGCGTCAAATTCAGAAGTGAAAACAGCAGTCCGCAGATGGTTACATTTTTTGTAAAAAAATTTATTGTGTGTTGCTTTTCGATCCACCCTCGTATTTTACAAAAAAAAAAAAAAAAAAACACAGTCCCTATTCATAAATTATTTAGGTTGTGCGGAATTTTTAACACACACATATACATATTGGCAAATAAATTGTATATTATATATATATAATATTTACTTTCCGAACTGCCTCTCTACAAACATAAACATACTATACAAACATATGCAGTGCTTCGGTAACCACCATGTTAACGGCTTGAATGTTAATCGTGAAGCTGCATTGCTAGTCCAAGGCGAATGATACAGGAGTTCTGCAGGTGATGTCATGCGACTCCCTGCATCCACTGACCTTCACAACACTTGCAAAGCCAGCTGAAATGTTAAACTCGTTTCGCGTAATACTCCTCTTCCCAGACCGCCGCTTATTACTTTACGCCGATGACATCACTACTGTATCAACTCTGTGGTGAAGTCAGAATTGTGCCTTGTAACATTGGCAGGGTAATTGATCACATCGTCACTGGATGCTTTGTGTAATCAAGGTAATGTTGATTAAGTTGGTAACGCATAGCCTTTAACTGAATATTGCCCTATAATTTTACTTATTTCATTTTAACACTGGATGATAGTTTCTAAACCATTCCTTGTAGGGCGAATTTTAAAAGTTGTTTTTGGCGGCCCAGATATTCAAAAGAAAGTGCCCAAAACGGAGTGGTTCCTTCAATTTGGGAAACAAATCAAGTCTGGTGGGCTCAAATCAGGACTGAATGATAGGAAGTCTTTCCCATCCATAGACTTGGAAAACGTTTTGTTACAATTGATGAAGCTTCCAGTGAGGTGACCCGAGTAATCAGACAGCTCAACAATGAAGGTGTCCTATCTGGAATACAAAATTTGCCAAAACGTTGGGAAGCTGTCATAAGCAAGAATGAAGGTTATATTAAAGGCCTGTAAAGGTATTTTGCAAAATAAACTATTTTCTTTAATTTATCTTACAGTGTGCAGAACTTTTGAAATGACCCTCGTATATGTGTACTTTTCATGATTATGCATCACAAACCTAACAGTTTAATCATCCATTTACGTGTATTAATGAAACTTATGAACAACATATAGGCTAGCCCTAGCATACCTGCACTTGGTGAAATAGGGCTCCTTGCGTAGGAGAATAATAATAATAATAATAATAATAATAATAATAATAATAATAATAATAATAATAATCTATTCTACACATATTCAGATAATATTTTAAAGCAAAACAAGTTTTTTTCCAAAATTTCCTCATTACCAAAACATTCTCATCCACTCCCCTTGCGAATGTGTTTAGATTTGGGAACCGCAGTGCTTTGTTCCACTCTATGGGAGTGGAAAATTACCTCTCAATTACCCCATAGAGAGGCTTGTAACTAGAGTCCCAGGAATCATTCCAGATGCTTCACTCGTGGGAGCTGCCAATGCTAGCGATATTGTATTACGATAGCGTAATAAGTTAACTCGTAAATTAATACAGAATTGTTATTTCCTGAATTTAATGTTATGACTATAGAACAGATTGATAAGCTCACACTTCTAAAATACTTTCACAAAACCGAAACATACATGTATCTGATTCGCATGGCTACAATACAAGCAGAAATAAAACCTTGCCTCTAATAGAATCGTGGTACGCCGTAGCGTAGTGGTTGAGGGGCTGCGCTACAAACCGGAAGTTCGCGGGTTCGATTCCCGATGAGGTCGTTGGAGTTTTTCAATTGACCTATTCCTTCTGGTGGCACTATGGCCCTGGGGTCGACTCAGCCTCTTAGTGAAATGAGTACCAGGAGCAATCCTGGGGGTAAAGGCGGCCGGTGCGTAAGGCTGAAAACCTTACCACCTTCACTTGCCGAATGTCCAAAATCTGGGAGCCTCAAACTCCTGGAATCCTCTGGGCTTCCATGGCCTGTAATTGGATCACTTTACCTTTTACATACCTTCTAATAGAATCAAAATACTTCACCTCTTCTGACTCTAATCATAGCAATTAGTATGGTCCAAGACTCTATATCTCCTGAATTAGGTCGCATCCAGAAATAGTAAATATGAACAGCAAAAAATTCGATAAGTATATAAATCTTATTTCATATAATTTATTTCACTCTGTAATTAGTACATATGTAAGGAACCATTTTATTAGTTATACTTCAGGATTTCAATTCTATTCCTCCCACACTGTATTTTTTCTGTTCTTTTTTTCCCCTAGTTATTGATTTTAAGATGGAGTTATATTTTGTTTTATGTATTTGTATTTAATTGTGTATTTATTTTGTAATACAAATAACTAAACATAAGCACTTGCTCATTCGGGTAATCTTTTGATGTATTAGTAATTAATATCTAATATATAAAGTAGAATGTGTGTTGGTGGATATGTGGGTATGTATGTATGTATGTATGTTTGTTCCTTATACAAATCTACATTTCTTTACCAATTTACACGGAATTTTGCACACATACCCAGTTAAGCCCGGGAAGTATAGCGGTCAACATTAAAATTCCTTCCCTTGAAAATTATATAATTTCTGAGAATTTTATACTGAAAAAAATGAAATGCTGTTTAGTTCACATGGCAACAGTGAATTGTTTACTGTGATGACATAGGGCCTTGGCGACTATATAATGCTGGACTTTAACGAATTATGATTCCATTGATGTAATATATTGGCGAAAATAATCACTGAAATTGAAATCCACGAAAATAAAGCACAGTGTGATGTAGTCACATAACTTTCTCTACCCTCGACATAAGAAATATTTTCTCACTTCACATTTTGATGTAGAATAAGTCGTATTGCAGGGATAACTTAAGTGTGTGAGTATGCTATATCAGAAGTCTGTAAATAATCCTTTCCGCTGATACGTTATCCATAGGCTTTGTATTAGTTGAGATTTATTATAGGCCCTAAGCATGGGATGGAACATTTTGAGTCCTATGCTCGCAGTATATTATGTCCCGGGTTTTAGGGAAGGAAAGTATGAAAGTGATACTGCATTTCTATTTTATTTCAGCCCCGAAACGGTTGTAACATGAGAATGAGAAATAAAATTTTCCGTCAAGCCAATACAATCTTATGTAATTTATGTTTCTTCTTATTTCAACCCATCCCAGGCATGATGTGTAGAAGCAACGGAATGCAGCATTCGACATCCTCTATGAGCCATAAAAAGCTATATCTAGCGTTTTCTGATGGAATAGTTTGATAAATCGTTTTCTTCATTTCAAGTTCTACATACATATTATATAAGGACCTAGAGTTTCAAAATCGAAAGTCCTCCATAAGCTAATTTCAAATTAAAAAATACAAAGCCCGGGCGACGCCGGGCCTTTTCAGCTAGTTAATAATAAAAGTTAATGAAAATTAATGAATGCCGTGTCCTATTGATTGCAGAAGTCTGCCTTATTTGTACTGAAATAACAAAAAATAAATTTGAAGTACTTATCAATATGAATGGCGTTACTAATTATGCATTTAGGACAGTAAGTACTATAATCGACCATTATGTTTAACTAGCACCGCAGTTAATGGCATAGAGGATTTATAGCCGATTTATAATATGCGTTTATACGTTCATAAGACCATTTTTACTTCCTCTGCTCGTACCTTAGATAAGCTACTATAGCCAGGTATTGTATTCGTTCCCGAAATTCATTGCCGAGTTTTTAACATTAATACACGTTTTGAGGTTCCCTGAATCCTAAATAATGATTTTTCTGTGTCCGTGGACAACCTAACTCGATAAGAAAAATCGTATAAAAACTAAATTTTATATTTGGGTTAGGCACCTTCTGGGGATGTGACACGAGGAGTGGCGAAGACTTTCTTTTACTTTTCCTGCCACTTTACATGAAGAAAATTTCGTTTTTCTCGATTAAGAAAAAAGCTCTAACAATTTCATATATGAGGTGATTATAGGCTACTAAGAGCTGAAACATTTATTTGAAATATATGAACAGTATATATATATATATATATATATATATATATATATAGTCCGCCGGCGTGGTCTTGTGGTTAGCGTCGCTGACTACAGATCCGTCGGCCCGGGTTCGATTCCCGGTACCTCCTCGGATTTTTCTGAGGTAGGGAGGTCTGGTAGGGGTGCACTCAGCCTCGTGATTCCAAATTGAGGAGCTACTTGATAGAGAAGTAGCGGCTCCGGTCAAGAACACCACCATTAACGGCCGTGGGTGTCGGCATGCTGACCACATGCCCCCCAATCCTGCCATCTGCCTACGGGAGATGACGCAGCGGTCGGGTGGTAGGCCAAGTCCCTTCAGGGATGTAGCGCCACGGAGTTTAGTTTAGTTTAGTTTAGTTTATATATATATATATATATTTTTTTTCATAAAAATTCTCCGAAGGATAAGACACGCACTTTTTCTTGAAACTCAGACTTGCCTGGTGATCAATAAAGCTTTGCATCAGGTTGAAACAACTGAATACGAACTCCTTACAAGACGTCCTCTTAATCAATATCAGAATGTGAAGTAAGAATGGTGTAGGCCTATTGGCCATGCTTAGGGTAAAGAAATTTACGTGAGTGATTTACTTCAGATTTTATTTTACAATATTCATGATTTTCATGTTGACCAACGAGGGGCTAATACTCATATAACTTATAGACGTAACGTATATACCGTTTACCCTCGTCAATATAGGCTTATGCTTAACCTCCGAAGTCTAAGAACTAATTTTGTATAAGCACTAGATTGTTATAAATAACTTTCATCAAAGACGCGTGACCCCTTACGACTTAGGTTAGGCTGTATGCATTACTAACTAATCGCTTTCCCTCCTATTGCGTATATGCCTACAACAGGAAAATCATATTGTTCCAGATTTCTGGGGACAGTGCCCGGTTTTGAGTTTATCCCCAAAGAGCAGATGCCATCGGAAAATAATTTTGGCGCCGAAGTTTGTAAGCGATTTAAAATATTGTAGGGTAATTGTGTGTCAGGTGAAAACTGCTAAGAGTTATATCAACTTTTTAGAGGGACAAAATCCATATGCTTTCATATTTTTCTGAAAATAGTGTCTTTAGCCATGTGACTTTCAGGAAGTAGTAATTTATCTGATTGACGATCTTTCTCTGCAATGAACTCATTCTGAATTCAAGAGAATAAAGAAAAGTTAAAACTGCATTGTTACATGGTTTTATTCCGTTCTGATGTTAGCAATCTACACCGTCGCTCTCCATCTTGTAGGCCTTGGTAGCGTTGGTAACTCGAATCGATAAATCGACTGTCCATTCATTTAGTATGCCGTGATCTCACAGTTTGACAGAATATTGGTAACGAAGTATATATATATATATATATATATATTATGATTATTATTTTTAAAAATCCTTTACATTTTATTAATGGAATACTCTACATAAATCCTACCAGAGATTACAAGTTACGAGTTCCATCAGATAAATTTGGTCGAACTTCGTTACATTGATAAATTGTAATCTCTCGTGGAATTACTTACTTACTTACTTACTCAATGGCAATAGACAATTCCTTAGCAAGCTACAGGTATATTATATATTTTATGGAACCCGGAGGTTCATTGCCGCGCTTACCTGAGCCCACCATTCAACCCTATTCCGTGCTAACTCCATCCATACATCCCTCGCAAAACCTACTTCCCTTAAATCTATCTTAATATTGCTCTCCCACCAACGTCTAGGTCTTCCAAGTGGTCATTTCCCTTCGGGTCTCCCAATCAATAGCCTACTTTTGAGATATGTCTTTCCTTCCCCATGCGCGCAATATGTCCAGCCCATTTCATCCTATATATATATATATATATATATATATATGAGCCCCTTAAAGCCCAAGTGGTGTAACTCACATTACTGCTGTTCTGAGATATTGAAGGTTTTGTCTGTCACCAAATGCATGGCTTTATGGACAGCATAAAATTGTGCTCCTACCTACACGGTTGCTATGCAAGTTTTGACTTACAACATTTGCGCTATTAAGAAGAACACTTTCTAAATAGGATCCTGACCATAACTAAAAAAATCCAAAAACTGGAGTTACACCACTTGGGCTTTAAGGGGTTCATATATATATATATACTGTATATATTTTTTTTATTTAAAAAATCCGTTACAATTTATTCATGGAATAGTCTTAATAATGCTATCAGAGATTACGAGTTTCATCAGATAAATTTGCTCGAACTTCGTTATATCGATAAACTCTTAATCTCTCGTGGGGTTACCTATGATAAATATGTTATAAACTTATAAGTGTCTTTTGTATACTTAGTCCTCTGCTAAAGAACGCATTCAAATATCCGCTTTATGGGTCTGGACCATTTTGCTTGCGCTGTATGTCAGTGACATCTGATTCAAGCGAATTAGCGTCGCTGATGCTCAGCGCACTGCCTGCTGGTAATAATTGATCGTCTCGAGCAGACAATGGAGATGAGAAGATACAAGCACTGCATTCAGTTATACCATCAAGCAGGCACTGCCGCTGCTCTTCAATATTTCTTGCTGGATTTACTTGTCACATTAATGTAATCCTTTTCTCAGAGCAAACGATTCCTTTATTGCATAAACCTGAGTGTTTCAAGAAGAGGACAAGATTGCGGTTTGTGTAACGTGTAGTAATAATAATGTTCATTTATTCACACATCTTATTCATATGTGAATTTGAACATGGCAACTATTTCTTTTGACAATGTGGGACCATTTTAAAATATTGAAATACTAGCATGTGCCCACGGCTTCTCCCGCGATAATTATTTCAAAAATTAAAAATTAAGAGCATAATAGTTAAATCAATATATTTATTAACACCTAAATCACGTGGACTATATACCACGATTAGATAGCGTCGCCTGGTAAAAGCTACCTCAGATTCGAGTTCCTTGGCCCAGAATACCCCTGTATAGTGAGTTTCGTCCAAATCGAACAATGTTTGACCATATTTAGGCCTATATTGATTATCCCTCTTCCGTCTAGGTTGAAAATTTCATATGTCTGCGGGCCTTGATAATCTAAACAAATGAATCGTCCAGGATGGACTTACAAAATCAAGCGATGGCCCGCGATAATTATTTCAAAAAATAAAAATTAAGAGCATAATAGTTAAATCATTATACTTATTAACACCTAAATCACGTGGACAACATACCACGATTAGATAGCGTCGCCTGGTAAAAGCTACCTCAGATTCGAGTTCCTTGGCCCAGATAACTCCTGTATAGTGAGTTTCGTCCAAATCAAAAACAATGTTTGACCATATTTAGGGCTTACAACATTCAAGCGATTGCGAAAGTTTTATTTCCAAGGTATGACAAAAATAGCCAAAGCCAATTGTAATTGATTTGACATTGAAATGTATAACTGAAAACTGATGCTTCGAAAACGCAAAAAATGCATGTTTTTTGCCCGTTTTTCACTCATAACTCACGAACGAAAGCTAAAATTAAAATTCCGGCTTCGAGGTGCATTTTACGACCCTACGGTCCACCTGTTTCAAAATTCAGATCTCTGCGTTGAGTAGATTTCGCTGGGCATCGCGGACAGACAGACAGACAGAAGGAAGACACACACACACTTCCTTTTATTAATATAGATAGCCTACAAATGAAAAGGCAGGGTATGGAATATATGGATAATGCAGATTATGAGTACTAGGTGTAGGAAAGTGCAGGGAACAGACACCCATAAACATCCATATGCGACTGTATCGTGCTACTCTAATGTATTGCGGTATTAAAAGCATGAAAGCACACATACCCATTCCACGATCTCTTAAAGTTCTGTACGTATGGGGATTATTCCCCAACACTTCGATCAGTTCTTTGTACTATTCGCTTGTATTTTTCCATCGGATAGTGACTATTTGGACATAAGAATGCTGTTAACATCTTGTCACATCCATTCTGCATGGCGGCTGACTCACAACTAAATTATTATCGCCTCTATTCGTATAACCGTACATCACAATGATACCAAATGATGTGTCCATATACTAGAAATTCTACTCTCTCCCGTGATATACAATATGTATGGTACCATTGCCTTATTTTGAGAAAAAAATAGTTGACATGACTTACGCTCCTTCATCGTAAAAGAACAATGTGAAGAAAAGTGTCATTAGACATCATTACCAACCGCCATTTTCATTTTGACCTAATGTGCATTTGTTTTTATTGTTGGTTCTTATTATTGCAGCTTTTTCGTCAGATTTACCAAAACAGCTTACAACAGTTAGCAGGTGATTAAAATGCATTACGCTGTTAATGTTTAATGGATTCTTACAGCTGTTGAGCACAATGCGAGTGTCATATTAACGCTGCAATTAAATTAAACCAAGTGACAATTTCTCCTTTCCTCATCAGCTCATTAAGCTGTTTGCTTCTGCTTGGTTGAGAACGTATTTAAGCTTTCCCATTTCTGCTATTCCTCGTGTCTTTTGTTTATCCGTTAACTTCAAATTTCTCTCGAAGGAATAACTTTCTTTTGTTTATGCTTTAAGGGCAGTCATTATTACCTTTAACATGTCTCTACCGCTTGGATCATACTGCTCTTCTGCTATATCTGACTATTCTAATGTATTATTAATAATGCTATCGTTATTGTGACTATGTAGCTCATGAATCAGTGAATCAGAGTAAGAAAGTGTGGATTCTCAACCAACCGTAAGCGTCTATCGTCATAATTTTGTTTTATTTTCATCGCTTTCATTTGATCGCACCTACATGCACTGAACACTGAAGCATCTTCATACCTGTAGCTTCTTTGATTAAAAAAAAATTGAACACAGCGAGCGATTGTTCGGTTTTTGTATAAGCTGCATATTAGAAAAAAAGAGTGCGTGGAACGCCACGCGACAGAAGTAAAACTTTATTTCATTTTTTATTTTTTCAATATTTGATTATTGGATTTTTTCAATTTTGCATTATTGGACTTTTTAATATTGGGTTTTTGGACTTTTTAAATTTTGGATTTTAGACTTTTTAATTTTGGATCTTTGAATTTTTAATTTTAGATTTTTTAAATTTTCGATCTTTGAATTGTTTATTTTTTAAATTTTTAAATTTTTTTATTTTTAAATTTTTTGTTTTATCATTTATTAAATTTTGGATTTTTGGTTGTTTTAATTTTTAATTTTGTTTTTTTTTTTAATTTTGGAAATTTGTATTTTTTAATTTTGGATTTGCGCGGTAATTAACCTCCGGGTTCCATAAAATAGATAATATACCTTTAGATTGCTTAGGAATTGTCTATTGCCATTGAGGAAGTAAGGTCTGAAAAATTTCCTTTGATTACTCCTAATCATTGAGTTGATTTTTTTCTGTGCAGTCCGCACCAAAACAAGTCGGTTTTAGTGTGACTGATTGTGACTGATTTCGTGACGGTTTTAGTGTGACTGATTTTAGCGATTTACCCTCTACCGCCACTAAAGAAGTATTACTTCAAAAATATTATTCGTTACGTGCTTAATATGTCAGTATTCGCTAAATAGTCACAATAAATATAACTCGAGGTCCGGATTTATCTTCGCATACTGAGAATAATAGTGCCACATCTCAAAAATAATTAATTTAGGGTATTTTGCTGTTTTCTAATGGTAGGTCTATATATGAGATTTATTTGGTGTAAGATGGCCATACCTGTACTTCTGTTAATTTCCGTCAGAGAGCACTTATGTCCTTATAAAATCCTATCTTTACATTCAGAACACAAAACTTTAAAATGCTCTCCTGTATAATTTAATTTTTCTTAGTTATGGCCGTATTATTCTCAGTGTGCAATTTTACCTATATTTATTTTTACTATTATTCATAATTTGTTGCTTTATAATTTTAGATAAACCGAGCGAGATAGCCGAGATCCTACATCATATCTATTTAAATTAATATCAGTCGAAATTTACTCCATAAAATACACCAACAATAAAAAATAATTGACAATCAACAGTTTCATTGCCTACTGTATAGAGTCGGATCCCGAATTCCTGATATGGCCTTTAAGCTGAAAGGAGAATAAATACAGCAGCATTTAAAAAAAATAGTAATAAATAAATAAATAAATGCTCTTGTCAGACTTTCGAGAAGAAACATATTAATAAACCTTATGTTCATGTGTATATTTGCGTCTCTCTCATAGCTAAGAATTTCACAGGAAGACATTTTAGTTGATTTATATGCAAGACGTCACAACATGCTTTAAATTAAATCGTAATTATTTATTGTTTCAGGTAAGTTGCTGTTGTGGTTCTGGATTTTTAAAAATAATAACCAAAGTGAGTAATAAATAAAACATTATTCTAGCGCAGCTATCTAATACCTGTGCCTCCGTGCACGTCCAACGCCACCTATTAACAATATAGTATTCAATTGTGAAATTAATTGAAGGTGGCCTTGCTCGGTTGCTATCTTCATTCAATTTTTTACGACTCGCAGAGATCTGATCTGTTTTTACCACCGCCGTCTCGAGAACTACACTGCCTGTCCTATGCTTTATTTTAACATGGAGTTCAGAGTATTGTTAAATTGCCTAATTTTTCCAGTAGAGGCGACACAGTTCTCACCCAGATTGCAGCAATCTCTAATTCAAAATAAGCATTAAACAGACACAGATACTTGTGTTATTTGTTTAGAACATAATATTATTCCAGTATATGACACTTACCTTGAAATGGAATTTTTGAGCAATAATTAAAATAAATGTGAATTAATTAGACGCATTGATAGACTACATTATGAGCACCGCCGTCTCGAGGAGTATTACAGTTTAGAAGGCAGTGATTATGAGACGGCGGTGACAGCACTACATAATCAACAATGTCGTAGCAAAAACAAGAAGCAGTCTGGGTGTGAAAGGTGCTGCCATCTGTGATGTCGCCGAGTACGCAAAATTAGCCGTATAGGACAGGCAGTGTATACACGATTAATACAGTTTAGAGGCAGTGGTTTTTACATAGGTGGTATGCTTTCTCGCATATAGGGTACATTGTAGCCTATAGGGAAAGTATTGTGATCGTGACAAAAAAATCGAAATCGAGATAACACCGGGAAAACGTGTTTCACGATGCCTAGAAACCGAAAAAAAGTGTTTTTGGAATGACGTCTGTCCGTCTGTCTGTCCGTGATTGCATTAGGAGTTGAGATAGGGCGAGTACATAAATGCTTTTATTTTTTTATGTTTTGTATTTAATTTAGTTAGAGTGTTATTTTCTTAGGTAGTTACTTTTGATCAATAAAACAGTCAAAACAAAGGGAAAGAAAACCAAGGAAGGACGGCCCCTGGATCCGTCACTGCCTTGTGCAAACACACACATACACACTTCTTTTCTAGTATGCTTAAAACCTCTCCTGATGTTATTTGTGGCTCAACACAGTATAGAGTGATTTTTCAATATTATCGTTACGAAGTAATTTTCCAAAGAGTTTGTCATCCCGAATAACATGTTCTGAAGGGTTGAACGAGATTTGTGAAAGTTTGTTGACCACTCCCGAAACACACGACAGGCAAAGAAATTTCTTCCCATCTCATCCTAAACTCTTTCTCTCTAACTTTCCGCTCTCGAAATGTGATCGATAGTAAAAGTGCGTCTCGCTCCCACTAAAACTTTCATGTCTCGAGTCGCCCCAAGTCACAAGGACAGGGTTAAACTTAATTCCGAGACACAAACTGAGAAGATAAAAGTGAGGAGTATACCTTTCAACATAATGTGTAGGAATCCAAATCACCGTCCCATCTCCATTTTGTTCGCAGCATCCTCTTAACAGATATGCATCAAAGCTAACTTTCTGTGTGGTTCTTTACGAATTCTCCCGCTGGGCTTGAGATGGAAGTACTTGCAAGATCCCCATTCCATCCAATTTTCAGCCAAGACTTTAATTTTTATGCCTTTGACATTTTGCATTAAAAGAGACGAACATTTAAAAACATTTATGCTTCGTTTAAAAACCTTTTAAATGTAAATACGTATCTAAACTACATCATAAAGTGGAACATTTTGAAAGTTTGTTAGTTTGTGTGACTTTAATCTCGCAGAAAATTCTTTCTCGTCTGAAAATCTCTTTCTGATTAATGCAGTCCTCATATTATGTGGGAAGGTAGCCTACACACTCAGTTATTTGTGTTCAGTTATTCGAGTTTATTGCATACATTCGTGTTTTGAGGTTTTCTGAATGTAAAAAATACAGTTTTGAGAAACGTGTGTATGTATCTGAAAACAGTAGCTCAAGAACGAGAAATAGTATACAAACGAAATTTTATATTTGGGTTGGATACCGTGTGGCGATGTGACACGAATATTGGTGACCATTTCTTTTTACGTTTACTACCACGTTACGCGAAGAAAAGTTCATTTTTAGCGATTTTCTCAATAACGGCTCTAAAAACTGTCTTAATATTTTGTACAAAAGGTGCTTATCCTAAGAGAACTTTGGAAACAGTCATACGTCTGGTTTTATTTGCGTAGTTTCCATATGATACTTTTAGAAAGTATTGTAACAAGGGCTCGTCGGGGTTCAAAATGAGAACACTGAGTTTATAATTGAAGGATGGAGGTTTCTTTATTTCCTACAACAATTGACAATACAGCCAGAAAACTCCAGACTATTCGCCAGTTCACTGTCCTGTTCAGAGCTCACTCTCACTGTGCTCAGTCCTAATTACAGCACTGTTCCAGTCCAATCCAGATCATCCCACGTCGCGCCGGTCAACTCCACAGTCCTCGCTGCCGCTGTGCGATCCACCCGTCGCGCCGAGTTCCCCGGGACGGCACTACCTCAGCCCAGATCAGCTCACCAGCTCTTCCGTTCACCCTTCCCTCCGGTCACTAGTTCCCCGTTGACTAGCTATTCCGCTCTCGGGTCCCTCCGGTCACTGGCTCCTCAGCTTCCCGAGACACACTCACTTGAGTCCGCGCTGATCAGTCCTCTCCGTCCAGCTCACCCTCTGACGCTGACGCTCGCCGCTACTCACGGACTGCCTCTCTGACTGTTCCCTCGTTGACCCTCCGGCTCTTCACGGACTGCCTCTCCTCTGATGTACTGACTCTTCACTGTACTGAACTCTCCTTGACTGACCGACTCATCACTCCTCGTTGCCGTCTCTGACTGACTCTCCTTGACTGACTGCTCAGCTCGCTCGCGGCCCCATATATAGGGCCGACGAATATTCCAGACCCGGTCTCCCGAAAGTTCTCCGCCCGCGCATTGTCTAGAATGTCCGCGCGGGGCGCGTGGCTCCACCTCTGGCCCCTCCCACGAGCGCGCACCGTCACTCACCGCGCCAGGGAGTAGGCCGCACCCGTCGGCACGCGGCTCCAATAGCCATGCAGCTGTCACGCCCACTAGCGCTCGTGAACACGTGCGCTCGTCTGCCGCCCACCCACTAGGGCCGCGATGTTTCCAGACTCCGTCGTTTCTCGTTCTTTCTAGCTTACTCCTCCTTCTAACAGGCTCTAGGCTTTTCTGGCTTTGTCACATTGCCCCCTCCTTAAGGGCCTTCGTCCCGAAGTGCCCCATGATATACCGCCAGACGGTCCAGGTGAACTACCGGCATCTTCACTCTTGGCTGTCGCTGGATGCGGTAGACTTCTTCTGGCCACTTGGTGAACTATTCCCTGGCCAACAACAGGTACCGATGTCCATCATCAGTAATGGAGCATGGGCCTGCCACGTTGTATTGCCTCATGGCCCCACGGCTACGAGTTCTAGGCCCTCTGCTGGCATCTCCGGCGACGCATTCTTGACGCCACCTCTCAACGTCACTGCATTGGTCCAACCAGTAGAACATCCTCCGCAGTTTGTCGAGGATCCGGTTCGCTCCCGAGTGGTCACCTGTTGCTCCTGCGTGGACTTCCTCCAGGACCTCCTTGACTTCGGCTCTTGGAAGGACTAGGTGTTCCGCAGTCGCCTTCTCATCCGCAGACTCCCAGCTCCCTTTCAGGCCCCCGTCCCTGACCACTAGGGCGTCCTGCTGGTTCCCATAGCCTTCGTAGATGGCGCTGCGACTGGCTTCCTCTTCCCGCGTCGGTCCCGTACCTGACATGACGTCCCTCGGTGTCTGTCCCCCGTCCACGCCGTCACGCGGTGTCTCTCCGGCGTCCACGTCGTCCCGCGGTGCCTCTCCTACATCCACGTCGTCTCGCGGTGCCCGTCCTACATCCACGTCGTCCCGCGGTGTCTCTCCTACATCCACGTCGTCCCGCGGTGTCTGTCCTTCGTTCACGCCGTCACGCGGTGTCTCTCCGGCGTCCACGTCGTCCCGCGGTGCCCGTCTTACGTCCACGTCGTCCCGCTGTTGTTCACTCAGGGCGTGATCTTCCCCTTCGGTAGCTGGTGGTACGGTGATGGCCCTGTCCTCCTCCTGCTCTTTCTTATCTTCCACCTCGGCCTGTCTCTCTAGTTCATCCTTCACGGCCATCAGTTCGCTGTGCGGTTCATTTAATCTTTCCTTGGCCGGTTTCAGTTCCTGCTCGAATTCTTCCTTCGGGCCTAAGTGCAGGTTCTTCATTTCCCTTATAATTCCTCTTATTTCTTTCACTTCGGAGTTCTGCCGGTCCATTTTTTCGTTCAGTCGGTCGTATCGCTGCCTTAACTCGATGCTCCGCTGGTCCATTTTCTCTGTCAGTCGGTCGTTCAGCTGGTCCATTTTCTCTGTCATCTGCTGAAGAAATGATTTGAACATGTCCTCCATCTTGTCTTCCTTCAATTATATCCCACTTCTGACACCAGTGTAACAAGGGCTCGTCGGGGTTCAAAATGAGAACACTGAGTTTATAATTGAAGGATGGAGGTTTCTTTATTTCCTACAACAATTGACAATACAGCCAGAAAACTCCAGACTATTCGCCAGTTCACTGTCCTGTTCAGAGCTCACTCTCACTGTGCTCAGTCCTAATTACAGCACTGTTCCAGTCCAATCCAGATCATCCCACGTCGCGCCGGTCAACTCCACAGTCCTCGCTGCCGCTGTGCGATCCACCCGTCGCGCCGAGTTCCCCGGGACGGCACTACCTCAGCCCAGATCAGCTCACCAGCTCTTCCGTTCACCCTTCCCTCCGGTCACTAGTTCCCCGTTGACTAGCTATTCCGCTCTCGGGTCCCTCCGGTCACTGGCTCCTCAGCTTCCCGAGACACACTCACTTGAGTCCGCGCTGATCAGTCCTCTCCGTCCAGCTCACCCTCTGACGCTGACGCTCGCCGCTACTCACGGACTGCCTCTCTGACTGTTCCCTCGTTGACCCTCCGGCTCTTCACGGACTGCCTCTCCTCTGATGTACTGACTCTTCACTGTACTGAACTCTCCTTGACTGACCGACTCATCACTCCTCGTTGCCGTCTCTGACTGACTCTCCTTGACTGACTGCTCAGCTCGCTCGCGGCCCCATATATAGGGCCGACGAATATTCCAGACCCGGTCTCCCGAAAGTTCTCCGCCCGCGCATTGTCTAGAATGTCCGCGCGGGGCGCGTGGCTCCACCTCTGGCCCCTCCCACGAGCGCGCACCGTCACTCACCGCGCCAGGGAGTAGGCCGCACCCGTCGGCACGCGGCTCCAATAGCCATGCAGCTGTCACGCCCACTAGCGCTCGTGAACACGTGCGCTCGTCTGCCGCCCACCCACTAGGGCCGCGATGTTTCCAGACTCCGTCGTTTCTCGTTCTTTCTAGCTTACTCCTCCTTCTAACAGGCTCTAGGCTTTTCTGGCTTTGTCACAGTATCAATGCATTCCAGCTATATTACTGCTCATATCCCAATAGTTGCATAAATATCTAATATGAGGCCTGCATTAATCAGAAAGAGATCTTCAGACGCGAAATAATTTTTTGTAAGATTGAGTACTTTGCGATAGTGCGCAACTTTTACTTCGCTTGTCTTGTGTTAGAAGTTCTATTTTTGATTCAAGACTTCAATTTTTATGCCTTTGACATCTTTCATTAAAAGAGATGAAGATTTTAAAACATTTATGCTTCGTTTAAAAACCTTTTAAATGTAAATACGTATCTAAACTACATCATAAAGTGGAACATTTTGAAAGTTTGATATGTAATGCATCTATACCGCATTTTGTATTGGTACGTACGGTTCATTATTGTTCTGCGATTCAGATGGCCTTGAGAATATGGCTTTAACAAATGGCTGACTATCTTCCATTATAATTAATTATATACGGTATTTTTGTTTCATTTCATATAATTTAGAGAGCTTTTACTAAAAAATATTGTATGCACCACGTAGGCTACGCAAAAACTTTATCGGACTCATCCCGTATTTCAGCCTCGGCTTACGCCCTTGCCGCTACACTAGGTTCGTCCGTTAAAGCGTTATTTTGCGTATACTTGATACAAAAATAGCTATTATTTTACTCTTAAGATGACAACATTTGTCCGTAAGAGCTCGTTTCGCAAACATACCTACTCGCAAAATAAAATCTGTCTTTTACTACTTGCATCATAAATAACTAATAATGCGTCTACATAAACTATTTCATTTTTAATTTTAATTTCAAATATCTAATTTGCCATGGCGCTTGACGTTAGAAAAGGGTTAACAATGGTGCATGCTTGCAGGGTAGACCTGATAATGTGAGTGATGATATAGATGTAGGGGAGCCTGGAATTTGTAATGTTATTCCTGGATTAGAAAGGGATGGTGGTAGGTGTCGTGTACTGCTGCATTAAGAATAGATGCTTCCTCACATCCTCAGATTTATTGCCTCTCCTCTACAAGCTATGGTGAAGAATCGATTGACCGGCTGTCAGCTATTCAGGAGATGAGATTGCCCCATGAGGGGTTGAGGGTTGTGATCTTCAAGTAGAAAACCACCTTAATTCGATGCTGCGCCTTGAGAGGGGTAGTTCGGTAGTTTTAATGCTTTTTTCAACACCTTAAAAGATTGTGCGTTCCTCTTATGAAATATGTATGAAGATTCATCATTTGTAAATAACTCACCTGTGATCAAGAGTTCAACACCGCAGCAATAAATGTTTCCAAATGTTCTTATTTCCTAGATCTTATATTAAGCTGCATCCTTTATTAAGTGCCAGAATGGTACTTTCTAAATTACTTGGTGAACTGGGAAAATGTCCGTCTGTGTGTCTGTAAGCGCGATAACTCGAATAGTCTTTAACAGTTTTTCTTGAAGCTTAGTATGCACACTTATAAAGTCCATAGAAAGAACCATATGGGTTGACTGTTACCGGAATAACTACCAATTAACAAACACATGCTTTTTAAATAGTAAATTGCATCAGTCATTAGAACTGAATAATTATGCTGTTGGGAACCGAAGACAAGTGTCTGCGTATTTGTATTCCTCCCGATGTTCTGGTAAAAAGAAAGGAATTTTGTTGATGTGAGAAATTTTTCTCCATGTCCCATACAGGGATCACTTTACCTTTACATTTACCTTACGGAGGTATCTTCTCCGGAAGAGATTTTGGGCCAAAAATTGCTTTTTTAATTTCATTGATTAAAAGTAACTCTGAAGTTTTAGCTTCAAAATGAGGTATAACTCATTGCTGTACTGTAAGTCTAAAAAATTTTAATTCTTTAATTTTTTTAATGTCGTGCATGGAACGTGAACGAATTATGGGGCTGTCTTCGGAGGCTGTTTTCCGTTTCTTTTTTAATTATTTAATGTACCTTTTCTCAATTTTTACTGCATGTAGGGTCTTGAAATTTTTAGTTTGTTTATCCAAATATCGTGCATATACTGAAGCTCTTAAAATTACATATTTGAATTTTGTAATCACCTTAACGAGAATTATACTTGTGTTGTAAAATGTACAGAAAAAAGTTTAATATAGTAAAAATTATAATTTATTAAACCTGAAAGCTAAATTTAAATATCTAAGCTTCAGTATATAGCCAAAGTATGTATATATAAAATACCAAAATTTCATATGTCTGTGAAGGATAGTTTTGGAGAAAAGGTACATGGAATATTGATGATTTAACATTGTAAGGATAGGGCATTCCGGGTCCCCTTAACGTAGTTAAATATAATGGTCATTGAAGCGAATAAATAGATGTTAGCATTTCTGCAGGATAGATAGATATTCCGTCTTTCGTATTTGCAGTAGGCTAACTAGATAAAGAAACGGTGTCGCACCTACCTGTCTTGTGTAATTACAGCAGAAAGTCAAATACGGCCATTGTCGTGATTGAATAGAATTAAATTAAACTGCGCCTCAGTGTAGAGGAGCCTGAATGCTTTCAATTAGGCCAGACTCCAGGAATACGGAGAGATAAATACACACAGGACGTACTTTCCAGAGCCGCTCCTTTTCATGGCTCAGAAGGAATGAATGGATGTAAATAGGTTGGATGGTCATCATTGAAATGTGGCTGGTGGGGAAGCTGGGCTTGACTTAACTGCTGTGAATCCAGTGGCGAGGGAATGCTCTGACGAGGGTCAGTGTAGATTTTAGCGTCATCAGTAGGGCCCGGATTTTTAAGTTTTTATAGCCCCTGTTTTAGTTGTTTAAACATGTTAAAATAGTAATAAAATAAATAAGATACCAGTTGCTCAGCTAAGATATATTTTATGAGCTGTCGCCTAGGCCTTTCGGTGTCTCTACACCATCTTCAGGGCATCACATAAATTAAGATTCCCCCAACACATCTAGATGATCGAAACAATGAAACGCATAATTATGTTAAAATATCACAGTTAGCTAGCAAGGAACAAAATAATTTAAAACTAGCACAAATATCAATATTTCTGAGTGATTATTTTTCTGCGCATTCTATGGCCTATTCTATGGCCTATTCTATGAACAACACTATTTACAATCATTCATTAAACGTTAATTATTGAAAAATATTTTTTTTAAATCGATTTTCTAAAAATATTTATAGTGTAGATATTCCAAAGACTGTAGGTGATGTTTATATTATTATGTTTGCGAATAGATGGAAAAAGAATCACTCAAAAATATTGCCAATTGTGGAAATTATCACGGAAACGGCATTTTAGTGCACGACACTAACAGTTTGATTAATTTTGAAAATATTATGCAATTGTAGAGATAGTCAATAAACAATCTGCCAGACGGTAAGATTGTAGAGTATTCATTGCCGAGGAAAAAAAATGAAATTAACATATTTCTCACTTATAAATTTTACCGAAAGCTGTATGTCCCCCCTTAAATATGTTAAAAAAACTAAAACAGGATTTATAAAAACCTAAAAAATCCGGACCCTAGTGATGATAAATATGACATGCAAATATCCCTAGACAGAGAGAATGCCTTAGTCACCTGGGGTCAGGGAACCACTAGCGCCGTCTGTACTCAAGCTCCTGCTGTACTGTATCGATTGGGACAAACCTACTGATAGGGCACGCTCTAACGTACGCCACATGTACCCTGCGGGACACAGAAAAAAACACTTATCAGGGTTTATATTTAGTAGGCCTGGTATAACTGAATATTTCTGCCGTTTTTCGCAACCTCCCATGCGTAGAGTTTTCTAGAAGGGTGTAAGGAATCGTAAGTTTATAGGACAATTATATACACCTATAGCAAAAGTTACAGCAAAATGCATTTTTTAGACAATCGGAGGTGAAGGGAAAATTATGTCACTGAGTGGTATAAAGTTATAACATTCCAGAATTACCAACTTTGATTGCTTCTGAAATTCTCCCTACAGAGTCAATGTTCTAAATGTAATCCTATGAGCAAAATAAAATCATTTTACCATGCGTATCATACACTATTTTTAGAAAGCTGTAAACATCCCTTGTGTGCACATTATATTACTGAATATTCAATAAATCAAATAAATTTTTAGTTGGCAGGTAGCGTAAAGAGCTAAAAAATAAACTACTTATTTTTCAACTAAATTAAAGTAATACGTAAAGAGATATTTATGTAAATTAATTCTTATTTCGACATAAAGTAGCTGTGTTTTGGTGCCCAGTAATTTATTTTCTCGATTCATCTCGATATAATAAGTATGTCAAAAAGACCGTGTTAACCAGAGAATTGTTAGGCTAATAGTGAACTGGAAAGATTGGTTAAAATCTAGAAAAGGCCTAAAGTGCAAGGAAATTTGATATTTTTTGCAGAAATATGCAATATTTTGAACCATACGAGCCATAAGTCTATTTATTCACCGTAAAATACGATTCTTATTTTTACATTTTATATTACGTGTATGCAATTTATTTTATACCTTATACGGTACCTTTATATTTTGTTATACATCATACCTTTATAGCCTACTTTATACCTACCTTTAAACTTTATTTTGTACATTATAATCTTCCGAGAACTTCACACGAGGCGCAAACTATCCGCGCACGATTTCTTGGGCGCTCGGCTTCCTAGTCCCCATTCGGTAGGTTTCGTTCAATTCCGTAAGCAGAGCTGACAACTTTGAAACACGAAGTACGCTATACATCCTGACATCTAGTGGCTTCAATACTAAGCTTTCATTCTGTCTCAGGATCCTTATTTACTGTTGACATTACCTTTTCTGGCGTATGGAGTTCTTATGAGAAAAAAAAAAAAAAAAACACTTTTGCGAATTGCTGATTTCACAAACACGTCACATTGTACATCCAACACTTTCCTGGTGCTTAACTCAGGGTCTGAAAGTTGAGCGAACTTCTCACAAAACGTATTGAATACGTTTAAAATTAGGCCTATAGTTTTATCTACTGTTAAAAGCCTTACGTCTCTTACCTTTTACAACACGAATAGGTGAACCATGTTCTGGTAAGACTCTTCTATGTGCTTAAAACAAGCCATCCAATGTAAAAATATTGAGCCTATAGTCTATTATTTAATATTTTATTACTGGAGGAAAATGACTTATTTGATAACCAAACCCTTCTCACGTATAATTAATTGTTATGGAATACAGTCACCCCGTTATATTGTTGCATTGTATTAAAATCGTTATTCATTAACATTTAATCTTCAATTAAGGATTGATAAGTTTATTTTAGTTTTCTCGGGGCCCACTAATGAGTAGTCTTCAAATGTCTTTACAGCGCATTTTTTCTCTTACTCCATGAAGGAATTTTTATTTTTGTTTTTCGAAACCAGGTCTAATGATTTTGATAAATTATAGACTTTTTTGGGATGTAAGTCATGTTGCTAATCCCGAAAGATGTCCATAATTATTTAAATTTCGGCCGTGAAGACCTCAGAATAATGATCCTATTTGAATTTTCTGTACTAAATGCTTGTATATATTTTATTTTCCTGTACATTGTCTGAATGGTAGCAATTTTCTTCCACAGTATGAGACTAAGTCCTGCCTTATGAACAAAAGGTTAAGACAACTGAACGCCTAGTCCCATAACACGATCTCTTAACACCATTTCGAAGTGTGGAGCGAGAAAATGGCATTTTTAGTAATTTTTTAATTTATTAGTATTACGTTAATTGGAACAGTCGTAAATGTATGAAAGTAGTAACGCTGCGTAAATGCGTTGATTAAAAGGTTAAATGTAATTATAATTAATGTATAGAGATTTCATGAATTTCTTCGTATTTTTCTCAAGAACGTTTTGCAGACCAGTTTCAACTCACGCTATGGATCAGAATAGATTTCCTGACTTTTCATGTCGTGCTTTGGTAGCGCTTTATTTTTTTCAGCCCCTCGAGTTATATGTAGTAGGTCCGCCAACTTCAATGTCGCAGAAATGTCACTTTTTATTTCCATATCGTTGTAAAATTAGCTGACTCAGCCAGACAGTTTTCTTTGGGGAACTGCTCCATGCGGTTTCTAGGCAACCAATAAAACGGAGCAGCGCTGTAAAGACATTTGAAGCGAACTCGATGTGACCTTTCTTATGATCAGAATTGTACATTCAAAGTAGCACACTTTGTAGGATATGCGGTATGTGTAGAGATTTAAATGCATGAGTTTCTGGGAAGCAATAAGAAAACGTAGTCGGAAAAGAGCAATGCATCCGAAATGCATCTCGCATGAAATGCAATAAATCTTTAGTCTGTGTTGCTTTAAAACCCAGTACCAATAAATATTTTTATCATAGGTAATCCCACGAGAGTTGACGAGTTTATCGATAGATTTGCGACTGCGCAGCAGGAGCGAATTTATCTGATTAAACTCGTTAACTCGAGTTGCATTTATTAAGACTATTCCATGAATAAAAATGTAACGGATTATAGGAATAATGATTACTTTCGGGCTTTGTCGTATAAAAATAAAAATAAAACTAACATTTGCGAGATCACAGTAATCTATGAGTCAACCATCCAGGAAAAGATTCGAGTTACCATTTTTCGACCATTGCTACTAATGGTGCATATAAGACATAGTTAACTTCATTCAGATACGCTAACAGCAGAACAGAATAAAAGTACACGAACTGGCTTGCACCGAATCGAAATTGTGTTTTTAATCAATGTACATTTCCATTATTTCAATTTCCAAACAAGTTATGTTGTATAAAATAATCTGTTTTCGTGCTGCTTAATGGCAGCATGTGACGTACTGCACACTGATGCTCAAGTGTCCAGTAGCGAGCAGACATTTTACCCGATAAAACGGCATGCTCGCGATTCCTACAAGAATATTGTAAGATAAACGGCCGTGATTGATCTATATCAGAGGAATTGCTAAACGTTATTGGTCCATATCAAACACCCGGCGTATGAGTGGAATAGTCACCTAGAAATACCAGCTATACAGTAATAATAGTAGCAATAATGATTTAGTTAAACCTTTAAGTAACATTTACTGTCGTCCATGTCAAAGATTACATAATTAGAGATAGTGTCAATGATTACTGGCTACAATAAATACAATAGATCACAATATTAAACAATTTAAACCTACTCTAAACAGTGATGGATCCAGGGACGGGGCCGTAGAGGCCGCGGCCCCCTTAGTTTTTCTTTTACGTAGATTTAACTGTTTTATGGCCGGTTTCTATAAACTCGCGAATTACCTATGGGTAAATTATCCAATGGACAGAATTTACACAAAAATAACACCACACAAACACAAATAATTTAAAGATAGCAATCACATACACTTGTGGCGAGTTTCTAGATAAATGTCCTCTGGATAAATATGAAAATTACAGAAAAAATGTTCCTACAAACTCGGGCTAGATCTTTCCAAGGGTAAATCTTCGGGTTAATTTATCCTTTCATGGATGGCTGGATAAAATTTAACCTTTCATACGATCAATAGTAATATTTAAACAATGAGAATCAAAGCCTTCTGAATTAAATTAACTGTACAACTCCAAGGCCTTGCTCATTATATCATTGTAGGTTAAATGGAACTAATTTGTCCATGGATAATTTACCCATAGGTAATTCACTAGTTTGTAGAAACCGGGCATTAATGGTCGAAAATAATTAACTTACGTATTAAATTATAAAATAACATTCAAATTCTATTAAATGCTAAACAAAAAAGCATTTATGCACTCGCCCTATTTCAACCTGAGGATTGTAAAATGCAACCCAGAAGACAGCAGTTGTTACAGTTAATCCTTAATTATTGTTACTGTAAATTATTAATTGATTTCGTGTAAACTATTTCAGAACAACACTTATTTCATGTCAAAGGTAAAAATTTTGATATTTGATTAGTGAATTTAATTTTTGTGTAATGTGTAAAACCAACAAGTTTCAACAAGTTTCTCAACGGAACTAAAACCCAATTATGCAGGCGTCATTCCGTTGTATACAAGGGTAGAAATATAACAATTAGGCTGCGGCATTTAATTTTCTGTTTCATTTCCGCATTAAAGAAGTCGTGTATTCTTCATACTTGAAGAGAATATGATAATGCCGGCAGTTGTTACAATTAATGCAGACCTTTGTGATTTGCATAACATTGTAGCAGCGTTTCTTTCTTCCTGCTGTGCCTGTGTAATTCAGCCTGGAAGTCGGTTATAAATTGTACCTTGTGGGAATTCTTCCCAGTTACCAGCTGTATTGTACCCTGGAGAAACTTTGAGGGCGAAAGACAATTGGCGTTCGGCGAGAGAAGTACAGAGGAAAACATTCATAGGGTTCATCTCGGTGTGTAGTCGTAGAAGGAATTCAAATATTGGCTGCAATATACAGTATATTACAAAGTATAAGAGTTAATTTTTCGCCTTAAACCTTCAAAAGTTAATGTTTATAAACATTTCATTAATTCTCTTTTCATTGTAGATTGAAGATGGTATAAAATTATACCGAAATGTACATTAAAAAAGAATTATATTTTCTGAGGGTATAAGGTGAAAAATTAACTCTTAAACTTTGTAAAAATCTCGCTCAAAGACACTGAAGATAAAATTTATCAATAATACAGTATATTAGTTCTTAAGTAGACATGAACATCAGTTCCTAATGTAAGGCTGTCCAAACTAAAAATTCCTTTTTAATAGGAGCAATTTCTTTTTTCAATAAATTGCCACGTGACGCAGAAGTTGTAAATCACTTCAATTCTAACACGTAGGCCTATTTACATCGATGTCTTGTCACAACCCTTTTTATAATGTTAATAGTTATTTATACATGAATATCAAGTCCTATTGTTAGGCTGTCTAAAACTAAAAATTACTTTTAGTAGGAGAAGTTTATTTTTTCAATAAATTGCCATGTGACGCAGAAGTTGTAAATTACAGCAATTCTAACACGAATTTACATCGATGTCTTGTAATAACCCTTTTTACACTGTTAATAGTTATTGAGACAACTAGTAACAAAAGTGGAGCTGCAGTAACGAGAAGACCCGCGAGTTACTAAACCTAATTTTGTAAGTTTACAATATTTTACCTATGTTCAGTGATTTGAAAATAAATTATTTTTATAATTCATAAATTTATACGAGTATGTTATACAATTGAGTCGGTCAAAGCCTACTATTTATATGATTCAGGATCATTGTTCCCTAGCAATTAATTGTATCGATAGCTTCTCTAATTTGTCAAAGTCCCGTATCATTTACTTCTAAACCTACCTGTGAGCAATGCCAACAATACACTGTTGTCATGTGAACTATGATGTGGATTTGATAATTCTTTGTAAAAAAGGGATTAAGTATTCTCAAATACATTTTATTTTTGGCATTTAAAATAAAAATTTTACAAAATCATTTCCAAGTGAGCATTTACATTATGAAACGAAGGCACTATCAAAATTCCAAGACTCTACCTATTATAGTTTAGGCGCTATGTTGATTCTCTGTCAGTCAGTCAGGACAAGCCTCATATATATTATGTAGAGATGTATTTTGTTCAGTGAAAAGGAGGGGTAAATTATGTTTTAAAGGTATATTCAGTTACAAAGAACATAAGATCCATATTGAAATTCTAGCACTAGGCCATGGAACATATACACGCATGTGGAAACCCTCATTAAACACTGGTTTAATCCAGAGCCGAGGTTTGTTGTGGTGGTTGCAGTCGATCGAAACAGATGAAAGCCGAGAGTTCGCAGCCCCCTGCGAACTAAAACCTATCACCTCATCTTGCAGCCCGCAATTGCCGAGAGTGCGAATTCAATACTTTCCCGTGTGTCACAACCCACATTACTCTGATTGCCATGCAGATGTGTAATGTATTACCGCTCTCTTTCTTCTCTGTGCTCTCTATCTTCCTGTATCCATCTGCCGTATAATATCACTTCCCCAATCTAAATTGTATCATATAAATCGATTTGCATTTCAAACTGAAGGAATACATAAGAGTGTTAATATATTCTTCCTCGATATTGTTGTTTCATCCATTTCCCGTTCGTGCTCTCGTAGTGTAAACTTGAACTTCCTGTACCCAGTGCCGGTAACCTAACTTTCCTGCTTCACATGTGTTCATTTATTTAATATCCTAACTTTTGATAGTTTGTAGGCTATTTATTATTGCAGACATAGAGTATGATCATACGAGGGTCGCCCAGAAAGTAATGCAACAATTTTTTTCTTCAAGAATTATTTATTGAACACAATGAAACTTACACACAAGAAAGAATTATGTTTCTTCGACACTCCCTATTTTTCCACGTAATCTCCGTCCCGTTCTGTGGCCTTTCTCCAGCGAGACACAAAACAGTCAAGTCAGTAAAACTGTTAAATAATATTCCTCCATATAATCTTTGAAGCTCGTTATGACTCATTTAGGGGTTGAAGTTTAAAATTATCTTCATAGGCCTATTGAGTATCTACGTTACAAAATAAAACTACTGATAAATTTCATACTTCAGCTTCAGCTGCTCGGCGATGATGAATCAGTCAGACAGGAGATGTTATTTTATAATTACATTTATATTTTTTTTTTCAGCTATACATATGCAGGCTTCAGTCCTTTATTGACCCTAAACAATGCACGACTCATGTTTGTGATGAGTTTTTTGTTCTTTAATATGCGTCAATAGAAACAGGGAACAATCATCGTGTATGAACTAGACGGCCCTCTCTATCCCTGGAATCCATGCCCTTCCGGAGTGGGGAGCCTCGCAATTTTCCAGCACAATCACCCCTCATTTTACAGGCATTAACCTCTTAAATGAATGATTATTAAAATAAACATTCCAAATTTAATGAGTTTTCACCCATCACCATCGTTACGAAACACAATGAAAGTTACCATCTTAAATTCTCTGTACTCATATACCGGATTCTTCAATAAATACAGAGTGTTAATGTATAACACCGAAATATTTTACCTGTGTATAGAGAAGACATAGACAGCAACTTTTATTTGGAGATTTTTGTTCTATGACGTGAAATGTGTAAGCTATAGGGCATTAAAGTCATTACTATTAAGTGCTCATAAGTCAATAATGAAGCGAAATAAGGGTTACAATTTTCTTTAAATTGACTTCAAGCCTTCTTAGTGATCGATAAAAACCCGATTCTTAATCATTCATCAATATCTACCTAGGTATATCATAATTTAGAGTTTTCATTATCTGCAAAATTTACAGACTAATCACATGACTGGTCGCCACTGCATTAGGGTTTTATTCATATTCCTATGTTAACATCGAAGTTCTTTTGTTTTGATTTTTTTTTTCAAATGTTAGAAGCAGTGGCGGCCATGTCCTGGGAGATTTTAAGCTGTGACAGGAAAAATTGAGTTCATAGAACAAAAATCTCCTAATAAAAGTTGCTTGTCTATGTCTCCTCTATACACAGGTAAAATATTTAGGCGGTATTCTTTAACACATGAATGCAGTAAAGCCAGTGGATTAGTTTTTTTTCTCCATTTACTCCAGTATTAACAACGAATCCTTTGTTTTGCATTTTTTTCAAATGTTAGAAGTCAGTGGCGGCCATGCCCTGAGAGATTTTCTGATGTAATAGGAAAAATTTAATCCATAGAGCAAAAATTTCCAGATAAAAGTTGCTTGTCTATGTCCCCCTCTATACACAGGTAAAATATTTCGGTGTTATTCATTAACACTCTGTATGTGCCCATGCGGCATTTGCATAAATTCTTACCTCAATGTACGCATAACAAAGATTTATATGTTCCAAACTAAGATCATATTCCAAATGGGTAGACTAGTCTACTACTAGCTTAACTTTACACCGCATGAGTGGTCTTGGTGTTTTTTCCTCTCTTCAAATATTTTCTTCCGCTTACCTCCGAATTCCCTGTACCGTGGAGATGTCTGTTATTGTGAACAGCCTGGTTGTATCCATCACAGTGGAATTGAAATGTAAGGAAGAGACGATGTGACGTATCTCCAACTTGGCTCTTAACTCTGTTGACAAGTATCTCCGAAAACTTTCTGAATTCTGTCTCTCTGAAAAGCCGGCTTTGCACGTGTATTCCTTACCTAATCGGGAATATATTCTGCGAGATGCACTAAACCTAATTTTAAACCACCTTGTTTTTTATGTGTGGATTGAAGAAGTATAATATCTGGAGATGTATTATGTTTGTCTAAAATTCAGTAATTTGTAGAATTTCAACGATCGCAAATGTCTGTCGTCATAATTTTATCGTTTTATTTTTATCACTGTCATTTTATCGCACCTATGTGCAGTATTATTGTTTTTCATCTAAATTCACAAATACAAAACACTGAAACATCTTCATACCTGTAGCTTCTTTGATAAAAACAATAATTGAACACAGCGATTGGCTATATTAAACTGCATTTGAACAAAAGAAGATATAAAAATAATATATAATTATTTATATAAAGGCCTATGGTGAAGCATTTAATATATCATGTAATAATAATTTCAATATTAATAACACATTATTTTAGCAGTGAGGTTAATCTAACCAGCAGATAAAAATGAAACCATCGAAGAGTAGCACGCCACGCGACTATCGACGAAGTCACGATGATCGATACACTGTATCGATTGTTTCGACATAAGCTGTCTTGATTACAATAACAAAACTAGCGTAGTTTTATTCATTTTCGTGGTTTTATATTGTCCATCACATGCTTAATTATGTAAGTATTCGCTAGATAGTCACAACAAATGTACCGGTAACTCAAGGTTCGGATTCTCCAAAGATAAATCTGACCTCTCGTTATATCACCTATGACTATTTCTTAAAATGCGCAGTGTTTATCAGTATAGAAATGACTCCCATTATCTGGCAATATAGTTATTTACACACTATGAGTCCTTAGACTTCTTGGGTTGTGCATATTAACGGGAGTATAAGGTGGATTCTGCAAATTTATAACTTACATTAGCCCCTCGTTGGTCATTATGAAATTCATTAATTCAGTTTACCTTGCTTATGTCAGGAGTGACTTGTTGCGCTCATGGGGGAGGAAAGACATATCTCAAAAATATTGATTGGGAACCCGAAGGGAAAAGACCACTTGGAAGACCTAGACGTAGGTGGGAGGACAATATTAGGATATGTTCAAGGGAATAGATAAGAATATTGCAGCCTCTAATCACAAGCTTTTAAAGAGAAGTTGAATGATAATAATAATTATTTCATATTTGCCGGGATATGTGAGTCAGTTGGAGAATTTAATGTTGTACTGGCACGTTACCAAGGTAACTCAAGTGGCAAAGCAGCGGCACGGAGAGCCGAAGATCTGTGGTTCAAATTTCGGCTGTGGCATTGGATTTTTCAGTCTGAATAAAGCAGACTAAAGCCTAAAAAAGGAGAAAAAACAGTATTTCAAACCTGAATATTTGTCGTCCGCCTCAGATTCATGGTTGCCAATGGCGATCTGGTAACGTGAATTTGGCACCCTGTATTAGACTCTTCGAGCGATTGACAAGAACGATAAACAGACCTAAAGTAGATGTAACATCCCAGGACGAATCATTTAGACAAACTTTGATGAATGACTCGATAAATAATTGAGGGCCGTTTTGACAAAACTCAACATCTCCATTTTTGCCAAATTCGTTTTTTAATGGTTTTAGGTGCTTTGAAATGAGATCTTTAAGGTGGTGAAAAAAGAACATAAGAAAAAGTCAACATAACCAATTTATTTTGAAGCCTCAATATGTAAGGTTGTTTCTATCTTCTGTATGTTAATAAAGACTAAAGAAACATAAATTGTTCAAATTTATGTTTTGGCACATGGTATTGTTGGTATTTAAGTGTTTGATGATCCTTTGGTATTGAATTTTGCAGTGTGTGACTGAAGCCTAAAAGAAGGGGGGAAAAAACAGTATTTCAAAACTGAATCATGGTTGCCAATGGCAATCTGGTACCGGGAATTTGACACTCTGTATTAGACTCTTCGAGCGATTGACAAAAACGATAAACAGACGTAAAGTAGATGTAACATCCCAGGACGATTCATTTAGACAAACTTGGATGAGTCACTCGATAAATAATTGCTGGGATTAAAGTGTTTGATGATCCTTTGTTAAAAATTAACGAGGTGCAGTTATGGGGATGACGGTGGGGACTTTTTTTGTGGTCTAATGCAGTGGAGGTACGTACCTCCCCTGAACAATGCGTATTGATTTATAAGCGTCGTTATGCTGCGCAAAATATATCGGTTTTATAACGATACAAAGCGGTGAACACACTTTTCTCCCCTCTTTCCCCAATAAAATGCCAACGATGGCCATCTCTGAAACTGTTAATACCAACAACGCATTCCTGTCGTCCTTCTACGAGTTTTTTTGTAATATACCGGTACTAAAGTATTAAGAAGCGACGCTAATTTAGTGATATACTAGCATGTGCCCGCGGCTTCGCCCGCAATAATTATTTCAAAAATTAAAGATAAAAAATTAAGAGCATAATAGTTAAATCATTATATTTATTAACACCTAAATCACGTGGACTACATACCACGATTAGATAGCGTCGCCTGGTAAACGCAACCTCAGATTCGAGTTCCTTGGCCCATAAAACCCCTGAATGGTGAGTTTCGTCCAAATCGAACAATGTTTGACCATATTTAGGCCTATATTAATTATCCCTCTTCCGTGTAGGTTGAAAATTTCAGATATCTGCTTGCCTTGACATTATAAACAAATGAATCGACCAGCGTGGGCTTACAGCACTCAAGCGATCGCGATGCTTTTATTTCCAAGGTATGATAAAAATAGCCAAAGCCAACTGTAATTGATTTGACATTGAAATGTAGGCCTATTACTGAAAACTGACGCTTCGAAAAAGCAAAAAAACGCACGTTTTCAGACCGTTTTTCACTCATAACTCACGAACGAAAGCTAAAATTAAAATTCTGGCTTCGAGGTGCATTTTCGGACCCTTCAGTTCACCTATGTTTCAAATTTCAGACCTCTGCGTTCAGTAGATTTCGTTGCGCATCGCGGACAGACAGAAGGACAGACACTTCCTTTTATTAATATAGATTCGGATGTAATATTCAATAGAAACAATGCTCTGTCGGTTTCATGAATACCGGTACATATCTACCAAGATTTAAAGTAAATAACAGAAAAAATTATCTTTGAAAATTGCTGTAGATTGTCCTGTGATCCAATTTTGTGGGTCAGTAAAGTTTATCAAATTACAGCTGAAGGGCCTGAGTTCAAGTCACGGTGTCAGCAGTTTTTATCGTAATTGTTCTCAGGTTTTGTGTTATTTAAGTTTGTTCTTTGTAAGAAGTCATACCTCGCTTGGATATATTTATTTATCAAACTGTCTTTAGGCAAAAATGCAAGCATTTGAAAATTTACAAATTAGAAACAAAGTTACAACTTTTAAACGATCACTTATAAATTTGAAAATTCATCAAGAGTATAGAAAGGATTTCGTATTAAGCATTTGAAAACCTCTGTTTGTTGTGATTTCTTATTTCATCACATAATATGTTGTAACTAGGATTCGGATGTTTCTGACACGTCATATTTTTATCCTGAACTCCGTTCTCGCCGCAAACACGATTTGCATGCTTGTTACCCTAATCGAACCATTTTTATTTTGCATATTTAAGTCATATTTTGGTCATTTTTGTGGTCTTGGTAATATTTTTGCCATGTTTGTAATTTAACGTCATGTGTGTCAGTTATACAGTCGGTAATTTATTTCATTAATTTAATGTTTATGATAAATTAATAATATTCCAATAATATTTTATTGGAATCGTTCATATTTTATAGGGATACGCAAGGTCTACAAAATATTAAGAGTATTTGGAACTGATGAAACGAAACAGGAGTAAATTCTTTAAAAATAAAAGTTCATTACAAGTAAAACTGTAAATCTCCAAAATTGTTTTAAAAAAGTGATTATCTGATTGAATTCATTTGATGTAAGAATTTAGTGTCTTTAAACGTTTTAAATTGGAACATTTATTTTTAAAAAGTTATTTTATTAGGTCATGTTTAGGGTTTTTGGGTCATATTTAGTCATTTTAAAGGGCATATTTGCAGTCATATTTTCTACTTTTTAGGTCATGAACATCCGAACCCAAGTCATGACATATGGGACTTAAATAAATATATAATTGTACTGCTTAATCTAAATTTTGTAATGTTAATGTAAGAATTTCTTCTAGTGTTGTATCCGTGTGCAGTAGGCATTTTTTAGAAGATTATGAGAATAATAAATGTCGGCTGTAAGGGACGGCCGGAAAATATATCCGGTCCGAGAGGGCAAATGTACGGTATCAGGACCGTGAGGAACAAATGTTAGGATAAGGTACTTCTCAAATAGGAATTGCTTTTAGGTTTGGAAGGGACTTCAGTTGGAAGTGCATAAGATAGGAAAGATTAGCCACCTCTGAATAGCTAGTGAGGACCAGATTCGAATGAATCAAAATGAGAGCAAATAGACTGTAACCTCAGGACACTGGTATCAGGAATCCACGGACTACTTAAGGAAAACAATCGAAATATGAAATAATCACAACTTACTAGATTCACACACAATAATTATTGAAACTAATTGAAAAGAAACACTGATACATAAGATGCAAGAGTACGTATACACCACGTGTCTGCAATATTAATTTCTTGAAAACCTTGATAAATAATAGCTTAAAATGCGTAGATTAAATTGCTCTTGAAGTTAACACTAAACTTTTGTATGTAGTTTAGTCGTAAAAGCTGATATAAGCACTGAAACATATAGCGTGGGTTGCAACACTGTTGCGAAATATCAAACTTCTGTAATTCGGAGAATTCACTCGCGAACTTTATGAATTATATGTAATTATGTATGAATAATTACTGAGAGCCACAATTGCGCACAATTGTGACTATTCGCCGCTTTCTAGAGCAAGTTTAATGGAACTTGGTAGAAAAAGCGGGAATGATTCGAGCCTACTAGATACACTGTTATCTGAGTGAGGTCTCGCGCAATACTAACTGGCGTGACGCTACACCACCACATATAACAAAAGAAATTAGCAAGTCATGCATGATCCCACAATGCTTTGAGGCGGGAATAAGATGACAATCAAAGCGGGACATTGCAAGCGGACAGTTTGAAACATTCTAAAGTAGAAACATGTTGCTTGCGCGAACATACCGACCCCTTTGAACTATTTAGTTCAACAAAATAGATAAAGAGCAAGCTATAAAAAATACATTCAAATGGACAAATAACATAAAGGAAAACACTTATTATATACATCACAATAACACAGTTTATCTCCGAAAAGTAAAACCTTATTGTGTAAGGAGGAAAACCAAATAACACTTATTACAATGTAACGGTTTGTCTACACTATAATTGCTTGTAAAACAATAAAGAGATATGAAATATTAATTGCACTGTATTACACTTATTATTGATCTGGCAATGGACATAATTTCACTACCGGGCGCTTGTATTCACCACTAGGAGTGCGAACTGTCGCCACACGAATTAGACCGTCTTCTCCCGGATGCACCTTGGTGATGACGCCTATCTTCCATTGAAGTGGGGCTACGTTGTCCTCCTTCAGAATGACTAAGATGCCTTCTCGCAGATTCTCACTGGAAGATGACCATTTTTGTCGCTGCTGAAGTGTATGCAAATACTCGGAAGACCATCTTTTCCATATATGATGCAAATGATTTTGTAGAATTTGCCATTTTTCAAGACATTTCATATCATCTGTGGGAGGATGAGATGGCAGGGACGTGAGAGGCTCACCGATGAGGAAATGCCCAGGTGAAAGATATGAACAGTCGTTTGGGTCGTCACTAAGACGAACGAGTGGTCTGGAATTCAAACAAGCCTCGATCTGAGTGAGCAGCGTACAAAGCTGTTCAAATGTAAGGATTTGTGCACCCATCGTTCTCCTTAGGTGAAACTTCATAGATTTCACCGCAGCTTCATGTAACCCACCGAAATGAGGAGATGACGGTGGAAGAAAATGCCAGGTATAATCATTGGTTGCAGCAAAATCTTGAACTGACTTCTGAAATTCTTCGGATTGTAGTAGAATACGAAGATCTTTCAATTTGTGATTCGTGCCTATGAAATTAGTACCGTTATCGCTGAAGATATCCTTGCATAGGCCACGACGGGAAGTAAATCTTCTTAGCGCGGCTAAGAAAGCTTCTGATGTGAGGTCTGATACCAATTCAATATGAATGGCTTTAGTTACAAGACATACAAAGATTGCAGCGTATGCCTTGGCAATGATTTTACTTCTAGGCGATCCGTATCTTATGCTGAAGGGACCAGCATAGTCTACTGCTGTGCGTAGAAAGGGCCTAACAGGAGTTACTCTGTAGTTAGGAAGATTGCCCATTAGCTGTTGAGCAGATTGTGCCTTTAGTTTATAGCAAGTCAGACACTTGTGTAGAACAGATTTCACTAGTCTGCGCACGCAAGGGATCCAATATGCTTGTCTTAACGAGGCTATCGTAAGCTGATGTGACGCATGTAAAAGCTTAAAATGTTCATGCTTTACAATTAGAGCAGTTAGATGGTGCTTGCTTGGCAATATGATCTGATGTTTAGCATCATATGCAAGATGAGATTTATCTATGCGACCACCAACTCGTAAAAGACCATTTTCGTCCAGAAATGGTGTTAATGTATGAATAGAACTTTTCGCAGAAGTTTCTTTCAGATTTTTAAGATCTGCAATTTCACTCTTAAAAGATGAATGCTGAGCACTTTTAACACAAGTTTGTAAAGCTTGTTGAAGCTCTTCAGCTGTAATAGGTCCATGAAATTTTGTTTCATGGCGACATGCAGCAATAAATCTATTCATGTAGCATGTTACTCTTTGCAGGCGTCGGAGATCTGAGAATGTTGTAAGAAAATGTTCTCTCTCCTTTGTTGACACCAGACAGACATTTGCAAGTTGTTCTGATGAATCAGGAACACTTAATTGTTGTGGTTGTTTTGGCCAGGCTGTCTCTGGTGAAGATAACCAGTTAGGACCGTGCCACCACAAATCGATTTCAGATAACTGCTCACAAGAAATTCCTCTTGAGACAAGATCTGCTGGATTTTCATGTGTGGCAATGTGTCGCCATGTAGCAGTCTCCGAAAGTTCTTGTATCTGCGACACACGATTTGAAACAAAGGTTTTCCACTTTCGTGCATCAGTTTTGAGCCAAGAAAGTACCACTGTAGAATCTGACCACAAACGATTTTGTAAAGGTTGTACCTTGAGGTCACTTAGCACTTTGTTGTATAATTTAGCTAGCAGAAGTGCACCACAGAGTTCAAGGCGTGGAATGGTTTGCTTCTTTAGAGGAGAAACCTTAGATTTTGAACATAATAATTGAACAGTAGTTTCACCTTCACTATTTACAGAACGAATATATATACAAGCTCCATACGCCTTCTCGGAGGCGTCACAGAAACCATGTAATTGAATGTCCTGCACTGTACCAGATGTAAGCACATATCTGGGAATACGCAAGGTGTGAATAGTAGCTAATGTTTTACAGATTTCCAGCCATTTCTCCACCAGATGCACAGGTACGGTTTCATCCCAGTCTAATTTCTCAATCCAGAGAGATTGCATAAAGATTTTAGCATTTATGACAATAGGACTAGCCAATCCTAGCGGATCAAAGATAGATGAAATAAGTGAAAGGATATTTCGTTTGGTTAGTTTACCTTGCACATGGGTTTGGAGTGAAGGATGTGATTGGATCTGAAATTTATCATTAACTGGGTGCCAAAGTAAGCCTAGGGCATGTATGTTTTCATTGTTATCAAGTGCCAGGGGCAATTGAGTTTCTCGATGTGAAGGAGGTACTGATTCCAATAAAGCTTCATGGTTGGAACACCATTTTCGCAGAGGAAATCCACCACAATTGAGCATATCTGTAAGCTCACTTTGCAGTTTCAGGGCTTCTTGGATGTCATTGTGGCCTGCTAAACAGTCATCAACATAAAATGATTCCCGTACTGCCTGAGCAGCAAGCGGATACTTCTCTTCTTCTTCTAGCGCAAGCTGATGTAAAGATCTTATGGCCAAAAATGATGCAGATTTGGTACCATAAGTGACAGTAGTTAGAGCGTAGTCTTGTATGGGTTCATTAGGACTTGAACGCCACACAATTCTTTGAAGATTCTGATCTTCTTTATGCATCCTTACTTGCCTGTACATTTTAGAAATGTCTGCTGAAAATGCATACTTGTAGGTGCGGAACCGAAGTACAATAGATGAAAGATCGTCTTGTATAGTTGGCCCTAGTTTCAAGATGTCGTTCAATGACTTGCCTGAAGACGACTTTGCTGAGGCATCGAATACAACTCGGGTTTTCGTGCTAGTTGAACTAGGCTTTATAACAGCATGATGCGGCAAGTAGTAACATTTTTCTCCAGGCTGAGGAAGTGAAACCTTCTTCATGTGGCCTAGATTTTCATACTCTTCCAGAAATTTGGAATAGTCTTCTTTTAAGCTAGGGTTAGCTTCAAGTTTGCGTTCTAGGTGTTCTAAGCGTTTTATAGCTTGTTGCCTAGATTCGCCCAGAGAATCTACAGGTTGATTCTTGGGGAGTTGCACTACGAATGCACCATCAGTTGCACGAGTAGTGTTTTCTACGTAGTGTTCTTCACATTCACGTTCCTCTTTGGTGTGTACTGCGCTGGGGAAGTCTTCCAGCTCCCAAAATTGCCTTAGTTGCCTGTCCACGTTGTCGACAGTTACAAACAAGTTATGCTGTGAGAACGTCACCTTCTTGTTTTTAATGGCAGACTTAGGAACTATACCACTGATTATCCAACCAAGCTCGGTGTTGGTCAGAACAGGCTGATTTGGTTTAACTATTCTTTCGTTTGTGATTAATTGAAAGAATAAGTTGGCACCAATTAGCAATTGTACATCACCAGGTACATGGAATTTAGGGTCAGCTAATGGAAGTTCACTGGGAATATTGAATTTGTAGGGGTCAATTTGGACAGCAGGAAGCTTATTTACAATGTGAGGTAGAACTAGGCAGTTTAGGTTAGCTTGGAAAGCGTGGATCCTGGATCTCATATTAATAGTGATGCTGTGACCACAAGCTGAGGTGCCATTGATACCTCTTATGTGAGTCTCCACTGCGCTAGTTGGTAATTGTAATTTCCTTGCCAAATCTTCCGTGATGAAATTAATCTGACTACCAGAATCAAGCAAAGCTCTGCATTTTACAAGTTTTCCATTTTTGTCTTCTATTTCGACCACTGCAGTTGCAAGAAGAATTTCACATTGGCTAGCCTTTTCTTTTATAGAACAGTAACTAGCTGGAATGTTTGTTGCCGTGCTGGCTGTAGAACTTTCTGAAGAGGGATTCTGTCGAGAAACCTTTTCACTTGACTGTGTGTCATTGTGTAACCATTTACTATGAAAGCCTTTTCCACATTTGCAAAATGATTTTAGCTTGCACTGATCTCTTCTGTGGTTAGGAGAGAAGCAGTTAGCACACAAGCGTTTAGATTTAATGACATTCCATCGTTGTGATACACTTAGTTCTTGGAAGTTCTTGCAATTTAATAAGTTATGATTATCATCGCAGCATGGGCACTTGTCTTCTTTTGTCGCAACATAAGAATGACGAGTGTGTTTCTCTGACTTCTTCTTCGTACTTTGCTCACCTTTGTGCTTAGATGGGCTGGACGTGTTGTTTACATCTGCCAATACTTCAAGGGAATTTGCCTTAGCTTCTAAAAACTTGATGAGGTCTTGAAGTGGTGTGAAGTTCTGAGAATCAATTCTTCCTTCCCACTCTTTTCGTACGCTCTCACAAAGGCTGTCCAAGATTAACTGCATAAGCATAATATCTTGTAATGGTATCTCTACATGTAAAGCTTCCACAGCATATATGTTGCTTTGGAATTTGTTAAGAATACTACGAAGATCATTCACATTTTCACTCTTCATCGTTGGTAAAGAGAGTAGATTACGTACGTGAGCTGTGGCAATAATTCTTGTATTATCGTATCTGGAACATATTAGATTCCATGCTACACTGAAATTTTCACTAGTCACTGGTAGATTTTTTATCAGTGCGTGTGCCTGGCCCTTTAATGATGACAGAAGGTAATGCAATTTCTGTATCGGTTCTAAGGCTGCATTATTGGCTACAAGACTGCCAAACGTGTCTTGGAAATGTTTGAACGTTGTTATGTCCCCAGAGAAGGTTGGAAGCTGTATGGCAGGAAGTTGTATTGGCCTATTGTTGCACTGAGAAACAGCTGAATGACAAGTATGATGTGAATTGGCACTGTTATGAGATCGCTGACTGTTCACAGAGTTTGCACTATGCACTTGCTGCTCGTGATGACATAGGATTGCACTGAGTTTAGCTTTTAACTCGAAGTAACCATTCATCATACCTTCCTTGTATTCTGCATGTTCATCCAAATCTTCTTCTGCTTCCACAAGAGATTCTATTTGTGTTTGAACAATATCAAATTTGTCCCATATTTCATTTATCTTGTCAAATTTAACTTTTAATAAGAACACATCGGTGTCTTGATTTGCAGTTTCACAAGACTTTTGTAGAAAAGTAAGCTCTCGCTTAATAACGCCTCTACGTCTAATTAAGGCTCGTAAATCACCTTCCATGTTGTGTGTGAAATGTGGAAATTACTTGAAATTGACAGTTGAATTCTACCACTGCTGCACGATAATATGTGAGTCAGCTGTTCACTGCTTTCTTGATGTCTTTTGAGCTGTTGTGTTTTCTGTAGTACTGAAGCACTGCCGAATAGATGATACAGAGTTTATGTACTAGAAATCGTAGCTCTTGAATACGCGGATGCCGTCGCGGTTGAGTCTGCATACAATGAACGAGATCGATAAGACGAGACAAACCATATATATGTGTGTGAATAATGAAATTGTTTCTTAGTAGTCCGGTCCGTTGAGGAACCAATGTTGGGGACGGCCGGAAAATATATCCGGTCCGAGAGGGCAAATGTACGGTATCAGGACCGTGAGGAACAAATGTTAGGATAAAGTACTTCTCAAATAGGAATTGCTTTTAGGTTTGGAAGGGACTTCAGTTGGAAGTGCATAAGATAGGAAAGATTAGCCACCTCTGAATAGCTAGTGAGGACCAGATTCGAATGAATCAAAATGAGAGCAAATAGACTGTAACCTCAGGACACTGGTATCAGGAATCCACGGACTACTTAAGGAAAACAATCGAAATATGAAATAATCACAACTTACTAGATTCACACACAATAATTATTGAAACTAATTGAAAAGAAACACTGATACATAAGATGCAAGAGTACGTATACACCACGTGTCTGCAATATTAATTTCTTGAAAACCTTGATAAATAATAGCTTAAAATGCGTAGATTAAATTGCTCTTGAAGTTAACACTAAACTTTTGTATGTAGTTTAGTCGTAAAAGCTGATATAAGCACTGAAACATATAGCGTGGGTTGCAACACTGTTGCGAAATATCAAACTTCTGTAATTCGGAGAATTCACTCGCGAACTTTATGAATTATATGTAATTATGTATGAATAATTACTGAGAGCCACAATTGCGCACAATTGTGACTATTCGCCGCTTTCTAGAGCAAGTTTAATGGAACTTGGTAGAAAAAGCGGGAATGATTCGAGCCTACTAGATACACTGTTATCTGAGTGAGGTCTCGCGCAATACTAACTGGCGTGACGCTACACCACCACATATAACAAAAGAAATTAGCAAGTCATGCATGATCCCACAATGCTTTGAGGCGGGAATAAGATGACAATCAAAGCGGGACATTGCAAGCGGACAGTTTGAAACATTCTAAAGTAGAAACATGTTGCTTGCGCGAACATCGGCGAATACTAAGAGATGTAATTTACAATTCATTCTCAACGAAAAGAGGTTTACAATGAGACCTACTGGGTCTTTTTAAAATGATTCTAAGAATAGCCTATCAGGATATCTCCAATTCTATTTGCACTCCTCCAAAAGAAAATTCATCGGTGCATACGGCCATCATAACTTCATAGAACTTGTATTCTTGACTACTTGTGTCGTTAAAGTCTTATTTAGTTATTTAGGTTTGCGAGATAAATGTTATAAATAATAAGCGATACTTACAGTGTAAATAAATAGACGTCAGTAATTTGTATTGCGTAGCAAACAAAATTGTACCATAAATTGATAAGACACACACGATGTATTAATATTACTCTCTTTTCTTTTTTCAGGTAAGTGTTGCCTACCATTGCAGTCAGTTGTTACGTGTAAGTAACAAAATCTACTAGTTTACTAATTTGTTTCTAGAATGTGAGACTAAATATATTTTTTAGCACTTAATCTTGTCATGGATCGTAAGTTGACAGTCTCGCATCTAATACGGTTGCTATACAATAAAAAAAAAATGCAATATCCATTAGGAAATGGATTAGGAAATATTTAAATCAAACATTAATTATTTTAACCTTTTCACTGGTTCTGACGTATATATGCGTTACCAAAATAATTGCATTACACAAATATAAAATTAATAGAGTAATGCTTCTAGAGTCTTCTTATTCCAACTGTATTTTATTGCTCAAAAACAAGCTCTAAGCATAGGCGTAACCAGGCCGACCATATGGGGGGTTATAACATCCGCGGGGTCTGGGGGGTATGGAATACCCACCAGGAAGAGGGGGGTCCGGGGGTCCTCCCCCGGAAAATTTTAAAAATTAAGATGCAAAATAACAAGTTTTAAGCTTCCGGGGGTCCTCTCCCGGAAAATTTTAAAAATTAAGACGCAAAATAACGAGTTTTAAGCTTTCGGGGATTATCCCCCGGAAAATTTTAAAAATTAAGACGCAAAATAACGAGTTTTAAGCTTCCCACGCTTTATACTTGTATTAAGTTTTTTTGGGCAGTCTTTAAAAAATCATACAATTTTCCTTTTTTTAATCAATGGGGGGGGGGGGTTTCAAACCCCCCAACCCCCCCCCCCCTCGGTACGCCTATGGCTCTAAGAGCACTGTTCAAGAAGCCTCCTAGAAGTCACTGTAAGCCACTGTTTATTGCATCAAGAATTATGTCTTTAGCATGTATTTTTATATTTCAATCTCTACTATTTATTAAAAAGAACGAGAACAGCTTTTAATCATACTCTGATTTTCACAATTACAATACTAGACACAAAAGTGATATAAACAAACCTCATTGCAATTACTCAAAAACTTTAAGAAGTTTCCGTTCGTTGTGTTTCTATAAAATTATTTAATAAACTACCCATTTCAATTAGAATTTTAAGTGCATCCAGATTTAAACCTGTAATTAAGAATTTATTAACTATGTCCGGCTTCTACAGCATAGAGGAATATTTAGATTACAAATTTCATTAATAATATGTCTGTTCTATATTGGTCTTATATAAAATAAATTGTAAAACTTTGTTCATGTATAATTTATACTCTCTCTCTCTCTCTATTATAATGTTTATATACGAGCATTCTTCTATTTAAGTGTGTGTGTGTGTGTGTGTTTTTTTTTTTTTTTTTTTTTTTTTTTTTTTTTTTTTTTTTTTTTTTTTTTTAACGCCTATACAGTTTTACTTTATAAAGAGATTTGATTTGATTTGATTTGATATGGCAATATGGGAAATTTTATTCGTGCGTTAGAATTGCCGTTCATGAAAATCAGGTATGCCATTAAAATTTTCTTTGTTGATTTCTAACTTATAAATCCACTGGTATCACTTGATAAATGCTTATAAAAATAAATGAACTGTGAATGTGGAAATTCAGTTTGTTGGTATATACAGGCCATACTACATAACCTCCACACGTAGGTCTTAAAAGTATGCCTACCAGCCTATTTCTGAAAAATAAAGAGTTTTGTTCCTCTGTAGTGCAGGAGAAATACTAGGGAGGGTATATTTCCAAGCGCGCAGTTGAAATCCATATTTTCTCATTTGCACTTGTAATTACTTTCTTGGCTGCGTGGCGCCACGTGTTTACTTGCTGCTCTGTCTTCCATCTCGATGCTAACAACTATCACACTTCTAATTCCTGACGTAAACAACTCGAGCAAATAATATCATTGTGTATTACCATGAAATATTAATAATACTATACTTGATCCAAGATGTGTACGGAGCAAAAGTAAACAAAATACCCGCCTTGACTATGTCCTGTTGTTTCATTGGCTAATCGCACCAGCGCACACTTTACAATAGTGCGACAAGCTTAGTCAGATGTTTACTTCCATTCCGAACACTTCATACAATTATTTATATCTTATGTAATTGTGAAAACCTAAGTTCTGTTAAGTGAGTTGCTTACTTACATAGGATTACATGTTTTACAACGTATATCTCGCAAACAAGATTTCATTTGTTTTTTATAGTTGCCTTGGCAAATTTGTTGATTCTGAAGAAAAACAAGTGACTTAAGTTACTAAATACAAGACGTATTTTATAACAATTAATTAATTCGTTGCACTTTTCATTTACATAATGTGTGATGAAGTACACCGCATATTGTAAGTAAAAGTAATAGGCATAACCTCTAATAATTTGTATTAGGCCTATAGATGGAAATTGCGAGCCATAGCCTTCATAACTTACGTCACCAACAATGAAGAAACGTGCGAGGAAAATATTTATTCAGCGGCGAGAAGATACAGATTGTAAATACATACAAAACGTTAGGAATCGTACCTAGGATCCTTGGTGCTTAATCCAAAAAAAGAAAGTACAGTTGACTTTACAGTATGTAATCGACTAAACAGTCTCAAAAACGAACTCTTGTGAACTGTGCTTTGTACTTTCTCATTCGATTGTTTACTTTTGCTCCGTACACACCTTGGATCAAGTATAATGATTTTACAAACAGAAGAAATACCGAACGATCGAGTTAAAACAGGACCTCGTATCGCTCGGTCAGTTAAATTGTTTACATAAATAAATTTATTTTCTTTCCCTTCTTCATTCCTGAAATTATAATATGGTTCGGCTGCCATATTTCTCAGATGATAAATAAAATGGTCCTTTGAGGAAATTTGAGAGTAGCTGCCCTACAGTTCATTTAAGCAAAAAATTAATTATTTACCAAGGAAATGAAATTTCTGGTCGCCAGATTGCTATCGACATCAAAGGATTTGTGAAATATTATATGATGCTTATTAATATTTTAGAGTTGCACGAGTTGATAAACAATCCATGTAAATGTGTTAAGACTTTCTGAACTGCAATATCTAAACAAGTACAAGAAAGAGTTTGCAAAGAAAGGAAAGGAATAACAATAGAATACAAAGAAATAAGTAGCAGCAAATGCATGTACCAACCGTGAAAACACACGTTTTTCTAGTCTTTCCCACACACAAAGTTCTTCTACCCTCTTCCTAGAAGTCCCTTTGTTACATCACATGACGTCCGGAAGTGGCCCCCTTAGCGATTGATGTAGAATAAATGCAAAAGGTAAAGACCAAATCAATACAACACCAATAGAAAACACACGTTTTCTGTTGACTGTATAGCTATACACGATTTTAACTCTGTATTCTGTGACGATTTAGCAGTTGAGTAAGATTTTATATACGAGGGTTGGAAGTTTAATAGTAGCAACACATCTATAAAATCAAGGTGAATTACAAGAAGTTCAAATCGTTTTCGTTGGATGCTGGTTGGATATCCAGCATACTTCATAGCAAAAAGGAGCCTTCTATCACTACAAATGCCTTCATAGTAACCAGACGAAATTGAGCTGGCTCTATCAACCGGTCTAAAATGAATTTTGGATCTGACAGAAAGCCAATGATTAAAAACAATTCATTTCCTTAAAATTATTCTTGTTCCACATTAATATACAATATCATAATGAACTGTTTCAAGGTTGGTTAAAAAATGTTACCCATTATGATGAATGATTGGGTCTTAAGCATGATTGAACCTCCGCCGGAAGGAAGTGAAGAACAAGTGGCAGGCTTTGTCCCATCTTGTTCCTTTTCGTTATGGAATTATTGTTAAAAGTTAGTCTTCATTATTCACTATGAATACACTGTTTGACTGTTAAATAAAGTATTAGGCCTACTTAAGTTAAATGTTATTAAAGCATAATTGTGTAACCCCTTTTCATTTCATTAAATTAAAATGTAGGCCTACCTGTCAATTAGTAGTTTTAAATAATGGTTTTATTACTCTTTTGGCATTTTGTATTACGCTAACAGTAAGTAAAAATTAAAGTGGCTCCCACATTTTTAGACAGTCAGCACACGAAGGTGGTAAGGTTGTCAGTCTTACGCACCGGGCGCGGCCGTCTTTACCCCCAGTATTGCTCCTGGTACTCGTTTCTGTTAGAGGCTGAGTCGACCCCAGGGTCATAGTGCCACCAGAAGGATTGGGACAATTGAAAAACTCCAATGGCCTCATCGGGGATCAAACTGGCGACCTTCCGGTTTGTAGCGCAGCGCCTCAACCACTACGCTACGGCGTACCCCACACTAACAGTAAGCCTACTTATTAACAGTTGTAAAATTATCTCTTCGAATTTAATTTTAATGTTATTATTTTGGATTAGGCCTATTAAGAAGTGTGGTAGGTGTTTAAAATAGCTATTTTGTTTGTAACTTAAAGAAGACGTTAAAATGAATTTTCAAGATTTAATTTTACAACAAAAAAATCGGGAGAGTATTCCCAGACCCCCTTTGGGCCCTTCCGAACCAAATTTCTGGCTACGTCCCTGATGTAGGCCTACACATTTAGTTTCTTTCGTTTTCAGATATTTTCTCTAGCATTCTTTTCTCTCCAAGGCTATTTCCTTTCCATCCTGCCTACTACATATTTACTCCAGAATTCCCTCTGGACGGTGCTTTCCCCTTTTCCCTTGCCTTCCTATTTCAATAAGCCCGGTGTAATCTATAATCCTGCATCCGTTTGACATGGTAAGTCATTTTAATCTTCTTTCTTCTTTCCCTTGTATTATTCTGTCAAATTTACATACTACTCCTAGAGGGCTATCTTCATCGTAAGTCAGTTTTCAGGACAACAGGTTAATTTTGCTAACATGAAGATAAAAACTGCTGTGAAACACTCATATGACTTTCTCTGTGCTATGCAATTTCAGTGCTTCACATTAGGACACTGTATGTGACCACATTAAGGAAACAGTCGTTCAGTTATTCTCAGGCTCTTGCAGAGTCACGTTTTTGGAAGAGCTTATAACCCTTTAGATGCTTCCTACTAGAAATACTAAGCAAGTATTTAGCTGTAAACTTCTCTAATAGCTTAAGTTGGGAACAGCGAATAAATTGAATTTCTAGATAGTTTATATATATGTCTGTGAAATTGTATAACGCACTACCTAGGTCAACAAGAAATCTACATTTTATGGCTTTTAAATCTTATCTTAAGAATTTTTTAATCCTTAATTGTTTTTATGACCTGGATGAATATTTTAACTTTGTTAAGCTTTTGCAACTCTTTTGTCAGACAGAAGAAAGGAGTGTGTTTGTTTATATTGATAATGTCATACATGTGTATTCATGTTCGACAATAAAAATTATCTTATCTTATCTAGAAAGGTGTCGATAACTTTACATTTGTCATGTGTCAACTCTAAAAAATTTGCATAATATACATCTTTAGTGTGTACGATAATGGAATATGATGTAACCTGCTGGGATCCCTAGAGAATAAATAAAATATAATATATTATTTTGGAAAAGTTAAGAAACAGGTGGAGAAATCTGTTATAGGGGATTGGAAAGATGGGACCGAAAAGGTGAAAGAAATTGGGTGGGAACTACTATAAATTAGGAGGAAAAAACTACCCAGTGCTCACTTTTTAAATCGTACAGGGAACTTTCTGCATGGAGAGACAGGGACTTAGCCAGGGAATGAGCCCGAAGGGCCCGGCCCTCCCCGAAATTTAAAAAAAAAAAAAAAAAAAAAAAAACTGTAATTGAATACGATAAATATTTAACTTTAAAATTGGATATTTAAGGTGGAAAAAATATACTATGTACGGAACAACGAACAATAAAATTTTAAGGCTAAATTTTGAAATAATAATAATAATAATAACTTTTTAGCTCAGAGTTGAGTTTAAATACGGGACCGTTGATGCAGACTTCTCAGAGGCGAGCTTTCAAACAATTTTTACTTTCAAGTATTTTTATATTCTTGTATCTTGAGTCTCCTAAATTGACTGGCTTATACAAAAACAAACAAACTGTTCTGCGAAATCCCCTCGTGAATTACGGGACGCTCGTGCTTTGCTGTGTACGATCACTCCACCAGTTCTGATTAACTTCATATACTCACAGCACAGCATTTTCCCTGTCAGAATAAAATGCGAATTTCGATCTTTTGTTCGTGACATAATAATACTGAAGACGATGAAAAGAAATTGTGTATATATTTGGTTCCTATATTGAGATATGAATAGAGAAGAGGTTTCTTCAGACTTCGTTACACATGGATGGGAAACGTCATTAATGCAGCTCCCCCTATCTGTAGGCAGATCGATTGAAACACAGCTTATGGAAATCCAGCGTGAGACGAGATCTAATTCAAATAGCTATCAAGGATTTGGAAATAGAATTTGCAGCTTCGTTTGCAGAATATGATACCTTGCAGGTATGTTTTCTAGATTGTGTGTGGGGGGGCAGCTAACCAATTTCTGATAAACAGATACTTTGTCCTTCAAAGGCGATTAATACGAACAATGTTTAAAGCCAAACTCCTGGATTCCTGTAATCCGTTATTTTGGGCATAAAGTACTTTCTGTCTCTTGCATTTTCATTTTCCAAACATTATCATTTTCCAATTTTCACACAGAAACCTTTTAAAATTATGATTTCATTCCTCTAACCCGTACGAAAAACAGTGTAATGCTTTCTAATCACATTTCTCATCTATTTTAATCCCCTTCTTATTTCTTGTGCTCCAAAATATTCAACTGTATGTGTGTACGTATGTATGTATGATTATCGCAGTCTTTCCATTAAAATGTTGACCTTCAGACATTGTCAAAATACAAGAAGAAACACCATGTTAGGAATATCAAGGTAACTAACGAGCATAAAGTATTATGAACTATTTATATTTATTAACTTATAACGCCAACAGTAAGTACATCTAGCTCCCAGTCACTTCGCACCAACCAAGTCTCTCTTTCCCGGCAGAACACCAGAAGGTACACCATTCTAGCGGCAGTTGCCCTCGGCCAACAGATCATCGCAGATGGCGTGGGCTGGGTGTTCTGACCCCTCACACACCATGTGTTTTTTCCCCCAGAAATAAAATATCCTATAGGACTACTACTAGGCAGTTACATGGTTTAAATTATGGTTTGAAACTTTATAATAATATTGTTGCTGAGAATCCTGATTTTATAAAATTTAAGATAAAATTAAAAAAAGAACTATTTCATATTAGTTCTAAACTCTGTGGCGCTACATTCCTGGAGGGACTTGGCCTACCACCCGACCGCTGCGTCATCTCCCGTAGGCAGATGGCAGGATTGGTCAGCATGCCGACATCCACGGCCGTTATTGGTGGTTTTCATGACCGGAGCCGCTAGGCAGATGGCAGGATTGGTTAGCATGCCGACATCCACGGCCGTTATTGGTGGTTTTCATGACCGGAGCCGCTACTTCTCTATCAAGTAGCTCCTCAATTTGGAATCACGAGGCTGAGTGCACCCCTACCAGACCTCCCTACCTCAGAAAAATCCTAGAAGGTGCCGGGAATCGAACCCGGGCCGACGGATCTGTAGTCAGCGACGCTAACCACAAGACCACGCCGGCGGACATTTCATATTAGTCCTAGTAATCAAATCTTACATTTTTTCTTTTCATTTGTTTCATCTTCCACCTATTTATATATCTAAACAACTAACATTTATATAAACATAGGCCTAATAAAATTTGTAAAACATATCTGAAATTTAAGCATTTCTGAAAGGGTAATTAAATCACGGACATGTTGCGCTTATGGGGAGGAAAGACGTGTTTAAAAAATATTGACTGAAAGACCCGAAGGAAAGAAACCACCTGAAAGACCTAGACGTAGGTGGGAGAACAATATTAGAATAGACTTAAGGGAAGTGGGATTTGCGAGAGATGATTGGATGGAGTTAGCACAGAAGAGGGTTGAATGGCGGGCTCATATAAGCGCGGGTTTCATAAAATAGATAACATTCCTTCAGCTTGTTTAGGAATTGTCTGTTGGCATTGAATAAGTACGGTACGTGTATAAAATTTAACATTTTTATTCGCCGTTAAATAGGCTCCTTCTCATGAACAGTAATTCCGGACATGACTACTAACTTATTTGTTTTTCAAACAATCACTTATCTGTTTTTCCGTTTAGAATATGAAATTCAGAGTATTGCAACTTTAACACGTAGGATCACCGTGCCACCTTCTTTATGTATTAAGTACGAGAGATTTTGAAGGAATTGCTGATGTAAGTTTCGCGACCACTTGAGTCCAGGAGAGCAACATCAGTGAGGGTGAAAGAGCTTTACAGTCACTGAAAGGGTGGAAGCTGTTTGCTACTACGTCCATTTACATCATACCATTTTAACACCGCGATGCTTAGGAACCTCGTGATCAAAACGGTGGAAGCTTTCCAGTAATGGTACAACTTAGCACAGCATCCTTTCTGATAGTCCTCATCTCCTGCTACTCGACACGTGCCGACCCTCCACCACCCCATCCCAAAGTAGGAGCTCAATTGATAGCCTTATAAAAAATGCATTAAAGCTTTTCATAAGAAATATAGGCAGTAAAACTTCAAAATTCCGATTGGAAGTGTGATGTAATTGATACAAAATGTAAATTCCGATTGGAAGTGTGATATGTATTGATACAAAAGGTGAATTCCGATTAAAAGTGTGATATAATTGTTACGAAAGGTAAATTCCGATTGGAAGTGTGATATAATTGATACGGAAAAGAAGAAGAAGAAAAGCTGGTAGATGTGTCAGAGTTTTAATTAAACTTATAGAGCTTTTAATTGTTTCATCGCAAAGACAGGACTAGAAGACAGTGCCGTTTTAATTTTTAATGATTAATACATCTACGTCTTCATAGCAGGGTTCCCTGAAGATGGTACAAAAATAGCGAAAGTCCTAGTCAAGAAATACAGGTTGTTGAGCTGTTGGTATAAATGAGCCATTTTAAATTAATATAAAGATTCGTGACGACTTTCTTCTCCTTCTAGTACCACTTTAAGGTAAGAAAATGCAATTTTCTTTCGCTATTTCAAAAACAGCTCCAATATATACATATATATATATATATATATATATTAGGGATGGGTCGATACCAGATTTTCTCGATACTCGATACTCGATACCGATACATTATTTTTTCCTCGATACTCGATACCTTCAACATTTCCAGTTTCAATAAATAGGTACATTAAAAATTAAAATTTGAGAGAACTGTGTAATATCAACCAAATTAATTAAGTCTGCATATTTAATGAGACAAAATTTAATATCATCAGTAGCCTATAATTATTTTAAACTCTACATTAAAATTAAAATTAGTTTTTTAAACAGTCCACTTACAAGTTTTTGTTAAAAAATACTAGCATTCTCACTTGATTGCAGAATTGCAGAATTACAAAAGTATCGAAAAAGTATCGAGCGAGTTTTCTGAAGTATCGTTCGATGCCGATACCATGCAAGTATCGAGAGTATCGAGGTATCGAAAGTATCGAGGACCCATCCCTAATATATATATATATATATACACACACACACAAGATGTGCTTATTCTAAGAGCTAAAACTTTTATCTGAAACTTTTCGCCAAAATTCTATGAAGAATAGCCGTTTATTGATTAAAATGGTGTTGGAAATTATTTTGAAAATTTGCAAAAAAAATTTTTTGTTGTAAGTGTGGATATAAGAACTTATTTTGTTACCTTGAATTACAAAATATATAACTTAACTTCTAACAATGAGACACACGAAGTAAAAATATCACATTATCGCACTTGTGCTAGAAATCCATCTTAACCAACTTTGGTTTCAATCACATGGATGAATATTAAGAATATTTATAATTACATGATTATTAAATATACTAACTTTGATTTAAAAAATGAAAATTTTAATACCCATTCGTCTTAAATGTTAAATGGTGATAAAATAGCGTTGTTGATCCCATTCCTTGTGTTGGCAGCCGTGCCAGAAAGTCATCAATTTCTGTGCAGGCCTATATATCCAATATGGCTCACGATACGCAATTCATTAGGATAAATCTAATAAATTCATTATTTCACAAATATTAACGGTTGTCTAAAAATAAATATTAATTTTTTTACATGGACTTTTGGCAATATCAATAAGCTCTGAAAATCAGTGCATTCGCGTCCACTTTTTCTAACTTATATATTATCTGGAGCTAAGTAGCCAACCTTATCGACTAGTGTTTTTTATGAGAATATTATAGGAGAAAAATTCCTCCGGCACTGGGACTTGAACCCAGGACCTTTGGCTATTCGCGCCAATGCTCTACCATTGGGTTCAAGTCCCAGTGCCGGAGGAATTTTTCTCCTATAATATTCTCATGTAGTGTCCAACAGAGACAATAATCTGTGGCTCATGAATGCTTATATATCTGTAGTGTTTTTTAGCCTGTAGGCATATACAGACTGAAAAACGCTGCACGAATTGGAATTCCGGAATTATCCACTTGAACCATTTATTAAGGTTGATTTATATCGTCGTCATTTGCGTTTAATGACATTGCGATGTCAGATCGTTGAAAAGTGGCTATCTTTTTCACGTTAGTGGTGGATGCAATTTGTTAATGCCACAAATAGCGATATTTTCTGTTCTAATGACATATTATTTTGTGATATGTACTTCATCTAAGAGCTTAACAGTTAGGAGTTCAGAACGTTATTTTACATGTCACTTTTATTGCCTGACTTAAATTGTAGTCCTAGCAACTAGTATCCATTGATTATTCGTATTCTATGACCCGAAAGTAAGTATGAACATTTACCTAGATTACAAATGGTTCTAGAACTTATCCCTTTTACTATCATTAGTAGGCCTTTATCTTGTTTTGAAGAGACATTACTTAATTTGTGTAAAAATGCATTATAATTGGTGTCATTTTATTTAAAATTACTAAAAGCTTAAAATGTAAAAATACACTCCATCATTCCTTTTATGTTGTAGTTTGCTGTGTTGGTTGTCACGATTTAATTTTTTTCCCCCTTTCTGGCCAAGGGAGTTTTTTTTTTCTTCTTTTCCAGTGTCCAAAGTGAAATAGTTCGAAGACTATTAAATTTAATTGCGTGAAATCTTAAGATGTTCCGATGAACAGTTGTTTAATTTACATATCTTTTTAAAATACTAATTTTTTTATTTGTACACGTAGCCTATAGGCCTATAATGATTTAAATTTTAAAAAAAATAACTTCAAATATTTTTAAAAATATAGGTCTACCAGAATTACAATATCAGAACTTCATGTGGTAGAATTGTTGTGTTTGTAATCTATTCTTGGGACCAAGTACAAGTCTATATTTTTTTTTAAACTTAACTCCGTGGCACTATATCCCTGAAGGGACTATGCCTACCACCCGACCGCTGCGTCATCTACCGTAGGCAGATGGCAGGGTTAGGGGCATGTGGTCAGCATGCCAACACCTACGGCCGTTGATGATGGTTTCCATGACTGGAGCCGCTACATTTCTTTCAAGTAATTCCTCAGTTTGAATCACGAGGCTGAGTGCACCCCGTTCCAGACCTCCCTACCTCAGAATAATCCGAAGAGGTACCGGAGATAGAATTACGGGCCGCTAACCACAAGACCACGCCGGTACAAGGCTATTTGCATAACAATAATAATATTAGTAGTAATAATAATAATAATAATAATAAATGTATTGCTACAAATTTACAAATTACAATATATTTTAAAGTCATCTGTCTGGCATGGAGGTGACCGTATGGATTTGGACTAAAAGAACATACATTGTATAATACGTAGATTCTAATGCCATCCGTTAAATGAAGAAAATAATAAGTTGAAAGAATGGTTTATCTTCGATAAACAATTTTTTATTATGCGTTTTTAAGACAATTCAAAGGCTAAAGGATCTTCTTGCAACTCCTCCTCACCCAATTTTGGTATTTGAATGATATTGAAGTTATTTCATTTGCATCAGCACCTACTTTTCTATTATTTTTTTCAGTGTAGGTATGAACGAAGGCTTTAAAACTGAATTTAATGGAAAAATCCCGATTTTAAGCTATTTGAATATTATCATGCATTAAAATATCTCCTAGCCACAAAAACCACCAATAAGAAAGTATAAATTTTTAGACAGTCGAAGGTAAAGGAGGCACTTTTTATCGGTAGATGGTATTAATTATAAGGAGAAAGTGATGCTAGTAAGTGCTATAAAGTTATAACAGTGCAGGTTACCAACTCGGATTGCTTCACAAGGACAATGCTCTTTCAGGTAAACATAATATTTGCGTGTGATTATAAAAAAAAGTCAGTTTGATAAAAAATGAAAATATTAAAAATCATTACGCATTTTTAAGTGTTAAATTTCTCACGGTAGTAGCAAAAAAAAATAGTCCCTTGGTAGCTGAAAAGCGTTGTCCACTCCATCCCTTATGTTGGCAGCCATGCACCAGAAAATCAGTAGTGCTTACTAGAATCAGTGCTAGAATCAGTGCTTACTAGATGGCAGGACAGCTAGAAAGCTCCCAAAATGGCTGCCAGTACGCAATAAGATTATTATTTGACAAATATTATCGGCTGTCTAAAAAAAATAGCGTATGATACACATGGTAAAATGATTTCATTTTGGTCGTAGGATTGCTACACTCGCCCTTTCGCAAAAATACCTAGTCGCAAAATAAAGTATCGTTTTTATCACTTGTTTCGTAAGTAACTATTCATACATCCCCGTCATATTAGTAGTTGGTGGGACTCGTTGCATTTAATAACATTTTTATTGGCTGTCTGAAATTACTGTCTCGATGTAACCCACTTTATGAATTATAACATTTATAAGATGCTGGATATTACGTGACTTTACAATGTAGGTAGATACTTGTAGCAGTAAACAAGTAGTAAAATGTGACATCTAGAAATCTGAGCTCCGTTGTCATGACGACCGAGTGAAGTCGAGGGAGGTGTAATTTGTTTCCTGACATGGCAAACAAGTCTCTGATTCGCTTATCTGGCAATTTCATAAAATAACAGTTGTGTTCCTAAGCCAGCCAGAGACGAGTGGGCTAACAGTATAAATTTTCCATTAGCCCTTAGCAATATTTATAAACGACGAGGTGATGTAATGAAGCCCTATCTCACTCTAGCTTTTTCAGCAAAATTATTTGGCTGCCGCTTCCATAACGATGTTTCAGCTGATGTATATTTTATACTGCACCACAAGAAGTTTATTTAAAATGAAAACGGTTTCTGTATCGAACCAACCCCTTGCTGCATACGTAAGAAAACGTGGTGGGGGTTGCTGGATTTAGACACTAGCGCTTTTCCACCTTTTAACCCATCTGCATTGAGCTAATAGCGTGGCCATTAATCAAAGCCTAGTTCCCTGGGCATTAAGACTTGAAAAATGGGAAGGAATCCCATAAGACTAATGACTTATTAAGCGAATAGCAGAGTAAGGTAGAAGAAATGAAGTATTTTTGTCTAATCACTGTGTTAATGTTTTCCTTTGCAGTCCGGCACGGGTTTTATGTTGTGTGAAAAATTTGATCTCGCGCATTATGGATTAAATTCCCTTCCAATGAGCACCGTCTTTCGAATGTACTGTTTTTTATATATTTTTTGCACTCCTTAACTAATTAGTGGTACTTACGAATGTTGTTGCCGTGAATCGTAAGTTGACATTCCCGCATGCAATCTTGTTGCTGTGTGCGGTAAGAGTTTCCGTGCTGTTATGAATTTACTTACGCCACACCTCATAATACAAGCCTTAATGGACAAGGCCCCCCAGGACAAATATTCGGTTCGCATAACAACAAACACATGCGAATCACTTTCTGAAATAAACATCTATCTTCAAGAATGTATATGCATAATATTTTCAGGTAATGTCACAATTAATATAATTAAATTGATATAAATAATCATCGTGGCTTTATTTTGATATATTTATCGTAATACAGTACTACAATTTGTACAATTATTTAAAGAAATTCCTCCATACGTATTTACAAATATTCGGTTCCCATAACAACAAATACATGCGAATCACTTTCTGAAATATAACATCCATCTTCAATAGTGTACATACATAATATTTTCAGCTAATATCTTAATTAATATAAATAAATTGATATAAATAATCATCGTGCAAAAAATGGCATGCAATACTCGTGCCGTAAGCGCATTACGATCAATATTTTGCAAACTACAAGGAATTAAAATTTATTATCAATTTAACCAACTTACCTTCCTAAAAAATCCGTGATAATTTCAGAATTAAAAAATGTTTACGCTGCAAATAATTGCATTTTCAATTATTCCTAAAGCATAGCTGACAGACTTTCAAACAAATGTTTCACTTTCAAAGTATTTAATTGAAATTTCATTTCAAAGTACAATTATGGTGAGTATTGTATTCTACATCCTTATTTGAGGACAGACGATTTGTTAACTCTTTATTTATAATCTAGCTAACTGATTGATTGAACATAATGATTGAAATACAAACTATCGAAAATAAATTAATGATGATGGAACTCCCTCTTCTTTAGATATTTTGGTCGTGTGGGTAATTGAAGATTGTTTATCTTGATGTTGCGATTAGGCTTATTTTCGATTAATCGTTTAGGTCCAAGTAGGTGTACACATATTTCAGTACTCTGGCACGAATTCACAAACAAAAAAAATGAAGGTAGATCCGTGGGTGTCGGCATGCTGACCACATGCCCCCCAATCCTGCCATCTGCCTACGGGCGATGACGCAGCGGTCGGGTGGTAGGCCAAGTCCCTCCAGGGATGTAGCGCCACGGAGTTTAGTTTTTTAGATCCGTAGTAGCGATAGTAATAAAATCACGTAAACTGATGTTACAAAGTACCAGAATGTTTTTGTTTAATCAGTGATAATTGCAATTATGATAAGCATAAAATAAATTATTTTGTTATCTATTTCCGAGTTAAGCTCCTGATCGAGGCTTACGGAAGGACCAAGGTCTAGTTTGATAATCATATGTTAAGGAATATGTGGGTAGCTTTGTCAAAGCTAACTGTATTGCAACTTCCAAAGCCGTATTTGAACACTGTAAAACAATATGTTGTCGGGGGAACAGATTTGCATATTTTAATATTTCTTTCTAATATGTTACCATAAAATTGCCACTAAATTGGGCATTACTCCGGTACCGGTCAACCGTTTTGGTCCAATATCTATAGGTTTCTTCCCATGGACGTTATAAATGCGTATAGGTCTACCATATTTCATTAAAATCTGATAAAGCTTATTTGAGTTATCGTGCGTACAGACACACAGACGTCCAGACATTTACCCGTCCACCACAGTCTCTTAAAAGTACAATTCTGGCACTTAATAAACGATAAGAATGATATAATAGGCAGCGGTGATTGGTTGGAATTTTACATATCCTTACACTGGGTTGCTCACTGGTTCATGAGGTAAACAGTCAATTAAAAAGGAAAATGGACCTATTATAAATGAATGATACACACAACTGTATAAGATGTTAGATAGTTAAAAAAAAATTTCATTGGTTTTATTTAAGTTATCCTGGGATTTTAAGGCAAATGCTTATTGTTTTCTTATGAAATAACATGATTTTTTTTAATATGTTGACATTTCATGATCAATCACTTATATTTATGGTGTTTTTTATCGCCCTAAAGTGCCTATTTGAACCTTCGTAGCCTATTTTTACTGTTTTAGTGTCTAAAATGCCTATTTTGTACATCTAATATATAAAATCGAAAGTGTGTATGTATGTATATATGTATGTATGTATGTATGTATGTATATTGAAAATTATATAATTTCTGTGAATATTCTACTGAAAAAAATGAATGTTGTTCAGTTCACATGGCAACAGTGAATTGTTTACTGTGATTACATAGGGCCTTGGCAACTGGACTTTAACGAATTATGATTCCATCGAAGTAATATATTGGCGAAAATAATTACTGAAAGTGAAATCCACGAAAATATAGCACAGTGTGATGTAGTCACATAACTTTCTCTACCCTCGACATAAGAAATATTTACTCACTTCACATTTTGATGTAGAATAAGAGGGACAACTTAAGTGTGTGAGTATGCTATATCAAGATTCTGTAAATAATCCTCTCCGCTGATAAGTTATCCATACCTGTAGGCTTTGTATTAGTTGAGAAATAGGGATGTTTATCATAGGCCCTAAGCATGGGATGGAACATTTTCAGTCCTATGCTCGCAGTATATTATGTCCTGGGTTTTAGGGGAGGAGAGTATGAAAGTGATACTGCATTTCTCTTTTATTTCAGCCCCGAAACGGTTGTATGGTAACATGAGAATGAGAAATAAAATTTTCCGTCAAGTCAATACAATCTTATGTAATTTATGTTTCTTCTTATTTCAACCCCTCCCAGGCATGATGTGTAGAAGCAACGGAATGCAGCATTCGACATCCTCTATGAACCATAAAAAGCTATAGGCCTATCTAGCGTTTTCTGAGGGAATCGTTTGAGTGTGATAAATCTTTTTCAAGTTTTACATACATAAAGTCCTCCATAAGTTAATTTCAAATTAAAAAATACAAAGCCCGGGCGACGCCGGGCCTTTTCAGCTAGTTTAAAATAAAATTCAACTTCTGTAACTTTTACAATAATTTAATGGACGTCCCTGAATGAAGAGCAGAACAGCAGTGGGCGGGTTTCTCACAGAAACTTGATTTTTCCAAACAATTGTCGCCAAAGAAATGCTGACTGACAGGGGAGGATTAGCTCAAAACAACAAGTAGCATATATAGTAAGAAGGGACATACTGTGTTAATTTTTCATATAAACCAAAACTGTTTTTATAAATGTATTTTTAATTCTATCTTAATTTTGCAATTATTTCTGTTAAGAATAGTTATACCACGTTTCTTACAGTAAAAAAAAGATCACGTTACAGTTGAAGTGCATATTAGATTCCGTGTAGCCACTTTGTTTAATATGAGTCTCTCTGCTCTTTTATTTCTGTCTAAGCTATATAATCAATTATTTTAACTTGTATCTGTTTAGTTAGAAGTGTATGATTATTATACTTGATATGTAGTATATTTATATAATTTTTTTTATATATTTAGTTTGACATGTATTTAAGTATTTTTCTTCATTAACTCATATTTAATTTCTTTATTTAATTTATTATTTAATTCCATAATGTGTTAGGAATATTAGGTTATTAGTTATTAAAATGGATATCTGTAATAATTTTTTAATATTTTCTTAATTTTTAATGTTTTCTTGTAATGTAAATGTAATTGATACCACTGCCACCGGGCAAAGCCCAATTGCAGTGTGAATAAATACATACATACATATTGCAGTATTTTAAAGTCTGTTTATTTACACATTTTTAAAGTATATTTTAAATGCCTATTTTGTCTTTTAAAAGACTTTTTACTTGTTTTAAAAGCCTATTTTAGGTGCCTAAAACTAATTTTTTTAGAGCCTAAAATCCCAGGTCTAGATATCAAACACCCCAATCGAAATACATGTAATATTAATTATGTTAAGGCGTGAAAGGCACAATACCCACTGATTTCAATGTGGAAGCGTTACACCCTCTGCAATTACCACAGTGCTTTGAGGTCCGGGGGGGAAGGTCAGATTAATGAGGGTCCACAGCAGGTTCTCGCTTAGCATACATAAGCACACAGTCCCATGTTCACAATCATTGCAGTCCCCGATCGCTGTCGATTCATTTAACACCCAACTGATACAGGGAGTTTATAAATTTATCACTAGTCTGCACAATAGCAGGATTTACGAGCTTGTTCACTGCCACTGTTAAATGTTCGTGTGCATTACAGCTGCCATTTGTGCACTCAGTTCGTAACATTGCAATGTAATGATATTGTTTTACCCGTGTTTGGAAATGTGTTGTGCACCTACGAGTATTGACATGATAGGGAGATTATGAAGCTTTGATAAGTCTGTAATCCGAATATTAGCTTCGAACTAAAGGTATAGTTGAAATTATCTTGCATTCTGCTTTTATACAAATTACTTAATAACGAAATAGATTATACTAGTTTTATTATTTATTTATTTATTTATTACTTATTACGTTGAGAATATAACAGGCTTATTCTCCAATTACAATATTCTCTTACACTAATTACAAAATGACTTTACAACACTATGACGTTACAACATCAAGACTATTATTACAACACTACAACACTAATACTACATATTTAATGTATTAATGAAAATATTTAAACTAGTACTACAACTAAAAGAAAAAAGAAACAAGAAACACAAACAATATGAAAACTAACTTACACAATGAAGGGAAAAAATGAAAAACATAATTAATAGGCCTATAATAGTTTTGGAGGATATATAAGTATATAAGTTATAAGAAAGATTTACATAAAGAAAATGACATGGAGCATATTTTAATAATTACAATTTTAAGTTTTCAAATGTTGATCACAGATACTTTTAAACAGCTTATTGTTAGTAGGCCTATTAAATATATCTATGTTGTCCATGTTGTGCAATAGATTATACAGTCGGAGCACGTTATAAAGAGGAGGATTATTATGGGAGTCAGTATTTGCTTTTGGGATGAAAAAAAAAATTATGCAATTTATAAGATTTATAACTTGGGACATAAAAAAGATATTTCTTTGAGAATATTAATGCATTCTCGAAGAAATATTTTTTTTCTGTTCCACGTTATAGATCTTATAAGTAAGTATATAATTCATACATTTTACACAAGAACGATGAGAGTGTGGATAAAAATAATGATGTCAAATATATTATTTAATAAAACATCTAGCGATTGAATTTTTAAACGTGGGCGTAACTGCGGACACCTGCTAGTAATTAAATAAGTAAATAAATGGTGAGTGTTGAATGTTTTGAGTTAAGGTGCTTTTTTTATTATCATTATTTTTTATTTTACGAACCATCTCTAGCACCATCACAAAGTAGGCCTGCTAACTCTTTTACTGTGCAGTTCTGCTCATTGGATCAGTACTCTCATATTTAGATCACTAGTTCGGCTTTAAAGTCAAATGAGCTATAGGTTATTTCTTTGGTGCCACTTTTACAGTGACACTTTCTCATTATACGTTGGTTGGCTGTCAGTCGAGATTGGAATCATGGATCATTTCTTGCTTCGGTAATTGGAGGCCCAACAAGATCCCTTTTCAAAACACGTCTTAATTGTAGCGAGGATATGAATAGTCAGTCGCTTGTTGAACATGGCCATCTGCGTTCAGAAACTTGCTTGTTTCAATTCGCAGCAGTTGGTATCTGTATTTGTTGCCATGACTACACTCCACCGCCCTGGATGTTGAATGCAGCTCGTGCTATGAATCCAATGAATGTAGCTTTCATGAATGTCGTGGAAATGATCTAGTAGCTTTGTGTTCATGAAAGGCTTCCATCCCGCATGGTTCATCACCTCCATATTTAATTAAGTCGTTGCTTTAGACACGTTTTAATAAAAATCTCGTTATATTATTATTATCATTTCGATTTAATATTATGTTTTCGATTTAATATTATGTCATCCTCACAGATGAACATATAGGTGATAATATGGACCTTACTGCAATAGTAATATAACTGTACAGATTAAACGACAGATGACATAAAATAACAAAATTATCTCTGCTATATAATTTAAGTAGTTTAATAACAATTCATTCTTCTACAATTAAGCCTATTTCTTTCACCAACAAACATTTTTGTAACAGGCCTATTGTACTATAAAAATAATTAACTGATATTATATGAGACTAGGAGAACTATCCACTGATTTAATATAACGAATAAAACATGGTTCTGCAATATTATTTTAAACGGAGTGAGGTGGCCGAGATGGTAACGTCTTGGACTCGTATTCGGGAGGTCACAGGTTCAAGTCCCGTGACCGGCTAATTTTACATGGGTTTTTTTCATGGTATCCCCAGTCGTAAAGGCTAATGTCGAATTGGATATTTACATAGCATGAATCACCCTCACCATTTCATCCTGTATTATATCCATTTAAATTAATATCAGTTGAAATTTACTCCATTAATTACACCGACAACAGAAACAATTGACAAGCAATAGTTCCATGGCCTACCCTACTGTATAGACACAGATCCCGAACTCCTGATATGGTCTCGTGGCTAAAAGGAGTATAAACACAACTGAATTTAAAAACAATAAAAAAAAATAGCACAATTCCTTATATCGTGCATGTTATCCATGTAGTAAAAAATACTTGTTTTTTTAATTTTTTGTTATTAATTTTATTATTGCTGGGATATTAACCGAATCATATATTATTCTACTTGAAAGAAGTTATAGACTACTACATTTGACACTGAAAAGTTTAGTCATGTATTTAGTATTGCTCTAAATATAGCGATGTTTAATACAATCGGATTATTAGATTACAGCATTTGAACTGTTACATCATTTTACACATCCAGTCACATTGAAAAAGTAATCAAATTATTTCGATGCACATGTCTGTTCTTAAATTTGCAATATACGCCGTTATGTTTATTAATAAAACGCAACTTACTGATAGAAAATCAGACTGGCTCTAAGATTAAAGAATCTTTATAATAAAATCTAGTACGAAGCCCCTCCCACCAGAAGTAATAAATTTTAGTTCGATGACCCTCTGCATTACTTGGAACATTAGGCTTGGTGTCGGTCCTTAATGTTCCGGAAGTTGGCAAGTTAAATGATGTAGGGGACGAGGAGACAAATGACAATCCATGACATCTCACATCAGGCTGCTTCAAATTCCGGGCGCCGGCTTGACTCCCTAACTGACTTTTTTATTTTATTTCTGATTGCTTGCGTGTCACAAGGGCAGTCTAGATTCCTTCCTTCAATAATGTCTGTCTCCAGGCAGTCTTGTGTGAAGAAACTTTCATTCAAATTACTTTAAGTAACCTACAACCCAACTTACTTACTTACTTATTCACTTACTTGCTTACTTACTTACTCACTTACTTACTTACTTACTCAATGGCAAAGACAATTCCTCAGCAAGCTAAAGGAATATAGTATTACTTATTTTATGGAGCCCGAAGGATCATTGTCGCGCATACCTGAGCCCGCCTTCAACCCTATTCTGTGCTAACTCCATCCAGTCCTCCCTCACAAATCTTACTTCTCTTGAATCTATCCTAATACTAGCTGACCCATCAATGCTTCGCATTGTTAGATTTATGTATACATAGTTTAAGTGAACACAATTTAAAGTCGATTTGATGGCAACACGGTGGACGTATTTATATTCCACATACTCCTTCGCCCGTAGTTTCCTCTGATTATGTCTTACAAAATTTAATCGCCCTGTTTCAATTTTGGCAAACATACAGTAAATAGCGGGCTCCGGTTCGAATACTGGTCGAGACAAGTTACCTAGGTAGGGTTTTTTCCGGGATTTTTCCTCATGTGAGACAAATGTCTGGTAACTTTAGGCTCTGGTAACTTTAGACCTAGTGGTCCCCGGATATCATCTGGCAGCCCTTATCATCCTCTTCCCATGCTCGCCTTGTTCAGAGTGAGTGTGTGAATGGCGTATCTCGTCCTATGTGTTAGTGTTGTATCGGAGGTGGCCCCGGCATTGGACTGATCACTCATCCGGGAGGCCCTCCATGTTCTTGTCTGGTCAAGAAAGTATGTATGTGATCCATAGATAATCCCTCTCCCGACAGGTCGTGGCCCTGTAAGACCCGGGCAACGTGGGTTGCTTAAATGACCCAAAAGGGAGGGGTAAAAACTAAGGTAAAGATAATACGGTAAATAGAAATTAATTAGGAAATTATATCTAATGATATTGTATGAACTATCTTTTGCAATACAGTCCTAGGCTAACTTTAAGAAATGAGTTCAACTCTTAAGAAAAGAACCCAGGACCTTCTAAATTTACTTCTTGTTACAAAATAGTTGATAATCGTTTATAGGAATTCTATTGATAGCCTTTTTCATAATTTTATATCTATTAGGTCTACATGAAATCATGCCAAGCCACCTGTGTAGTTTAAAAAAAATAATGTTGCCATGGGGATTGTGTACATGCAGTATGAATTCCTTTTGGTGAATGTCATAACTTTACAACCCTATTTTGGCCCTTAGAGGCCAAAGATTTTGAAATCCTTTCTTAGTGCGCATCTAGAGCGTAGGAGTAATATGTGTACCAAGTTTCACGTTCCTAGGCTGTATGGTTTAGAGAAACTGTGATCAGTGAGTCAGTGGGTTTTGGCTTTTATATATAGATAGATTGTCCTTCCACCTACGACTAGGTCTTCCAAGTGGTATTTTCCCTTCTGGTCTCCCAGTCAATACTTTTGAGATATGTCTTTCCACCCCCATGCGCGCAACATGGCCAGCCCATTTCATCCTCCGTGATTTAATTACCTTTCTATATTCGGTGAAGATTACAGGTCATGAAGCTCGTCGTTATGCAGTTTTTTCCAGTCCTCATTTTCATCTCTCTTAGGCCCAAATATTTTCCTAAGCCCCCTGTTTTCGTACACTCAGATTGTTCTTCCCGAAGAGTAAGCGACCATGTCTCATATCCATATAAACCTACAACCCAAACGCTGATTAAATATTCTAGTAATGTACTATTCAACATAATTTGTCTCTCTTCTGTAGGCTATTTACTTCAGAAACTACCTTGATAGCAGACAAAAAATAAACCATTAAAAAAATAATAATAAGTATCTAGAACGGAAAGCATGAGGGCCGATGATGGAGACACCGTAAAATAATAACATTAATAATAATAATAATAATAATAACTAGGGGTGTGCATGGTTTCCTCAACCTAAAAAGCAAGAACGTAGGATACATTGAGATATGCTGCACGAATGAGTTATTACAAGAGCCTATTGGTAAATTTGGGTGCCCACGAGGTTTGATTAGAACCCAGGACCTCTTCCCTATTACTCTATACCACCTCGCTCTAATTGATTTTCGTGTGTTCATTACGACTGTGGTAAAGGTTATGAATTTGAATTCTATGTACAGCATTTTTATGTTTAAAAAGGGTTTAGTCGAATGATTTCTCTCTCAGTTTGGTGTGAAAATATAAAGTGAGTTAAGGTGGGTTTACGCTAGGCTTAATCAGCTTGAAATATGTATACATGTGATGTAATTACTAGAGCTAATGAACTAGTGTAATCGTTCAATGAGTCAATGAGTCATGGTGATAGTTAATTGCATTGCTGTGGTCATTGCCACTCTAACAGTGTTTTCATGCCCCTATAGTAATATATCCTGTTTGAATAGATCCACAGTCAATTCACAGGATTCTGCCAAAGAATTAAACAATGGATAGGCCTGTATTCAGGAATGTAACTGGCCCCGGGACCAAATTTACTGATTGCGTTTTTTCTCTACAGATATTTCTCTCAACTGGTAAAACACGAAAAGTGGATAATTCCTGGCATATGAACCTCTGGTTCATCTTACCTTTTTATAATCCATGGTGTGACTTCCGGAAAATTTCTACGTTGTTTTACGTTTCATATTCCGTAGACCCCAAAACCATCTTTAACTCAAAAGTTTACGTATCTTTATATCTACATAACTTTTTTATGGACACGATAAGTGCCGTAATATTTCACAAATTAATTCGAGGCTGATACATTATATATTCTAAAGATGGAAAATCTTGGTCGGGTTCGTTAATGGGCAAAATAGCAGGATCAAGGGAATAGAAACGGGGAATTTTTATTGAAAAACTGAAAAATCACTATAACTACCTTAATATGAAACATATTGCATCCGCTTAAAGTTACTTACTCCCTAACAGTAGTGCCAAATACTATTGCTTGAACGTTTTTTTTTTAGAAACCAATCATTAGCTCAAGAGTAGAAAAAATAGTTGAACGCAAAAAAAAAAAAACGCAACTCTTAGTAGGCACATTATCAAATCCGTTGAAAGTTATAGAAACCTTCTAATTATTAACTGAAAATTTTGTCCGAAACTATTTTTGATAAGTCCGACCAACAAAAAATTAATTACTTTCGTAGTAAAATAGTTATTTATGATACAAAGGTTAAAATAAGGATTTTATTTTGCAAGTAGGTATGTTTGCGGAACGAGCCGGTAAGGGCGAGTGGAGCAATTCTACGAGCAAAATAAGAGTACTTTTCCACGTGTATGTACACTTTTTTTTTTTAGACAATCGTAAATTTATAGACAAATTATTATAGGTTATGAATTGCCTGTTTCATATCTGTGATGTTCATTGCTGCTGTGATGGTCATTTGTTTTTTCTTAGCATCGTTGATTTGTTATATTGTTAGGATTTTCAACAGTTGGCTGTGTAGGGAGAATGTATGAAATAATTTTCTTGTTGTTTTCTACAGAATTGTGTGTAGGCTATATCGCCGTCAGAAACCGTAAACAGAAATGTTGATTCTGAATATTATTACAAGCTGAAAATGGCAATTCCTTGGGCGAAGGAAGTAGTATAGAATCGATTACATGATTTGTTGTATTGTTTGGTTTTACAACAGTTGACTGTATAGGGAGAATTTGTGAAGCTGGAAATCAATGTTAGTCACCCTGGAGAGTTATAATTGTATGACACTCTGTGACATAATTTTCTCCTTTTAAAAAACATCATCTACCGTTAAAAGTGCTTCTTTTTACTTCTACTCTCCAATATGTTTTAAAACTGCAACCCAAGTGTGCAGCTTTTCAAATTATTGGGTAATTGTAATTCGTAGCACTATGCCACAGGCTAATTAATCGCACAATATACAAACCCATGCCGGACTGTATAGAAAACAGTTAACTCAATGATTAGGCCCATGATTTATTTTTGCTACAAAATTATGTAATTTATAGGACATTTAAATTTTCCTTTCAAATTCTTTTCCGTCCGTTTAATACACATTTAAGACAAACTATTGCATTATAAATAATACATTATCAATTACAGGGTAATGCTTAGGTTAAGGGTGTAAATGGGCATGGTTGATATGAACTTTTGCACTTCTTGTTATAACGTAATAGTATATTGCGATACAAGTGCCGTAAGGGGTGCATACGGATCGAGGAAAGAGTTTCCGAGATCCGTTATGCGCTTACGGCACGAGTATTGCATGCTAATTTTTGCACGATGATTATTTATATCAATTTATTTATATTAATTGAGATATTAACTGAAAATATTATGTATATACACTATTGAAGATGGATGTTATATTTCAGAAAGTGATTCGCATGTGTTTGTTGTTATGCGAACCGAATATTTGTCCTGGGGGGGCCTTGTCCATTAAGGCTTGTATTATGATGAGTGCCGTAAGTAAATTCTTACCGCACGGAAATTTGTTTTGTTTCCATAGAAACAAGATTGCGTGCGGGAATGTCAACTTACGATCCACGGCAACAATATTCGTAAGTACCACACTAATTAGTTAAGTCGTTCAAAAAGAAATATGAAATCGTAAATCTTGTAAATACAGTATTACCAAAATCTAAAAGAAATATGAACTTTTGAAATCTACCTATGCCGACCCTATGATTTTATGCAGCATCATGTGAGTTCATTCATAGGCTGTGTCTAAACGACAATAGTATTATGAGTGCTTCTGTAAATCAATCTAGTTTTTATTGTACGTTATGTTTGCTATGAGAAGGTTGAAATCGTTCGCCTAATATTAACTGGAGACTAGTGTTTTCACAGTAGACATATAATTTCTTCTTGGAGTAAATGGATCCTTGCAAGAAATCAGAAGGCCTTGGCGCGGAAAACAAATGAGAGTGTGCAGCTTTTCAAATTATTGGGTAATTGTAATTCGTAGCATCCTGGAGTGTGGTGAAGTGTGAACTCGAGGCAGCTTCACCCTTATCTTTCCCTCAGCTTCCTGCCTTTTTCATTTCCTCTCTCCGCCACCTATGCATCTACAGGGGTCGCCAACCTTCTTAAACCAAGACCCAGCTTTTATTTTTGCTTTCTCTCTCCTTTGCAAGGAAATATTATTTCTTCTGAAGAGAGAGACGCGTAAATTGCTGTTGCACAGGCAAAAAGAAATGTCGGAAATAGAAATGCGGAGGAAGACAGGCGAAGTGATTTGGAGGGTTGCTTTTCCTTCTTGGAGTCTTGCTTTGTGCAATGTTAACTCAGCGTATTAGCTGGAACACCATGAGTCTAAGAAAATAAGTATTCTTGAAGGTTGTGTTGTAGTATAAAGTATTCGGTTTCTGATTGAATTGAAGAGTTTAGTGCAACATTGGTCTAACCCTCTTGCAGGGAAAATTGGATATTGATGCCGTTTGTAATACTTGGGGATGAACGATGTTCCTATGGTGGGGTTGAACCAATTACGCCACGTATAGCTAGTTTTAAAGTACGGTAGCTAATTTGTTTCCTGAAGCAAAATACCGCTTGTATAAATACAGCCAAAAAATTGGAAACCAGGATGAACAGAAGCAAAGAATCTTAAGGGCAGTAATGAACTTCAAATATGTACCGCCCATTCATCACTAATTTTATGACATACTGATTTCAGTAACTAGCATAGATAAGGCAGATAATGTGGAAAATGACGGTGAACTTTTTGATATCATATGGAACTTATGGATAAAACTAATACGGAGCTGTTTCTATTAAATAATGTTTCATAACATGTAAAAATCGTTCAGCAGTTATTCAAATAGCTTTTCTCTTTTCTAAAGTACAAATAAAACTAGGAAACAATGGCCTATGTCTCCCTCTATTCATTATGGTCTATGCAAGAAAATAGTGTTGCAGAGTCTCATAAAAAACTATATTATTTTCTTAACATTCTGTAACATAACTTCGGAGTTTTCACCATAGAACACCCCATTCCAAACAAAACTGTACTTCCCAAACTGTATGGAAAACGAACTTGGTAGAAGTTTTACTTTGTTTATCTGAACTTTTTTATGTCAAGGATGGTCAAAAATCACATTTGTAAAATTGCATCTTTTTATTCTGTTACCCTCAAAAATATTCCCTAAAAATTTTAGGGCCGAGTTCCATCTGTGAACGCCTTTTAAAAATAAAATAAAATAAAATCCATGTACTCTCCCGTGCCCCTTTGAAAAAATAAGTTAAACTTTAAACGTTTTTCCCCATAAGTTACATTTTTCAATGCTTATGTACCTTTTTATCACAAACTAAAAGCATGAAACTTTGTACACTTATTGATAACCAATTAATTAACATTTCCTTGGAACAGAATTTTGATGTAGCCATTTATTAATTTGTTGCATTAATAAGAGGACTGACTTTTAACACTGGTATCGAAAATTAAATTATTTAATAATGGAAATAAATTTAAAAAAAAGTTTCATAGTGATCCATTAAGTAGTTTCCATTGAAAAGGAACATAAGTATACCGATTAAATTTAAAACAAAACAAAAATCAAAATACTATTGGCACAAAAATATTTTTTTAAAATGGTGTGTTATTACCAGCGCCCGGATTCTGATGACCTAAAATTGTTTGAAAAATGACCTATAAAATAACCCTACATTTTAAAGAAAATGACTTAGTAATTATAAAAAATGACCTAAAACCTGATATTTTATTTATAAAAAATTATAATTGTACACACAAAGTTATAGACTAATTTGTACTTATTTGTAAAAACTTTAAATGACTGTAATGTTGTGAATGTTCTTTTCTCGGAAATTTATACAGGCACATTTATACTCTGGTGAGTCAAAATTCGGCACATCCTTTTGTGGTCTGCCGGATTATATTATTGTTTATGAAGGGTAAACAGTAGTTTGCACTCTCAAATCCAAGCAGGTGGCAGACTCTGGTGCCAAGTCAATCTAATAACAATAGTAATATAATACAAAATTTTAACGTTTCTTTGATCCTCATTTCAGACTGAGACATGACAACACTTCAACGCCGAGTTTTTCTTTCTTGCATTAAAGAAACGACACTTCAAAATCAGCAGTGCTAGCGACGAAAAAAGTTAATACAGTCAATGTAAATGCATGAAAATGACTAAATAGGGAAGCAAATGACACGAAAATGACAAAATAATTACCTAAAATTGAAATAAATGCCCTAAAAATATATAATTGCATAAAATGACAAAAAATGACATAATAAAAATGCATTTCTGTAATCTTGTGGCCGTGATTAGGATTTATCTACAAGTTGGCAATGTCTATGCAGCATCAGTTAAAATATGTAGCCTAATTGGAATCCGGGCCCTGGTTATTACCATAACATACCAAATGTGAGTAAAAAATTCCATGACTGTGGCTGCAGTACTTTAGGAGATATGAGAGATTTTCAAAACTCTGCATTCTGACCCCTTAAGAAAAGTTGCTTAGATCAATGTTACACTGACCCTCTCGATTTAAAATGTTTGTTACGCTCACTAGTCATTACGCTCACATAATTTTCAGATACGTATCTTTCAATAACTCGCAAAATAAACTAATAACCATTTATATAAATATTCTTAAGTGTTAGTTTTTAAATTCATGTTTCTTTACGGAAAGAATGTCAAAAAACTATTCATGAGAATTGGATGTGCGGTGAAACGCTGCGGGGAAGTGACATAGTGAAGAAGTAGCAAACATTTGCAAGCAATGCTACCCACTGGAGATTGGATCTGTGATTTCACATGCTTTATGTGGCAGCGGGAAGGGGATCTGTATCCTGTTTATCCCGCATGGGTCAGGAGAAGCAATAAAGCCCGAGCCACGATTTAAATGAAGTGATTTGCAACCCAAGCTACAAACATCCATAGACATCCCTGGAGAACGCCATTTGCACTCTTCAGTGAGCGTAGTTATGTTAAATCCATGATTCCTTGAACTGGAAACCAATTGTTAAAAGCTATACACAAATTATTACTGTTATTATTCCAGATTGACCATCATACTAATCTAAATTAACGATAATGATAGTGGGCTTCAGCTTTTTATCCATTAAACTTGGACAGTCGTATTCAACAGAAATAGAAAAATGTGGACAGTAAAATTCAACAAAAATATACTTAAAAACATACCAAATAAAATATTATATTCTGGTAACTAAACTAACTAACTCCGTGACGCTAACATCCCAGAAGGGACAAGGCCTACCACCGACCGCTGCGTCATCTGCAGGACGGCAAGATTGGGGGCATGTGGTCAGCATGCCGACACCCACGGCCGTTAGGCCTAATGGTGGTTTTCATGACCGGAGCCGCTACTTCTCTATCAAGTAGCTCCTCAATTTGAATCACGAAGCTGAGTGCACCCCTACCAGACCTCCCTAGCTTATAAAAATCGGAGGAGGTACTGGAGATCGAACCCGGGCCGAGAGATCTGTAGTCAGCGACGCTAACCACAAGACTACGCCGGCGATCGGTAACTAAGCTAGAACTGTGATTTTATTTCGTAAAGGTCATTTATTGTCATAATACGTTAGCTACAGATTAATAGTCATGTTCAGGATTACGATTTTTAGGTGAGCATTTATTTTTCGTAGACTAAATTAGAGCTTCTGTGAAGGCAGTGGCGAATCCATGGAGGGGACCGTAGGGGCCGCGGCCCCTCCCGTTTGGTCTTTCTTTTACGGTCTTTTTCTTTTGCTGTTATTCGTCGAAAAAGATTACCTTTTAATTTGACATTCAAATTTAATTAAAATAAAAATAAAAGCATTTCTGTACTCGTCCTATTTCAACCTGAGGATTGTAAAATACAAGTTTAGTAGTATTTAGGCCTATATTCTAGACGCCTTGTGTCAAATGGATCGACTAGCCATGACAACCCACAAGACAGCAGCTGTTTGATTACCTGATTACTCTTTAATTACTGGATTATTTTAAATGATTGATTTCTTTTGAACTATTTCAGACTAGCACTTAAGTTTGATATATTATTAATGACTTAATTTTTATTTATGTACTAGCAGGCACTTACTCATTCTACTGCTATGTTATTAAAACCATTCATTTAAATACACATTAATTAAAACATATTTAATAACACTAACATTGTTTTTATATATATTACATAATTTTCTTGTTAATTGACCAAGCGGAGCGAACCGATCGGTATTTCGTCTGTTTCTGAATTTGTTTGTAAAAAAATAAAATAATTAGGAATATGACAAAATAAGTTACCACATAATGGCCATTATCTTCAAGAAGTTCCATAAATGTCTGCTAGAGATCGCTTGCTGCTTCTTCAGATCATTTCGATCGCTTCTTTCAGGTCGCGTGAATGCAGTACGAAATACTATCGATAATTATCGATTGAGATGAGTTCGCCATCTTTAAAAACCTGTAGGGCGCGTCTTTTTCAGACGGGAGTGATAAAGTTTGTAAATTACGTCTGGTGTTTTGTTTCGCAATTGTAATTTCTTTAAAATAACATACGGGATGTTAACGGGTTATCAGTATTATTAAGCGTGTGTCGGATGGATGCTTATACCTTCAACATTAAGCGACAAACGAAAGTGCGAATGCAATATGTAAGATGTTTGTCATGGCTGGACAAAGTGAATTATCCCAGAAATTAGAAGCAGAGTCCATGTCGAAAATACTTGGTGTGCAGGTGAGTTATTCAGTTTGTAATATATCCAAGGAAAATATGTGGTACTGAAGTAATAAATCGTGGGCGTAAATCTGGAGATCCGATACAATATTAATAAGTTACCAACAGTCCAACCCAGGATGTTTGTACCTGAAGCAACATTAGCCCCGGATATTCACGTAAGGGAGTAAATAGGCTACAGGTTTGGGTACTGAGAAATAACTAAAAATCATTTTTTTCTACAATTACATACTACTTTCAGAATTAATTAAACTGATACAGTTACTGCTGGTTATCGTTACAAAAATGTAAACTTTCATCGCATTTTACCTTATCATTCTCTTATTTCTAGGCATAGGATTGTTTTTGCATTATTTTTTGACGGATTATGATCCAAAATTTAAAATTCTCAAGAATGGGAAATCCAGTATTGCAGGGAAAAATCAGTACTGTGGTAGAATAATAATTATTCAGTGAAAGGGAACCATTTTTGAGGATGTAGGCTACTTAAATTGTAAGAATCATCATGCTTTACCATTATATTTATTTATTTATTTATTTTGTTACACTGCAAGTGGGTCAACAGCCCGGTGGTAGTGTTGCAATTAATACCAGCCATATATATATATATTATATACATACAATGACACACTATACATACAATTATAGTAACTTATATTGCGATATTAGTTCCGTAAGCGGTGCATACGGATCGAGGAAAAAGTTTTTTCAATTTCCGAGATCCGTTATGTGCTTACGGAACGAGTATTGCATGCTATTTTTTGCACGATGATTATTTATATCAATTTAATTATATTAATTGAGATATTAGATGGAAACATTATGTATATACATTATTGAAGATAGATGTTATATTTCAGAAAGTGATTCGCATATGTTGGTTGTTATGGGGACTGAATATTTGTCCTGTTAAAGCCGCCACAAACTGGGGTCTTCCGGTCTTCGATAATGGCTTGTATTATAATGATTTTACTTACGGCACGTGTGCTTTTTGTAATTTTTACAGCACTAAGATTTCTTTTTGTTTTCATAGCAACTAGATTGCGTGTGGGAATGTCAAGTTACGATCCACGGCAACGATATTTGTAAGTACCACTAATTAGTTACGTCGTGCAAAAAACACATTAAATAACACAACAGGCTATCTACATACCAATACCCTATCAATTAATAATTTTAAAAAATATCTATCCCTTCAGAACTATAGCAAATAACATTCAAAACTTATAATGTACAGTGCCCATTCGGAAAAGTAGGAGAGTCCATGTATTTTTAATGTGAAGTGGTTTATGTTGTGGTAGGATATTCGTGTAGATTACAGGACTGTGGAAAATGTACAGTAGGCTATTTAGTCTCTGCTGTTTATTTCTACCAGCACACAATGCAACGTAGCGCGCAAAATAAGTTTCACATACAGGTGTTGGGGCCATGTTTAACAATGCTAATTTAAAGGTCTGCTGCTCTTTGCCCTCTGCTGCCTTGTTAATTAACAAAGCTTTATTGTAATTAGTTTCTTTATGACACACTGCATTATTATTATTATTATTATTATTATTATTATTATTATTATTAAAAATGTATTATTATTCCATACGTTAAGTTTTGTATTGTGTTATGTCTATTTATTGTCATCTTATGTTTGCATTATCTCATGTGTTAGATCTTTCAAACTGTCCTAGTTTACCTTTCTAATGAATGTACATGTTTTTGGAACTAATCCCGAGCATGTGCGTTTGCTCATTCTGATACATATTTATATTAAAGTGTGCAATTGTGTATTTGAAGTGAATAAATAAACAAACCAAATGTATAAATAGCACATTTTTAGCAGGGGCCCCCCCTAGCTTCATGACCCCCCCCCCAAGTCTCATGTAAAGTACCTCCAAAATTCCTTTCACACCAACCTCATGATAAGTAACCTCACAAATAATGGAATAACAGTAGCCCTACATAAAACTTCTTCCCATGGAAAAGGCATTGCTGTATTTGTAATAAAAAAGCATCAATTGAAAATCTTTGTTCAATGACGCTACGGCGTACCCCTGAAATAACATATTTAACCCTTAAATTCATAATGTTTCCTATGGGTTAGAGGAATTTGTCTTAAATTTGTAATAAAATGATGTAAATGAACTAGAAAGAAAAATTTAAGTTCTTTTTAAAATTTCAGAATAAGTTACAAGAAATAACTTGTGGGTCCAGTCATTATGCTAAATGCTTTCTATGCAGTCCGGTATGGGTTTATATATTGTGTAAGAAATTTGGCTAGTCTTATGCATTTACGGATTAAATCTGAGCCATACCATTTCAGAAATACCGAACTACAAACAACACCCTAACACAAAATGCTCACCAAAGAGCATTCCCGTGTCACGTTTTCATTATATCAAGCTTTGTTTCTAATCCACACAAAAAATCTGTAATGTAGTGAAAGCCAATACGCTTTGTGTAGATTTGCAAAGAGTGGGAATGAGTATTAGAAGGGAAAGGGGAGAGAGACAAAGAGTTAAATCGGTCTTAAGGCTGATATACTGTACCTTCTACTCAGAATTCAAAATTATTTATGATTTAACGCAAAATAAAGGGTGCGCGGATATAAGGAGCAACGTCCTTTCAGATTAAAAATCACATAATTGAAATTAAAGTTTGAGATTTCAGGAAGCTGATGCATCGTTATAGTATATTGCGATACAAGTGCCGTAAGCGGTGCATGCGGATTGAGGAAAGAGTTTGAAAAAACTCGGCGCTTGCGCCGAGTTTTTCAATTTCCGAGATCCGTTATGCGCTTACGGCACGAGTATTGCATGCTATTTTTTGCACGATAATTATCTATATCAATTTATTTATATTAATTGAGATATTAGCTGAAAATATTATGTTTAGGCCTATACACTATTGAAGATGGATGTTATATTTCAGAAAGTGATTCGCATATGTTGGTTGTTATGGGGACCGAATATTTGTCCTGTTAAAGTCGCCACAAACGGGGGGGGGGCCTTGGTTCCGGTCTTCCATAAAGGCTCCTATTATGATGGTTTTACTTACGGCACTTGTGCTTTTTGTAATTTTTACCGCACGGAGATTTCTTTTGTTTTCATAACCAGATTGCGTGGGGGAATGTCAAGTTACGATCCACGGCAACAATATTCGTAAGTACCACTAAGTTAATTAGTTACGTGCAAAAAGACTTTCTAAATTAATTTTTAGGATGTCGCTGCCGTTGCCGCTTTGAGGTCTTCATCGGGCTTCCACCCAAAAAGTTATTTGAGGTCTTCCACCCAAAAAATTCTTTAGTTTCGGAAACAAGTGAAAATCGCTGGGTGCCAGGTCTGGGCTGTAATGATGATGTCCAAAAATTTCCCCATTTAAAACGTTGAAGTTGTGCCTGTGTTTGAGGCCGAGTGTTGTCGTGAATCAAAAACGCCTTTTCAGAGAGTTGCACAATAGGCCTGTGCGTTTATTCCTTTTCTTCTTGGCAGGAACTCCAGGCACAGATGGGAAAAGTATAACATCGGCATTGAAAATCTGGTACCACGTTACAGTAAATGCCTTGGCAGCAATGGCGATTACGTGGAAAAATAAAGTAAGATACTGTACCTTTGTAAATAAAGTTTTGTGTTGATAACTTTCGTTATTATTTAGTTATGCCAAATCGTTTTTTACATTCTAGACTACCGTGGTGTATTGTCTCACTTAAGAAAATTAAGAATAGTAACTGTGCACTCTGTATAGATTACTAGCTTAAAAGGCCCGGCGTCGCCCGGGATTTTTATTTTGTAATTGGAAATTAGCTTCTGAAGGACTTTCGTCTTTTAAATTCTAGGTTCCTTATATAGGTACTAGCATGTGCCCGCGGCTTCGCCCGCGATAATTATTTCAAAAATTAAAAATTAAGAGCATAATAGTTAAATCATTATATATTTATTAACACCTAAATCACGTGGACTACATACCACGATTAGATAGCATCGCCTGGTAAAAGCGACCTCAGATTCGAGTTCCTTGGTCCAGAAAACCCCTGTATAGTGAGTTTCGTCCAAATAAAACAATGTTTGACCCTATTTAGGGCTTACAACATTCAAGCGATCGCGAAAGTTTTATTTTCAAGGTATGACAAAAATAGCCAAAGCCAACTGTAATTGATTTGACATTGAAATGTATAACTGAAAACTTATGTTTTGAAAACGCACAAAATGCACGTTTTTTGCCCGTTTTTCACTCATAACTCACGAACGAAAACTAAAATTAAAATTCCGGCTTGGAGGTGCATTTTCCGACCCTTCAGCCCACCTATGTTTAAAATTTCAGATCTCTGCGTTCAGTAGATTTCGCTGGACATCGAGGACAATTCCTTTTATTAATACAGATAATATGAATTATAATGATACCTTCTCTAATTTGTTAAACATCCATTTCACCTAATCCAAACCCACCTGATACAACTGGCAACAATATGTTCTGTGAATTTGTTTGGATAATTCTGTGTAAAAAGGGGTTAAGTATTTTCAAAAACATTTAATTTTTGGCAGTTAAAATCAGATTTTTTCAAATTCCTTTCTTAGTGAGCACCTACATTATGAAACGAAGGTACTGTCAAAATTCCAAGTCTCTACCTGTTATAGTTTAGGCTGTACGTTGATTCCTGTCATTCAGTCAGTCAGTCAGGACAAAGCCTTTTATATATAGAGAGAAGAGATTTATAATTTGAAATAGAAAGAATGACTTATCACAATCAAACTATTCCCTCAGAAAATGCTTGATATAGCTTTTTATGGCTCATAGAGACTGTAGAATTTTGCATCCCGTCGCTTGTACAGTACACAGCAAGCCTGGTAGGGGTTCAAATAAGAAGAAACAGAAATTCCGGTAACATAAAATTGTATTGTCTTTGCGGAATATTTATTTCTCACTCTAATGTTACCATAAAACCGTTTTGGGGATGAAATTAAACAGAAGTGCAATATACTTAGCCTACTTCATACTTCATACTTCATACTTCTCTCCCCAAAACATATTAGCCTACCATACCTCGTGTTGTTTCCTCTATGTCCAGGATAGAGAAAGTTATGTAACTACATTATTTTCGTGGATTTCATTCTTTAATGTTTATTTATAACATGGATTATATTGATAGCTTCTCTAATTTGTCAAAGTCCCGTTTCATTTATTTCCAAACCCATCTGAGACCACTGCACTGGCAACAATATGTTGTGTGAACTGTGACTTGGATTTGATAATTCTGTGTAAAAAAGGGATTACGTGTTCTCAAAAACATTTTATTTTTGCCATTTAAAATCAAAATTTTGCAAACTCCTGTCTTAGTGAGCACTTACATTATGAAACGAAGGTACTGTCAAAATTCCAAGTCTCTACCTATTATACCTTAGTTTAGGCTCTACGTTGATTCTCAGTCATTAAGTCAGTCAGTCAGGACAAAGCCTTTTATATAATAGATAGTGTATAAGTCTGCTCTTTCTATCTAATTCAGTATGACATCGTATGACTCACGTTTCAAGATAGCACAAACGAGAACTCAGTATATCTAATTGTATTTTTTTCACGGCCAAGGAAGTTTCTGACACTAACTTATGTGTGTGATTAGATTAAGTGCTAACTAGTTTGGAACTAGCAGAAAGTTGGCTGTAACTTGAATACAGTGTAAATGGGGTACAGTATTCTTCTTGAGTAATTTAATGTCTCTTGGGTAATTATCTGATGTCGAGAAGGCTGTGGATTTGATTCCCCTACCTGACCTATCCTAAACTAATAACTTACTCTGACATGATTAATGATCATTCAAGCAGAGAACAATCGTACTACATTCACAATGCTGCAATTATTCTGCATGTCCTATGGCGTTTGTATTGAAAATGAAGAGCTGTATCTGTTTGAAGAGGTCCTTCAACTTGGTTCATGCACAATGTGCAGGGTTCGACTACCATAGAGTGTCATTCACATTATAGGATATTACTTATTGCAGTGTATCTCTGCCCTTTTAACGCAATTGCCCCCTTTTTCTTAAACTTAATGCTGCCTCTCACATAAATGTTTGTTTTGGTTTCAACTTGTTTTATGCATTTTTTCCCTCAGTGTTCTAATTCGTTGTTTCCTTCATTTCAGGTAAGTTTCTACATCCAGCCACCATTGAGTGAGTAGCCTACCAAAATTTCTGCTTGTTTAGACATTGGGGTACGCCTAAAGTCATTTACATTTAGAGAATAACACCATTAGATTGAGGTATTTTCCAGTTAACTTTTCTGTATTCTGTGCTAAGGATAGTTGTAGTACTAATATCCCTGTAATTATTTTAAATCAGGTAGAAATTTTAAGTTCAACTGTAGGTATTATATTAATTATAAGTAGACCTGGGATTTTAAGGCAAATGCCTATTTTGTTCCTTATGAAATAGCATGAAAATTTTTAAATATGTGGACGTTTCATGATAAATCACTTACATTTATAAAGTTTTATAGTGCCCTAAAATGCCTATTTCGACCTTAAGAGCCTATTTTACTATTTTAGTGCCTAAAATGCCTATTTTGTACATTTAAAATACAATTCAACTTCTGTAATTTTTACAACTTATAATGGAAATCCCTCAATGAAAAGCAGAACAGCAAAGGTAGGATTTTCACAAAAACTTGATTATTCCAAACAATTGTCGCTAAAGGGAGGAGGAGGATTAAGGGCGAAGGACTACTTTGTCAAGTCACCAGTGAAAGAACATCTGTTTAAGTTCGTATAGTTCGTGATGCCTAATTTTGCAGTTGATTCAGTTAAGAATAGGTATACCAACGTTTCTTGCAGAAAAAAAAAATGTTACAGTTTAGGTGTATATTGTAATATTTTAAAGTCTATTTTCTATCTATTTACACATTTTTAAAGCATATTTTAAGTGCCTATTTTCTCTTTTAACAGCCTATTTACTTGCTTTAAAAGCCTATTTTAGGTGCCTAAAACTAGTTTTTTAGAGCCGAAAATACCAGGTCTAATTATAAGCTACTTCTGCCATATTTCAGATCTCTATCCCTATGTGAAATTCAATTCTCCAACTCTATCTCCTATTACATCTTTTAACTTTCACAGCTAATTTCCTTCTTTACGTCAACCAGTATTTCAGTTCTTCTACCAAGTTTCTTGTTCCATTTTATTCTTTCCCTCGATTACATCTAGTAGAAGGTTTGTTCTTCTCCTTATGTGCCCTAACAAGTTAGTTGTTCTTTTCCATACTACTGCCAAGATACGTCTCTTAGGGCCGTTTTCTCCAAGTCAGTTTAAACCTGGATTTACTTCAAACTTGTTTAATCCTGAGTTTAAAGTAAAAATGATTTTCCCCACACTAGTTTAAGCCTTGCATCAAGTTTAAACATGGGATCTAGCTAAACCCTCAATGTTGAGGGTTTAAACTGCTGCTCTGTGGTTTAAATAGATATTTTGTTGGAAATTCCTTGACAATATCTCATAATATTAGCAATTTTTATAGCAATTATATTTAAATTAACCTTCTATTACTGTTCAATTCAAATTTTACAATTGGAAATCACAAGTGGTGAAACAGAATGATAGATATGTTGAAATCTTTGATGAGATAGATGATGATTATACCCCAATGGACGTAAATGAGGTTAGGGCGACCAAGACCAAGAACAGTAAGCCTACAAGGGCAGATCACTATTAAAATTGGGAACAGCTTCTTCATAATTCACAAATAGGTTATACAGCAAATATAACTGCTCCAGCCAAATGGATGTAAAAAAAAAAATTACTGTGAATGTCAAACTGAGGATTCCCATAAGAAATAATTTGGGCTAGAGCTTGCAAACCCCCAATATAGAATAATTAGAATTTGATGACCAACAATTATTACTGTATAAACCCCCAATCTAGTACAACTTAAAAAACAATAAACCCAAATAAAACCACTACAACCAGTTTCCTTACCTAGGTATCATTTGTAGGCCTAATTCTCCTAAATATTCACAATTTCACTGACAAAACTGGTACCTAAAATAGCTCTACTAACTTGATAAAATATTAATGATTTTACATTTAATTACCCTTGTGTTACAGTAGTACTGTTGCTTAAATTTTGGACTTAATGCAATGAGAAATTACATACCGGTAACTTATGTGGTCTCACAGAATGGAAGAATTGTTGATATTTATCACCGAGTAGCTACAGAGGGTCTTATAATTAATGAAATAATTACCAAACACAAGACATAGAAGAAATTGGATTTATAAAGTTTTTAGGATTGCAAATTGACCAAAATCTAGGCTGGAAGAGACACAATGAAATAATTTCTAAGCTTAGTTCAGCATACTTTGCTTTAAGGTTTGAATATCCTATATTACAAGATGCCTTATGTATGGTATATTTTTCATGTTTTACTCTGTGATGAAGTATTGAGTCATAATCTGGGGCAACTCTTCCCATAGGGGGAAATAATATTTAAATTACAACAAGGAGCATTGAGAATAATGTAGAAAGAAAAAAGAGAATCTTGTAAACCGCTTTTTGAAAATTTAAAAGTAACTTATATAAGTTACAGGTGTATATATGTAATCTGTTATATGATAGAGATAATATCAATAAATGTCAGATTAAAAACTAATTACAGTGTTCATGGACAAACAACCAGAAGCATGAACGATTTACATAGACCAGTTATTTCACTGTAACTCTTCCAGAAGGGTAGGCCTACATACTACCACACTTTTGATTAAAATTTAACCTCGAAAATTTGTAGAGAGGTAGTTTTCATGTATATTAAGAGAAATACTAACTTTTACTGAAATACAACTAAGGTATAACACATAGGCCTAATAGTTCTAATGAAACTTGGTTTTTTTTTCAAATTTCAAAGTGAAAATTTTGAATTTAAAAAAATTGCATCTTAAAAAATGTTCAATAAATTCTAGGAAATAGATTAGGCTATATACTAATGTCAAATTATGTACCAAATTTGAAGAAGGTATGGGAATGGTTTCATAGTTAAAATTTTTTAAACAGAATCCCTTGTCAAAAAAATCAAGCCATATTAATTATATGCCCCAATGGAAAGTATAATAAAATAATTTCAGTAAATAAATTGAAATACCGTAAGGGAAATAACATCACCTGCTTGACATCTTGTTGTTTATTGGAAATACTTGTCTATCATATAAATCTTCCAGGTCGGTGTCAGAGTTTTTATTTTTTATTTTTTATCCAAAATAGCATCAATTCATTTCATGACTGACCACAGGGTTCCTGAATACGGGTACTGTATGCCTCAGTATTACAATATTAACAATATATGAGTAAATAACATAAGTATACAATTAGGATTTACTGATTTAAGCGGCTTAACTCAGCTGGAGGAGTATTAATAACCTACTATTTAAGTGGAATACAGGTGCCTGTGTAGGATACAAAGTGAGTCCTTTATTAACCCCACAAGTATAGTATGCACAAGTTCCATGATATTCCTAAGGAGAGAAGATAATTCCATGTGAATTTCGGTAAAGTGCCTCTACAACCAAACAAAAGACCAGTCACTGACCAATGACTCAACTCGATACCATAACATTGAGCGTTACATATTACATCTGTGAGAGGTGTCCATAATAGGCCTACATCAGGCTTTCATGGTGGTGATGGTCCAGCTGGAAGAGTGTTAATTTCATTTCAATTGGAAATTGGCCTACTACCACCACTATATGTAATCAGAGCATCCACAAATAAAATGTGCCAATTCCTTCCTTTAAATTAATTCTAATAATTTGAATTGGCACAACTTGCAAAATACAAATGCTAATTTTATTCACAAGCTCTAGTCAATATCAGTGCCAACACTGGTACTTTAAAAGGCAAATTTATACTTTACGACTCACCCTGCTCCCCTTTCGTATAATCCAAATCAATATCATTCCAGGGTAAACAGGTTTTTATTTTGTAGGTAAAATGAAAAGATTCAATTTAAATGTTGTTTTCTTGAAATCCACGGTAAGACTTTCAGGGAGGAACAGATTCGAGAAATTTCGGCGAAACGGTACTTCATGCCGCACACAATTTTTACTTCCACTGAATAATAAGTCCCTTGCACCAAACATAATATATCACAACTATAAACAACAAAATAATATTTCATAATAAAAAAAGACCCTTGCACCAAAAATCATATTAAACAATATTATATAAGTGGGAGTGGAAAACTCGTGCGCGGCATAAAATACCTTTTCCCCAAACATTGTTATATTAAAACATTTGGCATATTATAGGCTGTTATATAGAAACATATTAAATAGTATATTTGACATAATGTAAACATTACAAGACCCGGTACCTTATATACGATTTAATTTCAATTTAATATGGATTCGCGACAAATCAGAAGCTGTTCGGAATAACGAAAGTAGAAAGCTTCCCAAAAGAATTCAAGAAAACAATTGAGGAAATTACTCTACACAACACTTCAGATGTTTGAATTATATTTTATTATTATTACGCTATAATTACACTACAATTTTCACTAGGGAGCACATTTAACATACACAGTTCTCTTTAACAAAATAAAAACACAATCTCCTTCTTCACAAACGGCAGACATATTGGAAACAGACCAAACATCAGTGTCCTTGGTCCCTGATTGGCCAGATACACTCAAGATACACTGTCAAGATGGTCCAACTCCTCTTAGATTGTTTGAGCCCGCGAGCATTTCGTTTAAATAAAACGTCCGCCAAAATCGTTTGGAGAAAATGAAAGTCTGTTTAAACCCAATACCCAAATTGAACGGGTTTGACTTATACCAAGTTTAATCGGATTTGGAGAAAACGGCTCTCACACGTTTTAACCTCCATAGCTTATTTTCTGCAAGCTGCAATAGCTTACAACGTTCTAGTTTAAACAGCTATTTAGTAGAAGACTTGTTGGAAGACCCAGGCATATTGCGTAGATTATATTAGGCATCTTAGGGGGAACTTAATGATGATCAGTAGTTTAAATTTAGAAAAGATGGAGAATATTTGTTACTGAAGTGAAGAGAGTGATCTAAGTAGCCTAGAGTATGAAAGTTTCACGTTATATGGGTAATTATTAGGGCAAGGCATTAGATGATATTGCATCTTTTATACATGAAGGTTAAAAGATAGCTTGGATATATATATATATATAAATGTGTATCGTGAAATAATTTGGCAATTTGTTTTTGTATTATTTTGTTTTATTTTGCATTTTCATTTTTAAGAGATAGGACATTTTTTTTTGGCAATTTTTACGTCATTTTCGGCATTTTAGGCCATGTTTCAATGGAGGTAGAGAGGAGCTTTTCCATGTACAAATCGTTACTTTCAGACAACAGACAATCGTTTTTATTTGAGAATCTCCGCCAAGTGTTCATAGTTCATTTCAATTCAGGTTTATTATAAACACCATAGCTCTTGTAGCAATAAAGATTTCTTTCTTTCTTTTAAATGGCACATATTTGCTAGGGGCAATTTGATGGGAATGCCAGTTCAGAAAGAATTTCTTTTCCACTAAGAGTGTCCAAGTAGCATAAATTTACTTAGATCTTCAGTAACAAAATAAGCGTGTTTTATAAAATAAATTCATATATAACGCACTGTCATAAAATGTTTTAGCAATTCATTGCTTTAAAAAAAACTAATTATAAGTAATAATGATAAATATACTGGTAATTTTTTAAAATTTGGGGTCATTTTTTCACTATTTTTAGGTCATAAATGCATTTTTTATTTTGCATTTTTTTCACTATTTTATGGTCAATAAATGCCTTGCCCGTAATTATAAAAGAAAAGATTCGATTGAAGGCTTCCTCTGTTTTAGTTCACGCAACGATTTGATTTATCATTTCCTTTTCTTTGTAAAAACTTAAATTCACACTTTTCAGCATAAATCTCTTATGCTTCATACACCCTGCTCTTATATAAACTTGACCCATAATCTGCTTTTGTACTTTTTTAGCTGTTATACATCCTCTGTGTTGAGAACAATGGTTGAAAAGTCTCATGGTCGGATTAGCTTTCACTGGCTTCGCTTTCTTCTAATGCGCCTAATTGCTTGTAATGTTCTTATACAAAGGTTATTACATGGCACATTAACTCATGTGGTCATGACCTTTCACCGCTGGAGACCCAGAATCGATCCCTGATACTGGAGCCATGTCGAATTAATTGAACATAGCTTAAGCGTGACGTGTATTTCTCTTTGACCCATGTAAATGATCCCAACATTGACAAGCATCTTGTAATGCTGCAACTTTCATTCCCGCGCAGTTTCTATAAGGTGTATGTGCCGTTAATATAACACAGTTGTGTAGGCAATGCATCAATAACTTTTGAAATTAAGTAATATTGTTACTAGGGCAAGGCATTCGATGATTTTGCCTCTTTTTATATGGAGATTGAAATATAACTCTAATGAATATAGATGTGTATAATTAATTAATTAATTAATTGACTAAAAAAGGAAAATTTTGTTTTGACATTTTAGTTTTCGCGAATGATGGATTCGCGAATTGTTGTTATTACTAATGATAAAACAATAATCTTGTGCTTCAAACATTCCTACGTGCTATTATTGTCGGTTTTTAACCGCGAAAAAACGCGAAATTTTGAGTTTATCGAAATTATTTTTGTGCGAAATTCCTCTCTTTTTTAACGATTGTGTTACTTTCAAGGGAAATCTCAGGTTTCAGAAAAAATAACTAAATAATTTGAGCCCATTAATACAACAAAAAATTCAATAATCAATGTTAATAACAGTTCTTAAACAAGTAGGCCTATGTTCTGAATATAACAGCATTTTTATTCCGGTGAATAATGTAGATGCTGAGAGAGCTTTCTCAGGATATTCAGACATTCTAACCGATAAGAGGACAAGATATATTCCTCAAAATGCGGAGACTGCTTTCAGTTTGTACTTTGGGGATGGGTGCAATTTAGAATGAAATAGGCCTATACTCGTATAAACTTCATTTTTTACGGGTAATGGTGCACGTTTTCCATTCAGGTTTTCTTGATCATGCTCATGTGCGGAAATATACAATTATTTGTACCACAAAGGCTAAAAAGTATTTAGTTTTTATGCGAAATAACACCGAAATTTGATTTTTTTGGTGCGAAATAACACCGTAATTGACCCAATTTTTATATCGAAATTTAACAATTTTATTCACCGCAAAATAGCATGATACATCAAATATACATCAATAGATTATCCGAATGAGCAAGTGCTTGTATTCGGGTACAGTTAGGTTATTTATATTACAGAATGAATACACAATTAAATTGAAATGCATAAAACAAAATATAAATCTTACTTAAAATCATTACCCAGAGAAAAAAGAACAGAAAAAATACAAAGTGGGAAGAACAAAATTGAAATCCTGTGCTATAACTAATAAAATGGTTCCTTAAATATCCACTAATTACCGAGTGTAGGCCTAATGTTTATTTTTCTAATTGACATGTTTTAAATTATAAGTTGGTGAGTGACATGGGACTTTCAGTTGATTTCTTTTGCTTGGAACTGTATAAACTTTAGCTCAGTAATAATAAATGGAATGGGTATGGGAAGAGTTTATATTGCTTGTAGCTTATATTCTGCAGCAAGGCCTCATGTGCGAACTTTGCTCGTGGTGTTAGTTTATTTTGACATGTGGCAGTTGTATATTGACGTCACAGACATAACATCTGCACTTAGTTCAAGGCAGAGAGGCGGAATGGAGTATTGATTGGGAATTATAACCTGTATCAGAATTGGCACTTGCCCTAGTTTACACATTAATACAACCCTCTTACTGACTGCCTTCTCTTACTCTCTGCTGTCGAAAATACGTTATTAGAGCAGTAACTTAGAGATGCGACAAAATGTAATTTCAAAGGTATATTTTTGGTATTAGACTAAACAAAACTTTAAATGTTATTAATACCGGGAGTAGCCTAATTGTGTAAATATGACAATTCAAATGAAATTTAATCAAATTAGATTATATAGGAACACTTAGCAGGTTAACAGTGATTTTAAAATGTAATTTTTTTTTAAATTTTTCAATATTTATAGTCAACTTTGTATTAGTTTTTAGGAGAAAATTTGCTCTGGCACTGGGATTTGAACCCAAGACCTTTGGCTACTCTGCCAATGCTCTAACAACTGAGCTAAGCCAGAGTTCACTTCACAGCGCCAGATGGAATCTCTCTCTTATGACTGATTGCTCTTAATGTAGCCTAATTGTATAAATATGACAATTCAAATGAAATTTAATCAAATTAGTTTATATAGGAACACTTAGCAGGTTAACAGTGATAGTCAACTTTGTTTAGTTTTTAGGAGAAAATTTGCTCTGGCACTGGGATTTGAACCGAAGACCTTTGGCTACTCTGCCAATGCTATAACAACTGAGCTAAGCCAGAGTTCACTTCACAGCGCCAGATGGAATCTCTCTCTTATGACTGATTGCTCTTAATGGTCTACCTCCCTGACAGACAAGTCATGTCATATGCAGTACTGTAAGGCACACTAATTAGTGATTTTTGTGACTGGGTACATATAAACTCTGTGAGGTAGGTAATTAAGGGTAAGCAGTCATAGGAGAGAAGTTCCATCTGGCGGTGTGAAGTGAACTCTGACTTAGCTCAATTGGTAGAGCAGTGGCACGAATAGCCAAAGGTTCTAGGCTCAAATCCCAGTGCAAGAGGAATTTTTCTCCTATAATATTCTCATGTAATGTCCGACAGAGACATGGATGAATATGTAAGTTTTAACTTCTATTCTAATATTTTAACGCCATATCATGACGTTTCGTGACCATATACTTAGTTTTTTTCCTATATTAATTTCCATTCCAACATTCCTGCAGGCATCGAATAGACTTTCTGCATTTCTCTCGATTATCTTTATGTCAATGGACAAACATAATCTGCATAAGCTAAAATCGGGTGATTGCCATTTCATTCTAGGCCTACCCTGCTTTTGTGAACTTTTCTACTGGCATAAAGTTAAACTCATAAAATCCAATGAACAATATTAAATAGTTTTTATTTTATTTTTACCTAAAATTGATTGATACTGTATTTAGTAAAACCAGGCTTTTCTCATATTCAACTATTATAGATTTTAAAGCCATAATTTATAACTAGACCTGGGATTTTAGGCTCTAAAAATTAGTTTTAGGCACCTAAAATAGGCTTTTAAAAGAGAAAATATGAACTTAAAATATGCTTCAAAATGTGTAAAAAGATAGAAAATATACTTTAAAATATTACAATATACACTTAAACTGTAACATGGTCTCTTTTTTTTTTCCCCTGCAGAAACGTGGTATACCTATTCTTAATAGAATTAATTGCAAAATTAGGTATCACGAACTATATTCACTTAAACAGATGTTCTTTCACTGGTGACTTGATACATTCCCCCTTAATCCTCCCCCTCCCCCGTCAGGCAGCATTCCATTAGCGACAATTGTTTGGAATAATCTAGTTTCTGTGAAAAACCCACCTCTGCTGTTCTGCTTTTCATTGAGGGATGTCCATTATAAGATTGTAAAAATTACGGATGTTGAATTTTGTTTTAAATGTACAAAATAGGCGTTTTACCACTAAAGCAGTAAAATAGGCTCTGAAGGTCCAAATAGGCATTTTAGGGCACTATAAAACTTTATAAATGTAAGTGATTTATCATGAAACGTCAACATATTTAAAAAATTTCATGTTATTTCATAAGGAACAAAATAGGTATTTGCCTTAAAATCCCAGGTCTATTTATAACTAGAGGGCGGATTTCTATGACATGTCATACTTTTCCCCTTTGCATTATTTCAGGTTTCCGACTAATTTAAACCCGATTTCAAGCATCCTGGTGAAAATGGAACAGCTTTATTGTGCATATACCTGCATATTTAGGAAATTTTCAACTCGTGTAGCTTATTTAGTATGAATATGCATATTTATGTCATATTTTTGGCATATATGTGTGCATATTAAAGAAATTTTGAAGTTTCATATCATATTTTGTACATTTTGCATTAGAATGATACTTTTTGAGAATTTAAATAATTAACACTATATTTTAATAAAATGTATTGTAATGAAACTTAAAAATATATACAAATGTGTAAGTGGTAAAGTCATATTTTAAATTTTATTGGTCATATTTTAATGTTATTTAGGTCATAAATGCGTGCATATATCCTATTTTTTAGGTCATAGAAATCCGCCCCCTATTTATAACACACAATTACCCTGTAGTAGCCCATGGCTATCGTATGCTGGTTGTTTACATAAATTCATCTCACTTTACAATTCGAGTGACAATGGAAGGTATAATGTTCCATTTACACTGACAGCGTGACAAGGAAATTACAGGGCAGTCCGCTGTGACAGCTTACATATTGCTGCTTTTAATTTGCACTGACCTGAAGACTTCCCTTTGCTTTCTCTGGTGAGTTATGTCGTGATCGATACCTGTCATTACGGTGCTTTAAGTAGAGGATAGCAGTAATCCCTACATCTAACTCCAGCACAGACAGTTTATTGATCACAGCTCTTTCCGCCCAAAGAAAAGGCAATCCCTTAAAAAGTGTGTGAAGTAACACTTTCCATCACTGGTTCACATTTCAAGTTATATTTACACTATGCCCTTAGAAAATAGGGATGACGTGTGGGCCAGGTAGGTTCCTTCACCCTCATATTTACAAGCGCAGGGGATTAGGACCGACCGTAATTTCCGCCCCATGAATCACCTACTCTATTTCAATCAATCAATCTTAGATTTTTTTAAATATGTCGTTTTTTCTTAAAATGTCTGTTATATATCAATTCTACACATAATTACAAGAAAAATGACACCAAACAATGTGTAATTCACTTTAATAGGAACATAGGACTTGAAAGAAGTTTTTTTTGTAACTTTTATTTATGTATTTGTTAGAAATGTTCCCAAATATGACCAAAAATTCGATATTAACCAGTCTTCTGCACAACTAGTGAAGTCAAAATAAGATTTGGCTTATAATTTAATTTGCAAAATTAATCATCGTATGAACACAACTTTTCAGAAGTTCTAGATTTCAAAATAACGAAAATGTCACCTAAGATTGACAGAAACCCAGACGTTCCCCTTTACGTCAGGCGCAAAATGAAATCGCGAATATATTATTTGCATATGTAGCAATCACACGAGTTATAGCAACTCTGAAGATGAATGTGTGGGGAGCTAATTTTGTAACGTGAATGGAAACCAGAAGAGCTGATAAAACAATATTTTCACAGCGTACAGCAGACGCGCAGGAAATAATATATTCCAGCGGGAGTGAAATCAGATACCAATGTTGACGATAACTACATAATTTAATGTAAAAGCTGTCTACGCCTTATATATAGGCAACACATCTGTTCTCTTCCGTACATCCTTTTTCTATCTCAGTATTCCAACCATGCCATTGATATCTTCTTTCTCACTCTCTTCGTGATTGTATGCTGTACCGTCTTTTATCGAGTCGCTTCTTAATAGACATTGACTGCTTTTAACTTGCCTTTACCGTATAAGTGAATGAATTATTGTATTATTATTTTTTTATTATTAAGTGACAGAATTGTACTTTAAGTTATGATATTGTGTGGGGGACGGGAAAATGTCTGTCCTTGTGTCTGTACGCGCGATAACTCGTATATGCTTTGTCAGATTTTCATGAAACGTGGTATACGCATTTATAACGTCCATGGGACGAAGCCTATTGATTTTGGTTCAAATTGGTTGACTGGTACCGGAGTAATGCTTAAATGAATGCCTATTTTATAGTAATATATTAGGCAGAATTTATGAAATGCAAATCAGTTCTCATGACAATATATTGTTTTACAGTGTTCATATACGGCTTTGGAAGTTGCAATACAGTTAACTTTGACAAATAACACTACCCACATGTTCCTTCACATATGCTTATCAAACGAGATCTTTGTTCTTCCGTTCTTCTTAATGAATCCATCTGGAGCTTAATTCGTAAATTGATTTAAAAATAACTTATTTTCTGCATATCATAATTGGAGTTATCATTGATTAAACAAAAGCATTCTGGCACTTTGTTATATCACTTTACCTGATTTTATTTTATTTCGGAACTTGTTACTTATGCTGGAGACTGTGGTACTGTAGATGTTGGATGCCAGGTGCCTGAAGAAAAGCTGCAGTGATGCGCACTTTGACTGCATGTATCGATCGGCACTCATCATTACGCCCCTCATATCCCGTCCGGATACAAACTGCAGACCTGTCACTAACATACCCACGTCACTAATACAGTAGCCTACTCTGTTGAGCTGCAGTTCTGTTGTGATACAAAATGTAAGAGATATACCGGTACTTCACGAGGTTAATATAAGCTCTTTTAATTTTACATTTAAACTAAACTCCGTGGCGCTACATCCCTGGAGGAACTTGGCCTACCACCCGACCGCTGCGTTATCTACCACAGGCAGATGGCAGGATGGGGGCATGTGGTCAGCATGCCGACACCCACGGCCGTTAATGGTGGTTTTCTTGACCGGAGTCGCTACTTCTCTATCAAGTAGCTCCTCAATTTGAATTTCGAGGCTGAGTGCACCCCTGCCAGATCTCCCTACCTCAGAAAAATCCGAGGAGGTACCGGGAATCGAACCCGGGCTGACGGATCTGTAGCCAGCGACGCTGAAATTTTACATTTAAGGTAACCATATAATTTTAACTTGCTCATATATTCACTTCCAAAATAAAGTCCATCCTTAAACAACAAGGTACCTGTTCTTCAAAAAATCACAATTTGCGTTTTTGTAAGTCTACAGACATGGGATGTCTTAATTGAGTGAATATAAAGCTAATAAATATATTAACAATATTAATATGGTCATATCAGGCGTCACCTAAAATATAGGGGTCTTTGAGTGTAAGGATTACTAAGATTAATTAGAATAATAAAACCTATTATCGAATCCAAGAATGTCGGAATGCCTATTCAGCTATTTCACCAGCCTGACGATCTATAACTGAATGTGTAGTTGCTTTTCGAATAGATATCGCAATCTTCGAATTTGCACACACAAAGAAGCGAAGAGCACGTAAAATTGCAAATAAAAAAACTCTCTGCTAAATTACCCACGTAATATAATAGCTGAGGGTGAGAATTTCTTGCAGTTTCCGGAATTACCGGGCTGTGGTGTAGTTGTGAGGTCATAGGCTAATAGGTCGGTCGATTAATGCACATACTTCGCGCGATTGCTCATTGCAAATTACAATACACAAGCCACCGTGAAATAGACACAGAGTCCACGTAACTCTTGGGAAATTGCATTGATGTTTATTTCATGCGGTTAACCCCCCCAACATCTCGAAGAAGAAGAAGAACTTGTTGGAATTTCATGAGAACCTTGCGAAGGAGGAATATCTATCAAGGAAACGTGTTGAATGAGGTTGAGATGTGAGGGGAAAATACGACCGAGACCAAGGCGTTAACGTCTCGGACTCATATTCCGGAGATCACGGGTTCAAATGCTGTGTTCGGCCAACCTTGATTGGAGATTTAGGGTATTTTCTCCCTGAAAGAAAGCGAATGCCGGATTGGATTTTATTTTAAACTTAGTGGGAGTATTTTACGGACGGTTAGTTCGATTCAAAGTCAGCAAACGAGGCGTACAAGGTGTACTGGTTTTCAATTCTGAAAAAGTAGTTCCCGAAGTAGATTAATCACTTTAACAGCAGTGGATCAAACGAGCTGCCGACAAAATTTGCTGTCAGCCGATGCGATAAGCTGATTTCTGGAGGAATTCCTTAGCCTGACCAACCGAAGTAGAAGAAAATGTAAACCTATTTTACTTCAAGTGTTGAGATTTAAGCTTTCTATGGGAATCCAGTCATGTTTATTCGTTTGTGTACAAACTATATACATTCGTTATTCTAAATTCTGCTTTATTTTCCTTTTCCTTTCGTTGTTGCAGTATTATTTATTTCGAGAAACTTCCCCCATTAGGAGGCTGCCATGACGACAAAGTTAACAATGATCAATAGAAACATAGTACAAGACAAAATAAAAATTCACATAAAACACATTAATGGACACACACATTCGATGCAATCATTGAAATTAACCCTTAAATTCGCGAGACTCAGTTTCTCACACAATTTATAAACTGTGCCGGACCGAGAAGAAAACACTAAACACAACGATTGGACTTAAATTTATTTTCCACATTTTATTATATACTGTATATATTATTCTATATCCTATGGGATGTTTAAATTAAGGGTTAATCTTCTTCTGAATAAGTAAGCTAAAGTATTTTCTGTTACAGTCCCTTGGAGGCCCTTAGGTTCCCTGCAGAGTGAAACTCCTTTTTTTTTTGTTAAATAGTATGGACTTCTCAGCCTTACGCACCATGATCACGTCGGTGTTCGAACGCGGCCTTCCTGATTTGAGTGCCTTGTCTCAAACAACTTCACTTCTCTATTTTTACTCCTGAACTGTACTATACTGTAAATCGATTTAAAATTAGTGAAATCAAAAGAACAACTTGGTGTCATTATTACATATGCATTTTCAAAAGAAAAAATCCCCCGTATTTGAGAGTATTCTTAAACTTTGTACACCCTTTTTCATTGCAGAGGTAGGCAGGAAGCAAAGTAAATGAAACTCATTTGTTAAATTTCCACTCGCAAATGTGTATCTTAATTAAAATAGAAATTAAAACAACTGCAAGTGAAGGATCGCCGTACACACAAGACAAAGTCCCAGAAAATAAACATTCTCGTGTTTGCCATTTCACTTATTCATTTAGGATTAAGTAACCATGGAGGTAATCATTTTGGTATTAAAACACCACAAAAATAAACTGGAAGTTAATTAGATTCCTTTTAATTTTATACCAGTGCGGAATAAAACTCAAATAACTTTATTACGACCAGATTTCAACTTCAGTGTTTGCTTCAGAATATGTTCCTAGCACGCTGCGAAATGTATTTTTCTACGATAGTTCCTATTTTGCAGTTGTTGTTAGCGCCTAAGGTAGGGCATGAAATTTGAAGGGTGAAGGCAGTAGCCAAATTAAAATTTTTTATCGCTAGTATTGTTACATAAGATGTATCATTACTGCATTTTGGGAATTATTTATCTGCCTTATCTATTTGTTCTTTACATATAAAATATCATAGCGTTTATCCCATTTAAACATGTGAAATTAATTAAATAAATTAAAAACAAAAAATGTAATACTGAACTATCCCTCAATTAACCTTTTCTGAGTTGAATTTATATTACGAGTAATACGAGTCAGTTGCAGAATTTAATGTTGTACCGGCATGTTGCCATGGTAACTCAATTATAGAGCAGCGGCATGGAGAACCGAAGATCCTGGTTCAAATCCCGGCTATGGCATTGAATTTTTCAGTCTGATTCTACCTTTCCACCTTAGCCTACACTCGGCCAGTGTGAAAGAATTATATCATTCCAATTATATAATCGATCCAACAGTAAGGTTTGAAAAAGGTGATAAGCAAGCTGGAAAAGTGAACAAAGTAAAACAAAACTACGAAGCTTGTTGTGATTATTTGGTGATAAATATAACATCCAGCATTCAGAGGTCATTGGACTGCTCTTTGGTGCTCGAAGTACCTACATTACACAATTTCCAACGTTATCCTTCAGGCGCTTTGGATTCCAGACAAGTCTTCTTTACAAAATGTGCCTGGTCCATTTACAGTAAAAGGTGAACTATTCCCTATACAGGCCATGGAAGCCCAGAGGGTTCCAGGAGGTTGAGGCTCCCAGATTTTAGACATTCGGCACGTGAAGGTGGTAAGGTTGTCATCCTTACGCACGGCCGCCTTTATCCCCAGGATTGCTCCTGGTACTCATGTCTGTTAGAGGCTGAGTCGACCCCAGGGCCATAGTGCCACCAGAAGGATTAGGCCAATTAAAAAACTCCAACGACCTCATCGGGAATCGAACGTCCACAATAATTTGTATTCAGAAGTTAAATTTCAGTAAACTTTTTGAATAATGATTATCAGCCATTCCACGAAAAGTGAGCTTAAAGAGTCCAGATCGTAACACCCTTTTTAAATTAATTTAAAATATATGTCATCATTGAAAAAATATGAAATTAATTTTTAGTACTAGTCTACTGAAGAACTAATTCTGAAAAGTAATTTCTAAAATTGTCAATGATGACATATTTTTAAATTTAATATTAAAAGGCTGTTACGGTCTGGACACTTCAGGCTCATTTTCCGTGGAATGGCTGTTCTGGCTGACTCTTCCCAAGATCTTTTTCCGATAATCTTTTGAATTTCAAATTAATTTAATTATTCTTCGTCATCTCAATTTCCATGCATATATGAAATTTTGTTTTCAGAATTGTAAGATAATATACAAAATTGTGTTTTATAGATAGTAGGCTGTATCTTCTGGTAACCTAGGACAGGACAACTATAATCTTTATTATTTTTTCTCTCATTTCGCTATAATTATATTAAGTTTTAAAAAAAATCATATTGTGAAACAGTGGCTATTTTTCCTTTTTATGTATTGTGTAGCAAACACTTTCGCTTTAGCCGTCTCATCATTATCGGAATTTGGTTTTCTTTGCACACGGCTTTTCTTTGTTTGGCGAACGAGTCGATAAAGTCAGCAGACTGCAGATTTTTCTCTCGCAAACATGGTGGGTGCTCTTCAGGAGACGCGTGTGTAATTGGTTTCGGTAGTCTTGTTTGCTAAGCGTATCACGGCTAAAAATGTGTTTTTATATCACTAAGATGTGTGTACACTAAGATTATAAAAATACATTTACTTTTAATTTCTATACATTTGGATTTCAATTTAACTACACATAGGCCTATACAGGCCCTACTGTTTATGAAACCCCGGTCACCAAGTCACTAAACTAGTATGCCCCATATTACTGTACACTATAAACATTTCTATCAACACTCTTGAATTAGAGTTTCTTTTTAGGCTGCATGTGCATGTATTTCTGAAACTTAGACGGAACAACCGGTGAACCAATTGAATTTCAAGTGAGAGGCAGAATGGCCTAGTAAATAAAATCAGGTAGACTGGTGTAACAAAGTGTCACAATGCTTTTGTAAAAATAGCAAAAAAGCATAAGTTAATCAGTGATAATTGCAATTATGATATGCTGAAAATAAGTTATATTTGTAATCGATTTCCGCGTTAAGCTCCAGATCGATTCATTAAGCAGGGCTTACGGAAGAACAAAGGTCTAAAGTTTGATAATCATATGTCAAGCAATATGTGGGTTGTGTGATTTGTCAAAGTTAACTGTACTGAAACTTCCAAAGCCGTATATGAACATTGCAAGCAATATTGTCATGAGAACTGAATTGCATTTGATGACTGTTTTCTCAAATTAGGCCCCGAATTGGGCGTTACTCCGGTACTGGCAAACTAATTTGGTCCAAAGTTATTGGCTTCTTCCCGTGGACGTTTTAAGTGTCTATGCCAAGTTTCATTAAAATCTGATAAAGCGTATTCGAGTTATCGCGCGTAATGACATCAGATGGACGGACATTTTCCCCGTCCACCATACAATCTTAGAAAGTACCGTTCTAGCACTTAATAATCAAATGATACACAATAAAATAATTACAAGTAACCAAAACAGAAGGTACAAGTAATGATTAATTAACTTCATTTTTGACCAATGAGGGAATGGTATTAAAAGCTAAATGATTCCTCCTTACCCTCATTTATTGGTAGACTATAGTATAAGGATTTCCAGAGAAATTTAGCAATAACTTACAATAGATTTTATTATTCTTCAGTATAGGTGCCAGCCGCCCGGGTTGGGGATTTAACAGTAATAGAAATAAAAAGTAAATTTGATAGACCTGCAGTTGAAATAAATCAAGTGAACTGGTGTAACAAAGTGCCTTAATGCTTTTCTTTAATCAGTGATAATTGCAATTATGATATGCAGAAAAGTTTTTTTTTTTTAATCGATTTCCAAGTTAACCTCCAGATCGATTCATTAAGCAGGGCTTACAGAAGAACAGAGGTCTAGTTGATAAGCACATGTGAATGAATATGTGGGTAGTGTTATTTGTCAAAGCTAACTGTATTGCAACTTCCAAAGCCAAACGGACAGATGGACAGACATTTTCCCGTCCTCTGGCAGTTAATAAAGTCATACAATGTATTACTTAGCATTAAAAGTTATGACTAGAAAATATATTTATTACCCAGTTTATTTTTTGTGCGTATTTAGGGTTAAAATATAACTAAAATATGTTCACCAAGACAATTATATAAAATAGGAATTCAAGAGAGCCAGTCCTTTCCAAATTTCTCTGAAAACCCTTATATTATACTCGTAGTCTAAATGAGGATGTAAGGTAGAAACAACTTTTAATACAGGCAATGAAACAGAACGAGCAAGGTTAAGCAGAGGATATACCCACGTGTAGGCCTAAACTTGACTGTACCACTGACTATTGTTAACATATGTACACTTACATACCTCTAGTTTGTAAGGACTTTAGGTTCCTTTCGCAGGGATTTGTATAACAAAGCATGACGTCCTAATCTTGATATATTAATGTAGTCGTGACCAGAGTAGAGTTTCTTGGAAGCGGGTTACATGTCTAGACTGCGCAACCTGCAGTGCCTGCTATCGATTCCCCTCAAAGGATATTGAACTTTTTTGTCTAATTGTTTCAAGGGTGGGGTCAAGAACATACTGCAGATGTTAAAATATATTATACTAGCATGTGCCCGCGGCTTCGCCCGCGATAATTATTTCAAAAATTAAAAATTAAAAAATAAGAGCATAATAGTTAAATCATTATATTTATTAACACCTAAATCACGTGGACTACATACACGATTAGATAGCGTCGCCTGGTAAAAGCGACCTCATTTTCGATTAGATAGCGTCGCCTGGTAAAAGCGACCTCATTTTCGAGTTCCTTGGCCAAAAAAGCTGTAAGCCTATGTTGAGTTTCGTCCAAATCGAACAATGTTTGACGATATTTAGGCCTATATTGATTATCCCTCCCGTGTAGGTTTAAAATTTCATATGTCTACGGGCCTTGACATTCTAAACAAATGAATCGTCCAGAATGGACTTCCAAAATCAAGCGATCGCCAGCGATAATTATTTCCAAAATTAAAAATTAAAAGCATAATAGTTAAATCATTACATGTATTATCTCCTAAATCGCGTGAATTACATACCACGATTAGATAGCATCGCCTGGTAAAAGAGATCTCAGATTCGAGTTCCTTGGCCCAAAAAACCCCTGTATAGGCCTAATGAGTTTCGTCCAAATCGAACAATTTTTGACCATATTTAGGCCTACACTGATTATCCCTTTTCCGTCTATGTTGAAAATTTCAGATATCTGCGTGCCTTGACATTATAAACAAATGAATCGACCTGCGTGGGTTTTATGACAAAAATAGCCAAAGCCAACTGTAATTGATTTGAGATTGAAATTTGACTGAAAACTGATGCTTCGAAAACGCAAAAAATGCACGTTTTTTGCCCGTTTTTCACTCATAACTCACGAACGAAACCGAAAATTAAAATTCCGGCTTCGAGGTGCATTTTCCGACCCTTCAGTTCACCTATGTTTAAAATTTCAGATCTCTGCGTTGAGTAGATTTCGCTGGGCATCGCGGACAGACAGACAGACAGACACTTCCTTTTATTAATATAGATAGCACCGTTGAGCTCGATCAATAAAATAAAATCCAATGTATAATTAAAACCATAACAACCTTTATTTTATGCTGCGTAGACATTTCGGCACCCTTTTATCATCTTCATGTCATCTTCCTGGAGAAGATGCATTAACTATTAAAAATTAACATGACAATCTTCTGTGATAAAATAATTTAACTCTTCAAAAAGTTAAATTATAAATTAGCATTGACACATTTTCAAACCTCCTGCTTCTTCTTGAGTCTTCTTCGCTGTATGTTTGTGTGTATTAAGTACTAGCATGTGCCCGCGGCTTCGCCCGCGATAATTATTTCAAAAATAAAAAATTAAGAGCATAATAGTTAAATCATTATGGGCCTATTTACTAACACCTAAATCACGTGTGGACTACATACCACGATTAGATAGCGTCGCCTGGCAAAAGCGATCTCAGATTCGAGTTCCTTGACCCAGAAAATCCCTGTATAGTGAGTTTCGTCCAAATCGAACAATGTTTAATCATATTTAGGTCTATGTTGATTATTCCTCTTCCGTGTAGGTTGAAGATTTCGTATGTCTACGGGCCTTCTAACATTCTGACATTCTAACGGGCCTTCTGACATTCTAAACAAATGAACCAGCGTGGGCTTACAACATTCAAGCGATCGCGATGCTTTTATTTCCACGGTATGACAAAAATAGCCAAAACCAAATGCAATTGATTTGACATTGAAATGTAGGCCTATTACTGAAATCTGATGCTTCGACAGCGCTAAAATCACGTTTTCTGCCAGTTTTTCACTCATAACTCGCGAACGAAAGTTAAATTAAAAATCTGGCTTCGAGGTGCATTCGCCCACCTTTCAGTCCATCTATGTTTAAAATTTCATATCTCTGCGTTCAGTAGATTTCGCTGGGCATCGCGGACAGACAGACAAACACGTCCTTTTATTATTATAAGATAACATGTGCCCGCGGCTTCCCCCGCGATAATTATTTCAAAACTTAAGTGCATAATAGTTAAATCATTATATTTATTAACACCTAAATCACGTGGAGTGTATTCCACGATTAGGTAGCGTCCCCTGGTAGGAAAAGCGACCTCAGGTTCCAGTTCCTTGGCTCAGAAAACCCCTGTATAGTGAGTTTCGTTCAAATCGAACAATGTTTGACCATAATTAAGCCTATGTTGATATCCTTCTTACGTGTAGGTTGAAAATTTCATATATCTGCGGGCCTTGACACTCTAAACAAATGAATCGTCCACGATGGACTTACAAAATCAAGCGATCGCGATGCTTTTATTTCCAAGGTAGGCTATGAGGTATGATGACAAAAATAGCCAAAGCCAGCTGTAATTGATTTAACATTGAAATATATTACTGAAACTGATGCTTCGAAATCGCAAAAAATACACGTTTTCTGCCCGTTTTTCACTCATAACTCACGAACGAAAGCGAAAATTAAAATTCCGGATTCGAGGTGCACATTCTGACCCTTTAGTCCGCCTATGTATTGAATATCAAAGATAACATATTGGTGTTGAGAATTATAATAATGATCCATATTATTATTATTATTATTATTACTGTTATTATTATATTTGGGGGAAAACATTCTCTGACACTGGGATTTGAACCCATGACCTTCAGCTTTACATGCCAATGCTCTACCAGCTGAGCTTCACACTGCTAATCTCTGATGGATTATTTTTAATGGTCGATCATTAAGGGTAATCAATCCTAGTATATTTTCCATCTGCTCAGTTTGTAGACTATCGGAGAGTAAAGCCGAAGGGCATGGGCTCAAATCGTAATGTTCAACAGAATTAACATTCTGTTATTTCATGAATACATAGCTACATATTATTTTTTATTATTATTATTATTATTATTATTATTATTATTATTATTATTATTATCATTATTATTATTATAAGTTGCTGTGAAATGTTATTTTGTTTTATCTTCAGGTGTTTTTTTTTTTTTTTTTTTTTCATCCAGTAGGGTTAAACTAGTTTACTCTGTCAGGGAATGGTATTGTACGGTAGCTATACCCCAAATGGGATAGACCTAGTTGAGCTGGCAATGCAGTGACCTGGGGCATTCCCAGGGGTTGCTTCTGGGATTACGTTCCTTAGATTTGCCCTTCACACGTGGAGTTTCCTCTGGGAATCGCATTGCAGCAAATTCATCACCTGGTCAGACCGTTCAGTACAAATCTGTTACGCGTGTACCTGCTTCGTGAGAAGTGTGTTAAACAGACTTTCCAGTCTCTATACAAATTTTTCGCTAATGCACCAACGTGTGCAGATTGTTAAAATCTTGATAAAGTTTAACCTTATACCCTTAACTTAAAACTTACCTGGGTCTACGTCACAACTATAGCCTTCATAAAATAAAACACAACACATTATATACACATTATAACAGTGGTGTCACTGTATTAAAAGTCATATTTATGAGGCTGAAAATTGATTCCAGTTCTTCTGTTTGGACCCCAGATGTGTCAATCATATAGAATATGCATTTCGGCGTATTTGATACGCCATCTTACTCTCACTGTCTTTTTTCTTCTCTTCTTTACTTTAGTTTCACCTCGCCCTTTAAGGGACATTTAAGCGACCCAAGCCGCCCAGGCCATAAACGGCCGCGACCTGTCGGGAGAGGGATCACATACATACTTTTTTGACCAGACAAGGACATGGAGGGCTTCCCCGGATGAGTGATCAGCCCAATGCCGGGGCCACCTCCGAGACAACACGAACACATAGAACGAGACACACTATTCACACACACACACTCACACTCTCTCCAAACAAGGTGAGGATGGGATGAAGATGATAATGACGGCCAGATGATATCCGCGAACCACAAGGGCCTAAAGTTACCCGACATTTGTCTCACAGGTGAGGAAAACCCTCGGAAAAAAACCCACATAGGTAACTTGTCCCGACCAGGATTTGAAGCCGGGCCCGCTGCGCCAGAGGAGCGAACGCATCCCCGATGCCACAGCGGTGGACACTCTCACTCAAAAACAAAACTGAAGATGTTAAACTCAATTTAGTGGATGACGGTGCATTATATATGAATTTACAGTATTAAAACACACTTACTTTGTTACTAAAGAAGTAAATAAGTGGGCACCCTTAACGAAAAACTAGCATGCCCATCAAATTGCCCCTAGTAAATATGCGCCATTTAAAATGACGCAAAAAAATAATAATAATTCTTTATTCTTACAAGACAAACTGGTGTTTATAATAAACTTGAATTAAAATGAACTATGAACACTTGGCGGAGATTCTCAAATAAAAACGATTTTCTGTTGTCTGAAAGTAACAATTTATACATGGAAAAGCTCTTCTCTACCTCCGCTGAAACATGACATAAAAATGCCGAAATTGACCTATCTCTTGAAAATGACGAAAAATGCAAAATGAAGCGAAACAATGGCGAAACAAATTGCCCTTATTTAATCAATTATTTCATGATAGATATTATAATGAGCTGTCTTTTAACCTTCGTATAAAAAAAGATGCATAATTATCAAATGCCTTGCCCTACTATTAATATAGAAGGTGATAATAAATTACTTTGTTCATAGTTGACATTTACTGCCACCAAATTAATTATCTAAACGTGTTCTATACTGTATACGTGTCGAAATATATTTTTTCCAGTCATAAATCCATTTGTATTGAAACCGCGGAATAATGATAAATTAGTTTTGAAAGCGCGAGAGTACCCTCATTGTTTTGTAGCTAGCTGGCATATTAATGACCGCAGTGCTAATTGCTGTTTTAATGAATAAATGATAATTTGATGAAATGCAAAAGATGAAAGGCACATCGCATCAGGGGGATTCGATGTAGCAAGAAAATAATAACCATAATTACACGTTTTGGTGCACACATCAGTGTTTTAGTCGAATCAGATTCTGTTTCTAGTGGGTGATAGTGTTGATGTGATAACTAGGGCCCGGATTTGAAGGTTTTAACCTATTTTTTCCCATTTTCCTAATTAGAACATTTCAACGTATTTTTCCGTTTCATGCTCCTTGCTTCCGAATATATGATTCGTATGGAACCTAAAAAGTGCTAAATCAGACTGAATGGCCTAAAAGGGGCTAAGGAGAACTTTTACTGAAAAAGTAGGGGCTAAAGAGGATTTTGAAAAACTAGGGGCTAAAGAGGACTTTTGCTGAAACACTAGGGGCTAAGGAGGACTTTTACTGAAAAATAGGGGCTAAAGAGGATTTTTGCTGAAAAACTAGGGCCTAAAGAGGACTTTTGCTGAAAAACTAGGGACTAAAGAGGACTTGCTGAAACACTAGGGGTTAAAGAGGACTTTTGATGAAATACTAGATGCTAAAGAGGAAACTTAAAATACTTTTACTAACATGCATACGCGGTTCAAAAGAAGTTGACATTTTTCATGAACACATTATTATTTTTAATTATTGCCATCTTCTTAGTGTTTGTTCCTAGAGCTATAAAATATTCGTTGTTCAGACTTTTCATTAAAATACTAAAAAAGAAAGAATAATTGTACCAATAAAGGGTAAATATCTCAATTGTGCATGCTATTTTTCGAGTGCCGATATAAAGAATAGTTACTTGTTTGTTTGTTTTTTTCAACTAGAATAACTGTGTCAAAATTATAATACAATTTTCGATGTTAATAGGCCTATTAGTGTTTTATTAAGACGGCTAAAATCGTTTGTTTAAACCTAGATAGGGCTATTCCACGAAAATAAAAGGCTAAAATACCTTTTTTGCACGCCTTAACTAATTAGTGGTACTTACGAATGTTGTTGCCGTGGATCGTAAGTTGACATTCCCACACGCAATCTTGTTGCTATGTGCGGTAAGAGTTTCCGTGCGGGAAGAATTTACTTACGGCACATTATAATACAAGCCTTTATGGACAAGGCCCCCAGGACAAATATTCGGTTCCCATAAGAACAAACTCATGCGAATCACTTTCTGAAATAAACATCTATCTTCAAAAATGTATATACATAATATTTTCAGGTAATATCACAATTAAATTGATATAAATAATCATCGTGCAAAAAATAACATGCAATACTCGTGCCGTAAGCGCATAACGGATCTCGGAAAATTGAAAAAACTCAGCGTGAGCGCCTCGTTTTTTCAAACTATTTCCTCGATCCGTATGCATCGCTTACGGCACTTGTATCGCCATATACTATTATAAAAGCATAAAAATCCGGGCCCTATTGATAACACACAGGGATATAATAATACACGTTAACTATTTATTGGGTAGAGCAGGGAATTCTAAGCAGTTCTGATTAGCATGGTAGCTGCCACCTGGAATAAGTTTATAGCCTATGTTACTGAAGTTGGACAACTGTCTGAAGTAATAGGCCTATATTACTGAACCCAGCAATATCAAGCTATTTTTATTGTTCTTACAGCCTTGACCCTTAAATCCATGATGTTTCCTGTGGGATATAGGCCTAGTAGTTTGTCTTAAATTTATAGTAAACTGATAAGAAAGTAATGGTAAGAATATTTAAATTTCTTTTAAAATTTCAGAATAAGGTATAAGAAATAAATTATGAGCCTAATCATTGTGTTAACTGTTTTCTCTGCAGTCCGTAATGGGTTTATTTATATATTGCGTGATTTTTGGGAGAGCAAACGATGATTTAATCATGTTTCAAATCTTAGGGGGTGGATGTATGACAAGTAGGAGAAAATTAATGTACTTAACCGCAATTTGATCTTCTATTAAGGAGATTTATTCGTCACCTTACGCACGTTTTCGTATTTTAAAACACTGCACGAAAGCTTTTATTTTCGTTGGCATAACTGATTTTACGGTCATGAGAGACCTTTGTGTTTCGCGATATTATTAATGTTTTCATTATGAATGGGTCGTAAAGTTAATGCATAAAAGTATGATATGAACATAAAGCTTACCATTTATTCACAATTGCAGCAAACTAAGGTTATAAAGAAACAATGGATGATCGATAATATTAAACAAATAAAAATGAATTCTTCTGCATACCTTTTGTTTTGATGAATTTTCTTTATATAATGTTTTTGGAAAAATGTCATTCAGTTGACATTTTTCCATTTCAAAGGTTTCACTTTAATGTTTTATATTAAGAATAAGTAGTAACATCGTAAAAGGCCGCCTGCTTGGTCTTGTGGTTAGCGACGCTGGCTACAGATCCGTTGGCCCGGGTTCGATCGCCGGAACCTCCTCGGATTTTTCTGAGGAAGGGAGGTCTGGTAGGGGTACACTCAGCCTCGTGATTCAAACTGAGTAGCTACTTGATAGAGAAGTATCGGCTCCGGTCACGGAAACCATCGTTAATGGCCGTGGGTGTCGGCATGCTGACCACATGCTCCCCATCCTGCCATCTGCCTATGGTAGATGACGCAGTGGTCGGATGGTAGTCAAGTCCTTCTGGGATACAGAGCCACGAAGTTAGTTTTAGGAACATCGTAAAATAATCGTTTATGATCCAAGTGGTAAAAACGGAATTCTATTTTGCGAACAATTATGTAGCAATCATACGAGCAAAATAAAATAATTTTCCCATGTGTATCATATAGGCCTACTATTTTTAGATAGCTGTTAAAATTTGTGTAATAATAGTAATAATAATAATAATAATAATAATAATAATAATAAATGTTAAATTTATTTAAATTAATTACGCACCGTGGAGCCAGCCAGCTGTTGTCGATTTTCTGGTATAGTCCAGTTATTCATTGCATGGCCAGGCGGCTTCCTTTCGTTAGGAGGAAAAGTTTGCCGACAGATCAATCCACGTTTTTTTTTTTTTTTTTTTTTTTTTTTTTTTTTTTTTTTTTTTTTTTTTTTTACCGCACCAATCAGCTAGTTACCCCAGCCAATCAAAATCTAAGAATGTCCGGTGCCGATTTTGACAGCTACTCGTCCACTCCGCGTGGAGTGAAATGCGCGGTTGCAAGATTAAGTTACAATAAACAATAACACGTGTGAAAAAGCGAAGGAAGAACTGAGGTCAGTGATAATAATGAGAGAATATTGCAACGTTGCTTTTGTTTTGGAAAGCGGAAGCCCAAGACCGATTTAGTCAGATCAATTAACATAAAGAAACACCGAAACCTTTGAAGCCGACTGGCCATCCAATGAGTAACTGCACTATACACGGCTGCCAACTTAAGGACAGCGCTTCATTAGTGACCCTTTTTGTTTGTTGCGTGGTCCAAGAGTTCTCTCTCCCTCTTCTCCTCCGTATCTTCTTTCTCTCCGCTATTTGTCTTTCCTTTTTATATATTTCTCTGTTCATTTCTCTCTATTTCTCTTATTCTCTCTTCCTGTCTATCTTCTTCCTAGCCGAACATTTAAACACTCCTTGCATTCGTGTTCACATTTGTGTTTGCTGCTTTTGTTGTAAACTCTTTCATGAAACACAATGGATGTAAACTTCCGTGTTTTCGTTGCATTTGCGTTTAATTTTAACAGCGAATGGGTCCTTACTGTGTATTTGTATGGACCCAAACAGCGGGTTCTCATGACGTTATTAACTGTTCCCTGTTGCAGTTTCCCCCTCTGAATGATTAGAATTCTTAGTTTCATCGCACGATATTGCACCGTATTGTCTCATTTTTCAGTCGCTATGACAACTTTAAAAAATATATTTGTAACCGAAATCGCCAGCCAAACTTCTGCCCATTGTGCAAAATAATTGAACAAAATACGGTAGAAATCTTTATGAGAACATGTCGGCAGTTCATTGTGATAGTTTATATAAACCGTTAAAATTCCTTAACGAAAGCATCAGCATTTGTCATAGGTAGGGTTCGGATGTTTAATGTTTATGACATGTCATATTTTTTTTATCCTGACCGCAATTTTGGCAGCAGGCACAATTTAAACACGAACTATATACTTGTTATCCTAATCAGACCGTTTTTATTTTGCACATAAAGTAATATTTGTGTTATTTTTATGGTTATGTCCATATTTCGGACGTATTTGTAATTTAACGTCATATTTCAGTTATAAATTCGATAAAAGAACGCAATTATACAGCATATGCACGGTCACGAATATTTTTGTTTTACTGTAACTAAAATGTGAAGGGACAGTGACAAATAATAGAACAATGCACGGGTTTTTTACTCTTAGTCCTTGTTGATAACAACTTCCAATAGACACGTTTTTAAAAGATTTTCAGTTCACAATTGCAGATATTTATAATTTATCACCTTCATAGATATTGCATAATAATAGATTATAAGAAGAGAGGAAAATATGAAGTTGTCTTAAGGGACCGAACACGGATGCAATATTTTTTAAAAAAGTATACAACTTGGTAGCAAAGTTGTCACAAAGACTGGATAAAAGAATTCCAACTTTTTTCCCTACCTTCTTATTTGTATACCTTTCTTTTCTTTGGTACGAAGTTTGTACATAAAAGCACAACAACTACTGTAAGATGACATAAAAAGAGACGACGCCTTGCCTTGCATATGTGCGAAAACATGTGAACGAAGAACAATGCTATCGATCCGTATTCATCATAGACTTGACAGTGCATCGAGCTTTATCGTCAACCTACTTTCCAAAGTTTGTCTCGAGCGAGAATGCATTCTGTCAGGTAATATCGTTACAAAAGTCCGGAAGTTAATGCTCTATCAGAAGACGAAATATACATGCATATATGGTACAAAATTTGTAAAATGTGCTCCGGAACCAATGAAATATGCTATACTTAATACTTGACGCTCTATTGTTAGCTGAATTACCTTATAGGGCTAAATTACAAAGAACAAAAGAAGTAATATAAATTATATTAAAAAACTTATTAAAAAACAAGGTCAGTGTAACAAATTTTAGTAAATTGAAAACTGATGAAGTGAAATATTTCTTTAATGTTATAGTTCCGAAAACATAAGCGATATACTGTCAATTATTGCACAGTCGGTTCTCAAAACATTCACATAGTTATATGCTATAAATAGTTGAATTAGCAGAGATATGCACAATATTAAAAATCTGTGATAAATATACCGTTAAAGTTGTGACAAATTAATTAAATATGCACAGATTTTTTAATATTAAGCAAATATATTGCGATATCGCAAAACTAACAAAATATGCAAAATGAAACCATCGATTTTCTGTAATTTCTTTCCCGTCTTGTATACATTTTGACGCTTGTATTCTGTATCTGTAATCTGGTGTCCTATATCCCCTATGTTGGAGCGAAGGGCCTCCAAGGGAGGTTTCAGTTACCTATGTGAATTTTGTTACGCTTATTTTCCGAGAGATGGCAGAGGGACAGGTGGTAAGCCCATCAAGGGCCGAGAAATTTTGTTCAGAGGCTCTTTAGGCTTGGAGTTATTTTACGAGCCATAAATCTACGACACGGAGGACTCCGTGCCCAGGATTTTTATGTTCTGAAAAATCCAACGGCCGCGGCCAGGTTTGATCCCACGACTTTCGCATCTAGAGGCGCTACCTCTAGACCACCGCTAGTATTTGAGTGCTTTATTAAAAGTATGATTTTTCATACACTTCCGGTTTTAATCGTCACCAATATTGGTTACTGTTGGCGACCATAGTATCTAACGTTTTGATACTCAGAGGACAGTCTTTTGTCATTATTACCTAAATGAGTATTGGACTGCCATATAAAGGTGCTAAAAAGTGCAACGTTAAATTAAACGTTTCAATGAATACTCCAGTTTTCATCTACTGAATATGAGGTTCTGAGTTCGATTCCTGGTCCGATCTAGGGGAATTTTATCTTTCCTAGCTGTAGCCTATATAGATTCCATGTTCTGGTTAATAAGTGATAATTTAGGTTTAAGGCTTCCCTCTCTGTCTGTTAGAAACTCGTAGCCACCCCACATCTCAACATGAGAAATTTAGTAAATTAAAAAGCCATAATAAATTTTAACATTTTCAATTTTCATCAAACTGAATCAATTTAACAGTAATCTCTTTTGCATGTGACTGAGACCAAATATGGTGAAAATAGAATGGCATAAAGATTTTATAGCACTAATGCGATAATGTGCAACATTACTTGTGAGTGTCTTATGTTAGAAGTTTTACTCTTAATTCATGCTGTCTACAAATTGTTTTTCGCGCTATTTTAAAAGAATGGCTCTTTCGATTTTTTAATGTTTGTACACAATCAGGCCTAGGAATGTCATTAGATTTTTTTTTAATATAAATTATATGAAGGTAGTCATACGTTAGCCATCATTTGCACAACTTGGGCTTTTAATTCTTGCTTTGTGAAGAGTACACCTTTGCATGAGACCGAAAATTAAATACGCATTCCTTGCAATACGGCCCTTTATTCTGTACCATACATGCGTATGACAGAGAAAATCATGAAACTGTATCTTAGTAGATAAAATAAATAAAACAATAAAAATATTAAAAAAACCCACCAGATCTTTCATCCACTTAGAGAATCCAATAGGCCAGCGTTTCTCAACCTATGGTCCGCAGACATAATTAAAAATATCATAAAGCAAGTGGAAAGTAAAGAAGTAAATTTTTTCACATATTTCGTTATAATGACCTATAATTAATACCGCAAATATTAAGAATAGGCCTTCTTTTAAAACTGGGATGTAAAATTAGGGGTCCGTAAATTTTTTTTGTCATTTTAGAGGTCCTCGGGTTCAAAAAGGTTGAGAAACGCTGCAATAGGCTATTAGTCTTATGTGTGTGTGTGTGTGTGTGTGCCCACACTTACCCCCGGAGTGCCCAACAATGAAGTTGATTATCTCCGGTCAAACCAAATTTTGGTACTATTTGTTTGACGTGTGTACCTAGGGTTGCCGATTTTTCATCCTTATGGTATATGAGGTGTTTATGACATGTTAAGGCTGTGTACTTGTTTCAGATTTAAGTGACTCAGGTTTGACTTTCTCGCAGTAATGTCAGTTTTAGCTTTCTTGGTGTGTTGATTGTTTTATATCGAGATATTTTCTTGTGTATGTTGCAGCATTTCTGCGTGAGGGGATTATTATCCAGTCCGGCATTCGCGAGAGAAACCCCTCAAAAACCTCGTTTTTTTTTTTTTTTTTTTTTTTTTTTTTTTTTTTTTTTTTTTTTTTTTTTTTTTTTTTTTTGCCCACCCTTACCCCCGGAGTGCCAAGCAATTAAGCCTAAACCTCCGTTCAAACCAAATTTTGGCAACCAAATTTTTGTGAGGTGTGTACGCCTATTGTGCCCTTATGTACATCCATAGGGGATGTTGATGGTGTGACCTGTTTGGGCTGTCTACTTGTGTCTTTGTGTTTTCCAATATTAGTCTGTACTGAGTTCATGTACAGTGTATCAGAAACTCTTTGTAACGTATTTTGCACCGTTTATTTACTTTAGACTTCGGAGTTGTAATCGCCATTTTTAAGAATTTGCTGCGTAGTGACGTAATTTCGGTCGTAACTTCTACAGTTTCACACAAAACTGGCAGGGCGTGTTCCCTTTGTTTCACCGTAATATACAAGCTTTGCTGCCTTTTTTCCACGCTTTTTCGTTGTAGAGGGAAGTTAGATGAATAAGGAAAACAAAATAGCTCTCTCCTTCGTATTTCTTTCTGGTTTTTAAAGCGATATGTAGGTGCCATACGTCTTGCGATAGTTATCTGGACTCTCCCTTTTCTTTCCAAAAGCAATTTCTTGAAAGCCATTTTTAAGTCGTCCACTTTCCTTTTTACTCCCGCTTTTTTTCATGGAAAGCGTATCTGTCATCAATAAAATAGATGAGTCATGGAAACCATTTTCTATTGAAATTGAAAGGGTTTTGTTCAGAGATATCTATGGTATTTCTTTGCATTCTTCGTTACATCTTGATTCGTTCTCACAAATTGAGATCAAGGTTAGCTTAAGACATTTAATGATGGATTAACTATTTTTTTTTTAATACATACTACAAATGTATTAAGTATGAACACAATTTTTAATAAAAAAAATTAATCAGTTTAAAATCGCCCAATCTATATTAATAAAAGGAAGTGTCTGTCCTCCGTCTGTCTGTCTTCCGTCTGTCTGTCCGCGATGCCCAGCGAAATCTACTCAACGCAGAGATCTGAAATTTTATAAGTAGGCGGACTAAAGGGTCGGAATGTGCACCTCGAAGCCGGAATTTTAATTTTCGCCTCCTTTCGTGAGTTATGAGTGAAAAACTGGCAGAAAACGTGCATTTTTTTGCGTTTTAGAAGCATCAGTTTCAGTAATAAATTTCAATATCAAATAACTTACAGATGGCTTTGGCTATTTTTGTCAACATACCTCATAGCCTACCTTGAAAATAAAAGCAACGCGATCGCTTGATTTTGTAAGTCCATCCTAGACGATTCATTTGTTTAGAGTGTCAAGGCCCACAGACATATGACATTTTCAACCTACACGGAAGAAGGATAATCAACCCTAAATATGGTCAAACATTGTTCGATTTGAACGAAACTCACTATACAGGGGTTTTCTGGGCCAAGGAACTCGAATCTGAGGTCGCTTTTACCAGGGGACGCTACCTAATCGTGGAATGCACTCCACGTGATTTAGGTGTTAATAATTATAATTTGAAATAATTATCGCGGGGGAAGCCGCGGGCACATGCGGGCACATGCTGTTTGTCTGTCTGTCCACGATGCCCATCGAAATCTACTGAACGCAAAGATCTGAAAATTTAAAGATTGATGGACTGAAAGGTGGGCGAATGCACCTCGAAGCCGAATTTTTAATTTTAGCTTTCGTTCGCGAGTTATGAGTAAAAAACTGGCAGAAAACGTGATTTTAGCGCTGTCGAAGCATCAGATTTCAGTAATACATTTCAATGTCAAATCAATTGCAGTTGGCTTTGGCTATTTTTGTCATACCGTGGAAATAAAAGCATCGCGATCGCTTGAATGTTGTAAGCCCACGCTGGTCGATTCATTTGTTTAGAATGTCAAGGCCCGTAGACATATGAAATTTTCAACCTACACGGAAGAGGGATAATCAACATAGACCTAAATATGGTTAAACATCGTTCGATTTGGACGAAACTCACTATACAGGGATTTTCTGGGCCAAGGAACTCGAATCTGAGATAGCTTTTACCAGGCAACGATATCTAATCGTGGTATGTAATTCACGTGATTTAGGTGTTAATAAAATAATGATTTAACTATTATGCTCTTAATTTTTAATTCTTGAAATAATTATCGCGGGCGATCGCTTGATTTTATAAGTCCATCCTGGACGATTCATTTGTTTAGAATATCAAGGCCCGAAGACATATGAAATTTTCAACCTACACGGAAGAGGGATAATCAATATAGGCCTAAATATGGTCAAACATTGTTCGATTTGGACGAAACTCACTGTACAGGGGTTTTCTGGGCCAAGGAACTCGAATCTGAGGTCGCTTTTACCAGGCGACGCTATCTAATCGTGGTATGTAGTCCACGTGATTTAGGTGTTAATAAATATAATGATTTAATTTTTTGCTCTTAATTTTTAATTTTTGAAATAATTATCGCGGGCGAAGCCGCGGGCACATGCTAGTAACGGAATAAAAAAATCTATGAAACAGTATTTAACGCTCGCTTAAATGCTCGGGTTTCAATTTCTCATGCCGGACTGAAAAGAAAACAATTAGGAGAATGAGTATGCTCATAGTTCTGTTTATTTCTTGGAACTTATCGTACACCATAATCTTACAAGAAATGTCATTTTGGTTTCAATTTTTTACATCATTTTATTACAATTTAAGGCAATCTAGTAGGGTACATTATGAATTTAAGGACTAAAATGCTCATTAGAATGAATTGTGTTCACAGTAGCCGAAACATAATTCAGTCAGTTCTCTGTTTTCTGACAACAGACATAGCCTATAATTTTACAGAAAACTTTCAGTTCTTCTAAATAATATTGACAATGTCTTTCTATACAATGTATAGCTACAGATGCAATAAATTATTATTATAATTATTATTTTAATTTTATCATAATTATTTGAATTGAGAAATATGCTTTTTTGTTGAGAAAGTTATGCACGTTATCACCATAATTGTCTATTGTATTACGTATAAAAATAAAGAGTTGTGGCTAATAGGGTCTTAAAAAGCTGCGAATAACACGGAGTGGAGTGGAGTGGGTACGGGTATCGCCGTGGGAAGTGCAGCACATGGATACATGCAGCAGGAAATTCAGGATCACATTTCTGTGACACCACATGATGAGTTCACACAATTACTTCAGAGCTGGTCTTATTTATCCTACCCTGTGGAAGACCACATTATGTTGACCCATCGTGCGAACTTACTTTGGTCATCAGGAATTGTTAGGGGTGAGAAAACTTTGTTTTCACTTTTATATAAGTAATATAACGGAGAGGTCCAGATTTCATCGACTATTCCACTCTTACGCCGCGTGTTTGATATTGATCAATAACGTTTAGCAATTCCTCTGATATAGACCAATCACGATCGTTTATCTTATAAAATGTTTGCTATTAATATGAGGATGCTGTTTTATCGATGAAATCGTCTTCTCGTTACTGGACAAGTAAACATCAGTATGCAGTGATTATTACGTCACACGTTGCCATTAAACAGCACGAAAACTGATTATTTTATACAACATAACTTGTTTGGAAATTGAAATAATAGAAATGTACATTGATTAAAAACACAATTTCGATTCGGTGCAAGCCAGTTGGTGTGCTTTTATTCTGTTCTGCTGTTAGCTTACCTGAATGAAGTTAACTAGGTCTTATATGCACGATTGGTAGCACTGGTTACAACATGGTAACTCAGATCGATTCATGGATGGTTGATTCATAGTAGGCCGTGATCTTGTAGGTGTTAAGCTTTGTTTTTGTATAGGAAAGCACGAAAGTAATTATTATTTTTATAATCCGTTACATTTTGATTCATGGAATAGTCTTAATAAATCCAACTCGAGTTGACAAATTTCATCAGATAAATTAGCTTCTGCTGAGCAGAATCTATCGAGAAAATTGTCAACTCTCGTGGAATTACCTGTGATAAATTTATCTTGAGAGAATCCGGATCTCCACATATATTTAGCGAATACTCACAGAATTAAGCGCGTGAAGCAATAGTGTTATTTGTCAAGTTGCATTGCAACTTCCAAAAGCCGTATATAACACTGTAAAACAGTATGTTGTCTTGATAACTGATATGCATTGAAAAAATTCTTTCTAATACAATACCATAAAATAGGCACTAAATGGGACATTACTCCGGTACCGATTAACCGATTTGGTCCAAAATAAATATACTTCTTTCCATGAACGTTATAAATGCGGATACCAAGCTTCATGAAAATCCGATAAATCGTATTTGAGTTGTAACCTATCTCCGAGTTAGCTCCAGATCGATTCATTTAGCAGGGCTTACGGAAGAACTAAGGTCTAATTTGATAAGCATATGTGAAGGAATATGTGGGTAATTGTCAAAGTTAATTGTATTGTGACTTCCAAAGCCGTATATGAACCCTGTAAAACAATATTTTGTCATGAGAACTGATATACATTTGATAAGTTATTTCTAATATATTACCATAAAAGAGGCATTAAATTGGGCATTACTCCGGTACCGGTCAACCGATTTGGTTCAAAATCATTAGAATTCTTCCCATGGACGTTATAAATGCGTATACCAACTTTCATGAAAATCCGATAAATCGTATTTGAGTTTTCGCGCTTACAGACGCACGGACAGACATTTTCCCGTCCCCCACACAATCTCAGAAAGTACCATTTTGGCACTTAATAAATACACGCTGCCTGATAGCTATAATACCGCAACTGCATACCAGCCCAATGGGTATCGTGACCCACTGGTTTATGAATAGTGCTTTAAACTGTCTGGAGTTCATAACCTTGCTTGAGTTCAATATGCTGCAGGCAGTGAACTGGTATTGTTTTCTTTTCGCATTAAGTGCACCTGTTATATTGTGTATAGCAATTTAGACACCATGCTTACGTAATATTGATCATAAAACATCGCGACCTTCTCATTCTGGCTGTTTCATATTCCATCCCTTGCTCATGTAACTTTTAACATGAAACGGTTAGTTGTGAGAATTTGTGGACACCTTTGACATTATCTCTAGACCAGGGTTCTCCAAGTGATGGGCCTCATTTAGATCATATATTGAAGCACACCGGAAATTAGACATATTTAGTATCAGCAAGTTTTTATCTGGTATTCATAAAAATAAAATCTTGTCTTCTGACCGTACTTCTTTTTCTTCTTTTGCCGAGTTTCTCCCCCCCCCTCCGTTATATATAACTGGTTCTTCAAACATATTTTATATAATACTAGCTGAAAGTGCAAAAGGAAGCGAAATCACGAACCAGATGAAACGTGTGTATGTGAAGTGTGTGACGAAAGCTGTGACCGATATCATATCCTCAGTTGTAAGAAGAGAACAAGGTCCCTCAAAGACTACAGTCTGGAGGGCAAAACACCAAACTTTGCACAAATGTGCGCAATTCATACTTTATTATATTAAGGGATTGAGGGCTAAGGTAAATAACAACATTGAGGCAGGACACCCTTGTCGAATGGATTTTGTAATGGAAAAGGGTTGAGTAAGGAAACCATTGACTTGGATAACAGCTGAGATATCAAAATATAAGCATTTAAGATAAGAGACAAAAGTATTGCTAAAACCATATTGTTTGAGGCATTCATATACTGAACGTGTAGTTAGTGTTTGTGTTAGGTTGTATTTTAGTCTACGTTGCTGATGACATGAATGTAAATAAATAAACATATAAAGATGAGTTTATGCGGTCCACGCTTCCCGAGCCTTAAAAGGAATAAAACCTGTCCGGGAGGATGTTTCTATGGATCACGTACCAGACACGGACATGGAGAGCCTTTCCGGATGAGTGGTTACCCCAATGCCGTGGCCACCTCCGAGACAACACGAACACATAGTACGAGACACACCAGTCGCTCACACGCTCACTCTGAACAAGACTCGGATGATGGGATGATGATAATGGCGGCCGGGTACCACAAGGGCCTAAAGTTACCGGACATTCGTCTTACGGGTGAAAATAACCACATAGGTTACTTGTCCAGACCAAGATTGGAACGCAGGCCTGCTGCGTGAGAGGAGCTGTGGACGTTTGTTTTCTTACTAAGCTGTTTTGTATAATGTGTTATCTATTTTTTTCCGGGTCTGATTCAGTTCGCTCTCATTTTGTCATTTTCTTGATGAATGAGACCTAGCACGAAAGTCAAAATATACAGATATGTAAGGTAACTTGAATTAAGAAGAAAAATAAACATATAGGCCTACATACACAACAAAAACTACAAAATAATTTTTAGACAGCTTGGAAAAAAAAATAATGGAATAAAAATGGTATTTCAAACACGAGACAGACGAAGTAAAAGGTGCAGATTATCGCACTGGTGTTAGATCTAATAATCTAATATAGTCATTTTTGGGCCAGATCAAATGGAAAGTAATGTTTTAAGAGTTTATATTTTTATTGTGCTGTCATATGCTCCTAACATTATTTTAATTTTTTTCCCTTTGTTTCAGGTAAGTACTTCCTTCTAGAAGTGCTGTGTTCGAAACTTCATGCATGTGAGTAGCAAAAGTTACCCTTAATTTCAATTTTGAAAGAATAGCATTTCGAGTTAAATCATGCCTATACCTAAGTACATCACGCATAATATAAGTTAAACGTTGGGTCAGGCCCATCCGATGGCGATAAATTTACGGTAACATCTGTCCCACCCAGGAGGGATTTTAAGACTAGTAGTACTCGAAGCTTTTAAAATAGATAATTTTAAGTAGACTAGCAACGAATTATGTTATTTCGGGTAGAGATTGCTGTATAGGCTTATACATGACGCATAAAACATGATATAGAGCACTGTGCCTAGGGAACTACATAATACTGTAGTATGATCATGTGACTTTTCTCACTGATTAAATATACAGAGTGCAATAACAAGGTAGGCCAAAACTTTGAGAAAACGTTCCATTCATATAGATAGTGGAATCATGTTATGTGAACATGGGTCAGAAAATGACTTTTTTTTCTGGTAAGAACACTTTACATTATTGGTAACGTCTTGGACTCGCATTCGGGAGGTCCCAGGTTCAAATTCCGTGGCCGGCTTATTTGATATGGGTTTTTTCATGGTTTCCCCATTCGTAAAAGGAAGTGCCGAATTGGATATTTACATACCATGAACCATCCTCACCATTTCATCCTGTGTAGGCCTAATATCCATTTTAAATTGATATCAGTTGAGATTTACTCCATGAAATACACCAGCAATAGAAACAGTTGACAAGCAATAGATCCATGGCCTACCCTACTGTATAGACACAGATCCCGACCTCCTGATATGGCCTCGCAGCTAAAAGGAGTATAAACACAGCTCAAACAAAAACGTTATTGGTGACGGTTTGGCGGGACCATATGCACTGCCACTTCTTCTCAATAGACGACTGTACAGAGCATTCTGAGGAGAAAAAAAATACGTGTCCTGTTGGAACAGGTGACATTTCAATTACGACGAGACATGTAGGTCAACTTAATTCACGACTGAGCTCATTTCAGCCTCTCTGTTCGTCGGTTTCTGAATAGTCTGTTCCTTGATAAATAGATAGGGAAAGGTGGACGGATTCCTTGGCCTTCACGTTCGCCTGACCTGAATCCACTAGATTTTTATTAGTGGACGAATTTAAAAACTCTTGTGTGTGCAACTCCGTTGCCAGATGTATGGAGTATTTGTGCTCGTATTCTGCAAGGCTTCCAAATAATACACGAGATATTCCAGGGGTACATCAGCGCATCATGGAGTCCATGCGACGGTGTGTTGACGAAGGACATTTTGAACATTTCTTTTGATGTTCTGTTACCCATGGTTCTGTTTTTTAGTATCATTTCATATGATTTTCTGCTTTCCATAGTTTTGCTTTCCAGCATTCTGCTAAGTGGTGCAGGTGTAGAGAATGGGCTCTAACAAGGAAATAAAGCATTTTCGGACCCACGTTCATGTAACATAATTTCACTCTTTGTATGTAAGAAACTGGCAGGTGCCCGCGGCTTCGCCCACGATAATTAATTTAAAAATTAAAAGTTAAGAGTTTAATTACTATTAGAGCATTATATTTATTAACACTTGGACGCGAATCTTTCATAAACTACACCATTAATAATTAATGAAACAGCTAAAATTCCGACTTCAGAGTACATTCCACGATCTCAGATTCGATTATCCAGTTCCAAAGCTAACTGTGAACCCATAATACGTATTGTTTCTCAACTGTTTGTTGACAGATGAATATGATGTGAATTTTATTTTATCAATTCAGTGTAATTTTCAGATATTACATAATGTTTCAAGGGAAGGAATGGTTTGTTTGGATTTTTATTATCAGCGATATTTCAAGAGTTAAACCATCAATATTTTTCAGCTGGGCTTCGCCTGCTATTATTAATTGACTCCAGGATTTTTAAGAAATTTACACTGGTAGTTTATTAAAAATGTTTGTGGTTCAGAGCTTTGAAAATTGTAAGTAAAAATAAAATTAGAATATTTGTTCATTGTGTTCATTTCACTTAGGCTTTATATAATAAAGAAATAGTTTTCCTAATTTTGTACTTTTCGTGAAAGGTTAGATTGCGAGAGATGAACATCGCCGAGTATACCCAATGTTTCACGAAGCGGGCGAGCGAGTGAGCACGCTATTTAGGGCCGTTGAATTGTATAAGAGTAGATGTTTCACCGAAGTTTTGGCCTACCTTTCCGTTATACTCTGGTATAGGCAGGCATAGATTAAAAATAAAAGTATTGTTTTAAAAATAATTGTTATGTAGGCCTATAGGTTTTCCTAGATAAATATGAATATTATACACTCATTTAGCCATGCTGTGAAGTTTGCTCTGGTGTAATTGATGTTCATTATATATTCCATCAGAAGCAGATATGCTAACATCGTTATCAGTGTATGCTAATATTTTAATGTAATCAGTTAACTTTTCATAAAAAGTCATGTTAAAATTGTGTGGGTTCTGAAACAATATTGGATCGTGGCACGTGTATTAAATGACCTAATTATACCTCAGCACTGCCCCCTGTTTCAAATAACTCCCCGGTGAATAGCCGTATTTTAGGCTTTCCTTTTCCCTTGTAATGGAACAGTTATATCGTTGTTTGTAAAAGCAAGGCCTCTGGTTATGTATTCAGTTACACAGTTGCCAAAGTTCGACTTTTAATTAAACTTATCCAGAGGAAATAGTCCATGTATCAAAGAATATTTCTTTGATTCATGCGTGTGGTTTTAACAGACTGTACGAGAAGCTGGTAAAGCGTTTTGTAACTTTTTAAACTGCTACGTCCCTAACGTGTTTACGGTTTCATATTCACCGATTTCAGAACATTGATGTAAATAAGGAGAGCTATATATCTTTACTTTCTCTACATACAAGGTATCCCTTTTATCTTTTGCACCTCAAACACAGTTTATTAAAAATATTTTTTTGGAAGCTATTTTACAACAAGGGGCTAACGTAGGTTTGATATAGAAGTTTCATTCACTTGCCTACATTATTGTACAAGATACATGTTTCTTGAACTCGCATTCGGGAGGTCCCAAGTTCAAATCCCATGGCCGGCTAATTTTACAAGTGTTTTTTTTTCATGGTTTCCCCATGGTTTTTCATGGTTGCCGAATTGGATCGCCATTTCATCTTCTATCTTATCCATTTAAATTAATATCAGTTGAAATTTTCTCTATAAAATGCACCTATAAAAGAAACAATTAACAATCATTAGTTCCATAGCCTACCCTACTGTATAGACACACATCCCGAACTTCTGATATGGCCTCGCAGCTAAAAGGTGTATAAACACAGTTTTTTTTAAATAGTATTTTCTCAGTCCAAAATGCTTTTCAAATAATTAATTTTCTATATATTTTATTGATTATTTATAAAACTAAAACTAAACTCCGTGGCGCTACATCCCTGTAGGGACTTGGCCTACTCCCCGACCGCTGCGTCATCTACCGTAGGCAGATGGCAGGATTGGGGGGCATGTGGTCAGCATGCCGACACCCACGGCCGTTATTGGTGGTTTTCATGACCGGAGCCGCTACTTCTCTATCAAGTAGCTCCTCAATTTGGAATCACGAGGCTGAGTGCACCCCTACCAGACCTCCCTACCTCAGAAAAATCCGAGGAGGTACCGGGAATCGAACCCGGGCCGACGGATCTGCAGTCAGCGACGCTAACCACAAGACCACGCCGGCGGACATTGATTATTTATAAGTTTATTATATTTTATTCGTTAAAGAAAACCAACTCGTGACCTGGAACTCCATTCGATAAATTCACTCATGGCATTACCTATGATAAACGTTTGCTTCTACCTTGCATAATTCTCCCTTAGTGACACCATACATAATTAATTAGAGTCCTATATGACTCTACCCCAATGCTTTGCAGATAACAGAATAACTATGATTTGGGTTAGTAACATATATTTTTATGTTCTAAGCGGTGCTATGCTTGTCTGAGTTTGTAATTTGTCACGGTGAATATAGTGTAGGTATTAAAATCGTTAGAGTTGTCATAATATTTTAGTCTAATTGTGTAGTGGAATCATATTCATGAGTAATGTGTAGGAAACAGCTACTCTGGAGTAGGAATGCTGCCAAGCAGTTTAAAATAGCAACTGATTGTGTATATACAAGGGTGTATTCATGTTATTCATAACATCTTCACTCTCTGGAGTCCCATGCTTCATCGCGCTGCCTTTTTTGCTTAGGGGAAGATTACTTAAGGGGGGACATACAGCTTTCGGTGAAATTCATAGGTGAGAAATAGGTGAATTTCATTATTCTTTTCCTCAGCATTGAATTGCTCTACAATCTTGCAATCTGACTTAGGCTACTCTTTATTGACTACTTCTACAATTGCATACTATTTCCAAAATTAATCAACTTTAGCCAGTGTATTTTGTGAAATGTTGACACATTTTAAGAATGTCATATCAGTATATAGGCTACGAGTTTGAATTAAGGTTAAGTATCAAACATTAGACCTTTGTTCTTCCGTAAGTCCTCCTTAATGAATCGATCTCCAGCTTAACTCGGAAATCGATAACAAAAATAACTTATTCTCTTCATATCATAATTCCAATTAATTTTTTACTGATTAAACAAAAGCATACTGGCACTTTGTTACATCAGTTTACCTGATTTTATTTTTCTGTGTATTTGTCAATATCATGTGAACAACACTATCTACAGTCGTTCATTAACATTAATAGTCTATTTTTTTTTAATAAATATACTTTAAAGAAGAAAAAAATTTAAAAAAATATGTATTTTTAATTTATTTGTACTGTAGATATTCCAAAGAATGTGGATGCTGTTGTTCAGATGATATTTACAAACAGAAAGAAAAAAGAATATGTAAAAAACGACATGGTAGCATGAACGGGAAATGGATAGAAAAAACATTATCGTAGAAAATTATAATGAAATTCTATAGGTTAATTTCTATCTTTTGAAAATATTTTTCGTTGAAAATATTCCATTATGCATTTGGAAATAAACTTGGTCTTATTAATCATTTTGTAAATTCCTTACACGGTAGAGTAGATAGGATCTTTGGTAATTCCATATCACAAAAGATGGAATGTAATATAAAGAGCTCAGCTCAGCATCTCTACTTTATTTTTAATACCACATCTTAAGTTTCCTTTACATTTTCATTATAACACCCCTTTCTATGTAACAGGTATATTTAAAGGAACACGTGGTATTTGGTTTTTTTGTAGGGAGAATTCTTGATATATAGTATTCTCCGTGGCTGGAATCCTCCCCAGTATATTGAAGAAAGGTGGGAGAGTGGGTGGATATTATTCTTGACGGCTACACATAGAGATCCCAGAGTCTCACATCTCTTCCTTTTGGAAAAATAAAACACATCGAGCTTCTAAGGCTTACTACTTCTTCTCTTCTCCTTATTCGCGTACTCCATTTTTTTTGTCTTTTTCTCCTTGTTACTCTCCTTCTTTTATTGTGATACTTCATCTGCTTTTCTTCTTTCCCTTCTTTTCTTTTGGCTCTTATTCCTACTTTTCTTTTTTTACTTTATTCCAATAATTTATTAGTACTAGCTAGTTCTGGATTTGTCAATAGGCCGTATAGGCCGCGGCCTAGGGGCGGCAGATTTAAGAGGGCACTCACTTACTTTTACTTTATGACTAATTAATTCGTTTATTTCATTTTTCACTACCTACGTAACCTATGTTTAAATACTTAAAACTGTTTATTACCTAATAAAGACTTACAAATGAGTGATTATGATAGGTGGGAACTTCTAGGAAGGAGGAAGGTGCGGTTCAAATAAAGTGGCCTATACTTATAAAAAGTATAAATCCGACACTGGTACTTGCTAGGAACCTGACTTTTCTTGTGAAATAATATTTCGTATATTTCGCGAAATAAGTTATAAGACTACTACATTTGACACTGAAAAGTTTATTCATGTATTTAGTATTGCTCTAAATATATCGATGTTTAATACAATCAGGTTGTTATATGACAGTATTTGAACAGTTACATCATTTTCCATCATTTTATTCGAATTAAAAATAAAATTCACTTCAATTAAAATAAAAAATTAGCACAATTCCTTAGATCGTACGCGTTATTCATGTAGTGTAAAATATTTGTTGGTTTTTAAATTTTATTATTGCTGTGATATTAACCTATAGGCCTACATATATCATTCTACTTTTAATAATTTTAAGGGTTTATGACATTCACAGTTCTAAATATAATTTCAGTGTTCACTAACTCCGTTTATATTCCGAATCTGTATTCCTAGTTATGCCTTCTTATTTGGAATTTACGTTTGGGACACTTGTACAATTAATTTACGGCTTATATTTCTGGCAATAAAAATCGGATTCATTACAAAGCAAAAGAACATACTGTTCTTTTTCAAGCATGACCAATGACAACAATAAAAGGTATTTCTAAATCCCTGCAGGATTGCAGAGAAAACAACACATCGATTAGGCTCACAGTTTATTTTATTTTACTCTATTCTGTACATTTTAAATTCACAATTATTTTCCGTTATTAAGTGCCAGAATCGTACTTCCTAAGACTGCTTGGTAAACGGTAAAAATGTCTATCCGTGTATCCAACCCTCCGCCCGTGTGTCTGTGACGCGCTTAAATTCGAATACGCTTGAACACATTTTCATGAATCTTATTATACACACTTACAAAGCCCCTTTTTCTTTTGGACCAAATCGGTTGACCGTCACTGGAGTAACGGCTAATTAATGGTTACATACTTTTTAAACAGCAACTTTGCATCAATCGATATAACTGCAGACAAGTGACGGAGTATTTGTGCGACTTTTAATGTTTTGGCAAAAATAAAGGCATATTGTTGACTTGAGGAATTTGTTGTAAATTCATTCTGTTAACATTCTAGTTATGCCACTTATCCCTTCATACATGCCGATCAAGCTTTCTCAAGAAACGATCTAAAACTCAAGAAGTATGGCCTATTAACTCCATTTGGCACTTGTAATTAGTTTACTCGGTTTTATTTTATTACAAATGTTAGGCAGACTTTTGTATCCCGTAGGATACATTATTTGTTTAAGAGTTAAAACTTTGTTCTCATATAGTACGAGAAATGCGAACTTGGCTTTCTACTTCACGCATATCTGAAGCATTGTCAATTTTTGAAGTGAAACTTCTTTAGCCGCGCTAGGAGTAAATCGAGAGCTAACTCAAACTTCCGTTACGAACAAAATCGTCACGAAATTTTTACACACAAAATCGTCACGAAAGTGTGAAGTGGGGCTGTGAAGGAACGGACTGCACAGAAAACAGTCAACTCAGTGATTAGGCTTATCCTGAATATAAAAGTCCAAAAGTCCAAAATTAAAAAAAATCTAAAAATCCAAAATTAAAAAATTCAAAAATCCAAAATTAAAAAAATCAAAAAAATTTAAAAAAATCGGGAGCGCGCGGGGGAAAAGTATCAGGCAATGAGTGGGGGCTATTACTTCTTCGAGCTAGTGGCGTGATGAGCCCTTCACCACTATAAAAAAATCCAAAATTTAAAAAATAAAAAATCCAGAGTTAAAAAATCCAAAACTAGAGAATCGGAAGTCGAAAATTTAAAAAAATCTAAAAATCCAAAATTAAAAAAATCGAAAAAATTAAAAAAACTCAAAGATCCGAAATTTAAAAAATCTATTATTAAAAAGTTTAAAAAATCCAAAAATTAAAACATGTTTCACTTCTGTCGCGTGGCGTTCCATGCACACTTTTTTTTTAAATTAATTTGTGCTAAGTAATCTACAAGCTACATCATATTTGCTTTCTGTGGGAAGTAGTTGAAGATATTTCCAGTGGCGTATAAGATCTCTCTTATTTTGTTACTTTTCCTCACATTTCCCTTAAGAGAAACATGAGCTATGGGAACTGAATCCCGCGTGAAGAGACAACAGAGTGACACACGATACGACCTTGCTTCATCAAGGTGTAAAACTCTCATGAATCATGTTTTTGTACCTGTACCGGTACAAGGTTTAGAACGTTGAGAAGTCTTTTCCACCGCAGTGCACAGCTGTACGGACAGAAGATACTTTCTCGCATCTTTTTGTGCCAGACTTGTATGACACAACCACACACACACACACACACAAAAAAATTAAATTGAGTGATGATATAATTTAAGGGTTCTCTGGTGTCAAGAGAGTATAACTCCACATCTCTCATCACGTTCTGTCCTCTTAAAGAAAATGTTGTGCGAAGAGAATCGCCGACTATTTCTTCAAAAATATACAGTACAATACTAATGTGTTTATAGCGTCATTTGATTGGTTGGTATATGGTTATTTAACGACGGGGATGTACAGCAACATAGGCCTGTAATAGTCGCCGGTATGCCGAATTTTTGTCCCGCAGGAGTTCTTTTATATGTCTGTAAATCTACTGACATGGGCATATCACATTTATGCACACATAAACGCCATAGACCTGGGCCAGGATTGAACCTGCAAATTCGGCACAGAAAGCCAGCGCGATATGAACTGCGCCATCCAGGCCGACGGCATCATCTGAGAATTAAGGAATAGTTTGAAAAGACGAGCCGAGATTCTCCAATGCAGATTCACGTTGGGCAAAATCCACGCCTTGGGCAAAATCCACATTTTGAATTAAGATTTCCCCGGACAACCCATGGTATAAAACTAACATAATGCTATGTCTGAAACTTAGTTTTCAATTTTTCTCTGTATCTGTATCTGGTACCGTATGAACCCCAGGTGGGACGAAGGGGCCTCCAATGGAGGTTTCATTACTTATACTAATTTTGATATGCTTATTTTCCGAGAGAGGGTAGAGTGGTAAGGGTGGTAAGCCCATCGCCTCGCAACCCCCCTCTGGAAACTAAGTATTTCTTGGACGTGAAAGGGCCGAGAAATTTCAAAATTTCAAAAGCCTTACATAAAACCTATACTACAGTTGTATTTTTTAAAGTAATAGGAAAACCTTAGTTCACAGAATTCCTCCATTCATAAGCTTTCATTTGAAGGGTAGAAAATGTAAGAAAAAAATTGTTGACAGAAAAACAAGACAAAGTTGCACTCAAATGGTAAAACGTGTGCACACTGTGACGTTTAAACTTTTTTTTAAATACTACCTGTAGAAATTGTCATATAATATTTCTATCATTTTGAAACAGAAAAAAGCTGTTCTCTTATGCAATTAAAAAAAGCAGATTTTTGACCAAATAAGTAATTTTCAACCTTCTCATTTGTTTTGCATAATATTTTCTTACGATTTGTTTACGTGAAAATAATTAATCACTTAGAACAGCTGCTATCAAGTTACAAGAGTAACAACTTCTAAAGAATTATATTATTTAAATGTTGCTTGCGATCGACGCATCAAGTACTTTAGCGCAGGCTCACCATTCCAGGACCTTCTATATTCCGTATCATTCCTTTCCTAAGTTGCACAAATAACCATAAAATAACCTACCAATATTAGATAGGCACATGTAATTACCTTCATAGCATTAAACTATAAAAGCGTAGAATTTTGAAAAGAAATTAAACGGTTTTGCAGCTGGGCATTTCGTTTAATGCTATCAGAACGGCGTTGCTGAGTTATTCTCTATTTTCTGATTTACTCCGAGTTCCATACGTAAGTAAGTTAATTTGAATATCTGATAATTTGTCGCCGCACCCATTGTTTTTACATTTTATGACGTGTCTGCTCTCTTTTAAATTATCACAAAGTTCATTTTAATTCTGACAGCTTTATACCATGCCAGTTTTATAGCTTCATTTATCTAGCAGCGGCGATAGTCTGGATTACATTACTCGGGTTTGCATGCACTCTATAAATTGTTAAAAGTACCTTCGAACTATTCTGGAAATATAAATGCTTACAAGCTCATTTTTTCTTTTCCAATTCGAATTACGTGTTGCACATAAACTATACAGTCACAAAGGTAATACTTGGACTGAACGAGTTTTGACCTTTCGCTCACCTAGTCCGAAATAAAAGTGATATATATGAATTAAACATGTAATTTGAACTGACAGAAACATATTAACCATCTCCATAGTGTTGTCGCGTTCCATAGGCATACCGATATATCGCTATGCAAGGTTTTTTTTATTTTTTTATTTTATTTTTTTTTTTTTTTAATCCACGGGAGGAAGTATTTTCAAACCTGTGGGGGGGGGGACGAAAAATCTGGTTACTCAGCTACAGAAACTGAAATGTAAACTGCATAGGTCTTGTTGTTTTGCTGATTGTGCAAATTTAGATTAGGCTAATTCACTCTATAAAAAAATAATAAACATACATCTCGATTTATGAAAAGGAGCCCAAAAATGACATTACCAACTCGCCTTTCGTTAGAAGTGTTTTGCATTCATTTATTAGAATAGCAGATACAGTATTCGTGCAAATGGGGAATTTCAAATATCTGGGAGCAATAATTACATATATGCCTACAAATTATAATAAGGTATTAGTTAAGTGTCGACTAAAGTCAGGAAATACTTGTTTTTATGCAATTCAGAAACTTTTATCTTCTTCTCTTCTGTTCATAAATCTATTTTATTATATGGATGTGAGGTATGGTCGCTTACTCTTTGGGAAAAACGTAATCTGAGAGAGTTCGAAAACAGAGTGTTTAGAAAAATAATCGGACTTCGAGAGCTGAAAACGGGTACTAGAGTAAACTGCATGAGGACGAGCTTCATAACCTTTACTCGTCACCGGATATAGTAAGGGTAATTAAATCACGGAAGATGAAATGGGCTGGACATGTTGCACGCCTGGGAGAGGAAAGACGTATCTAAAAAAATGACTGGGAGATCCGAAGGGAAAAGAAGACCACTTAGAAGACCTAGACTTAGGTGGTAGGACAATATTAGAATAGATTTAAGGGAAGTAATATTTGCGAGGGATCGTTGGAGTTAGCACAGGGTAGGGTTAAATGGCGAGCTCATGTAAACGTGGCAATGAACCCCGGGATTCTATAAAATATATACAGGGTGTCCACTGGTCGGGAAAATCCGGGAATCCGGGAAAAGGCCGGGAATTTCGTATGGTCGGGAAAATCCGGGAAAAGTCAATGAATTTGTTAAAATATCCGGGAAAATTCGAAAAATTGCAAAGTGAGACCAAAAAGACTTCTAGACAATAATATGCCTATATGAAGGTATATTTAATTTATTTTACTGTTCCTAACTTTTGTATCTGTTATAGCCTAAGTAATTATTGTTTGCAATTACTTTTGTTGCTGAAAGTTTTACTTATTTAAAGTATGTATAATCTATAATTTTTCTTACACAGTTATTAGAAAGTGCTTCATATTTTGGTCGGGAATTTCTGAAATGATCAATGAAAATCAGGGAATATGTCGGGAATTTCTTCAGCATTACTTGGTGGACACCCTGATATAATATTCCTTTAGTTTGCTTAGGAATTGCCTGTTACCATTGAGTAAATAAATAAGATGTGCTTTATTTAGATGTGTTTGTTCATCTCATTTAAAGTTATTTACGTCGAAGGTGAAGTAGAAAAGAATTTGAAATGTCACTTAGAGTTTCTATATTCAAATTTGTCGTTTTTCTTCTGATGTTTCCTGATTCCTATTAGATTAAACGGTAGCTGTTTGCAAAAAGAAAATGCCAACAAGGCTACAAATTAATGTTAAGCTTAACTTTTGCTCTAATTTCTAAAAGTTCTTTACTGAAGTAATTATCCGTGTTTTAAGATCTATCGATATTAACTTGCATCAACTGTCACGGCTGCTTAGATTCCTTCATATTTTATTAAAGATTAATTCAGCAGCTCATGGTCGTGCAGCTGAAGTTTGAAAAAGTTGACTGCCAGATTTTAATCAACTTAGACTGGTTTCCAAGAAACCCCCGCTTCCATGGTGGACGGATTTCTTCCTACAATTCTTTACGAGTAGAAGAAGGTAAAATGAGATAGATTCCTTTTTTTTCCCCTATCTTTACTTATTCAATTCGTTTCCAACTTCAGAACTTGGCTATTTAATCCTGAGATTCGTATTTTCGGAAAGAATCCTTTCTTTTCATGAGTGAACACATTGAAAACGGCTTTCTGTGTACCTTACAGCCCGTGCATGAACGACATAGAAGAAGAGGGATTTCGTTGCTTCATACAAGCTACACTAGTATTTATCAAATTGTGACAAAATAAAATAACATATAACCATCAGCTCAACAACAGGGGAAGACTGGAGAAAAAGCAAGAAGGTCGAGATTGTGCTAGTTATCAATGAGACTTTTTAAAGATTTCTAATTATTTTATCAGCATGTCAAGAAAAGAAAGTGTCATTTTTAATTTTTAATCGTTATTGCATCTACGTCAGGACAGCAAGGTAAAAGAACACTATAAACAGTAATAATAAAATCAGGTAAACTGATTTAAGAACGTGCCAGAATGTTTTTGTTTAATCAGTGGTAATTGCAATTAAGATATGCAGAAAATAAGTTATTTTTGAATCGATTTCCGACTTAGGCTCCAGATCGATTCATTAGCAGCGCGTACGGAAGAACAAAGTTCTAAAGTCTGATAAGCATATGCGAAGGAATATGTGGGTAGTGTTATTTGTCAAAGCTAACTGTATTGCAACTTCCAAAGCCGTATATGAACACTGTAAAACAATATGTTGTCATGAGAACGGGTTTGCAATTGATAAATTCTTTCTAATATATTATCATAAAGTAGGCACTAACTTGGGCATCATTGCGGTACCGATCAACCGATTTGGTCCAAAATCAATAGGCTTCTTCCCATGGAAGTTATAAATGAGTATACTAAGTTTCATGAAAATCCGATAAAGCGCATTTGAGGTATCGCGCGTACAGACACATGGACAGACAGGCACTTTCCCATCCACCACACAATCTCAGAAAATATCATTCCTGCACTTAATAATATGTTACCTAGCATAGGCCTATAAGTGTTTGCGTATAAATAATTTGTTTAAATAATTTCCCTATATTAAAGTTTAACCGCAATATATAACTCGTAGGTAGAAAATTTATCATGTAGTGGACTCCATGTTTGTTCTATTTGTTCTGTTACGTTAATTATTTTAAGAACCTCTACCTCTACCGTATTGTCTGAAGCAATTTGAAACTGGTTTAGAGGCTAAAAAAATGCACGATATTAACGGATAGTCAGGATTTAATTCCTTAGTTCTTGAGATAAATTTCCACCATATATTATTATCTAATTTGTGTAAATATATATATTTTCAAAGTTTGGAAGTGACCATCGTATTTGTGGATATGGTTTGTTGAGGATTAAAATTGTTCTTAATGTTAGATAGTTTTTTAATAATGAGGAAAAGGCCATAGAATTGCCTTAATGTGTGACAAAATATTCAAGACTGGTGAAAAATTCCGGATATGAATATTTTTGTTTATTTTTATCTAAACACGCCATATCTATTCAAAGGAATTTTGCCTTCTCAACATCATTATTTTGCTTCAAAGAGAGGGACAGTCCGCATTTAAAATCCTTGCTTGAACATCCCTCATTAGTAGAAGCTACAAGTCAAAGGATTTACTAATATGTTTAAAATTAATTAAAACAGTCTTTTAGATGAAGATCTAGACAACTTTAAATCGGCTTGCTTCTGCGTGGAAGTGTAAATAAAATAACGGAATGAAGGATCAAATATCCTTTAATTTACTCTTCTTTCTGGGGGAAAGAAAACATGTTTCGAAGGTTGTAAGCTATTATTTTTATTCATCGCCAACAGATAAAGTATGTTTGTTCGTACGGGTTTTGGTAACTGGGGATGTTTTTACACTTTGTGTTAATAACACTGTTGTTTGTAAGGAATAAATTGAACGGGAATTTATTTAATAAAACAAACCTTTTTTTACAATATAATATTCATTTATACTTGAATTTCAGTTAATTTACCAATGTTTCTGTTCAAAGCCACTAAACTCGTAAAATTCTTCTCTGTGAATATTTCTCCGTTTTCTAAATTACTGAATAACAATCTCACCATACCTACTGCTTTCGGAGGGATTTTAAAAATATTTTATAGTGAACACGTTGTTGGCATCAGAAAAAGTGACGAAATTAAGAAAAAGCAACTGATCCTGTTTTGTTTTCATGAGCCATTCTTAAGATAACCGAATGCAACTAGTATCGACTGTCTGTTCGATTTAATAACAAATATCGAACTTTCTGGTGTACTGGATTAAAAATAATACTATATACTCATACTTTGAACACGGAAAGGGCAGGACCTACGAAATGAAAATGTAGATGTTGTTCATGATCTCCACGTAAATCCATAATTGATGTGCAACGCTGTGAACAAGGTTTGGAGGAGGAACGACAGCAATTTGTTTTATAACATTGTGCAAAGCCCTCCCACGACTCCCACTCCAGTAAGCAATTAATTAAATTCATCAAGTGAGTCATGGCTTCGGTTTTATATTTAAATGACACGCAACAGTTTATCAGATCAATGATGTCACTCTTACGTCTATACTGTCGCTGTATTGATCACAGGGATTATGCTAACTGGGTTTAAAAACTCTATGTGGCAGCACTATCAACTCTGGCCCCTCACCCCGCAACTATTTTCTTGGCCCCCACCCAAAAGTAATGGTGTCAATAAGTAATGTTGTCAATTTTCCGTTTTCGACAAATGAAATTATTTTTGAACATATATTGAGTATTAAGGATAAAAATTTTATCTTCTACGACCACCTTACATGAAGATAGATACTTTTTCACGATTTTCTTAAAAGCGTTTCAAACAATTTTGTTTAAATGTTGTATATGAGGTCTGGAATCTGTCTGGTGTCCTATATCCCCTATGTTGGGGCGAAGGGCCTCCAGGTGGAGGTTTCTGTTACCTATGTGAATTTTTTAACGCTTATTTTCCGAGAGAGGGCAGAGGGACAGGTGGTAAGCCCATCGCCTCTCAATCCCCTCCGGAAATAAGGTATTACTTGGACGTGAAAGGGCCGAGAAATTTTGTCCAGAGGCTCTAATTTAGGATTGGAGTTGTATATGGGGTGGTTACCCTAAAATCTAAAACTTTAATTTTGAAATGATCTTTTTTTCACAAAAATTCTCTGAAGGGAAGTAACAGAGCCTTGCCTGGTGAACAATAAAGCTTTGCATCAGGATGAAACAACTGAATACGAGCTGTTTTCAATACTGCCACTTATTTTATATCAGAAGGTGAAGTGAGAAAGGTGTTTTGCCTATGATTAGGGTAAAGAAAGTTACAAGAGTGCATTAATCAGATTTTATTTGGGTTAGGCCTATATATCCTTCAGGGATGCGGTGCGATGTGATAACGATATTCTCTTTGTTTTTACAACCAATTTACTTGAAGATAATGTCATACATAATAAGAGGCAAAACTTTTATTTGGGCAGAGGAAGTTATGTGTTTCAAATCAGATTTTTAGTTAGTAAAAAATGCTGCTAGGGGTTTAAAACTGATTTATTCAAAATCTATATTATTGAATAAGAGTTTCAAAATCGGACAGTGTCGATATATAAAAGAGAAGTGAAATATTAAACGGAAAGTATGATACCCCTTCATTGTTCTCACCCTAGCTCTGAGGCTCTGAATAATGATTTATGTGATGTCATTGCCAATGTGAAGGCGATGAAAAAGAAATGAAATCAATTCAAGATGGGGGGAAGTCGTATTTATCATAAACGTATGCCGCCTGCTTGTCTGATATTTTCTTTTGAAAGACGGTTCCAGTACTTTGAAGTTTCGACTCCGTGATGAATTGCCTCTGTCAGCAAAGGGAGCAAAAGGTCGGCTCTCTAGGGCTTTGCTTGAGACGTTCCCAATATTGACGTCTGGAGCAGCAACTAGTTTGACTTTTTGATTTGTGCCTTCTGTTTCGAGACTCCTTCACAGGTTAAGCATTGCTCTATTAATTTTAAGCTTAGATACAGAGTTTATCAGAATGCTTTTCTCATACCCGAAAATGTTGCTCTTCAGATTTTTAAAGGACTATAGCTCATGAATAGGGGCGGATTTCTATGACCTAAAAAATAGAATATATGCATGTATTTATGACCTAAAAAAAACATTAAAATATGACCAATAAAATTTTAAATATGACTTTACCACTTACACATTATGTATATATTTTAAGTTTCATTACAATTCATTTTATTAAAATATAATGTTAATTATTTAAAATATCTGTAAATTCTCAAACAGTATCAGTATAATGCAAAATTAACAAAATATGATTAGAAACTTCAAATTTTTTTAATATGTACACAAATATGCAAAAAAAAAAAAAATGACCTAAATATGCATATTCATACTAAATATGCTACAATAGTTGAAAATGTCCTAAATATGCAGTTATATGCACAATAAAAGCCGTTCCATTTTCACCAGGATGCCTGGAATCGGGTTTAAATTAGTCGGAAACCTGAAATAGTGCAAAGGGGAAAAATATGACATGTCATATCATAAATCAGTGACCAATCCAGCATAAGAATACGTTGAATTTAAACCAACCGTGTCATAATTATATCGTTTTATTTTTATCACTTTCATTTTATCGCACTTAAGGGGAGATGGTAGTTACCGCTAGCAAAATGATAGAAAATATATCGTATGTTCAAGAAGCCATATCTTAGGTATTAACAGTCAGATTTAGTTGAATTTTTTATGCTTTGCAAGTGCACTCTGCAGTTTAAAATAAGCAGAAAATGGTTGTTCTAGACCTCGCTGTTTGGTAGGAAAGAATTTTTTAACATGTAGGTGATATGAGAATATTATAGGAGAAAAATTCCTCCGGCACTGGGACTTGAACCCAGGACCTTTGGCTATTCGCGCCAATGCTCTACCAACTGAGCTAAGCTGAGCACACTACTTAGTGTGCCTCACAGTGCTGTATATGACATAACTTGTCTGTCTGTGAGGTAGACCCTTAGGGCAATCAGTAATAGGAGAGAGGTTCCATCTGGCGCTGTGAATTGAGCTCCGGCTTAGCTCGGTTGGTAGAGCATTGGCGCGAATAGCCAAAGGTCCTGGGTTCAAGTCCCAGTGCCGGAGGAATTTTTCTCCTATAATATTCTCATGTAATGTCCAACAGAGACAATAATCTGTGGTTCATGAATGCTTAAATATCTACGTATATGTAGGTGATAATTTTGTTTTACAGTTACTTCCCTTGACATAGGTACGCTTTATTCAATTTCTGTAGCTTAGATTTTTTTAAAACTTTGGAAACTTACTAACAACAGGTATTACTATTTACCCTAGCACAATCAGTCTAATATGTACATTATTACTGCATAAAAACTGCATGAAAACTTCACGTCTAAAAAAAAAGACTTTTTTTTAATAAAAATAGTTGAAAATTCTGTATAGTCAAGACTTTTCCCATAACTCTGCTAAGGGAGGTTTGTCATCCATATATAATGAATTCCTGAAAGTTTCATTATTTTAGCATGAATAGCTTTTCAGAAAATGGTACCTGAAGTACAAAAAATGTAATTTTACAGGAGAGCGAAAACAAAATGACGTGCCTTATGGTATTTTATCCATTTTAGAAAGCTCCAGGTCGCTCTACTTGGCTTAATAATAACGCAACATATAAGACCTAAATATCAAAATGTTCACAAATCTATGATCTATTACATGAGCCTAATTTTTTGTCACTGATAACTACCATCTCCCCTTAAGCGCTCTTGTTTTTTAATGTACAGGTTGGGGGAAAAAAAGTGGACCGACTCTTGTAGCTGATTTGAGCCTTGTTCACACCAATGTCCGTGCGTAATCCTTAGACCTGTGTTGTTTCCTTAATGCACATTCTTTTCCCACTACTTTTCGATTGCCGCAATATTTAACTACTTAATTAACGGATTATTCCCAGAAAATGAATTTTACTAGCTTAATTTCTAATGGGTTTCGAAATGGACTAAGTCAGCGTTTCTCAACCATCTCAAGATGGTGCAGATGATCCTCAGACATAATTTAAAAATATCATAAACAAGTGGAAAGAAAAGAAGTAAAATTTTTTCACATATTTCGTTATAATGACCTATAATTAATACCCCAAATATTAATAATATAGGCCTTCTTTTAAAAATGGGATGTAAAATTAGGGGTCCGTAAAATTTTTTAGACATTTTAGAGGTCCTCGGGTTCAAAAAGGTTGAGAAACGCTGGACTAAGTCAACAGTCAACACTAGATCAAATTTCAATACGTTCCCTGCTATCCTGTGAAGGCCGCTAGGCATGCGCAGTGGCTCATATCGGCAACTTAGATATTTTAGTCGGTCCTCTTTTCCCCCCCCCCCCCTACCTGTACATCACACTGAACACTGAAACATTTTCATACTTGAAGCTTCTTTCATCAGAAACAATTAATCATTGTATACAGTGATTGGGTATGTAAGCTGCTTATGGGCAAAAGGAGTTCCGGTTGCCGATCTTGAAATAATTGATTACGTAGGCTACTCTTTGCAATACGACCTCTTATTATATTTCAGAATGTGAAGTGAGGAAGGTGTATTGCCATGCTTAGGGTAAAGTAGATTATGTCAGATTTCATTTTGGTTATGTATCCTTCGGAGATGCGATAATAGCCTATGTGGAAACGATATATTAATTTTTACAAGCAATTTACATGAAGATACATAATGTATTATATAAAAGCCAAAAGTTGTATTTGAGCAGAGGAAGCTATGTGCTTGACGTCAGATTCTGTTTGTTATGATAAATGAAAATTCTATTCTTGGTCCATGTCCATACAGATCTCATAGTTCCCCCTGTGATAGGCCTAGAGGTTTTACTGTATTTCATCGCCTACGGTTTATTTTCTGTGTAGCTTTTTGTTGTACAATCTTCTAATAGGATCTGCGTCAGCACAGGGATTACATTGTGGCGATGTTGAATTGAACAGACCGATTCAAACAGTTGGAGTGATCAAAGCGAAATCTTAGTTTGAGTGTACAAACACAGAAACAGCGTGAAATTAGCACTTGGACTTGTGATTGCACAGATAGACCTGAAGGCGTTAAGTAAACAGCGTAAACAAATTACTTTCGCAACTTTATCGGGAACTGCTTACTTGAAGCACCTGCTTGTGATCTTATTATACTGTCGTGGCTTGTATAGTAAGAGTTTTTCATTGCATACCCAGGAGGCTTCAAAGGAATAAACCATTAAGCATACAGCTTTCGATGCTGGAAAATAGGTGAAGCTTCATTATTTTATTTTCTCAGTAATGATTTGTTCTTTAGCCTCTTAATCTGGCTTGCTTTATATTGACTAGTTCTACAATTGCATACTATTTTCAGAAATAATTTAAGTATTACTGTTAAGGGGTAATTATCATTACAAAATGGTAGCCAAATTTTGTGCGCTGAAGTGCCGTTTCCCTGATAACTCAAACATTTATTAACATATTGCAGCGAAATTTTGCATGCAAGTATATTTGATATTATTGAACAATACTTTCTAGAATGTTTATGTAACAGTTTATTTTTAAAAAAAATCTTATATAAAAATTTCTAAAAAATATTAACAAGTGATGATTTTTAGGTAGATTTTCGAAGAAAAATCTACCTATTGCAATGGATACCACTTTATGATTTTCGAAAAATTCTTTCATATCTTTACGTTTCATGCTCCCCTAAGTACGAAACCACCGCCCGTTCAAAAAAAAATTTTGTGATATTTATATATATATTTATATATATATATATATTTATATATATATATATATATCTTTACACGATAGCGGCGTAATTTTGAAGATATTTGAACCAAATTTTATTATGTTATTTCTAGGCCCAATAGTTCGGACAAGTTCGTTAATGGGCAAAATTGGCCCAAGGGGGTGGTCGGGGGAGGGGGTTGAAATTTTAAAACATTTATATCTCGGCCCCTATGAAGTATAGAGGGAAACTTTGTTTGAATAAATTAGAGTACTCCCTATGGAGTTCACAGTGACACCAACAATTCGGGGGTTCGAGTGAGGGTGGGGGTGGGGGTGGGGGATGAAAATTCGAAACTTTTGAAACCACGTCTTGTGGGGTATCGTTGAAAAGCTCTTGATGAGTACTCTACAAATCAATAAATAGTTTCTTGATAGCTCTCATATGACGCGAGATTTTAATGTTTGAAAATAATAACACTTAAAAGAATTATTATAATATCATAATTTTGTCTTGTTTAGCGGCTTTGCTAATTTTATTCATTGTTGATCTTGCGCACGGCCTCCCAGAATATTATATCCTATTCTTGTTGTCGAAACAAATGATTGTAGGCTCTTCCTCTTTACCGAATTCAGTTCTTATTACTGCAGGTTTACCATGCCAAGGCTAAAGAAAAAGAGTGCTATGCAGCGACAATAAAATTAAACCAAAAGCACTTCGAAATCTACCTCCGCCTGTAGGCCTGCCTAAAGGGATTTTTATATTTATACTGCAGTAATCCAGAGATTCTAAATTATGTTGTTCATATGATATTTACAAATAGATAGAAAGAACAATCGCTCAGAAATATTGGTATTTATGAAAATTATCAGGGAAACAGCACTTAAGTGCACAAAATTTGGCTGCCATTTTGTATTGATAACCACCTATTAACTGCAATACTTAAATTAATTCTGAAAATAGCATGCAATTATATAACTAGTCAATATAGATCATGCCAGATTACAAGGCTACAGAACAATTCATTACTGAGAAAGAATTAATGAAACTTCACCTATTTTTCAGCATCGAAAGCTGTAGGCCCTATGTCCCTCCCCTTAAGTCGTGCTTCTTTATGTTAATTCATCTGATCAAGTCGGTCTTGGTTTCAGCTTTCAAAATAAAAGCAATGTTGCAATATTTTCTCATTGTTATCACTGATCTCAGTTCTTCCCTCGGTCTAATCAATTCACACGTGTTATTGTTTACTGCAACTAAATTTTGCAGGTGAATTTTGTCCAGAGGCTTTAATTTAGACGTGGAGTTCTTTTACTAAATCGACACGGATCTGACAACACTGCTTTGAAAGGGTTAAAATATTTATTACACACTTATTGCTATAGCCCCTTAAAATTACTTAAACTACTTAATTACTTAATTAATTAAACCAGTGCTTCTCAACCTATGGTCCGCGACGATGGTGCAGATGGTCCGCAGACATAATTAAGATGACTTAATGTATCTGCTGATCTTCGACTAAATTTGACTAATATTGAGCCAGATATCCAGATACTCTGCAAGAGGCGACAAGCTCAACTGTCTCATTAAAAGTAATGTTATTGCTAATAGTCTAACATAATTCCTAATTATATTATCAAATTGGTAATAAATATTAAACTGTCAATAGATTACTTCCAATTCAATAACTGTGTTTCCATTGAATTAAAAAAATGTATTTAGATTTATTTCGTTATAATGACCTATAATTAATACCCAAAATATTAAGAATATAGGCTTTCTATTAAAAATGGGATGTAAAATTAGGGGTCCGTAAATTTTTTTAGATATTTTATATGTCCTCGGGTTCAAAAAGGTTGAGAAACGCTGACTTAAACTATTAATAAATAAAAATAAATTGTTTGACCTAAAGTAGCAAATATTCACCTATTCCTCACCCTTAATTCACCTGTTAATTCGATAAAAGATAGTGCCAGTACGATGACATCACTGATTCAAGACATACAGCAAAAAATGTTATCTAATTTCTCAAATACGCTCCTATTTAATCATTTCGCGTTCGAAGGAATCATTAGTTTGGTTTTGATCTCCCGCATGAAGGTTTAGTTACCAGTATATTTATATAAGCGGTCAGCATTCAGATACCGTCCCTATTTAAAGCTTAGATGGATTTTAACCGTGTACGTTCAAAGCTGCAGTAAAGGCCTATAAAAGCTAATACCCTTGTATAGACGTAGTAGAGCTTTAAAAAGGAAGCAGATCTCTACATGTGGATAAGTTACGGCGTATTTAGTGGTGATACTGGTGGTCGGTTGATGGAAGATCCCGCCTATAAAGGTCTGGCAAGATGAAAGTGTCGCTCTAGCGTAGTGGCTGGATTAAGCTCTTGCACGGCAATTTGTCGCTCTAAATTAGGAGAGTCAAAGAGCAGAGCAGAATTTCCGCTGTTTTGCCCCCGAGTAATACTGCCGTTCAAAGTTTACTTTTGTGTGTGCAGCTTCTTCGTTCTTGTTCATGTAGCTAGTTAGCCTGTAGGCCTACAGGAAGATTCTAAACGTGCATATACCAAGGGATGTGACATTTCGCAAGAAAGAAATATTTACGTACTGATACTTCATATAAATTTTAATTAAATTTACAATAATGTGAAATGTGAATAAATATTACAGAAAAAAATATGAACTATGGTTTATCTCATTAAAATGCACCATTTCAGAGGTAGGTAAAGTATTTTCATCACAGCGCAAAAACTAACAAGAATATTGTTTTAAATGAATATTTTATGAATACTTCGTTTCGCTTTCTTTTTAGGTAGGCCTATGTCATAGTAGTAAAATAAAGTGATCCTTGTAGTAGTTTATAGTACCTGATTGTTAAACTCCCGGATTTTAGAGAATGTTAAACGTAGATATGCCTATTAGGTTGTCGATCTTAAAATCCGCCAGCTTTATTCCCAGAATTGCTCCCTGTACTTATTTTTCCATAGGCTCAGGGCAATTCCCCCAGAAAGGGCAATTTCAAAATCCTAATGACCAAATCTGGTGATCGATCTTGCGATTATTCTGTTTATAGGACTATGCTTAAACCAATTCTACTATGGCATACTCCTCCTATTAATGGCACATGAAGAGCTTATCGGCACGTGCGCAGGATCCTTAAAAGTCACATTAGGAACATCTAAATGCTCCTAACGTAAAATCTATTGCATTCTTTGATTAGCCAAGAATTTGTGTTGATTAGTAAAAGCAATTAATAATGCCAAATATTATTTTATGGCTTGTTAGTCATTGGGCAACCATAATAATTGGAAAGGTGAAGTTAGACTGAAAAATTCAATGCCATAGTCCGGATTTGAACCATGATCTTCGGCTTTCAGAGACGCTGCTCTTACCAACTAAGCTACTATGGCAACATGTTGGTACAACATTAAATTCTCCAACTGATACACATCTTAGCCATCTTAGTCTACACACTGTCAGTGTGAAAGAATTATCAATCATCATAATTACCGGTATATTTTACACACAAAAATCTATAGTGGCGCATTCCCATAGTTACTAATAGCGGATTATTGTGCGTTTCTATGGAATTGTTCTGTCGTTAGAAGGTTAGATTTTTAAAACGTTTGTAATACGAAGCATATTTTGAAACTGCAGATATTTCCTCTTTTTTCAGTAAGTAATTGAAATGTTGATGTTACACACATGATTTTAAGTTTAAATGAGTTTGTTTACTTTGCTCAGTTCATGTTCCCAAAGCTTTTGTTGAACATTATAGATTTTTAATCTAATTATTAGAACAAAAACCGAAACTTAAGCTAATAGTTAAATTTTCAGAACATTTACAATTCACAATTTTACATGAGACACTCCCGAGTAAGCTACTGCTTATAACCGGGAGTGTAGTTAATAATGTCTCGAAACATTAGTAATAAAAACTTCGTTAATTTAAATTTTTCTGTGACGTATGATATTTTATTTTTAGCATTCTTTTCAATTGAACTTTATTCATGCACATATCCATATCGAGGTCATATCACGTGTTTTATTCGTGTAACTGTTGATGTTAATCTGTTTTCTACTGTTGATGTGTTATGACGTCTGATAATTTTAATATATTTTAAATTTTGATGATTATGATATAGGATGAAATTGCGGCGATGAATCATGCTAAGTACTCTAAATATTCGATCCGAAATTTACTTTTATGTTAGTGGAAACTATGAAATAACCCGAATCAAATTGGCCATCAACGGGATTTGAACTAGAAAACTGCCGAATGCGAGCCCCATAAATGTTTTAATATTTTGTTTGGTAAGTTAATGGAGTATTTTATGAATTTCTAATAATTATATGTGCTTATCTTTTTAAAATAATTTCTTATTTAGTGATGATAATGTTGATTTTTGTTTAATGAAAGTGTTAATTTTTTATCGGACCATAATTAGAGCTATGCCTTAAATCTGTTACGTTATTAAATTTAGGTTCAAAAAGTGGGCAAAAGATTATGCGTCTTCGTGTAGGAAAACCACGATGGTTGAAATAGCATTACAAATCAAAATACATAGCAACACATAAGTTCTATTTAAGAAAATACTTAAGAAAAAATATTAAATACAATCATTTCAAAAGGACAAATTTCATATAATAAACGTGTAGCTAATGTTGATATCATTATCGAAAGCTTTTGTTCTGTATGTATTCTGCTCGTGTCATTCGGATTAAATACTTTTAACATTTTAACTATCTTAAACTTGTTTGAAATTTTACAAGTCTAAATATATTTAAAAATAAAAAGATATAACATGAGGTCGCGAGCGAGACATACAAATCAAGATTAGACACAGAAATGAAATAAGACATCTATTGACCCTAGTACTCAGTGGTTTCTTTAACTTTCACTTGATGAATTTGATTTTAAGTGAGAAAAGTCAAATTGTATTGTTTTCAAATTAATCTCAAACTGATTATGTGACCTTTGGAACATGCTCCTTTCTTTTTTGGTTTTTGCTTCTCATATTTCGGTTCTTCGAACCGAAACTGATATTTTTGTTTATTACAATCAAATGAATTACATAAAAACAAAATTATGACACGTTTTCTGTACAGTATTGAGAAGACAATAACGCATAAAGAGATGATTTTAAAAATAATTTAAAATAAAAATAATAAAATCAGGTAAACTGATGTAACAAAGTGCCAGAATGCCTTTGTTTAATCAGTGATAATTGCAATTATGATATGCAGAAAATAAATTATTTTTTAATCGATTTCCAAGTTATGCTCCAGATCGATTCATTAAGCAGAACTTACGGAAGAACAAAGGTCTAGTTTGATAAGCATATATGTGAAGGAATGTAGTGTTATTTGCCAAAACTACCTGTATTGCAATTTCCAAAGCCATATATGAACGTTGTAAAACAATGTGTTGCCATGAGAAGTGATTTGCATTTGATAAATTCTTTCTAATATATTACCATAAAATAGGCACTAAATTGGACATTACTCCGGTATCGGTCAACCGATCTGGTCCAATTTTAATAGGCTTCTTCCCATGAGCATTATAAATGCATATAGCCTATCAAGTTTCATGAAAATCCGGTAAAACGTATTTGAGTTATCGCGCGTACAGACACACGAACAGATAGACAGACGAACAGACATTTTCCCATCCACCACACAATCTCAGAAAGTACCATTTTTGCACTTAATAAAGTAAAGTGATCCCTATACAGGCCATGGTGGCCCAGAGGGTTCCGGAAGGCTCCCAGATTTAGGACATTCGGCACATGAAGGTGGTAAGGTTGTCAGCCTTACGCACCGGCAGCCTTTACCCCCAGGATTGCTCCTGTTACTCATTTCTGTTAGAGGCTGAGTGGATCCTAGGGCCATAGTGCCACCAGAAGGATTACGCCAATTGAAAAATCTCAACGACCTCATCGGGAATTGAACCCGCAACCTTCCGGTTTGTAGCGCAGCGGGCACTTAATAAAATAGAGTAAAATATAAAGTTTTGGGTTCATCAACCCCTGCTTCGGAGCCCTGGGGTTAATAGAAGTAATTAAAAGTTATTATAACTGTATAGCCATTCGAAACCGGGCACATGTCATAAACCTGAACATATATCATTTCTTGAAGTCACGTACTAAACTTCTGAATCACCTGGTATATAAAAATGCCTGTGAATGCAATGTAGTCCTATTAAAGCACTGGGGCCTTTCTAGCTGATTAGCGTTAACAGTATATCATCAAGTTTAAGGTGAAAAAATACGCGCATTCTTTGAAATTCGCTTCCGATGGGAATTCAGTGGAAGTTTAACAGATATTGGCTGAAGCCATCAATGCCAAGGAAATGGGCTGTAAATCTGCTGGTACAACTTTTAGTAATACTTAAACCACCTTAGGGGATTACGTGAGAAACAGAAAATCTTTAAATGAATTTCTTGAAGGTTAAAACATCTTGTGGAGATATTTTGTTTAGAGAAGCGAGCCCTTTAGGTTGATGCAAAGAAGTTCAAAAGAAAAGAACTGAAGCTTTACATCAGTTATGTTTAGTAATACTCTTTACATGGAAGTGAACGTGAGAAAGAAAAAACATGTGAAATTAATGAATTTTTGTACTGTAAGCATGGAGATGCTCTTTTTCCTTTTCATCTCAACACTAAATAAAAGGACGCATGTTGAGGATGCGCATTCTGTTTTTTCAGCTTCATGCAAAACTTCAAACACTTAAAAAGCCAAATTGAATAATAATAATAATAATAATAATAATAATAATAATAATAATAATAATAATAATAATAGTGCTTTATTTTGCCTGGCAGAGTTAAGGCCGTAGGGCCTTATCTTCCAATCAACCAGGATAAATACAAAATACATTAAAGGAATACCTACAAAAAACAAATACAAAGTTACCATGCATAATAGCAACAAAACGCAAGCAATAGAATAATAATACAATTGATATGCCTATATTAGAACATACGGCAAAAAATGCGTCCAATAACGTAAAGAGAAAACAAATGAAATGGATATCCTATAAACACTTTCGGGAAATTTACACGAAAACGTGTTTCAAATAAAAGTGTTAGGCTTTAATAAACAGTATAACACATTTTTTTTTTTACCATTGTAGCTGTTTCCTAGGAAATCTCCAAAAAAGATAATTTCATCTTGTAAAATATTGGTAAGAGTAAGCTTATAAGACTTTTATTTTCGAGCTACGCTGTTCAAAAGACATACAGACACAAACTTGTTTCTGAATTTGACCATTTATTATGTACAATATTATTTTGTAAATGTGTTTCTGAATATGGCTATTTGTTATTTACAATATTATTCTTGTAAATTTGTTATCATTTCGCAACAAACTGTACTAATATTATACCAATTTACTAGTTTTTTCAATAATTTTAATTTTGTTAATATCTGTTTATTAGTTACAATATTGTTATTGTTAATTTCTTATCATTTTGCAACACTGTGTTTTATGCAAATATCATGAATTTGAATGTTGATCTTGTAACTAGCACGAAGGAACCCTTGACAGTATTAGAATAATGCTAAATTATGATTAGATATTTATGCATCATGAATTTTATTTTTGATTTTGTAACTAGCGCGGAGGAATCCTTGATTGTATTGGAATAGTGTTAAATATAATAGTTAGATGTTTATGCATCATGAATTTGAACTTTGATCTTGTAACTAACTAGCTCGAAGGAATCCTTGATAGTATTAGAATAATGCTAAATTACTGTTAGATGTTTATGCATCATGAAACTGAATTTTGATTTTGTAACTAGCACGAAGGAATCCTTGACAGTATTAGAATAATGTTAAGTTATTGTTAGATGTTTATGCATAATGAAACTGAATTTTTATTTTCTTGTTTCAGGTTTTCTCTCTGGTAACTGGAAGATAATTCATCTTGGGTAAGTGGCAGTCATACTGTCTCATTATATGCATTTGCTTTGTCTCAAAATTAATTTAATTTATGAAGAAAATTTGAAGCATAAAAAATGGTGGGTTTTCCCGAAAGTGAGTTGTCGACGATTTAACTTCATACGAGTTTGTTGTGTGAGTTAAGAGGGGTAGTGGGTGAAACTTCTATTTTATATATTTTTAAGCCACTTGATTTTTCGTACTCATTCTCGTGTTGTGTAAAGTATAATTTCTGTCACTTTATTAATTTTTTAGTTGTTCAAAAATTAATAATAAGAAAAAATTGCAAATTTCAAAATGAAACTTGTTCACACAACTTTTCAGTAAAATGTCCAACATTTCAAAAATGACCAATGACATATTTAGAACAATAACAAGCATTTGTTTTTCGATATCTTTACTGTTAAAGGAGACAAAAATTAATATTCTATGCATATATCAAATTTAAGAAAAAAATCATGGTCTCCACACATATTTTATTTTTTATTGCAATCACTTCTGGCATAATCTAAAACCTCCGTGCGTTATTTTGCTGGTCATACCCTGCAGAACTTACAGTAAAAATTCCACACTTCTTGCGTTAAATCTGTAGAAACCATTTAGTCATGGATGTATTAAAATACAATAAAAATAAACGTGTGAGAAAATGCTTTTAAATCTTTGCGTGGTACTTAAATGAAAATGTATGTATTTAGCCTGAGGTTTTTTTTAACTAAACCGACTTAAATATGTCATTTTTTAGGGATAATCTTTTGAAGACAGTTCAATTTTGTCAAAAGATATTTATTTTATTCACTGTGATTTAAGCATTTAACGAGTATAGCCTTTTAAATATCGCATAATTAGGGAGACTTTAGCTAACATATACATTAAGGTACATACTATTTATATTAAAAAAATGCTAATTTTACCAAACATTTTGAATATTTCACCCATTACCCCCTTAATGAATAACATTTAATTTAATATCGTATAATATAGGCCTATTTAATATTTAAAATGAATTATTATTATATATCTATATAAAACGTTAGAGGAGGATTTAAAATTTCGTAAATTAAAATGTCGCTTAAAACATGTAATGATTAGAGCAGACATATTCACTGTTACACTACAACATTCTATTCTTGTTTATATGAAATTTGTATTATATTAATAGGTTATATTATATTATTATCAGGGCCCGGATTTTGATGACACATCTTTTAACTGGAACATCTTAGACGTTGCCCACTATTGCAGACATTCTGATCATTACTCCTAGATTATAAAATTGGTAATTATTAAAATCACCTTTTGGCCATTTTCCCTCATTTTTAAGGTAATTTTTAGAAATAAATGTCATTGTTTGGTCATTTTTGGTAATTTTACTGTCTTTTATTTCCACATTTCGTATGTTTATGTAATTTTGTTAAAATATCAAGTCATTATTTCTTATTTTGTGTTGTTTCTCGTATTATATAGAGTTGTTGTCCATTTACTTACATTGAATATTTTCATACTCTAAATAAGCATAGATAAATAAATCTTCTTGTAATTTTAATTTGGATATGAAAGACGGTGTTTGCTGTTTGCATTTAACCGTATGTAGCCTATACATGAGTCAACAACAACAACATAAATGCAGAATAGACACAAATCTGATAAATAAACTAGTATTTTCATACAAATTTTTGGCCCTTTTTTGCATTTTTGCAATCATTTTATAATTCATTTTTAAAGTATTTTAGGTCATCAAAATCCGGGCCCTGATTATTATATTGCATTATATTATTTGTAGCCTAGGCCTATTTCGTGTAGTATTGAATTTTAAAAGTGTAACGAAATTGGTTTTCGCTTCTTTCTCATGGGTTTATATATATATATATATATATATATAAAGGCCATCCATCCAGAAATCCTCCCCTTAACTCCCCTTAAGACGAGTTAAGGGGAGGATTTCTGGATGGACGGCCTTGTTTGCAAGTCAGTAGTAAAATACATAACAAAAGGGAGCGCATTGCAACGACTGTAACTACATTCTTTCCGTGTTATGAAAGATAAAAAATGTTTATGTCAAACCTACATTGTATCGATTTTATCATTAATAAGATTATGACGTATCATTGTTTGTATCACAAACAATAGCAAGTCGAACAACAAGGTAAATTTCACGGGTAAAAGATAAAGCTATAGTTTTCCGGCCCTATGTTTCATGTGCAGATGGTAAATACACAAAATATATTTTGTCGTTAGCTGACACTTGTAAACGTTTATAGTAGAAAAGGTCAGACGTAAATGCAATATTATTTTAAAAGGGAATAGGCGGTATTGGAAAACGCGAATGCGTGTGAATTTATAGGATTCACGTTTAAACTGGAATGGTTATTTGTTCCTGATACCAAACATCCGTGACAAATGCTTGCGCAAAACGGATTATTTTAAAACAGGATTTGACTGGGCTTTTTAATTCCAACCACTCCCATTTACCATCATTACATTTTGTACCAGAGTTTTAACTTGTTTACCGACTATGCGATGAGTACATTACGCACAGAGAACTAAATGCGTAACACCTTTACGATCTGCAGTGGACATGAGCTTCACAAACATTTTATTTTTTTGTGCTAGGCCTAGGACATGACTTAGGATTAATTTGTTTTTGTTAGACCATACTATAATACGCTTATTATACAGGGTGTTAATGAATAACACTAATATTTGACCTGTGTATAGAGAGGACATAGATAAACAACTTTTATTAGGAGATTTTTGCTTTATAGATTCAATTTTTCCTGTTACAGCATAAAATCTCCCAGGGCATGGCCGCCACTGACTTCTAACATTTGAAAGAAAAAAATCAAAACAAAGGAACTTCGTTGTTCACTGTAGATATGAATAAAATTAATTAATGCAGTGGCGGCCAGTCATGTGATTAGTCTGTAAATTTTCTAGATTATGAAAACTCTAAATTACAGTATAGCTGTTAATGAATGATTAAGAATCAGGATTTTATCGATTACTAAGAAGGCATGAAATCAATTTAATGGACATTTAACCCTATTTTGCTTAATTATTGACTTATGATCACCAAATTGTAATGACTTTAATGCCCTGTAAGCATACACATTTTATGTCATATAGAACAAAAATCTTCCAATAAAAGTTGCTTGCCTGTGTCCCCTCTATACACAGGTAATATATTTTGGTGTTATTCATTAACACCCTGTAAGTGAAGTAACAGTATCCCAGACGGGAAAATGTCTGTCCGTCTGTGTGTACGTGCGATAACTCAAATACGCTTTATCGGATTATCTTGAAACTTGGTATACGCATTTATAACGCCAATGGGAAGAAGCCTATTGATATTGGACCATATCGGTTGACCGGTACCGGAGTAAATAGTCCAAATTATTCAATTTTTGCCAAAATTCGTTAAAAAACGGGGGTTATATTTACTTTTACGCATTATTATCGGGATTCTCGTTATTTCGCTATTCAGAATTGTTTTGGGGGTTATAGGAAGTGGTGAAATGAAATTCTGCAATTTTTTTTTTTTTTTTGTGGAAACGAGAACAATTCGCGTTAACTCGTGAATTTCATGGACCTCTTAACAATCTTACTTCACTCATCATCAATTTAAATGCAGTTTATTTTTTATTGGTCACATAGTAAACTTCCGTATTGTCTTGGTCACTGCTATTTATAGCTGGAACTGTTTTGTTTCAAGGCTGACATTTGACCTGTGCTAGTCATTGTCAGATAGCACAATGCAATTAATCACTACACTGAGGTAACGCACTCCTTATCGAGTACACGCCTCTATCTCTTAGTTAGCACTGATGGATTGTTTGCTGATGATAAGGTCTTTGTGTCAATGCTACATCAAGTGATGCCTCTGAAAGATTTGGTGGAACGGATTGAAACAAGGCAATTAAATCTCCCTGATAGAATCTTTAATCTATGACAAGACTACACTTTCGTCCAAAAAAAGGCTCTTCCTGATGACCTATCCTTCACCGAATTTTATAACATGGCCGTTTCCGTAATTAATATCCTAATTATCCCTCGTTACTGCGTTATAAGTGAAATCATTGTTATCAGTTTTTTAGGTATACTGGGCAAGTTTTTGCATTCTTTTGGGTTTCTAAATTTTAGCACAAATGACAGGATGAATTTTAAAATATGAAGTTTCAGTCAATTATATTTTATTTATTGTATGAATCACAAGAGAGATACATCAAATGATTACCCGAATGAGCAAGTACTCGTGTTCCAATTCATTTCATTTTCCGATTTCATGTATGTACCATGCAAGTATGTTTACATTTAACAATTTTTATTACAATTTGTAATTTCTTAAATCACTTTTTGTTTATTAGTAATATTAAAATAAATTTATCCAAAACGCCTGTACTTGTTTCAAATTTATTTCATTATAAAAAGCATACTCAGCCCATAATTACACGTATCCATGACAACAAAATTATACTGCTTAGCCTTCATTACACATCTCCTTGACAACAAAAACATACTACTTAGCCCACCATTACAAGTCTCCAAGATAATAAACATAGTACCTAGTCCATCATTACACGTCTCCTTGACAATAGAAACATATAGGTACTGTCTAGCCCATCTTTACACATCTCCATGACAACAAAAACATACTATTGTACCTAGCTCACCATTAGAAGTCTCTAAAACAATAAAAACATACTACGTAGCCCATCATTACATGTCTTCATGACAACAAAAACATACTATCTAGCCCTTTATTACACGTCTCCATGACAACAAAAATATACTAGTCCATCATTATGACAGAAAAAAGATACTACCTAGCCCATCACTGCATGTCTCCATGACAACAAGAACATACCACCTAGTGCATCAATACACGTCTCCATGACAACAAAAACTTACTACCTGTCTCCGTGACAACAAAACCATAGACTACCTAGCCCATCATTACAAGACTCCATGGCAACAAAATAATTTAACATAGACCACCATTACACGTCTCCATGGCAAAAATATACTACATAGCCACCGTTACCTGTATCCTTGACCACAAAAATATGCAAGAGAGCCACAAGTCTCCATTACAACAAAATCATTTTACATCGTCTGCCTCAGTGAATTCACTCCAAATATTGTGCTCTCCTGACTGGCTTACGGAATGTGGTATTTATTAAATCGTACCATTCTTGAAACAGAAAATAAAGTAATATATATTTCTCGCACAAAAATGTGGCGAGAAAACCATAATGGGTATTCCATTTGTGCCCTTTTAAAACATATTATATAACCCTCCTTGTATAGGAAACCAACTTAACAGTCCCAGCCCATGACCATGTCATATGCTTTCATTTTATTCAAATGGCACCTCTGAATTTTACAAGGCCAACAAACACGCGAAGCAATGAACTTATGGTGATCATAGAAAGCCGTTACCTGAGATGTAATCATTGATAGCCTCCGTGGCTGAAAATTAGATTCCGGGTACATCATTAATGCTGGAAGGATTGACAATGGAGCCAATCCTATTATCAAGTCGTGTTGATTGAGACGGAGCTCTTTGACTTCTCTTCATTTGCATCTTCCCACCTAACATTGTCTTCAAGCTGAGCAAAATGTGAGCATACCAGTCTGTAACGAAAAAAATACCCTTATTTCCATTATGTTTTTTTAACAAATAGGTTGAACTAATACTTCAGGCTGCACTGTTTACCTTTTATTTTGAAAAAAGAAATGTTTTTTGGACATTTGCAAACATCCTCAGTTGCTAGTCAACTGTCAGGTCATTGTTTGGAGTAAGTGCCCTCTAGTATAGGTTTAATGCACCTCGTTATCAAATTTACCTCATGAGGTTTTTCAAAAGTGATCCGTCTATCGCTTCAATCTTTTTAATATAAATATTTTCCCGTATTTCCAAATCTTTGTGTTTGTTTACTGATTTCAACAATTTGGCCTTCCTACATAATTTATTTCATGTTTACTATTCGAGCAGTGATTTCTCTGACTTCATACTTCTTATGTATTCTTTCAATCTTATGTGCAAATTTCGTTTTGTTTCTCCTAAACTTAAAATTCACAACAAAAAATATAAATTTTGAAGAATGGTAAAATATTTATATGAACAAGTTTGGAGGTAGTTAACATACGCCATAACGTAAACACCTGAACAATACAAAACATTTCCACGCCGATAGTTACCTTGGCCTACTGGTATACACATAGAACCTGACCCATGATATGACCACTATATTAAAACGAGTACTGTATAAATAAAGCTGAACTTAAAAAAAAAGTTTTAGCTCTTATTATAAGCACCTCAAATACAATTTTTTAATCGTTGGAACCGTTTTCGAGAAGATCGCGAGTAATGAAATTTTCTCATGTAAAGTTGTAAAAGTAGAAAAAAAGTCGTATCACATCCCCGAAAGATATATAACACAAATACTGCATAACATTTTCATTTTCGTTATGATGTTCACAGACACACATAGGCCTACAGTACAGGCACGATTATGAAGATTGTAATTTTGGATTTTGGTGACTTCAAAATATCGACCTCGAATTTCAGGGGCGAACAATACTTCCTCTTCCTATATGTCTATAATAAGGGTAGGGAAAGTAAAAATTCCGTTTTGGAGGGTCATCACTCCTGTATGTCTCCCTTTAGCATGTTTTTTAAATATATTTTTTAATTTATTTATACAAATACAAATTTATTGGCTATTTATACAAGTAAATTAAAACAGAACAAATACAGATTTCAAAAGTAACTACAGCTACTATTTAAAAAGAGGAAAAGAATCATAGGCTATATTTTAGATAATTTATAATTATTCTAGCACAAGAAATATTAACATTTGGTAATACACTCGAATGAGCAAGACTGCTCGTGCTCGGGTGCAGTTTCAAAAATATCGAAGTGAAGAAAGAGGAGAGACAAAGAAATAGAGTGTATAAAAAATGTGATTAGCTGATAAAGAAAGTAAAAAATCTTAAACGTAAATACATAAAAGGATTGAAACAAAAATGTCTTGAAGAGCTAAAAAATTACAGAAAATGCTTTACATATCTATTAAATTTAACAGTGGAATATGCTGAGAGATCAGGATATTTTCTGATAATTGAGTTATAGAAGCGGGAACCAAAATTAATGCTATGTTATGTTTTAATCCATTGCATTAAATATTTATGGTATGGATGGCCAATCCAACCGTACCTCAACCCAAGAAATGTATATTGTATATAGAATTGTTCAACGAATTGACCATCCCTGTAAATAGAGCAAGGAAGTTGGCTGCAGTGACGAAGCTCGCTCAGACTTGGATAATCTGGCTCTGTTCTTCTGCATGGATGCTCGGTCCAAGTTCGTTACGTACAATTGTGTGGGGAAATAAAACAAAAGAGCTTCATTTGTACTAACAAAGAAAGAAAAAAATTCCCGCTTCGCCACAAAACAAACCGTGAAAAAAGTTAATAGTTATGACTAGGGCCCGGATTTGAAGGTTTTAACCTATTTTTCCCCCAGCTTCCTAATTAGAACATTTTAACGTATTTTTCCTTTTCATGCCCCTTGCTTCAGAACATATGAATCTTATAGAACCTAAAAAGGGCAAAATCGGACTGGAAGGCCTAAAAGGGGCTAAGGAGGACTTTTGCTAAAAAAAACTAGGGGCTAAATACTTTTTGCAGAAAAACACGATTATTAAATAGATTTTCCAATTAAAGCAAAGGAAAATAATTATGTGAATTTGTGCATTTTAAGAAAAGACATCATGAAAATAAATTCATACAACGCACTGAAATTAACAAAGTATATGTCGCTTTGTCGCTTGTCTCGAAAATGTGCCACCTCGTCGACGCAGGAAGTGAAACTTGAGCCGTCTGCAATAGCCTACTTTGAAATTTGCAACTAATTCATTGTCGTTTCAACTTTCAAATAACAAGTTGACGACCGACTCCAATCTACTTGTTTTGTAGATCGGAAATGAATTGAGTGGAGCATTGAATAATCGTATCATTAAAGGGCAAATATCTTTATTGTTTATGCTATTTTTCGAGTGCCAATATAATTGTTTATTTTGTAAAAAAAAAGGAATAATCAAAATTAGCCTATAACACAAAATTAGCCTATATTTTATTACAAGGCTAAAATCATTTGTTTAAAGCCTAAAAAGAGCTATTCCACGAAAATAAAAATCTAAAATACCTTTTATAAAAACCTAAAAATCCGGGCCCTAGTTATGACTTATGGCCTAAATTTAACTACGGGGGAAGTATGAAATTTTTTATTTTTTGTTATTTTTTTAACATTTTTGTGCAGCTGGAGGTGCCCACGGCTTCGCCATTTATATTTAAATAATTTATTTAACATAAAATAATTAAAACATATTTATTAACACTGGCATCGTTTTTACATCTATTGCAGGAATTATATAATTTTATTCTTAATGTTATTGTTTTACGTAATAAATATAAATAACTGAAGGAACAAAACTAATATTATGCTGCCACATGGGCATACAGATTCGAAATGAAACTATTAAAATGAACCACTGATTCATGAACTTTACCCAAATCATGCATAAACAATTTTATTATAATGATTGATAATTTAAAAAGCTAAAAACCATGCTTTGAGGTGCATTTCGTGATTAAGCCCGGGGAAAAAATACCTCGTGCTCGAAGATCCCTAGCCCCCCCCCCCCCAAATCATTCAATGTTTTCCCATTTAGGTATGTTTCATGCCCCCTTTTGTTAACCTATGTAAGAGAAAATCAGATTTATGCGTGTCGTAATCTTATAAACAAATGAAGTAGAGTGGGTTAAGAATATGAAGAGTAATAAACAATATGGACAGAATACCCATTTCTAACCCCGGAAGGAAACTTGACATGTCTGTAGCCTCTAACCGCCTCTAACCGCCCTGGAATCGAACCTAGGCCGCGCAGGTGGCTGGCATTCACACTACCAACTCACCCACGGCGGTGGACTATATCCTGTATGCTATAATGTAATTCGAAAGCACTCGTACATGTCCATTCAAACCGAGTTCAAACGAAATTCGTAGTTAATGTTTGTAAATTATAAGTGTTGATCGTGTTATGCAGAGTAACTAACTAGTGGATATTTTATTACTCTGTGTTTGTGGATTATAATACCATTTTACTGCCAGCTTGACACAGCTCCTATTAATGTGGTGATTACAGCTTACACATAAACTCTATGACAGTTGTATAGCTTGGATGTTGTCGGCAATCCCTCTCTAAATACTCACAAATCCTTTCCAATCTCCGCACAAATACTATCTTCTCTCTGTTGCTAACTTATGTAAATACAGCTAGATGCACTGTACTTCGAGCTAATATCCAATTTGTGTTTGTGTATAATTCTTACTTTATCATCTACTGAAATTCCACCATGATTCTGCTTTTGATAAGTTTTTGGTCTGTAGTTTAGTATGGCTTCACATTTAAGTTACTGTAGCAACGCGACAATAATGCATTATAGCCTATTCATAGTACTGTACATCCAAAAATGTACAAAAACATCATATTATTTCTGAAGGACATTAATGTTTATAGAAAAATTTAAAAATTTTACCATCATTTGTGAAACAGTCAATTTTGTTTAAATTATTTATGTTTTCTTAACTGATAATCTTATGTAAGTGTACAGTCGTGATTAGACATTCACGAGTCAAAGCGACTACAAATAAATCATATTAAAAAACTATCAGGTGCGCGCAGCTTCGCCCGCGATAATTATTTAAAAAATTAAACATTAAGAGCATAATAGTTAAATCATTATATTTATTAACACCTAAATGTCGTGGACTACGTACCACAATTACAAAGCGTCGCCTGGTAAAAACACCTCAGATTCGAGTTCCTTGGCCCAGAAAACCCCTGTATGGTGAGTTTCGTCCAAATCGAACAATGTTTGACCATATTTAGGCCTATATTGATTATCCCTCTTCCGTGTAGGTTGAACATTTCAGATGTCTGCGGGCCTTGACATTCTAAACAAATGAATCGACCAGGGTGGGCTTACAAAATCAAGCGATCGCGATGCTTTTATTTCCAAGGTATGACAAAAATAGGCAAAGCCACCTACAATTGATTTGACAACTGAAATGTATTACTGAGAACCGATGCTTCGAAAGCGCAAAAAATGCACGTTTTTCAGCCATAACTCGAAAACCAAAGCGAAAATTAAAAATCCGGCTTCGAGGTGCATTTTCCCACCCTTCAGTCCATCTATGTTTAAAATTTCAGATCTCTGCATTCAGTAGATTTCGCTGGGCATCGCGGACAGACAGAAAGACAAACACTTTTATTATTATAGAAGTGCACTATGCAAAGAGCCTATATTACATTTATAAAGACACGAGTATTTTTTTTTTGTCATATTCTTGTATATAAAACAAGATTCAGCCTACTGTTAGGCTGTTACTGATACCGTACCGGTATTTTATTACTAGGGGGCGGATTTCTATGATCTAAAAATAGGATATATACATGCATTTATGACCTAAAAAACATTAAAATATGACCAATAAAATTTAAAATATGACTTTACCACTTAAATATTGTGTATATTTTTTAAGTTTTTATTACAATACATATTATTAAAATATAGTGTTAATTGTTTAAAATATCGAAATTCTCAAAAAGTATCATTATAATGCAAAATTTACAAAATATGATATGAAACTTCAAAATTTCTTAAATATGCCAAAAATATGACCTAAATATGCATATTCATACTAAATATGCTACAATAGTCGAACATTTCCTAAATATGCCGTTATATGCACAATAAAAGCCGTTTCATTTTCACCAGGATTCTTGGAATCGGGTTTAAATTAGTCGGAAACCAGAAATAATGCAAAGGGGGAAAATATGACATGTCATAGAAATTCGCCCCTTATTTATTACGTTCCCTGTAAAATTACATTCTGTTTTCCTACATTTCGTTTTTATGAAACGAGCAAAGTAGTTCTCGTCTTTTCTAATAGATGTCAGGCTACAAGGCATGCAGACCGCAGGGCTTCTCTTGAGCTTTAACAAACAACGCACATCAAGAACACACGAAATGAACGGAATTTAGTATAAAATCAAAGTTAACTCGAACAGAATTATGTTATTTTAAATATCGGTCGCATGGAAGGCAGATCTATTCGTCCCATGATTATTTTACTTTTGTGTTTCATTTAAAGAGATAGCCTTTCTACCTTTGTTGCGTAATATTAAGTTCAGTGTGATTGTGAGCATCTTAAGGGAAGATGGTAGTTATCAGTGTCAAAAAATCGATTTTTTTCTTAAGCTCATGTCGTAGAACATACTTTTATGAATATTTTGATATATAGGTCTTATATGTTGCGTTATTATTGAGCCAAGAAGAGCGACCTGGAGCTTTCTAAAATGGATAAAATACCATAAGGCACGCCATTTTCTTTTCGCTCTCCTGTAAAATTACATTTTTTGTACTTCAGGCACCATTTTCTGAAAATCTATTCATGCTAAAATAATGAAACTTTCAGGAATTCATTATAGATGGATGACAAATCTCCCTTAGCAGAATTATGGGAAAAGTCTTGACTATGCAGAATTTTCAACTATTTTTATTTTAAAAAAGTATTTTTTTTAGTCGTGAAGTTTTCATGCAGTTTTCATGCAGTAATATTGTACATATTAGACTGATTGTGCTAGGGTAAATAGTAGTACCTATTGTTAGTAAGTTCCCAAAGTTTTACAAAAATCTAAGCTACAGAAATTTAATAAAGCGTACCTATGTCAAGGGAAGTAACCGTAAAACAAAATTATCACCTATGTGTTAAAAAATTCTTTCCTACCAAACAGCGAGTTCTAGAACAACCATTCTCTGCTTATTTTAAACTGCAGAGTGCACTTTCAAAGCATAAAAAAATTCAACTAAATCTGACTGTTAACACCTGAGGTATGGCTTCTTGAACATACGCTATATTTTCTATCATTTTGCTAGCGGTAACTACCATCTCCCCTTAATATATGATTGTGTGGGTTCGAAGGAGATTTAATACAGGCGTAATAAAGCTTCTATCCTCGAAGGATTTCTGAGAAAGCACTTTCATAAAAGCCCGCAATATAATGAAATGAAAAAGTGTACTCTGTTATTACAGCGGACACGGCACATTACAAAGATATACGTCTTGACCTATATACCTTATAATAAGAGTGAGGGTAAGGTAGCTTTATATAAATTACTTTTCCGCTGTTCTGAGATGAAATTAGCTTTTTCTGCGAAAGTGTGGAACAGAACTGACACTGGAACTATTATTTCCTAGCATTCATTGGATTCATTGTGGCAAAATGTTTCCATACGCAATTTTCATACACAATATACAAACCCATGCCGGACTGCAAAGAAAACAACACAATGATTAGACCCATAGTTCATTTCTTTTGACACATTCTGTAATGTTAAATTAAATCTTTTTTTTTTGTTCAGTTAATTTACATTATTTTATTACCCCAAATGTAAGTAAAACTACTGAACCTGTAGGTCTCATTAAGCATTAGGGTAAAAAAAAAATGAGAACAATCCTTCACTGTATGCCACTGAACTTCTGATATGGCCTTGATGCTCAAAGAACCTAGCCACGAATTAATATCCTCAATTACTTCAATACGTAATACGAGGCGCGTCCATAAAGTAAGTTTCCCTGGAGCCGTTTACAGAAACAAAACACAATTTCCTGGAAATATTTATTGAACCAGATTCAGCAAGTATTCAGGTATTTTTCAACATATTCACCACCGGAATTGATACTTTTGTCCTACTTTTGAACACATGTGTCGTAGAAGTCTGCCGCCTGAGATCTGAACCATTGTGTGACAATCACCTCCGTTTCTCTGTCATTCTCTGTCATTTCCCGAGGGGTAGGAAAAAATGAAAATCACTGGGAGCGAGGTGCAGGCTGTAGGGTGGATGTTTAAACACTTCCCAGCAGGTCTCCTGCAAAATTCGGCTGGGAGGTGTTTCAATCCACTCTACACCCCGGACCTCACTCCCAGTGATTTCCAACTTTTCTTACACCTCACGAAATGATAGAGAATGACAGAGAAATGGAGGTTGTTGTCACACAGTGATTCAGATCCCAGGCGTCAGACTTCTACGACACATGTGTTCAAAAGTTGGTCCAACGCTATGACAAATATCTCAATTCTGGTTGAAAATAGCTGAATACTTGCTGTATCTGTTGCAATAAATATTTCCATGAAATTGTGTTTTATTTCTGTAATTGGCCCCAGGGAACCTTACTTTATGGACGCGCCTCGTATATTGAGAGGAAAGCTACATAGCCTGTCAAAGTTTTGTAAGTACCGTATGTAAATGCTGCGATTGAGATGATGAAGTGAATACTTGGTACAAAAACTAGCACTTCCTGTGAACATCTCACATTATCTCCATCCCCCGACGCTAATTCAGATGTTTGCAAGGCTGAGAACAAGATTAGAGTCCCCCTTCTCCACAGTTCAGACCAGACTTTATCAAATTATTACTGACAAGTGCTGCTGTCTCTGCCCCCCCTCCCTCTCGCAGCTTCACAATTAAAAACTGTGGCGGCACTGTGTCCCGGGATCCATTCGCACGAGGAGTACAAAGACCGTTCGTTAAGTGCCGAGTGTATTGTTCTTGTATAGATTCTAACCCATCTCCTCTAATGTTTAGGGGAAGGTACTAAGTAGGCCTATATTGTGAGTGTAGTTGTTATTCTTTAGTTTCTAAAGTGTTTGGTTTATAACGTGTGTTTTGTCTAATTCTTTTACAGCTTTTGAGTTTGCTAAATTTAGGTAAGTAAATACTGGTTGAATACTGCTAATTGGGCATGGGACCGTCGCCAGTGTACCGGAATTTCTTCCCGCACGAGTTATTTCATGTAAATACAGGTTGTTCAACATTTCAATGTCTGAAGTGCTAGGGATGATAAGGGGAGTGAAATAAACATATTTTCTCTAAAAATCACTAGCAGGTGCTCGCGGCTTCATTTGTGATTGTTTATTTAACCGCTATAGTTTTATGCTACAACATGGTTCTTCTGTAGACCGTTTTGATGTATTTTCAACAAGAGTCTTCGTTGCTTTTTTTTTATTTTTTTTTATTATTCTCCATATTTCCACTTTTACTAACTTCACACACTTTTCTGTTTTACCTCAAATCAAGTTAATGTTCTTACTTCACCCAAGTTTTTGTTCGTAGCTTTATTCTCAACACAACTTCTTCTACTCTCTTTCTACGTCCTTCTCGACTTTTTTATTATAATTAATATATTTCAGCTATGCTCTTCTTAGCCTGTTTATTATGACAACCAAGCAAGATCACCTTCAATTAATTTTACAATTGAATAGGTCTACACGGAAACACCAACTCAAGTATTATGTCAGATGGGTAGAGTCGCTCTCTAATACGTCCATAACGGCTCACGGTATTAACTATGACCTGTAAGTGTTAAGAACTCAGTCGATATGAGTTATGAATGGTTCTTTAAAAATACATTATTGTTTTGGTCTCCTCTATTATCCCTAGCAGTTTGGGCATTATGTTTTTGAACACACTGTATACAGCCCTGCGATTGTAACTTTTATGCACATCTAAGTGGTATCGACCTGAACGGAGGTCTAACCCGAGAATGTAGCCCTGGTATTGAGGCACAACGACAACGTTTAATTCCCAAATGTCGCATAGATATAGCGACCAATGCCCAATCACTCGCCAGAGATGAAATGTACATACCTCCAGTTTCCTATATAGCTGAAATAATAGTTAATAGTTGATATAATAGTTGTTGAGGAAAATTAGCAAATTAAAAATGTGTCTTTTACAAAATTTGCATAGTCTAATATTATTATTATTATTTATTTATACTGACGAAGTTAAGGCCATAAGGCACCAGTAAAACTTTACATATTACAAAATAATATATTTGATAAATTAGAAATTAAAAGTAAACATGTTACAGACAATAAAAATTACAAGGATTTAATTAAATTAATTTGATAGACTAAACTAAAACAAAATGTTTGACTAGTAAAATGTATATTCAATTTATTTCTAAATTGTGGTACATTTCGACAGTTTTTGATATGACAAGGCAACGAATTCCAGAAGCGAGGGATTGACACAATAAAAGATGCAGAATAGAATGATGTATGTAGGGGATTAGGAAGTAGATTTTGGGTATGCGTTCGTGAGGTCGAAAGGAGATTAAAACGAGATTGTAAATAAGGAGGAGAAGAAGATAATAGATGTTATGAAGAAAGATACGAGAATGGATCATTCTTCGTTGTTTGAGGCACATCCATGACAAGGTTTTGAAGAGACGGCGTCACACGGAAAAGATCGTCTGGTATTACTGGATTTTAAATTTTAATTAAAGAGACAAACAGATACTTATTTTGGAATAATAAGCACTTATGTGTTTTTAAGTTGCCACTGGTTGGTATCTCATATTGAGAACCCATGGTGGTATACCGGGATATGTGAGTGAGTTGGAGAGTTTAGTGTCGTACCGACATGTTACCATGGTAGCTGAGTTGCTAAGGGCAGCGTCGCGGCCAGTCGAAGATCCTGCTTCAAATCCCGGCTATAGCATTGAATTTTTCAGTTTGACTCCACCTTTCCAGATACCTGTTTTGCTTAATATGAGGTTTTGGTTTGGTAGAGTGTAGGCTACGTAAAATAAATGAATTTATAATTTTAAAACCTGCCCCTTCGCCCCACCTGGGGATCATAGGGTACCAGATACAGATACAGATAATTTTAAAACTTTTTTTATTTAAAAAGTTACTCGTTTTGTTAATCACATTGTTCTTTGAGCATTTTAAATACGAAGCATATATTTTCAAACAGAAATAAAAGTGGAAAAACAGAAGCTTCACCCATCACTTCTTAATATGGAAATCAGAGTTCGGAACTCGCTCAGGACTAATTATGCTTTGCAGAATGCAATTTGAATCGCTTTAGAAATTTAACTAAAAATTATTCGATGAATGAACAACTACAAGTAATTTTCAAATGGGAAGAGTTTTGAGCTTCTCCTTGCTTAGATACGCGGTCCAATCAGAGACGGCGAGACGGAAGGAAGACCCTTCCTGATAGCGGTACCTTCTTAGCTCGTACACGTGATTGGCGGTGAAGGAAAACGCTTCCCATTTGAAAACTACTTGTAAATCCAATTATATTGACATACATGCTTCACTTAAGTTATACCTTTTTAACAGGACAAATTTGTTACTGCCACCATTGTGGCCATCGTCAGCTGATATCGACTACCGGCAGTTGTGATACCCTCTGGTGTAGGATGGATGTACCTGGTGATGACTGATGAGGTTGTCTTCTGCTGTGATGTCGAAATTCATAACTATTTCCTTTTTGTTGTTGTTTTGATGTATAGTTTGAGAAGACAACCTCATCACCAGATACATCCATCGTACACCAGAGGGCATCACGACTACCGGTAGTCGAGATCAGCTGACGATGGCCACAATGGTGGCAGAAACAAATTTGTCCTGTTAAAAAGGTAAAACTTTAGTGAAGCATGTATGTCAGTATAAGTGAATTTAGTGTAATTTAATGCCACTTCACTGTGTAATTCCCAACAATAGTTAATTAAAGGTACAACTGTTCACTTTTATAATATAGTGTAGGGTCACACGATTCGCTGTGGAAGCCCCCAGCAGATTCTAAATTTGAATGTGAATATATTTTGAGAAGTGTATAAACGCAGCCAGGTGGTAAGCAGCACACGCACGAACGACAGACCATTAGGTTCCAATTATAAATGTGTAAACACGGCAGTCATTGCCTTCACTCGGCACTCTCAGAATCGTGATATTCTGTTTGTACAGTTTAATGGATGTAACGGATTTTCATATTTACCATCTCTTCTGGTAGTCAACTCTCCCGAGAGAATTTCACAAAATGGACTAAAGAACAAAACCTAAAAGTAATCTAAGATCTAAATTAATATAGTTGCTTAAGAACAAAAACTAAAGAATGTTCTGATCAATCTCTTTTACTTGCTTGCTAAAATAAAGTTAACCCTGAAATCCGTAATGAATCCCATAGGATACAGTAGTTTGTCTTAAATACGTAAGAAAATTATGGAAAAGAAATTTAAAGAAAAATTTAAATTTAATTTAAAATCATAGAATAGAGCACAAGAAATAAACTATGGCTCTAATCATTTTGCTAACTGTTTTCTGTGTAGTCCGGTATGGGTTTGTATATTGTGTGAGAAATTTAAGGGTTATAATCTTTAACGATTTTTTTTTTACCCATAACCTTTAGCCTACAGCAATGAATAAGGTATCAGTAAATATAATTTTTTCCCCCTGCTTCTGATATGGCATACTCAATTTACATGGTTTGTTTAAAATTACCATGGGCATAATGCTAAGTTACACTGATCTCACATCAAATTCACACTATATGGTAATGAAGCCAATGTGCCGTCTTTATGACAGCACTATTATTGTTAGCAGAGAAATTACATGATACTGGGATTTGACGTGATCTAGGCCTATCAAATAAGATAGGCTGTCGATAGAATTAAAACCTGTAAATAATTTATAGCGATAGAAATCCACTAAATTAAATCTGGTTATAGTTGCAAATCCTAGTATTTACTAATGTATAATCAACGTAGCATTTTCAAGAATCACAAAATAATATTTTGTATCATCATCGGAAAATATGAGAAACTGAAAATTCCAGATAATAGCATTCTGACACGAATAGTGTATACAGAGAGGTTTTATTAATTGTAAATAATATGTTCACATTAATAAATACTCTTTCTTATTTTGTTTATAGTCTAACTGATTATTTTATTTCAACAACCCAACAAAGACGTTTTTGAGGGGGAAGGAGTGGTTATTTTTTCTTCCCACCAAAATAACATGAAAACGAAGCATTTTGTTAAATTATTTTATTAAGAAAAAATGTTTGATTTCATGCCCTCTCTATCACTTCAGAAAATTGTAAATACTGTAGTCATTCTGTTCCACCTTTGGCAGTCGGAGTACATACTTTTGATCATTCAGCCATGCCAAATGGCAAGCAGTGATAATAAATTAAGAACATGGACTCACAGGTTGTATCCAGCTCCTCGAAACTCTTTAGCACGGCTTTTTCCTCTCGAGAGCTGTGAAATTGATCTGGAAGTAACGGTTATTGGTTTGGCTAACCTTCGCGGGTTTTCTAGTTGGCAGAAACTGATACAGTCCTACAGTGCGACCATTAACACGTGCAAAACTCCGAAATGCGATACAAAATGAAACGCTTTTTTATAATTGAGGCATCAGATGGGATACTAGTTTTGATGTTTTAAATCTTATACTAGAAACAAATCGTTTATGTATGTTCGTCAGTTTTATATTCAAATCGGGCCTTAAGATTTTGATTAATTGGGACTAACCTACAGTTTTCATGAGTTTTAAATAAAAATAAAATCAGATAAATTGATGCACAAAGTACCAGAATGCCTTTTTTTATTCAGTGATAACTGCAATTATGATATGCAGAAAATAAGTTTTTTTTTAATCGATTTCCGAGGTAAGCTCCAGATCGATTCATTAAGCAGGACTTACGGAAGAAGGAATATATGGGTAGTGTTATTTGTCAAAGCTAACAGTATTGCAACTTCCAAAGCAGTGTATGAACACTGTAAAACAATATATTGTCGTGAGAACTGATTTGCATTAAATTCTTCCTAATATATTACCATAAAATAGTCACTAAATTGGGCATTACTCCGGTACCAGTCAATCGATTTGGTCCAAAATCAATGGGCCTCGTCCCATGGACGATATAAATGCGTATAACAAGTTACATTCATATTCGATAAAGCGTATTCGAGTTACCGCGTTTACAGGGAGACGGACAGACACTTTCCGTCCACCACACAATCCTAGAAAGTACCATTCTGGCACTTAATAACCATGTCTTCGCTTTGGGTCAAGGTAATATTGGGCCTAGAAGACTATGTATTATTAGGACTATTTCATACGACATACGACAATTTTTTCAACACGTATATGGAATTGTGTAAATATCATTTCTTCCACCTATGCTCAATTAGAATATATTATTTATACAAACTAATCTAAAATGTGGAAAGGTAGAGTCAGACTGAAAAATCCAATGCCACAGCTGGGATTTGAACCAGGATTTTCGGCTCTCCGTGCCGCCGCTTTTACCAGTAAACTACCATGGGAACTTGCCGGTACGACATTCAATTCTCCAGCTGACTCATATATTCCGGTATACCACCAGGTATATCTCAATATTAGATAACCCAGAGGTGACTTAGAACCTGTATGCCTAAGTACTTTAAGCCCCGGGCTTCATAGTAAATGCCTAGTAGGTCACGGTGGCCGTGTGTGAAAGAATTAATTGTCATTAATCTAAAACGTATTTTATTATAAAATCATTGTAAATGTAACATAAGCTATTCGTATAAAATATAAATTAAAATATATTTGAAATGTTAAAATGTGATCATAACTTCCATAAAAATACTTCCATACATTGCCTGTTCTACATTAAAATATTAGCTGTAGTCTTCATTTTTCTCGACGCGTTAATTCAGGTATTATTATTTTTGTGGCTAACTTTTGTTCGCTGGGCTACCAGTACTACCAATAAGAAGGGAGAACATTTCTGCCCTGGGAATGTTGAGTTTATTTTTTGCAAATGTTGTGACAGCTGTGGTGCTGTGTAAATCTCGCGCTTACTGACGCTGTAATTGGATTTTATGAGAACATGAAAGGCTTCGGGGATAGAAACAAGTGATACTTATAACCATGACTTCGTCTCAAGGAGAAACGTAATAACGTGAATCGTGTTTAAGACTATCAGAAAGGCAGGTTACATCGGCTTCCAGTTGGTATTTCAGTTTAAACAGAGATTTTACTTTATTTGCTGTGTAATCGCATAATTATTTATAAATAAACTTAATTGTTTTCTTAAATTTATTATTGTTCAGATTAATTAATTCAGGGTTGATTTTAACAATGGAATTTAATGTGGGACCAAACCGGGAGACAGTGGCGTAGGAAATGGTGGGGGGGGGGGGTCCAGGGGGTCCGGACTCCCTCCGAAATCAAAACCTAAAAATTTATTTTTGTGTTACAATAGTGCTGTAGTTATTTAGGCTCCATTTTGTCAAATATTTAATTATTTTATTTAATAATAAAATACTGAACTTGTAAATGTAGGCCTATTATTTCCACTGGCCCATGTGTTATTTAACTTTTCTTATAAATAATAATAAGTACTAAAACTCAGTTAACGATTGCTTGTTTAAGTTGGCATGTTTTGGAATATAGTAAACAAATTTGCTAAGTAGCTTTTCAGTGAGAATATTATAAGAGAAAAATTCCTCCGACACTGGGACTTGAACCCAGGACCTTTGGCTATTCGCGCCAATGCTCTACCAACTGAGCTAAGCATATGCATATGCATATGACATAACTTGTCTGTCTGTGAGGTAGACCATTAGGGCCATCAGTCATAGGATAGAGGTTCCATCTGGCGCTGTGAATTGAACTCCGGCTTAGCTCAGTTGGTAGAGCATTGGCATGGATAGTCAAAGGTCCTGGATGCAAATCTCAGTGTCAGGAATTTTTCTCCTATAATATTATCATGTAATGTCCAACAGAGGCAATAATCTGTGGACCATGAAAGCTTATATATCTAGCTTTTCAGTGCTAAAATAGCGTAAAATGTTATTTTCATTAGTTCGATATTTAAAAAAAAAAATCCGGGGGTGAATCCGACTGGGTTCCCGAGCCACTGACGGGAGATGTGTTTTGAGACCTGTGGTTGTAAAACATTTAGGTTCAATTTAGGATTTGTTTTGGTTTCGCTTTGTTTCAAGTATGTGGATGAGATCTAAAGGTTGAATTTCTAGGAATGTACCTTAATATAGTATATTGCGATACTAGTTCCGTAAGCGGTGCATACGGATCGAGAAAAGAGTTCGAAAAAACGAGTCGCTCTTGAATTTATCGGCGATTTTACTCTTCCATAGAGTGTGTTAATAAATGAAAAGAGAGGCTGTGGATTGGAGATTAGTCACGCGGTTTAGTTTTCGCGATGCTGAGTGACGTAATGACGGTGTACACGCGCACTGCAATGTCCATGACCTCGAGGGGCAGCTGTTGAGGTTCCTTCAAGAAGAAGCTGTGGGTCATGCCGCAGTGTCTGTCTGGTCCAGTGTCTTGGCTGCAGTCAATGCCGCAGTCCCATCCCCAGCTACTTCATTTTAACTGGCGGAGTTGTGAAATTAAAGAGCAGACCAAAGACTCCTCATGAACAGACACTGTGAGACATAAGATTTTCTTTTGTTTTTGTCATATGCTTGCAGAAATTGTCCAAAAGTTGCGTATTTAGATATGTAGTGGTTTTCGTATTACGTTGCACCATTTTTAATGCCATTTTTAATGTACCATTTCCACTGGAGATAGAGGTATGCCTTGGTGCAGTAGAACAGGGTGGCCCAAAAAAGGTAACCGAAAATGTGTGTTATTTTGTTATTTGAATCTTTTCTTTAGTTATAGTACTAACTTACTTACTCAATGGCAATAGACGATTCCTCAGCAAGCTAAAGGAATAGTATCTATTTTATGGAACCCGAAGGTTCATTGCCGCGCTTACCTGAGCCCGCCATTCAACCTATTCTGTGCTAACTCCATCCAACCATACCTCGCAAAACCTACTTCCCTTAAATCTATCCTAATATTGTCCTCCCACCTACGTCTAGGTCTTCTAAGTGGTCTTTTTCCTTCTGGTCTCCCGGTCAATATTTTTGAGATATGTCTTTCCTCCCAACATGTCCAGCTCAGTTCACCCTCCGTGAGTTATAGTAATAGGTAACTATTAGATATTATACATTAGATTAGCAGACAAAGCATTAGAACAAGTAGAGAAATTAAAATATCTGGGAGCAGTAATTGCAGATACAAATAATATTAAGGCAGGACTTAAGTGTCGACTAAAGTCACGAAATGCTTGTTTTTATGCAATTCAAAAACTTCCAAAAAATAAAAATGAACAAGACAATTACCCTGCCGGTTGTTTTATGTGGACAGTGCCGCAGTCCCATCAATAGCACGAACGAAAAATGTATGAAAATACACTATCATAGAAAACTATTCTATTTCAAATGCTCTTATTTGTAAGACTTGCGATGGGCGTAGGATCTCTTGAAATCTTCCCATTAACCTTCAATTTAGGCAGACAGCTCTGATGTAAAGTATCAATTATTCAACAGTCTTTTGTGTGGCCGACAAATCCGTCAGAGGTTTAAATACGGAAATCAATCGAATTAATCAGTTCAATTGGAAATGTTTGAGGTAGACAAGAGGACAGGCAAAACCCTTCATTATGCTTTTCAGTTTTCGGCGCAGGCATGTTTATAAAATAACATGTAAAGGACAAATGTGGAGATGTCAGTGAAAGGTTTTAATAGAACTTTCTGTGTAAATAAAAATTCGTTAATCTACTACATAGGTTTTCTTTAAAATGTGCGTGTATAATTACTAATAAAATCAGGTAAACTGATGTAACAAAGTGCCAGTATGTTTTTTTTAATCAGTTATGACTGCAATTATGATATGCAGAATGTGTTTTTTTAAATTGATTTCCAAGTTAAGCTCCAGATTTATTCATTAAGCAGGGCTTACGGAAGAAGAAAGGTCTACCATCTCGGCCACCTGGGTCATTTTAACGGTCTAGTTGGATAAGCGCATGTAAATCAATATGTTTTTTGTCATAGCTACCTGTATTTTAATTTCCAAGGCCTTATACGATCACAGTAAAACAATAGGCTATGTTGTGAAGATAACTGATTTTCATTTTTTTTATAAATTCTTTCGAATACGTATATTACCATAAAATAGACACTAAATTGAGCATTACTCCGAAACAGGTCAACCGATTTTATCCATTATGAATAGACGTCTTCCCATGGACATTATAAATGTGTATACCAAGTTTCATAAAAATCCGGTAAAGCGTATTTGAGTTACCGCGTCTTTAAAATATACACTAAATTGGGTTTTACTCCGGTACCGGTCAACAGATTAGGTTCAAATTCAATAAGGCACTTCTTATGGACGTCATAAATGGGTATACTAAGTTTCATGGAAATCCGATACAGCGTATTTGAGTGATGGCGCCTTTCTATTAGAAAGGCGCCATAATCTATTAAAATAGGCACTAAATTGGGCATTACTCCGGTACCGGTGAACCGATTTGGTTCAATATCAATAGGGTTCTTCCCATGGACATTATAAATGTGTTTTCCAAGTTTCATGAAAATCCGAAAAAGCGTATTTGAGTTATGGTGCGTACAGACACACGGGCAGACGGACAGACATTTTTTCGTCCACCACACAATCTCATAAAGTACCATACTGGCACTTAATAATTAGTGTAATGCAATGCAAAAGTGGTAAGTGCTTAGTTGGAGAATCGAAGATTACTTTTAAAAGACGAGCATTTGTTCTACATATTTTTTTACATTGTAGTGATTTAAAAAATAATAAAAAGTTAAAATAATTAACCGCTAACAACTGCTGTTCTGAAGTCAAGGGGTAACAACGTTGAAAGGAGTACTATTTTAACCTTGGGTGCGATGGATAGATGGATACGTACATCGGTCACTTATATAGAAGAAATATAATAGAGATGGCTATTGCAAAATTTGCGGAGAATCTGAGAGGACCTTTGTTTTGAAAAGACTCGGTTTCCTTTGAAAAAAGAGTATGTTATTTGGACATTTGTATAGCCTAACAGATTTCTACCTTTACCTTACTTCATTTTATTCACTTCTCTATTCGTATTCGTATTCATATAAAATGCAATATTAATATTTTTATGTTACTAAATTTAACATATCTGTAAAATAGAGTTAATTTTTATTTTGACTTCCCTTATTTATATTTGTTTTGTAAAAATTGTTTAACTTTTTTAATTTATAAATAAATTTATTTTATATATTTGTTAATTTCTCTTTTCTGTCTTATTAAGAGGTATGATAAGTATGATAATTTCCGCCTCTAAACACGAGCTTGGCTCATCTGGGACCTTAAAAAAAAGCACATAATGTTTAGTAATAATAAAATCAGGTAAACTGATGTAACAAAGTGACAGAATGCTTTTGTGATAATTGCAATTATGATATGCAGAAAATAAGCTGTTTTTTTTTAATCTATTTCCGAGTTGAGTTCCAAAATGATTCATTAAGCAGGGCTTACTGAAGATCTAGTTTGATAAGCATATGTGAAGGAATATTGTATTGCAACTTCCAAAGCTGTATATGAATACTGTAAAACAATATGTTGCCATGAGAACTGATTTGCATTTTATATATTTTTTCTAATATATTACCAATAAAATAGGCTCTAAATTCGGCATCACTCCGGTACCGGTCAACCGATTTAGTCCAATATCAATAGGCTTCTCATGGATGTTATAAATGTGTATACCAAGTTTCATGAAAATCCGATAAAGCGCATTTGAGTTATCGTGCGTACAGACAGACGGACAAGCATTTTCCCGTCCCCCACACAGTCTCATAAAATACCATTCTGTCACTTAATAAGTGAATAAATAAATTTTTTAAAAAAGCATTCTAAAATTTAATGCTTTAATTAAGTTTAATTTCAAGCACTTACCAGAACAGCTTATGAAACAATGTTTCCTGAACAGTATCAGATAGGTCGTGTTTAGTTTAAGACTACGCCCTTGTCCTCTGTCAATGATTCTGAGCCAATAGAAGGATGTCAAATGATTGGCACGATTGGAAGAGAACGTGTTAATGTAAAGTTGGAAAGGTTTTTTGGCGCCTGTGTTACTGAGTTCTTAGTAATAGGGTTCATTTAGCTAACATATAACAGGCAATTTGGCACTGAGTCTTCTTTACATGTGTCCATTAGCAAGGCGTATTATATCTTTGTTATAGAGTTTAATGCACAGAGTATACAATAGCATCTCCATACTATTCAGACAATTTCCTTTCTATAAGAACTCATCACTTCCCCTTCGTCATCTCTAACGAGAAAGTGTCTGCATAAGACTATCCACTCCACACAGCACTAATACACTGGCAATGATTTTTTAAAGAAGAAAATACCTAATATAAATAAATAAACAAGTAAAAAGTTTAAATTGCCAGATGGAGTTAATAGGCTATATTTAAGAACTATTGATTTTTAGACCATGGTTTCTTAAGGAAGTTTAATCAGCATATGTGAAGGAATAAGTGTGATAGCCAGGGCCCGAATTCTAATGACATGTCATCTTTCTATTGATGCCGCATGGACATTGCCAACTTGTGGATACGTCCTAATCATGGCCTCTAGATTGCAGAAGTGCATTTTTATTAGGTCTTTTTTGTCATTTTATTACCAATATATTTATATACGAGTATATATATATTAGCCTATATTATATTTTTAGGGCATTTATTTCAGTTTTACGCCATTATTTTGTCATTTTCGTGTCATTTGCTTCCTTATTTAGTCATTTTTAGGGCATTTATTTCAGTTTTACGACATTACTTTGTTATTTTCGTGTTATTTGTTTCCTTATTTAGTCATTTTCATGCATTTACATTGAGTGTATTAACTGTGCTGTCTTTGAAGTGTTGTTTGTTTAATGCAAGAAGGACACACTCGGTGTTGAAGTGTTGTCATGTCTCAGTCAGAAATGAGAATCTAAGAAACACCAAAATTTTGTATTATATTAGATTGGCTTACAATTAATTTTCTTACTTTTCTTCTCAAATGCTTCAATCAAGAACAAGGAACAAAGTTTTTAAACTTACAACATCCTTTCTACATTTACAGTTTTTACATTTATATAAATTATAATTTAATTTTAATTTAATTTAATTATAATTTTTATAAATAAAATATAACTTTTAGGTCATTCTTTATAATTATTAAGTCATTTTCTTTAAAATTTAGGGTAATTTTATAGGTCATTTTTCAAACAGTTTTAGGTCATCAGAAACCGGGCCCTGGTGATAACTATAATATTCACAGAACGAATTTACAGCAAATTCCTCTCATCATCAATATCTCTCTATTTTTGTCAAAACATGTGAAGGCGTACAAATACGTACAGATTTATCTTTAGTTCCCAACAGCTATCGATTGATGCAAATTTGCTATTTAAAAAGCATGTGGCCGTTAATTGGTCGTTACTCCGGTAGCGGTCAACCGATTTGGTCCAAAATCAATAAGGCTCTTCCTATGGACTTTATAAGTTTAATGAAAATCTTATAAAGCTTGTTCGAGGTAAAGAATATAAGAGCATTGTGCAGTTTGACTTGGAGAGGGATGTTCAATTTACTGTTAGCTGACGACCAGGCTATAATAGCCTACATTGAAGACCATGTTCAGAATATAGCTATATACAATCATGGTAGAACAATGAGCAATTACAACCTCCAGATCTCAGAGAAGAAAACAGAAATTATGACATTTTATACAAGTGATCCAGGAAGAATCAAAATAATATTGCATCGCTCTTCTTTAGTACAAGTCTTGCTTTTTAAACATTTAAGATTTAGTTTTAGTTTCCATAAAAATGTACATACATAATAACGTGTACTATTTCAAAGGTTATGTGGACCCTTTTACATAGAACAATAGATTTCTTATAAAAATCTAATGGTCACTTTCTCTACGCGATAATTAGGAGAAAAATAGTAGAAATTCATTGTATATTTTTTGTGGAAAAATCGTTTAGCAGCATCATGGTGGAAAAAAATGCAAAAAGACAAAAGACAGTGGTGAAGCTTTACAAGACAAGGCCTACTATGTAAGGATACCTCTGAGTAAAGATGGAGATCGGCACTGTAAAAGATAACCCTCAACAAATATGACATGTATGAATAATAACAATGAACTCGAGATGTGTTATTATTATTATTATCCTATTGTAAATTTCATATGACCTAATTTAACATTTAACTTCACCTCGAATTGACCACAAAGAATCAGACCCACACTCCTAGAAAATAAAATAGCACAACTTTGTAGGCCTTCGTTCGTCCCCTCCCAACCCACAGTAAACAAGCGTACCAACTCATGAAAGTTATGGGCAATAAAGCCGAGGTTATAGCGGCTTCCCTCATTAACACTGCCATTGCCGTTCATTCGCAATCACGTTTACATGGCATTGCTTCAAGTACTGCATTGCTTGCCAACTCGTTAACACGAGGGAGAAATGTCATTTCAGTTTTCTTATAGAAATTGTATCCGGTTTTCGTGAGTGATTCATGATTTGTGGTTATTAATTGCCATTGATAGAGTGTTTTTTTTTCAAACACTTCTTGGCCGGATTATTGTTTTACAGTTGCGAAAAAAACGCGTAACTAAAAACTGTATATTCACAATATTTTCAGTTTTAGTGAGTTTTCAATTAATGTTAAATTGTCAGGTATGTCAGTGATAAAAGTGTAAATAACTAATAAAATTGGACTTCTTGTTTTTCAATAAAGAATAAAAATAAAATCAGGTAAACTGATTTAACAAGGTGCCAGATAGTTTTTGTTTCTTCAGTAATAATTGCAATTCCTTACATATGCAGAAAATAAGTTATTTTTGTAATAGATTTCCGAGTCAAGCTCCAGATCGATTCATTATGCAGGGCTTACTGAAGAACAAATGTCTAAAGTTTGATAAACGTATGTGAACGAATATGTGGGTAGTGTTATTTGTCAAAGCTAACTGTATTGCAACTTCCAGAGCCGTACATGAACACTGTAAAACAGTGTTTCCGTGAGAACTGAATTGCATTTCATAAATTCTATTTAATATATCACCATAAAATAGGCACTAAATTCGGCATTACTCTAATACCAGTCTACCGATTTGGTTCAAAATCAATAGGCTTGGTCCCATGGACGTTATAATTGCGTATACCAGATTTCATGAAAATCCAATAAAGCGTATTTGAGTTACCGCGCGTACGGACAGACAGCCAGACAGACATATAAGTAGGCAAAGGAAATTAATGAAGTGGTTTAACATATATTGTTTCCCTGATCAGTGGATATAATTATGATATTGTTACGTCACATCTAATAAGCATAGACCTATATAGTAATGTCTTTCATCGACATCGACCATTAAGGGCAATTATAGGAGAGAGATTCTTTGGCGTCGTGAATGGAACTCTGGTTATCTCAGTTGGTAGAGTATCTGCACGGAAAGCCTAGGGTCAGGGGTTCGAATTCCTGTGTCAGAGGGAATTTTTCTTCTTAATTATTCTCATGGTGAGTGGGATAATCTGTTTTGTAAGTGGCTCTGCGTTCCTTCCCGGACATCGCATCAAATTGAATGTCAGTGACGTTAACTTCGCTGATCGCTGAAATCTTAAGACGTAAAGTTTTCTCTTGTCACAAGACTAAATTCTCATCGCAGTCGAACGTCCTATATCTAAGCAGCGAACTGTTATCTCTTCATTCTATTAAAATCGCAGTTGTAATTTTGTTTCCTTGTGAAAAGCGATTAATTTTGCAAGTGTACCGGTTGGACAGGTAGTGCCAGAGGTAGGAATTTTTTTTTTGTCTAGCATAAGCGCCAGACTTTAAATTCTGCTTGTGGAGGAAATAAAATGAAGACTAACTTTTATTCTGCAGCAGTAGCACTGGTAGGAAACTAATATTTACAGAAACCTTGCAAAGTTTCCAAGTTTGCTGCCCAAGTTTCAAATGTAATTGTATAGTAGACGAGGCTACCTCTTTGTTCTTTTTTCTGATAGGATATTGCAGGGCTGACCAAGATTCTGTATAAGGGTTGACATAAGATACCCGTTCATAAAAGAATATATTTTTAAAACTTCGTGAGAAATGCATTAAAATCAACTTTCCTAGGTTGACGTCATATTTCGTAGGTGTTAGCTATTGTTATTGGGAACTTAGTGGCTGATCTCATGAACCTATGAACTATTCTTCTCACTAAATAAATTTTTGCACGACGTAAACTAATCAGTGGTACTTACGAGTATTGTTGCCGTGGACCGTAACTTGACATTCCCGCACGCAATCTTGTTGCTATGGAAACAAAACAAATTTCCGTGCGGTAAAAATAGCAAAAAGCACACTGTGCCGAAAGTAAAATCATACAAGCCTTTATGGACCAAGGCCCCCAGTTTGTGGCGACTTTAACGGGATAAATATTCGGTTCCCATAACAACAAACACATGCGAATCACTTTCTGAAATAAACATCTATCTTCAATAATGTATAGACATAATTTTTTCAGGTAATATCTCAATTAATATGCTGTAATTAAATTGATATAAATAATCATAGTGCAAAAAATAGCATGCAATACTCGTGCCGTAAGCGCTTACGGCACTTGTATCGCAATATACTATATGAACACTCTCATACCGTAAGAACTATTGTAATATTATGTTTATTCGCGCATTCCAAAATGCCGTTGTTGTTAACATTTCTCGTCCGTAGCTGATTTGACTATATGAACACTCTCATACCGTAAGAACTATTGTAATATTATGTTTATTCGCGCATTCCAAAATGCCGTTGTTGTTAACATTTCTCGTCCGTAGCTGATTTGACTATATGAACACTCTCATACCGTAAGAACTATTGTAATATTATGTTTATTCGCGCATTCCAAAATGCCGTTGTTGTTAACATTTCTCGTCCGTAACTGATTTGATTTAGATGTGGCAGGTATGAACATGAAGCTTTAGTGATTTTATTTGAAATATCCGATCTCAAATAAAAATGAAAATTCTTTTTAATTTTCCTTCAGATTGTATCTAGTTGAAAATATTGTATGTATGTATGTATGTATTTATTCATTCATTATAGTAGGCCTATATTACTTTACCAGGCCTTGAGCATTTGACTCAAAACCTTTTCACTGCTACTGACGTATAAATTCGTTACCTCAAAAATGTATAATAGCAAAAATATAAGATTAACATAAGATTAATGCTTTATGTAAAATGAGAGGATTTTGACCCTAGTGTTACAATTGTCATTCTTGAAAACCAACAATTTCACTGAAATTTTCCTCATTGATTAACATTTATGAGGTAAAAGACCAGATCAAACAGAAAAGTCTTACCAGAAGATAAATGAGACCATGACTACATCATCGATGGATAAGTTTATAAAAAGCAAAAAAGGCAAATAATTAACGAATTCAGCCCATCTGTTAACGATTATACAAGGTGTGAATGAATAACTCCGAAATATTTTACTTGTGTGTAGAGGGGACATAGACAAGCAAGTTTTATTAGGAGATTGTTTCTATTACAACAAAAATTCTCCCAAGGCATGGTTAGAATGCAAAACAAAGGAACCTTGTTTTTAACTCTTGATTTATGAATATAAAGCTAATGCAGGGGCGGTCAGTCACGTGATTAGTCTGTAAATTTTGCAGATTATGGAAACACTAAATTATGATATAGCAAAGATGAATGATTAAGAATCAGGTTTTTATCAATCACTAAAGATGTATGAAGTCAATTTAATGAAAATTTTAACACTACTTCGCTTCATTTATTGACTTATGAGCACTAAATTATAATTACTTTAGTGCCCTGTAGCATACACATTTTACGTCATAAAGCAAAAATATCCAAATAAATTTTGCTAGTCTATGTACCGTCTATACACAGCACTGCCTTCTAGACTGTATTACTCGTGTATACACTGCCTGTCCTATACGGCTAATTTTGCGTACGCGGCGACATTAAAGATGGCAGCACCTTTCACACCCAGCTGCAATACCATTTACATTACCGTATGCTTACCCTTTACATTTCCGTGTGCTGTGTTGCCCTCTGAAGTATAAACTCGGAAACTGAAATATGCTAGAATTTCATGCTATCTGGGTGTGAACTGTGTCGCCTCTACTGGAGAAATTAGGCAATTTAACAATACTCTGAACTCCATGTTAAAATTAAGCATGGACAGGCATTGATACGCAGATAAAATATTCATTGTTTTTCATTAACACTCTGTATAATGCGATATCCTTTTTTGCATAATGTTTGTGTGTAATATAATAGCATTTTAGTTTCTTTCCTATCATCTTACTTGGCTAAAATACGCAGAGTCACAGAAAGCACTGTACATAAAACAAAACATGTCATTAGAGCGCATTTTCGATAGGAGAAGCCTCACAAGGAGATAGAATCCAGAAATCGCTTTGTAGATGGCAAAGCAGAAAGGGGTGTTTCCACAGTTGCACCAGATATTACAAAAGAGTCTACTCTTTATCAAGACGCAGCCGCTACAAAGGAAGGTTCCCGCAAACATGGCAAACAAAGAAAACCTCCTGTCATTCTTTTGAATCCCACAAAACGCATTTCCTCTACACAGGCAAAGTGGCGTAGTTAAGAAGACAAGATGTAAAAATGTTTTTGCCAGACACAAAAACGTGCGATAGTGGCGCTCTTTATCACTCATTTATACGCTCTCTGATCTGTAGGGAATGCTTCTCTCTAGAAAACTAAAAAGTTGTTTCAGACTTCCAAACTCCTCAAAGCGAGAAGTCACCTACATCAATACAAAGCAGTCTATAAACACATCTATAAAGCATTCCAAAACAAACTTCATCGTATTCTACAGGGTGTTTAAGAAGTGATGTGAGGAGTACAGTCAGGCAAAGATTATCCGTATGATTCCATTCATACGGCGCATAATTGACATTGACCAATAACGTTTAGCAATGCCTCGGATATCGATCAATGACGGTCGTTTATCATAGGTAATCTCACGAGAATTGAGTTGAGTTTATCGATAGATTCGCGACTGCGCAGCAGAAGCGAATTTATATGATGAAACTCGTCAACTCGAGTTGTATTTATAAGACTATTCCATGAATAAAAATTTAACGGATTATACAAATAATAATTACTTTCGTGCTTTGTTGTATAAAAACAAAATTAACAGCTGTGAGATCACGGTCTACTATGAATCGACCATCCGTGAATCGATTCGAGTTACCATATTGTAACAAGGGCTACCAGTCGTGCATATAAGACATAGATAACTTCGTTTTGGTAAGCTAACAGCAGAACATAATAAAAGCACACGAACTGACGCACCTAATCGAAATTGTGTTTTTAATCAATGTACATTTCTATTATTTCAATTTCCAAACAAATTATGTTGTATTAAATAATAATCTGTTTTAGTGCTGTTTAATGGCAACATGTGACTATTAATCACTGCACACTGATGCTTTCGTGTCCAGTAACGAGCAGACGATTCTACTCCGTGAGATAAACGGCCGTGATTGATCTATATACGAGGAATTGCTAAAAGTTATTAGTCAATATCAAACACGGAGCATATGAGTGGAATAGTCTTATAAAATGCTTCCAAGAATCACAGTCCGCATTTCAAAGACAGAACGTACCATTAAATGCAAGGCACTATCCTAAAATAATATTAATTTTATTTCACATTTCACAGTTCTCGAAACATTGGCATAGATTCAATTATAATGAATTTGTTTAGCACAAAGTACACCCAAGTTACTGATGATTGACTTTTCCTTATTCCATCTTGAAAGGCTATACTTTTTAACCTTATTAGAAGCTCCAACAATATTAGAACAATCGTAAGTATAGATAAGACAATAAATCTTCTTAGTGAAAGAATGAACTCTTCTGTACTTAATGACGAAACAAGTTCCAAATGGATTGCTCTGAAAACTACACGAATATATAAGTTATTACAATCCACACCTTGGACTTATCTTACAAAATCAATGGTTCTGCAATATGCCTTGTGAATAGTGTCTTTGTCTTATCGTACAAGGTTAAGATCGATTCTGAAGTGATTATCTTCTCTCAACGAATCTAGAGGCTCTTAGCCATATCCACCATCGCGAAAAAAAGGGGAGGAGCAGGGGTGGGAAGTGGACATGGTGGAGCCGGTTTAGAATTTCCTTACCAATATAAACCATTATGTATTACATCCGAGTGTACAGTACGTGTACATCCGAGTGTACAGTACGTAGAACCACAAAATAAGAATTATTGTTTCCTCCAAATCCCCCCTTATATTTTGTTTGTTCTTTGTCATTTCGCGTCATATTCTTCTAAATGTAACCTTACCCCGTAAAAGTCTGGCATGTGCCTCTAGGGATGTATGTCCTCAATTTGCTGGGGTCGACCCAGACTGTAACAGAAATTAATACCAGGAGCAATCATGGGGTAAATTCGACTGACAGACTTACCACCTTCGTGTGTCGATGTCTAAAAATCTGGGGGTCTCAATCTCCTGGGACCCTAAGGGCATTACAGTCTGTATAGAGACCACTTTAATTTTATTGTAGTACTATAACCCGGGTCGGCTGCGATGGTGTAGATCCAAAGGGCATGGGATCCAATGCGGCCGCGATCGATGGATTTTCAGTACGTAAAAATCCTGGGCACTGAGTCCTACGGGGACTTTCAGCTGGGGGGGCCGTGTAGTACATTAAGGCACGTAAAAAGGATTCCAATCTTAAATTAGAGCTTCTGGACAAAATTCCTTGGCCTTTCCACGTTTAAATAATACCTTCATTTCCGGAGGAAGGTTTGTGAGGCGATTTGCTTACCACCTGTCCCTCTATACTTTCTCACAGAAAATAGGCATAACAGAATTAATCTATGTACTGAAATCTCCAATTGGAGGCCCGATGACCCACAGTAAGGGTTACAGAACAGTCAGAAACTTGGGTGTGCTTTGTGCTAAACATAAATTCGTTATTATTGAATCTATGCTAATGTTTCGAGAACTGTGAAGTGTGAAATAAAATGAATACTATTTTAGGATAGTCAATGTGAGCCCTTTGAAGGGACACCCATATTTTATGAGACTACTAATTAATTTTGAATTTCGACCCTAGTCTGCCTACTGCATTACGATTTCTTTTTCATTAACACATCTGCGACCACGAATTGAAAATCGCGTTCATTCATTCTCTTTGTGTGAGATCATTTTTCAAATTCCCGGATACAACTCCGTTGCTTATCATCCGATCGATTATTGGACATGGTGATTTGATCCCGAATCCCACTAAAGCTAGGCAACGCATCCAATACCAATATCGGAATTACATTTCATTTGATTACTTCCTATCGAAGTACTGCTGTTCATTCCATTTACATATTTTCTTTTGGTGATTTTGTTTCTAACTCCATGTCGGTCACATTTGTAGTCCGTACTTCACTCCTGATACAAAGTGACAGATTACAAAAGGGAAATATTACGTCAAAGAAGGCTTTTGTGCACAAGGTACACGGGAAAATAAAGGATTCCGGTGGTAGGTTTGTATCCATTAAGGAGAGAGGATGATGAATTTTATAAGTTTTCTATTATTTGGTGTAAAATATTATTTTTTTGAATGTAGTAGAGCTCATAGCTTTAGCAACTTAACTCTGCACGTGTAAAAATATTTTTTCACTTTTAAAAATATACATGCCGTATTTGTGCAATGAAATCAATTAGCAAAATTCCGTTCCAGAGGAAAGTTTCCTATCAATTTAGAGAATGTGTATGCCAAATTTCTTCTATGTATCTTTAATAGTTTTTTCTTTCTTTTAATAATTTTAGCTGGCCAGAGGAACATTTTCTGGCATTCTTTTCTTGTTTTCGTTGTCGTTTACCCTCTTTTCTGTTTCTTATCACACACAAACGTCCAAGCGCGATCTGGTAGTCTCCTTCACAATGGCTGCAAGGCAGCATGCCTTAGCTACCACGGCTAAGGAGACCGGCTAGTTGAGAAGATAGCCCGTATTAATTTTAGGCTGGCAATGTTGCAAAAAATGAACATACACGAAATAACAAAGTTAGCATGCAATTCACTTATCTCTATATAAGACCGGCCTCTTTCATCGACGTAAGAACCTCGGAAATACAAATGTGTTAAAAAGTTTGTGCAACATATTTTGTACCGTTTATTAGGAACAGAACAGGTGCTTAGGAAAATATTTGGGCTTAAGAGAGATGAAAACTGCATAACGACGAAGCTTCATGACCTGTACTCTTCACCGGATGTAGTGAGGATAATTAAATCACGGAGGATGAAATGGGCTAGACATGTTGCGCGCATGGGGGACGAAAGACTTATCTCAAAAGTATTGACTAGGAGACTGAAAGGGAAGAGACCACTTGGAAGACCTAGACGTGGGTGGGAGGACAATATTAGGATAGATTTAAGGGAAGTCGGATTTGCGAAGGATGGTTCGATGGAGTTAGCACGGAATAGGGTTGAATAGCGGGTCAGGTAAACGCGGCAATGAATCTTCGGGTTCCATAAAGTAGATAATATTCATTTAGCTTGCTAAGGAATTGCCTATTGCCATTGAGTAAGTAAGTAATTAATTCCAATTTCTCACTTACCGTTAAATAATGTTGTAGACACAGCGTATATATATTATAACTTGAAAACAATCAGCCGTATTATGAGAAATTGGAGGGGAATCTGAACGTGATGTGACATATTGATGAATGGGCGAGTGTTTTCTTTTTTTTTTATTTTTTTTATCAAGAGCACCCTATACGAGACAATAGGAAGTGGGGTGTGCTATCTGTAGTTAGTATAGCACGTGATCTGAGAGCCCAAGCATGTTTCCATGGCCTTCAGTTGTGCTCACGTCTTGCTTCCGCCTGCAGCGCGAGGAGGAGGCAACCCGCAGTACTCCGATGTCGGAGAAGTTGCCGGGTTGAGAAGACGTTAGGCGTAATAACCTCTCAAGCAGCACAGATTCTCTATCGACAGAATGCGAGGATTTGAAGTGTTCATTGAACCGATTGCTTCGCTGAAAATCGCACCCCAAAGGGAAGTCCAGCTGAATACATTATTATGTGATCCCTTAGTTTATCTGATATAATGTAAAGATTACATACGCCAAAACTCTGCGACCGAGCTAGGTGGCCGAAGTGGTAATGCATTCGAGAGACCCGGTTCAAACCTCGTGGCCGGAAAATTTGACTTTTTTGAAGTGAAACTTCTTTAGCCGCGCTAGGAGTAAATGAAGAGCTAACCCAAACTTGCGTTACGAACAAAATCGTCACGAAATTAGTGGGGATGTGACGGAACGGACTGCACAGAAAAGAATAGACTCAGTGATTAGGCTTATCCAAAATTTAAAAAAAATTCAAAAATCCAAAATTTAAAAAATAGAAAATCAAACATTTTAAAAATCAAAAAATCCAAAATTAAAAAAACTCTGAAATCCAAAATTTAAAAAATCTAAAAATCCAAAATTAAAAAATAAGCGATTAAAAATTTAAAAAATCCAAAAATTAAAACAAATATTACTTCTGTTGCATGGCGTTCCACGCATACTTTTTTTATCAAGGTTTCCTCAGTCGTAAAAGCAAATGCCGAAAACAATTTTATCCTGGATCGTGATCGTTAAAATTGAATATCAATTGAAATGAACAGAAACCATAACACATCAACAATATAAGTGAAGCGCATGAATAGTTACATGGCCTTCTGGTACCACATAGAACCTGCCTCTTGATATGACCTCGCTGTTTAAACTAATATAAAGAAAGATGAATTTTATTTTACAAAGACTGTTTATTGAAAACAGCGTGGCCTATTAAAATCGTCTAAACAAACACCCCAATTCGTATGCAGTGAATCTTCTGAACAATGCGACAAGCATTAAATACAAATTTTGTAGTCTCAATACAAATAGAGTACTGGACTTTATATACAGATCTGATACATCGGACGTATTTGTTATGCTATGCAAATATTAGCCACTGAGCTATATATGTTGTAACTATGTATGTACTTTCTTGTATCCTTATTACCAGGGCCCGGACTCTAATGACATGTCATATTTTTATTGATGCTGCATAGACATTGCCAACTTTTGGATAAATCCTAATCATGGCCTCTAGATTATAGAAATGCATTTTTATTAGGTCATTTTTTGTCATTTTATGCAATTTTATATTTTTAGGGCATTTATTTCAATTTTAGGTCATTATGTGTCATTTTCGTGTCATTTGTTTCCTTGAATCAAAGAAACGCCAAAATTTTATATTACTATTGTTATTAGATTGACTTGGCACCAGAGTCTGCCACCTGCTTGTATTTGAGAGTGCAAACTACTGTTTACCGTCAATAAACAACAATATAATCCGCCAGACCACAGAAGGATGTGCCGAATTTTGACTCTCCAGTGCCTCAGTGCCAGTATAAATTTACGTGAGAAAAGAACTTTCACAACATTACAGTTATTTAAAGTTTTTACAATTATGTACAAACTAATCTATAACTTTGTGTGTACAATAATAATTTTTTATAAACAAAATATCAGTTTTTAGGTCATTTTTTATAATTATTAGGTCATTTTTCAAACAATTTTAGGTCATCAGAATCCGGGCCCTGCTTATTTCTTATTGTTCACTGGTGAACAGATTTTAATGTTGAAGATAGATTTAAAAAACCATGTGCAGCTTTCCATTAATTTAAATGAATCGGAAACCTCCTAAGGTCAAGCTAGAACTAAACTTAACCATTACCATGCTGAATTTATACAACGATGTAATCAGTCGTCAAGTGAAATCATCAGGGGGCTCTAAGTTTGAAATCATTAGGGAGAATTCCAGTAGAATAACTAGTTTCTATTGATTACAGCTGTAATACAAGGATAAAAATTCTCACAATCTTAAATGTAGTTTTACTATATAAATATTACATTTCTGCTTTTACACAGTTTTTGAACGAACGAATTTATAGGTCAGTAGCAGTGAAAAGGTTAAACCGTTACTTCAGTACACGCTTTTGAAATAAATGTCACCTCGAATGTGAGGGACTTGGGGACAATCTAGGGATTGCTTAGAAGGTACTAAGGACGGCATTTCCGTACTTACGACAGTGCCAGAACTGTGGCGAAGCAATTTCTGACCCGGAGCATAGGCGTAACCAGACCGCCCATATGGGGGGGTTATAACATCCGCGGGGTCTGGGGGGTAAGGAATACCCCCCAGGGAGAGGGGGGTCCTCCCCCGGAGAATTTTAAAAATTAAGATGCAAAATAACGAGTTTTAAGCTTCCTCCCCCGGAAAATTTTAAAACTAACATGCAAAATAACGAGTTTTAAAGCTTTCGGGGGTCTCCCCCGGAAAATTTAAGAAATTAAGACGCAAAATAACGAGTTTTAAGCTTCCCACGCTTTATACTTGTATTAAGTAATTTATGGGCACACTTAAAAAAATTATACAATTTTCCTTTTTTTTAATCAATGGGGGGGGGGGGTTCAAACCCCCAACCCCCCCCCCCCTCGGTACGCCTATGACCCGGAGCATACCTTAGGTGCGCGAGTGTTGAAGGGTTAATGAAATGATGATTTATTTCCCTTGCTTCATTTTATTCTTGAGAGTTCTATTCTTTTGTTGTTTAATTTTTCATATTTTTTTTATTATGTAATATTTTTCTGAGCTCTGATTATACCGATTGAGAGTGAGAGAAGAGGCCTCAGTTCTAATATGAGACATTGTTATTGTTATTATTATTATTATTATTATTATTATTATTATTATTATTATTATTATTATTATTATTATTATTATTATTATTACTAGGCCTACTTAATATACAGGTAAAAGCTATATTATATACATTGTGAAAATATATGTGCAGTGTATGCGTGTGTGGCTCTTGTTATACAGTACAAGCTGTGTTCGTCATCTGTACGGAAATATAGGCCTGTTACGATAATAATCTTTAGTGAAAATAGTTAAGTCTTTACGTGTACTATAGAACTATCAAAACTTGTAATCTGAAGTTATGCGTTTAATTATATGATTATATTTCTCTTACCTTCTTCTACGTAGTATGCTTTTCTCCTTTCCTTTTCTGGTGTTTTTCGTATGCAGTTGTCACCGCCGTCTCGAGAATTACACTGCCTGTCCTATGCTTTATTTTAACATGGAGTTCAGAGTATTGTTAAATTGCCTAATTTATCCAGTAGAGGCGACACAGTTCACACCCAGATTGCAGCAATCACTAATCAAAATAAGCATTAAACAGACACAGATACTTGTGTTATTTGTTTAGAACGTAATATTATTCCAGTATATGACACTTACCTTGAAATGGAATTTTGGAGCAATAATTAAAATAAATGTAAATTAATTAGACGCATTGCTAGACTATATTATGAGCACCGCCGTCTCGAGGAGTAATACAGTTTAGAAGGCAGTGATTATGAGACGGCAGTGACAGCACTACATAATCAGCAATGTCGTAGCAAAAAACAAGAAGCAGTCTGGGTGTGAAAGGTGCTGCCATCTGTAATGTTGCTGAGTACGCAAAATTAGCCGTATAGGACAGGCAGTGTATACACGATTAATACAGTTTAGAAGGCAGTGGCAGTTGTAGAGTATTTAGTTCAAATGTCTAGCAACCGCACAAGAATGACTCAAGCAAGAATGGATACTGGTATTCCAGTATAACTTACAGCAAGATAAAAACTAAACTAAAACTCCGTGGCGCAACATCCCTGAAGGGACAAGGCCTACCACCCGACCACTGCGTCATCTACCAAAGGCAGATGACAGGATTGGGGAGCATGTGGTCAGCATGCCGACACCCATGGCCGTTAATGGTGGTTTCCAAAACCGGAATACAGCAGGCTTGCCTATGATAAAAAAAAAGCACAACATAGTGGAAAAAGTTTTATACGAGATTTCACTGATTTACATATTTTCTATCTCCATATTATGTGAACAGTGAACTTCAGTAATCAATTAATGTACATAATTGAATGTGCCATATTCTATTTGTTCGATTTTATTTCTTTTTGCATATTAGTTTGTGTGTGCTTATTTTAAGTGTATTTGCAAGTGAGCATTCTGATGTACTAAAATATGTCTGTAATGTTCATATATTACAATAAAATAAAATAAAACAGTTATTTTAGTTGGAAGAAAGAGTAATTTTGATTAGTCTAATGTCGTAGCAAATTTGATTGAACCAGCAATGTAGCTGAGTTCTATTAGCAATAAAACGTTTTACGACTTTCGACCTTAAAACAGCTGAAGAGCTACTTCCGTGTCGTGCTCGTGACATCAGTATGAGTAAGCAGCATTTGTGTAATATGACCTTTTCATTATAACAGGACCTTGCAAGTTAAGCCCACCATATGTGGAGACCTCGCATGGAATTATATATTAAGACATGCTTAGTTTTTTTATTTCTTAATTCAAGTTTAATATCGTTGTATAAAATGGTAGGCCTATTTCCAACTAGCAGATATGCCGTATATGAATTATTTGCCCTTACCGTAGGTATCATAACTCATTGTGTTCAATTAGATCCTCAAAATCTGTATCGGATATATATATATCATTGAAACATAACTCCCTCTCCATGAACATACGTCATGGCTACTGTTTCCTCCCCCCCCCCCCCAAAGTAAGGCGATGCTGCATGAGATGTATGTCATGGAAGAGTGTGACATATGTAGTATTTGGACACATCATTTTTATCAATTTAAATCTTTCTCCTCCGACAAACCTGAATTTTTGTGTGAGATTCTTTGATGATTGCTATGAAAATTTACTGGTGGAATTTTGTTATATTCTTTATACTTTTTTAAAAATATTTTAACGAGAAAAACGAAAAGTTAAAACTGAAGTATCATGGTAAAAAATATTTTTTTAATAAACCAAGGCCTATACAGAAAATCTGATTAGTAAGTTTATTACACATATTGTAAAGTACATTGTGAAAAAATTCATAGCGACATCTCTGTTTTTGTGGGTTAACATAGGTTTTGACTGTGGCAAAATACCGTGCAGTTGAAACTGAGAACGCAGGCGATGAAAGTTTGCATTCACCGACACATGACTTGCACAGTGTTTTAAAAATGGTTTCAGCAGTACCTGTTCCGTGCGCCCTAAGGGCATAAAATTTTGCATTTTTTCTATCAAAATGGCTAATTGAACACTTCTGCCATCCCTTAGGGTAGTAAAGAACTAGCCGTTTTGTCCACAACCGTGAATATAGCTCCCGCTTTGTGAGTAATTTTGACTTGCATGAACAGGAAACAACGGACTGTGTACTCCAGTGCTTGTGTTCTCTGTTATTGGGAAGCATAAAAATAGTCATGTGAGCGTTGCAAATCAGATTTTTTTTTAAAATAATATTTTCTTAAATTATAATCAGTAGAGTCCAGGAACGAAATAATCAAACCAGACGTTCATTGCTTTTTTCTTTTGTTTCAGACTTCTTCTCAATTACTTGGAGATTCTTCATCTAATGTAAGTAATTGATATTTTCAGGATATTGCTTGGAAGACGTGTTGAATTGAGTTGAAATAATATATATATATATATATATATATTCAGTGCTATTTTGATTTTCCTGGGAAAAAGTTCATGTTCTTTAGGGAACAATTTATCAAAGGCGGTCCATTTGTGTATATCTGATTATGTATGTTTGGCTATTATCCTCCGCGAACTATAGATGCATTTTATCGTAGGTAATCCCCCGAGAGATTACGAGTTTATTCGATATAACTGAACAGTTCGAACAGTTGAACAATTCAACCAATATCAGGTGGAAGTAGCTTAACATTCTCTGTTTAAGAGTTTCTTTAAAGTTAGTTTTTTTTAATTCAGCTGTATTTGTACTTCTTTTAGCTGCGGGGCCATAACAGGAGTTTGGGATCTGTGTCTATACGGTAGGGTAGGCCATGGAACTGTTGATTGTCAATTATTTGACAATTATTATTATGTAATATGTCAATTTATTATTATTGATGTAATTTTATGGAGTAAATTTCAACTGATATTAATTTAAATGGATATGATACAAGATGAAATGGTGAGGATGATCCATGGTATGTAAATATCCATGCTACTATTAAAACATCAATCTTCGCGTTTTGTATTTAAAGAATATTGTATTGGTATTTTTGCCAACTCAGTTTGATTATAAGATTCGAAATGTAAGGCTCATACTTGGCAACGCTTTCTCATAGAAACCTTACTTTCTTCGCAAATGTTTAGATTTTGTCGCGACATCTTTTATCTTAATTTCTTGTATTGAATGAGAATTTGACTATGCAAACGTAACAGCGTCTAGACACATAAAAATGAATTTAGTTTTGTAACGCGAAGGAAGTTTGGTAGTGGAAATGGTATCATTTAAGGAAGAATTGATTGTGTGGATGCTGGTATCTTGTTATTTCATCGTGTTTTTATGGCTACTCGCTCTCTAGAGTCTGCTTATGAGAGGTTTTGTTTTATGGCGTGTCGCCCGCAGATGGGACCAATTCAATATCCTTGTGATATGAGTCTAGAGTGCTCACAGATTCAACAAGAAAACCCTCCTTCCAAATTAAAACACTGTAAAAAGTTGTTCGCTTGCAATGTTGTTCATGAAACTCTATAAGAACTTCCATATTGTATAACACTAACTTCCATGAAATGGAAGAATTACTCTCAGTAAGAATGTTCATTACCAAGCCGCATTTCATGAAAATACGGTCTTACTAATTCTCTGCCCTATTTCTTTATGTGTGTTTATTTATTCATTTGTTTATTTAATTTTCTCTGATGAATTTAAGGCCTTAAGACTGAAGCGGATAAATGACATGTGCTCTGCTCAAATAGGTTTTTTTCTTCTGTCTTTTTGCGCAGGATTTCTTCTTTTATCTTTCATTAAACCGGTTCATGTTTGACATTTTTTAGACATACCTGTTATGGTTTATGGAAAGTACTTATTTTTATGGTCATCTTTATGGTTGATTGCACCAAATTATTCTTTGCCTGCAGATCCTCTTTGGTATGATTCCCAGAACTGGAGCCTTAAGAAAAAAGACCGTTTGGTACATATCTTGGGGCTACTTTGATATGACCTTTAATTTCATTAATTCATTATAATCCTTTGTAAGTAAGATTACTGTAGGGACAGCTTTGAGTCCACTTAACGTACGGATAATCTTTTTGTTACGAAACTATCCTCTATAAGAATTTTGCAACTACAACATAATTATAATCTGTAATCTTAGTAACTTCTAAAATGACTACTTTGACTCCAATTCATATATTTTTAAAAAACCATGAATAATTTCATTACGAGAATATTATAAGCAATGTTTTAAAAAATAGTTTACTTACTCTTCAGCGTGCTGTAGATTACACAAATCCATTGTTACGTCTTGGACAAGCATTCAAGAGGTCCCAGGTTCAAATCCCGTGGCCGACCAATTTGACATGGGCTTTTCATGGATTCCCCATTAGTAAAGTCAAATGCCGAATCGGATGATTACTTAATCATCCTCAACATTTCATCCTGTATTATATTTAAATTAATATCAGTTGAAATTTACTGACGTAAAACACACCAACAATAGAATAAGTTGGCAATCAATAGTTGCATGGCCTACTGTATAGAGTAGACACAAAACCTGAACTCCTGATATGGTCTCGTTGCTCAAAGGAGTATAAATTAGCTTCATTTTAAAAAAATCCGTTGTTGACCAAAGCGCTGAATATTGCTAATCTAGCCCAAATTTTTATCGAAATTCCCTCCAGAGTCAAAGCAGCCACTATGTACGGTGTAATTGCAATTCGCCCAGTTATTCATTACGTAGTTGACCTAGTTATGTGAATAAACACTCTGTATAACATTACAAATGAGTGCATTACCTGGCTATTGAATGAAGCCCGTCTGGTAATACAATACGCCCTGGTGTGGTATCCTTTGTTGGTTCTGAGGAAACTGGATTACGTTTGGACATGATTAATGGCTTGCATATTGAATATTCTAGTAGGTAGAGTAGCGTTGTATTCGCTTGGCCAACTAAAATCCCTTTACTGTACATCTGCACTTTGTATGCAGGATTCTGCTTCCTAGAACGAGACAGCAAAACACATTTCTATAATGGCTATTTGACTTCATTTCAGACATGATGTATGTGCATTAATGAATTCCATCTTAGCCAACGAGGGGTTAATATAAGCTAAAATGTGAAAATCCACCTTATACCCCCGTTAATATAGTAGATTTGAGTTCAACCTGAGAAGTCTAGGCCTAGGAAAGAGTAAAATAATCAGATAATAAAATTATTTTTTAGAGATTGATATTAAAAAAATTGCATGGTCTGAAAGAAGTAGTGTATACATAAATCTTGTATTTAGATTGCATATATAATACACACCTTAGAATTGTAAAAAAAGTGTAGTTTGAAACCAAGTTCACTTGAAAATACTAAAAAAAATTACTGTACACTAACCTGCAGGTAAATGTAATATTTTAAAGAGTATTGCTATGTGTAGGCCAATGTGTATGATGTATGTGACTCAGATTTGAGTTCGGCCGGTCTCCTTAGCTGCGGTGCAGCCTTTGAGCCCCTGGTGAAGGAGACTGTGGGTTCGATACCCGCCTCGGGCATGGGTGTTTGTGTGCAATAAGGAAAAGTGGAAAACAAATGAAACAAAACGGTAAATGGTTAAATAATTCAGTAAAAGTTCACGTTTTGTTCTTTTTATATATTTGGCTAGCGAGCATATAAGAATAGTAGCGTTTTGTGTTTGAAATTGGATGACTGTCCAAGCATTCTATTTAATTTTTCGTATTCCTAATGTGCAAAAACTAGTTTGCGTTTTCTTTTTTTATTTTGTCCTTATATATATATGATATTTCTAGATCTGAAGGTCGCGGATCAAACCCGGTCGCTGTCGATGGATTTTCCGGGACGTAAAAATACTGGGCACGGAGTCCTCTGGGAGGGATTTTAAGCTAGGGGGACGTGTCGTAGATTTACGGGACGTAAAATAACTCCAAGCCTAAATTAGAGTCTCTGGACAAAATTCCTTGGCCCTTTCACGTTCAAGTAATACCTTAGTTACCGGGGGGTTGTGAGGCGATGGTCTTACCACCTGTCGCTCTGCCCTCTATCGGGAAATAAATTTTAAAAAGCAACAGTAACCTCCACCGGTCCTACGCTTCACTACTGTGGGAACAATATTAAATATGATAATGGTATCGAGGTTACGTCTCTTTCATGTTTATAACCAAATTTCAATAATGATTGAGTACAACAAATCTGTGTTTCATACTCTTATACGACATTGGTCAAAATCGAAAGAAGATATAATATACAGTATGTGGCATTCTTTCTTTCTTTCGAAGACGAATACAATGTAGAAGTATCATTCTATATGTGGAATTTTCCTTCTACATGATTTGTTCTGAAAAACTGGAAACATAACTATTTCCCATGGTCACTTGAAATTACACTGTAGGGTAGTGAGAAATTAAAGTGGACGGAGGTAGAAATGAGGAGACAGTCAACCATTCAAGTTACGGCATCGCCTGCCGGTATTACGGCGACCAATTCTCTGACACCAGAGTACTGCGGGAAGTCTAACTTAACTCGGCAGGCGCTCCGTTCAACTGGACAACCATAAACGACAAAAATGATTTAAACACGCAACCAAATCAACATTCAAATCTTTTTACTTTCTATACCTGTACCATAGGTACCATGGTAATGATAATAAGAGGAAGTGTTTGTCTGTGCGTGATGCCTAGCGAAATCTACTGCACGCAAAGATCTGAAATTTTAAACATAGATGGACTGAAGGATGGCCGAACGCATCTCGAAGCCGGATTTTTTATTTTAGCTGTCGTTCGCTAGTATATATATATAAGACGCTTTGTCCTGACTGACTCACTGACTGACTGACTGACTGGCTGGCTGGCAGAGAATCAACGTAGAGCCTAAACTATAATAGGTAGAGACTTGGAATTTTGACAGTACCTTAGTTTCATAAGGTAGGTGCTCACTAAGATAGGATTTTGAAAAATGTTGATTTTAAATACAAAAAATCAAATATTTTTAGAATACTTAATCCCTTTTTACACAGAATTATCAAATCCAAACCACAGTTCACATGACAACAGTATTGTTGGCAGTCTTCACATAAGGCTTTGGAAATAAATGAAGCGAGACTTGACAAATTATAAAATGTATTATTGTTTTTGTTGAGACCCGCTTTGTCTTACAAAGGAATGATAGGAAGAGGCGTTTATCTACCGATCACATTTGTTGAATTTGAAATGAAGTACGCGGCAGTAACATGAAAATGTAATTAAAGACCGGTGTAGGATGGAAGAAGTTGCATAAGAATATTATGCAAGGAGTAGCGTTGTTCCGGTGTGCAGGAGTTATTTGCATTTAACTAATGGCGGTCTGGTTAATGGCAGGTAAACAGATGCAAGACGAGACCTCTAACACCTGGGCGAGGTCAATATCCATTTACCGTACCTTGTTCATAATTAGACTTCGTATTTTTAAATTGCTGAAATATAATTTTAGACATCTAAAATAGGCATTGATCAACTAAAATCTTTTCGCCTTATATCCTCAAAATAGCATTAAGAAGCCAGGAAGTGTGTGTAGGCTATATATATATATATATAAATTTGTGGACCACCTTTACAATGAGGCAGAAAAATTTGCTTTATATGTAGTTTTTTTTTTTTTAAGTTGGAAACAGGTTTATCCTATATATATGATTTTTGTCGAAATTCTGAGGAATTATACACTCTAATAACTAACTAAAATTGGTAACTATTTTCATAAAATGATGAAATTCAGTGACCTATTTGCTTGTAGCAACATATGTAAATAATAAATATAGGCCTACAATTTTCAAGTAATTTGTTTGCAAAATCGCTTGTTTCTATTTATAGATAAAATGAACAAATTTAGAGTTGCTCTATATGATTATAAAATAATATTATGCTTTATAAATCGGAAAATAGGTTCTATTATAAAAACATTAATTCCATTTAAGCTGCCGATTTCCTTAAATATCTTCATTATAAAACAGAATCATATTAAAATGATATGTCCATTCATGATTAGGGTAAGACATTTAATGATTTTGCATCTTTTTTTAGTGAAGGTTAAAATATAGCTTGAATATATATAAATGTGTATCATGACATAATTGATTAAATAAGAGCAATTTGTTTTTACTTTTTTTTTTAATTTTTTTTTTAACTTTATTTTGCATTCTAACCACCAAAAGAAGATGCCCTGAAGATGGCGGAAATATGCCGAAAGGCCTAGGCAAATATCAAAATAAAATATTGTTGAGTTTCTGGTATTAAGTCTATTTTGTTTTATTGAGCGAGCTCATATAATGTGTATTTTAATACCTATGTCTACCATGTTAAATTATACTGTATAAAAGGTCCCTTTTCTCAGGATCCACTTAAGCTACATGCTTGATTCTTGTACAGGCTATTCAGAAGAAACTGCTGCATATAGGCCTACTGATGAGATTTTTTTAACTTTTTTCCTTAATATATAAATTATGTGTATTTTTTCTGTTTATGTCTTTATGTTTCCTTTAATATAATTTGCAGTGTCCAATATAGTATTTTTTTTTTAATATTATTATTTCAGCTGTCTTTATACTCGTTTTAGCTTCGAGGCTACATCAGGAGTTCGGGATCTGTGTCTGTACAGTAGGGTAGGCCATGGAACTATTGCTTGTCAGTTGTTTCTATTGTCGGTGTATTTAATGGAGAAATTTAAAATCATATTAATTTAAATGGATAAGATCCAGGATGAAATGGTGAGGATGATTCATGGTATGTAAAGTTACATGAAAAGTTACAACTTACGGGAAACGAGCTTTATAGTTTTTATTTAAAGGACTTGGTTAAGAGCTTAGTTTAGGTTTTTTTTTTTTTTTTTTTTTTTTTTTTTGCGCATTTAGCAATCACACTGATAACATTTTGGTGATTATGGGAAAACTGCCATTTTTAAGTAGCAATGAATCGCCACGCCCCCTTTTAGCGTTAACCATTTATGTGAACCAGTGAACGCTTTATTGTTTAAAATGTTTTCCACGGACATCACTCCATTCGAAAGATAAGATACGAGCTGAAATGGCATAGGCGAGCCTCTTGAATATTTTAATGTTTGATAATTTGTAATATTTTTTCCACTGCCTTCTAAATTGTATTTCTCGTGTATACACTGCCTGTCCTATACGGCTAATTTTGCGTACTCGGTGACATTACAGATGGCAGCACCATTCACACCTAGATTGCTTCTTGTTTTTTTTTGCTACGACATTGTTGATTATGTAGTGCTGTCACCGCCGCCTCGTAGTATAGTCTAGAAGGCAGTGAGTACTGAATAAAATTTTGTAAAATAATAGTTATAAAATTTTCTATCAATGCGTCTAATTAATTTATATTTATTTTAATTATTGCTCCAAAATTCCATTTCAAGGTAAGTGTCATATACTGGAATAATATTATGTTCTAAACAAATAACACAAGTATCTGTGTCTGTTTAATGCTTATTTTGACGCAGCAAACGCATAGAAGCAGTGTACGGTAATGCATGGGGCACTGCCTTCTAGACTCTATTACTCGTGTATTCTCGAGACGGCGGTTGTATAGGTGGCGGTGATTGGTGCAATCTGGGTGTGAACTGTGTCGCCTCTACTGGAGAAATTAGGCAATTGAGCAATTCTCTAAATTCCATGTTAAAATAAAGCATAGGACAGGCAGTGTAATTCTCGAGACGGCGGTGATTTTTTCATAGAAATCTACGATTTGGTTCTTAAGGGGGTATGCAATGAGGTTTTGCTCCGAAAATTCATTTTTGTTTCTATTTTTTGTATAATTCTTTGAAATGTTATATTTAAAATAATGTATTATTCGTCACAATGCTTTAACTATAAGTTATTTTTATTTGTCTGACAGGCGTCTACTTAAACCAGTAGTTTAATATACCAGGCCCGCTTTAAGCTCAGAGCTCAGAACTCATCGGAGGTACACGAATGCATGCGACCCCGTCCGCCCACGCGTCCAGCTGCATCCATGTATTGACATTTGCAAACTCCATTCTGAGTTACTATATTTAACAACAGAGCAAACCCCACGGACGTCACTATCTCGCGAATAAACGCAATTCATATAATATACGTAATTACAACATGAAATGAAATTCGCGCATCAAACCATTTTTCTCAGGCAAGCATTTCTTTTATACACAGTAATACTGTGGAATGTTCAGCCATTCATATACGTAGGAGAATCAAATGAAAACCACAATTAATTTTTCCCCACTATTTTACTGCAGAAAGAATGATTGCTTGTACATTATTTTCTATATAGTCCCCTCCCAGTTCAATGCACTTACGCAGGGTGTCCAGCAGCCTTGAAAATCGGGAAAATCGGGAATTATGCTTGAATTTTCCATGTCGGGAAAAATCCTTGATTTATGCTTGAATTTTGTGAACCGTCGGGAAAAATCGCATAGAAGAGAATTTTTTTTTAAGTTGATAGTTTTTACGAAAATTATACCATTTTGAGAAATATTAGTCATTAATGTTTTTTTGAAGTTGATAGTTTTTACGAAAATTTTACCATTTCCAGAAATATTAGTCATTAATATGTTTTTAAGTTGATAGTTTTTACGAAAATTTTACAATTTTCAGAAATATTATTCATTAATATTTTTTTAAGTTGATAGTTTTTACGAAAACCATTTTCAGAAATATTAGTCATTAGTATTCACTCTTTGTGTCCTATGTTCATACATTTTTAATATTAGTAAAAAATGCTATTGTTTTGAATTTTGGAAATTCAAGCCTTGAAATCCTTGAATTATGCTTGAATTTCTTCGGCTTGCCTCACTGGACACCCTGTTACGCCATTGGATAGGAAAAGCTTCGATACCGCATGAGAAAAATTATTTTGGTTCACGCTAAAGCCACTCCTGCGCCATCGATTGGACGTCTTCAGATTCGAAATTCTGCCCTCCAAGGAGATCTTTTAACGGACCAAAGATTTGGAAATCTGATGGTGGCAAAGCGAAGGAGGTTGCTGAGAGCAGGTGTTTTGCTTCAACATCATAACGCCCGTCCTCATGCTGCTCGTGCAACCATGAAAACCATCGACGACATATGCTTCAAGTGCATACTTGCCAGGTTTCATTGCATGAAGCGCTTTTTCTACCTGCTCCACCGTCACGCAGGCTGCTGTCCGACTTCTTAACATAGCTTCCTCTGCACTGTATTTACAGTTAGTGGCAGGGGAACACCCCTTCTTGAAAATACAGTACAGTATGTTTCTTAAGTAATCTTCCTAACATTCACGCCAGTTTTAAAAGAATTTTGCAACCGAAAAGAAATCACTGCAACCTATATTTTATGCAAATCTTGTCTTATATTCACTGGCACCAGTGCTTTAGTTGGGCCGGAGCTCACCGGAGCTGGACTCCGGGAAATATTTGGCTCAATGTTCCTTATTTCTATTTTTTTTTAATTGGAGATCTCATATTTTCCACAGACATGAATTGAACATTGAAGAAATGTTCCACTGTACCTAGGTATAAATAATGCGGCAACTGTGTCTCTATCTTTCAATTCCAATAGAGGATTCCGACTGATCCTGAATTCTTGGAATGCAAGAAAAGGTTGCAAGTTGAGGCCTTGAGGGTGAAAGTTGTTTACGGGTTAACCCTTATTTTAGGCACCGTCTTTGGTGTGATATTTTGAATAGCGGCGGTGGCGGTGGTCAGTTTCTAGGTAGGTCCGTGCAAATATAGGCCTACTCTATATTTGATGTTACGTATTTTGGTGAGCTCCCCCAAATATTTTTTTTTTCCAACTAAAGCACTGACTGGCACTAAATGAATTGTTACAGAAACGAGGTTTCTTATGTATTTTATATGGGAGAAGATCCGTTCATTTGTATTTTTTGGCGCAGTGTGAGGGTGGCACTGTAATAGAGGGGCATTACATCGAGGGTTGACGGTAGTTATTGGCGGAATTTTATTCTGTTTTATTTTGTTTTGTTGTTTATACTATTTCTTTGTTTGTTTTATGCTTGTTTTGGTTTTTGTTTTTTTGTTTGAGACACACAAACATCCCTGTGAAGAGCCCACGCTACATCAGGGATGCAATTACCAAGGATGTAAATTTATGCTTGACAATATAGTACATTGCGATACAAGTGCCGTAAGCGATGCATACGGATCGAGGAAAGAGTTTTTTTTCAATTTTCCGAGATCCGTTATGCGCTTACGGCACGAGTATTCCATGCTATTTTTTGCACGATGATTATTTATATCAATTTAATTATATTAATTGAGATATTACCTGAAAATATTATGTATATACATTATTGAAGATAGATGTTTATTTCAGAAAGTGATTCGAATGTATTTGTTGTTATGGGAACCGAATATTTGTCCTGGGGGGCCTTGTCCATAAAGGCTTGTAGTATGTGTGGCGTAAGTAAATTCTTACCGCACGGAAACTCTTACCGCATGGAAATTTGTTTTGTTTCCATAGCAACAAGATTGCGTGCGGGAATGTCAACTTACGATCCACGGCAACAACATTCGTAAGTACCACTAATTAGTTAAGTCGTGCAAAAAATATTATTGTTTACTCATCAAATCGCTTCTTTTAGTGAGTCTAGTAGTTAGTCAGGATGCGTTCATGAATTATGTCTCAGTTGTCATATGTTTTTCAGTTAGCCTATAATGGAATTAACGAATTATTTAATTTCATACTGGTTGAAAACATATATCTTGCTTCTTTATGCAAAACGTTGTTCTATCGTGGCACCATATTGCTTTCACTGGCTGTTCATCATTCAGGCCGGCGTAACCATGACAAATCAAGTAGGATTTATTAGCCATAAATTATGCTTTCAAATCATCCAGTTCCGTGCTATCACAGTCCCGTTTGCCTTGAATAATATAGGTTGTGCTCTATTTGTGAACACACACTTTATAAATACATTATTAACTTCACTACACAATCTATTGTATCCTCTTCGTATTTTCCAGGAGTATTTACAGTTCTGTACAAATCGTTCCCTTCAGGCACAACCCAATGTCAACAGGGACGTAGCGAGGATTTTGAATCTGGAGGGACCCCGCGAGGGTCTGGGATACTCCCCCTGATTTTTTTAAAATTAAGCCTTCAAATTCCATTTTGACGTCATTCTTTTCAGTTACAAACAAAATAGCTTTCAGAACACATACCAAAATTGTTACTGTTCCCAAATAATTTTGTAAAAAGGCATTCAAATGAAATTCAAAGACTTAATTTTACAATTGTTAATAAGTAGCTACTTTTAGTATTCTTTAAATGCCATAAGGGTAATAAAACACTTTATTTAAAAATACTAAATGATAAATAAATTTTAATTTAATGAAATAAAAGAGGATTACACAATTATGCATTATTATCAAGGCCCTAATGATGACCTAAAATTGTTTGAAAAATGACCTGTAAAATGACCCTAAATTTCAAAGAAAATTACTTAATAATTACAAAGAATGGCCTAAAAACTGATATTTTATTTATAGAAATTATTATTGTACACACAAAGATATAGACTGATTTATATATAATTGTAAAAGGTGTAAATGCAGAAAGGATGTTGTATGTCTAAAAACTTTGGAGCATCTGAGAAGAGAAGTTAGAAAATTGATTTTAAAGTAGATCCTGCAAAATGTTGCATTATAGTAACCTATTAACTAATTCATTTTAAAAAGTTAATGTGCTCAACGTAAATGCACAAAAATGAATAAATGTGGAAGCATATTACATGAAAATGACAAAATAATGACGTAAATTTGAAATAAATGTCCTAAAAATATAAAATGACAAAAAAAGACCTAATAAAAATGCATTTCTGTAATGTAGAGGCCGTGATAAGGATTTATCTACAAGTTGACAATGTCTATGAAGCATCAATAAAAAGATGACTTGTCATCAGAATCCGGGCAATGATTATTATACATTTAGCTTAAGTAATACTTATTTAAAATTGAAACAGTGTATTCATATTGACTAACTTTTAACTGTTTCAAAATATTTACTTATATAAAGTAATTACGTACAAAAGGTAAAAAAATTGCATTTAGATAAGTTTATACAAATAAGACGACAGTTTAATTTTATTTTTAAAAGTTAAGCTAACTTGTGTTTAACTAATGATACATTTTAACGCCAGAAATGCTAGTAAAATGTTTCTTGATATTAAAAAATCTAAAATTCAAACGACAAAAAATTATTTGAAAACTCAATGTATCGTTGCATAGCAATGTTTACAACAAAGACGCCTGTTCTTCTCAGCTATGACATCAATAACCCTTTCTGGATCTACAGGGATAGCCCAATTAAGGAGCTTGGCCTATCATCGATACTGTATAATTTTTCAACTTAATCTTATTTTAAAACTTAAATATTTACCGTATTCAATTGTATTTTCGTAATTTTTTTTTTCTTTCTTCATTTTTTCATTTTCATTCATTTCCGGGGGGCCTGCCTCTAGCTACGTCCGTGGTTGTCAAAACGTTGCGGTTAATTTCATAAAAGTCTATAATAATAGGCTGCCTGAAATTTGAAATTGGATTAAAAAATAAATAAATTTATTTATTTATTTATTTAACCTGGCGGAGGTAAGGCTATGGGGCCTTCTCTACCACTAAGCCAGGGCTAAAACATGAATTACATTATAATAATAAAAATAATGAAAAACTAGAAATGATATACCTGAATACAAGAAACGTACATTAGACAAAAATACAAACAAAAAGCACTTAAATAAACAAACTAAGTTATTAAAATGAAATGTTGAACTTTTATTTCTGTTTAAATTTTAATTAAGTTTGCAAAATATTAAGCTCCCAGGACAATTAGTTTATAAAACAGTCCCAATACTTCGGTCATCCCTTAATCCGGCCTCTCTGCAAATCCAAAAAAGTGTAATATAAACATACCAAGCTATCGATGAGAGTCGTTATAAATTATTTTAAAATGTTTGCTGTATCATATTAAACATGATTTTCAATATTAAGCATTGCTGGCTGAAGGGCAGAGTTCACAAAACGATAAATTGGCGCTGTAGTTTGAATAAATAAAAGCAATGAATAATTTCCACGTATTGACACTGATCAAACAGATTCAATCAAATATAATTTCATTATACAAATAGACACAATGCGACCAATGAATGACTGTAAGGGACAATAAAGCAGCTTAAATGTTGGCAAATGCAACAAATATAAACACATAAATGCACCAAGAAATGTTCAGAGAAGGTGGAATCAGATTTGGAGTTTTCAACAGGTTTGTTCCAATAGCCGAGTCATGAAGAAGCACTTTTCTATGATAGTTGCAGTAGTTGCATGACCTACTGGTATTCACACAAAACTTGACTCTTGATACGACCTCGATTTTCAAACGGTTATAAATAAAGCTGAATTAAATAATTCAACATACTAGCTATGGATGGTAGCTATGGTGCTTAGGAAAATATTTGGGCCTAAGAAAGATGAAAAACTGCATAACGACGAGCTTCATAACATGTACTCTTCACCGGATATAGTAAGGACAATTAAATCACGGAGGATGAAATGGGCTGGACATGTTGCGTGCATGGGGGAGGAAAGTCATATCTCAAAAATATTGACTGGAAGACCCGAAGAGAAAATACCACTTGGAAGATCTAGACATAGGTGTGAGGATAATATTAGGATAGATTTAAGGGAAGTAGGTTTTGCGAGGGATGCTTGATGGAGTTAGCACAGAATAGGGTTGACTAGCGGACACAGGTTAGCGCTGCAACGAACCTCCGGGTTCCTTCAAATAGATAATATTCCTTTAGCTTGCTTAGGAATTGTCTATTGCCATTGAGTAAGTAAGTAAGTGTAATGTATTTCTTTTAGTTATTATTACTGTATCACAATTCATTGTATTTCTTTGTTGAATTTACTGTGTTGATTGTGGTTAAATAGTAAGTAACTATATTTACAAATAATGCAGCAAACATCTGAAGGAATTTTAATAATTGTGTGTGTTTAAACACACTAGTTTTCCTTTAGACAGTGCAAATAAATAGCTTGTTTGTTAGTACTGCAGCAAAATCTTATATACACTAGGAATGAGACGTATTTCTATGTCTGCATATTTCATCTAGTTGCCACATTCTCCGATTCACGGGAATACTGTTTTTTCTTCCATCTACCTTGGCTGGAAGCTAAATAGTTGCTTTTCATGGGGTCGTAAAACCCCGTTCGCTTCCATTTTTCCGCCATATCAGCTCTCAATGAGTGGAAGTATTTTATAGCTGTAATAAATTTCGCGCCTGATGTGTTGAGTGGTGTTATTAAATTGTGATTATATTCAGGGGAAGTGTCTATATTCTATCGATGCCGCTTGATTTCAGGCTCTTTTTCTAAAGGCCTAACTAAATGATGTGAATAAAATGTGACCATAAAAACGTACAACTTCTGAGAATAAAAATACTGTAAAGTTTTGAATTATTGTAATATACTGAACCATACCGGTCGTATGAGGTATGGGTGGGCCGCATATATAATCAACGTTGATATACACTCTTTTGTCTGCATTTCGTTTACTAGGTACAACTAGGGATCCTATTTTATAGTGACTATTCCATTCATACTGATACTGGCCAATAACGTTTTTGCACGACGTAACTAATTAGTGGTACTTACGGATATTGTTGCCGTGGATCGTAACTTAAGAAGAAGACATTCCCACACGCAATCTAGTTTCTATGAAAACAAAAGAAACCTCAGTGCTGTAAAAACCACAAAAAGCATTAGTGCCGTAAGTAAAACCATCATAATACAAGCCTTTATCGAAGGCCGGAACCAAGGCCCCCAGTTTGTGGCGACTTTAACAGGACAAATATTCCGTCTCCATAACAACCAACCCATGCGAATCACTTTCTAAAATATAACTATATTCAATAATGTATATACATAATATTTTCAGCTAATATCTCAATTAATATAATTAAATTGATATAAATAATCATCGTGCAAAAAATAGCATGCAATATTCGTTCCGTAAGCGCATAACGGATCTCGGAAATTGAAAAAACTCGGCGCAAGCGCCTCAATTTTTCAAACTCTTTTCTCGATCCGTATGCACCGCTTACGGAACTAGTATACCAATATACTATTAGCAATCACGGTCGTTTATCTTATAAAATGCTTGATATTAATATGAGGATTCGATTTTATCTGATAAAACGTCAGCTCTTTACTGGACACGTAAGGCATCAACGTGTCGTGATTAATACGTTACACACTGCCATTGAACACAATAAAAAAATATTTTATACAACATAACTTGTTTGGAAATTGAAATAATATAAATGTACATTAATAAAAACACAATTTTAATTCGGTGCAAGCCAGTTCGTGAGCTTTTATTCTATTCTTCTATTAGTTTACCTGAATTACGTTAACTATGTCTTATATGCACCATTGGTAGCATTGGATACAACATGGTAACTCGAATCGATTCATGGATGGTTGATTCATAGTATGCCGCAACTGTTAGTTTTGTTTTTATGTAACAAAGTGAGAAAGTAATTATTATTATTTGTATTATAATAATATAATATAATATTGGCAGTCGCGAATCTATCGATAAACTCGTAAACTCTCGTGGGATTACCTTTGAATAAACAATTTAAATTTCGGTACAGAAGTCGGTGTAATTTCAGTATTATTTCGCTTTAGAAAGTAGACTCATGGTTCATGTGGTGCAAAATAATTGCATATATCTGCAAAAACAGATCAAGAATTGAACTGTATGCATATATATTTTTTTTAGATTTTCAGAATTCTAACAACTGTAGACGAAGTAGATAGTCCAGAATATGAAATTCGACTATTCCTATTTGTATTATGAAATAGAATATAATTTTTTACTTTGATGCTAAATTAATATATGCTAAAGCAAAAATGATTTTCCACGAATATCTCTACATCTAAAAGTGTTCCTTATACATGCCATTAAGGCCCAAAGGGTTCCAGGAGGTTGAGACTCCTAGATTTTAGACATTCGGCACGTGAAGGTGGTAAGGTTGTCAGCCTTACGCACTGTCAGCTTTCTACATGTAAGATTATTTTAATTTTAAACTGAAATAAGTATTTGTTTGGTCCTTAGGCCTACACTTATACCATTGACTTTCCTGCTAATTCAACATTTAATCATCGGTGGTTTATAGAATATTAGATCTTTCTAAAACTCGAGATTTCCATTGAAAAATAACATTTCGTTCAAAAAAATATAAATATTGCACCAAGAACGAAAATTTCCCAAAGAACGAAATTCGTGTTTTTCCGCGAGTGTAAAACGACAATATTCAGGCGTTGAAGTGCTTGAAGCAAAATATTTTCATCTTATTAATGGTAAAATCCACAATTTGTGAGTCCGTCATTCACGAAAACTAGGTATAGCCTATGTAGATACAAGTCGTTACGTTATTTTAGAATGATGCTCTTATTGTATTCGCAGAAATGGGACATCTCTTTCGTTCAATTCTACATAATACGTATAAAATTCACTTCAGTAACGTACGGTATGTTTTTTTTCCCTATCGGTTTCCTTCATATGCTTTCATAAATTTCGACTGAGACTTCAGGGGTAACGAAGATCAATGGTCTGATATAGTGGCGAAGTGGAATTTATTTAAGATAGAAATATGAAGTCCGACATGTGATCTTGATGGGGAGTAGACCTAAATATGAAACTCACATGCGAGGACAATGTGTGAAACGTAAACAAGAAGAATGGTCATATGGACGGAACTCAAATTATTTCAAATTAAAAGTGCATTGACCTTGGCTGCATTGTTAAATGTCATCTTAATAATTTCCTCCTCTACGATGACACTGCCTCGGCCTGCTGTTATTTATTTTTCTCCTAAGTATCATTTAAATTTCTGGCGGTGACAGCTTTATTAAAAACTTGGACAAAATATATTAATACTAGCTTAAAAGGCCCTGCGTCGCCGGGTTTTGTATTTTGTAATTCGAGGTAGCCTATACAGAATTCTATAGAGCAGAATAAGACATACGAGAAATATCTAATTTCCCGCAAGCGTACCCATTGGCAGGTTACATGCTCGTATTTACGAATGTTATATAGGCTATATACAAAGTGTTAATAAATAACACCGAAATATTTTACCTGTTTATAGAGGGGACACAGGCAAGCAGCTTTTATTAGGAGAATTTTGCTCTGTGGATTCAATTTTTCCTGTTTTAGCATAAAATCTCGCAGAACATGGACGCCACTGACTTCTAACATTTGAAAAAATGCCAAACTAAGGAACTTCATTGTTACACTGAAGTTATGAATAAAAAGCTAATGGAGTGGTGGCCAATCATGTGATAAGTCTGTAAATTTTGCAGATTAAGAAAACTCTAAATTATGAAATAGCTGTTGATGAATGAATAAGAGTCAGGTTTTTATCGATCACTATGAAGGCATGAAGTCAATTTAACTTCTCTTGACTACGCTTTTCTCTATAAATTCATCAAGCATGATCTATATCCAAATATTCCCGGCTATCCGTATGTACGGAACGCAAAAATGTCATTTTTTTCCAAAGCGGAAAAATATATTTCAGTGGGTGCTGTGAAAACTGGCATAGGCAGAGTAAATTTGACGTATGTAATTGATGCAATCTTTGTGAAAACGGTCAATGTTAAAAAATATAATGTATTTTTCTGTTAATCATTTATTTAATTGATTTAAATATAGCAGTTGAGTAAATAATTGCTGGCGAAGCCGCGGGCACCTGCTAGAATAACTCCAGTAGTAGTATTTTAAGTCATATTTAAGGTTGATGGGCATCGCCCTCTAATGGTTGTATGAAGCTAAATTGAAATGATTTTAATGCCCTGTAGCATACACATTTTATGTCATAGAGGAAACATCTCCTAATAAAAGTTGCTTGTCTAAGTCCCCTCTGTACACAGATAAAATATTTCGGTGTTGTTAATTAACACTCTGTATATATTTCTGACACGTATTGTGAACAGGTTCAAGGGGAGAGTGCAAACCAAAATTGCGAATAGAATGGAAGATGGATTATATAATTAAAATGTATGTAGTAACCGCAATAATTTTGACACCCTGTGTAACCTGACTCCAGGTGAAGGGCGGGATAATTTAGCACGTGGCAAACACTCCACAACGGAGGTTTGCTTCCCCCGACGGGGCGGCTGAGTAATTTGTTTGTAATTGAAGAGCTCGGAACTGTAATGTATAATGCCTGGGGTCGGCTTGCAGTATTAATATACCAGAGTACTTTCCTCTTTTCAAATCACAAAGTCCTTATTCCATTACTACTATAAGCACTCCTAGCTAAACAGCTGCGTCAGCGATGTAAGTACCAGTACAGCATGCTGAAGTAAACATCATAGTATGTATCAGTGGCGGACGCAGAGGGGGGATCGAGGGAATATATCCCACCCCCCCGAAATTTGAAAAAAAAAAAAACGTGAAAAGAATAAGCTATAAATGCGAATCGGTACAACAAAATTTTACATACCTATTTATATCTGTGTTCTCTAGTAAATAAATTGATTATTTCTCATGAATTGAAATGAATGGACTCGAGAATACAGAAAATATTAGTCCTTAGTCTAGTTGTTCAGTTCTAATTTCTAAAATCAGTTGCTCTTAGATCCATTCTAACATTATCATCCCATTTTCGTCTCGGATCTGCTGATTGTCATTTTCCTTCTGGTCTTCCCACTAAAATTAGACAAATACCCCACTCCCATTCGAGCAACATAATTTACAGTTCTTATTAACCACCTGCATTTAATTAATCTTACGATATTAGAAGAGCGATACAGACTGTAAATTTTATTTCTTTTGGCCCAAATATTTTCCTTAAAACTTTGTTTTGAAATCCTTTCAACTTGTGTACCTCTTGTAATGTAATTGGACATGTTTCACATTCAAACAAAACTACTATAGTAACATTACAGTTTTTTAAACTCTTATAAATATAAAACATATTTTTTTAAAGTTTTCGTTTCCTTTCTTTCTCCTCAAATCTCTCCCCGAACGAAAATTCTGCGTCCGCCACTGGTATGTACTATGTTTACATGACTGGATTGAGATCAATCTGACTCCCTCTCTCTGCACCCAAAAGATTATTATTACCACATGGACAGCCGGCTGCAAAAACGATGGGCCAACTCATTCATTAGGAAATGAAAGTTCTTTGGAGCTCCTCAGCGATCTAAGTACTGAGCAGGGATAGGATTTATATGTAATAAGAAATGGCTAAATATGTACAAACATATGGGCTAGAAATTTTCAAAATATGGAGTAAAATATAAACTATTGTTTTTTTAAATGCTGCACAATGATATAAAGAGTAGCCTACCTTATATTATTAACGTTGCATAGTTATAAAATGAATAGATTTTTTTGCTTAAACATGAATGGGAATAGAACACATGCCACAGAACAATTTAAAGGAGAGCCACAAAACAAAGGTTTAACCTTCTTACATATAATAATAATAATAATAATAATAATAATAATAATAATAAAATATTTATTGCAACCAAATGGTCGTACTATGATAAATGGAGCAACGGTGCAATATCAATAGGCTTTGTCCTATGGAAGTTATAAATTCGTATACCAAGTTTCATGAAAATCCGATAAAGCTTATTTGAGTTATCGCGCGTACAGACACACGGACAGGCAGACGGATAGACATTTTCCCGTCCCCCACACAATCTCATAAAGTACAATTCTGGCACTTAATAAATTACTGACTGACTATTATACAGTACTGTGTGTTGTAAACGTAGCCTTTTTCTCTTGACTGCACTTTTCTCTATAAATTCATCAAGCATAATCTAAATCCAAATATTCCCGGCTATCGGTATGTAGGGCTATACTTGGATATTGTCGAACGCAAAAATGTCCTCAGATTTTTCAAAGGTGAAAAATATACTTGAGCGGATGTTGTGGAAACTGGTATTGGCAAAGTAAATTTGAAAAATCCAATTGATGCAATTTTGTGAAAACGGCCAGTGTTAATAAATATTATGTATTCACGATTTTTCTTTTAAATAAATGATTTAAATAAAATATATGGCAGTTGCGTAAATGATAGCGGGCGAAGCCGCGGTTATCTGCTAAAATGAAACTCCAACAGTAGTATTTTAAGTCATTTTTTATGGTTGATGGTCATCGCCTTCTAATAGTTGTATGAAGCTGCAATTTGGACAGATATTCTATCGACTAGTCTAACAAAAGTAAGGGGTACCTGAGTCACCCTGCTGATGATACAATATGAACGAAAAATGAACATTATAAATCCGAATGTTCAGAGAAAGACAACTGCATAATCAGTCCATTCTAGTCTGGAAATTTTTGTTATTCTGAGGGGAGGAATAATTTTCTTGGTTAGCGTAGTGTAACTTCTGTGAGAGGGACTGCGATGAATAGACAGCACATAGTGTGAAGGAGATGAATATCAGTAACGCATCATTTGGTAGAGATTGCACATCTGTTGGCGATTAACTCAGCGTGTGCAGATTGCATGGCAAGGAATGTGTGACTGCATGCTACATAACTTTTATAGCAGCTGTGACTCAGATATTTCAGCAATGATGTAACCATGTTATAACCTTCTACATAATATAACTTAATAATATTTTTTCGACCATGCTACACTGACAGGAAAAAAAACCGATCACTTAAATAAATTTAAAAAAAATTAAGTTTAAATAAAAATTATCTAGTTGGCTTAGTGCTTGAAATATAATTACTGCAATTGTATACGTTTTTAAGATTAAAATTTAATGACACATTTCACACTTAATTCCCCATGTTGCCTCTTGCACCGTGGTGAATGGTGAGCCTAAGGTTGCATCGGCATAACGGAGGCTGCGTCCATCATCAATTAGAGAACTTTGGCAACGTCTTCAGGACTGAGAGGCATAATTTCAACTAAACTTACTGACAGAATCACTTCGATGCGAAGGGAGGCAGTTTCCTTTCAGTTTCGAAGGAAATGGCGCAATACAACAATGAAACACCTTGCAATATGTATAACAAGCTAGTGCACATAATCAGATCGGAAACGATTTTTTTTCCTGTTTGGTGATAAAGTGAAGATATGAAGAAAGATATGCTGTATCTATAGTTAATGGTCCAATTAAAATAATAATTAATCCTGACCAACAACAATGTGTAAACATTCAATCAAAATTATGTTTAATCTTAAAATTACCACAAATTTTACAGTGATGGTTTATTTTTGCCTCTATCATACGTACAATTATTACATGTGACATAATGGCATTTATGCAGTTCAGAAACTCTTATCTTCTCGTCTTATTGTATATCAGTATTATTCTAGATGAGAAAGTTGTATTGCCCATGCTTCAGGGTAGAGAAAGTTATGCGAGTGTATCACATAACATTTTGTATGCTACTGGTGTGATATTTGCTATTAATTATTAGGAAGCGGATTTCTATGACATGTCATATTTTTTCCCTTTGCATTATTTCAGGTTTCCGACTAATTTAAATCCGATTCCTAGCATCCTGGTGAAAATAGAATGGCTTTTATTGTGCATATAACTGCATATTTAGGAAATTTTCAACTATTGTAGCATATTTAGTATGAATATGCATTTTTAGGTCATATTTGTGTACATATTAAAGAAATTTTGAAGTGTCATATATTTTGTAAATTTTGCATTATAATGATACTTTTTGAGAATTTAAAGATATTTTAAATAATTAATATTATATTTTAATAAAATGAATTGTAAGAAACATTTAAAAAATATACACAATGTGTAAGTGGTAAAGTCATATTTTAAATTTTATTGGTCATATTTTAAATTTTATTGGTCATATTTTAATGTTTTTTAGGTCATAAATGCATGCATATATCCTATTTTTAGGTTATACAAATCCGCCCCTATTATTTATTATAAAAAATCACATTCCTGAAGTTTTCCTACAAATATATATATATATATATATATATATATATTATATGTAAAAACGAATTTGATTAGTGGAGATCGTATGCTGACCTCGATATTCCAGACACAGTGGTGTAAACGTATACTTGCTGAATATTAGGGGTTATGTCCAACAAGAAGAAGCACAAAACTTGCTTGGATAAACCCGGGAGATAGCCAAGATAATTGAGGATTAGCCCGAAGTAGGTCGCCGTTCCTCTGAGACAACACGTTTTGGGATAATGGAAAACAAGAGAAATTTACCAACCGGGAATAGAGTCCGAGCTGCATTGCAAGGGGAGGGGAAGCAATGCACCACCTCCAGACAGTTTTCCATTATGAGTATTGTATTTGCTTACACTTCCGCATCTAAGCTTTCTTATTATTATCGGTATACTTTTTTTCAGGTTTTCATACTTATTTTCATAAATGCTACGGAACTCTAGGCTTCTCGCCCATTTCTGAACGTCAGAAAATATTTATTTAGTGAGTTAAGGGAACAGTAATCTTCTTCTTCTTCTTCCTCCTCATGGAGTTAGGCCTTAGACCTCATATGAAGTAACTGCATAACATTTACAGGACATCTTTAAAATGTTCTAGTGAACGATTCTACTGTTTTTCCCCCAAGTATACTTTACTTTAGAAATATGAGTTTTTTTTAAATGTGAAATTGTTAAAGTTTTTAAAAATTCATAGTATTACAACATCGATATTTCATCTGGTAAAATAGTTGTTAAGTTACAATTATTTTCATAATGTGGGTAACGATCCTGATCCTGAAACTGAATTAATTCATGAATCTGTAAGTGCCAGAATGGTACTTTATGAGATTGTGTGGGGGGACGGGAAAATGTCTGTCCGTCTGTCTGTACGCGCGATAACTCAAATAAGCTTTATCGGATTTTCGTGAAACTTAATATACTCATTTATAACGTCCATGGGAAGAACTCCATTGATATTGGACCAAATCGGCTGACTGGCACCGGAGTAATGCCCAATTTAGCGTCTATTTTATGGTAATATATTAGAAAGAATTTATTAAATGCAAAACAGTTCTACAGTGTTCGTGTACGGCTTTGGAAGTTGTAATACATTTAGCTTTGACAAATAACACTATCCACATTTCCTTTATATATGATTATAAAACTAGACCTTTGTTCTTTATTAAGCCCTGCTGGAGCTTAAGTCTGAAATCGATTAAAAAATAACTTATTTTCTGCATATCATAATTGCAATGATCACTGGTTAAACAAAAGCATTCTGGCACTTCGTTACATCAGTTTACCTTATTTTATTTCAATAGTATTATGCATTGAAATATCTCCTTATGCACTGAAATATCTCCTTGGCATAAGGAGTGTGTGTGATATAGGATTTTCATCTGTCCTTCTCATAAGGAAAGTTATGTTCCTTTCTTATCTTGTCCAGTTCCATTATAAATCGGGATAATGGATTATCCGTATTGGTACCTAGAGCTGCGGACAGTTTTGTGTGTTTGCAGACATAAATTTGAATGCTACATACAATTATTGCCTGTTTCATTATCCCATATTTTGCGGTCATTTACTATTGTACTGTGTAACGATATTGATAATAATTTAGTGGAGTTGTGAGTTATATGATGACGTCACGGTAACAGCTGAAAGTGGCAGATGGATGTTATGGCAATCCCCCTGCAGAGAGCGCAGTTTGCCCTCTGGTGACATGACGCCTGTGTTTGTTTAGACGTTTACACGAACCATAACACACCACTGACATCAGTGGCGGAAAGGAAGTGTTAACTGTTCAGGTAGGGTGACCAGATGTACCTACATTAAAAAGAGGGCAAGGTAAAATGAATTAGGAGGAGAAAATAGTATATTGCGATACAAGTGCCGTAAGCGATGCATACGAATCGAGAAAACAGTTTGAAAAAACGAGGCGCTCGCGCCAAGTTTTTTCAATTTTCTGAGGTCCGCTATGCACTTGCGGCACGAGTATTGCATGCTGTTTTTTGCACGATGATTATTTATATCAATTTAATTATATTAATTGAGATATTACCTGAAAATATTATGTATATACATTATTGAAGATAGATGTTTATTTCAGAAAGTGATTCGCATGTGTTTGTTCTTATGGGAACCGAATATTTGTCCTGGGGGCCTTGTCCATAAAGGCTTGTATTATGGTGTGGCGTAAGTAAATTTATAACCGCACGGAAACTCTTACCGCATATAGCAACAAGATTGCGTGTGGGAATGTCAACTTACGATCCACGGCAACAATATTCGTAAGTACCACTGATTAGTTATGTCGTGCAAAAACATTATTTTCCTCGCATGTAAATGCCTTTCCCTTTAAATGCGTCTGAGTTATAAATCGGCGTCGGACTGCAAAGAAAACACAATGATTACTTACTTACTTACTCAATGGCAATAGACAAGTCTTAAGTAAGCTAAAGGAATATTATCTATTTTACGGCACGCGAAGGTTCATTGCCGCTCTTACATAAGCCTGCCATTCAACTCTATTCTGTGCTAACTCCATCCAACCATCCCTCGCAAATGCTACTTCTCTTAAATCTATCCTAATATTGTCCTTCCACCTATGTCATAGGCGTAGCGAGGGGGGGGGGGGGTTTGGGGGTTTGAACCCCCCCCCATTGAATAAAAAATGGAAAATTGTATAATTTTTTTAAGTCTGCCCATAAATTGCTTAATACAAGTATAAAGCGTGGGAAGCTTAAAACTCGTTATTTTGCGTCTTAATTTTTAAAATTTTCCGTGGGAGAACCCCCGGAAGCTTAAAACTCGTTATTTTGCATCTTAATTTTTAAAATTTTCCGGGGAAGGACCCCCGGAAGCTTAAAACTTGTTATTTTGCATCTTAATTTTTAAAATTTTCCGCGGGAGAACCCCCGGAAGATTAAAACTCGTTATTTTGCATCTTAATTTTTAAAATTTTCCGGGGGAGGGCCCCCGGACCCCCCTCTCCTTCCATACTCGCCATACCCCGCGGATGTTATAACCCCCCCCCATATGGTCGGCCTGGCTACGCCTATGACCTATGTCTAGGTCTTCCAAGTGGTCTTTTCCCTTTGGTCTCCCCGTCAATATTTTTGAGATATGTCTTTCCTCCCCATGCGCGCAACATGTTCAGCCCATTTCATCCTCCGTGATTTAATTACCCTTACTATATCCGGTGACGAGTACAGGTTATGAAGCTCGTCGTTATGCAGTTTTCTTATTATCGAACACGGAATGATCTTGAATCCTTGAGAGTAGCCAATGAAACTGCGTAATAATAAAAACCTGTATTTATAATAAAATCAATTCTCTTCTCTTCTTCAATGAGATTTTAATTTTATACTAAATATTTTCCTCGTAATTTTTGCATATTTTAGTATAATTATCACATGTTTTTAGCAATCTTCCATCTAGTTCACATATTTAAAAAGTGAGTATTATCATTAAATTTTAAGAGCTGGTGTTGGAAATGTTCCCTTGGCTCCTGAAAGTGAACCAACATGCGGTGTGCGGATGAGTCTACCTGGGGGCTCAGGGCTGATTAATCCCTGGCGTCCTTTGATTAATGGCGATTTAAATCACAATTGTTATTTCTGTAGCACAAACAAGAAGTCCAGGTGGGAGGGACGAATGTATTCAGCCGGTTTCTATCACCGCAGAGGTGGGATGCGTTATCCCTTTGATTAGAGCTGCAGCCCATGGAATAATTGTCTTTTATTGGACCTCTGTCACGTTTGTGATTGGAAACCGTGCAGTTTGCTTCTCTTAGGCTATTGTCCAGGATTACGTTACCACGTGGAATAATTGATCATTGAACAAATTCCCGTGTTGTTTCCATATTAGTGTTGAGTTAATATTGGTTGCATTTCAAAATATGCCATCTCAGATATTATTAGTTATTGCGTTCACCATGCGATTGAACTCCTATACTATTAAGCTATTGCTTTCACCGTGCGAATCAACTCAGGTGACTATTAAGTTATTGCGTTCACCCAGTGCTTTAGTTGGAAAATATTGTTTGGGGGTACTCATCTTACTTCAAAATTTTCCATATCGCCTCATACTGAATGTAATCCTTCGGTTGACATTTTCTGCATGCAGTTTCTTCTGCTGACCTATTGCCTCCTTGTAGTCATGACCTGACGTATGGAGCAGGATCAAAAACGTTTAGTGGTGGTCCTATACATTTTATGAAAACAAGGTGGCTAGCCAACATGTGATCTAAGGAGAAAGTAACTGTAGAAATGCGCACGAAGGTGAAGATTAGAACGCATATCTGTGGAAAATTTAATAGTGCTTGTCATTTTTGGTATTGAATTAGACATTTAATAAGTATTTTAGGACAATCTCGTTCCTGTACTGCCAGTACGACGTACCGGAGCACATATTTTTCCCGGTATGGTAGAAGGAAAATAATTTTATGCCGGTACGCAGTACCGGTGCGTACCGGCCCAACTAAAGCACTGCGTTCACCGTGTGAATCAACTCAGGTACTATTAAGTTATTGCTTTCACCGTGCGAATCAACTCAGGTGACTATTAAGCTATTGCTTTCACCGTGCGAATCAACTCAGGTGACTATTAAGCTATTTCTTTCACCGTGCGAATCAACTCAGGTGACTATTAAGCTATTGCGTTCACCATGCGAATTAACTCAGGTACTATTAAGTTACTGCTTTCACCGTGCGAATCAACTTAGGCGACTATTAAGCTATTGCGTTCACCATGCGAATCAACTCGGGTACTATTAAGCTATTCCGTTCACCATGCGAATCAACTCAGGTGACTATTAAGCTATTGCGTTTACCATCCGAATCAACTCAGGTACTACGAGGGAGAATCAAATGAAAACTGCAGTTAATTTTTTTCCACTATTTTTCTGCAGGAAGAATGTTTGCTCTTACATTATTTTTCTACATAGTCCTCTCCCAGTTCAATGCACTTATGCCATCAGATAGGAAGTGCTTCGATACCGCAAGAGAAAAATTATTGTGGTTGACACTGTAGGCACTCATGCACCGCCGATTGGATGTCTTCATCAGACTTGAACTTCTGCCCTCCAAGGAGCTCCTTTAGTGGACTAAAGATGTGGAAATCTGATGGTGCCAAACCTGGCAAGTATGGCAGATGTGGGAGCCACTTGAAGCTTATGTCGTCGATGATTCTCATGATGACGGGCGTTATCATGTTGAAGCAAAACACCTGCTCTCAGCAATCCCCTTCGCTTTGTCATCATCAGATTTGCAAATCTTTGGTCCGTTAAAGGATCTCCTTGAAGTTCAGAAGTTCAAATCTGATGAAGACGTCCAATCGATGGTGAAGAAGTGGCTACAGTGTCAACCAAAATAATTTTTCTTATGCGGTATCGAAGCTCTTCCTATCCACTGGCGTAAGTGCATTGAACTGGGAGGGGACTATGTAGAAAATAATGTACAAGCAAACATTCTTCCTGCAGTAAAATAGTGGAAAAAAATTAATTGCAGTTTTCATTTGATTGTCCCTCGTATGAAGCTATTGCGTTCATGGGACTTAACACAGGTACTATGCAAGCCTTGGGTACTATTAAGCTATCGTTGTTATTTTGAACACATGGGCAAGCTTTTGGCCCAAATCTTGGATGAAATACCTCTGATCCGGGTATAAGCCCGAGACAAATGTTAATAACATTCGCGCGGAAAGTTTAAAATCGTTTATGGTATCTTCTTTGTTTGAAAACTAAAGGGGTTTATTGAGAGTTTACTCTCCCTCTATTCACTGAGTCCCTTGGGATTTTTTCATCCCTCCAAATACTCCACTGACATGGAATAGGGAATGCTAGTTCATAATGCACTGAATGCGTCAACCATTGTATTGATTCACGGGGATGAAGAAGTAGCTTAAATTTTAACTTGTCGTGGATGTGGGGTAAAATGTCACCTGGTGGACGACTGTCTTCTCGGAATCGGGCTGAGTTGTGTGGGAAGAACAGCTCGATAACACAGACCCAAGTGGAGGTATAACCGAAAACTGTAGCAGAGCATAAAAAGAGCGACAACGGAGCATTTAATTAAATAACATAAATTAATTCTGTTATCTAATCCTCCCTTTGATTCCTATTGTCTACCTACAGCCTTTTCGATAGAAACATCAACTTTATTGCGACTTAGTTTGATGTTGGATTGTATCACAGCAAGTTTATACGGGATAGTTATCTGAAAATCATGAAACTGCAAATGATATTAATAAGTATATTTCAAGAATAAAAAACAAATTAATAAAGCTCGGAACACGATGTAGAACATACGATTAGCCTTATTTATACTTCTGTCTAACCTAAACAAAGCTACATTTTACATGTAAGACTAGATGATATCTTCGTCAGATCGAAATCGTTTCAATTTCGCATTTATATGCTTGCAAGCATGTCACCTATAATACTTCAAAGTCGCGGGTTCGATCCCGTCCAGGTAGATGGCATTTATGTCTGCATTAATGTGACAGACCCATGTCTGTAGATTTACAGGTACCTAAGTAAAAGAACTCGTGCGGGACGAAATTCCGGCACACCGGCGGCGATCACAGAAAATAACAATAAACAGCCATTCCAAGGAAAGTGAGCCTGAAGTGTCCAGACCTTTTAATGTTAATTTAAAATATATGTCATCACTGAAAAATTATGGAATTAATTGTGAGAATTAGTTCTTCAGTAGATCAGTACTGCAAATTTAATTTCATAATTTTTCAGTGATTACATATATTTTAAATTAATATTGAAAGGTTGTTACAGTCCTGACACTTCTACTCTCTCTTTCCGTGGCTGTAAGACCAAACTCTTGTGATTTCTTTGCATATTGGATAGACATTTGTGATTGATTGAAATCCCATATATTCTTATACTGTATTTATCACTGATTCATGGGCTAAATACTCATGTGTGTTTTATAAAACTTCTGTGGTATAGAAATATAATAGGCCTAGCGTAATATAGGCCTTAGGGGAAAACATTACCTGGCGGACGGCCTTTTCTCGAAACCGGGATGGATTGTGGGGGTTGTGGTGGACTGGTGTAGAAAAGCTCGATAACATGACCGTATGCCGACCATTTGTTACTCCTTCCTTGCCAATTACATCTTTCTCTGCCATTCTCTTTTATTGGACTATTCTCTGCCATTCGTTATATTAATAGAGCCCAAAAGGCTGGTCATTGTATCGATCTCTGCATAGCGTATTGCGTTTTGCTGCTGGCAATAATTTATAAGCGCCATGAATCACAGTAGCTAGTCTTGTTGTTCGGTTTCTCTTGCGTTGAACCAGCGTAACCCAATTTCGTTTCCTGTTTTATATTTTATAAACAGTTACTTCATAATCTTTAGAGGACAGTTGTCCCCTAAATTTTAAAGTATGCAATCAGGAAAAAAATTGAGGTTGTTAAGTGGCACGGTTTAACTTTGTATAGATAGCGCAATCGAAGTTTAGTGAAGTTTAATGTGATAATTTTAAAATAATGTTGGTAACAATAATAATAATAATAATAAAATCAGGTAAATTAATGTAACAAAGTGCCAGAATGATATGCAGAAAGTAATTTTTTTAAATGATTCCGAGTTAAGCTCTAGAACAGTGGTTCCCAAAGTGGGGTCCGCGATGGTTTTTCAGGGGGTCCGCATGCGGTTTAAGAAGAAATAGGATATCCCGTAATTTTGAAGTGCTTAACTGTGTTCCCCACTACTTATCTATGTGAAACAGCATTCTCCCACCTCACGTACTTGAAATTAAAGTTGAGAAATAAACATGAAGTTGAAAGTGACTTAATATTGAAATTATCAGACACTGCGACATCTTGTATGGAGATCTGAGTGTTGAATTGTCACAGAAACTTCAGCGTGTTCATAATACTTGTGTTCGTTTTATCTTTAACATTCGTTTCCACGATCATGTCTCAAAATATTTCAAGCATCTGTCTTGGCTTCGTTTGCAAAATAGACGTTTGGTCCACTCTCTGTGCTTATTATACCAAATTCTTAAGTTTTCCATACCTCTTTACTTGGCTCCCCGATTTACATTTCTATCCTCCTACCATAATCATGGTACACGCTCGCAGCACAACTCTCTGTTATCAATTCCTAGTCATCATACAACCTCATACTCTCATTCATTCACCATAGCCACAGCCCGTTCTTGGAATTCCTTGTCACAAGATATTAGGGGTAGTCGGAGTGTACACTCTTTCAAATCTGCGCTTATTAAACAATTATTGCCCACTGAACAGAACTAGCTCTTTGTAGTCACTCCATCTTTCACTGTATATAACATTACTTAGTCTCCTTATAACGTATCTACAGCTAGACTTAAATTTCCATTATAACATAATTTTACATATTCCTTGTTTTACTTGTAACATTATTACTATTTTCTTTGATGACACGCTCTCTATGAAGCCTATGCTTTTTATGAAACCTATGCTTTTTAATTATTTAACTTATTATTATGATTAGCCTTAACCTTAGTCTTAGTATCAGTCATAAGTCTCTTATTCACAAATTTACTATTTATGTAACCTATATTGTATATATTTTCTGAAACCTGGTTGAGTGGAAGAGAAGGCCTTATGGCCTTAACTCTGCCAGGCAAAATAAATCATTTACTACTACTACTACTAAACCTAGCGCAGAGCTAATTAATCAAAAGCAGCTTCACTGTTCACATTAAGGAGTAAACTCTGTTTGTTTCCATTGATATTGTTATTTTGTCTATTAAATTTAATAAATTTGAATCAAAGTATTTATTTACCTATTTTTTTTTCAAAACCCAGAGGGGGTCCGCGAAATTTTAATTATTTTCAAGGGGTCCGCGGACTGAAAAGTTTGGGAACCACTGCTCTAGATTGATGCATTAGAACAAAAGTATTTTTTTTTTAATCAGATTAAAATTTTCCAGCATCTTGTGAAATTAGCAGGGTACGGGATTTGAACCAACGACCTCCAGAAGGTGAGTCCAAGAGGTTGCCATCTCGGCCACCTCGCTCGGTTTATCGGTTTAGTTTGATAAGCATATGTGAAGAAATATGTGGGTAGTGTTATTTCTCAAAGCTAAATGTATTGCAACTTCCAAAGCCGTATATGAACACTGTAAAACAATATGTTGCCCTGAGAATTGGTTTACATTTGATAAATTCTTTCTAATAAACTACCATAAAATAGGCGCTAAATTAGGCATTACTCCGGTACCGGTCAACCGATTTGGTCCAATATCAATAGGCTTCTTCCCGTGGATGTTATAAATGCGTATACCAAGTTTTATGAAAATCCGTTAAAGCGTATTTGAGTTATAGCGCGTACAAACACATGGACAGACGGATAGACATTTTCCCGTCTACCACACAATCTCATAAAGTACCATTCTGGCACTTAATAATAATTTCGTGGTGCTATATCCTGTGCAGGCCCGGATTAACGCTGAGTAGGCTGAAGCCTAGGGTGATAACCTCCTATCCTCCTCCCTCTTCTGTCTCTTTAAAACAATTAATTAATATAAATTAATATAATGTAGGCTTAATATAATAATATCAATTAATTTTACGTACCTACGTTGCATGGAAGGTACAGTACCTTCTAAAGTCATTGTTTTCGGAATATAGCAGAGGAGTGTGGATTATATGATACCTACAGTAATACGTCAGTTCCTGGTAGCTTCCTTATCTCCATAGCAGATGGAGCAGTTGTCATCTGCAGCTTGAGACAGATCTCTTACACAGCTGCCAGGAGATAATTATTGCAGTGGGGATATTTTTCTCTGAGGCTTTATCTGTGTCTATGCCGTAACTCATTCGCAAAATTTGGTTTACATGTTTATTTATCACTTTTCTAAGGTAGTGTTCATTCATTACATATTATTTGTAGGGATCCTATTTTATGAGGAATGAACATTTTATATTTCGGTTGGGTTAATTTCGATTTTTTTTTTTAAATTCAGCTTTGTTTTTTACTCCTTTTAGCTACGAGGCCAAATCAGGAGTTCGGGATCTGTGTCTATACAGTAGGGTAGGCCATGGAACTATTGATTGCCAATTATTTCTATTATTGGTGAATTTTATAGAGTAAATTTCAAGTGATATTAATTTAAATGGAAATTATACAAGATGAAATAGTGAGGATGATTCATGGTATGTAAATATCCAATTCGACACTTGCCTTTATGACAGGGGAAACCATTTAAATAAAAACACACGTAAAATTGGCCGGCCACGGGATTTGAACCTGGGACCTCCCGAATGCTAGTCCAAGACGTTACCATGTCCGTCAGTTCGTTCGGTTTAAATTTGTTGTTAGTTGCAAAATATTTTCTATAATTTAATGATTATATATAATTATGGATAATTGTTTCTATATGGTAAATTAATAATTTCTAATATATTTTAATATCCACCTGCGATGTTAACATTGATAAATTGATAACAAATGTAAGCAATCACATAAACTAATCTTGAAAGCCATACTTGTACACCCCTCAGATTACTTATCAATGACTCATAAGAAATGCTACTGGTGAGAGTAATTTCTAGGAAAGATGATATAGGAAGTGAGGTATTATAATTTCTGAGGACAGGATCCCCGTCACAGTTAATTTGAATTCGCGACACCTGTACGCGTAACTATGCACAATTGGTTGTCTGGGCAGTCACTTTGCCAACTCGTGAGTCCCTTCTCATTTGCAACGCTTGGTTCATTAATCACAACCAGTAACCAACTGTCTGTAAGTAAATGCACCTTATCGGTGCCATTCTGTTGTAAGAGGCAGGAGCAAGTAGGAATAAGGATTATTATTATTATTATTATTATTATTATTATTATTATTATTATCATCATCATCATCATCATCATCATCATTTTCATTTTTGACTTGTGGAAAAATGCCTAAATCATTAAAATCTCCTCGTGCCTTACAATTAGGGCAGGTATTGAATTATTATTCTTTTCCTGTTCTAAATTTTAGATTCAGTTATTTATTTAACTATATTAACATGTATTTAAGCCTACTCTGTTTTTAGAAGCTCATTTTTAATTACTAGAAGAAATCATTCTGTATTTGTAACATCAGAACATTAATTATAGAACTAGGCGTACTTAGACAACAGGATAACTCAGCACATTTTACATTTTCATGTAATGGTGTTATGAATTTTGTATTTGTGTTGTAAGTTAACATAATTCATTAATGTTTATGTTGTATATTTTGTAAAGTAATTTTCACACATACTTTTCATAACTGTAAATTTATATTCTTACTTGTATGTTGACGTGTCCCATAGCATGTAATATGTTCCGATGTACAGAATAAAATCATTTTTTTTTTAAGATAAATATCTAGCTGCAAATCTGAAACTGTTTAGTGTCTAAGGTGGATTTACACTGGAAGTGAACAGTCAGAAATCTGATTTATTACTATTAACATACAGATAATTATAATGTGTCCATGCTGATATGTCTAAAGGTCTACTCTTATTTGACAACAGGGATGGTATTGTGAAATATTTCATCATTCCCTGAGTTAACCTCCCCACTGTGGGTATATTTATGCGGCCCACGCCGCCGACAGCGAACTTCCAGGTACTTCTAGATTATTTTAAACCAACCTTGCATTCATCGTATATATCGTTAATAGTATATTATGCAACGGGTCTATAATGGGATTTATTAAAATACGAGTCTCTACGCTCGTTTCATAATTATCTTACGAGTGTCTTAGTTACCATTATAGGCAAGAAAGGTATATGCTTTTTTGGCGCCATGCATTATTACGGAGACCAATAAATTTAGCTTAAAATAACATTTTTAATTCTTTCTTGAGTGTTGACAGAAAAGTAGCTCATACTGACTTATTTCGTAAAGGCCCATTGAGTTTCTGAGGCCCATTTATTTTAACGAATGAATATTCCTTTTATATTCTGTTCATTTTCCTGGTATATAGATTTGCAGAATTTAATCTGAATCCTTCTAGTATATTTTTAGATGCGTGCAATTAAAATTGACAATTTTTAAATATATGGAAAATGGGTGAAAAAGGATTCATTACTTGTAAACTAATTTACATAGCCATTCGATTCTCATATCCACATCGTTGGATTTCAATGAAATTCGGAGTATTTACAAGGACGTGGGATGTTGTTCTGTTTTTATGGAATTTCTAGCGGTTTAAGCAAATTGAATGAAGAACGAGCGAGAATTTCTTAAAACAAGCACATATTTCTAGATATATGGAAATAGTTGATGTTTGCTGTTCTCATTTTTATATAATAATTATATATAATTAAATTAATTTAATTTTTCTGGATTCTGTAAGCTATTCTCCTTAAAATACTCATATTATTTTTTATTAATTATCCTGTTTCTGAATACTTATATTAACCTAGTTTTCTCTGTCTTTACAGGACAATGGTAAAGCTTCTGTGACATCATTAATATCGACATCGAAAATGGATGGCGAGGATTCATCAGAACCCGCTGTAGAAGAATCAAGTCTAGTTAGAGTTGTGCCGAGGTAGTGAACGTGTAAATGTGTCGTGTTTCAAATATACTTCACACATGCGCAGAAAATGGGAAGACATCTTATCCTTCACCTTGTCTCTCAACCATGAGAAATGTGAGCAAACGTTAGACGATGGTGGTTAAGACTTAATTTATAATTTATTACATTTTGGTATACCTGTACCACGTGGAAAAGTGAAATCATGGCTGCCTCTCTTTTAGAGGGCAAACGGTTTTTCTGCCGAGAGTGGGCGTTCCTCAAACTTGCCCACTCCTTGGAACAACGGCCCGTGTCCAAGACATGCGGTACTATGGTGGTAGGGGGGCCAGGCACGGGAAAAACGGCACTCTGCTGCGAGATAGTCTGGCCTAAACAGGGATCGGCTTATCGACAACAACGCAGCCTGAATCGACGTCTCCTAGCGTACCATTTTTGTCAAGCTCACGATGCCTCGACTCTGTCTTTGTCAGTCTTTGTACGGAGTCTTGTCTCGCAGCTCCTTGCAAAATGCACCCCCATCATCACTGACGAAGATGGTACGATTCTTCAGTCTCCATCATCGCCTCATCAGAAGTCTTTTTCTACCGCCGAGAGTTATGCAGAGAAAGTCAGAAACGACCCGGAAATTCTAGCAGCATTGCGCCCCGAAGCTTTGGATAAAGATCCTGACGAAGCTCTTAAACGTGCAGTTCTGTTCCCGTTACTAGAAATCGAACCTCCGAAACAGTGCCTATTTTTATTAGTGGATTCTATAGACGAAGCTCAAATGTTGAACATACCTGGTTCCATATCGGCTTCTTCTTCGAGCAGGCGTGGATCAGTGGGAACCAGCCGGACAATAGCTGAACTCCTGGCCAATCACCATCACCTCTTCCCGCAGTGGCTAGTCCTTGTCTGTACGGCCAGGCGACAAAGCAAGACAGTGTCAAGAATGTTCACAGGCTTCCGGAAGATCAGTCTGGACGACTTGAGAAAGTCACAAGTGGTAAGAGATGTTCAGCAGTATATCTTGGCTCGGCTCGACCAGGAAGATTCGCTGAGACAGCACATCAGTCGCGATACAGCCGAAATGCTGAACCAACTTCACATCAAGAGCAACGGATGCTTTCTGTACCTTGAGAAGGTACTAGATGGAGTCGCGGAGAACTTCATCGTCCTTAGGGAAGTACGCGAAATACCCGGAACGTTAAATGGATTATATCTTTGGCTATGTCAAAGACTCTTCAACCGAAAACAGTTTTCCAAAGTTCAACCCTTGCTTAATGTGATTCTTGCATCAAGAAGACCATTAACTCAGGATCAGCTTTACCATTGCGTGTGGACGGCGAACACTTCCATGAGTCGCGAAGACTTCCAGAAGAGACTGCACTTGCTGAGGAGGGTTCTGGCCGTCTGTAAAGATGGAACTCTGCTGTTGTTTCACCACAGTTTCGCGGAGTGGTTGCTGGACGTGAAGCACTGCACCCAGAAGTACCTGTGTTCGGCGCCGGATGGCCATGCCATGCTTGCTATGAACCACACGCTGAGGGCTAAGCAGCTGAGTGCTGAGGAGGTTCAGGGATTCGCCTTGCACCTCACAAGACTGCCTTCTTTGCCTCCAGCTGTTGCCAACGACCTCACTTCTTCGTGCTCTCTGGATTACCATCATCTTGTATTGCTGTGGCTCATCGATTCGGGAGCACCGGTGGAGGATTGTCTGCTACAGGTAAGGAACGTCTTCATTTTTAAAATAAGATTAAAAACATAGTCTTCTTAAATAGAGAGTAAAACTGGTTAAAGTACAAAAAATTAATAAAAATTGATATGATTTGAAAGATTTTGACACGGATTTTGGATTCTTTTACTGTGACTTTTAAGTAAAATTATGTGCAATACTTATACTATACGAGTAAACTGTTGATATTTAGACATGGCCTGCTAAGTTCATCTTTACGTTCACATCTAATACATAGAAAACTTTAATCTATATACCTGTATGTATATATATATATATACACACAATAAATAAATATATATATATATATATATATATATATATATATATATATAATTGCAATAGCTACCATAAATGCAATTATTTTCATATTTTTATGTTAGTGTGTCATATACAGGGTGTTAATGAATAATACCGAAATATTTTACCTGTATATAGAGGGGACATAGACAAGGAGATTTTTGCTTTATGGATTCAATTTTTCCTGTTAAAGCATAAAATCTCCCAGAGCATGGCCGCCACTGACTTCTAACATTTAAAAAAATGCAAAAGAAAGGAACTTCGTTGTTAACACTTTAGTTATGAATAAAATAACTAATGCAGTGGTAGCCAGTCAAGTGATTATTAGTTGTAAATTTTGCAGATTATGAAAACTCTAAATTATGATATAGCTGTTGATGAGTGATTAAGAACCAGGTTTTTATTGATCACTAAGATGGCATGAAGTCAATTGAATGACAATGTTAACCCCATTTAGCTTAATTATTGACTTATGAGTAGCAAATTGTAATGACTTTAGTGCCCTGTAGAGCCCCATAGAACAAAAATCTCCTAATCAGTGGCGGACGCAGAATTTTTTGGATTTGATTAGGTAGAAAGTATACTTTAAAAAAATAATTATGTTTAGCTTATAAAACTGGCCACTTAGAGTGCATATATAGCCTTTTTTTTCAAATTTCGGGGGGGGGGATATATCCCCCAATCCCCCCCCCCCCCCGGCGTCCACCACTGCTCCTAATAAAAATTGCTTGTTGCTATACACAGGTAAAATATTTCGGTGTTATTCATTAAAACTCTGTATATTAAAAGAATTGTGCAAGTTAAGGGAAGCATTACTTTTGGAGAGGAGAATGGGTACACATTTTCAACCTCGGAAATTAGTTTTATTTGCCCTCAAAATTATTGTCGTTCGTTTCAACAGAGGAAACACTTCCGACTCAAATGGCTTTACACCTCAGGGACAATAAAACATACTAGTGGCATAGAAACACATAAACCAAACTACAATCAATGTTCACAGGCTGGCAGTATTGCGTAATGGAGAGATTGTCAGGTGCTTGAGAGTTGCTATGTAGCGGAACAGATAACAGAGAGGAGAGGGACGGGAGGAATTTGGTGCCTGATACGTGAAGCCAACTCCCAGTTTATAGGTCATAACCGCACCCTCTCTTATCCGAACCTTCCTCCCATCGTAAAGTAAATGTACCTTCTCTTCGTCTGCCTGACAGTTTATTTTTGTGCTGTTAGATACGGGTCGAATCACATGCCTCATCCAACGAGATACGAGGAATTCCGATAGGTACTTTTCTTCCTTTATTTTCATCTAGACCAGCGTTAATCAACCTATGGTCCACGGACCACAGTGGTCCGCGAAGATGTTGCAGATGGTCCCCAGAAATAATTTAAAATATCATAAAGCAAGTAGAAAGTAAAGAAGTAAAAATTTTTTGCATAAAATGGACTCTAGATGTCAAAGATTTTAAAATTTTCGAAATTACAGGTCCTATTGCAAGTTTCCTTACTTTTGCAGTTACGAACCACAGTTTGAAACCCCTGATGCACTGACGTCTATGGTTCCCTCTTTCATTAAAAACCCTGAAAAATAAGACTTTGTCGGAATTTGTTATTAGAGGATCTCTCTTAACTAGGGTTTTATTGTTGGAGGTGCCCGAGTGTCTGTATACCGGTAAACCTGTGTTAAGCACGTGCAGTTGATATGGCTCGGTAGTGCTCTTTCAGAGTATGCTAATGTTTATGATCTTTCAAGTAATAAACTTATGAGATTTTAAGCCCGTTCTCACAAATTAACATTAAAAATTAATAATAACATAATTCCTAATTATATTAAAGTCTGTTCAAAATATAATTTTACTATCAATAGTTTACTTTCAATAATTCAATAACTGTGTTTCCGTCGAAATAAAAAAATATTTAGATTGATTTCATTATAAGTTAATGGCCTATATTTAATACCCGAAATATTAAGAATATAGACCTAAATATAGCCTACTTTTAAAAATAGGATGTAAAATTAGGGGCACGTAAGTTTTTTTTAGACATTTTAGAGGTCCTTGGGTTCAAAAAGGTTGAGAAACGCTGATCTAGACGATATTCCATTCTTTGCAGGGGAGATCCTAATAATCAGCTTTCACACGTATAGATTCTAATGAACACACACAATTATAGATTTTCATGAAACTCTCCAGTATAACTCTAATGTCTACTCTTTAAACATGATACAAAATTGCTATTTTTTTTTTAAAAAAAGATAGTCCAAATGGACTGCCGGCATGATGGTCTTGTGGTCAGCGTAGCTGACTACAGATCCATTGGTTTGGGTACGATCCCTGGTACCTCCTCGATTCTTTCTCTGGTAGGGAGGTCTGGAACGGGGTGCACTCAGCCTCGTGATTCAAATTGAAGAGCTACTTGATAGATAAGTAGCGACTCAGGTCATGGAAACCACCATTAACGGCCTTGGGTATCGGCATGCTGACCACATGTCCCCAAATCCTGCCATCTGCCTATGGTAGATACACAGTGGTTGTGTGGTAGTCTCTTCAAAGATGTAGCGCCACGGAGTTTAGTTTAAGGGACCAAAATTAGGACATTTGTTCTTCAAGTTCAGTAGCTCAAAGTGGCCAGCGTAATATGATCCTATTATAATAATTATATATAGACCTATATATAAAATTTTAAACCTGTTCAATAATATTATAAAAGAATATATACTCTGTGTTGTTAACACATATCATAGTAGGCCTACATTCATTCAGCATTTCCTACATGTATCCATTAGAACGATTTCAAAATTAGCTTTAACATTTGTGGTACTGGCTATAAAAGATTGCACAGCCCTTTAAAATAATATGATGTCATTTATGGCTTGTAATGTTCAGTGTGTTCAATACTCAACACAAAACAAAAAAACAAGACTGAACAAAATGAAATTTTTAACAAAATAACCAAGATCAGTATTTCATAACTTAATCGTTTTTACAAATAATGATAATCGTTACTTATGGAGATGTTGAGGAATTTAAGGCATTAGCGCCATATGGGGGGATGCACCGTGGCACAGTTGACTGAGGCACAGCACTTTAAACTAGATGGTCATGGGTTCGATCCCTGATGAGGTCATTGGAATTGTTCCATTGGCATAACCCTACTACTGGCTCTATGGCCCTGGGGTCAACTCAGCCTCTAACAGAAATGAGTACCAGGAGCAATTTTGGGGGTAAAAGCGGATGGTGTGTAAATATCACCTTTATATACTAAGTGTCTAAAATCCTGGCAGCCTCATACTCCATGGTATGTATAGGAGTCACTTTACCTTTATCTTTAGTACCATAAGAGAGTCTTCTGGTTCTGTAGGTGTAGAAATTTAAGTTGTAGTTACAAATTGGCAACTTCTTATTTGTCATAATTAATTTACAAGTAACTTAATTGTGATGGTTAGTGACACACGAAGTCATAATGCAGCTAATCTGATAATATTACCTGACTGGTAACAGTAGCCGATGGAATTAAACGAAGGTTATTTATTCATATATAAGATAATACACTACAAAACAGAATTTAAGATATTTATTCATAACATAATACTGTGAATCATTGAACCATTCATAGGGTAATACAGTAATAGACCGCAAGCAACTATTTTTTTTCTTTAGGAGTCCATTAACCAATACACCATACTCAGTTATGAGTATTTTTGAAGTCTATACTGATCTGTGGAGAACACTGCATAGCAAAACATCTAATGCCTGTCTGTTCAAGTCTTTTCATTTTACACTAGCCATCACTGCATGTAAACACTGTTATCTTCACAAATCAAAAGCTGCAGCTTAACTGTGGGGTCACCATGTTTTATTGCTTAAAAGAGAAAGTTAGGTAATGCCACCCCCTCGAACTGGTCATCCTGTGAGCTGGGAACAGAGTTGCTACATCCAGTACAATACAATACAGTTGAATTAGAAACGAATCCCTTTGAAACCATATTTTGAATGATGTACAGTACTTGGAAATAAAGCCACAAAAATGAAAATGTGATAACATAAACTGAATCTTTGATCACAATAAACAGCATTTTTTCAGTGTATTGGTGTTTAGTCTGTTTGGGACTTCATAAAAGTGATAACATTACCTGATTGAAAACATTATCCACGATTACATTAAGCGGCATTCACTGTATATTAACTGTCTTGAGTTTGTAAATGAAATAATCTGCTCCAGCCTATAAATATCATACATTTGTTTGACAATATGCACTGTTAGCTGTCATGTCTCTGGAAAATCATATATTATGCAATGTTGAAAACGAAAGTACGCCCTAGACTGAGAACTGTGTAATATCTACTGAGGAAGGGAAGCTCCAAGTTGATTAATAATGTTTCATTACTTCTTAGTAATGCCTCAGGGTGGTTGCTTCCCTTTGTGGTGTGGCTCTGGACAAGGAAGTAGTGTTGACATAGGCCAGAGTTTGATGAGATGAGGAGGAAGAAGCCACTTTGTACTAATTGATGAAGTGAGTGGTATTTAACCGCAGCAGTAACTCCCTCTATGAACTCATGTACACATTCATATTGTGGAATCTAAATTAACTTACACCTCTTTTCATCATACTGACAGAATCCTAAGGTAGTGTTGACTGAACTACTCTGTAGTTTGACCAACGAGCAGACTTATGGCATTGCCACACCCATAATAAGGGTTCAGAGCTATAGTGGGCCATGTGCCATTAAAAGAAAAGTAGAAACCAAGGAGTAAAGTTGAATGAATACCATAGTTTAATCACTTATTTATAAAGTACTGCAATACCTGCACAATAATACATAAATGGGAGGCCCATGCACATGGACCGCATTACTAAATTCTTGATGCACAGTTCAAAACACTACCGCAAAGCGTCACTACCTCATTTTTGCTGTTAATGGAGATGGCCCACTATGGCTCTGAGCCCTTCTATACAGTACTAACTGTTGAATTAGGAATTTGCCAACCATCACTCATCGCTGCTATTTCATCCTGTATTAGTGGCGTACTTTTTTTAATGCACATATAAAAGCATTTTCATTCAGTAAGTGTTCTTAAAATAAGTTTGTTTTAAAAAGCTAATAATTATGTACTGGTACTTATTTTCTATCCTGCCAACTGCTGTACTTTATTTACATATTTTTAAACTCATAACCGAGATTTACAACTCAACAAAATTGAAATTAAGTTACAGGTAATTATTTTCTGAAAACTTGTAATCAGGATTGTCTCATAACTTTTACTACTGTTATTTTCATATCTGTCGTTCTGAACAATCACTTTTGCTTTCTGGCCTCTTTAGAGGTGAATAATTCAATTGCTGTAATGTCCAACAGAGACAATAATCTGTGGTTCATGAATGCATATATACATCCACCTTGAATGTTAACTGTGCAATTACAGTGGAAGCCCAGCCAAAAAATCTCTAATTAGTGTGTCTCACAGTACTGCATATGACATAACTCGTCTATCAGTGAGTAGAGAGGTTCCACCTGGCGCTGCAAAGTGAACTCTGGCTTAGCTCTGTTGGCAGTACAGTGGCACGGATAGCCAAAAGTCCTGGGTTCAAATCCCAGTGACAGATAAATTTTTCTCCTATAATATTCTCAAAAATCTGCATGAATTTGTTCACATTATACTGTAGCCATGTTCTGCATGTACAGTAGAGTTCAGTGCTGTAATACCATCACTGTTACTATCTGAATGTTTCACAGGTGGATGGACTGAACTGGGAAGAGAGGCTTCACTCAACGTTACCAGCGCCGAGGGATCCTCGTGTTGTGAGACTGTTACTGGAGGCTGGTGCTCGCCTGTCCACGGAGGAGGATAGAGGCGAGGCAGGCGATGGTGAGAGCGGCTGTGAGAGAGCAGAGGAAACTGTCACTTCTAGTCAGGTGCGTTGTCATAATTTCACGTCTTTGTAATGTCGCACGCATGGTATTTGGCTTCGTGCTGTGCAGGATGGATTTAGCATGGAGAAGTAATAAAATTGGTTCAAGTCATTCATATCAGAATTAATAGTGGCCACAGTTGTTTTTGCTGAGATGTTGCCAAGGCATTGACATCTTGCCATCTGTTCAACACAATGTAGACACTGAGTGTTTCAAATTGTTTTTCGTGTGCATATTCATGATAGAGAAGAAAAAGAAGAAAGATAAGAGTTGTTATACTTTTGGTGCCATTTTAAGAAGACCTCGTCACAAACCATCGTCTATCTACAAAAGAATATAATAGCGTTGTTCTCTAATCCGAAAATTTGCACTGACTTCGACACCGACAAAGAACAGTTGCTCTGGTGGTCGCGTGATTTTCTCCAGTGTTGCCGCTGTCATTCACTACTTCTTAAGTAAAGTAAGTGCTGTGGTACGTATTTGGCAGACAAGTGTGAATACGCCTAATTACCTTTCTGTTCACTGTTTGACAGGTCGCTGATGATTAGGGTGGCGGCAGGTAGAGGAAGTTCTTAGAAAAAGAAACTTTAAAAAGTAGCACCCACTCTACATACACACACATACACAATGGTTGCCGTACATCTTTTTTTGGCTACATCCTGTTTTCAGAGTTGAAATTTCTAGTTATCGGAAGATTTTTCAAATTTGTCATTCACGTTTTTTGTTTAGTACCTTTTATGGGCTACTGGTCAGAGATTCAGATTTGTATATTGCCAGCCTTATCTTACATAACAAGAAGAAGTGTTTGTTTGCCCAGTGAAAGGTAGGATAACTGAAATCTTTTATCATAGATGTACTGAATGCAAACCAGAACCGGATTTTTAATTTTTGCTTTTGTTCACAAATTATGGTCGGAAAATAGCAGGATAATGTGATTTTTTTGCACTATCGAAGCACCAGTTTTTGCTAATATATTTCAGTTGTAAATTAATTGCAGGTGGCCTTGCTTTGTTGCCATAGCAACCGGGAAAGAAGAGTTTTTCAACAAAAGCCATCAAATTGTTGATTACTTCGATTTTGTTAGCCTTCTCTGCTTGATTCATTCGTTTATAAGTGTCTGAAGATCAGAATTTTTTTTATATATATCTGGTAGATGGAAAGGAAATCATAAATGTAGACCTAAATGGGAAAACATTGAATGATTTGAATGAAACTCACTATAAAGGGATTTTTGGGCCAGGGAACATGAATCTGAGGTCAATTTTTTCTGGACAGCACATTCTAATCGTGCAATGCACCTCGAAGCCAGATTTTTAGCTTTCTAATTATTGATTATTTAAATTAATTATGAATGATTTGCATGCAAGTATTAATAAGTGTAATGTTTCAAATTCTTTGGTGTTAAATAAATTATTTTAAAAAACATCTAGCGATTAAAAGTGTGGGCAAAACTGCAGACACCTGCTAGTATGTTATTGAGATCTGAAGACATCTTGGTACCATTATCACAAGTGATGCACTTTATAAGTTTCCAAAAGGTCTCTTGTCCACAAATTTTCGAAACTAAGTTATGACAACCTCCATTTTCTTCACATCTCTTTGAATCTAAATACGGTGAAATTTTGCTTCAAAACTGCTTTTATACCAGAAAGAAACATACTTCAAATTGGCGTTTGTTTTCATAATGTATACATCATTTCAATGTTTCTTGCAATTTCCCAACATTTTTGTTAGATGGACAAGAGACCTTTTGGAAATAAGCTCCTCTATTGATGTAACTGCTAATTGATGTAGACAGCAGGTCCTTACCTCTGCCATTGAGATGCATTCCATAATGTAAGAACATTGCCCTGCTAATATGAATGTTGAGGACAGTTGAATTCTGAAAGTGTTAACGTAGGCTTTGGTTTTTGTATTGATGTTGTCAATTTCTTTTTTGCATGACATAACTAATTAGTGGTAGCCTACTTACAAATATTGTTGCCATGGATCGTAACTTGACATTCCCGCACACAATCTGGTTGCTATGAAAACAAAAGAAATCTCCGTGCGGTAAAAATTACAAAAAGCACAAGTGCCGTAAGTAAAATCATAATAATACAAGCCTTTATGGAAGACCGGAACCAAGGCCCCTCCAGTTTGTGGCAACTTTAACAGGACAAATATTAGGTCCCCATAACAACCAACACATGAGAATCACTTTCTGAAATAGAACATCCATCTTCAATAGTGTATATACATAATATTTCCAGCTAATTTCTCAATTAATATAAATAAATTGATATAAATATTCATCGTGCAAAAAATAGCATGCAATACTCGTGCCGTAAGCGCATAGCGGATCTCGGAAATTGAAAAAACTCGGTGCAAGCGCCTTGTTTTTTCAAACTCTTTCCTCAATCCGTATGCACCACTTACGGCACTTGTATCGCAATATTCTACATTGATACCAAAGAGGGCTCGAGATTTCAAGAACCAAGGTTAGTTTGAGATTCTTTTCCTACTATACATATCTTCAAAGGAAAACATGATAAGTATGTAACTGGTTATTTTAATGTTAAATGAATGTAAATTTGGTAGGTCGTTATAAGCATAGTATTATAAACCTAACAGAGAATAAACAAAATTCAGTAATTGTAATATTAATTTTGAGGAATATGATTTAGTGAGTATTTAAAGGCTTTCAATTGTAGTTTAATGTTTAAAACATGATTACTGTAAATTGTATAGGGTATTAACATTAATGTCAGGTGCTAGGTAAATTGAAAATCATATTGCATTGTCCCATATGAATAGAATGTTAATTGAAGTACAAATGTTGTGTTGACTTCTTTTTGTTTTATCAAACTAGAACTGATATTCATCATGCAGATTAATTGTGCTTTATTGCTCATAAATTCGTATTGAATAATTAATCAAAGTAATTACCTGAATGGTAGGGTGACCATAATATTTTGAGCTGAAAACGCGATTTGTTTACCCCCTCCCCTATAAATATATATATTCTAGATGTATTATTATTATTAGCATGTGCTTATGGCTTCACCCGCAATTGTTTACTCAACTGCTAGATGTTTTAATTGATTCACTTATTTAACAGAAAAATAATTAAAACAATATATTTATTAATACAGACAGTTTTTACATAAACTGCAGGAATCACATAATTTTATCCTTAATTATATAGTTTTATGTAATAATTATAAATAATTAGTTGAGCAGAACAAATCTTGTGCTTCCAAATGGGCATACAGACTCAAAATGAAATTAGTAAAATGTACCGCATATTCATGAACCTTTTCCGAATCGTTCATAAACAATTGAAATTATTGATAATTGCTAAAAACATGACTTTGAGGTGCATTTCACGATTAAAGTGTGCTGTCCGGGTAAGAAACAACCACGATTCAAGTTCCCTAGCTCAAAAAAAAAAACCCACGTAGTGAGTTTTATCCAAATCATTCAATGTTATACCATTTAAGCATGCGATCATGATCCCCTTCTGTCCATCTATGGAAAGAAGAAGAAAAAAAAATCCTGCAAGCTGTAAACAAATGAATCAAGATAGCAACCGAGCAAGGCCACCTTCAGTTAATTTCACAATTGAATACAGTCTTGTTGGCTGTACACAGAAACACAAGCTCATATATTGTATTAGATTATAATTATTATTATTATTATTATTATTTTATGTCTGTAAGTCCCTCACTGACTCGGCTGTTTCACTAATTGTTATATGTATAAAGGCCTAGGTCCTCCAATTTTCAGATTTATTGAATCCTAGTTTTGATCCTAGAAATCATTGTAAATGGTTAGTATATGTGTATCTTAAAATCATACATTTATATCATAGTGTTAATGTTAACATTTTCATTGTGATACTGAATGATACTGTCATCTGTCAGGTATCGGAGGAGTGTAGTCCAGTGGTTGAGCAGTTGGTACGAGATCCACTTGCTGAGCTGCTGGGAGTGGTGGATGGGGATGTGAACAAACCAGATGGAGGAGGTCGCACCTTGTTACATTCGTTAGCTGCTGAGGGGAATGCAAGACTGCTAGAGCTGGCCATAGCAACGTGTAGAGACGCAGACTTGGAGGCGACTGACAGACATGGACAGACACCACTGAACCTTGCAGCGAGGCATGGGCATGGGGATGTGGTGGCGGTACTGCTGGCAGCGGGTTCTACTCCCGATCATGCAGACTGTGATGGCTGGACTGCTCTGAGAGCTGCAGCTTGGGGAGGACACACTCAGGTAAATGAATTCACCAATTCACATACTCAATTACTGCTAAGTATTGTAGGAAGTTTACACAGTGAAGTTAATAATTAGAACACATGAGTGGAGGTATTATACACTATATTTCACTAGATCAAGGCTACAACTACACAGAAACCAGAAAAAGAACATAAAATGTATATAAGAGAATCACTTACCACCCAATAGCAAATAAAAAGATCCAGAGGATATTCAAAAACCATGACATCACCATAGCACCAATTAATAGATTTAGTTTGGGAAATATGTTAATGTCCACTAATATTGACAAATCACAACCCCTCAAAGAATCAGGCATTTATCAGTTTAATTGTAAAGATTGTTCCCAGAAGTACATAGGCAAAACTAAAAGAAAAATAGAAACTAGGATGAAAGAACACCATCGACACATCAAATATGCCCAACTAGAAAAATCCGCGGTAGCAGCCCATGTATGGAACATGGACCACGAAATTGAGCATGAACCTAAATTGGTTAAATCTGTCAGTGGACATAAGGAATTGACAGTCTGGGAGAAGATCTTCATCCAGAGGAATGCAGACCAACTAATGAACTTCGACATTCCCTTTGAAGATGACCTGATCAAGAAGTTCGTAGGATGTCCACCAGAGGGAAAACAGACGACGCCAACAGTTGGAGTTTGTTGACAATGGGATAAAGACAGAATCCCGAAACATGTCCAGGTCAGTGGTAAAATCTAGTGAAGTATAGTGTATAATACCTCCACTCATGTGTTCAATTACTGCCCTTTCATCTCAGGATATCCAACTACGTTAAAGAACTTTAAGATTAACTTGTTAACATCTCCTATATTAAATATTTGTATTCACCTGAGGAAGACTCAAAGGAGGGTTGAATCGTTGTGTAGACTTTTTAAGTTTTAATGAACATTAGACAATGGAAAAAGGACTAGTAATGAATAAAGAAGCTATGTTACACATTTTTAAAACAAACTCCTCTGATCCCTTCATAATTTTTGATGACTCCAAAAGTGTTCTACAAGCTATTTGTAATATATCCTCAACCCAAGTTCTTGTAAAAGAAGTTCAACTCTTAATTCATAATATTCAAAATGCAGGAACAGATGTAACCTTAATGTGGTTACCTTCTCACAGTGGAATCCGTGGAAATGAATCTGCAGTTCAGGCAGCGAAAGAAGCAACAAAGCATCCCTTAAGTGACAAAATAATAGCTATCTCGCATACAGACTATATCACATATACTAAAAGGAAGCTGTGGCAGCAGTGGATGATTAACTGGCACACCAAATCAACAAGTAAATAACTCGACATTCCACTAAGCAGCATCCAATATAAATATACGAGGGCAATCCAGAAAGTAGATTACGTTTTGGAATAAAAAGTAAACAAAGTATAGGAAACAAATTTTATTATATACAGATGAAAGCCACACTCACATACTACTTTTCTACATAGTCACCATTCAAATTAAGGCATTTATCGTAGCGATGTACGAGCTTGGAAATTCCTTCGTCGAAAAATTCGGCCGCCTGCGCCTTCAACCACTTCGTTACCTCTTCTTGCAGCTGTGCGTCGTCATCAAAACGCTGCATAGCCAGCCACTTCTTCATTGCTGGGAATAGGTGGAAGTCGCTCGGTGCCAGGTCGGGACTGTACGGCGGATGAGGAAACAACTCCCACGTGAAAGATTCAAGAAGTTGACGAGTGACATTTGCCGTGTGGGGCCGGGCGTTGTCGTGAATCAACAAGATCTTAGAGCTCAACATTCCTCTGCGCTTGTTTTGGATTGCTCTTCTGAGTTTTTGGAGAGTGTGGCAATACCTTTGAGAGTTTATTGTAGTGCCTCTTTCCAGGAAGTCCACCAAAATCACACCTTTTCTGTCCCAAAAAACAGTCGCCATCATCTTCCTTGCCGACATTGTTTGCATGCATTTTTTGGGTTTTTTGGGAGAACTTGTGTGCCCCCACTGCATTGATTGCAATTTCGTTTCACAGTTCACGTGTTTCACCCATGTTTCGTCACCAGTAACGATGCGATCGAGTAAAGAGTCACCATCCTTATGGTAAGCGTCCAAAAAGTTCAACGCTGCAGCCATTCGCTGAGTTTTGTGGTCCTCTGTCAAGATTTTTGGAATCCATCTTGCACAAAACTTGTGGTAACCAAGCTTATCGCTGATGATTTCGTGCAACAAACTTCGCGAAATTTGTGGAAAACTCAAAGAAAGTTCCGTTATTGTGAAATTTCGATTTTCACGGACTTTAGCATCGACTTTTTCGACAAGTTCGGCAGTCACTATGCTGGGTCTCCCACTTCGATCTTCGTCGTGAACATTGGTTCGGCCATTTTTAAATCTTATGACCCACTGACGCACTCCACCTTCAGTAATAATGTTGTCCCCATACACTTCACAAAGCTGCCGATAGATTTCTATCGGTTTACAGTTTTTTGCAGTCAGAAACCTTATTACTGCACGCACCTCGCAGCTCGCGGGATTTTCAATTAACGCAGACATTTTAAACCGTCACAGTATCTGAACAGAGCACAGCACGAACCTCTCACTAGCACCGCTAGATGCCGACTGAGCTGCGCAACGCTCTGACCCCAAAATGGCCGCGCTAGCCCCGCCTCTAGCGGACACAGACGAAAACGTAATCTACTTTCTGGATTGCCCTCGTATAATAATGAAACCTGTTTTGTAAAATTTTGCGCTTTTCACTGTTACCAAAAAATATGATCCCTGTTGGAAATACTTATCTTCCAAAATGATGGTGTTAAATGCTTAAACCTAATCTAATCTGGAAATTGTCAATAATTTAGTAAAATATTATTATATGAAGTCATTACTTCACAGGTTGTGGAATCTTTGCTGGAGCACGGAGCAGCAGTGGATTGTGCGGATTCAGATCAGCGCACAGCACTGAGGGCAGCTGCGTGGGGTGGTCATGAAGACATTGTGCTGGCACTGCTTCGGCATGGAGCTGATGTGAATCGAACAGATGATGAGGGTCGCACAGCCCTCATAGCAGCTGCGTACATGGGACACTCTGAGATTGTGGAACATCTCCTAGACTTCGGAGCAGAGATCAACCATGAAGACGCAGATGGCAGGACTGCTCTCAGTGTGGCAGCCTTATGTGTGCCAGCGAATGAGGGATATGCTAAGGTATTTGTACTTTTGTTTTCAAGCAATTAAAAAGAGATAGCAAGGCTGAAATTTTTGTAATGTTTATTTTATTTTCTGAGGCTTTTGTCGCTGGTTTGCCCGAATTTTATCTCACATGATTCTTTTATGTCAGTAAATCTGCAGAAATCTGTTGTATCTCTGTCAGTGTTACTATTTGAATGAGAATTCTCGTAAGCATATGTGATTTATAACTTCTTGTACTAGGTACGAGGAAGTATACTCCTCAAACATAAAATATATGAGAATTCTATTATTCAAGTTTTAAAATGTATTATTTATTTAAATATTTGTGGGTGTAGTAGTCTTTCTTAAGTATTAGTCAAGCCACCAGATTTCTTACACAGATATCTTCTTCCATGTACTGGTGTGAAGTGGACACATAGCTGAAAATGCCAAAGATTTTTCATAGAGACTTGCCCCTATGTAAACTCAGCAATAACATTTTTTTTTCTGCACATTTACCTAAATAAATTTATTTATTTTGCTCTGACAGAAAAAAATGGTCTTCTAGTTAACTTTAAGGATTTTATCTAACTACATAGTCATAGTCTTTCAATAAAGATTCCCAAAAGGACTGTTCTTAGTAGCAGTCATTATACCAATCAATTTTTCGAGTAACTACTGTACCTTTTCCTATTGCTTGCTGTTTTTCTAGACAGGTCAGTCGGTTGTACCTTTATGGCAATCCTTGACTGAGGACAATTATTCTTTGGTTTAGTCTTTCCTAGAACACCACCTGATGTTGCTATAAGTTTAAGTATGATACTTTATCTTCAATGCTGATGCATGAACACAAATATATTACTAAGAAAATGTATTGTAATGCAATGAATGTTTTTCTGTTTTTCTTTGTTGTAATGTAATTGCCAAGATAAATTTACCAAAATCTATTTTTCTATTGCAGGTTGTTAACATTTTGTTGGAGCGAGGGGCTGCAGTGGATCACCAAGACAAGGATGGCATGACACCTCTGCTAGTTGCTGCTTTTGAAGGCCACAGGTAATACAGTAGTAATGAAATAAAAAATCTAGAATAACCAGATTCAGAATAAAAGAATACAAAACAGCAGTCAGAACAAAGAAGAAAACACTTAACAGAATAAAACACAACAACACACAAACAACACACAACATGCTAGGAGTTTACAAACTAAAATGCAGCAAATACCCCAAATTCTACATCAGATAGAAAAAGGCCAGAACTCAAAATATGATACCGAGAACACATCAGAGCCCTCAAGCAAAACCCAGATTCTGTGTATGCAGACCAGCTATGGTACTAGACACAGAACACAAATATGCAGACATACGTACAGATGTTGGAATCGTACACATTCACAAACGCTACTACGTCTTCAACACACTAAAAAAATCTTCCTAACCATATCACGTACAAAAGGGGGCTGGTTTCCTGAAGACTGCTACTGGATATGGTTAAAGAACAGTAGAACAATTATCCAAACTCTAACTATCCGGATTGCCAATTATCCAAATCTCTTTGAGACTGTATTCAAGTGGTTTTTGCAACAGCGAGCGTTGGGAAACCCTCTCTCTGGGCCGATTATTTGTGATAAAGTAAAACCTTTGGCTAACAAAAACAACAGTATGTTAGCAAAACAATTGACTTTGATTGATACGTTTAAAATGTGATGCTTTTTGTAAGAACAGTGCTGTACAATTTAATTTTTTTTAAAGAATTTGTCTTTTTCATGACTTATCCAATCATCAGGATAATTGAAGTTCTACTGTCCTCTAAAAAATGGTAATTTTGAATAACAAAAGTAGTACTTAGAGTGATTCTAAGTAAAAAATAGTTAATAAATTGATAATTGACAATGTTGTGCACATAGCAACGGGAATGGAACCTGGGAGCTTAACCCCCTAAAAACTATGTAACTATTGTTACCGGTATTCATTTCTAATATTATATATTTTTAAAAGTTTTTAATGTGTTATTTTGTATATATTCGATAATCCAAACAAATTGAAAATCCAAACCAACCTCAGATAGATATGAGAGTATAATATAAATTTATATCAGATACAATACAGTGTAAAATAAGTGCTCACAGTTTGGCATGCTGTCCCTTTTGAAGTCATTTTCACATTAATTTTTTTCATTCTCCTCATTGCCATTCTAATTTTCTAATGTCAGTAATGTGCTTTTCAGGGATGTGTGTGAATTACTACTGGAGTATGAAGCAGACGTGGACCATGCAGATCGTGGGGGTCGCACTCCATTATGGGCTGCTTCCTCTATGGGCCACTCCTCTGTGGTGGAGCTGCTACTCTTCTGGGGCTGTTACGTAGACAGCATAGACCCTGAAGGTCGCACTGTGCTCAGTGTGGCAGCTGCTCAGGGTGGAGCTGAAGTTGTTAGCCAGCTACTGGATAGAGGTAAGGAACAAGGTGTATACAAGATCAGATATTTAATTTAGAAATACAGTAGAGTCCCATTATTCTGAAAATCCGCCTATTCCGCACACACTTTGAAGTAAAGTCATTGATTTTTTTTCCGAAGAGCACTGATTCGACTTGAGGATGCAGTGTTCCACCATCACCGCATGAACATAACATAATACTTTATTGTTCATAGACTTGTAACAAGCATTGAACATAGCCAAGTTTATATAAATAAGTATAATCTAGGCATAGTTTCTTAAAACCAAGTTTGTTTACATTTTTTTCTTAATTCTATACAGAATACATCCAGTAAGGCAAGTAAAGTACCAGGTCTGTGATAAGCAGCTATGTTAGCTCTTTTCTTTTAATATTCTTCCAAACTGTAAAGGGCTTTATCGATCATGTATTGTTTGAGGGCTTTCTTGAACCTCATACCAGTGAGAGACTTTTATTCTGTTGGAAGCTTGTTGTAAAAGATTACACCTATTATTACTGGGTCTTTATTCATAGACTTTAAATTGTACCCTTGAATGTGTTTGTCTTTGCAAATCCTAGTATTGTACTCGTGAATACGTTTGGTGTTGATGAAGTGTGATGTTCGACATAGTGTAAGGCGTGGTCAATATCATTTGCCACGTCTGTGTGTAATATGAGTTCAGTTACGCCTTAACAAGTCAGTATGTTGATATTATTCATGAACTCCACCTATTCCAAATTCCCGCTAAACCGAACAGTGTTTGGTCTCAATTAGTTCAGAATAGCGGTACTCTACTGTATATCGTGAGATTGAATATTCTCATTTATTTCTGAAGAAAAGAAGTTTCTTAGTTTTATTTATTAATTTATTTTCATGTTCTTTATTAGTGTTTAAATTATATTTTCAAAACTTTACATTTATTCATTTCAATTACATATTGCTCTCGGGCCAGTGTTAAGACTTTCTCATTAATAATTTTGGATAGTTCACATCCTTGCGTTGTTATTTTTGGAGATTAAAATGTGTAGGCAGGGTATGCCATGGTGTAGTGATTGAGGCACTGCTCTACAAATCAGAAGATCACAGGTTCGATTTCTGATGAGGTTGTTGGGATTTTTCAACTGACCTAATCCTTCTGGTGGCACTATGGCTCTGGGGTCGACTCAGACTCCAACAGAAATGAGTACCAGAAGCAACCTTACCACCTTAATGTGCCAGATATCTAAAATCTGGGAGCCTCAACCTCCTGGAACCCTTAAGGCCTCCATGGTCTTTACTTTACTTTTAAATGGTTTAGAGTCATAAACAGCGGTTCTTCCCACCATGCACGACCTGCTGTAGACTTCAGTACACTTTCACCTCCGATTGTATCTTTGTATTCTCTTCATTTCTCTCTCTAATCCAGAAAACTATTTGAGCTACAGACCTTTTTGCTTCTGGTTGTGTCTTGTCTGTAGATGTAGTTGTGAAGTTAAAAATTAAAAGCAACAGTCTTGTCATTATGGTCAAATAATTAAAAGCTGTATACTGTGATATTGAAACATTAACACACTATTTAGCAATTAAAGTCCATAAACTTTCCACATGTGTCAGATATTAAAATATAATGTACAAGACATTTTAGTTTGTCTTGTACATTATATTTTAATATTAACACACTAATCTTTCTGTCTTCTTTCTTGTTCTGTCATTGCTATTAAACTTTGAATTATGTGTAGGTCTGGATGAACAGCACCGTGACAACTCTGGCTGGACACCTCTGCATTACGCTGCATTTGAAGGCCATGCTGAAGTGTGTGCAGCTCTCTTAGAAGCAGGGGCTCGAGTAGATGAAGCAGACAATGACGGCAAAGGCCCTCTCATGCTAGCAGCACAGGAGGGCCACACACAGCTTGTGCACATGTTGCTAGCAGAGCATGGTGCACCTCCAGACCAACGTGCACATGACGGCAAGACTGCATTAAGGTAACTCTTTCACTCATCTTTCCATTTGGACCTGTAACATATGAGTTAAGAATTCATCAAACAAACAACTCTGCTGTTAGCAAGTTCTCATCTTTTGTCATAGATGGCAGGTGATGGTTACCAGGGAGCTCGGGGCTTCTCTTAGCATTTTAATCTCTAAGCAACGCACATAAGAAACACACAATAAGAACCCAGTTTAGTGAAATATTAACATTAACATGAAGAGAGGATTTATTTTATTTTAAATAGAGGTTGCTTACTATGCAGTTTGAATTGCTGCTTTCAAGGCTTGAAAATTGTTCCGTATACGATATTAATTGTTAACACAAAGTGGTATAATAAAATTCTGTATCATAATGGATATCTTGTCACATGTTATAAGTACGACCTCGATTTGAAGGTTTTAACCTATCTTTTCCTCTGCTTCCTAATTAGAACATTTTAACATACTTTTCCTTTTCATGCCCCTTGCTTCTGAATATATCAATCTTATATAGAACCTAAAAAGGGCTAAATCGGACTGAAGGGCCTAAAAGGGGCTAAAGAGGACTTTTGCAGAAAAATACGGTTTTAAATAGGTTTTCCAATAGAATAACAATGTCAAAATTACAATACAATTTTCGGTGTTAATATTAGTGTTCATTGTATGTTTTATTCAAACGGGTAAAATTGTTTCTTTAAAGCCTAAAAGGGGCTATTTCATGAAATTAATAGGCTAAAATACCTTTCATAAAAGCCTAAAACTCCGGGCCCTAGGTATAAGCATTAAATAATATAGTCAAACAAAAAAAATGTGTTTTGATACACTCACATAACTTTTTCTACTCTAAAGTGTGGATAGTACAACTTTCTCACTTCAAATAATTCTGTTATTGAATAAGAGGCCGTTTTGCATGAAGCGTATTCAGGTGTTTAAGCAACATCAAAAATGAAACTATTCAAAAAGTTACATTTCATCCCCAAGTCCACTATGAATTTAACATGATTTTTAGAGAAGTTGACATTAGATTGGCCCGTAATACTGCATAAAAAATTGAAATCAGAGAAGCTGGGCAAAATCCTCCATCAGAAACTCATGCATTTATGAATGGAAATACAACTGCAGAAGACTTTATTGCAGAAACAAAGAGAAATTTGAATATAAATAAACCGAAAAATCTGGTGTTGCATATAATTTTTGGAATGAATTTCAAGATAGCGTAAAATTATTAAAAGCTGTACAAGCACTGAAAGAATTGATTGTTTAGGAATAGTTTGCTATATTTTTGTGTGTACTGTATATACTCAATTTTTTATTATTATTATTTTTATTCTTTATTTATTTTTTTCCATTTTTTTTTAATTCGCAATCAAAGAACTGGGGTGCGGGTATTATTTGAATACTAGACTACTCTCCTCTGAATTTCGATATTTTGTGCCATGTCAGCTCAACATAGCTCGAAGCTTTGTAGTAGCATCACAGTATATAGTATATCAGTCTCGAAGCTGTAATGAAAGGAAAATGAGACAAAGGAGATGCTTTCTTATGCACATGGTCTGCCATGATTGGTGGTGGAGCTTTATTTGTAGAAATGCAAAGCAAGTAACTGGGTAGTACAAGCAGAACCGCTAATTCGGAAAAAGTCGGTTGGCTGTTACCATGCACGTTATTTTTATAATTCCATTTTAGCCTACCATATCTAATTCTTTTATGATATGTAATGTTAATTATAACTGTTTGATTAAGAATTAAACAGAAAAATAATTGTATATATGGGCCAATAGATTTTTCTTTCCTTCCTTTTATTCTTTCAAATTTCCTTTCCAAAAATTTGGGTGCGGGTATTATTCAAGATCGGGTAGTATTCTGGTATATACGGTATATATATGTGTGAGTGTGTGTATATGCTGAGCAAATACACAACTGGGAAGACTCTAGAAGAAACAGTAAACTTGAAAATGTGTCAGTGCTGGTTTTTAATGAAACTTTTTAAAGATTTTAATTATTTTATCAGCATTAGAAGATAAGAAAATGCCATTTTAATTTTTAATAGTTATTGCATCTACGCCAGCACAGCCCTGAGGATGACATATGCATGTCAAAAAACTTAGGCAGCATAAAATTAAGGTTGTTGAGCTGATGATTTTATTTTAGAGAGACTGTAACCATGCTATGGTATTGCAGACTGGCAGCTATAGAGGGGCACTGTGAAGTGGTTCAGAGCCTGCTGAGTCACGGAGCTGATGTGAACATGAGGGATGCTGATGGCAGGAGCACCCTTTATGTACTGGCTCTGGAGAACAGATTGTCCATGGCAAGGTTCCTGCTTGAGGAAGGAGGAGCTGATGTGGAGAGTAGAGACTCAGAGGTGAGAACTTGTTTTCTTGCATATGTTACTACTTAATGTATGTACAGGTAGGGGGGGGGGGGGAAATGCAGACCAACTAAAATATCTAAGTTGCCGACATGAGCCACTGTGCATGCCTAGCAGGCATGTATTGAAATGAACATTGCTTGAATTGAGAAATAATTTCACGTAATTTGCATTCCTTGTGTAAACAAACGTTTCCGTTACATCTCTTACATTTATTTACTTATCACAAGGCTCTGAAATCACCTACAAGAGTCGGTCCGCTTTTTTTTCCCTACCTGTACACCTTTAGATATAAAAATTGTATTTTTAAACATTTTGACTCTCAATTTTGTTATATATATTATACAGCTGTATATTAAGACATTTTACAAGAAAAATGTTTTGTAATTACTTATAATTTGCTTATAAAAATTATAGTTGATTAGCTTCATATTTTCAGGTGGTATAATTATAGATTAGATGTTTAGACAAGGTCCGCCTATATACCACTAGATTTTTAAAAACAAACAGCTGAAGTCTACATGAGAAATGTAGACTTCAGCTGTTTGTTTTTAAAAATCTAGTGGTATATAGGTGGACCTTGTCTAAACATCTAATTTATAAAAATTGTTTTCTTGAAAATTTTGACTATAAACTTGAAACATTATACTAAAAACTATGAAAGATAGAAACACAAAATTTTCACTATTTTGTAGATAGAATAATTCTCTAGTGGCTGACAACTTTTTTTATATGCTTAAGATTTTAGATTGTTACATAGATTTATATAAACTGAAAATGTGTCTATCAAGTCATATATTGTAAATGTTATTGGCAACATTCCCTGGATATCCTAGGCCAGCGTTTCTCAACCTATGGTCCGCGGACCACTGGTGGTGGAAGATGGTGCAGATGGTCCGCAGACATAGTTAAAAAATATCATAAAGCAAGTGGAAAGTAAAGAAGTAAAATTTTTTCACATATTTCGTTATAATGACCCGAAATATTAAGAATATATGCCTTCTTTTAAAAATGGGACGTAAAATTAGGGGCCCGTAAATTTTTTTTTAACATTTTAGAGGTCCTCGGATTCAAAAAGGTTGAGAAACGCTGGCCTAGGCTATATTGAGGGTATAAGGTCGACAAATCTACATATATCATAGCAATAGTATTCTAACAAGAAGTAAATTGTGAGTGTATGGTGATTTTCTTACAGGGACGAACACCACTACATGTGAGTTCTTGGCAAGGTCACGTGGATATGGTGGCACTGCTGCTAACAATTGGGGGTGCAGATGTGAATGCAACAGACAACGAAAACCGTACTGCACTTCACTCTGCATCTTGGCAAGGTCATGCATCCATAGTAAGGTTATTACTAGAACATGGTGCAAGACCTGACCACACTTGTAATCAGGGAGCCACAGCCCTAGGTAGGTATCTGTAACTGTAACATACATACATTACGTTTGCCAACTATCCCTGTATTTCCCCTTGATTTTAAGCCATGTCTCAAGTCTTATATTGTTTCCTATTTATCTTGTATTACGGTGGTATTGATGATTAATTCAACATTTTGATATACCAAATTATGGAATGACAACAACAAAGACATCAAACTTACTGACAATCCTATATTGTTTCCTATATATCTTGTATTACGATGGTATTGATGATTAATTCAACATTTTGATATACCAAATTATGGAATGACAAAAACAAAGACATCAAACTTACTGACAACAAAGAGTAAAATATCTGAGCTCGTTGTTGCTTGCTTTTCTAACATATTCATTTCTGCTCTCTGCTTCTTCCTGGTTTTCAGTTTGGCTTGGCCAGCATCTGCTTGCATACTGTAAGAATGAAAGTTTTTATTAGAAGAAACTGTATGTTCACATTGTAGATCTTTTTTAAACATGATTAACCCTCAAGCTGAACGTTTACACATCACACAGCTACTTGGGTTTACCGTCCATTGGTATTTAAATATCATGCGTATGTAGGCTATAACATAAATATTGCCTTCTGACTTAACTACCAGTATTACTGCTGTATAAAGGTGTAAGTTTTCAATGGTGAGGGCAGTCTTGGAAGCAGGTTTCAATACAAAAACCGATTTGGCAGTCAGGACAGCAATATATATACCGTTTTTTTTTTTTTTTTTCTTTCTTTCTTTCTTTCTTTTATAAAATTGTGCCAATTGAAATAATATTTTCCTCGTGGGCAGTATTTTTCTATGAAAATGTCTCTCTCTTTAAAGGGAGTTAGGGGGAACATTTATGTTTGCGAGTTTCCTGCCCTCCCATATTGAGTGAAAAGAGAAGTAATCAGCTGAAGCCTGAACAAGTGGTTTGTCAACTTAAACCAAGAATTTATTTTTAATTTTGACCTGTTGACCCGCCTTAGATTTGAAGTTAGCAGAACAAAAAATTTTGGAAAAGTATGCATTTTGAACACATGAGGGCAGGTGTATTTTTCTCTTGTTATTCACACATCAAACCATAAGAATGTTTTCCATTGTTGGCAGATGTTTTGATACCGAAGTTGGTGTTCAGAACAAGTTACCTGATTTTTAAAACAAAGCAATGAAAGTACAATTGGTATCCTCATTTTATTGTAAGAATTTCCTACAATCACTCAGTTTGAACATTAATAATTGCAGTGCTTACTGCACTGATAATGGCAATACAAACTTTGGAAAATACAACTAGGTCATAAAATTGTTGAATGATAACAACAAAATTCTTTGTGCCAATTGCTCAAATCACATTGTGTATAATGCAGTAAAATATGCATTGATTCCTTAGATATAAACATTGAAAATATGTTTCAGAAACAGTATGGACATTTTACTATTTAAGCAAAACCAAAAGAGTTACTAAAATCATTTTTCTTTTATTTTGTAGATTTAGAATGGAATGAAAGTATTCAGCATGCACCAGTAGATGTCTTTTCCTAACAGCTAACAGATAACAAAAAATGTTACTTTCTACTCTACATGACAATTTCCTGCTTCATGATCCCTTGTTTTTTCTGAAACAAATTGGCAGCCCTGGGATACATTTAACTGAACTGCACAAGATAGGAACAAAATTATGAATAATTAATCTAATGGTTAATAATAACTAACTCTTTCCTGTATATGTAATGCAATGAAGTATAATACGAGGGTTGTGCAAAAAGTAAGTTTCCCTTATTTTTAGAATAAAAACTACAGGAAATATCGAAAAAGTTCTTTTATTTTTCGATTCTTCGACTCAAGAACTATTTTTCTACATGGTCACCGTTTTTCTCAATGCATTTTTGTGACCGTGGTACAAGAATTTTCAGTCCAGCCTCATACTCCGCTTGCGCCACCTCCTTCAAAATTGGTTGACTTCCATCTTGAGTTTGTGATTGTTGTGGAAGTGCTGTCCACCCAGGTGAACTTTCAACTTCGGAAACAGATAGTATTCACTTTGGGCAAGGTCTGGGGAGTAGGGTGGATGTGGCAGAATGTCCCAATTTAACTTTTCAAGCAGCTCAACTGTTTTTCTCGCTGGGGACCCAACGTGCACACACTTTTGTCATTCCCAAATTCTTTTTTAAGATGTTAGCCACTGACATGCGACTGATTTCAATGTGGGGAGGTAAGGCAGCAACAATATCGTTTAGGGTGAGGTGCCCATCATGTTCAACAATCTCTGAACCGCACTGCACAGTATCCCCCTCAGTGGCGGTCGAAGGACGACCGGAGCGCGGTTCATTACAAACATCCTGACAGCCCTCTGTGAAAGCAGAACACCATTTTCGCACCATTTGGACACTCATCGCACCCGCGCCATACACAGAAACAATTTCTCGGTGGATTTCAGTTGGATTTTTGCCTTTAGCATGGAGAAAACGGATCACAGAACACAATTCGACAGTGGCGTGAGAGAGTAAGGGTGTCTCCATGGTTAAGAAGCTACTGACGCCAAACTGATTGCTGTAAAGAAATGGTAACAGGTTCAGTGTTGCCACTACGTATGCAATAAAAATCCCTCAAAATATGAGAGTCCCACAAAAATTTTCCCCTGTTTAACAAAACAGGGAAACTTACTTTTTGCACGACCCTCGTAGTATGAATTACAGAGAGGACTAAATTATAAGATATGTAGGCTATAGTCAATGAATTATACCAATTTATTAATTTTTAATATAAGTTTATAACCTAGAAATTAAGTGCTTTTGTGTAACTAAAATTTATTTTGTTCAATTCATACACTTGACAAAGCCTTATAAACCTTTCATATTTGGCTAATAAATCTTGAAATTGATGTAATATTATTCTGTTATGCTGATGATGTCTGTGCCGTCAGGAATAGCTGCGCAAGAAGGTCATGAGGCCTGTGTCCGAGCTCTCCTCACTCATGGTGCGGATCCAAACCACTCAGATCGCTGTGGGCGAAATGCATTGAGGGTAGCTGCCAAGAGCGGACATGACTCTGTTGTAAGACTGTTAGAAGAATATTCTGCTAGCCACAAACAGCTCTCTCGACCAGGAATCAATGGGGGTAAGAAAACTTCATTCTTGATTTTGATGTTAAAGTAGGTTAGTTTTTAAGAGTACATTATCGATTAGTTAAATTCACTTGGAATGGGAAGAAGCAGTGAAGTGAACAACCTTTGAAATATCTGCAGTATAAGTATTTTAAAAAATCAATTTTCTTTCTCCTCTAAAATATATATATTTTTAAAAAGAATTCTAATGTTAAATGAATGATTGTAGATAGTGTTTCATATGATATTAACAAATACACAGAAAAATGATCACTTAGAAATATTGACATTTGTGGAAGTTATCAAGGAAACGGCATTTCAGTGCATGAAACATGGTTGCCATTTTGAAACAATAATTACCTGTAACTGTTAACAGTTTGATTAATTTTGAAAATAGTGTGTAGATGAAGGAAAAAAATGCTTAGGTATTTTTCTGGACCTAAGAAAGGCATTTGACACTATAAGTCACAACATTTTGCTAAATAAATTAGAAAATATTGTTGTTAGAGGTACTGCCTTAGACCTATTTCGATCATATTTATCAAATAGATACCAAAACACTAAAGTTAACAACGAAAAAAGTGAAAACGTAGTGCTAAATATCGGCGTCGCACAAGGAACTGTGTTAGGTCCTTTGCCCTTCTTAATATATATCAATGATCTTCTTAAATTAGATATAAATCTCATCAAAGGCAATGTTTATTCCTTCGCTGATGACACAGTAATCATATTTTCTGGAAACAGTTGGGAGCACGTTTTTAGTAATGCTAACATTGGAACAAACAAAATAAAAAAAATGGCTTGATGAAAACCTTCTATCTTTAAACATTGATAAAACAACATATTTACCTTTTTCACTAAACTCTAAAGGACTTTCCTCGATAAATGCACAACACAATATAATCTTACATGAAATATCTTGTTCTATCCCTTTTAATTGTAAATGTCCAAAATTAAGTTCATCAACACAAGTAAAATACCTAGGTGTTATCATTGATCAAAATTTACGATGGGAAAAACATGTTCAATAACTGTGTCTTAAACTACGGAAAACTATATATAAATTTGTTATATTAAGAAACAGTATGCCACAGAGTACTTTAAGTTTAATATATCTAAGTTTAGTCCAATCAGTTATACAATATGGAATAATAGGATGGGGTGGGATATGCCAGACTGCACTTCGCCCATTGTCTTTGTTGCAGAAAAGAATAATCAAGATATGTTTAAAAAAATCAATCGACTATCCATCTAAAAGTTTATATAAAGATTTTGACGTATTGAATGTTAAACAATTATACTCCTACACTTTATTAAATTATTTCCATAAACATAATGAAAAATTCATAACACGAAATCACTACTATAATACAAGGAGGTATAATATCTCTTGTCCTCTTTTCGAACCAAAATGTGCTACAGAAGCAGGTCTAAGGCATAGTATAAATTTCGGACCACGGCTATACAACAATTTTACTAGAAGAAACCCTAATCTGATACCACTAAACAATAAATTGTTTAAAAAACAAGTACTCGAATTGATTAAATCTAACTTTTAATTGTACTTTTACCCACTTTTTTCCGTTATTCATTCTTAACTGTAAATTTTTAATTTTTAACATAGGGTATTTTGTTTGTAACTTTGTTATGTTATTGTAATTTATTTTTCGTATCTTTGTTCATGTATTTTATTTCATATAAGCAATCTTATTTATTTTTATTCTTATTTTTTGCCTAAAACTATAATATGTATGTTTTCTTTTTATATAATGCTCAAAATATAATTTTAGTATAACTGAACTGACCCCGAACACGAGCTATGCTCATGCGGGGTAAATAATGCTCTTTTGTAATTGTAATAATTTTGTTTATATTATTTATATTTGTATTTGTAATAATTTTGTATTAATTTGTATTTTCTTATTTTGTAATTTGTAATTTTCATGGTAAATAATAAATAAATAAATAAATTGTAGAAGTAATCAATAAATAGTATGTCAGATTGCGAAGTTGTGGAGCAATTCATTACTGAGGAAAAAAATTATAAAATTCACCTCTTTCTCACCTATGAATTTCACTGAAAGCTTTATGTCCCCCCTCCCCCTTAAGACAAGTAGTTTGGAAAATCACTCTCAACACTTGGTCATCCTTTAAAATTCTTGTTTGTGTTTTCTCAGGAGGCAGTAGTAGTGCTACATCTGTGACATCGGGTTCAACAGCTGAGACAAAGCCCTCGTCAGCTGTGTTGTGTCCTCCTGGACCTTGCCATGCTTATTCTCCTGTGGAGTCACCAGACTCTAGCAAGCGGCGCTCATTTGTCTCTCTTGGAAACAACTCCAGCAATAGCAAGTCAAGCTCTAACTTCACTGGCTCAACTAAAAGCTCGCAACGCTCTCAAGAACCCAGCAACACAGTCAATCTTGTGCCACCATTACAGCATACTCAGCACGCACAGGTAAACTTGCGAAAGAGGAAGAAAAATAAATTGAATGATGTAACAGACCTTGGACCAACTTTAACTTGGATGTCAAAGTTGTTAGAAGTATCTCTATGACACTAAAACATTGTACTTGCAATTACAACTTAAAACGTTGCAATTACAATTAGAATGTCTATTTATTATTAGAGTAAACTTCCTTTCCTGACAAAGTATCACTTAAGTTACTAAGTAATACTTACATTGGGGATGGTCGAGCATTCTGAATGCTCAACTGCAATCATGGGACAAAAATAACAAGCAATGAATGTGGTATCAAATGAAAACCAACAACAGAGCAGCTTCGATGTCACGACAGGCCAACTGCTGATGCTACTGTGTGGTTGGTTCAAAGGAGTGGAGAGTAGGGCTCCTCATTTGTTAACTTGCAATGCTACCAACAGTTACTAAATCAAGAATAACTTTGATGAGCCTTAGTCCTGCCAATTTGAGAGAAAAGAAACCAAAGTGTTTCCACTGTATTTAACAGTAGGGTTTACTAAAACTGTCAAAGTTAACTTTTCTTGAAATTATGAGGGCTATTTTTTTTTCAACCTCCAATGCGGCATAAAATGAAAACTACAGTGAAAATCAAAACTGTTCTATTTGGAATATTTAGGTACACCTTCTAGCTACTTCTCTACCTAGTTGTGCTCCGATTGAGACATTTGTCACAATATTTTGAAGTGTTTCGTTGGTGTGGAAGCTCTGTCCTCCCAGATCTTTCTTTAGCAGCCGAAAAAGATGAAAGTCACTTGGCAAGGGAACGAGTTTTTGAAATCCATCATGACAAGGGATGAAACATGGATTCGTTATGACAATCCAGAATCAAAAGAACAATCCAAACAATGGATGCACACACATTTCCCGAACAAACCCAAGATCTGGCTTCCACACCAACGAAGAATTTTTAAACACTTCAAAATGCCGTGAAGACCCTTCTCAATATGCTGGCGGCAAGCTTCTATGAAGAGGATATTTGAAAGTTGCACCAAGCTTCGAAAAATGTCTCAATTGGAGCGTGACTAGGTAGAGAAGTAGCTAGAAGGTGTACCTAAATGTTCCAAATAATACAGTTTTGATTTTCACTGTGGTTTTCATGTTATGAAAAAAAATAGCTCTAGTATTTTGCTTCAACATTCATATTCACATAATGTTATGTGGATTTTCAGGTTGTAGTGGGAGGCGCATTGTCTTTCACACAACAACTGCAGCAGTGCACGCGAGGCACCAAGACACGGCCACTCAGCAAACTGCTCAGCCCTCTTCAGAGTGAGCCTCAGAGTCCGATTTATGCTTCACCTCCTCACAGCCCTCTGAGTGATGTTGCAGTTCCTAGCAGCCCACTGACTGTCACGCCCATGGCCAATCACAAGACCAATCTGCTCATGTAAGCTAATCTTTCTGCCTGTACATACACCTGTAGACACCAGCATGCTACTGATGCTGTGGGATGAGATGATATTAAGTATTGTGAAAATAATATTTCTCTAGACTTCTTCACTTCTTTGTGCTGTTAGCATTGATAAAATTAAATAACTTAGGGTAAATTCGTAGAATGTGCTCATCTTGATTGTGTCATCATAGCATGCTATGCTAGTCATGTATTGACAGAGCATTCCCATTTGCTTATAATGAAACATTATTCAGATTGAAATAATATTTTATAAGGAAATGTTACACATAATGAAATATATGTAATTAATTTTAAAATTAGCTTACATATTTGTAGGATTAGACTATACGGCAGGATATTTTTGTGAAAACCTGTGTCCTGGAAAAACTAGGACATAGGTCAGCCTAACTTGAGACAACATTTACACAGCTCATATGCTTTTGTACAGCTGTGTTCACGATAATTTCTGGTTAATAGTTCATCTTTTGAGAATTCATTTCCTATTTTATATGTTCTTGTGATTTATTTTCAGGAATCCAGGAATAAATGCAGATCCACATTTTGCACGAGATACACACATGCGAATTATCTTAGGGAACTCAGGGAGTGCTGTAGGGCGAAGTCCAACATCTATACTTTCCTCTCAAGCATCCAATGACTTTGGGAATTCTGGTACTGGAGGGTAAGTAATCTGTAACTGTGAATAAAGATGGCTTGAACAACACATCTGACGTCAGTAAATAGTGTTTAATGGGGAACCTAGTTCTATGTGTTCCAAGTAAATTCTTATATGCACATCTTGTCTTATTCTTCATTTTTTCCTTCTTTTTGATGCTTTTTTAAGGTAACCCTGCATTTAAAATTCTTCTTAATATTTATCTTGCTTGGAAGTTCAACTAAATGAGGATTGCCAGTCATGATCAGTGGACTTTTAACCTTTTCACTGCTACTGACGTATAAATGTGTCACCTCCAAAATTATACAAAAATAGATATGTGAGCTTAAAAGAGAAATGGTTTGTGTTAAAACGTGAGGATTTTCATCCATATATTATGGTTCTCCGTCTTGGAAACTACCGGTAACTACATTTAAATTTTCCTTTTTGTTTTTTAAACTTAGAGCCCACTAATGATTTCATTTTATAATTGCCTTGTTATCAGTGTATAAATTCGGCTTTGAAAGGGCTAAATTTAAAATTTTTACATAAATAAATCTGTTAAATAGAAATCAAACCTAATAATTCTGTGTAAAATATACTAGGGATGAGCATCGATAGTTAAGACATTGATAAAAACCAAAATTCTAAATGATAAAAACACTTTATTCTCCACTTACGTCACTTTTAATAACACAGGACTAGTTTCAAGAGCCTTTATTCGCTCCCATCATCGGCTGGCGGTCGACTGTTATTCTGGTTGCCATGTTGGTTTGTATATATGCATTATTAAAAGTGACGTAAGTGGAGAATAAAGTGTTTTTATCATTCAGAATTTTGGTTTTTATCAGTATACTCCACTGTTTATATAACTTCTTTTTATTGTGTTTTAAGACATTGATGTTCACCAGTGTTAAAATCGGCAGCAACCATCGATGTCATGATAATATCGACCTGAAAACATTGATGTATTTTGACGGAAAACATCGATGTATAGCATATTATAAAAAAGTGATTGTTTGAAAAATTAGGCAAAATTCATAAATAAACAAATATTCCCATGAAAACTCTCTATCATCAATGTTTTGGGATATTAGGCTACTGTAAATAAAATTATATCTTAGAACCAAGGTAGGCCTTTTAATCTTATTTTATTACTGTAAATATTTTAAAACATTGATAATGGGGAGAAACATCAATGTAGCAAAAACATCGGTTGTTTTCCATTGATGTAGGAAATATCGATCATCGACATGAAAACATCGTCCATCGATGCTCAACCCTAAAATATACCAATGCATGCACATATTAATTCTTTATCTCTTTTTTTCCACTTCTTTGCATATTTGTAGAGGGCTGTTGAAACCTCGTAGAAATGGGATTGTAACAAATCCAGCACTGAGGATAGTGGCAGGTGTGAAGAACGGCTTGGACGCAGCAGCTGGGCGAAAACACAACACGCAGACTCAATCCAGTCGACTGCAGCAACCAAGAACCAACGGATTCCAGTGGAGGAAGGAAACTCCACTTTGAGGTAAGCAAGTAATCTCTTTTCAGAGATGCTATCTTACAGTTTTCAAACAATTTAGGAGCTAAGAATTTAAAAGGTGACTATATCATATATATAATTATTATATATACAGGTATTGACAGTAAATATATAATAATAATAATTTATTGTCACTACCTAATGACCGTTGGCCCTTATTTGGACCATTTCTACTTCTCATCTTAACTCCTGTTCTCCCAGTACCCATCTGTTTCCTGAATGGTTGGTCTCCAATAAATCTTTTCTCCAATCCGGATGTCCCCAGTTACAGCAGTCCTATATAAATACACCCCATCTAGCCCCGGCATTTCATTCTCCTTGACAATGGAGCCTCAGATTGGCTTTGAAACGTCTGAATTAATCCAATTCACCACCTGGTTAGTACCCCGGGAAAATATCCTATATTACCAGCACCAAGAAAAATTCAAAGCACATTTCATTCTCATTTGAGTCTTGCATTATGGTAATGTGATGGTGATTTGTTTTCTAGGACACAGTTTGTATCACCAGCTTGTCTAGTGCAAGTGGATTATTTGGATATCAAACTGGAGTCACATCACATCCGGAGCTAGTCTTTCATACACGACTGTACAGTGATGACTTCTGACTGTAGTGGACCAATGTATGTTATTGTCGCAAGTAGTGAGGCCTATCGACATCACATTTGTTAAGGGCTTCTTTGTCATATTGTTTTTGTTTATAGAACTGTGTACTGAGATATTCAAGTTACCCTAAGTAATGATATAATTATTATGACTGTAACTAGAGCCAGGTTCTAACTCCATCCAGATCAGTGATTTCAATCTCAGTCCCACGTCTCAGGTTTATACGACTTAGACTCACTGCATGTTAGCTTTCAGAAAATTAACAACTGATTTCCACAAGCAAGGCTTGCGTTGTATTGTATATGGAAACAGTGATCTCTAGACCTTCTATTTACCAGCAGTTACTTACCTAACTAATAAAAGGTAAAGTGATTCTTGTACAGATTTTGGAAACCCTTCGGTTTCTGAAAGGTTAAAGCTCCAAGATTTTGAGACACTCAGCACATGAAGGTGGTAAGGTACTATCAACCTTATGCACCGGCCGCCTTTTATTCCCAGGAATACTCCTATTACTCATTTCTGTTAGAGGTTGAGTTGACCCCAGGATCATAGTGCCACCAGAAGGATTAGGCCAATGGAAAAAAACCCAGCAACCTCATTGGGAATCGAACGTGCAACATTCTGGTTTGTAGTGCTGTGCCCCAACGAACTGTATCACAACATACCCCTTTCTCAAGCTTTGACTCGTGGAAACTATCTGATTTCTAGTCAGACGCCATATCCATTTGACCACAATTGATCATAACCTAACTGGTAACAATAGTATTTTGTGATACAAGAGTGATGATTGCTGATTGGTGACTTTTATATATAACGAGTGGTTACGCAGTACAACTGAATAGTTTATCAACAAATTTCTTTTTAAGGACTTTCAATAGATATTGACAATTTTGTCACTGCTTTTTATTCTTGTGTGTGAACACTACACATATAGGAGAATAAGGAGAATATTTCATCAATTAATCATAATTGGCCCTCAAAGGTAAACTTGAAATTTATCATTTATAATCTGTAAGCTTGATATTAAAGAGTATAAAGCATAATTTTATTATTATGTGCTACAAACATTGTCTTGTCTTCACAATTGATTGGAATATAAGGCATTTAAATACCAGCACAGGGTAAAACCACAGGAGGCTTATTGGAAGTTAAAGCTATGACCACTGCACTACAGCCATTAGTGATAGAAAGGTTCTCTTGAGCCGAAGAAATACTGGGTTGCGTTAAGAAATTGTATATTTTTTTTACTTATTGTTACTTTGAATGAATTAATATTTGGTTTCCGTGAACTAGGGAAATAACCATCTTTTTATGCTCTGTGATTTATAAATGAAGGTTGTGAAAATCGTTCTCCATATGTGACCTGCTTCCTGTTAATAATAGACATTTAATTGCAATTCTGTTGATTAGGATTCGTTTTGTAAAGAAAATAATAAATTGAACCATGACAGCTAACGTAAATAAAATTGGTGATGTTATTAAAAAATAAAAACCGAAACAAGAGGGAGTTGGTTGGTTGGTTGGTATATGGTTATTTAACGATGGGGATGTACTGCAACTTAGGCCTGTGCTGGAATTTTGTCCTGCAGGAGTTCTTTTACATGCCAGTAAATCTATTGACGTGGGCGTCACATTTATGAACACATAAATGCCATTGACTTGGGCCGGGATCAAACCCGCAACCTTGGGCACAGAAAGCCAGCGCAATACTAACTGCACCACCCAGGTCAACATCCGTCTGTCAATATCAAAGGACATGATCTATTGTTTTCAGGCACAGTTCCTAAACCTTGAAAACTGTCAAATTCAAGAGAAAGAAAATAAACATAAGCATGCTTGTGGAAATCAGTATCCTAAAGGGACTAGAGACTTTTAGCACAAAATTTTAATTTGGAATTTCTTCAGGAATTTAGAATTTTATATTGGCAATGATTAAATGTTTCACAAGATCTGCAATTAGAAATGGCCTTAAAAACACACCCCAAAGGCTGATTGAATTAAGTAGTAGTAAAGAAAGAAATATGTGATAGTATTATACCTAACCATAATAATTTAATTTGATTTGTAATTTTTATGAATGTAAGACAGTGTGATGATTACAGACCTCATCCCTATGTACTAATTTTGTAAGCATCATCGTTCAGGCTTGGGTATGTCTTCGTTTTTACAGAATTCAGGAAATAAGTCTCTGAATAAGTGCTTCCATTCTCTTCTCAGAATTTTGTGATAAATTTATCCTGAGAACGAATGAATAAAATAAAAGAAGTGTGAAGAATGAGTAAACTTCAAATGAGGTGGCGATGATGTTATAAAAGTTTAGTCGACTTTATGTATATACTGTATATGTGTATGACATTGTGTACTCGTGCACAGAGTATAGGACCTCCGAGTGGAGGTTTCATTACCTCAGACTAATTTGGTTATCTGTAGCAAGATTGAGATCGGAAATATATACACTAAACTTCACTAAAAGGTATATTATATCACTGGGTAAATAGACCTTTTAGTGAAGTTTAGTGTGTATATTTCCGATCTCAATCTTGCTACAGATATCAACACTTCACTGTAGATTTCCATCTAATATTAATATTAATTTGGTTATGTTTATTTTCCTACAGGTGATAAACCAATTGCATTGTTGAGCAGCTAGTGCAGGGGTTTTTAACTGGTGGCCCTTGAGGCCTTTTCTTGCAGCCTGTAAAGTCAGTTTGAAAAATATATTAGTACTTTTTATTAAAATCTATTGCAATCTTCTTGAAGGAACCAAGAGCTTTGTGGAGAAAGAAATCATCACAGATGAAATTGATTTTGCAGTCAGTAATAAAGTCAGCAGAAGCGTGTATTTGCAGCTTGAAATGAGCATACTGACTCTAGTAAATGCAGCAAACCAGCCCAGATTTTCACATTAAACATTGCAAACGGTAAGAATTTTTATTTGTATGGTGCATTCTTTTCTATTGTTTTTTAATTTTATCAATAATTATTCAGTTTTTATTAAATAAATTTTTATTATCTAATTTTAATTTAAAATTCTATTGCCTTATTTTATAAATTCAAGTCATATTAAAGTTCACAATTCAGAATTTTTATGTGAAATGCTGGTATATGATATATACATTTTAAGGTTACTGCTAAACTTCTTTAGAAAATTCTTAAAGGAGAAAAGTTACACTTAAGTTTTATTTTTTTTCAGCTCATTATTTACAACTTGCCTAATTTTATCCTAAAAAAAATTGTGCGACCTAGCACTCATCTTCTGGAAGTAATTAGCTTTAGCTTTTTGCTCACTCCTGGGCAAAATAGAGTTCTGCATAAATTCGCATAGTTCCTAGCATCCTCTTTCCTGCTGTGAACTCTGTTCGCATGAAATTATATTTTGTTCTGGCACAAATGACATGTGAAAAGTGTATTTTTTGCACTTTCGTGATTGCTGCTAACCGCATTATGTCCACGGCTATTTTTTGTCACAGTGATTACCCTGAAAGCTACGGTAATTTTGTTGGTTAAACAGATAACCTGATCAGTGCTAATTGTAGGAAGGATTCTGTAGTTTGTGCTATGTTTAACTGTTGGTGAAAGTGTTATTGTAGGGGAAAAGTCTCAAAGGAAACTGAAGCAGTAAATATCAGCGACAGTTGCATTCTGAAGAAAGATAAGTGTTCAATAACAAGATAACAATTGGTAATCTGATTTGTCTTAGTATTATATTGTTCACATTACTACTGTAGGCGTTTTATGGAATAAACCTTGCATCACATGTTTTCTCCCCTTTAAATAAAGGTGTGCAAATAACATATGTGAGGTGAATTAAAAGACTTGCGTTTAAACAAATATATATATATATTAAATGTGTGTATATATATATTTCGTTTGTTGAACTATTCAGTTTGGGATATGTAAAAACAAGTTTTACGGCTTTTAATTTTTAAATTCCACCCATAGTTTAGGCATAATTTATTTTTTGGCAGTACTGTAAAATTTTGTTTTCCGGACATAATACTCACTTACTTACTCAATGGCAATAGACAATTCCTCAGCAAGCTAAAGGAATATTATCTATTTTATGGAACCTGAAGGTTCATTGCCACGCTTACCTGAGCCCGCCATTCAACCCTATTCTGTGCTAACTCTATCCAATCATCCCCCGCAAATCCTACTTCCCTTAAATCTATCCTAATATTGTCCTCCAGGTGGTCTTTTCCCATCGGGTCTCCCAGTCGATATTTTCGGACATAATACAGTTTGTTATGATACTCTTCTCATATTAGCTAATATGCTGACATAAAAATAATTGTATTATACTTTTACAACTGCTGATGTACATATGCGTCGCAAAATTGCATAAAGGCTGAGATAGAAGCATAATAGATTAATGCATTATATATGAGGATATTATTTTATCCATGTATTAAAATTATCGTCTAAAGAAACCAGCTATTTCATTAAAATTGTTCATAGTTGTTTTCAAACTTATAACCCACTAGCGGCTTTAGTTGATGAATGCTATACAAAAAAATATAGGCCCTAAACATAAATTTAGCTCTGAAAGAGTTAAACGAACTTCTACGTATGTTTTATGTTAGTTTCTTTTTTAAAAGTGTTTTATAGACAAGAAAATTTCCTGAAATTCTGCAAAAAAGACAGACATTACCATAAGCCAAATGAAATGAATCACAAAGCCAAATAAAAGAAATGTACATATGTACATTGTGTGAGTGTGTGTGCGTGTGTGTGTTTGGGAGTGCAGGAAAACTATAATGATCTCACAGTGTTGAAAACGGATAAAAGACATGAGCAAGACATTAAAGTACATCGACCAGACTGCTTATTTAGTCATGTGATGTGGTGATCAAGTTAGAACAGTGCGATGAATTGTGGAGTCGAGTCGAGTGCTTTCATCACTGAGCCACCTACCTGTCTCCTTCAGGGTTGTTGAGAACCAATGTGGAGAATCATAAAGAATGTAAGTACAGCCGAATTATGCATGTACTTGCCTACACTAGTATCTGTAGGCCTATATTATGAGATATGTAGAATAATGTTACCATAATTCTGTTCAATGAATTGAAAGATACTTTGAAATTTTATTAAAGTAATTTTTAATAGGAATAGACAGCTTAATGACACTATTAATGTTACTAGAAATAGCACAGTGAATTGTTAACATCTGTAGAAAGTTTGAGTACAGAAAAATGCACACTAACTTCACTATTAGGTATATTTACTCAAAATGATCATTTCCATGGGTATCCCCATCATCATCAGCTGATTCCGACTATCCATCTGGCAGCAGGTGGATGAACTTTGATCAACAAGTTCATCCACCTGCCACCAGATGGACAATCGGCACTGGAACTAGCTAGATAATGGTAAGAATTCATTAGGAATATGTGAAAATTAGTATTTTCATCTGCTGGTCACCTTCAGTTGCATTTTCAGGCCCATCCTGATTCTTGCATGTATATTTTACTGTAGATCGCATTTTATTTAGCACGTGTTGACTGTTTTATAATTAGAATGAAAACTGTTGCAGGAAATGTGTCTGAAATTATATTGGACAAGAAGTATGCTTCTGATAAAGACTCCACTGCCAATTCTTTCCTTGAACAACTGACTTTGCATTAATGAAAAGACTTGTTTCATGTTTGCATTGTTGGGTTGTGGGAAGGTATTGCAAAGAAATATTGGCCATTGTCATAAGTTGAGAACAGTAAATATCTTTTTTATTTCTCAAAATATGTTGTCCATTTCTGGTATGCTTGTAAATTTTTATACTCCCAGACAGAAGTGGCAGAAGCGGTGAAAACTGATGCTCACAAAGTGGTAGATTAACAAATTTACATGTTATTTTCAAATAAAATTAAATTTGAAGGAAGCGATGATCGAGTTAATTGTTCAAAGTGTACATCCACCTACCGAAATTGTATGAAGCTTCTTAGATAATGTTGTGAGAACTTAAATTTGCAGAGAAAATAACATAATATATTTATCCCAAGGTGATTTAAAATTCAGACATTAAATTTAGACCCCAAAAAGAGGGCATGACTTGAAAACCGGTGATATGGTTTGTGGCATCCCTTCAGCATTGTGATTGTGTTTTCAGCCAAATAAATCTTACATGTTACATCAATAAAAAGATGTTTTGACTTTTAACATTTTATTTAATTTATTTAATTGTAATATTACAAAACTCCAGGTTAACTCTGTACTATGGAAAAAAGATAAATAAAACAAAAAATTACAATTTTTGATACACAATATAAATATAGTATCAAGAAATACACCTGAATGAGCAACGTTGCTCGTATTTTGTTTCAGATTCTGAGGACCTGGGACTTTGTGCTCTGAAGGAGACAGCATCAGCCTGATCCTGGAAAAAATGAAAAATTAAAAGAGAAAATAAAAATGCACACTAGCACTTGAATATTTCCATGTTGGAAAATAGTTTTACACAAAATGTAAGTAATCGCACGCTGAGCGCTTAAGTACTATGAAGAGAGATGTGTATATATAAACAAAATGGTGTGAACTTATCCTTTTAACTTCTGCAAATTCTAATTGTATATGTTTTCTTGCTTATCGTACTTGATGAAATTTGTGCCTCAGAAATGTTTTTTTTAACGTTTCTGGAGTATGTATCTTCTTAAAAGCCATATTGGTACCATTTTTATTTGTCTGTATACTTATTTAAACAGTGAAATCCAAATAAATACAAAAAATAAATAATGAATGGATTAGAAATGTGCTGTTGTTTGATTGTTATTATATTTTCTTTGTGGATCCCATACATGATTTACAAAGGAAGGGTAAAAATGGGCATTCATGCCCAAACTTATTGAAATTTTGATGGTAGATTTAAGATTCTACAACACAATCACATGCAAAAAATCAGCTACCTATTTCTAGAGAAAGACCCTAGTGGGGAGTTCTAAATTTCATATTTAAATGACAAGTAGCCTCTGTTTGGATTAACAAATCTTGAGTTTTGCCGGACACTCATTGATGTTCTCTGTATTTTTTTATTTGTTTATAAAAGCTTTGAAATATTCACAATCACAAACATTAATAGATCACATCAGCCAGTGCTATTATGTATTAACAGTATTTTATGCTCTCTACAAACTCCTTTGGGGAGCAAAATTGTATTAGAAAACGCTTGATTTTCAGCTCCCCCCCCCCCCCAAAAAAAAAGAAATTAAATCTCAGACCATGATCAGAGCCCCTTATATCACCAGTTCTCAGCTAATTAAAGGGAAACTTTAAAACCAAAGACACATGGCATTGCCTTGCAGAGAAATAGCATTCCTCCCACCACCTAAACTAAGCAACAAGAAATTTTCACAATAAGTGTGATGATTTTCAAAAGTTTTTCAGGTTCGATTTTTTATGTTTTTTTTTCCCTGTGAATTTATTTAACACTAATTTTTTTTTAATTCTTCGTAGAATTTCTGGTTAGGTGTGGTGCCCAATCCTTTCAATGTCCGCTATATAATCATGCTAAGTAGCTGTAAGTGTTCTTATGTCCCTCAGTTCTTTTTAGGTACCATTTCTCCATCAGGATGTCTACGTATTTCTTGATGACATTAACAGTAGGATGAGAGGTGATTTCAGCAAGAAGCAGTCACATAGAAATGCCGATGCCAAGGAAGTGTGTGATCGAATCCTTCAAGAAGCTCTTCATCACTTTCAATCTTTGGATCATCTGGAAGGAGCAAAACTGGTGAATTCTTTATACTTTCCAGAATTTTTGAAACACTTCTCAGACAAAGTACTTGACTCAGCTGGAGAAGAGCAGATTGAAAACGAAACTGAGTGTCTTGTATGAAAGAAATGATTACAGGAAAATTGTTCCGCTACTCGAGCTTATGATTATAATCAGGTAAGAATATTCTCCAAAATAACAAAGCTTCTTAGAATTATAGTCACCATTGTATGACCACAGCATAACCAGAAAGATGCTTCTCTACCCCAAGGAATACCATGTCACAAGAATCGAGAGGAGTCTGAGCTAGAAGACATGCTAAACCAAGTGATGGTTGTTTTCAAGTACATTGAACATAAGGACGTATTCTACAGTAAGATGCTGGCAAGGAGGCTAGTAAGAGCGAAATGAGAAGGTAAATACATAGTGGTATCATTTGAAAATATTGTTACCTTTATTTGTTCTATACAGTAGTTTTACTCATAGTTTTTTTTTCTGGGGGTCATAAAGATAGGGCAAGGCCTGGTTGTAATCGGGCAAGAATATAGCAAATTTTTTCTTAGGATAGAGAAAGTTGTGTTAGTTTCCAAGAGCTGGAATCAGAGACGAGTATATAGCAAACTGCTAGACTAGAAACTTTTGAGAGTATTCCAAGAGCTGGAATTAGGTGCGAGAATAGCAAAATCTTTCTTAGGAGAGAGAAAGTCTTGTGAGTGTTGCAAGATGCGAGAAAAAAAAAATTGTAATGATTACAATAGAGAAAATCACGTTTGTTACAAGACGTGGGAATCGGAGGCAAGAAAATAGCAATGGGTAGAGAAAATGACAAAAAAAAAAAGAACATGCTATAATAGGGGGGTTTGAGAATACAAAAACAAGAATTAAAACATTTAAGTTTCGCGGTGAATAAATAAAAAATTCTCTTTTGACTATAGTAGTGGAGTCCTGTGAAAGAACAAGACAGAAGTGACGGTGTATAGCATACAGATCATCAGTATAGAAGAGTATTGTTAATTAAAGCCAGCAGATTTTTGTAAACTCTGCCTCAATTTGGGAACCATAGAGTAACTAGACAGATATTCTCATTTATCATGGTTTTTACTTGGAAATTTTCGTATTTTTTTTAATGTCGATTTCTTGAATTCCGGTTCCGGTATCGTATTAATTTTAGAGGACAGATGGTAATGTAAATTTTCATAAGTTATTAGTAAAAAGGTTTTACAAGTATATTGATATATAAACATATTATAAATGTTGTTTTATAAATACATTTCTAGCTACTTATAGGAATTTTCGAGGTACATTTTAAATTTTAGCATTCAACTTATCATGACGTCACATCCGAGTACTTCCGCTAAACCGGTTCAAGCAACGGCCAACTCCCACTCGCCTGATGTCTGCCCGAAACGATGGACTCTTATTTTAAACTTCTTTTGCCTGGCTTCTAACGGTAAGTTTAATTATAGTATTCTGCTGATCCTTATTTCATCATGTAATATATTTCGTAATCAGAATTTCTTAAAAGTTTCGTGATTCCTTATCTTTGTAGAAGCATTTTCGTAACTACAGCTGATTTTGACGGCTGAATGGGCTGGTCGTATTTCTTCACAAATCTCCAGTTAACAGGTATGTCACTTGGGAATTTAATTAAATGGATGAGAAGCATGATTTACTACAGCTGTTGTAAAATACAGTACCGGTAATTATAATTAGAAATGAAGTAGCACGTGATGCTTTAACGTTAACTATGTCCTCCCACCCCATGAAGTTAGTTTATTACTTCTATTAAATGAATAATGTGTCCAAGAAAGAAAACGGCATGCTATTCTTATTGAAAAAGACGTCATTAATAGCATTTTGACTCGCGACTGTTTTAAGATAACCGGTACCGAATTCCGCAATTGAAAGGTTAAATTAGAGTATAGAAAAATGGTACCGAAAAATGAGCTCTTATTTAGAATAAGCTGTTCGATATTTTTTTTTCTTTTAGTCCACTAAAATGATTATGTAGGCTATCTCCAAAAAAAAATTTTAAGTCCTACATAGGCCTATTACAAAAGTTTTGATATGTATCCAGATATATTAGCCTATTTGCAAGATAATACAGCACAAAGATTTAGACAAAAGAGAACAGGTCGTCCCTTAAGCTCCGCCCACCCCTGTGCATTGCTGTGTCGGCCAGTTTCCCCTGTCTCCCCTAGCCGCCAGCCTTACTGTGCTCACAAGAAAGACCTTGTAACTAAATATTTGTACTAATTACAATACAAAAATAACCCTTGTACAAGATCACCCTTGGGCGAAAGAGAATAGTTGCCCCTTAAGCTCTGGCCACTCTTGCCAGGGTCAATCCATATGAAATCATCCAATAATAAAATAATTTATTGCTGACCTATTTTATTTTATTTTTAAGTATATATTATCTGTTTCTATGTGTATCTGGGAGTACAAAACAATTTTTTTCACATTTTTATCACTAACGCTTCGGCAACTAGTGACCATTTTGCTTAGAAGGATCTGTCATTTTTGGCATTTTCAAAGGTTAGCGGTAAGTTAAATAACTATTTTATTTATGAAGATATCAACTTGAAGTAAAAACCATCTTAATCTACAAGAAACAGGCTACAGTTCATGTTATGACCAAAAATTTGTTGGGTCTTAAGGAAATAATCTAAAACTTTATTAGAAAATGCAGTTCCGATCAGAAAAAATTAACAACTTGATAAAACTTTTTTTCATAGAAGGGATGAAAACACATGTTTCATATTTTCCCCCCACAAAGATATAGTAGATCACTAGATGCTAGTAAAATTTGAGATCATTTATGTAAATCCTTTAGGTTTTATGAGTCTTCAAATATCGAGATTTTGCAGAATTGTTGATTTTCAAATTAAAATATCTCAAATGGGACTGAACAGAAAAATCTGAAGTTTTCTCAAAATATTCTTCTAGTGCCTAGTAAGCAACATACAAAATTTCATCACTGTGTTCTGACCAGAAGTATTTTATTTTTAATGAAGAAAATGCTAAAAAATAACACTGTCAAATGAGCGAATAACAGTGTTAAAATACAATAATAATTGTCAAAAATAATATAATTATTTGTTGTTGCTAGTAAAATTAAATATGCCATAAAACTAACATATTAAATGTTCCATGGTAGTAGTCATAGTGATCAATACTCCAGCAGAAGGAGACCATATTGCCACATTTGCGAGCAAGCCAGAATACGCTGACTTGAAAAAGGCAAGTCTCTACAGACTCCTCTGTAGCTCCTTTGTTCAGTAATCAGCAGCTGTGCTTGACTGAAGATATCAAAATAGTTGCCCCTTCAGTTAAAAAAATTGTTTATTTTAGCGATGGAGATGGTAGCCAGTACAAAAACAAAACAAACTTTTTGAATATTTGCAATCACTTTGAAGCTGAATAGCATTTTTTTGCCACTTCTAATGGAAAGAATGCTTGCGATGGGATTGGAGGGGGTACATAGAGGGCTGTCTCGATGGCTAGTTTGCAAAGACCATATTTGGACCAGATACCTTCAGCAGAAGAAGTGTTCAAATTTTGTTCTGAAGAAATTAAAGGTATTTCCTATACACTTGTATAAACATTTTTTAAACCTTTGGCTCAGCTGTGAAACAAACTTCTAGCATCATAAGGTGTTACATTCACTCAAAAAGTAATATTTATGGTGAACATAGTATTTCCATTTTGCCCAAATTTGAAATAAGACCTTTCGAAGTAAAGAACATTGTTGCCTTCATTATAATCAGAACGGGTGGTTTGGTGAAATTGATATTTTTTTAAGTGAAGGGGCAACTTTTTTGATATTTTCAGTCAAGCACAGCTACTGATTACTGAACAAAGGAGCTACAGAGGAGTCTGTAGAGACTTTCCTTTTTCAAGTCAGCATATTCTGGCTTGGTCAGCAAATGTGGCAATATGGTCTCCTCCTGCTGGAGTATTGATCACTATGACTACTACCATGGAACATTTAATATGTTAAGATCTATAAGCATTCATGAACCACAGATTATTGTCTCTGTTGGACATTACATGAGAATATTATAGGAGAAAAATTCCTCCGGCACTGGGACTAGAACCCAGGACCTTTGGCCAATGGTTTGGCCAAGGCTCTACCAACTGAGCTAAGCTGGAGATCAATTCACAGCACCAGATGGAACCTCTCTCCTATGACTGATTGCCCTAATGATCTACCTCACAGACAGACAAGTCATGTCATATGCAGTCCGGCTTAGCTCAGTTGGTAGAGCATTGGCGCGAATAGCCAAAGGTCCTGGGTTCAAGTCCCAGTGCCGGAGGAATTTTTCTCCTATAATATTCTTTAATATGTTAGTTTTATGACATATTTAATTTTACTAGCAATAACAAAAAATTACATTATTTTTGACAATTTTTATTGTATTTTAACACTGTTATTCGCTCATTTGACAGTGTTATTTTTTAGCATTTTCTTCATTAAAAATAAAATACTTCTGGTCAGAACACAGTGATGAAATTTTATATGTTGATTACTAGGCACTAGAAGAATATTTTGAGAAAACTTCAGATTTTTCTGTTCAGTCCCATTTGAGATATTTTAATTTGAAAATCAACAATTCTGCAAAATCTCGATATTTGAAGACTCATAAAACCTAAAGGATTTACATAAATGATCTCAAATTTTACTAGCATCTAGTGATCTACTATATCTTTGTGGGGGGAAAATATGAAACATGTGTTTTCATCCCTTCTATGAAAAAAAGTTTTATCAAGTTGTTAATTTTTTCTAATAGGAACTGCATTTTCTAATAAAGTTTTAGATTATTTCCTTAAGACCTAACAAATTTTTGGTCATAACATGAACTGTAGCCTGTTTCTTGTAGATTAAGATGGTTTTTACTTCAAGTTGATATTTTCATAAATAAAATAGTTATTTAACTTACCGCTAACCTTTGAAAATGCCAAAAATGACAGATCCTTCTAAGCAAAATGGTCACTAGTTGCCAAAGCGTTAGTGATAAAATGTGAAAAAAATTGTTTTGTACTCCCAGATACACATAAAAACAGAAAATATATACTTAAAAATAAAATAAAATATGTCAGCAAAACCCATTGGATGATTTCATATGGATTGACCCGCCATTGCATTGCTATGGCGACAGCCTGCTTACCGTGCTCCTCTAGATGCCAACCTTTTTGTTCCAGCATTGCAGCTAAATACGAAAATAACCCTTGTACCATATCACCAGATCCTCTTTAGCATTACTCAGGACCCACTATGTGACTGCAGAGGTTGATTTGGTATGCCCGTATGCCACCCACAAGACGATTAATAAAACCAAAATGACCCTTGTACCAGTTAAAACTTCCCTACCAAAATATTTCACAATTGCAATTAATACGTTTATTAATAAAACCAAAACGACCCTTGTACTAGTAACTTCCCTACGAAAACGATATTTCACAATTACAATTATTACAATCTCTATTTTATGTAGCCCTCTAAACTTAAATAGGAATTCTCACTTCACACCGCAACGATCACTCAATGGTGTAGTGGTTAAGACGAGTGACTATCAGGCGCACCGTACACCACAGTGCAAGATGCCATGAGATGATTTCGAGAAACAGGCAGTTATACCAGAAGACCTGGGTATGGCAGAAAAAGGAAGACTTCAACCCGAGATGACCAATTTCTTGTCAGCCAGGTCCTGAGGAATTGCCACACCACAGCGGTTGAAGCTCGGAATAGTCTCCACCAGGTGTGGGATGTTGATGTTAGCGAGAGAACTGTACGACTACGCTTTGGAGAATAAAATTTTCGATCACGGCAACCTGCCACGGGTCCAGCTCTGACCAAAGAGCACAGAGTTGCCAGTCTTCAGTTTGCCTGATAACACGCCCAATGGACCATGCAATAGTGGAGCCATGTCTTGTTTTCTGAAGAGTCCAGGTTCTGCCTAAGATTTCCAAATGGTAGGGAAAGAGTCTGGAGAGAACATGGAGATTGGTATGCACAGTGCACATTCTTTGAGAGGACACCATACTGTGGAGGATCCGTGATGGTGTGGGGCGGAATCTCCATGGAGGCCCAGACAGAGTTGGTGATCATCGAGAATGGTAGCCTCAATTCCCATCGCTACATCACGGAAATTCTTCCTCATCACGTCGTGCACTTTGCTCCATTTATTGGATATGAATTCATATTCAAGCATGATAATGCATGTCTACACAGCGAACATTGTGTCAAATTATCTCAATAATATACCGTAGAGGTTGCTGTTCTGGACTGGTCAGCTAGAAGTCATGACCTACATCCTATAGAACATGTCTGGGATAGATTGGGTAGAAGAATCCACAGTCGTAATCCTGTTCCAGACACTTTAAATGATCTACGGGCGGCACTCCAAGAGGATGGGACCTTATCTACCAGGATGACATCAGACACCTAATCGAAACCATGCCAGAGAGACTGGGGGGCTGTAATTAGGGCCAGAGGAGGATTCGCCAGATACTGAGTGCTTTATGTGTTAATTTGACCAGAATTCTTGTTATAAACATAGTTTTACGTTTTCATTTTGAAGTTTACATAGAAGTTTTGGATTTAAAGTTAAGAAGCAAACTGAACAAAATTATGACAGAAGTGTTTATTTCTTTATTTGTGGTAGTCATTGACTTAAATTGGCGTAAACATGGGAAATTTGTGTGAAATGTTTCATTAAATTTTAATCTTAAAAAGTATACAATTGCAGTAATTTTATTTCAAGCACTACTTCATAATTTTGATTTAAACTTACGGTGATTTTTAAAAATTTCTTTAAGTGATTTCCCCCCCCCCCCCCGCCGCAGTATATATATATATATATATATATATTTAGTGAAAAAGATTGTGTGTTTGAAAGGGATGGATATCTTCAAGACTATGGAAGTTGAATTGGCAGCATTCTAGTAATAGTTTCACTAACTTGGATTTAGGAAGCTTCTTTCAATGCTACTTTGAAGTACAACTTGGCATTCTCCTGAGAGCAGTGATGTTACTTATTCTCTCGGTTTAGGGTAAGTCACACATTGGTAATTAAGTAAAATGCAATCATCCCATTGAAGTAATTCATTTTCAGCATTTTCAGTTGGAAAGCAGCAAATTCATCAGATCACGAAACAGTGTGATGGATTGCTGGTTGATTCAGTTACTCAATTTAAAAAAAAAGTCTGATGAAAGCTTCATGCCATCGATGGATACATTGGTAAGTTTATAAACACTCCTTTAATTACTGTTGTTTTCAAGTTTAGGAAAATTGTTAATGTAATTTCATTTCATTTGAATATTAGTTACAATTATTTTTGTTATATTTCAGGGCATGTGGAAGGGCTGGATATCTTCAAGTACGTGGAAGTTGATGCTGAGTGGAAGCTGGCAGCATTGGAATGATAGTTTTACCAGTTCGTTGGGTTTGCAATGCTGACATAGGAAATGTTAGCTTCAAGTCCTGATTTGATACCTTCAGCAATATTGTTTCTTTCAATTGAGGGTGAGTAGTTACATCTAAATACACTATATGCAAATGTTTATACATTATTATGAATATTAATTTATACATTAACTTGGATTCTGTCTTCCATCACACAATTTTGTTTCTTTGAATGAAGGTGAAACAACTGAATGTGATACACTCGTGTTCTCTATGCTGGAATATATTATGGGTAGAGGAAGTTGTTTCACACAATTTTTTCTTTGGTTTCAGTTGCTGTAGGCCTACTTCATTCAATATTCTATGGAAGGTTGAGATGTCCATACAACACTGGTTTTGGTCTCCACTCAGCGACAAGGTCTTGGTAGATAGGGAAATTACTGGAGCACCACCTGATAAGTGGTGACAATGTATTCAACATGTCATGAAGGAGAAATTCTGGGAATCAGACAGTATGTGTGGTGGCATTGTTGACAGCTTTGTAATCTATCCTGCCAATAGCGGAAGTGGTAACGTGGTTTTAGGAGACTTCTTTCAGTGCTGTGTTTTGAAAAGTTAGCTTCAAGTAGAACCTGGAATTCTCCTGACAAAGCGACGTTACTTGTTCTGTCAGTTTAGGGTAAGTCTCACATTGGTAATTAAGTAAAATGCAATCATCCCATTGAAGTAATTCATTTTCAGTTGGAAAGCAGCAAATTCATGAGATAACAAAACAGTTTGATGGATTGATTCCATTACTGAATTTAAATACTGTGATGAAAGTTTGATGCCATCGATGAATCCATCGGTAAGTTTATAAACACTCCCTTATTACTGTTGTTCTAAAGTTATAGAAAACTATCATTTCATTTATTTGAAGTTTTGTTACAATTATTTTTGTTATATTTCAGTTGGTGTTTTCCATCCTGTGGAAGATTGAGTGCATGTGGAAGGACCTTAAAGTACATGGAAGTGGATGTTGAGTGGAGACGGTGGCAGCATTGGAATGAAAGTTTCACCAGTTCATTAGGTTTAGGAAACATTTTGCAATGCTGATGTAGGAAGTCCTGATCTGATACCTTCAGCAATATTGTTTCTTTGAATTAAGGGTGAGTAGTTATATCTAAATGCACGATATGCCAGTGTTTATACAGTAGGATTATTAATATAAATTTATACATTAATAACTTAGATTTTGCATGACAAAATATTGCTTCTTTGAATAAGGATGAAACAACTACTGAAAGCATTACTGCCGTGTTTTCTATGCTGGGATATATTATGGGTAAAGGAAGCTGAGTGCAAAACACAAATTTTTCTTTGGTTTCAGTTGCTGTAAGCCTACTGCATTCAGCATTCTGTGGAAGGTTGAGATTCCCGTACAACACTGGTTTCAGAGAAGTCAATATCTTGGTAGAAGGTCAATAACTGGAGTACCACCTGATAAGTGGCGACAATGTCGGCTAGAATGGATTGAAGCACTTTCATGTTCTCAATAAGGTACATTTTAATTTTCATTATCATACTACGAGGGTTGTTTCAAAAGTTCTGCACACTGGAAGATAAAGTTAAAGAAAATAATTTATTTTACAAAATACCTTTACAGGCCTTCAATATAATTTGCATTCTTTCTTATGACATCTTCCCAATGTTTTGGCAAATAATGTATTCCGGATAGGGCATCTTCATTGTTGAGTTGTCTGATTACTCAGGTCACCTCACTGGAAGCTTCATCAATTGTAACAAAACGTTTTCCACGGAGTGGTTCCTTCAATTTGGGAAACAAATAAAGTCTGGTGGGCTCAAATCAGGACTGTATGATGGGTGGGGAAGTCTTTCCCATCCATAGACTTTGAAACCTTTTGTTACAATTGACGAAGCTTCCAGTGAGGTGACCTGAGTAATCAGACAGCTCAACAATGAAGGTGCCCTATCCAGAATAAAAAAATTGCCAAAATGTTGGGAAGCTCTCGTAAGCAAGAATGAAGATTATATTCAAGGCCTATAAAGGTATTTTGCAAAACAAATTATTTTCTTCCATTTTATCTTACAGTGTGCAGAACTTTTGAAATGACCCTCATATCTTTCCATACTGTTTATATTACTAGGTTATTATTTTAATTATAAAATCGTACTGTCACCATTAAATGTGTTAATTGAAGAATGTTTCTCCCAAATTTTCTTTAAACATTTGTAAGCATTAAACCTTTTCAGTTAGTTCAGAACTGTAGACCTATATATTTTCTTTTTTCAGTGAAAAGTTCCAGATCCTTGGGTCTCTAAAGAAGATTGTGTCTTTGAAAGGGTTAACTTGGATTTAGGAAATTTCTTTCAGTGCTGTCTTCTGAAAAGTTAGCTTCATGTAGAACCTGGAGTACTCCTGAGAGCAGTGATGATACTTGTTCTGTCAGTTTAGGGTAAGTCACACAATGGCAATTAAGTAAAATGCAATCATCCTATTGAAGTATTCATTTTCAGTTGGAAAGCAGCAAATTCATGAGATCACAAAACAGTTTGATGGATTGATTCCATTACTGAATTTAAAAACTGTCTGATGAAAGTTTGATGCCATTGATGGATCCATCGGTAAGTTTATAAACACTCCCTTATTACTGTTGTATTCAAGTTATAGAAAATGCTTGATATTTCTTTTATTTGAAATTTTGTTAAAATTATTTTTGTTATATTTCAGTTGGAGTTTTCCGTCCTATGGAATCTTCAGTGCACATGGAAGGACCTTAAAGTACATGGAACTGGATGTTGAGTGGAGACTGTGGCAGCATTGGAATGATAGTTTCACCAGTTCATTGGGTTTTAGGAAACATTTTGCAATGCTGATGTAGGAAGTCCTGATCTGATACTTTCGGCAATATGGTTTCTCTGAATTTAGGGTGAGTAGTTAAATCTAAATGCACGATATGCCAATGTTTATACATTAGCTTTATTAATATTAATTTATACATTAATAACTTAGATTTTGTCTTGCATGTCAAAATATTGCTTCTTTGAATTAGGATGAAACAACTACTGAATGCATTACAACAGTGTTTTCTATGCTGGGAGATATAATGGGTAAAGGAAGTTAAGAGTGTAACACAAATTTTTCTTTGGTTTCAGTTGCTGTAAGCCTACTGCATTCAGCATTCTGTGGAAGGTTGAGATGCCCGTACAACACTGGTTTCAGAAATGCCAAGATCTTGGTAGATGTGCAATAACTGGAGTACCACCTGATAAGTGACGACAATGTCAGCTGGAATGGATTGAAGCACTTGGATGTTCTCAATAAGGTACATTTAAATTTTCATTATCATACTATCTTTCCATACTGTTTATATTACTACGTTATTATTTTAATTATAAAATCGTACTCAGTCACCATTAATTGTCTGAATTGAATAATAATACAATAATACAATTTTATTGTCATTTGGCAATGAATTTCAATAGACAAAGTCAGTATACCGTATTTACTCGTCTATAGCACCCCCTCACCTATAATACCCCCTCCCAATTTTCAACCAAAAAAAAAAGTGCAGAAAATCTTTTAAAGTGATCGGCAACTGCAACATTCCTGTTAACGGTAAAACCCACGCTTCCCTGCCACCTGTGTGTTGGCCTTAGTTACTCTCAACTCCCCCATAGATTTCTCAATGCCCCTTCAGGTTTCTGAGTTCAACTTCCGCCGTACGCGTGTATTGTGTTGTTGCCTGAGAGTTAGTAAGCACGTGAAAAATGAGTTGGAGAGTAAGTTTTACGGCATCCTTCAAGTTGAGTGTGTTAGAATATGCAGCCATGTATGATATCTTATTGGCGTAAACACAAAGACAAATTATCAGGAGCAAAGAAAATGTTGAAATCATTCCGTGGTGTGAAGAAAGGGAGATACCAAATTCAGGCAGTTGCTGCCCAGCTGGATGACAACATTGCAATGCTGCGTTAACCGTGAACACCATGTGGGCACGCGCAGCGTTTAGTCACGTGACCCAGTCAGCTGTGGTAATGCAGGAGGGAGCTATACCAAACTGTTTAAAACTCTCAAGTTAAATTGACGTGATAATTTAACTTTTTGTAAATAAAAAAAATGGATTAAAACAACTATTTTGTATGTTGATTTAAAGACGCTAAATGTCTTTTTCTGCTTTTAAAGCATGACAACCCAACCTATGTCATGTGAAAATTTTCACCTATTATACCCTCCCCTATTTTAGAAGTTGAAAATTGTGAAAAAAGGGGGCTGTTATAGGTGAGTAAATACGGTACTTAAAAATAGAATAAAAGTACAAGTGTGCATATACAGGCTACGGTTACAAAGATTGAATTAGAACTAATTGTGGTACACAACCCTTTATATCAGGTCGTTATGCCATGACACACACAATTAACAAGATAATTCCCATTCAAAAAATTCTTGGATACCATAAAATTGATTCCTAACCAGTAAAATAGAAAGCTTACTTTTGAATATGTTTACCGGAAGCTTGAGTTATTTTTAATGGGAGCTTATTGTACATTTTTAGGCTTAATACCTCTTAGCTGTTAAGTGATTTAGATAATCTATGATATGGAATATTGATAAGTTTGTTGTTCCTAGTATTGTGAGAAGGAGTTCCCTGTCCGGTATAATAATCTGATATATTGATTTAATTTATCGGTATAACAAAACATGGTAAATGTAGAGATTTATAACTGTTAAACATTGTAAGTTAATAAAGAGTGGTCTGCAATGTTCTGCATTGTGTGCGTCCGAAATGATCCTAATAGCTTTTTCCTGCAGTAGGCCTAATAATATTTTATTGACATGACTACTATTTCCCCATAGTAAGATTCCATATGTGATTACACTTTGATAAAATGCAAAGTATGCACCTCTTACATAATTTCTTAGTAGGCCTACATGACTTTTTAAACTCCTCAACAGAAACACTAAAGACACTACTCTCGAGAGTTTACCCGAAATGTAACTTACATGAGGCCCCCAGGTTAATTTGTTATCTACACAAATACCTAAGCACTTTATACTATTTACTTTGTTTTCTAAAGGAAGTTCTCTTAAACTGAAATATAACTGTTGAGTCTTACTTTCATTTAAGAGGAACCCATTCAATCCAAACCATATAGATGAAGAATGTTGCTCCCCAAATTATCTTTAAACATTTGTAAGCATTAAACCTTTTCGGTTAGTTCAGAACTGTAGACCTATATATTTTCTTTTTTCAGTGAAAAGTTCCAGATCCTTGGAACTGTAAAGAAGATTGCGTCTTTGAAAGGGTTAACTTGGATTTAGGAAACTTCTTTCAGTGCTGTCTTCTGAAAAGTTAGCTTCATGTAGAACCTGGATTACTCCTGAGAGCAGCGATGATACTTGTTCTGTCAGTAAGTCACACATTGGTAATTAAGTAAAATGCAATCATCCCATTGAAGCATTCATTTTCAGTTGGAAAGCAGCAAATTCATGAGATCACAAAACAGTTTGATGGATTGATTCCATTACTGAATTTAAAAACTGGCTGATGAAATTTTGATGCCATGGATGGATCCATCGGTAAGTTTATAAACACTCCCTTATTACTGTTGTATTCAAGTTATAGAAAATGCTTGATATTTCTCTTATTTGAAATTTTGTTAAAATTATTTTTGTTATATTTCAGTTGGAGTTTTCCGTCCTATGGAATCTTCAGTGCACATGGAAGGGCTGGATACCTAAAAGTACATGGAAGTTGATGCTGAGTGGAGACTGTGGCAGCATTGGAATGATAGTTTCACCAGTTCATTGGGTTTTAGGAAACATTTTGCAATGCTGATGTAGGAAGTCCTGATCTGATACTTTCAGCCATATGGTTTCTCTGAATTTAGGGTGAGTAGTTAAATCTAAATGCGCGATATGCCAATGTTTATACATTAGCTTTATTAATATTAATTTATATGTTAATAACTTAGATTTTGTCCTGCATGACAAAAAGTATTGCTTCCTTGAATAAGGATGAAACAACTACTGAATGCATTACAGCTGTATTTCTATGCTGGGAGATATAATTGGTAAAGGAAGTTATGAGTGTAAAAACACAAATTTTTCTTTGGTTTCAGTTGCCGTAGGCCTACTGCATTCAGCGTTCTGTGGAATGTTGAGATGCCCATACAACACTGGTTTTAGGAAAGTCTTGGTAGATGGCCAATAGCTGGAGGACTACCTGATAAGTGGTGACAATGTATTCAACAAGTCATAAAGGAGAAATTCTGGAATCAGACAGTATGTGCGATGCCATTGTTTACCGCTTTGTAATCATTCCTGCCAACAGCGGTAGCACAGAGAACGTCAGTCAGCTGGAAAGGGTTGAAGCACTTTCATGTTCTCAATAAGGTACATTTTAATTTTCATTATCATACTATCTTTCCATACTGTTTATATTACTACGTTAACACTTTAATTATAAAATCACACTTGGTCAGCATTAAATGTGTTAATTAACCCATTGGCACACTACTTTTCTTATGCACAGCGCACCCATAAACACTAATATTTTCAGGCAAAAATTGATTTTTTACATTTATTATTACTTCATGCAAATTCAATTTTATGGACTAAACTGCATACCCCTTTTTATGCTATGATGTTTTGTTGATCCCTGGAGTGTTTGTTTACAGGTATTTTGTGGTGTGATACACCCTAAAACAGTCTGGAACGCCACACACAATTTCTTCCTCGAAGCCATTTTTCGAACTGAGTGCCTCGGAATCCCATGATCACGTGATCATTATATAGATTTATAACTTAAACTCGACTTATTGTGTTGAATACAATAAGGTAGATAACTTTTGTGGGTATAATACGCTAATAAGGCATGTCATTCCATCTACTAACGGAAAGCAGGAATAACCTCATATTCACGATCGATTTATACCTTGAAGATCGATATGAAGCATATCGTATTGCATACCATTGCATAGAGAATTTATTCAGCTTTAAAATGGTATATGGAATGTTATGCCATCTACTCAGAGAAAGCTAGAACTAAAAGAAAAAGTGTCGGTTGCTCAGCCCGTCTGGCAGCCGCCAAAGTGCATATCGACCACATATTCACGATCGATTTATACCTTGAAGATCGATATGAAGCATATCATATTGCATACCATTGCATAGAGAATTTATTCAGCTTTAAAATGGTATATGGAATGTTATGCCATCTACTCAGAGAAAGCTAGAACTACAAGAAAAGGTGTCTGTTGCTCAACCCTTCTGGCAGCCGGCAAAGTGCGTTTGGACTTGAATTTTCGCCCGACCCCCAGACGGGGAAGTGCGCCAATGGGTTAAAGAATGTTCAACTTTCAAATGCACCAAATTATTTTCCTCAAATTATATTTAAACATTTCTAAGCATTAAACCTTTTCGGTTAGTTCAGAACTATAGACCTTACTTATTTTCTTTTTTCAGTGAAAAGTTCCAGATCCTTGAGGCTGTAAAGAAGATTGTGTCTTTGAAACGGGCGGATATGTTGAATACCATGTAAGTTGAATTGGCAGCATTGTAGTAATAGTTTCACTAACTTTGATATAGGAAATTTCTTTCAGTGCTGTCTTTCGAAAAGTTAGCTTCAAGTAAAACCTGGAGTTCTCCTGAGAAGCGATGTTACTTATTCTATCAGTTAGGGTAAGTGACACATTGGTAATTAAGTAAAATGCAGACATCCCATTGAAGTAATTCATTTTCAGTTGGAAAGCAGCAAATTCATCAGATCACAGAACAGTTGGATGGATTGATTCCATTACTGAATTTAAAAACTGTCTGATGAAAGCTTGATGTCTTCAATGGATCCATTGGTAAGTTTATAAACACTCCTTAATACTTGTGTTTTCAATTATAGGAAAATTGTTGTCATTTCATTTATATGAAAATTTGTTACAATTATTTTTGTTATATTTCAGTTGGAGTTTTCCGTCCTGTGGAAGCTTCAGTGCACATGGAAGGGCTGGATACCTTCAAATGCATGGAAGTTGATGCTGAGTGGAGACTGTGGCAGCATTGGAGTGACAATTTCACCAGTTCGTTGGGTGTATGAAACATTTTGCAATGCTGACGTAGAAAAAGTTAACTTCCAGTCCTGATCTGATACCATCGGCAATATTGTTTCTTTAAATTTAGGGTGAGTAGTTACATCTAAATCCACTATATCAAATGTTTATACATTAATAACTTAGATTTTGTCTTGCATCACACAATATTCCTACTTTGAATGAGAATGAAACAACTGAATGCAATTCAGTTGTGTTTCCTTGATGGGATATTTATGGGGAAAGGAAGTTGTGTTTCACACAATTTTTTCTTTGGTTTCAGTTCCTGTAGGCCTACTTCGTTCAGCATTCTATGAGAGGTTGAGATGTCCATACAACACTGGTTTTGGTTCTCACTCAGCGTCAAGATCTTGGCAATAGTTGGAGTACCCTCTGATAAGTGGTGGCAATGTATTCAACATGTCATAGAGGAGGAATTCTGGGAATCAGACAGTATGTGCGATGCCATTGTTGACCGCTTTATAATCAATCCTGCCAACAGCGGTAGTGCCAAGGACAACAGCTGGAAAGGGATTGAAGCACTTTCATGTTCTCAATAAGGTACATTTTTAAATTTTCATGATCTACTATCTTTCCATGCTGTTTATGTTGCGATGTCAGTATTATAATTATAAAATCACACTCGGTCAACATTTAATGTGTTAAATAAAGAATGTTGAACTTTCTAATCCACCAAATTATGATAAATTATGATTATTATTTTCCTCAAATTATATTTAAACATTTGCAAGCATTAAGCCTTTCGGTTAGTTCAGAACACAAGCACATGTAGTCAAATACAAATAGTGCACTCGCTATGCCCATGGCATAATAATATAGTTTCTATTTAAGGCTATCTGTTTAGTGTTTTTCTGATCTAAAGTTGGTATATTTATTAAAGCAATTTTAAGGAGTATGAGGGAATAAGGTAGGCACTTATTTTAAATTTGCTATATTTACTTAACGGTACTAATTAGACATCTTCTATCTATGAAAGATAAATTCCCACTAGAGGATCAAACCTAAGACCTCACGACTAGATTATGTAGAAGCCAAGAGTAAATATATATATATATAATTGCTTCAATTTTCCACGTTTTAAATGTCTTCACAGATTTATACATCTATTTCCACTTTAAACTTTTCTAGTAAAATGTTCTAACACGTCGTCCAATACTGTGGAGTTTTAAGGGCAGCGATACCATTTAAGGTTAGGTTAGGTTAGCGACTTGAAAAATTTTGTTTAAATTTTGTACGTGAGGTGCCTATATCAAGGGCTAAAACTTTGTTTAAAACTTCTTTTTTTTTTTTTTCGCAAAATCCTCTGAAAGGTAAAAAGGTTTGTAGAAACTCAGTCTTGCCTGGTGATCTTTACATCAGTTGAAACAACTGAGTACTCACCACTTCCAATGTAGTCTCTTATTCTATATCAGAATGTTAAGTGAGAAAGGTTGTTGCTCATGCTTTTAGGGTAAAGAAAGCTACATGATTGCATTAATCAGATTTCGTTTGGGGATGCATTGCGGTAACTACATTCTTTTCATTTTTACAACAAATTGGCATGAAGAGAGTTATTTTTGATATATTATGTTGTATGTTTTAAACAGTGATGGGATTTAATTGAGTAAAAGTAATCAGATTACAGTAATGATTCCTTTTTTGGCCCCATTTACTTATAATCATTACTTTTATTTAAATGTAATTTTTACTCATAATTTACTTCTGGAAATAAAATGGTAACTGTTACAATTAAGTAGTCGTTAGTATTAGTATCATTCTCGCTTGCTATATAGTCACCGCTATTGTGTTTGCAACTATTATCCAAACTAGAGGTAATATTAACAAAAAGTTACTCAGTGTTTCCATTGTGTTTTTTGTTTGTTTGTTTGTTTGTTCATTAATAATTTGGGCTTGTACTTTTCCCATCACTGGTTTTAAATGGGCAAAGAAAGTTGTTTCAGATCAGATTTTCTCTTTGGTTTCAGATGCTGCTCTACTTTGGGAGATTTAGATGTCTTCAAGTCTGCTCCAAGCCCAGATGCTGTTTGCAGTCCTTAGGTGTAGATGTCTTCAAGTCCGCTCCAAGTCTACATGCTAGTGGCAGTATTTCATCACTGGTTTTGAACATCAGCACAAAGTCGTATTCCTCAGAAGTAGAACACTGAACTTCATTGTTCAGAAGAAGCTGGGTGTTGGCTATTTTAACTATTAGGTAAGTAAAATATAAAGATCACCTAAATCGTTTTAATTCTATACATTATGTGATGTGGAAAATGAAAAGATGCACTCTTAGAGAAAAAAATGAGACAAAAATCAGCATAGTGAGGATGAAACCACTGAGATCCAAGAACATATTTGCATATTGCTACTTTTTTACAATTTATCTCTCTGTGCTAATAATGCATAATGCACACAAGATTTTGGATTAATTTAAAATTAAAGAGTCCTGTAATATCAGTGTAGTCTTCCCAATTATTATGCTTAAATTAAAACAATTCAGTTTCTGTTTCTTCTGCCATTGCCATAAAGAGTACTGTTTAGTAAAGTTATTAAGAACAATAATATTAATAATAATGATAAATATAACTTTATAGAAGAATGTTAAGACAAAACCAATCCATTCCAGTCTTAAACAGTTCTGCTACATATCATATTGGCCCGAATACAAGACTTTTTTCCCTCAAAATGTACTTATAAAAATTATATTAGTCTTATACGCGCACCCTAAGACTTTCAACAACTCTCCATTCATGAATGCAGCTGAGCAGCGGGAATCCCCACGCGATGACGTGCTTCCTACCAAAAGTCAAGTCACATGAAAATTTATCGAACTTTACCGAATTTTACCAAACTTTATTGTTCCCGAATTTGTGCTTCTCGTACTGCCATGTACTGCACTGCTTGGCATCTGTATTCTCTACGCATAAAGCTTTGTTTGACCACCATCATGGCAGATCATGTGGAAAAGAAAGCATCTTTATTATTTCAATGTATAAATAGGTGAGAGAAGAAGTTAAGACATGAACTTCAAAATTCAGTTTTATGTGAAGCAAAAATACTAAGATATTTTATTTACTTTTTCATCCTTCCCTTCAAACATTCAGGGTCATCTTATGTACGAGGCCATCTTATATTCGGGCCAATGTGGTATGTGATTGTGTAATGGCTCCATGGTAAAAGCCTTGCTTCTTAAGTATGCAATTAAAGTTCATGTTCACCGGAAGAATTTGGGGTGTTTCTATTTGTATTGATGTGCAGTGCAATTGTTTCTAGAGGGGTTTTTAAATTAGATTTTTATTAGTCCATCAAAACACATTCATGTTATGGGACGTGTCAAAACAGACAGTTGTGTACAGAGTTTAAAAATTACAGTATAACTTAGAGAGATTGGAAACAATACACAATATTAATACACCATTTCAGTATTTACATTCTGTAAGTAGTAAGTTACCAAGCTGTTGAGTTATTCTGTTTAAACAATAAAGGCAATAAGCAATAATTTAAACATTGTTACAGGAAGTTTGTAACAGTGAAGTTTTCTAATATAATAATATAAGAATTGAGTCAATTTTTGTGACACTTCACTTAAGTCCTCTGTTTGGAGACTAGTTTCGGGAAATATTTCTTCCCATATTCATTCCAAGCAATAATTTACTAAAATCTTGAAACTAATAACAATATTAATATTTTAAAAGTAATTGTGGTGATTAAACAATGCAGCAATATTGATTGATTATAATTTTAAACAAAGACTAAAAATACATTTAACACAAAAAGAGAGATTTGACCAGAATAATTCAGCACCTGCCGTAACATGTACATGGAAGTCTATAGTATTTCCACAAGCCAACACTGTGCTTCATAAGAGGCCGTCCACTATTTTCACACTGTCATCAGAATTTCACTTATCCTTGAGGCCCAGAGATGCTACTTCGTGAACAGTCAGCTTCCTCGCTGTAATGCAAAGAAAAATTCATCTAATGATACTGTAGAGCGATCTAATTTTTATTCTATTTTTTATTTTATTTTTACTTATTTAACTGGAACAGATGTGCCTTTAATGTACTGGGGTATTATATTATAGGCCTATAATTTGAGATCAGTGTATGTGAAGCTCTTTAAGACTAGTGCTGTGTGGGATGGAAGACTAATTATTCCTATTCCTTGTATTGTATGAGTGCAATTTGAGTTCTTTTGAAATCAGCTAAGATTGGTTTTTACATACCTCTAAGATGCAAACTCTAGGTAATAGTAAAATGCTTAGTTCCTTGAAAAAATTCATTATTGATTATTGATTATCTGAAATTTAAATTTAAATTTGCTTTTACATGAATTACCCCATATTTGTTATAAGGGAATGGAAATGGGCATAATGTACAGTAAGAGCATAGTTTGATATTCTATCTATTGACCACATGGCAAAACGTATTTTGCTCAGTTTTTATGTTATGCCAATTTAGATATTGATCTACCCAAACACCTAGAACTTTGTTTTAATTCATGTGAGTAATTGAACTATCCGGTATGGGATTCTGGAGAAAATCCACATTTTTTTGCTGTGAACTAGTTTAAAGGGAATTGCTACAGTTTTTTCATTAACAATGTCTTTTTGTATCAAACCACTTAATTTATGTTGCCTCTTTTATGTACCCTTCATTTTTTTAAATCTGGGAAGTATTTTAATATTTTCTCACTTTATAAATTTATTGATTTATTTATTTATTTTTCAGTTGCTGTACTACTTTGTTGGAAGCTTGAGATTTCTTGACCTGTGACAAGTCTCTCGATGGTGTTGGCAGTATTTCAACATTGGTTTTGGAAGATTCTCAGAAGTACAAAATGGAGTTTACAACACGGGCAGCTGTTCTAATTACCTGGTAAGTCAGAATTGAAAATGACAAAATCACTAACATTTTGATAAAATATTTTCAGTAAATAAAGTCTATTGAACAAAAAACTGTTTTATCTTTTTTGTAATTAAGAAGTTTTTAAGATAAAAATAATGAGCTTCATAACCTGTTCTCTTCACTAAATATAATAAGTGCAATTAAATCATGGAAGATGAAATGTTTTAAGGGAGAAGTCAGCAACAAACCGATAGATGAGACCCCTTATTCCAAACACTGCATTTACTTGCTTAATAGACACACTTTTTCCTAGATTTTTATAACAAAAAATTAGGGTTCATGCTCTATGCGAGGAAACAATTTTAGTACACTGTAAACTCACGTCCAGCGGTTCTGTTACTGTGTTCTTCTGCGAACTTGATAAATTTCATCCTAAAACTTGCTGTATAACTGCAGTATTTACCAATTGTCCAAATGCAAGTTTATTAACACAACCTTCTACAGCAAATGTTGTAAGAATGCTGCGATATTATAGACAATCATTGAGTACACTGGTGTTTTGTACGTTACTAAGTACCAATCACAATTACTGTTTCCATGCATTGCTGTTTAGAAACTTGAATTTAAACATAATCAGGACATCCAATCTTATGGCTTTAAACAATTTTTTGTTAAAAGTGAGATGTGACTATTTTGCTGGAAATTTTTATTCAACGTCATTTCATTTCAGTACGTCCATTGTACGGACGCGTCTATTATGTGAGTAAATACAGTTGAAGTCCTTGCACGATACAGTAGAACCTTAATTTAAAATTTTTTCAGGGGTTGGAACATTTTTTATTTAAATATGGGTTTACAGTAAATTGAGGTTTTTTTTTTAAGCAATAAAGCATAGTGTTTGCAGAAATCTATTTTTTTTATCGAATTCTTTTTTTTTTTTTTTTTTTTTTTTTTTAATTTAATTTCAATCGTTCAGCATTACATTGCTATGTCAGATTGGTGATAACCATTGGAGATTTGTAACAGTAGGCCTATTAGTATTCTCGCTATAGAGGTGAGTCAATGTTTGACCCCCTCACTCAAAATTACGCTTTAAAGTTCTGCTTAATATTTGAAAATTATAAATGTAATTAAAACTAGTAGCATGAAACATTGTGGAATCTGCTGAAATGTTGTCGAGGGGTCTACCCATATCAATGATTTTTTTCTCATTCCATGCAGTTTTTCATTTAAGAAAGTCTGAAAGTACAAAGTTCCACTTAAAACATAAAGCAATATGTAACTGGTTTGTAAGTTATGTTAATTGGCAGAAGCAGGAATTAAAACTAAAGATTGATCAAGTCTGATTATCCGCCAATTGGTTAATAGGGTGATGGAAAATTGGGGTTCTACTGTATAGCAAATTTATTGAAAACCTCTTAATCCCTTGAGGGATTACATATGAAAAATGTTTTGCTTTTGGGAGTGCCTCGTACAAAGGAGCATCTTACAGACCTGAAAATACTGTATACATTTAATTCAATTTCTTCTTGTTAGACATTTTTAGTACATATAAATCTGCATCTGGTTAATAGGTTTGTGTTTTATTGCATTCCCAATTCAAAAAGTTATAGCTCAGAGGTATAGTACATAAGCGTTCAACTAAAATCACCATAAGTTATGTGGATTATAAGAAAAAAAAGTGTGCGTGGAACGCCACACGACAGAAGTGAAACTTGTTTCAAGTTTTGGATTTTTTCAATTTTGGATTGTTGGAATTTTTAATATTGGGTTTTTTGGACTTTTTTAATTTTTGATCTTTTAATTTTGGATTTTTAGATTTTTTAAATTTCGGATAAGCCTAATCATTAAGTTGATTGTTTCCTGTGCAGTCCGTTCCGTCACCCCTCACAGATTTCGTGACTATTTTGAGCGTTACACAAGCTCTCGATTTACCCTTACCGCGGCTAAAGAAGTTTCACTTCAAAAAATGAGTAGAAAACTGACTTCCATAAATAATTGTAACACGGGATAAGAATCCTCTCATTTTAATATAAAACATTACTCTGCTTTTATGCAATTTTTGTGGTGATTCATATTTACATGAGTAGAAGGAAAAGGATACATTATCGGTACCATAATTATTAGAATTTCAGCTACTTGCCATGTAAGAATTCAATGTTTCCCTCTTAACTTAAACAATTTTTAACATTTTCCATTTTAAAGGTTAAAGATAGATTTACAAAAATTACCATCATCAAGCCATATGTCTTTCTTTCGGTTTGGACCAATAGCATACGAGTCTGAAATCAGCCAATCATAGATCTGATTCACTTGATCTTCATCGAATTTGCTTTATCACCTCTTACAGAAGTGATACACACTTCCTTCTTTTCTTTATATTCCAATTAGGTCATAGACTTCGTATGTAACAATTTATTTTGGAATTAAAATTATTACATTTAAACACGTTCAGGAATCAGAATTATTATATTTTATGGGAAATTTATTCCACAGTTTAACATTGGCATTTGGTAATTCTAATCGCCTGCTGTAAACAACTTTGTTGCCTATGAATGTATCGAAGACTTCAAAGTCACCCGTGGCATTAAAATATTTTTATTCATGTTTAATTTTGTGTAAAAGATTTTAAAGGAATTTTAACCCCCAAATTCATGTTTTACAGGCATAATGTTTAAAAGATCGATTTGTCATGGTTGTGGTCATTTTTGCAGATCTTATTATGTGGCCCCTTGTATAAAAATGTTACAAAATTCTTTCAGTAATTTTTTTTATTATCTGGGAAGATCTTTCTAAAACCTGCAGTGTGTGGGGGAAAAGGCTTTCAACATATAACATTAACTTACACAGGTGACTGACATTTAAATTCATAACTATACAAATAATGCAGATGTTTAAATAATCAACTCAAAACAGTGCTTATTTTGAAAATAAGTTTTTTTGAATGTGGTAAATAGTACTTAACACCGTAAATTTCTAACTGGTCCTGGAAAGTTTTATGGTTTGAATTTCATTGCTGGTGAGGGACATTGAAAAATTAAAATTAAATTGTATGTCATATTTTCAGGTCTACTATATATATATATATCTCCCTCTCCCTTTTTTATTTTTTTATTCCATTTAATCAATAGAACTCGTAAATTTTGCAATTGCCAAAACTTCCTATGTATATTAATTAGTAGGCAGGTTATGTTTAACCAGTGGTGATATTCAGCCGGTTCACAAGAACCGGTTGTTAAATATCTTGTAGGTTCTCCGAACCAGTAGCTTCACAATGCGTGATTGCCTTTTTCCAAGACCAGATTCACGCCAATCCACAACAGTGATCTTACATATATGAATTTGCTAGAACCAAAACACTCCATTTATGTAATAAATATATAAAACGGGAGAAGTGGTATAAACAGTAAAGCTATTGATTCATTAATTACAATGGTTAATTTTTAAACACTTGTAGCTCTACTTACGTCATAATTTTTGGACTAGTTTCGGGGAAGACTCTCATCCCCATCATCAACAGTTGGTAGACTGGAATTCCAGTCTACCAACTGCCGATGATGGTAGACTGGAATTCTAGTCTACCAACTGCCGATGATGGGGATGCGAGTCTTCCCCGAAACTAGTCCAAAAATTGATACGTAAGTAGAGCTACAAGTGTTTAAAAATTGACCATTGTAATTAATGACGCCATTTATGTTCGCTAGCGGTGGACTACCACCATAGGTAGCGGGTGCGCGGTTAAGTTGGCAGACTCTCTTATTTGTGCATGGCCATCCTGATCGTCTCGACACTCGCTCGCTTTGCTTACGATGTTCGTTTATAAAACGGACTGTGATCTTCTTTTGTTGTGTAAGGAACCTGAGTAACTTTAGTATGAGTATGAAAAGACAAATAGCACATTGGGCTGTTTTGAATCAACATCAAATACCCTGATGAGAACCGTTTGTTAAACTGTTTGAATATCACCACTGTGTTTAACCCTTTCACTGCTACACCTCAAAATTTGCTCAATCATGGCATCATAGAGCCAAAAATTAAATTTTCCTCAGTGATTCAAAAGTTACTGCTAGCTTCTGAAATAATGAGTATGTGCTATATATAACCAAAATCTGGAGTCGTCTTAGTACGGGTGGCTTACGCTTTTACTGGCCTAACATTGGTAGAATGTTATTGCCTGTGAAGGCTGTTACTGAACTCCTGAAGGGATGAGACAAAGGGTCATGGCAGCACTTAAAAAGTGATGCTAAATCCAGTTTTCTCCGCACCAGCAAAGGTGAGGTGAGCTGAGCTGAGATGGGATGGATCCATGAAAATGGCGAAGGCGAAGGATGAGGCAGAACTGTGCTATAGTATACCCATTTTGCTGTTTTAAGTTTTCAATAATACTTCTCCGAGGCAATTCCATGGGTAACTGACTTTACTATTTTTTCAAAGTACAAAGGACAATACATTATAACTTTTTTTTTTCTATTATCTGAGCTAGGCATCACAGTCCTGCAATAAATAATCAGATCCATTTCATAACTTAAAGGAAAACCTTGTTTATCAACAACAAATAGTAACTGACTAACAATTGCGCAAGTCCCAAATCAAATTGCATGGTCCCCAAATATAACGAACCGTGAACGGCACTGGCATATTCTTATATGCTGCTAATTGTATTTATTTTCATTAGGACACTAAAAACAGAGAAAATTTGAGGTTGTGATATTTTTAGAAGCTATAGAATTCGTATATAAACTGTTTCTAGAAATATGTTCAATAAGAGTATATGTAAAATAGAGAAATGGACAGTTTTCTAACTTAAAATGCATAGTTAAAGCAGGGATACTGTTGTATCATACACGAGAATAAATCTAAACAAAAATGTATTGATTTAAAATTGGTTTTAGGGTTACCTAACCTTCAAAATAAGATCGTTGGTGTTTATGCAAGATTGTCACTGATAGCTAAAATTGTACCTCATCTTGTAGAAAAGCACACAACTTATTTCATGAGTTTTCTGTGACGTCGGAGGAAGAAATTAAGCTTTAAAGCAGGTATGGGCAACCTTTGGAAGGATGCGGGCTAAACTTTACGATATTTATGAAGTCGCGGGCCGTCGATAATAGGTAGTTGTGAAAAAATAATCATGATACGGTTTTTTATATTTATAACACCCTCGTAGTTCAGGCTTTTGTTTCCCCCTCTCACTCTCTTGTTGGCGAGAACCGAAAACATTTACTTTTCGAGCGCGATTTAAAAATGTTCCGCGGGCCGGATCAAATGTCGAGATGGGCCACATCCGGCCCGCGGGCCGGGCGTTGCCCATATATGCTTTAAAGTATCTGCACTTTTGTAATAACATTAAAATGAGTTATTTCATATCAGTTTCATTGCATCATGGCAGTCCTTTGTGAACTACTAACTATATGAAGGGCGGGGGAAAAAAAAGTCGCCCCAATCTGATTTTGCGGGTATAAGGCTTTAAAAATCTTGCATTACCACGAAACTTCTCACATCAGATTTTGGTGGGATTTTAAGGTTAATAATTAAAGGCGTAAGAAATATAAATTACAAGAAATTTCATTTAAGAGTATTCTTTATTTATAAATTAACCTACAAATTTACTTCGTATTATTTACAGTTTTTGTACAATAGCTTCTGTTAATTTTCTTCTGTAAGTTTTTTCACTCATTTACCACAACCTACATTTACTTAAAGTTTTTCCTATATCTTTATCATTAAAAACAAAATATTTTGACGACAGGATTTACTCACGCTGCAAGTTCTAAATACTGTCGGAAGAGGGTAGGAGCAGTCGGTACTACTACTACTGCCATCTGTTGCGCATAGAGTGTACTTCTATTGTTAGCGCTAGTGCACTTTTACAGAGTTTACTCTCACAATATTTACTCTGCTGCAAGTTGCTAAACATTCGCGGCAGAGGGCAGTAGCAGTCGGTACTACTGCTACTGCCATCTGTTGCCTGTGGAGTGTACTTCTATTGTCAGTGCTACTGCACTTTTGCAGCGTTTTACAATGATAAGATTTACTCTGCTGCAAGTTTCTGAACATTCGCGGCAGAGGGCAGTAGCAGTCTGTACTACTACTACTGCCATCTGTTACTTGTGGAGTGTACTTCTATTGTTAGTGCTAGTCCACTTTTACATCATTTTAAAATGGCAAGATTTACTCTGCTGCAAGTTTCTGAACATTCGCGGAAGAGGGCAGTAGCAGACGGTAGTACTACTACTGCCATCTGTTACGCTTGGAGTGTACTTCTATTGTTAGCGCTAAGTACCAGTATTTCCAGTAGTTAATCATTAAAAAAAAACGGCTTCGGAACATGGTGCTTGATACATAAAGAAATGATCGAAATGGACATTGCTGCGCTCTTCCGCACATCAAAGAGTAGGATTGACTGCGTAATTGCACATTTATATCAGTAAATACAAATATATAATAATAGTACAGCAGTCATTTGTTTCTGGAACAAACGGATCCTATCGGCAAGAGCTGGAACCATAAACTAACGAATTCAGAGTGGACGATAATTTACCGTACGTACGATAAATTGTCGTACGTACGACAACAACTCACATTGGACGTACGGCATCACACACATTCCTCATGGGACGACGCACACACTTGGGAACACATTTTATGTATACATAACATAACAGCTGTTCTTACGTTGATTTTCACTTGTCTTCTGTTTGTAGTTCCACTGTCTGACGGTAGGGTGGTGTGAGGGACAACCATAGTCAAGAAAGCAATGTTTTTCCATATTTAATTCTTCCTGCCGCTCTTGGGAGCACAATATTGTATTACGATAGCAAAAGTAATGATTTATACGTTTAGCCATTACTATGGTAAATGTAATCCTTAGAACCATGAAAATAGAATTTACTCTCGCCACGATGGGGGGCAAAGATACAGCTTACCAGCTCTGTCTGCTGCTGCCCTCTGCTGAGAAGGTGGAGTACTTCCAGCGCTAGCAAATCCGTGGGTATTTTAGAAGGGTACATTCCTGACGAAAACCTGGAAGTATAATCCGTAATATCGTGGTAATAGTGTTCTCTGCTTCTAAGAGATGGCAGCAGCATCGACCTCTGTCTGCTGCTGCCCTCTGCTGAGAATGTGGAGTACTTCCAGCGTTAGCAAATTCGTGGGTATATTAGAAGGGTACATTTCTTGACATAAGATCTGAAAGTATAATTCGTAATATAGTTTTCCATAGAATTTTTATTTGAAATAAAGAAAAAAATCAAGAAAAATTGGGTATGTTGTGAAAAGTCTTGTGCATACTGCCTAAATCTAGTGTACACTGAAAATGTGCAAGTCTTTATTTCATAAGGATTAAAATTTAAAATGCAATTCGGAATGTATAACAGAGTAACATAACCTAACCTACATGCATTAGTCGGAATAACTGTTTCAGTCTAAATTTATTTATTTTTCATTACATTTCTGAGTACTTACCACTGGATATTATTTGGAATGAAGTGCTTGTGTTGTACCGAATACATGAGGCTCATCAATGAAGACCTTAGGGCTGTTTACAGAAACAAAACTCATTGCAATAGATACAGCAAATGTTTGGCTATTTTTCAACATATTCGCCACCAGAATTGAGACATTTGTCATACCGTGGGACAACTCTTGAATACCAATCTCATAGAAGTCTGTCAATGCTTTGGCATCATTGTAAATGAAATTCAAGCAGACGATGACGCAGTGTTTTGGGACAGATGGGGCGTTCTCCACATTGACTTCCTGACCAGAGATGAGAGGGTGAATGTTGACCCTTGCTGCAAACTGCAACTCGCCTTTCAGAACGAGTGATCCGGGATGTCTAATCAGCATCAACGTTCAACAGAGGTGGAGATGGTTGTTACACAGTGGTTCAAATCCCAGGCAGCAGAATTCTAAGACACAAGTATTCTGAAATTGATTCTACAGTATGACAGTCAGAATTTCAGTGGAAAATGTATTGAAAAATAGCTGAAAACTTGCTGTATCCAATGCGAAAAAATATTGCCATGAAATTGTGCTTTGTTTCTGTAAACAGCCCCAAGAATACTTACTTTATGGACAAGCCTCAAATCCAAATCAAAGAAGTTCGTGAGGAAACCTAAAGGTTATATCTAACACCATGATTCGCATTGCAATTTAGCACACAATATTAAAAACCATAATTAATTGGTAATTAATTAATTTTACTTTTCCTTTTAAAGTCCACCATTTTGCTTTTATTCTCGACCTCCGTGAAGGCCTTCTGTTCAGGTGAGAGGCGTAGTTCCTACGTTTATTTGATCAGACTTTCAGTTAACGGTTTAGCAAATCCCCCCCCATAAGATCCATTTTAAGGATGTTTACAAGGTAAAAAAAAGTGTGTTTTAAGGACAAATGAAATAATACATATTTTTTTGTTTATTTCAGTCCATGGGCCTGGATAGAAAGGATATCGCCGACTTGAAGGAAGATGTGATGGTGGAAAGACTGATTTTTGCACAGGGAGCATTGGATGTTGGAGTTGGAGCACAAATTTTAAGAGAAAGGTAAAAAAAAAAAAAAAAAAAAACAGTTTTGAAAGCAAAAAATAAATATTTTTTAGGCAGTCCTAGTCCAAGTAAAAGCAGCTCTTTTAATAGCAGATGATGATAATTAACTGGAGAAAATTATGCTATTAAGTGGTATAAATTGTAACACTCCAGGGTTACAAACTTTAATTGCTTCAAATATAATCAGAAATACTCAGATTTAAAAATTCTAATTCCAACATTAATAAACACCTTTTTAAAAGTGAAATTTCTCATAGTAATGTCGTAAGTTGGCAGCCCTGTACCAGAAAATCAATAACAGTTGTCTGCGAGCCTCAATATGGCTGGCTCCAGTGTGTAATTCATTACAATAAATCTAACATTTATTTCACAATTTTAATGACTGTCTAAAAAATAGTGTGATACATGTGGTAAAATAATTTTATTTTTCTTACAGGATTGCTACACTTGCCCTTACAGGCTCGTTTCGCAAACCTGCAGAGTAAAATCCTGTTCATACCATAATACACTTGTACATGGTGACCGACGGGAACCAGACGTTTTTTTAAATGAACAGTACTCTCTTGTTTTTGTACCAAGAAGCTACTTTATTACGCAATAATATTTGGAATTACATGCCATTTGAAATGCATGATGTCAGACAGATGGTGTCCACTTGCTTGAATGCAGGATTCAATCCTTTGCAGAAAAGCCGTGTGTAAGCGGTCCAACATCTCGCAATCAGTTGCTGCCACTTCCTCCCTGATTGCCTCCTTCAGATCAGCCAAGGTGCATGGTCTATAGACATGTGATTTCAGAAATCCCCACAAAAACAAAAAAAGTCACAAGTGCTTAAATCAGGGGACCTCGGAGGCCACGGGAAATCGCCAAAACATGAAATGACCCTTCCAGGAAACATGTTACGAACCAAGTCCATTGAAGCACGTGCAGTATGAGGAGTAGCACCATCTTGCTGAAAAAACAAATTTTCTTTGTTGTGTAAACGTTGTCTTGACTTGAATCCTGCATTCAAGCAAGTGGACGCCACCTGTCTGACATTATCTTCCATTCATAAGATGCACTTCAAATGGCATGTAATTCCAAATATAGCTAATTGGTACAAAAACAAGTGAGTACTGTTCATTTAAAAAACGTCCGGTTCCCATCGGTCACCCTTTATGTTAATCATTTACATTAAATTAATGCTGTGGATAAAATACATTTGTTATTCCGATAAACCTGTATTTAAAATAGAATCAGTTCTGTTCATGTTAATTGTTCATTTGATAAACATACTAGTGTCTTAATAAATGCCTTTTAAAGTGAAAAATTGTAACAATTTATTTTTTATAAACACACTAAACATCATGTATGGTGGGTGTTTCTGTATGTTAATAGTAATCAGTCAAAAAACTGAAGAAAAAAAACTAGTTCAGGAAAATTGGCATATGGCTAGAGATCCGTGATAATCACAAGACATGATAATGCAAATTACAATTACTAAGGCTTTTACGGCTGGCGTTCAATGAAATTTCGTTTCCGGGCTGTATGACTGAATTCCTGTCATTTCTAAAAACCAAATGCAGGCCCACAAAACCCAGACCTATCTAAAGAGAGAAGGGTTCACGACAGCTGGATGCCGACCAACCAGAGCTCAAGGAGGAGTTATAAATACCAGTGGTTTTGAGAGCTTATCAGCAGTTTTCAGCCGACCACCCAGCTGTAACCAGCTCTGAAGATGCCAGATGCAGTTCATGGCGAAACATCAGCAATAGTAAGACAGACCACGGTCATACAGCCCGAAAATGGAAATATCATAATGAAAATTGTTTTAAATTATACAAATATTTGCAAAATTTCATTTTACTGCTTCTTATAACCCCGAAAACATTTTTGAATCTCAAAATAATGCAAAAAGTAAACATAACCCCAGTTTTTAGATAAATTTAAGCAAAAATTCTTTTATTTAGGTGAGTTAATCCATTTTTAAGCAATATTTTTGTAATTTCTATGGTTTCCTCGTGATATTAACAGCAAATAAATATATCTGCCATGGTATGCATAGAATAATATTTGTCATGGTAAGGTAGAGTAATGATTTTTCACTCCAAAACAAATGGCTAAAAGAGAAATTTAATAATGGCATAAAAAGGAAAGCACACGCACTGCACTATCATAGTCTGCTCTATAAATTCTAAGCTCTTTGCCAATGCCAATTTGTTTGTAAGCTGAAAATGAGTTTAATTGATATAAATATTAGATGGAAGTTTACAGTGATGTGTTGAAATCTGTAGCAAGATTGAGATCGGAAATATACAAAGTTTTAGTGTGTATATTTCCGATCTCAATCTTGCTACAGAGTTTAATTGAATTTTTGTAATCCATCAAGGAAATAATTAAAATTAATACTTCCTACAAATATGTTAAATGTAAACAATGAAACTTGCATTACACTATATTTTACAGGATATCCATAAAAGAATTCAACCGTTTTGAAGTTAAATATTTTAATGAAATAAAAAATTAAGGAAAATGTTTTATGCATGGTTTAAAAAATAAAATTGTTTTTTTTTTAAAACAATTTAGTGCACCTCAATATGTACTCCATTTGTGGTATGGCATACATCCAAGCGGTAATCCATCTCTTGATATTGAGGCTCAAAAGGGGTTTGTCTACTCTCAGCAAGTTGAATCTCTACCCACCAGATTCGTCAACAGATGGATTGGAAGAGCAGGGCCTATTGTTTGGCCCTCACTCCCTTGGACTACTACTTTTGGGGATAAGAATCTTGTTTATGCGGAGAAGATTCAAGACACAAGCAATCGACAGCAAAGGATCATCGCTCTATGGCAACAATCACCCCAGATGTGGCTGGCCAGGATGTGGAAAGAGGTCAATTACCTCTTGGATGCATGTCATGCCAAAAATGTGGCACATATTGAAATGTACTAAATTGTAACCAAAAAACCACAAATCATTATGTTAATAGTAATCTGACAAAAAACTGAAAAAAAAGAACTAGTTCAGGAAAATTGGCATATGGCTAAGAGATCGGTGATAATCACAAGACATGAAAATGCAAACTGTTCTAAATTCAGCAAGTATTAACAAAATTTCATTTTACTGCTTCCTATAACTTTAAAAACATCACTTCTGAATTGCAAAATAATGCAAAAAGTAAACATAACCCTAGTTTCTAGATGAATTTCAGCAAGAATTGTTTTATTTGTTTAAGAAAACTTTTGTAATTTCTATGGTTTCCTCATGATATTAACAGCAAATGAATGCATTGGCTTGGTAAGCATAGAAGAATATTTAATATGGTAAGGTAGAGCAATGATTTTTCGCTCCAAAACAACTGAATGAGAAATTTAAGAACAGCATAAAAAGGAAAGCACACAAAACGCACTCTTAACACTACTATAGTGTGCTCTATAAATTCTAAGCTCTTTGTCAATGCCAATTTTTTTGTAACCTGAAAATAAATTAAATTGAATTTTCGTAATTCATCAAGGGAAAAATTACATTTTACATTCCTTGTAGGAAGTATTTTAAACAGCGAAACTTGCATTAGGCTATATTTTACAGGGTATCCTTAAAACAACTCAGCCGTTTTGAAGTTAAATATTTTAATGAAAAATATTATGGAAAATGTTTTATACATGGTTTAAAAAGTAAAATTGTAGAGGTGTTTTTTTATTTTATTTTATTTTAATACAATTTAGTACATCTCAATATGTGCTCCATTTGTGGTATGGCATACATCCAAGCGGTAATTCATCTCTTGCCAGCATGTCTGATAATGATATTGAGGCTCAGAAGGGGCTTCTCTACTCTTAGCAAGATGGATCTCTACCCCACCAGATTCGTTAAGAGATGAATTGGAAGAGCAGGGCCTATTCCTTGGCCCTCACTCCCTTAGACTCCTTTTGGGGGATAAGAACCTTGTTTATGCAGAGAAGGTTCAACAATCTACAGCAAAGGATCGTCGCTCTCTGGCAACAATCACCCCAGACATGGCTGGCTAGGACTTGGAAAGAGGTCGATTACCACTTGACATAGTGAAATGTACTAAATTGTAAAAAAGAAAGAAAAAATCTACAAAATTGCCTTTTGAAACATGTATAAAAAAAATTATACAAAAATATTAACGGAGTTATTTTATGGATAGCCTGTATATCACTTTTTAAAGATATCAAAATTATAACAAAATTTAAGTTTTAAAACAATTTTCATTAAAAATAAGACTTTCATAAACATGGCCAATTAAACTATACCATAAGTGATGTTTAGTGTCAATTTCAACTCTCTATATAAACTTCACTGTGTTAACTTAAAGAGCAATTTTTAACTATTTTCTGTTCTGTTTCAGACGTCTGCTGGGAACTCTTAACTTACAGAATGCAAGAAATGTGGAAATGAAATGTCTACGTAGTGCAGTGGAAGTGAACTAAGTGTGTAACTGTTTAGAACGTTTAGTGATATGGTACAGAAGTGAATAAAATTGTAATTAAGTATATATTATGGTTTTTAACACACTTAAATTCTCATTTTGTAGTTACAGTCAAACCTGTGTATAACGATTGATAACGGTAAACCCACATACAGCAATATTTATGTTTGGTCCCAGCTAATTTCCTATCTTAATAATGTTAAATGTAACTTATAATGATGGAGCTATTTTAGAAATGCCCTTTTATAACGATAAATGATATTTGGCAGTTCAATTTCTTAGAAATTCCAGAAAATAAGGGTTCATTAGGGAATGGAAAATACGATCATGGAGGTTAAAATCATCCCTTATGTGTTCAAAAACATACTGAAAGTTAGGTCGTTAATTCAACATATACATAACTTGCAATTAAAATACCGTATTGGCCTGAAAATAAGATGACCCTGAATTTTTGAAGGGTAGTTATGAAAAAATAAAATAGCTTATTAATACATTTTGCATCATATAAAAAAGAATTTTTAAGTTCATGTTGTAACTACTTCTCTCGCCTTTTCTTTTCCACATGGCTCTTCCATGACTGGTGGCCAAACAAAAGCTTTACGCGTAGAGAATAGAGATGTCAAGCAAGTAACACTGCAGTCAGGATCAGAAGGTCCTGGTGCAGTACACGCAGAAGCACGAATTCAGGAAAAATTAAGTTCAGTAAAGTTTGGTGAACTTCCATGCGACTTTGATCTTGGGTCGGATGCAAGTCATTTGTGTGGGGATATCTACTACGTACGTGCACAGCTGCATTCTTGAATGGAGAGTTGTCGAGTCTTAGGCTGTGCGTATAAAACGAGTATAGTTTTTGTAAGCACATTTTCTGAAAATAGTCTTATATTCAGGCCAATAAAGTACCTTTCTGACAAATGGTAATTTTTTTAGTGTGTGGGTGTAAAGTAACTATGGTTAACAATTATAGGGAAGTAAGGAATCGTTATACGGAGGTTTTACTTTACTACCTTAGGACTATGTAGTTTGAATCACCATTGTGATCTTCCTCAGCTACAACCAAAATTTGGTTGGCAGGGCTGCTCCCTTCAATGACCAATCTCAGCTCCTGGATGCCATCTAGTGGTGGGCGAATGTATCTTCTGATTAGATTTTCTTGTGCTGGTATTTCAAAATTCAGTAATTTTTTTTTTTTGGAAAAAAAAAAAAACATTTTCCCAGACTTGTTTTACATTCTGTTCTATTTCATACCCCTTGCCCTAAAATTGAGCTGCTGTTGCATATTTGTCTGTGTCTGAATTTAACATTCTTTCAATCTAATTTCAGTGTTCTTTTTTGTTCGTCCGATGTAAACTTTCAGTCATTGTAATCTATTTGGTAATACCTGATAGATTGCAATGACTGTGAAAAAGTTTACATCGGACAAGCAAACCAGAATACTGAAATTAGATTGAAAGAAAATTTTAGGAATATTAAATTCGGGTATAGACAAATCTGCAATAGTGGCTCATTTTTGGGATCCGGGACAAGAAATAGTTTTATATCCTGTTCCATTAAAACCAGTAGAAAGAACTGAAGAATTAAGTCTGGGAAAAAAATGTTTATGAAAAAAAAAAAAATGTTACATACCAGCAGAAGGCAGTCATAATCAGAAGATACATTCATCCACCATTAGATGGCATCCCAGGGGCAGAGATTGGTCACTGAGGGGAGCAGCTCTGCCAATCAAATTTCAGTTGTAGCTGATTATAATGGTGATTCAAACTACTTAGTCCTAAGGTAATAACTACAAAATGTGAAATCCAAGTGTGTTAAAAACCATAATATACATGTTATATAACGTTTGTTCCTACATCCATGTCATGTGCTGTCATAGACCATGATGCATGTGAGCTCAATGTATCATGGCATATGACAGTACATGACTTGGTTGTGGGAACAGATCTTGTGTACTGTGCAATATGTAATAATTATGTTTGAACAAAAATAAACAATGTTTTACACACTCTTGATGTTCTGTATTTCAAATTTCCCTCTAATGGTTATATTCTGTTGAATTTTCCCTTTTTCCCCTTAAATTTTACCTCTTTAACTCTCTAAAACCAGATTTTGTCTTCACAATCCAAATAGATTTAAATTTCAAAAGTTGGCAAGTCTTTTTGAATTGCCAACCCTTGAAACTGATCTATTTCGATTGTAAAGAGAAAAATTTGGTTTCGGAGAGTGAAACAGGTAAAATTTAAGGGGAAAAGGGAAAATTTGGTGAAAAATGATTTTAAATTTTCACCCTAAGTCCAACACCAAAAAAACAGTGACCAGGTTTAGCGAGTTGACTTTTATAATAAAAACACTGTCCGGTACAAAGCAGACATTTTTATTTACTTTCTCACTTGTTCCTCTCCACTTACAAATCTTCACTGTTGACTCCTCGACCATCACAGCACCTGTAAAGAAAGAACAAAAGCTGGTTAGTTTCCTGATTTCTGCAGTATATATACTAGGTAGGAGCTTCAAGGCTGTGTAAGAACTTATAATTTAGCCAATATTTTTTTTTTTTGGACTTAGTTTTTTTCCCCTTATTTTTGGACTTGGAATAATTTTGCCAACATTATTTCAACTTAGTTTTTTCACCCTTATTTTTGGACTTAGAATAATTTTGCCAACATTATTTCAACTTACTTTTTTTCCCCTTATTTTTGGACTTAGGATAATTTTGCCAACATTATTTCGACTTAGTTTTTTTCCTTTGTGTTTGGACTTTTAACTATTTTTGGGGGTAAGGCGGATATTTGGACTTTTTTTTAGCACGGACATTTACATGAAACACACTCTCAGTATTTCGGAGATCTTATTACTTTTATTAATGAATTCATAATACACTAAATAGAACTTGTGATTTTCTGGATAAATCGATCTATTAAAAAAGCACTCACGGCTTTACATGTGACATCTTAACAGCCAAGTACAAAGTTTCAAAACGAGCACTAGCAATTTTAATATCAGATTTGCTAAAAATTATAAAATATTTACCACTGAAAATTTTAAAAAATCATTTAGCCTATTATCAGCTAATGGAATTAATTCTTCGATTCAACAAAATCAAGTGCTCGTTTTGTTATTCTTGTGAGCATTTTAAGTTCTTACAACAGTCAAACATCATGAGGCATTTTGTTATTTTGAATCGTAAACTTTAAAAGGAAAATAATTTCAGTTTCCTTGTGCTTACAATAGTAATAAAAAAACTTGTTAATTTCATATGTAGCTCTTTTGGTTGACAACCATTTTTTAAAAACAAATCACATACAAAAACAATATGTTCAGCAAACGTTTCTCCTATGTTCAGTTGAAAAAAAATTGTCACTTGAAGAGAGAGATAAAACTAATATTAAAAAATGCTTTCCTATCATAATTCGTGTGGGACATTTAATGCATGGACAGAAATCAGGTTTGTAAGTAATGTTTTGATCAAAACTATATATTGTGTTGGCTTACATTTGTACTTTCTCAAAAACAAGGAGAGATAGTTATTTATGGTATTTTGAATTTACGTAATAACAGTATTTACAGTGGTTAAACTGAATAAAATGGATAATTATTTATTTGTATGAAGGAAAAGAGAATGACAGTGACATCTCAAGATATCAATAATCGCTATAATGTGCTAACACTTTTTTCTTTACCCTTTAAGGGCTTGGACCTTTTCTTTACAACCCAGCCCAGAAATGGGTGGTTAGAATTCTGTTAAACAATTACAGAAATTTTTAGAAAGTTTATTCAGGGACGTTATTACTGGAGTATAACTGATGAAAATTATGAGACTCATCAAACCCTGGGTTCAGGTTAGTAATTAAATAAGGGAAGTAGTGTATCTCAATATTATTTTTTCTGTTAAACAATGTTTACGATTCTAAATAACATAAATGAATTTACATACATACTATGTACCAACTACTTATGTCAGGGCATGAAATTTAAATAATGAAATCACTAGGTACCACCTTATTCCCTCAAATAGTCTAATTTTGTTGACAAAATATCAGCGCTAGGTTTTCATGAGAATGATTGCAAGATGCTTTAATTGTATAGTCCTACTTTATTTAAAACCAATACCTTGTCAGTGCAATAAATTATTAAAAGGTTAATCCAATACTAAAACAGGTCTAGATTTTAAAGTAGTCGAACTACATAGAGAAAACTATTTACAATTTTAAATTTTAAAAGTTATTATTTATAGTGAAGTTTAGGTTAATGTATATACGAGAGCGGTTCGTAAAGTAAGTTCCTGTCTCTCACGACATGCGAATGAGTGGTGCTAGCATCGCAAACTGTGTTCCGTTCTGTAGCTTGGTTCAGTACGCTCACGGCAGTATATCTGCAAGATTGTTTTCGGCCATTTATCTTAACAATACAGGCGTTTGAAATGTGCGCAGTGATAAGACATCCCGCTAAGAGTGAGGTATGTGGAGTAATACGATTTCTGTGAGCAAACCAAATGGCACCAGCAGCAATTCATTGTGAGATTACTGAAGTGTACGGGAACATTATGAGTGACAGTATGGTTCGATGGTGCTGTCGTGAAATTCGAGACGGATGCACTAACGTCCATGATGAAGAACGAAGTGGCCGACCGTCGTTGTGAATGATGAATGTGTTGCAAAAGTGCATGAAGTGGTCAGAGAGAATCGCCGTTTCACCATATCTCCACTCTCAGAGCATTTTCCACAAATTTGTTGGATCGCAACGGTTTCAAACGGATTGAGGAGCTCAAGGAGAGTGTCAACGGGCAGCTGCATGCACAGACGGCAGAGTTTTATGCAGAAGGAATTTCGAAGCTTGTAAAGTGGTATGACAAATGTCTGAATGTTAGCGGAATTTATGTTGAAAAACAGCTGAAAGGGTGTACTGTTCACTAGTGTGTAATAAAAGTCCCTACAATAAAGTGTTTTCTGCAAAAAAAAAAAAAAAAAATCGGAACTTACTTTACGAACCGCCCTCGTAACTGCAATGATGCCAATTTAATAAAATTAACAAGTCAAACAGATAAATTTAAAAAACTAGGCCTACTGTTAATATTAGTTTCACAAATTAAAATGTAAAATTTAAAAAAAAACTACCTGTAAATTGACTCTAGACCTATTAAATGTTAAATAACTTCTACCCAATGTCTTTCACAATGAGTCACTTCACTCTAGTCATCATGTCAGGATGACGTATTTAGCATAGTTAACTATATTCAATAAAAGTTAACAAAGCACTGTAGATTACAAAACTGGTGGTTCTATTTTCTTGGTTATGTTCTTGAAGTATCTGTTAGTTGTAATATCTGTTCATTCTCATGATACCATGTTGCTAATTTAATGAAATTTAAAGTCTGATGGTAATAGCCGAATTCAGAATTTTGGTTGTCATTTTTGTTACATAGCATTACAGCTTTTTGGGAATTCCTCTATTTCTTCTTAATATAAAATATTACATAATATAATCATTAAAAACGTGCAAATTAAATTCATAAACACACTTTAACTCAATTATCCCTCTTATTTAAAAAAATACTAAATACTAGTTTGTACTTTTTGTTCAACCATACTATATTATGCTTATTACCAATCCTATCCTATGGGATGGAGGAGATATGGAATCATCTTACTGAAAGAAACCTAGAAACTCTAGAAAAAGTAAAATCAATATACTTGAAACGAGCACTGGGACTATCGAAAACAACAAGATCAAGACTGGTCTACCTCCTGGCGAGAGAGACATTCTTAATTGAAGACATCAAGCTCCGATATATGTTACAACACACCAAGGCTTTTGAAAACCAACTAAGGACCATGGAGGAAAAAAGAGAGAATGTATGGCCGGAGTTCTACGGCACCGAAGCAATGACAAACCGAACATGGACAGCACCAAATTTCAAACTAAGACATGTCGTGACTAGATTATCTACCCATGGTTTTCACCATCTAATCTGTAGAAACAAGAATTTTCATGACCCAAACATTGCATGTGTATATATGGACTGTGTAATAAAGGCTGTGAGCGATACCACAAAGAACAATGCCCGAAATGAATTAAATCAATAAGTGAATATGCAAACATGTGACTCTGAAAACTGTAAATGGATATTTTGCTGCAATTAATTTATTATTATTATTATGCCTATAACATGTAACATATTCATTTCGCTATACATTTTCATTACTACTCAGGTGTGGAATCAATTATTATTGAACACAAAATGATCTTGAAACCCTGAGAGCAGCAAATGGTACTGTGTGATAACAGCCTGTATTTAAAATACAAGGGTGATCCAGAATGCAAAATACGATTGCACATCATGCTCAGCACTGGTCCCCCCCACCCCCACCCCCACGATCACATGTGCGTTAGTTAGCTCTTACCCCACCTCAGTAAGAGTAAAGTTTCATTGCTGTGAGGTGACGCCTGTCTGTTCTACAACGTATACAAATGGTGCCACAGATTAGAATCCTGCCAAATGTAAAGTGTGCAGTGTGATTCTTTTCTTTGAATTCACAAAATGTTTGGCCAATCAAAATTTATAGGCAAATATTGCAAGTGTATGGTGATAATGCAATGAATGAGTCTTCAGTGAGGAAATGGTGCATAATGTTTAATCAAGGAAGAACCAGTGTGCACGATGAAGACCGGAGTGGAAGGCTATCACTCATTTCGGATGAGTTGAAAGCAAATGTTGATGCGTTTCACTTTGAAACCTTAAGGCAGATACACATTGGGCCAATGAAAGACAACCAATGTATTGGGGAGAATGTTGGTCGCCAATGTGTTGGCATTCAGCCTCTCATTCATATCAAACCAAGGGATTCGGTCATGTGAATCACAGTTGGCTCTGAAATCTTGTCGGTCTCTACCATGAGTTTTAATGCAGTCTCATTGTTCCATTCCAAACTCCAGCAATTTCCAATGCAAGACAAAGTTAAATGTGTATAGTTGAACTGCCAAGGCAAATTGCAAGTGACTATGTGAGCCAAGAAACGATTCTCCCATCTATAGGAGAGAGGACCCAATGCCAACCTTTTGATGTTACTGCCAGAAGTCCGAACCTAAACCAAGGCGCAACCGGTTTGTAGTCTCTCATTTGCCTCCAGTACACACTAACAGAATCACGACCAGCAAAACGGTTGGTTGTTGTTCGTTGGCTCAATGTGTACGTGCCTTTACATGAGTTTCCAAAACTAAAGGGCTTTTTGGGTGGAAAAGAGTTCCCAATCAATGAAGACCTCAAAGTGGCAGTGATATCCTAGCTCAGGTCATTGGCAGTAGAAGAGTATAATATTGGCACTGAATAACTGGTGCCACATTACAATAAATGCCTTGATAGCAATGTCGATTACGTTGAGAAATAGAGTAAGGTACTGTATCTTTGTAAATGAAGTTTTGTATTGATATCTTTCATTATTATTTAGTTAAGCCAAATTGTTTTTTACTTTCTGGACAACCCTTGTAAAATCAATCCTGTTTGTGTTAATTATAATATTATAATGAATTGAATGTATTTGGTCTTGTAAAAACCTGTCGTTTAAAGAAAACATCCTAGAGAAAGTTCTGATTTCACTGTACATCATCAGCTGCCGTCTATTGCAGAAGACAAGAACCACAAAATCTTAGTAGTAACTAACTGCCGCAGTCATCAGATCATGAGAAAGTTGTACTGCCCAAGCTTAGGGTAAAGAAAGTTATACGTGTGCATTATATCAGGTGTTTTTGGGGCTGCATATCCTTCATGGATGTTAACAACTATATATTCATTTTTAAAAGCACTATATATGAAGATAATTTAATTTATTGTGATTTTCTTAAAATCAACTCATAAAAGCTGAAACTTTTATTTGGAACAACAACATCATCGTCATCATCATCATCATAAACAACTTCACAGTGTAGGCCTTCTGGCCTGTACATTTTTCCAAAAAATTCTCTAAAGGGTAGTTATAAGTTTCACACAGAAACAAAGGTTTAAAGTATTGCCTCACAAATAATGCGATTTTCAACGAGGCTGAGACAACTGAATGCCATGTGCTCTATAATGGAATAGGCTATATTAAGGGTAGAGGAAGCTAGGCCTATGTGAATGTTTCACATTACACTTTTCAAATTTAATTTTGTATTATAAAACATAATTTTTAAAAGGGGTACAGTAGAGCCTTGGTATTTCATATCTCAATTCAATATTCCCATAAACCAGAGCTGAATTTTTTACATTAATAATTAATAAATTAACTGATTAATAAATCATGCATGAGTGCCTTGTACGAGGATGCGACAGGGTTAAAAAGCGAGACCTCACACGTCAGAAACCAGACCCTTTCAGGTTATAGTTGAAAAACATTCAGAAAAAAAAAGAGCTCATGTTTCTGGTATTGTATTGTATTGTACGTTTGTTGTCTTTCAACATTACTGAAATGCAATAGACATTGTCAAGGAAATCTAAAATTATGTTTTTGAATAGTTTAAAATTCTACCTTATCCTTACTAAAATATTCTTTTAAACTATAAAAAGGATTTAAAATTAGCCAGTTATATAATTTTGTCTTGAATATTTTAAATGGCAATAGCTTTGATTCATTATTTAGCTTATTGTAGAGCTTTAATCCTATAATACTATGACTGTTTGTACTCTTGCTCAATCTACAGAAGGGAACTATTGCTAAAGATTGATTCCGTGTGTTATAACTGTGGACATCACTAAACATTGTAACTGCGGTAGCGTTTTTTTTTACATTCAGTAGGCAGATAAAAATATACAAGTTGATCACTGTCAGAATCTTTGTTTCTACAAAAAGAGGCTCATGTGTAATCAACGACAGATTCTGTAGTGTGAACTTGAAGTCACAAATATAGAAAGAAGTAACGATTATTGTGAGATCACACATCTACTCTAGTTTCAATGGATGGTTTAGGTCAGAAGGAGCTAACTACATTGCTTTGTTATTCAGAATAAAGATTTATGCTACAATTATTGACATCCTACCTTACAGTCAAGCTTCTGTGTAGCGATATTTATGGGCCCTAGCAGATTGTATTGTTATATTGAGGAGCTGTGATATAACACATATCAGGAAGACTGGATGCAGAATACTGTGCATACATCCTTACTTGTTAATTCAGGGAAAGAAATAAAAAAATAATGAATCACAAATCCAAATAATAAAAGATGTATGTTTTTGCACATGTAAGGGGTGATTTTACCCTCAACGACCCTATTCTCTACCCCTAGTGCACCTTTCTCTTGTGGAATTTCTAAGAAATGTAACAGTTATTAGGCTTCCGGGTGGCTGGGAAGGACAATAAACTAATACCAGCTACTATCCACAGCGCTCACCTACAGGTTTGCAATAACATGAACCTTAAAAACTTCTTTTAAAAGGGTGTTTCTAAAATAGCTTTACCGATGTAGGGAGTTACATTTATTTAATATTATTAAGATAGGAAATTCGCTGGGACCAAAGAAAAACATCACAAAAAGTGGACTTATTGTTATATCGATCTGAGTTACACAGAGTTTTGACAGCAAACCTTTTCTGTTCTTTTGAAAAGTCACTATTTTGAAGATACGAGGTCTCTCATTTTATCCAACGATACTGATTGCTGATGAGCCATAGCGAGGGGCATGATGCACTAGAGGTACCATGTGTGGTGTCCAAGAACAGCTTGAGGTGAGCCTGACAAACAACTTCTTGTTTAAATAGTGGCATGTCATTGCTGTTTGCGAACAGTGCAGTTCATTAAAACAAATACCACATTTACATGCAGGATTGAAATCTATCTGAATCCAATCCCAACTCAATACGTTCCCTGTTTACATGGAAAGTTCTAGGAGTGTATTGAGATTTGTTGTATTTTTGGCTATCTTGGTTATGTATGGCTATTTGTGTGGCTAACCTGTGTAAACAATTTCAGTGTTTATTCCGTGATTAAAAAATATTAAAAAGTGTGTGTAATATTAATAATTTATAGTCACCATAAACAAATTGTGCCATAAAAGAGTAACGTAACAGTATTAACATTATAGTGTTAGTGATTAAATTGAAGATCAGCTGACAGAACAAATGACGAACATCATGCGAGTGTATGCGCAAGCACCAGGATTGAGTTCGCTAGTGTTTATATGGAATTGAATACCAACTTGAATCCAATCCATTCCTCCATTTGCAGAGGATCGGATTGAAAATTCATTCTGAACTGAGTCCATGTTTACATGACAAACTCAATACAAGGATCTGGACTCAGATTGATCTGAATCCTGCAAGTAAACATAGCCTACTTATATTCGCTTGATAGTTTTTTTAAAAAGTAATGAAAGGTGTTTATGTTTTCATCACTACTGAAATAGGTCACTGTTTAACTTAAGTAGTCTTTTATTATCAGAAGATACCTGACACTTTTTAACTTAAAAGCAATCAATATGTTTTTGTTCTCTAGACGGTACTGAGTTTTAATGTTTACCACAGGGTCATTCCATGTCAAATCAACCAATTCTACTATGAGATTTGAACCTTGACCTCTCAGATTTGTATGATTTTTTTTTCAGGTATTGCACCCCCTAAATCTAGTTTAAATTTCAAATTTTTCTGACTTTTGGTTTTTGACTTACAAGGGTTTAAAAATCCAAAAAACTATGGTTTTCTATCACTTTAAGATCATTATAAAATGCTATAGCTAAAAAAACTATACCACCTAGAGAGCTCAAACTTGCACCATTGTTTTCCTCTGAAAATTCCCTTTAATTTGATACATCACAGAGCTATGTTGCTTAATTTTTGAAATGTTAAAAAAGTTCCCAAAAAACTTTTTTTTAAATTTCAAAAATACGTACCCTCGGATTTTTTTGGAAAAATTATGTGTTGTACACTCTAATTGACTACATGCATGCAAAATTTCAAAATGGGATCTCAGTGGGTTCTTATTTTAAAAAAATATTTGACTACCAGAATACATGATAGTGAGATGTATAGCGGACTATTTCTAGGCTATGAATACTAAGGTACATAGGCTAATTCTACCAAACCTAAATTATTTAGATAGCGTTCATATGTAACATTTCCCTCTTATTGCTTGTTAATTAAATGATGTGTAGTGTTGTTTTTAATTTAATTTATATACAACACGCTAATAGTGAAATTTTGAACAAAGCCACTCACCTTGAATCATCCAAAACTCTTAGTAATATCACAGTATAAGTATTAATACAGTACAGAAACTCAGCCCGTTTTTCTGCCAGCCGAGCATACGCGCGCATTTACTAGCGATCGTAGCGGCCATATAGTAAGACTACAGAAACTACTCCGGGAAGTATGTAAATAAATAGGAGTGTTGTATTTATTAGAACACGCTATATTCGAAAGGACCTTATTATTCTGCTGTAAATTTCAGTAATAATAAAAGACAAAATCCTGAATTGCATTTCTTCACTTTCTTGAAACATCCAGAAAGGTAAGAACGAAAATAAGTAATATTTATTGTAGGTCTACTGGCTTACTCGTGATTCTGGTGTGGTTATGTTTCAAGTTACTTTAATGTAATATTTTTATATTTTATTCTGTTGTAATGATTTCTGGTGTATAAAATAGGTCATTAATGGTCGACAAGAAAACCTAGTAACAAAATATGTAAAATATTTGAGTGAAAATTACCGTCTATGCTTGACACACGCCGAAAACAGACATTTTATGAATTCCTATAAAAACTCGTTAATTAAAACTGCTGTACCGACGGTGTCTTCAATTCCAAATGCTCCTGAATATTTTGTTTTGTTTAATGAAGTCCATCCTGCAGTAATTGACACTACATAGACCTACGATAAATTGAAGTCGTATATTGCCATATAAGGCAAAGAATCAAAATACACTGTCAACAATGACGTGCAGGATGAACAACGTGACAGACCTATAATATAATTTACGTAATTAATATGTAGGCTATTTATTATCATAATTTGAATTATACATTACATTAAAGGGCAATGATTTTAAAGGAAAAATACTAGGCCTAGGTACAGTCCTTAACAGTAGCCTATTTAGGTATTGTTTACCTCTTCTTAACTAGAATATAATACATTACCTGTTTTATTATTTCTTAAATTTAAAATTAGATTTGCATTAAATAAAAATATTCTGTATTTTCATCTTTTTCTCTTTTAACATAACATATTTTGCGATGTGTCTATGTATTTTCCCAAGCCATTTCATATGATGAGAATGTAGCTTTACTCAATCTCCGCATGGAGCGCTAGTGTCGTCCAGTCAACATGTTGACATAGGACTTTTAACACACAGTTTCTTTACTGTATTAATACTTATACTGTGGTAATATCAACTCATATAGCTATAAATGGTAGAGGTTATCTTTTGCTTCGTTTTCCAGTATTATTTGTATCCTAATCATTTACAAAGAATCCCATATAAAAGAAATGGGTAAAAGTTGTTTCACCTTGTGAAAAAGTTTAACTTGTTGATATTTGCGTGGATAGAACTGTATTTCTTAGAATATTAGGTGTTTACCGTACATAGTTAATAGTATTTATACACTTTAAAAGATTTCACTGAGGGTAACACAATTTAAATGTTTCTTTTTGATAATTTTCCAAAGCAAGAGAAGACAGCTTTTTTTCTTCAGCACTTAGAGTGTATGTTCTTTCCATTGCTGTAGTTGGATCCACTGTTTGCAAAAGAGTGTTTCCTGGGACATCTAATAAATCTCTTGGTTGTGGATAACAACAACAACAACAACAACAAAACAAAAAACAAAAAAAAAAAGAAAAAAAAAAAAAGAAAGAAAAAAAAAAAAAAGGCTGGACCTTTTGGGTGTAAAAAATGTATTCCATACATGCCATTGTGTTTTTCTTCAATGCATCCTAGCCACCAAGAGTCATCATAAGCTACTGTCACAAAACCAGCAGCAATGTTTTCCAAATCTGATGGTGTTATTTGGTTCACTGTTGTCACACATTCAAGAGATTCATCAAGGCTGAAATGATAAGGCTTGACAGTAATTTGACTCTCTGTGTGGAGTTTATATGAGTGAAACTTTTGTGTTCCCACAATCGCTTTTGATTCACTGAGCCGAGAAAGTAATCATTCTTTAGTTCTTCGTAGTCTTCTGTTGTCCAATATTCAAAGTCAATGTTTTTTATAATTTCCAAGGCAAATTCATAAAGTTCTTTGGGTGTTAAAATTTGTTGGTCATATGGCCTTTGTAAGCTGGCTAAAAGCTAGCCGCTTAACAGTTCCGCCAAGGCCATCACATGCACTCTTGCCATGGGATGTTGCAAAGAACTCCCACTCTGCCTAAACTTCAAAATCTGTTTTATGCAAGCATAGATTAAGGAAGTTTTTCTTATTCTTATACTGGGCAGCACTCCCATCAGAAAAGTAAGTAATCTTTTTAAGTGCAAAAGGCAAGGTTTGCTTTAAGCTTTCTAGCAGTTTTTTTCTGGAATACATAGAAAGCGACTGTATTAAGTTCCAGGTAATCTGATATAAAAACATACTGCAGGTGGTTTAGTTTCCCCTCCCATTTGTAATATATTATGATGAAAGGATGCAGTGTAGCTTGGCTGGTAGTCCAGTGGAATGATTGTATTTTGGCTTATACGACGAAAGAGTAGTTTTCCGGAAAAATCACAGTTGACTACTACATGGCCTTCAGTTAAATTTTCCTTGATTTCGCTTTAGTATTCTTTCTGCTGACTAGCTATAAATGAATGAGTTCTGAGCTTTGTTAGTGTGTCCAAAAACTCATCAATAAAGTCATCACTACATTACTACAGTTTCCATCACACACCTATCTACAGTTACCCACTTTTTCATTGAACTTTGTATTCAATAATTCTTGAAGTCTAGGAACACCAGGTCATTCTTTACAAACATTCATAAAACAATGTTGAGATGGTGGATAGCACATCATCTTGACCAGAGTGATAAGATTTCAAAGCAGTGTCATCCCCATCTAATACAAAATTTTGCATTTTTGCACTGTACATCATTAGCTTAATGTTTCGGTGTAAGGTACACACACAGACAGTATGTGTGCCACTTTTTCCAGCCAGGATACAGTTCTTCGGCCTCAGGTCGCAAAACTTTGAAAAACCAATTTTGTTTGCTGGGAATTTTTCCTTAAATAATTGGTATATTTCTTGTAAATTTGCCAACACTAGTCTCTTTTGTACCTGGATCTTTCCATCTTTATTTCCTATGGTCACACAATCTTTTTTCCCTGGCATCATTCTACTAATGTCGTCAGAATTGTAGAAGTCTTTTACAGAGTCAGCCTAGAAATAGTCCACTATACACCTCACTAGCATGTAATCTGGTAGTCAAATATTTTTTTAAACAAGAACCCATTGAGATCCCATCTTGAAATTTTGCATGCATGTAGTCAATTAGAGTGGACAACACATATAATTTTTCCAAAAAAATCCGAGGGTACGTATTTTTGAAATTTCAAAAAACGTTTTTTGAGAACTTTTTTAACATTTCAAAAATTAAGAAACATAGCTCTGTGATATATCAAATTAAAGGGAATTTTCAGAGGAAAAAAATGGTGCAAGTTTGAGCTCTCTAGATGGTATAGTTTTTTAGCTATAGCATTTTATATTGATCTTAAAGTGATAGAAAACCGTAGTTTTTTGGATTTTTCAACCCTTGTAACTCACAAACCAAAAGTCAGAAAAATTTTAAATTTTAAATTTAAACTAGTTTTGGGGAGTACAATACCTGGAAAAAAAAATCACACACATCTGAGAGGTCAAGGTTTAGACTGTTAGTTGATTTGACATGGAATGACCCCACAAGTATATTGTTTTCATGTAATTTGTGAGTCCAAGTTTTTCTTTATAGTTCGGGGTAGTCTCAGTCCCATCCACTTCGAATTACTAAGACTCTACTGTATGTGCTACTATAGACCTATAGGGGAGAGGCTGTAAAGCTGTAGCATATGTAACAATAATGGCAACTAAAATTTCATGCTCTGGTGTAGGTTATTTTCTTATTTTAATAACTTATTTTCTTATATTTACATTTTTGATATTGAAGCAGCACTCATCCTTCAGGCCAGATTCAATGAAGACTGTAATTACATGCAGAGGTCAGCTCAAGGTGGAAATATCCGCTTCACTGTGACCTGTAAAGACAAAGTATTCACTGTGAGAATCTATTTACAAACATCTTCTAGTTAAATAAAGTTATCCAATTGTACATATTCCTGGGCCCTGTTTCATAGAACTTTTAACACTCATAGTATCAGTGATTAAAAAATAATAAATGATAATGATGATGAAGATGATGATTATAATAATAAAATTAGGTAAACAGGTAAAAGCTTTTGTTTAATCAGTGATAATTGCAGTTATGATATGCAGAAAAGAAGTTATTTTTGTAATCTATCACATTAAGCTCCAGATAGATTCATTAAGCAGGGCTTGTGGAAGAACAAAGGTCTACAGCTTGATACTTAACCTTTATTCATACTCGTATGCACTGATATAAGAAATTCTTAAAATATGTCATTTCACAAAATGCACCAGCAAAGAACTCCTCTTAATATATGTAGGCCTAATTATTTCACGGTAATATATCTCCTGCATATAATAGTATTCATGTAGTACTCATTTCAACTTGATCAACGAAATAAACAAACATTTGACTGCATTGGAGTCAAGGCTCTCAATGATTAGCGAAGCGGCTTTGTAGTATAGTCATGATTTCCAATTCAAAAAGCATGTGACTTTTAATTAGTCATTACTCTGGTATCTGTCAACTGATTTGATCCAAAATAAATAGGTTTAATGCCATGGATAGTATCAATGCGTATACCAAGTTTCACAGAAATCCGATCAAGCAAATATGAGTTGTCGCATATACCGACACATGAACGGACAGACAGATGGACAGACATTTTCCCATCCCACACCCAATCTCATAAAGTACCATACCGGCACTTAATAACAACAACAACATTCAGTTAACATTAAAAGTTTAACATTATTAGTAAACGGTTTCACAGACTGCAAAGGTAATAAAATTTACTCATAATATTAGGTGTTTTCTATGAGTATAATTTGACTAATAGGTCATTCTCAAATCTATGAGATACAGATTTCCTGATCTTAAAAGATGTTTGCTGCGCTGGGTATTTTACTTATAAAAATAAGTCACATTTTCATTAAGGCTGTATTATAATTCGATTGTTATCAGTGTGAATGACCACAGTTGCAGGGATATGCTCCCCCATAGTATTGGGTTCCGTGTGTCTTTAAAGCGATCATGTGAAGCACTGTAGAAAACGAAAGTTTAAAAAATGGCATTAAGACGATCGGATCATGAATAATAGATTGACAGAGAATTAACGCTGGTTGTTGTTACTGCAGTAATAAGTTATACAGAACTAAACATACTAAATTGTTTCGACTTTGAGATAACTTGAAATTATTGCTATTACAGAAGATGTTATCATATTCTGCCATTATGAATACTGTAGCAAACTTGGTGCAGCAGTAGGCCTATTTGGACTCGATTCGGCAACTGTAAAGCGATGCTGTAAACTAATGAATTTGAAATCGATATTGAATTTCTGTTATGTTCGGCAAAAATTAATTATTATTACTAATACAACCAATAATTTCAAACACTGTTTATGAAATATTTTTAACAATCTTGCATTCTTATCAGTTATCACTAATTTAACTTAAGTGAAAATGGTACACTAAAGAAAAATAATTGACGGGGTGGGGGGACTGGAGGGGGTCTTCCCCCCACCCCTGCGGCTGCACCGCTTTGCTTATGTATATGAAATCAGTTTCAACACTCAAGTAGGGCTAACTGTAGGCCTATCAAAAGGCAAATTCATATTTTATTCCAAGGCAGTAAAACCTGTTACATTTGTTACACTCATTGTTTACATATTTTTTTAAGGAAATAATTATTCTTTTGGAGAAAATAGTTTTGCAGTCATTAGAACTCATGACTAACCTTACTTCCACAAGATAACAAAGAAATCCACCAACCCCTTGCAATTAAATAAAAACTTTTTGAAGTTTTTTGTTACGTGTTACATTATGACAATTTAATATGCATATTAAAATAAACTCACTTGATGGATTAAGATGAAATTTAGGTAATATATAGACCAAAAAGATACCGTCAACGGGGGTGACTTTGATTTCATGAGGTGACTTTGATAGGTGTATAAAAAAATTATTTGAATGGCTGTGGAGAAGTTTAAAACATCAGTTAGAAATTTTTAAGATCACTGTCGGCATCCCTGGTCATTCTAATTTTATATTATGTATTTTGTTGCTCTAAAGTGTGTTTAATTTGAAAGGAAAAGTTTGTTGTTTGGAATGTTGCATTCTTGTTAAAAATTATTAGTTCTCAAACTTCTGGAACCCCAGCTAAAACATATAACCAGAATAAGATTTTAGTGTTTAAATATTTAAGGATATCTCTTTCTCATTAATTCTGCATAAATTAAATCACATTTGGAAATAAACTGGGTTATTTATAGACTATTTCTTTCTTTGGGGTCACTTTGATACCATTTTTGGGGTGCCTTTGATAATGAAAACTTGCGGCAATAAAATTAGTTTTCATGCTGGTATTACATTTCTTCTTTCAGTTAGGGTAGAGAAAAGTTATTCTTGTGTATGGTAGTGTGGGCTGCTATTGTAATGTGAAGAAAGTTGGGGCGTACATACAAATCAAACCCAAGATGTAAGAATTATAAAAAACTGCAGTAGTGAAGATCTGGAGGAAGCCCTTAAAAAGATATGTGATAATACATTATCTATTTAAAAAAAGCTTCAGAAGATTACAAAATACCTTACGGCACACTCCATAACAAATTTTATGGTAGGCATACTTGTAATCCAGGAGGCCAAACTTCATTATTCAGCATTGAAGAACGGTGTCTCGTCAAGGCTATTATTAAGTGTGGGGATTGGGGTTTCCCTTTTAGGTGTGATTGATGTGCAGATGTTCACCAAATCTTATTTAGATAAAAAAAAAAAAGTGTAAATATATTGTTTTTCAAAAATAATGTACCAGGTCCTGACTGGATCTGAGGTTTAATTCAACGCAATAAGAGCTTAATTTCACAAAGACTCTCAACAAACACAACAAAAGCCTGGGCAAGTGTTTCAAAAGATTGTATCAAAGAGTACTTTCAAAATCTATCACAAGCACTTGAAAATATGGCACCATCACACATATTTAATTATGATGAAAGTAACTTAAGTGATGATCCCGGGGAAAAAGAAGTTGCTTTACAAAAGGGAAGTAAAGTATCTGGAAAAAGTTATGAATCGCAGCAAATCTTGTACCACAATCCTGATGGGGCTCAAATTTGCAGATACTGGAAAACATATTTTCAAGCCTATAGAAAATTTTGTTTTTGTTGTTTATATCCTGGATATATTAGCCATTCTGCCAGAACCAAGAGCTGAACAAAGTGGTGACAGGTTCAGATGTACCGGTACTTTTGAAAATAAAATTGATGTGAAAGAAAGCTAAATCTACACAATTTTTAGTTTCATGTGTCCAAATATGATAGGTTTATTTTTCTTTTGGTTTCGAGCCTTCATAAGACAGCCAATGTTTTTACAAACTACATCCTAGCACGAAAATAAGAAATACAGGTTTACAATTTGTGGGCAAGATACAAAATGTATGGGCAGTGAGTTTCATGGTATGGGGCACAAATCTGCAGATACTGGAAAACTGATTCGGGTCTACAGAAAATTGTTTTCCTTCTTGACAAAATGTGACAGGTTCAGAAACGTTTTTTAAAATAAAATTGATGCAAGAAAACCCTGTAATTCTAATGTGAAACACTAGTAATTTGAGTATAATGTGCTAAATGTGCTATTTTTGTTTAATTTTGAGGTTCTTGTGCTAAATGTGTTATTCCTATTTCAATTTTGATCCTTCATTAAATAGCTTCTAGTTTGTAAAAACTGGTTTCTATACATTTAAAATGACGTATCAAAGTCACCCCACAGTTTAAAAAATTTCATTTTGCTATGGTATAAAAACTACCTGGCAGATTTAAGTGTGGTTTGAGAATGATACATTTGTTAGTTTTAGCTTTCATTTTGTGCAATTTTAGAGACCCTATCAAAGTGACCCCACATGCAGGGTGTCTTTGATACGCCGTATTTTATTTTTTTCTCAGCATATGTAAGGTCTGATCTGAAAGAGAATAGATTATTTAGAAACTTCAAAACAAGTAGAATATGTTACAATTTTTTAGATTTTGAAAACTTCATTTTTTCAGAAACTATGACAGTTTAAAGGAAAAAAACTATCAAAGTCACCCCCGTTGACGGTACTGTTAACAATGACCTGAGCAGAACTTGTCTCTGCTGGTTCTGTACAAGCTATGTAGCCAACTAAAACTCCATATTTCTTAAAGTAATTCTTCATATATTATGTTTTTGGTACTTTGTATAATAAAATACAGATCTTCAAGAAATGTTTGGTGCAAAAATAAACATTATAGGTACATCAAATAATAAAAATTATGCCTCATGTCCACTTTCTCATGGAATAGCCCCTAAATAATGCATAACACTAACCATATAGCCTAGTTAAGTGCATAAAGCGGAAGCAGCAGCTGTAGCGAAGCGCCGTTGCATTTTCGAATAATGTACAATACACACACTGTCTGTCAGTTTCTAAAATGTGCCATATTATACCTCCAGCGAGGTTTGTCAGCCTGTCACAGCTCATCTAGCAGTATAAGTCATACGTCCACCGTGCAATCACGAGTTTCTTCATAATAAGAGGACAGAAGAATTCGCTAGATCATGGTATAAAAGAAAGTGCACCATTTAGGGTGGGTTGGGTGAAAGCTAATCATCCAAAGGTGCAACCTGTTTTTGGATTTCACCGTAATTTTTATATGGTATAAGGGTCTTTTTTGTACTGGTGCAATTAATAGTACATACTGCAGGATAACATGCAGTACAACGATCAGCTGGCATGAGTTACACTACTGGCATTGAACAGTTTGAGACGGGAAAGGTTAAGGGCTGGAGGAAGTGAAGGCCGGATAGGGGAAGGTAGGGGAAGTGGGGCGATGCCATGGAGAGTGGGGTGAGAGGCAATATCTATCTTTGGCGAAAGATAGATATATGCTACCCGCCGGCGAAGCACCACCCGCTCTCGCCCACCCGCTCGTTTCCCCTGCTGACCTTCGTTTCCGAGCCAATGCGCACGCTACTGCTTGCTTCCCCTACATCTATCACAACTATGTTCTTGCTCAGTTCCGAGAATTACGAAAATTACAATTGTACCGTAGTAAAATTACTTTATTAATTTAGTAGGGCATTCTGAATTCTCCCGAAATTCTAGTTCAGTGGCAGTTAGGTTATGAACAGTGATATTAATTTAGGAGGGCATTCTGAATTCAGTATTAGACTTGAATAGCCCATTGGTTCCTTCCCCTCGCTTCCGAGCATGCGCACTCACCTATTGTACCATGGCTTCCTTGACAGTTTTAATGATGTTTTATGAGAGGTGTGGAAGGGTAAAAAGCTTCTGCATTTAGTTAAATAATGATAGGTAAATTCTAGGTCAGTGACAGGTTTTGTTAGGTTAGCAACATTATGTTAGTTTAGGAGCAACATACTGAATAGCGTGATACCTAATATGTGTCACATTGAATCTCTTCTGCGATAAAACCCTAAACCCCTACCGGTAACTTAGTTCGTGGGAGGAGCCTAGCACGCAGCATAAAACTATTTTTTCGGGTATGGTCCACGACTCTACTACAATTCCACGCGCCGTGCTGCAATCGTTATGCGGGCCCTCGGTTGGGAACCAACACTCCCATTGGCCGGCGGCCATTTTGCCAAAGGCTTTTCCAGTGCTACCAATAGTTCTATAGTCTCACGCTTTCCATTTGAGTTATATGGTTAGGTTCCCCCGTTAGTTTATGATAAGTACCGCACTCCAAGCTCCCGGCGTGAAGGGGGTCTGATGGAAGCTTGGAAGGGGGTCCAGGGGGCAAAGCCCCCAAAAAAGAAAAACAAGAAAGGGATCCGGGGCTAATGCAAAGTTACCGTCCTCGGTTGAAGGGGTCTGGTGGAAAGCAGGAAGGGGGTCCTGGTGGGGCTTGAGGGCGAAGCCCCCAATACAGGAAAACAGGGAAATCTGGGGTAGATATGAAGTTACGTATACGATAGGTACCTCGGCCTCGATACAGACTGAGCCATTGAGACCGGGTTTTTACCGTAAAGGTTTCCAGTATTGGATTATCAGCACGTGACCGATTGCATGAAAACAGAACATCGGCCAGCGCATGGAGATTCGTGTTTTGACAGCAGTTCCCAGCGCCATTTTAGGTTAATTTTGTCCCTACTTCTTCACGTTTTTACTTATATTTAGGACCTTTGAACAAATATATGGTGCTTATAAATGGAATCTATAGGTTTTAAAGGATAATATAACATCAAATTTGGTCGTTTTCCGTGCTTTTAAAATGAAAATATCACCCAGACATCTTTCTAGGCAAACCTGTAACAGAATTGGTAAACTCAAAATTACTTCAGCAATAATGTTATTTACATCATTTACCATTAGAAAACGCTTCAAAATATAGGCGTAATAGATAGTCAATGGGATAAATAACCGTAACTTTTGGAATTATGTAAAGTTTTCACATTTTGAAATGGCATGGCACTCCTTTTGATGACTTAAAAAATTAATACTTGCCGACCTTAACTATGTACGAGGGATAATTAAGAATTCATAATTACCTTAATAATGCAAAACCAAGTGTATGGTGTAATATATAAAAATTTCATTTCTTCCTGAATTAGTCCGCCATGACCGGAAACGTACATGAATAACATCACGTGACGTTAGCGAGTTCAAACCAGAGAGAATAAATAATAATTGCGCACAATGTGTAAAGTTTAAATGATTTTACTGGCACAGTCGTGAACAGTTGTAACAAATACACTCGAACAAAAATACAATTTTCGGAAACATGTCTGTTTATATGCGTATGAAACAACATAGCTAAAAGGTAGGCTTTAAATATAAACCTGTACACATAACTTAGCGTTGCGTTTCAATAGTCATAAGACCCTGAATTGGAGTGGCACCCACACCAAGTTAGACACTACAGTAATTCCTATAGTGACTCTAGATTTACTTCTTACTCGGTTATTTACTTCTTAACCGATTTAATCGGTTTGGTTTGAACTGAGAGATAGTGCCGCCACATCAGTGTCCATTAAAAGCTGCGAACCTTACAGACTGCTCCATGTTAGTTTAAAAATAAAAAAAAAAATAAAGAAATAAAAAAAGGAAGATGTTATAAGTAACCTCCCCACCCCTTGGCAGGGGGGCATCGCCAGGAATTTTATTAAGGAGGCAAACTAAACGTAATTCCAAACACAACGATGCTTACTATTACTTATTAGGCCTAACTATACAGAAGTCTATAATGTTAAGAATTAATTTACTATTTGAACAATAATAGTGATATTACGACAGAAAATTAAACAACTGTACTGTGAGTTCAATTCTCAATTAGGTTAATCCAAATTAAAGTGATAATTTATGAGGCAATTTTTCAATTGAAAATCATCTTCAAATAATTAAATACATAAATATTCACATATTTATCCACATAGTTTTCCGATCCCTAGTTTTGAATGTCAGCTGAACTGACGAGGCTGCGAAGTTTTTTTTTTTAATTGACACTCTTGGTGAAAGATTATTATAAATATAATGACGCAGTTATAATTGCATACTTGCTAAAATCAATACAAAATATTTATATTTTGTATTCTCCATGCAACAAATGCAGGTTGACAGAAATAAAGAGTACGCCTACCAAACCACGAATAAGACCATAAGGCATATGCCCCCCTTCCCTTACCGACGGGTTGAACTCTTATTCAGTAAGTGTTAGCTTAAAGTTCTTTACTTACAGTTTTAAAACACAACACGATTCACAATATCACTCTAACCCAGCTGGTTACCTAGCTTTAGCTAAAATTTGCACAAATGGGTAGAGAAACTGTATCACAAGTCTGCTTAGGTAATTTAACGTTCCAATTTCAACAAAATTAGAAACACAGAAACCAATATAACAATCTTAAAATTGCTCAAAACATGAAACACTAACGTCAGAGAAATAGAACGCTCAAACTGGTCGCCATTTAAACCGGAAGTCAAGCCATCGCTATTAATAGGAATACACTGCACTCTCAACAGAGAGCAGCAGTATCGATTGCTCCTGCCCTCTTCTGGGAATATTGATTACTTGCAGCGTTAGTAATCACGTCTTTTGAAAATACAATATTATGATTTATTGCCCAAAAAATTTCGTTAATCTACAGGTGGGGGGGGGGGGGGCGGCGGACCTACTAAAATGTCTAAGTTGCCGATATGAGCCACTGCACATGCCTAGAACACACTAGGCAAGCGCAGTGGCTCATATCGGCAACTGTGAATTGAACTCCGGCTTAGCTCAGTTGGTAGAGCATTGGCACGAATAGCCAAAGGTCCTGGGTTCAAGTCCCAGTGTCGGAAGAATTTTTCTCCTATAATATTCTCCTAATGATTTATGTATAGCGTAGAGCTATAGATGGCCGCTCAGCTATAGATGCTGAAGATGGCAGCTCCATGCGGTTGAAAGCACTCCAACAGGTAAACAAAATACCGCAATTTAGTAGTGAGTACCAGTGATAAAGCTCTACGCTATACATAAATCATTAAGATTATCGCTACAGAATGGACAAAACTCAAGAATATTCTCCTAATCAGGAGACCTTGCAGACAGTTCTGTTATATCTACTACCTTAATAAATGTGTGAAATGCAATGTTGGCGCATTGTTTAATGGCCATGCATGTAGTTCATACCTTGTCCTGTCAAAGGTGTGTTTCACATTTTCCACACATGCTGCTAGTAAAATAAATGCTGACCTCTTGTACTTGAGTGTTAAGGGTAAATTATATAAATGCATTACATATATTATGATTACGTCAGTCATATGTTCTCTTTATTGGCCTACAATAAACAGAATTACAAGATGTCTCTTGCACTCACAAAACTGTTACATCATCATTAATGTTAATATTAATCCTTCCACATTACTCTGTATTCCCATTAGTGACATTAATTCACTGAATCCAGAAAACTGACATGGAGTAATAGCCTAGAACTGTGTAACGAAATTGCAGTTTAAAACTTAATGTTGACTTCCACAATATCTTGTATAAGCCTTATATCCACAACATATGTTTTATGAAGTACCCTTACATAGTAGGGCCTAAGCCTAAAATCTATTAACCTTACATTACGGTAAAGTATGCAATGTACAGTAATGCTAATGCAATCCAATAATAAGAGAGATCACGTTAACACCAACACTATATTCGAAAAAATCATAAAAACAGATTAGACATATACGTAACAAAACACGATGTGATAAAGTTTGTAACATTTTATGTAATATAAAGCAAATAGGATTCAGGCCTACTCTGTAAGGGCACCTATAAAACATATGCTGTGGGTATAAGACAAATACAGGCCTACTCTGTAAGGGTACCTACAAAACATATGCTGTGGGTATAAGACAAATACAAGTATTGTGCAAATCAACATAATCCTCAACAAAAATGACATATATAAACAATTAATGTTGACATTCCATTTTAACAATTCATACACGTCACTGGAAGAAGAAGCAGGAAGTTTATGCTATCATTCTGTGACTTTTCTGCAATGGACCAAGTAAAATTTTATACAAAACAATTCAAACACATTTCGCTGATTTTGCAAGTCTATCGTCTTCTTTGGTTGTAGTACTATTTAACTCCAAAACACAAACTTGCATAGTCACAATAAAATACTAATCAAAATGGCAGCAAATCAGTTCATTGTTACCATCCACATGAACTTGGTACATTACTTTCCCCCCCATCTCCCATCAACAATAACTTCCATACATATGTACATTTTACAGATCAAGTGGTTATTGTTTATTACAAAGCTGTGGTGAAACATTTAGCAATGGAGTTTCTCAGATCAACTAACAACAGTAATAAATACATGCTACAAGCAGCACAAATAACCTCAATGTGGAAATACCAGTATTATATTAATTATTTACGATGAAAGATCGTTATAAAGAACTTAACAAACAAGCACGAGGTTAAGTTCATAATGGTCGAACATCGTATTGCGTTTTATATTATTTTGAATCTTAAATTTTAAAAGGATAATAATTTCAGTTTGCTTGTGCTTAGAATAGTAATCACAAAACATTTTGATAATTTCGTATGTAGCGGAATTCAGACTCTTTTGGTTGGAAACAAACAACATACGAAAACAAATGAATATGGCTTCTACATTTGCTGAAAATACTAAATCGCGATCTATTCGTATAGAATATTTATTTATAATCTCTCTTCAAGTTATAGAGTAGGTAAATAAAGAACTAATCTGGAAAAACCCTTCGCTATGATACAGAATTGCAGACTTTGAATGAATGGGGGAGAAATGTAGGACATAAATAATGTTTTAAGCGATGCTATTACATTGTGCTGGCTTACAATTGTTCAATGTCATAAACCATCTAGTTTATGGGCCAAATTTTTATTACCAAAATAGTTACATATGTTCTTTTGAACTATAACTGATTAATAGTTACACAATAAATATTAGGTAGTAGGAATAATAGTATTTGTAGTGATTAAAAAGGGTAAAACGGATAATTATTCATTTGTATGAAAGGGAAGAGAATGAAAGTGGCATCTGGTGACATCCTCAAAATCTCTATAAAGGGCTACCATGTTTATGATTCAAAATAATATAAAAATTATTACCTGCCTAAGCACGTCTTAAAGACCTGCTACATGTCGTAGTAAAAAAAAAGTACACACACTGACAAGAAAGAAATAAGTACAGTCACAATACAAAACAGTGTGATAAGATAAGGATTTAGCCATTAAAATAATAAAATAACAGAGAAGTATATAATACACACGAAAGAGTTTCTAGATCCATGCACTGTAAAATTAAAATTTATTTAATAATCATTCTGGAAAAACATATAGAAAGATAAAAAGAAAAATTAATGCTTAAGAATTCAACTATATTTTTGAACACAGATGTTTAAAGAAAACTATATCATTAAAGGTAAATTTAAGGAGCTTTCTACCCAGAGGGAGAACCATAAGATGTGAATTATAAAAGCAATGGTGAATCAGGTTTGTTCAATATTGAGAGTTGCATTTATGATGACCAGGGACCTATTTCATAAAAGTTACAATTTGCCATATCTTAGGATTAACATTAATTTTTGTTGACATATTTACAAATTTACAAGAAATGTAGAATTGTCATTACAGAAGTGACAGGCAATCTTTCGTATGTAGTCCAATAGAGTAGGTTATGTAAATGTGTGACATAACTTGGCAAACTGTTTTTTGTGATTTAAACTTTCTTGTTAATGAACTTGCTAAATTGTCTTGTTAATAATGAACACTAGCAGTAGTGATATTGGTAGAAGTTAAAGTGATGAAGAAATAGACATGAGACCACACAGAGTTTTTAAGCAACGGATTAACCCAACTTTCAATTTCAGTGGCTGTATTCGAAGAGAAATATAATTCAATTATTTTTGACAGTAATAATCGATTGCTTAAGTATCACATTTGACGCTGAGATTAATTATCGCATGCGTATATGAGAGCCATCTACAGTGTAACTAAAGTAATCTTTAGATTTAATATAAAATTGTCGCATAACTTATATGAAAAGGGTTCTTTTAGTCTGACAATTTACATTAATTTTCCGGTAATGTAAGGAAGTGTTGTAATATTTATGAAAAATACAATTATCATGATATATTGACAAATTTGTCAGACTTGACATAATTGTCTTATTTGTCACACCTATACAGTTCTATGGAATAGGGGCCAGGGATACCTAGATTTTGTGAATGATGGATTCATGAATTGTAGTTATTTCCATTGTCAGTCATTTTGGAAACAATTTTTTCGATATTTAGGCATCGAACATGTTCTCTCGGTGATATCTTGATTTCAAATTTTTGTCACAATCGCAATACTTTCTACATATATGTGAGAAAGTAAAAAGTAGGTGTGGTATCAAGTCAATGTTAACAAGGATGGTGCACATTAAACAAAATTAATTACATGTTGTTGGTCAAAATTGAAAGAGTGATATATGAGTGTAACAGGCTGCTCAATACATGTGATGTAAGCTTTTCTGAAGTTATTTAGAGATACCAAATTTTGTGTATTCACCTAAAATAAAAATCTTAAGCATGCATTAAAAGGCAGAAAAAATACTAATGAAATTTTAAAATCTGCTACTAATAATATTAATGCTTGCTTTGCCAGTCCCCAGCTTAAAGTCCTTTCCAGAAAACTCTGTGCCCAGGACTTTTATGTAATGAAAAATCCATCGACCACAGCAAGCTACCTCTGCTTCACCATGGCAGACGAATTTGAACCCGATAGGGGGAAAAAATCATGAACTGCAAAATGCTATGCACAACTGATGTTAACTGGAAGACGTTTATCCTGTAGCACTCATGCAGGTACTGGAGAATATTTATATTAAATGCAAGTGTCCTTAAAAGCTTTACTTTAAAACAGTAGTTCTAAATCCAAAAAACTCTTCTAGAACAGTTGAATCTTTCCCTCCTTCAAAGATCGAATTTCCTCAAAACTTTTTCCATCTTCAAGTCCTTTTTTCTTCTCTTCTCAAATACGCACAACAAATTAGCTATTCTTGAATGAGTCATTGAGGCCTGTTAATTCTTGTTAGGACAGGGAAACTAGATTCACAAACAGCTGTACTACATGCAAAAGCTGTTACTGCTCCTAGCATATTACAGTATAACAATACTCAATGGCAATCCTACTTGTCGAAGTAAATAGATTTTTCTTATGTAAGAAGATATTTGCAACTTTCATATCCATTACACTTGGAATGCTAACGAATGAATAAATGACCTGAAAAAGATGGCTTTATTGGGATGATATGAACTTTTGGCTATGGGTCTGCTCCACAAGACCTTTTTGACCGCAAAATCTACACATTTTTCACTTTCTAACAACCCATACTGAAGATACCACCACTCACAATTATTAAAACATTTGGAGGAAGTCTTCAAGATAATAGAAATAAATAAATAAAAACCACAGATGGAGGTGTTAGGATTACTTGAGGCATATACATGTACACAAACACATTGCATGGTTAAGTACCTTACAAGTAACAATACTACCATCTTCCTAACTTGCATGCATCAACACTCAAAACTTGCCAGAAATAGAAAAGCTTTATAACATACTCTATGTACATATAATTTCTACACATTACAAAATAAACATTTAAAATTAATAGTACAAGTTACTATTTATAACACGATCATTAAATGTATTAGATTATTCCTCCATAAAAGTGAAAAAAAGAAATGGAACATGATTAATGTACTACCGTTCTATATTTTGGCACAGTGGAATAATTTTAATTTAATCTGAAATCATCACAGAAATAAAATAATTCAAGCAAAAAGTTAAATATTGGGATATTAAAAACTCTGAAGTCTTGTAAACATATCAGAATGCATTAAGGCTAGTTTACACGATGACAATAACATAAGGCTAGTTTACACGATGACACTAGGTTTCATAACTACTTTCATCAAAGTGATTTCGTGAAACTAAGTACACCCTTTTCTTCAAGACTAATCCCAGGGCAACAGCATGTTTCATCTTATTTCTGAAGTTCAAGCTGCTGAAATCCCATATGCACGTTTGAAACACATATGAATCCAGGCATTTCATAGTTTCCTCACTTCCCACTTCATTTTACAAAACGCGAACAAGCTAAATAAGCCTATAATATCAAAATTATTGCTACAGTTTCGTGAAAAGTTGGAATCAGCAGAAACTGCAGTGTGTCATAATTCATTGTCGCCAGTACATCTCGTGCTTGCGCATTCAAGTAAAATACATTTGCGAAACTTAGTTACGAAACTTAATTTTGTCGTGTAAACTAGCCATTACTGTTTTTTAGAAGTGTGTTGAGCTGTTCCCTCACCAGGGAATTCCTCCAGCCTATATCTGTTACTATGTTTACAAATCCTTGTTTTCTATGAAGACAGTCAAGAGTCAGTATAGATCAAATTTTAGATATAATCAGATAGAAATGTAGGATTGGATCATATTCAGTTCAAATTAAAACTGATATAAACAGAGTACAGTCCCGCTATTCCCGACTAGATGGGATCGGACCCTGTCTGGATTGAACGGAACTTGCCTTAAAATGCATGTACTGTACTGTAATACAAGTTGCAGATGGGCAAAACTATAAAAAATGTACTCTAATACAAAATTTAGATGGGCAAAACTACAAAAATGAATATTTTTTCCATAAATATACCTTTTCCGGCAACTTAATTTTAGTTTTAATAGTACTGTATATAAGTAGACCTAAGTTTTAACTTATGAACTGATGTAGGATTAACATTGCTGATTAAAATTCAAAATTTACTTTTTAAATCCCATCTGGATTAACTAGATGTTCGAATGAGCAAGGTCTGGAATAGTGGGGCTCTACTATAATAGTAAAAACAATAATTTTCAATAACCGTGCACCATCACACAAAACCACACCCTTCATCATCATTATTTTTAATACCTACATTTACTACATGATTAAACCTATTATATCCTATAAAAAATAGGAATGACTCCTATTTGGTCTAGATTTGCATCATAATTTCTGTCTTAACGTGTTATTTCTCTACAATTTTTTTAATGGAAGTTTAATTTGTACAACTGTTTACAATGTTAAGTTCTGTAATGAAAATTAACTGTAAAACAATTAGTAGCACTGATGTACTCACAATTTTAACAATCAAAAAGGGAAAGTTGATCTGACAAACTCCACAGTTTTTACCTCCTTAAAACAATAATTAACTCATACAGTACTTGCGTTTGTACATAACATACAGCACTAGTATATACAACTCAAAAAACTTAAAAACAAAGTGTCCAACAATTAGTGACTCTTTTTTTAATATGTTACGTAGAACTGGAAGAACCATTAATGGTGTAAATTAAGTTAAAATACCATTTTCTAGAATGATCACATGGAGATCAGAGACTTGTAGTATTATAAACTATTAAACATCGTTTAGATATTGTTTATGTGATGTAGGTCAGGTTTGAAATGTTTAACTACAGTCTCAGATTTCAGTATTAGGATTAAGCAAACCATACAATTCTGATGAAATGAAGTGAAAAGGTGATTCTTTTTATTAGTCAGAAGTTTATGCTCATCCTCTGGATGTAAAAGTATTACTTTTTTTTTTATCTTTGATATTCTAAATACAGTAAAACCAGTCTATAATGAAATCATAAGGGACGGGAATTTGTACAGTTTTATGCAGGTAAACCTAATTCTGCATACATAGCAAGGACTCAATAATGGAATCTCTTGCATTGTGTGTTATTCTTCCATGTTTTCCCACAGCTCCAAGTAAACTCCACTCAAAACATTTCATCACCAGACTGTTAAAAAAAAAAAAGAAGTTGGATAGGCTACACGGGGGATTTGAGACGTCTTGGGCATGATGCCTAAATTGAATGTTATGATTTGTTTTCATATTTGCAATAAATAGAAAAGGTAGTGTAAATACATGCTTCTTGTGTCTTGTGGCCTACTATTTAGTTAATATTCTAAAATTAGTAAAGCCATACTTTAAAATACTTTTTTCTGGAGGCAGAATGTTTACTCACTTCTCAAATCTTACAGTAAACCCTTAAAAGGAATTCTTTATATCATGACTAAACATTATAATAGTTTACCTCATGACATTAAAAGTGCTATCAAATTAAAACAATTTAAAAAACTAGCCAAAGCTCACCTACTAGGTGAATATTTCTATAACTAAGACCTATATACCAATATACTAATCAAATTTACTTGGGCTAAACCATATCTATTTCATACACCGATTGTTCCTTTCTTGTTCAAATAACTCTGCTTCTAGAGAGTTTATATTAGATGGCTCCTATGTTTTTGTGTTAGATACTTGCTTTTGGACTAATTAATGTATGTATTTATACATTATAATTTATTGTAACTTGTGTTATATTCTTACTTTCTAATGATTAATGTATGTATTTTGTAATTTATTGTAACTTTAAAAAATGACCTTTGTTGTAGCCTCCTTTTTGTAAATAATTGTTTACATGCCTATTGTGCTTTTTATGTATTGAATATTGTTGTTATGTTTTGTAACTGCTGCAAACTTGTAAATGACTGTCCCTTTATGCGAGCCATCTGGCTCTTTGGGACCTTTATGATAGCTAATAAATAAATAAAAAATAAATAAAGCTTAATGCATTGTAAATGATACAATAATTTGCTTTAAATTTGTGTTAAAATAACAGAAATAACTCAAAAGAGAATTTAAAATTATTGTACAATTTTCAAAACAAGGTACTAGAAATAAACTGTGAGCCTACTACTGTATCAGCAGTCAATCCCAGATTTATAATTTGAATGAGAAGTACTGTCTTAAACATTTTTGGTATTTTAATCACCGCAGTCTCGAGAATTACACTGCCTGTCCTATGCTTATTTTAACATGGAGTTCCGAGTATTGTTAAATTGCCTAATTTCTGTTTCCGAGTTTATACTTCAGAGGGCAATACATATCATACGGTAATGTAAAGGGTATTGCAGCTGGGTGTGAAAGGTGGTGCCATCTGTAATGTCGCCGCGTATGCAAAATTATCCATATTGGACAGGCAGTGTATACACGAGTAATACAGTCTAGAAGGCAGTGATTTTAATATTAATATGGCTAATTTATTTTTAAAACACCTTAAATTTGTGCATCTAAAGCAAGGCGTGCTGTAATAAATTTACAAACATCTGACTGAATTGTAGTCAAGGCCCTCTCTATTCAAAATTAAGAATGGCATAAGCCTACTGAGGCTTACTTTCTATATTCATTTGTCCAAACTTGATATATTTTCATTACATCTATTTTTGTTAAATGTGGTTTTAACAATTGACAACCCATAAAACCGATTTTACAGATGTTTACACATCAATATGCATACTGAATAACAAATTCCAAGAATACGTGCAGTAAAAATCACTGTACACGTCTTGCGATAAACTAATTTATGCATCGTAATATAGGTACTGTACAAGATATTCCCAAGAACGCGTGTACACATTTCTGTAAAAAGGTTTATTCCAGTTTCATTTCCGTGATGTGTAGTTTCTACTAAATTCAAGGAATTTAACATATTTTCACTTTAAAATTTGAATTGTAATTTATATTAATAATTTTTTTAAGGTTTGTTTGTTTGTTGGTATGTTTTACAGACAGATGAACAATGTAATAAGATCAACGCTTAGGCAATAATTTATACAATTATGTGCAACTAAAGAAATATAAGGATTAAATAAAGAATATGAATACACACTCGTTTCAATTACTTTCTACTTCACTATCATTAACTTGAACAAGAGGAATTCAAATGAGCATTATCTATGTACGTATCTGATCTACTTGACAAAAATATTTCGTTTAATCAGTAACATCAAATTTATAAGTCACAACCTTAAGAACTTTGAGCAATATTGTAACAAAAATAAAAGACTAGGCTTGGAAGATAACGTCTACAGCAAGGAGATCTAGGGACAAATATTGAGCAATTGGGTGGGAATGAAATTTCTCCATAATTATTTTCCTAACATTTATTGCAGAATGCTACTGGTATATAATTTTCTCATTTAATTTACCATTCGATTCCAGATTTTGAAAAATTATTAATCTTTGTGATAATGTCAATAATTATGATATAAAAATCCACAACATTATTTTAAAGGATAAATGTTTAATTATGTTCTATATTATACAACTTAGTTATTTAGTCTATTTTTATAAATTAATTAAAAAAATTCTTTCACGTACCCAAGATAAAATCAGCCCTATGGAAATGCAAATTTGGGAAACCTCAAATCATCAAAATTGAATTTAGGCATTAAATCTCGAATGCAGGAGATTGATGAAAAAATTTACTTTGAGAAAAAAAAGAAAGAAAAACGAAATCACAAAGCTAAGAACTATATTGAAAATCAGAAATCAGGAAACCACAATCGATGTACCTTCTGCAATGAGCAGTGAATAATTCCCTATAGTTTTCAACACCATATTTGTGTAAGATCAGTTCCTCAAAATTTACCAATACAAAACTGATGATGGAAGATTGATTACTTACTTATAAAGAAAAAGAAATAAGGACAGGTGTATCAAATCTGATTCTACTGAAATCTGGAATAGATGAAAAGCTAAATATTGGCTCAAAAAAAGTTTCATTCTCATAAAAGGCATATTTTTATTGTTAGTTTAAGTTTTCGCATAATGTAAATTTTTTCATGACCAAAAGAATTCAGTAATTTAAATAATCACTGTACTAATTTTACATGCAGGGGGATTACTGTAGCAAAACATTTCAGAACAATAGAAGGTATAAAATCCAAATTTTGACCTGCTTTACTTTTCTAAATCAGCAGGAAGGGACATATACTTCAGAGAAAGGAATTTTAATAAATAAGGCAAAAATAAATTCAAATACCTAAGAACACAAATTCCAGATCTCCATGTAATTGGCCATTCCAAAATTGCAACCAGCAAAGCTCTGCACGAAGCTGCCAGTCCTCTTGAGCCTAAACTCATCATTCCGTCAGATCCACCATTTTTATTTGTGATGTTGTAAAGGTGTTACTGTGTTCCATCTTATGCATTATTGTACCATTGTTAATAAAATAAAAACCATCTAAGTTCATTTTAACTGGGCTTCTGTTGGCCAGGTGTTGCAGTGGTATTGCCCATCCGCTGCTGAACCATCGTGAGCAACATGTCTGAATACTGTTGCATCATGGCCACAACATTAGCCTGGTCAGCACCACCACTACCTTGTCCACTGTTTGCAACTATGTCCTGCAATTTGGATGCCGCAGACAGCGATTCTGCAGACATTGCACCAGTTCCACCACTTGCGAGCACATGCTTCAGAGTTCTCTGGGCTTCGTTGGCAGCTTCCTCCAGTCCACGCAGCATGTCCCTGTGGTCTGTCTGATCCCCTTCCAGTGCCAGACGTTTGTACAGTTGCACTACGCTGTCAGCTGTTTTTGTCAGCTGGTCGGCAATTGAGCTGCATAACTGCTGTGAAACTGCAATAATAAACAATGGCTATTATTTAGGGGTAGGAAGTAAAGGAAAAATCCTATCCTATTTATCTATGTAAGCTAAGAAGTCAATTTTAATTCCAGTTTTTTGATAGCCTAGATGGATTGTTCTTAGTTTTGTACTGCTTTATTTCATTTCTTAATATTTAGCAGTTTTTCATATAGGGAATTTCATGCAAATTGAAGGGCTACCAAAGACATTCTGTATGAACTATACATCTGGTTCGGCTTGGAAAGAGGGATCAGTAAATATACGTTAGTTGAAGATCTCATAACGCTGGGTAAACACTTCTATAGCTTAAAAGAGGAAAGGCTCCACAAAGAAGTGTTAAGAAGAGAACATACGGTAGACTGAAAAAATAGGCCATAAGGGATATACTTTGTAACTAATTATTGTAAATAGTTTTATTGGAGGGCCCCCCCAAGAAATACAGTGTAATCGAGGGGGACCCACACAAGTTAACATGAATTCTCAATAAATATTATTATTATTATAAATAGTTTGGAACTTAACACAGTGAAGTGAATCAATATTTTATTAATATGAGTTGATTTACACACTTGGTGAAACGCGTCCTACATAATGATTGGTAAAGTGAAGTCCAAGTGAGTTAATCAACTCATATTAATAAAATATTATTATTATTATTATTATTATTATTATTATTATTTAATTTCTTTGTTAACCAAGTTTTAAAGCAAATCATTACAATTTTTTTAAGATATATAAAACAAGAACAAACACCATTAAGAATTCTGGAAGACTGAATAAAATGGGAACATCTTTGCAATGAGGAAGAATTCTCTGATGAACCAGAGCCTGGATTTCTAAGCAAAATGCATATTTATTTTCAGATTCCTAAACATAAGCAGAAATGTAATATTTCATGTGACACTCCTTGACAAGAAATTATAACTTTATTTGACATTGCTTCTAATGCATATTCTGAGAGAACAATTGCTTGCTTATTTTATGACTTTGAATTAAAACAGAACATTTTACTCAAAACTGTCACATGGTAGAAGTGCTTATTTCACTCCTAGATTTCATTATCACCGGTTTTTTTCATTGTTGGCTAATAGGATTACTGAAAATTTCAGGCTTATAAAACATTCTGCCAGATTTCTAAAATGCTTTCCGATGAAGAAATAGAGACAGAAGAGGAATTCATCAAAGAATAACTGTGTTGTTTTTCACAAGCACCTGTGACATCCTGTGATGTTTGAAGAACATTTTCTCTTTACATATCTTTCTTCCCTGACAGATGCAAGAGCTTCACACAAGAAAATTTGCAGATGACCTTTCCTTATATACTGTAATAGCTGTGAATAAGATAAGATTTCTATTAATAATAAATTATTTGATTTTCGTGTAATTTGTTTTTGCAAATTTCTTATACCATATTTACTCAGATCTAATGCGCATGTCCCCTTTTGTCATTCAAAATTGGGGTGCACATTCGATTCGAGTGAAAATCCATTCCATAGTTTGGTGGTAACTTTGATCACTTACATAACAATGCATTGCTGTAATCCTTGATTTTGTTATTTGTTGTTGGCCTATTACTAGTATGCATAAATGTGGGTTGAAATTAACATACTATGTTGATACTCAAGCTTAATACCAATTGTGCTGAAAGAAAACGGGGTTCAATGCAGAGGCATCTAATGTCCCATACCCTCCTCCACTATCCCCCCTAAACCATTATATTAACTCTAGAAATATTTAGAAAGTTTATAAAGGGAAGTTATTATTATGAAAAAAATAATATTGAGATGAGTTACATACACTACGTCCCTTTTAATTACTAACCTGAACCCAGGTTTTGATGAGCCTCCTCATCATTTTCAACAGTTGTACTCCATCTGTCTGTTGGTTCGCATCAGCATCCTCTGGTGGACATCTAATGAATTTCATGATGAAGTTGTCCTCCATGGGAATGTCAAAATTCATTAGGCTGTGATTATTCTTGTGTTTGTAGATTTTTTCCCATATTGTAAGTTGCTTGTGTCCATGAATAAACTTTTTCAATACCGGTTGCGATCCTATTTGATGTCCTGTTTTGCCGATTTTTCTATATGAGCATATTTAATGTGTCTAAATGTTCTTTGGTCCTAGTTTCCAAACTTCTTTTTGTCGTTCCTATGTATTTTAAATTGCAATTGTTACAATTGAACTGGTATATGCTGCAAATTTCTGTTCCTGTGGGATGTTTTCTAAGTGAATGGATTGTATCATATTCTTAATATTGAATTTATTGAAGGGAAGTAGTGTAAGTAACTCATCTCAATATTATTTTTTCAATACATTGGCCTTTATTAATTGGTATTGTAGTATAAAAGAAAATACTAAAATAAAATACCAAATGAAATATCCTACCATTGATGCACATTGCATTTGCCAACAAACTCATTTTTTATGATTTAAAGTTTCAAAATTGCTTCGAGTAAATACTGTATTTGAATGATGACTTACGTGGTGCACTGGCAACGTCGAGCAGTGGAGATGGCTGGTCTGTGTCTTTCACAGGCAGTTCCTGAGGACTAGGCTCAAGCTGGCTCTGCCTGGAAGCAGGAACAGGCTTGCTCCCTCCCTGACGGTGTGGCCCAGGCCGGCTGAGATCCCTCTCACTACCGTATCGTCCATGCAGGGATGATCCAGGACGGCGGGGCTGTGGCTGGGGCTGCATACCATTTGCTGGGCCACTGCACACAGCATTGTTACAGTACATCAACTAGCATTCAATTTATTACAATTATAAAAATAAGAAAGAAAAACAGTCCAAATACAATGTTAATGAAGTAAGATGGTTGACTTTAAACACTTCAGACTTCACTTTTACTTACAGTTTTGCAAAATGTACGTTTCATGGGGTTTGCCCACATTTTCACCTGTTAGCCCTCTGGTGTAGATTTTAGGGCACATCAGTATTCTCCAAGCAAGAATATGACAGTTGACTAGCAGTTGAAAATGTGCAAAAATGTAAGTAAAAGTGAATTGTTTAAATGTCAACCATCTCATTTAATTAGCACAGTATATTGCTTCACTTTTAGAAGTTCCATATTATATTTTGTTTTAAAGCCCAAATACAGTTGAACCTCATTTAAACATTATTCACTCCTGAAGGATTCTCATTCTGTTTTTTAAAATTTGAAACATAAATGGCTGTGTACCATTTATACAGAATCCTGTAGAACGTTTATCGCTAATTCTTGTAGTGTGCTTGAAGTAATATATTGAAATGCTGGAAAAGTTACACAAAATTTCAAAATTGTTCCTCTTGTTCCAAATAGCAAACAACCACCTACCAGGTGCTGATTTTATATTTTTCTTTCAGGTATTGGCAGCCCAGCTGATAATGTTTTTCCCCACACACGAACTTCATTAAAATCTGCGTAAGTAGAATCCAATATTCATATAAGAACATACTGGTGAAGGATCAGGAAGACCTTTCTTTGGGAGTTCAATTGCAAGCTCAATTAATTTCAGTTACGAAAATACTCTCAAACATATTCAATATACTTTTTTCAAATAGGAGCCCTTTCATTGGCATACCTGATACCTTCACTAAGTGAATTATGTATAAACATGTTTTCATAATTGAAGCGTTTAGTTTTATAAGGGTCTAAGTGCCAAAATCATGACTGTGTAGAAAATAAGACAAAGACCTGCAGAAAGACGTGGAGATAGATCCAGCGCTATATCTTGGAAATTATTGCTGCTAACGTGGCTTTCCCTGGACCATGGGCCCTTTTGAAATGCATTGGTTTGGGTACATAGATCCATTTAAAATTATTAGCTGAAAAATCTTGGTTTTGGCGTATAAAACTAAATGCTTCAATTTAATTTTCCTGACAAAACATGCTATTATAAGCCTAAAACACAGCATCAAATAGATTATTAAAAACAGTTTTTTAAAGTTCAGAGTAGAAATAAAAAAGTAAAAAATTATTATACTTTATAAACATCTGAATCTTGGTTATAGGGTTACAAACTATACAATATTAAAATATAAGTAAACGAAAAGACAATTACCCTGGGTGAGAGCGGTCGATGCTGGTACTACGGGGCCGGACGCCAGGCTTTCCACCAACAGGGGAGGTCTCTTCAGAACTTGAATCTTCATTGTTGTTGTTATTGCCAACTTGACTCAAGTTTACTGCAATAACAAAAATAATCAGGATAAGTATTATTCTACATGCAGACTTTTCTTTGAGACTTCAATTCTGTGTAGGTAACCTCAACAACAGTTATTGGCATTGCTTGTTAAATCAAACAGACTAAAGAGAGGCAGGTCACATAGCATGAATGAGAACTAGCAGACACCTTGAACGACTTTGAGATAGACAAACTTTATAAAGAAGACCATAATCATAATCTTTATTCATCATTAAGCTTACATAAGCAATAGGCTTCGTTAAGTAGTTCTATGTACAAATGTATTTACCAGTTAGAAAATAAAATAAAATAATAATCTAAAACTAGGAGATGCTCATTTAAATTTACATAAATACAGGAATCCAAACATCACATTCTAAGTATACTTGTGGTGTGTAAAAAGCTTTTAATTTGAACCACTTTTTTCTTATCTAATTGAACGTTTTTAGTGAGAGTTCTTTGATCTCAGAAGGAAGTTTGTTAAAGAGTTTTGGTTGTTGGTAACATGGCTATTTTTACTCTTACTTAAACGGTTATTTGGCAAGTCCAGTTCATATCTGTATGTGGTATCATAATTATGTACTGATGATCGTTCCATGAATACATTTATGTTTTCTTTCACATGTATCATACTAAAGTGTGTTTCACGTAAGAGTTGGCCAATCATGCGGGTTTCTGCATTGCAGCGGCCACAGCTCTAACTCCTGAGCGATTGGGTGAAATATCTACGCAAATAAAGCTGCTAACAGTGTAATGATTCGGGTTCTCACAGTTACAGTTAAAATTACAATGAAAATAACCACATACTTCATCACAAGAGATGTTGGAAATATCCTCCTCTTGCATCCACACACACTGGCACCTTTTTAAGAAATTTCCTTTCACTTCCATAAGTTCAGCTTCCGAGAAAGAGTTAATTTCTATTGTGATATTGTCTTTAAGTTCTTCTAATGTATGGGGAATTGACCTATACACTTTATTTTTCAAGTTACCCTGTAAATAATAGTCACATACCGTGTCAATGTTTGTTTTATATATAAATCTACAGTTTTTTTTTCAGATCTTGATGAAATTTTGCAAACTTATCCTTTATAACAAGAGGAAAGCACTATCTACATTTAATTTAAAAAAGGAATAAAACATTTAAATAACTCTTTTCCACCCCTTAAGCAAAATATTAAATTGCATATGGTAGGTTCTGTAAGAATATCTTAAAAAAAAAAAAAAATTGGCAAGGTGATTTTCTGAAACCCCATAACAACACCCAACTTTTAGTGCAAATTTAATTACCAATCTAAATGTGTCTAAAACGATACAGTAAAGCTTCAGATTTATAAATTTGTAGGTATTTAAAAATCCTATAAAACAGTACAAAAACCACTTCTGTAGGTGCAATTTTTCTGAAATTATAACCACTTGAATGTTTGGAAGATATAGATGTATATGGGAAGACAATATGAAGATTATTTGTAGAGAAGTGGAGGCAGTAGATAGGAAAAGAAGAGGTTAGAGGTTATGTGGTAAGGGCAGGTTGGGACAACCCAAGGCACATCAGCCTTACGGAGACTTATTGTGCATCCAGTGAATAGGTTGGATGTTGATGAAGTGTTTTCTTGGCCCACCGGCTGCAGGTGCCCGCTTAACTGCTCACCTAATAGACCTCCCACCCATCTCTGACTCCACCTGTCCATCTGCCAAGACTGACCACACCGCATATGAATCTGCCCTCTACACTCTATGAGCACTCAAGAATTTCCTCGTGAAGTTCAAGGGTTCAACCCCAGCAAATGCCTTTCCAAGGGGCTTGAGACGTAGGAGAGGAGAGTGAGAAAATGGCCAACCCGCAATCAGCTAAGCACAAAGCCTGCATTATAGCTGTGAGATGAAGGATGAGGTTGAATAACATGAGAGATGAAAATGAGGTAAGGGAAGTGTAGGGGACTGTGGTAATGAAAACCCAATCCAGCATTTACCGCAACGACTGTGGAAAACCATGAGAAACCAGTTAGGTTGGCCGGCCTCAGGATTTGAACCTGGGACCTCCTGAATGCAAGTCCAAGATGCTAACGCCTCAGCCATCCTATTCAGTTTAAGAAAAAGACAGACTAGGATATATACGAGGGTTATCCAGAAAGTAAGGAACGTTTCCACCTGATGCCACCAGGCGTGCGCCAATAGCGTATACAATGGTGTGCTCGTACTCGGCACCTCAGTCAGCGTCCAGCTGTGACAATGGGAACATCTCTGAGATGCCCCTTTTTTTATTATTCAAATTTGAAATGTGTGCTGCAATCCAAAATCCCGCCAGTTGTGAGGTGCGGTATGTGATTCGTTTTTTGTTGGCAAAAAACTTAAAACCAATAGAAATTCATCGGGAACTGTGTGAAGTGTACGGGAACAATGTAATGAGTGTGTCAGGAAGTGGTGTATTCAGTTTAAAAATGGGCGAACAAACGTTCATGATGAAGAGAAGAGTGAACGTCCGAGCATTGTGACTGACGATCTGGTCGCTCAAGTTGACGAAAAGATTCGTGAAAACCGCCGTTTCACAATAACTGAGCTTTCTCTATGTTTCCCACAAGTTTCACGGACTTTACTTTTTGAAATTGTTTCACAGAAGCTTCACGACGATGAGGAGCTCCAGGTACGCGTCACTGAGTGGCTGAGATCACAGGCGGCAGAATTCTATGACACAGGAATTTCAAAGCTTGTCCACCGCTTGATAAGTGCCTGAATTTGTATGGTGATTATGTTGAAAAGTAGTATTTTAGTCTCTCTTTCACATGTATATAATAAAATGTTTTTCTTGTACTTGGTTTTTTTTAAATTCCAAAACGTTCCTTACTTTCTGGATAACCCTCGTAAAAATATGAAAACTCTGGGGTTATATTAGGCTTAAAGCTGTAGTATAGTGAAGTTACAAAGCAATAGGATTACAGCTGAAATCTCACCAGAAGAATAAGATGAACTGAGACCTCTCCTCCTTGAGTTCTGGCTGTTGGCTGTGTTCTTGCTGCCTAGGTTTGTCACTTTGTTTTGTGAACTGATGGTGGGTCGCATCAGTCCATTCACTCTGGACATAGCTGATGCATTCGACCTTTGTGCCAGGCTCAAGTCGCTCTCTGAGTCACTCTGTGGAGAAGAAAATCCAGTGAAACTAGTTGTGACAATAATACAGCAAAATAATTCATGTAATGGTCAATTTTTGAAACAACATATTACATCTCATGTACCATGTGCTATAAATTTATAAATAAAGATATTAATCATAAGATTAACAGCATAATGGGTTCATAAATATCAATCTATTCTGCTTCCCTGTGGAGATAACAAACCAACAAATTATTGAATACATATGTAATCAGAATTAGCAACAAAACTATAAACATATTACAGAGTTTACAGCTATACTGTAGGTTAAAATCAATCTAATGTTCATATTTAGTTGAAAATGTAGTTCAGCAGTTCAATCATATAGTTAAGACAATTAGTACATTTTTCATGGAGGATTGAAATTGAACAGTAACTAATCTAATATAAAAAACAATCCTAGGTAGGGATATATGTCATGAATTCTGTGTACATCCAACGCCACCTATTAGTAAGACAGTATTCAATTGTGAAATTAACTGGTTTGCCATAGCAAACGGGGAAAAAAAGAGCAGTGAATGATTGGACGAAATTTGCTATGCAGGAATTTTTTGGGCTAGGGAACTCGAATCCGAGGTAATTTTTTCCTCGAGAAATGCACAATGAAACCTATTTTAGCTTCTTAATGATCAATTGTTTGAATAATTGTTTAGGCAAGATTTGGGTAAGGTTTATGAGTCTGTGGTAAATATTAATCGTTTCATTTTGAATCTGTATGCCAATACAGAAGCACAAGATTTGTTCTGTTTGTTTAATTATTTATATTTCTTATGTAAAACAATATAACGAAGAATAAAATTATGGAATTCATTCAATTTATGTAAAAACGTAGCAGTTAAGTAATTAATCGTGGACAAAGTTGCAGGCACATACTAGTCATATATATTATTTCTATTGTCACTTTACGCTTTTTAAATCAAATACTGGGTTAATAAGTACAAGCGGGGTTTTATTCAAAAACATTTTTTTTTTTTTTCACTCCAGGCTGACTAACTTAAATAATGGTGAGTTTTATGGATTATCATTTGCTAGGCCAAAATATTTAATTAAGTCAAACAGAATATTTCAATTCAGTACCTTGATCCAAAGCCATACAGATGACTCATTCAATGAACACTTCATCAAAGGGACTTAAATGATAGATGTTAGCGATTATGGTCAACTCTGAAGCTGAAATTAGTGTTAAAATACCTCAACTATCAAATAAAACATAAAATAAAAATTAATTAATTGTTAGTTTTAGTTTTACATAGATTTTGAATATGAAGAAAAGATGGATTGAAAAATAACTCAAGTGCAAAATATGGTTAAAAAAATAATATAAATTTTAATTATATGATAGTTTCTCAGGATTCCAACCGGGTCTGAGCTTTTGGCTAGTAGTTAGGAGACTGGAAAACTTGTGGTGAAGCACCAGCATCCTATTGCATCCTATTCTTGATGGTTAAGAGAGATTCTACTATAGAATTAATCTTGTGACAATGCGCACAACAAAGTTTGTTTACAATTACCTGGTTGAGCATTCCCATTGATGTGCTTCGTGCCATATTGGAATTGCTGTTGAAGTTGGAACCCCCAGCTTTAAGTCCATGCCGAGGAAGAGTGCGGCTGCCAGCAGTCCCACTCTTACTAGTTACCTTTCCTGAAACTGCAATTAACACATTTTTAAAACTGTACAATTATATCTGAAGGGTGATAGCTAAAAACATACATAGTGACATTTTGCTACTTCTTCAGAATTGGAACTTTATGCCAGGTTGCAAATCTAATGTTAAAATATTGTGAGGAAAATAATGAACTAATAGAGGAGCATCTTTCTAGACTGAAATCAAACTTACATTCTGCCTGTATTTGGCTACAAAATGGCCCTTCAACTCACTGCATACTAAATATGGACTGTGAATTTTAGCCATCACCTTTCATTTATAAATGATGAAATTTTACACTGAGAAATACCTCTTGATACAAAAATTATGTTAGTTATGTTAATTCCCATGTAGATATAATTTTGACTATTATAATAAAGTTACAAATTCAGAAATGTCCTGCTTCACAGTTTGTTTGAATATTTAATTCACCCAAATTTTGTTTGAAAAGTTTTTCTTCAACCTATAGTTCTGAAATGAGGAAGTATGTGTAAAATTATAATTTATAACTGTAAGGGTATCAACATTATTTGATTTGAAATATTTTGTCGTCACTTTGCTACCCTTTGAATCCATATAAGGCTGTTTCAAAATTATATATAAAAAACTTGAAAGCATGTAAAATTCTATAGCCCTGCTGACACTTCATCAGGAAGACATTAATTTATTAATAAAACAAAATTCATTGTTATGCATTGAGAAGGATTTATTTTGTTGCTGCTTTAGAAGAAAGAAAACAGTATATCTTATTCTACTAAGAAAATAAAATGATTGAGTTGAAATGTATTGCAACTTACAACCTTTTTAGTACCTGTATTACTACCCTCCACGGAATTGAATTCATTAATGATCATAATTAGAGGTTTTTAATGTAATTTGATTTATTTTTTATTAACAAGGAAGACCTGCTACAGTACGAATTTACAAAAAAAGTTTTTAGATTACTATTCCAAGCACAAGTGAACTAAAATTATTTTTGTTATAAAATTTATGGTTCAAAATAACATAATAAATTGTATGACGTTTGATCGTTATAAAGAAATTAACAGGCTCATTTGAATAACAAAACAAGTGCTGCTAATTTTGTACTCATATAACAGTCTTACATAATAAATAACTACTGGAGTACAAAATTTAAAAGAAAAATTAATAATATATATCAGAAGCTAAAGGAAATATTTTAGGAATTCTTTAGTTGTAAAATTATTATCTCAATTTCAAATAATTGGAATTAATTGACTTCAAACCTATTCTAGCTTATAATTAAGGATTTGTTATAAAGGCATAGAATAAAATAACACAATTAACTAGGAAAAAACTTTTATTTATATCTTTAAATAATTATTTAATATTTTTGTAAGTTCTTTCTTTAGCATTATTTTATGAATAAAAAGGGATTTTAATCTTTCATTTAGACTGTGGAAATTTTTTGTTTGCTCTTTGGGAATTTTACAAGTTAAGCAAGAAGTCAATTCTTTTGGTACCAAAACAAATAGTAGTAAATTAATTTGCTGCAAAGAATCCAGAATAACATAGCTAATGTTTCCAATACAGCAAACATACTTCATAGAAGTACTGTTCATTTGGTTTCAGACGTCCTGTTCATCACAAGTGCATGTAATAGGATACAATAATTAAACAATTGCAGAAAGATAATCTATAACAGAGGTTCTCAATCTGGGGGGGAACGACCTCCTGGGGAGGAGTGGTGAGTGATGAAAAATATAACTGCATTAACAAAACGAAAAAGTTGTGACAGAAATCCCCATAATAATATAATATTTACCACATTCACATGTGGGATTGAAATCTATCTGAATACGATCCCAATTCAATAAGTTCTGTGTTTACATGGAAAGTTCTGCGAGAGTATTGAGATTTTTGGTACTATTGGCTAACTTGGTTATGTATGGACGTTTGGGTGGTTACCCTGTGTAAAAATTGGTGTGTTTACAATTACAAATACAAATTACAATTACAATTACAAATATTAAAAAACGTGTGTTATAAGTCACCACAAACAAATTTTGGCATAAAAGAGTAACATACCAATATTAATATTATAATGTGAGTAAGTGTTTTGATTAAATTGACGCTCAGCTGACAAAACAATTGACGAATATCGTGTGAGTGTAGGCACTGCACCAAGATTGAGTTCGCTAGTGTTTATATGGAACTGAATACTACCTGAATCCAATCTGTTCCTCCATTTGCACAGGATTGGATTAAAAATTCATTTGTTTACATGACAATCTCAATACAGGAAAAGGACTCAGATCGATCTGAATCCTGCATGTAATTGTACTAAATGTCAGGGTTTGTAACACTTACTTCACTTAAAATTGCTTTTTTTTGGGGGGGGGGGGACTGATTTCAGGAAAATATTATTCTTTCCCATTCTCAGCTAATGGCAAAGAAAGAAAAGAAGGGGAAAAAAAGCAATTTTATGTGAAGTAACTGTTACAAATCCCAACTAATTACTATATTATTAATATTAACTTCAGTTTCATCAACTTCCTATATAAATTAATATTATAAACCCCCTTATGTAAATCTCAGAAAAGAAACTTCAGAACCCAATTTTACACCTTCCCAAGACTTAAAGAGCTTCTTGATGACACAGAAAATCTACCATTGAATTTGGAAAGTGAACTGAAGAACTTGATTACAGAACATTTGGCATCTACAAAAACCGAAATTGGTTGCTACTTTCTGGACAATTCTCCAAAGCTGGCAATTTCAATTGACACAAGATCAGTTCAAAATAAAAGTGATTTGCTTCTTGATTCCCTTTGCTATTATCAAAACAAAAATTAGTATTTTTAAAAATATATGTAACAATAATAAAAAATATTCTTCGAGTTAGATTTATTAACTAACAGAACAGTATAACTTTTGTACACAAATAATTCATCAGACCTAGATGGAAGGGGCATGGACTAATTTGTGGATGCAAAAAAGTTGAGAACCCCTGGTCTACAAGATGGCAGAAAATGATGAACTCATAACATAAGAGTGTGATGTAAAGAGCATTGCTGAAGAAGACAGCTCCTACCTTGAACTGGGACAGCATGCAAGAGTTTCCGAGGTGAGGTACTTGTCAGGTCACTCAGCGAACAAGCTCGTCGCAGGCCACTTGAGTCACTTGCCTGATTTCCATCATCGCTGTCTGCTTGCAGACCAGAAAAATAAAAAAAACAAGCGTGCACAACTAACTACACAAGCTGAAAATAGTGCACAAGCACGACACCTGTGTGTATGTGACTATGGTGTCATTTTGCTGCAGTCTTAGGTAATGCCATTAAGGCTAGTTTACACAAAGACACTAGGTTTCGTAACCACTTGTGAAACTAATTACACATATTTTCTTTAAAACCAATTCCAATGCAACCACACATTTAATCTTATTTCTGAAGTTCAAGTTGTTAAAATCCTGCATAAATATTTGATACACTTATGAACTCAGGCATTTTACAATTTCCCTACTTTCCCATTTCATTTCACGAAATGCAAACAAGCTAAATAAGTCTAAAATATCATTATTACTATTATAGTTTCATAAAAAGTTGAAATCAGCCGAAACTGCTGAGTTACATCGCATTTTCGCATTCAAGCAAGAAACAGTTGCAAAATTTAGTTAAGAAACCTAATTTTGTCGTGTAAACTAGCCAATACTTTGAATTTAAACAGCACACATCAATTGACATCAATTAATACATTCACAAACTACAAGTTCAAAGATGCAAACTGAAAAACACATATTAAAAAATCAGTATTCTCAAAATTACAAATATGAATGACAACTAAGAACTGAAACAAGATTTTAAAGTTATTTTAAAATTTTCAAAGTATTGAAATTCATAAATAAGAACAAAACAATTTTACTACAACTTATGACATTCTAGAAACTTAAAGCTAAGCTAAAAAATAAGAACGTATGCTTCGATTAAAATATCTGACGGGATTCAGAAGTAGGGTAAAGGATGACAGGAAGAAATAAATGAAAGGTTAAAAAGCTATGCTACGTTTTGTGTAATATCCATGCTTATGTACATATCCTACCATAATAAGAATATTCTAACGGGTTATGGATATGAATTTTCCACCATCACCTTACTTCAAAGATTAGGGGTAAAAATTGAACCAGTATTATTAATTTTTGTTGATTATGTGTTTCATTAACATCTTTTTATTGTTTAACCCTTTGACTGCTTACATATTATTCACTGTGCAAACTGGTGATGCTGAATTAATTTGCTATTTTTTTTTTTGAACATATATGGACAAACAATTGTAAGTAATGTGTCAGTTTCCTCCGAAACAAAAGCACAGCACGTATAATAGACTGATTTATGCAACTGGGGATGCACGTTGTCACAACACAGCAGCGTTGTAACTTATTTCAATGCATGATGCAATACATCACATGAAATATTTATCTATGGATGGCAGCTCGAAGCAGAGAACAGGGAACTGATGATGTTAGGATTTAGACAACATATGACATATTACACTCACACACTTTGAATTGCTTTCATGGAGAATTTCTTTTGTCTATAGGCATACAAAGTGGTGCATTATATATATGTGCCAGCAGTGATGCACACTGACACACATATACACATATAGCAGTGAAAGGGTTAATTATCAGAAACAGGAAGTATATTTTTAAATAAAAGGCAATGCAACAAAAATGTTATACTTCTGTTCAGCCCTATTTCATCAGATTAAAACATAAATGGAAAATATTAAATTGTACTGAAAGTTAACACAGTAACATAATATATATATGAATTGAATTTCACACAAAAACTTCACTTTTGGTATAGTTTACATGTACTAGTTTCGGCGCCATTGATACCATTGTCAACAGCTATACTTCAGCTGCTGTGGCACCCTCCTGCAGACGTGGTATAAACTTTGAGATGAGGTCCTCATTGGTTGGGATATTGAAGTTCATCAGTTGGTTCTCCTTCCTGTGAATAAAAATCCTCTCCCAGACTGAAAGCTCCTTGTGTCCATGGACACATTTTAGTAGTTCTGGATCCTTGTCAACTTCATGTCCATCATCCCAAAAGTGTGCAGCAGTGTTGACAGTTATCCAGAACTACTAAAATGTGTCCATGGACAAAAGGAGCTTTCAGTCTGGGAGGATTTTTATTCACAAGAAGTTGAACCAACTGATGAACTTCAATATCCCGACCAATGACGACCTCATCTCAAAGTTTGTACCATGTCTGCGGGAAGGTGCCACGACAGTTGAAGTATAGCTGTGGACAATGGTAGCGAAGGCGCCAAAACTAGTGCAGGTTCAATTCAATTCAATTTATTATTTAATCTGATAAAGTTAGAACCTAGTGAAAACTATACCAAAAGTTTTTGTGTAAAATTCAACTCTTATATAATTATTATGTTATATAACTTCACTGTGTTAACTTCCTATACAATTTAATATTAACACAGTAAACTTATATGATGCATGCAAGATATTAAGGACGAGTTCAATGAGTTGATCCCATGGTGAGATCACACTTACTATCCCAAGCGAGCTCTATGAGTTGACCTCAATATTTGAAATGCCTCATATAACATAATAATTACACAATACAGGGAGTTGAAATTAACACAAACTTCACTTTGGTATAGTGTATCTGAACCTAAAAGTGAAATTTAGTGTTAATTTCAACTCCTTACATAATTATTATATAAATAGAAATTTTTTAACAATTGGATGTGTTAGTTATTTTCCTGTCCGCCGGCGTGGTCTTGTGGTTAGCCTCGCTGACTACAGATCCGTCGGCCCGGGTTCGATTCCCGGTACCTCCTCGGATTTTTCTGAGGTAGGGAGGTCTGGTAGGGGTGCACTCAGCCTCGTGATTCAAACTGAGGAGCTACTTGATAGAGAAGTAGCGGCTCCGGTCAAGAAAACCACCATTAACGGCCGTGGGTGTCGGTATGCTGACCACATGCCCCCCAATCCTGCCATCCCGCCAGGGATGTAGCGCCACGGAGTTTAGTTTAGTTTTAGTTATTTTCCTTCTACATAGAAAACGTACCGTAAAGCAAAGAAAATTATAGTGTGTTGACTTTTCACAGAAGTCTTTGTTAATGTTACATGAGAAAGTTCAGGAGAAAGTTTGGTCTGTATATAGGTAAGTTTTGTGTTTCTATTTTACTGAAGGAGGTGCCTTTTTAAGAATATAAAAAAAACTCATGCATTTAATGAATGTGTTTATAAACATGTGTGAGGAATTGATATTAAAGTAATTATAAACAAAATGATTGTTTCTAGCTACAGATAAGTCATTGTAATACATGTTTAGGAAAGTTTCATTCTGCAAACTTGTATGCTGAACTATGGAAAATTATCTACAAAGGAATTACACATGGTATCAAATGTTAAGAGAATGTTTTATTGGAATGTAAGAAATCTTTTATTTATGATAAATCATGCAAAATTAATAATTGGGTTGTGTTAAACAGGCTATATACTTTAGAAAATTACTTTTATATTACTATAAAATATTATTTTTATCATGGCAATCATCATCATTAGCATAATCATTATCAGTATATGACTACTGGTAGTATAATGCAACCAGATCTTCAGAGTCCGAGTTTAATTTAGGAACTAGAGCTCTGACATAATCGGCACAGGACAGCCTATCAACAAACCAGTTTACTTAAGCTTGTAGTGTCGCTGTGTAAAAACAGTTCCACATTATTGTGTTATCTAGCTGAGTTATATAATTTCTTGTATTGTAATTTGGAGTTTTTGTAAAATAGTTTAAAATGTAAATAGTGTCTTAAGGTCAGTGAAATGAGTATCGGTTATATTGCAATTGCACGTTCTATCATTCTGCATCAATAACCTAGAGATAGCAATGCCACAGAAACAATTTCCAAGCATTACCACCGTGTCTCAATTGTTTTCTCAATTCTTTTTTATGTGCAAAAAAATTTCAATATTATATTTCAGTATGAAAATATTATATTTCAGTGACTGGAGGTAGAACATAGCATTAATTGACATTTGTATTTTAATATAAGAATGATTTTAAGAACCTCAAACTGAGCTGTATGAGAGTCCAGAAAGAAGTTCAATTTTTTCCAACAAAGACATGAAAATTACTGACAGTCCAGAAAAAATCTAGAGAGTTGATAACCCTAACCTCCCAACAGTGATATCCACACTTAAAATTACCAAATAAACTAACACTAGCAACATAAGATCTGATCATATTACACTATTGTATTATTATAAAATTATTAATATTTTTTATTAGCTTCTTTACTATCAAGGGTAAAATAGAGTTCTTAAACAAAGTAATTTTCCAGGTGAGATGGAGCAAAATATGTGTACTTCAATTTTTATGAGTAAATATACACTTTATGTTGGCAGCAAAGACTCAAATTGCAATGTACTGAGACTAAAGCCAACCCCTAAGTTTAAGGGAAACAAATAATTGAGTTGCAGATCAAACAGGTTTCAGTTCTGAAAAACACAATGGGTTGAATTACGTAACAGATGCTTGAGAAATGCAAAAATACAGCATGCTATCGAACATAAAGAAGAATGTGGTAAAGAGGTGTCTCCATTAAGACTTGAAGCATGCAAACAACCATGCTACATCGGTACTCATACTGTATGTGGCCAGTTGCGTTACCTGGGCCACTACATTTTGAAGGCAGAATCTGATGTCGTGTGCTCAGTCTTTTCCCAAGTTGCCGCTGATTAGGAGCTCTTGATGCAGGAGGCCACAGTCGCTTGGGGGAGTTAGCGGCAGATGAGGAGGTGGCCGGAGTTGATGACCCTGATCCCCCGAGCACTGGAAAACTATCTTCCTCGGCACAGTCATCAGAAATGTCATAATCCTCGACTGCATTCTCAAAGCTACGACAAAGAAGTTTAACACCTCCCATTCTCCTGGCAACAGCAGCCCGTGAATTTTCTTCAGAAAATGATGATCTTGGATAATTTAACCTTGCACTCGGTTTTTCCCCCTGAGGGGTATTTACAGTTCTATCCTTATCATCGGCAGCAACACTTTTCTTGGACTGCTCTGAAGAGGTGTTTGGATCATTTGCTGCTGATGCACCCAATCCAATAGAATGGTTTGCTTTCAGAGGTTTATGAGAATAAGGAGGAGTTCCCTCTGGCTGATTATTCCAAACTGTTCGCTGCTTAGCTTGCAGCTGCGAGAGCTTCTGTCTTGGTTTCAAAGGTGGCTTATGCATTACTTTAGTATTTGGTTTCGGAGCTGTAGGCGGTCGATGTCGATGTATACTGGCCTTTTCTATCACATTTTGGGAAGAATGGGAAGATTTCTGTTCATTCTCACCACTAGACTTTCTACTCTGGTCATTATCTAAAGAATTTGGTTGCATAGTTCCTTCAAAAGATGTTGTATATGACTTACTTAGCATGGAAAACTGTGATTGCATTTGTGAGGAAGTTGGGGTTTGAGGCCTGCTTCTAGGATATGAATTCTTTCTCACTAAGGAAGCTACTGTTGGTCTTTCATTACCTTGTTGCAACAACGGATTGTCCCCTTCAGCATGACATTTTGAAGGTGTCTGAGGCCTACTACTAGTAGCATTTGGAGGGGGTTCGCTCATTGAAAGACTTGTACGAGTATCTTGAAGGCTACGAGTACGAAAAATTGGTCTGTGCCCACCGTTACCTGCTTTTGAGTCTTCAGTAGTTTCGTTTTGCTTATCCTCAGATACAATTCTATCTTCTAGTGTTTTATCATTTGATTTATCAACTTTACTCTTTGGAGGACCCACTGAAAATAATTTGTTCTTTAGTTCAATATCTCTAGAAGACATAAAAATTTGACAGTCACTATCATCTGTAAGAATGCTTTCAGTACTCTGATAAGAATCTCTATGCCTTGTTTGTTCATAATCTGTAAGGTTCCCTTGTTGAGTTGATGTAAAATGATAATCACTCTCAAGAATGCTCTCTGTGCTGCGACAGGAGTCCCTGTGGCGGTCTCTATCATACTTGTGAGCATCATGTTGCGAGAACATTTGGTACTCACTTTCATCTGTTAAAATGCTTTCCTGGCTCCTACAAGCATTTGTGTTCCGTCGCCGCAAAGAAAGGAAGAAACTGGCACTACTATGACGATCTTGTTCGTAGTTAGCACACATTTCAAGAATATCCCCACTGTTATTGCAACTAGACAACTGTCCACTTGTATTCGATAAGATGCTTTCTTGGCTGTGAAATGCTTCTCGGGTTCTCTTGCTCTGCCTTCCTGCTGCGCTTGCTGAACGCCTTTCAAACTCATACCCAACTAGTTCAGGTGGTCGAGTGAATATCTGATAATCACTTATGCACCTTCTCGGAGTTCTGCTACTGAACTCGCTTGGTTCTTCTAAAGAATCTGAGCTAAAATCACCATTATTATCTTCTTCCTCACAACTGTCTAAGAGATTTTCTTCGCTAGATGCTAAATTTGTCCTGCCTATAGTTGCAGGTAGGGATTCTGATGACTTGGCAACATTTTTGGAATTTTTGTTTTGAAACTCTTGCTCACTGTCTGTAAGTGTATTCAGATCTATGAAATAGCTGCATGACCTTCGTTGCTGCACAATCCTCGAAGGCTTTACGTTTGATTCTGTATCTGTAAGATTCTGAAATAAGCCAGTGGGTGAATTCATATCTTCACACACTGGAGACTCTGGGAGAGATTGATGAGTAAGAGGGGGTTTTGAACGGCTTTTGTTGTATTTAGAACCACCACCACTACCACTACCACCAGAGCGAAGGTTGAGAAAGACAGGACGTTTACTAGGAGATAATTCAACTTGTCTATTATTACTAATGTTAGTTTTAACAGCAGTCAAAGCTTTAGTGGTGCTAGTTGCAGGGGAAAACAAAGAACTGTTAGGAGCCTGTACCCACGCTACGTTTTCTTTTGGGGCACAGGAATCGAGTTTGTCACTGGGTTTCAACCCCACACAAACAGAAGCACCGGCTTGTGGGTTAATAGCAATGGAGTTACTGTTAGAAACTACAGATGAACAGATATTACCAGTGATCTCCATCACCACAGCAGCACTGTTACTCGAGGATCCACCCTTCAGAATGGTACCCGTCTTTTTTGTGGAAGGTAAAGTGTGATAAGTTGAGTACATGACAGTTTTTGTTGTTAGAGATGCTGTGCATTCCTTGGGAATTTCTGAGTATTGCAGAGAAGGGTAAGAAGGAGCTGTTAGTTTAGGATCCGTCTCAGATAACAAAGACATAGTATTAGGCAATGGAAGAGATCGTAGTCTAGTTAGTTCTGTTTTAACTGGAGGGGTTGTTACATTTTTAGGAGTTTTTGTAGTTGGAAGTGTGTTGTAAAACGTAGAAGCAGGTGTTTTAGAGATAGCGTTTTCAAGAGTTAGTTTTGAGATATGGGCAATATATTTAGCAGGAGATAAAGGAGCAACCATAGCCTGAACAGGATTTATAAGGTTTCTTCGGTGGATTATGATGGGATTGGCAGAAGGCTGGATAACATCAGAAGGCTGTAAGTGGTGGTGCATAAGGGAAGCAGCATATTGTTTACCTCCTGCAGGAGTATAGCGATGAAGGTGGTTTGCTCCATGCAAGATTCTTGCTTCCTTCTCCGGGATATGACTCAGGTCTGTGATGCTCTGACTGCTCTTGAGATTAGATCGGTAACCAACCTGTGAAAAATGAACAATTCTCTCTTGAGTATGTTTTACTTTGTTCTGACATTTATGGTTTGATTCTTGAAATTACAGTTTAATTAATATTTATCAGTTAAGATTCCAATTTACATTCATCCTCAAGGATGGGCCAAATTAAGGTACTCATCTACTTTTTAAGTGAATACTTATAACAAATGCTCAGAAGTTAATGTATTATCACAAGACAAAATATGTATGCAAATATGCCTTAAAATTTGTAAAATATGCTCTAAAACCAATGAAGTATGCCCTATATTTAAGTTATTTTAATACTTTAGGTTCCCATGTTAGATGAATTAAATTATAAATTCCAAAAAAATTAGTAGATGTATCACTGGGCCAAATATGGTGTATAAAATGTTTGAATGAACAGAGGTATACATCAACATTTAAAATCTGTCAGAAATATGCTGTTGAAATGTAACAAATTAATAAAATATGCACAAATATTTTAATATCAAGCTAATATGATGCATTTAAAAAAAAAACTAAAAAACCAATATGCAAAATAAAACCACAAACTTCCTGTTATTTCTTTCGTGTCTTTAACAGGTTTTAATACTAGCATAATATGTTGTAATAGAATGCATTATTAAACATATGATTTTTCATAAACTTCCACGCTCTACTTATAACTCTGCCTTAATCTCTGTAAAATTGATGCATTAATGTTTAATGTATGAAGGTCCCACCAATTAGTTAAATTATTGTTCAGATTTGTTCGGAAGTTTTATTCGTTTATGGTATGTTTCCTTATTGATAAAAAGTCACAAAGGTTACATAATATTGTTTGTACAATGGTATAACAACAAAAGTATTATATAGCACAAAAAGAAAATGAAAATAAAAATTTAAAAACAATTCACACAAAATGTTCAATTAATATCATACTATTTAGGAAGTTTATACAGTGAAGTAATTATTATATAAAAATAAAATGAGATGGAATGAGACTCACTAACTTAACTAAAACTGACACTAACCTGGACTGCAATTTTGAAGGGTATCCCCATTCATCCTCAGCTAGACTCCCTCATATAGAGTAAAACCTTCAAAACCCTTCGGAACTGCAGTCCAGGTTAGTGTCAATTTTAATGAAGTTAGTGTGTCTCATTGCATCTCATTATTTTTACATGTTCAATTAATTTCTTGGGGATACAATATGTTTCATACCCAATAGTTCATCTTCAGGTGTGTTGTGTGGGTGATAATCATGCTGACTTATGCCTGTTGCTCACGGTAAAATTTTTCGTTATATTTATTGCACAACTAGCAGTTTTCAACAAAAGGGTATTGCTAACGATCAAATTCGCCTTTTGGCAAACGTTTGGTTAATCGCGTCGGCATATAGGACTTGTTCTAATTCCAACAAATTAAGCCGTCAAAAGTCAATCAGCGCAAAGAACGTGAACAGCCCGCGCCCCGGGCGGTATTGTGGAGAACTTGCTGTCTGCAAGCCAAAAGATTGCAAGTGCAGCCATTTTCCTTCCTCACATATTCTTCTTTTCCTAGCGTAGCAACTCCATCAAAATAGCATGGGTATATACCAGTGTAGATATCGTTATTCCGAATGGATTAGTATAAAAATCATGACGAGAACACGACTCGTTGCCATACAAAAACGAAATGAAAATTCGAAGCGGGATGACATAGGAGCCGTATTTGTATATGCACGATTCACACTTGCTTCCATCATTCCTTCGTAGCCTCGTGGTAGGAAGCTAGACTGTGGTGTTAGAGGTCTCGGGTTCGATTCTTGGTATAGTAATTTTTTTTTTCTTTCATAATTACTTTAAATGATCGTAAACAATGTATGATTTTAATATTTCAAAGCTTCACGCATTGTTTGCTTCCTTTTATATGAAAAATTCAAATACACAGGGCAAAGGAAACAACAGGATGTGAAATTTATAAAATTACAATAATAATTATAAATAGCTAAAGTATTAATGTTCGGCAGATTTAAAGGACAACTTTAATAAAATCGTGGCAAAAACCAAATATAAGGTGCATCGTCGCATGAGAAATAGCCCTCACCCAGCGAAGCACTTCCTTTTATACCACGATCTAGCGAATTCTTCGAGGATACACAGGCTGACAAACTGTTGGGTACAAGGCAAACCTGTGGGTACTCTCGAATTTTTTATATTTGGTACAAGGGGCACTCTCGAATTTTTAATATTAGGTACAAGGGACACACTCACAGTTTTAATATTTTTTACAAGGGGCACTTCCACATTTTTAATATTTGGTATGGTCGGGAGTGTCGGCGACAATATACAAGGATAGTTTGTCGCCATGCTGCGCGGAGAAACAAAATGTGAATATCGAGTGGGCGGAGCTTAAACCGCACGTTATATTTGTCTTTCATAAATATCATAACACTGAAATAAATTATTTATAAGTTTTGTAAATTATCTTAATAATGTGATCTTGTCCCATCCCAATTAATCTGGATAATTGTTGTCTTTTAATGTAAACGATACAACAAACTACCATTCAAAATTTAGAGTACAGGAGTCTACCACTAGGTGGCAGGGTAATACTACGATGTTGCGAAATTTAGTACACAGAGGGAGAATCATTTGCTAGTATGCATTTGATGACTCATTTTACCGTTAGCAAAGGTGGATTTGTTTAAATGTTTGCTTAAATTTGTTGTACAATAAATTTAACGAAACAATTTGACCGTGAGCAACAGGCATTAGTTACAACCAGTGATGGGAAAAGTACAAAAAGAAAGTAATTGAGCTGAATTACAATTACCTGTGAGACATTTTACTTAATTATAATTACAAATTACTTTTTCAAAAAGTAATCAGTAAAATCACAATTACATTTACAATTACTTTACAAAATGGGAGTACCTAAAAATTCCTTGTTTTTGGTATGTTTTGGACACGAGCCCAAATTATTAATGAACAAACAAACATAAAAACATGTCAATGAGAATATTTTCATAAACATTGAGTAACTTTTTGTTAATATTAACTCTAATTTGGATATTAGTTGCAAAAGCAGTAGTGATGACGATATAGCAAGCGAGAATGATACTGATACTAATACTAATGACTACTAAATTGTAACAATTACAATTTTATTTCCAGAAGTAAATTACAAGTAGAAATTACATTTTTAAAAAGTATTGATTACAAGTAAATGGGACCAAAAAAGGAATTGTTACTGTAATCCAATTACTTTTACTCAATTACTTCCCATCACTGGTTACAACTACCTGCAAGAGTAGAATGACTTGATCAAATTAGTTAATTATTTAATCAGTTAATTTTTGAAGAACTTCCTTTAAATTTTCAATAATATAAGAATGTAAGTGGCTACTTACACTTTGCAACTTTCTACGTGTTTCTTCTATTCTTCGCTGCAGCTCTTCCCGTTTCCTAGATGTTTCACTGTCAACCCGAGTCTGCTTTGCAGCATTGATGACAGCAACATTCCTAAGCGTTGGAGCTGACAACCCCTGATTTGCTCGGACAAGGAACTGTGAGGATATGCTGGTCCCAGCTATGAAAAATACATTTAAAATAAAAGTCATCAAACTGAAGTTATTTTACAGTCAACAACAGATTGTCTTTGGTTGACAATGGAAGCAAACATACCCCATAATTAAACATTGTATGGAAGTTTACACAGTGAAGCTATATTATAATTTTATAATTTTATAATACTGAGTTGGGTTTAGCACTATACTTCACTTATCTTATAAATACCTGAACTAGTTTTGAAGACCCTCGTCATTCATAGTCATCAGGTTAACACCAACTGCCGGCTGGGCATTTGTGTTGCCCTCTGGTGGAAGTGTGCCGCATTTGGCGATGAGATCTTCATCCGATGGGATGTCAAAGTTCATAATGTATCCTTTATGTTATCCACAAACATAAAGGAACCTCTGGTGCTTATGTTTGTGGATAACATAAAGGATACCTTATGAACTTTGACATCCCATCGGATGAAGATCTCATCACCAAATGTGGCACACTTCCACCAGAGGGCAACACAAATGCCCAGCCGGCAGTTGGTGTTCACCTGATGACTATGAATGACTAGGGTCTTCCAAACTAGTTCAGGTATTTATAAGATAAGTGAAGTATAGTGCTATACCCCATAAGTTTACTATACGGCTCACGCTATACGAAGGAAAATGGTGTGCACCAACCCCTGCCGACTCTTTGTGCACTGATGTTCCACTTGCCAGAAGAAAGAAAGAGAGCGTAGAGGCTACTCCCGGGAGGTGCATCATTGATAATCAAATTTACTTATCAATCAAAACCTCATAACTCAACAGCCACTTGTTGTAAAAACATGTTTTTTGTACAACTGGCTTCAGAAACATTTTTTTCTTTCTCATGGTACATTTAAAAATTTTGGTTTGTATATAGTTTTTTGCCATGCAAATGAAATAGCACAAGATAACGCTTCTGTTATCCCCTTTAATATTTAGTACATTATTGCTTTATCGTTGAAAAACAGAATAACTCAACACCTTAGTAGCTTACAACTATGTAAATATAAAAATGTTCTATTCAAACTGTTGTATCCTATGTTATATTCTTGCTGTAACTTACAGTAACATAGCATGAATATGTTCTGATGGACTAATAAATCTATTCTATTCTAACTGAACTGGACAACGTTGCCTCCCTATCATTCGCTAGTCGCATAGGCGGGTCCCGTTAAAGCTCCACCAAATTTTCCTTCGTATAGCATGAGTAGTTATAGTAACGTTAGTGATATAAAATTTACAGAACAACTTATTTCAAATGTATGTCCTTGACATCCAGCAGAACCAAATGGAGGAACATGAAACATTACCAGCATCTTTGATGGCCTCCTGCTCAGCTCCGCTTAGAGATTCAAAGGTGTTTTTCAGGTACTTTTCCCTCTGTCCAACCCGATCCAGGCTTTCTGTACTGCTGGAATATAAAAACAGAAGAGTAGAAATGAGAACATATTATGTACATTTCTCAAATACATAATTTAACAACATCTGTACACACTCACCATACATTCATAAAAATGTACTTAAGTATTCAGTATTCTATGCACTTTTGTTTGAGAGAAGACTTCTAAAATTCAGGTAAATCTTATACTAAAAAATGATATAAAATTTCCATTATTTCAATTACAATTATAAATTTTCAGGCTGTCTAAACATTAATTTTTCCGAAAAAAACTTGGAAAATAGTCTGTAAAATATGGTGCTCCATAAGAAAAACTTGAAATTCACTGGTTTCTCACCTGACAGACAGCATGGACAGCAGATTCCTCTCTGCAGTCTCTGCACTTGGAGTGGACACTTCATCATCATCCTCATCACTCTCCTGACTACCCGACACTGAGGCTGACACTGAGATCAGAGGCAAGTCACTCAGCCGCTCTGGTCGCTGGCTCTTCTTCATTCTCCTCTGTGACCGTCTCAACTCCTCTACATCCATGGCATTCACTGTATAATCACTGAAAACAAAATTCCATTTTAGCTACTACTAAAAACTACATAACACAAAATTAAAATAAATATTTCATGAAAAAATTCCTCTGACACTGGGTCTCGAACACAGGACCTTCGGATATCCATGACGCCGCTCTACCAACTGAGCGAACTGGAGTTCGATTCACAGCACCAGATGGAACCTCTCTTCTACTTTTTTTTTAGTGCAATAGTGAGGATTATATATCTTACTAATTGTAAGTCTAGTAAAGGTATGTACCAAGCCTGAATATGGAAATATACACACTAACTTCAACATTACCATATTTTTCGGACCATAAGAAGCACTTGAAAACAGAGTTTTGAAAGTTGGGTGTATTTAATCACCGGAAGTGAGCTAAAAAAATAAAAATTCAAGTAAATATTGCCAGCAGTACCATAATCAAAAACAAGGTGTTGTAAAATTACTACGTTTTCATGCAGAATTCAGATCGATGTAGGTTCCAATATGATCCCATTTTCATGCAAAACTTTTGATCCTATATTAAAAAGAATGTTTCCAAGAGAATCCACAGAATGCGCTAGCCCCACATTTCACAACCATACACAAAAACATTTCACAACCATACACAAAAACATTGCGAGGACATCGAGGACCAAAGAAATGTCTGATTTAGCGTATTGAGATTGAACTGAATATGTGTTAGTGTATTAATTACTACAGGAAGTTTGTAACAGCAAAGTTTTCTAATACAGTAATGTAAGAAATGAGTCAATTTTGTGACACTTCACTTAAGTCCTCTTGTTAGTCCAAACAAGAGGACTTAAGTGAAGTAAGTGTCACAAAAGTGACTCATTTCTTATATTACTATATGTGGTAGTGTTTTCATGGCATTTGCATACAATCTCAGTCAGATCTGATCCTACTTTTCAGGGGGATTGACCTTGAGACTCAGATCAATCTGAATTCCCGTTTTCATGGCAATTTCAAAACAGTAAGCGTATTCAGATCAATCTGAATTCTGCATGAAAATGTAGTAAATGATAAGTTAATTGCAAATTGTGGCACAATCACTGCACTTGTCACAATCATAAAATGAGGGTAGTGGGAAGCCATTATTGGTTTGAAATCTTCTATGCATGAGTAAAAATTATGGTGTTGAATATAAATTTTACCTTCCTGTCTCTTCCGCTGGTGGGTAATACATGACTCTCTCAGGGTGTTCCGGTTCTGTTGATTCTCCTTCCCCTTCTGAGTAGTCCTCCACATCCCCATCATGCTCTGTGCTCTCCATGTCCTGAAAATTTAACATTATTTAATAGTCATAACGTTTTGTTAATAAGGTATAAAACAATGCTTTAGCGGACGAATCTAGAATTGTGGCCGAGGTGTAAGCCAAGGCCGAGTTCACTAAAGCTTTTGCATACACAGTGGAAACAGTATTTTTTAGTAAAAGCTCTTTAAATTATATGAAATGAAATAAAAATACCATATAATTAATTATAATATAGTATAGTATAGTATAGTCAGCAATTTGTTGACGTCATATTCTCACAGACGAATGAATCACAGAACAAAAATGAACTGTACCAATACTATATGTGGTACAAATGCCTAATGTATGAGTCACTTGTTTGTAAATAATAATGAATACAAACTATTATTTATGAAAAGCTTGTGAAAATACGAGTGACAATCCTGAGGAAATTTCAATCCAAGCCAAAACATTGAATTGGAGCTGCTACTAGCAAAATCTCGGCTGCAGCAGACTATGAGAAGGAAATATTGCATTTAAATGCAGGTGCATCCATGGCAAGCAATGTTTTTCTTGTGAATGAAGATGTGAAAAGTTGCTAAGTAGGCTACCATGTTTTGCGAAAAACCATACTAAAGTTTCTGATTATCATAAAGAAATATGTTGGCTTAAATTTGTTGTTTTATGACCAAATATATGCTTAAATGGTTGCCTTACAAAGTTGGTCATTATTTTGACTTATTGTTAGTTTAAATAAATTAGGATGCATTCTGCATTACATGTGGAAATAAACCACCTTGTTGTGCTATGTGATTTACAAATGAAGGAAAAATTGTGAATATTGTTATTACTTTGTCTTAAGTGACTTGCTTCCTTTTATAATAGACGTTTAATTGTAACTATGTTGACTAGGCACATTTTGTAAAGAAAAGAACCAAGACAGCTAACTTGTATAAAATTAGTGATGTATATATTTAAAAAAAAAGGAGGGTGTTGGGAACAGGTTGGTTGTAAGGTTATTTAATGACCTGGGCTGTGATCGAACCTGCAACCTTGGACACAGAAAGCCAGGACAATACTGACTGGAACACCCAGGCTGATGGAGTTAGGAACAAACTCACATCCTTCTGAATGGCATGTTATAGTACCTTGTAGTTGTAGTTCCTTGTCTTTGGTTGGTGTGTTGTGAAATCTTAGCCCAGAGATTCTAGGAGTGGATTATATTATTGGCTGTGCTTAGGGGTTGAATATTTTTATAACAATCAATTATGTAATTTCTAGATTAATTGTTGGGGTCAGAAGTGATTTTTCAACTAAAAAAAATTTCATAATGACTGAATCAAACTGAAAGTAGTAGTTATATTTTTATCAGATTAAGGAAAAAAATAGTAAATATAAAGATAATATTTTAAATAACCATAAAATCAACCTGAACAACAACCAAATACCTTAGCTGTCACAGCTACAGAGACGGGAAGAAGAGAGGTTTATAGCCAGCCTACTTGTCAATGTCAAAGTACAGGTTCTGTTGCAAAGCGAAGTTAACAAGCGTACTCATGTGAATTGCACATCATAACTTTAAAATCTTTCCCACTAAGAGTAACACCATTATTTTTGTCTAAGATGGTACGTCTAATGCAATCATGAACATGAGAATATTATTTTATAACACCTATTACATCTAAAGCATTAGTTATGTGCAAACAGTCCATTAAACTTACCTCGTACTTGTAACTGCCAATGCTACTGTCATCCGTAAGATGTCGATTTCGAGAGATATCGGTCACGTCACTGCCTCTCGTGACTGTCACTTTACTGCTTGACACCTGCAAGTCATATTCTCAGTCGTGAATCTCTAAGTTCTGTTACTTAAAAACTGGAGACTTGCAGGAGTCATGGATTAAATACAACTCAACAACCAATGTTAACTACATGACACATAACATTTAAGCAAGTCTTAGTAAGCAATGTGTATACACATAAGAGGGCTATTTTTTTTTCAACCTCTGATGGGGCATAAAATGAAAACCACAGTGAAAATCAAACCTGTTTTATTTGGAACATTTAGGTACACCTTCTAGCTACTTCTCTACATAATCACGCTCCGATTGAGATATTTGTCGTAGCATGGTACCAACTTTTGAATACCCTCTTCATAGAAGCTTATCACCAGTGTATTGAGAAGGGTCACCACGGCATTTTGAAGTGTTTTGAAATTCTTCATTGGTGTGGAAGTCAGATCTTGGGTTTGTTTGGTAAATTTGTGTGCATCTATTGTTTGAATTGTTCTTTTGATTCTGGATTGTCATAACTAATCCACGTTTCATTCCCTGTCACAATGAATTTCAAAAACTCGTTCCCATGCCGAGTGACTTTCATCTTTTTCAACAGCTGAAGAAAGATCTGGGAGGATAGCACTTCCACACCAATGAAGAACTTCAAAACACTTCAAAATGCTGTAAGACCCTTCTCAATACGCTGGTGGCAAGCTTCTATGAAGAGGGTATTGGAAAGTTGGTACCACACTACGACAAATGTCTTAATCGGTACGCAACTATGTACCGGTAGAGAAGTAGCTAGAAGGTGAACCTAAATGTTCCAAATAAAACAATTTTGATATTCACTGTGGTTTTCATTTTATGCCCTATCGGAGGTTGAAAAAAAAATAGCCCTTGTACAAGAATATATTTTATGCTTTCAGAATTCTGCAGGGAGGACAAGTCTCTGAGTCAAGCTTAGACAGAGGATGAGGTAACTTTCGTGTTTGAAAGATGGCGAATGTAGACATGACATACACAAAAACTTCACTCAAGGTTAGCTACCTTAGAACATGTTCCACAGAGTTGATGTTCCCATCCTCAACTGATTCCAACTGCTGGATGCTTTATAGTCCCTCTGATCAAACTATCTTCTGCTGGTATTTTGAAATTCATCAACCTATGTTCATTTTTTTGGATGAATACTTTCTCCCAGACCAGTAACTCTAGCGGCCCATCTACTGATTTTAGTTGTCTGACTTCCTGTTTATCTCATGCCTTTCCTCCCAAAAATATGCTTCTATTGCAAACAAATAGATACATCAGCAATGCTCCCTATTTTGTTGAAGCAAAGAGAATTGGATGGGAAATACAGAATTAAATGTTTGTACAATGGCTGTTCTTGATGTAAAATGGTCAAATTTGTAAAAATTTGAAGATAGAAAAGAAGAAAGAATCAGGGACTCTGGCTTATGTTTACAAATTAATTAATGACTTCAAAAGTTTAAAAAAATCAGCTAAACCCAATGGTCCTACATTCCTTGAGACTAGGCCTACCAAATGACAAGTGCAGCATGTACCATAAGCAGATGGCACAACTGAGGAGGCATGTGGTTAGCATACTGACCCCATAGCCATTATTGATTGAAATCACTACTTCTTTATCAAGCAGCTCCTAAATTGTGTCAAAAGGGTGAGTGCATTCTGTTTCAGAACTTTCTGTTAGGAAAAATCCGAGAAGGTACCGAAGATCGAACGCAAACCTGTGGATCCGTAGTCAGCAACACTAATAACTATGAGTCAAAACACACTTATGAACTTTGAAATTCCCGCAGATGATGATCTCATTAGGAAGTTCATTGGTTGCCCACGAGAAGATGCTGATCAACCAACAGATGGAGTCTAGCAGAAGATGAATGGGATACCCTTCGGAACTGCAGTCCAGGTCAGTGTCAATTTTAGTGAAGTTAGTGTGTCACATTCCATCTCATTATTATTTTTATATAGTAATGAGGATGATGCAATGATAGGTAAACTGACTTCAATTAACAATCTTTTAATATAGAATAGCAACGATAATAACTGTTTAGCAAAACAGAAATTAATAACAGACCATTAACTTGTTGCTTGTTCCACTGGAACTATATTAAAACCTTTACGTATGCTTCATTTCCCACAGATCTGTAAATTAGAACATATCCTTGCACTTGTAGTTTATCTATAAAAATTATCAATTAATGCACATTTAATTTTTACAAGGTGCATTGCAAAAAAAATTTGAACAAAAGTTCACTGACACATTGATTAGAAATAAATAGTGTACAAGATAAACTAACACTGCAAATTAACACAAAATAAGCACACATATAAGGCATCTGGTTAAAAGATTGTTGTAAGAAATTAGTTTTTGTTTAGAGTTGAATAAACTCTTAGATACAAGAATTTCAAAACAGTAAAGCAGTTGGTTTTTACAAACAATTTAAGCAATCAAATATCAAGAGTACTGGTATTCACTGTTATTTAAAATTTAATTTATGCTTATTGGAAAGAAGAAATCCTAGCCAGAAAATAATAGCAAAGATTGTACGTTCATGGCTTGGCATCTTATAGGAATACTGCAAAAATTACAACCAATATTTTTCTATAACACATTCAAACCGTATGAAATAAAACAATTTTTTTGTCACTTACATTAATAAAAGTTTTAAAACAAAATTCTTTTAAGTTTAATAATAAGGTTGGAAGCTTCAGGTAAGTAACAAAGGATGGAATTCTGGGATATTCATTTTAATTACATTCACTTAAAACAGATCTTCAACTCTCTTTACATAGCTCTTCTTATTCTGGAACATTCCTTGTTCCTTTTGAGAAAGAATGGTTCCTTAATGGTTAAAGGGGGCCTCTAATGCCTTTTATACAGTTGATTTTCTTACTCTTGAACCATCCAGTTATTTTTAAAGGAACAGATAGCAAATACTATAGAGAACAATACAGGACACTTTTCGATATATCGAGGGACAATATCTTGAGCACCATCTAGCGGCCAAACCTGCTACTACTCAATACAGATGCAGTAACCAGATACAAAGATATCAACCAATTTCTATTAGAGAAGCCGAAGTAGCCAACCTCGGCATGTTATGTATAAGGGACATGATTTTTCTCTGTTTGAAAATAAATGGTCTAAAAAATTAAACAAAAATGCAACATTGAAAAAAAGTGTGTTGTTGTTAGCAACCGCTAAGTTGAAATAAATGTGTTTTCATTGATATTTTGAGAACTATTTCGGAAGTTCTGTGTTTTGTTTGCTCATTATTATTCTTATAATGACTTAAACAGTGTTTTGGTCCTTAGTGTTTGGTGAAACATTGAAACATTAAAACATTGCATTTATATGTTGCATTTAAATGTGAAAACACATTTATATGTGTTTTGAATATTTTAATTTGCCCCCAAGTTTGCATGTTGTGCCACCAGGAGTGCTGCAAAATCTGTCCCTCATTTTTCCAATAACAAAGCCTGGTATTATCCTATATTGTATTTGCAGATAGGAACAAATAGAGTATGCCTTCGTATAAAGTTTAATAACTTTTCTATTAAAAATTATTATATTCCAAGATAAATCAGGAATAATAGGGGATAACTATTTATCTAAACAAGATGCCATACTACTATTAAGACAGAAATGGAAGGAAATATTATACAACACAAAGTGTACATAAAGGTGTTCAAGTGCACAGTGTGGTGGTGTTCTGTGTAAGTATATACAGTTGACATTAAGCATAGGAGGTAGGAGTTAAGTAATGCTGTACCTGTTTGGATGACTGCCCATTAGTTAGCTCTTGATAACTCTCCGGACAAGGAACAAAATCAGTACTTTCCCTTCCACCCTGTAAATATTAGTCATTTTAGCAAGCAGCCAACACCAGATACTAATATAGCTTAAACTTTAAAACATTTGACTTCATTAAAGTATGTAAATATTCACTAAAATTTGATTAAATAAATTGAGAAAATATTCTAAAGTATCAATATTATACATACACTTTAAGACATTTAACTTGTGCTGTCCATAACCATGGGTACCCTCTTTTTCGCTCTATTTTATTGGTACATCTCACCTCACAAGTACTGTTTACGATCGGCTATGTTTCTTAACCTCATTCTTTGTTTACGTAGAATGCACTTTACGGTCAATGCTTCTTCTTACTTTCTAACAAAACTCAGTTGCCGAGTTGTGATGTCATCTGTGTCTTCCATGTCTAGATTTTTCTTTTGCCAAATGTGAGTTAATTATAAAGTTAGTCAATTCAGATGACCTACGCTCTTAGTTGGCTAGGGGTACAGTTACATAGAAGCTGAATAAGAGGATGTTTGATAATCTTGATGATAATTTCCAGTACCACATTTTCATTTAATTTTCTGTGTCATTAATTTGAACCAAACATTACAAAAGGCTGTAATCATACCTGTTTCGTAATAATCATAGTTTCTCGCCTGAAGTCTGCATACTGCCTCACTTCTGTACCACTATCAATAGAGCTGTCTTTTGAACCATCGGAATCCAGCCTTTTTTCTGGAAGGAAATAACTATTAAGTCATAGCAAACAACAACAAATGAAGAAATTCAACTTTAGAATATCAACAACAGGTATAAGAATCAAATTTTAGATATTAATATTGATATACGAGGCTTGCCCATAAAGTAAGTTCTGATCGCTGATAAAGAAAACAAAAACATTAATAAGTAAGTAATATTTATTGCAATATTCACAGAGGTTCATTGGCTAATTCTCTACATAGTCAGCACCATTACCAAGGCATTTATCTTAGCGGTGTACCAATAATTGTATGCCCAGGTCATAGGATTCTGCCGCCAGAGGTACGCAGAGAAAGGTGATAAGTGTCTCGACAATGTTGTCACTGGGGATAAAACAAGGGTGTCGCATGCCACACCAGAAACAAAACAACAATCCATGTATTAGCAGCATAGTGGTTCACCTGTGACGATCAAATTCAAGCAGACAATCTCTGTGAGAAAATCCATGTGGTGTTCTCCTGTGTGAGTTTTTACTGCGAGGGAAGACCATAAATACTGATTGGTATTGTCAAACATTGAAAAATCTGAGGAGGGCAATCCAAAACAAGAGACATGGAATGCTGAATGCAGTGATTTCATGGCTCCAGACGTTGGCAGCAGAGTCCTATGACATGGGCATACAAATGTTGGTGCAGCAGTATGATAAATGCCTCAATAACGGTGGTAACTATGTAGAAAAGTAGCCAGTGAAAATCTGAAAATATTACAATAAATATTTTTTGCTTATTGATGTTTTTGTTTTCTTTATTGGGGATTGGAACTTACTTTCTGGACATGCCTCGTATATTTATATTTTTAATTGAAATAAAAGTTATTAAATTTCGATCCTTTCTACTTGAATTTTTTCTATAAATGGGGCAGGAATGTATCCAACTAGTTGTGGAATCCTAGCTTGCACCCATAATTCAAACCATAAAATATAATTAAAAATTGTTACATGTGGGAAGCTTTTGTTCGCTTCTTATTCAGAATATAATTTATACCCTATCTTTTAAGTTTGCTTGCATATTGTTTGTGAGATCAAGCTGATCCTAAAGTAAAAGCTACAATCACTCTTGGCTTCACTACTTAAAGTGTCCAGTGTAAAAATACACTAATCTGTGTTGGGTACCAATAAAGTAAACGAATTTCATTAAAATATTTTCTTCATGACTTCATCACAGGTAAATGCTGGTGAAAACAAAACAGTTAATAAGGGGCTCTAGATACAATGAGCGCAGCAAGCTTTTATTTATTAGAGAAAGCTTCTTGACAGCTACAGTACGTATATTTTCCTTGCTTGTTACATATTAAAAAAAAATTGATTTTATTACTTTTATAAGTGATATATAAATATCACGCTAGGAATAACCATCACATAAACCAATCACCTGTAAGAATTGGAAAATCAAAATAAAGGTTCATATTTAGCCATTAGAATGTTTAACAAATTACTATATGAACTGTTGTGTTGGTTTACGCTTCTCGATGTTTTCTCAAACATCTAAACCATCCTGCAAAAATGTAAGGAAAAGTGAGGCCTAAAGTGTTTAATAGTCAACAACTTTGTTAATTACATAACTTTGTTGGTTCACTGTATTAAGTTCCATTATCTCTTGAGTCCTCATAATTATCTAAACCATCTCTAGTTTATGGACCAAGTTCTCATTGTTGAGATATAGTGGTGGACTGTAGTAGACATAGCATTCTGATGTTTTCAGTATAATACAGTGGAACCTCGTTAACACGTTTCTTTAGGGACCGAAAAAAATAAACGTCTTAAAAGGGAAAACGTACTACTGAAAATTAAAAAAAAAAAATCGTAGGGAGTATGTAGATAGGCCTATGTTTTCTAAGTTGCTCAGAACCACTCAAAAGTGCATCCTAATGACTCAGAAATAAACATATTGACACACAGGAGCTTCTATGCCAAGCCATTAGTTATGCGAGATTTAAATTATGTAAACAAATACATAGGCCTAACGATTTTATTTGAAAAAATTAAACAAAAGTTGCAAAAATTGAAGGAATGTATGGGAGACATATTTAATGAAAAACCATACGAAATTCACACAAAAAAGCATCCACTTTATTCTAAAACATCACACATGAAACAAGTTGCACTCCACAATCTATTAACAAACATAAAATAACTGGAAGTGTAATTGTTCAAAATTTCAGATGTGCCTGAATGTTAGCGAACAAAGTCAAATTGCTAATGAAATGTGATCCAATATCCATGTGAGAAGCATGATCTGCTTTTTTAGCCTACACTTCATCAAACATTCTAATATTTTCTTCTCGACACCACACGAACCGTAAGAAATTTGAAACATATTTCACTACCTAGAGAACACAATAAAAATATCACGAAAAAAAATGGCGGCTATACAGCTGACGCTGAAAAATCTGCATGACGTCAAAATGACCAATGAGAAGCAAACACAATGGATGACGATTGGTGTCCAAATGACCAATGAGAAGCAACTATAATGACTGATGATTGGTCCCATAGAGCAAAGAGTACAAAAATTCTGACATAGAGATTACACGATCGGACACAAACAAAGCTTGTGTTTGGCAAAGTGTGGTTGGCGAGCCAAATACGAACGTACTAAGCGTGAAACCAAAACGTGTTAAAGAAACATTTAAACATGTAATTATTAAGATTGGGACCGGGCCTTCCAAAAAACGACTTACTATGCGGGAAAACGTAGTAATGAGGAACGTGCTAACGAGGTTCCACTGTATTGTGTTTATTGTATTTTTCTATACTGATCTCGTATTTTGTGTTTGTAATGGGTTATAATTTGTCTATAGCATCATTCACAACGCTCATTACATGAATGTAAATACTGTATATAAATAAAATAAACGGCACCAAATGGAGCATGATAATTTCCATTTAAATGGCTGCATGAAAAGTTTGTACCTCTCTTATTTTTAAAAGAACTAATAAATTAAAAACTAACTTATGAAGAATCAAGAGATAATGGAACTTAATACAGTGAAGCAACAAATTATGTAATTTACTAAGTTGTTGACTTTAGGCTTCACTTTTTCTTACATTTTTGCAAAAATGTAAGAAAAAGTTAAGCTTAAAGTGTTTAATAAAAATTAACTTGTTTCCAATATGTGGAAATGTTGTCTTACCTTGTCCTAATGGTATCTGTATAATGCTATCACTGTCATACACAGATTTAACAGTAATACCACCAGCATCCAATCTTTGAGCCCAGCGCCCCTTTGGTAAGTCCATCTGACGATTTGCCATGCTTGGTGGAGGGGAACTATTGTCTGTTATTTGCTTCTTAGCCCATAAAGGCAACTGCCCCACACTAAACCTGCAAAAATAACATTATTCTTGAAATTCACTGAATATGAATCTGTTTTCAGAATTAAAATTTCTTCCAGAAGAGAATTCTGCAACTGTAACTCCATATTGAGCACATTAAAATAAATCTTACATAGCAACTATGAAGGACTGGAATTTTTTTCATAAGGATGAAGCTAGATCCTCAGTCAATGAGTGGAAATATATAAATTTGAGGGGGCTGCCTAACTGAAATATGCATTTCTGTTAAAGCCATAGCAGTCCAACTGCATACAGTGATTGATGTGAATAGTGAGGGTAAGATGGCAGCTGACAAATGTAGCTGTTATGGAAAGAATAGTAAAAATTCACGGAAAATGGGCAGAATTAGTAGTGATTGGGTAAAACAAAGTGAGAAAAATGGAGTTGGCTCAGTAATACTTTTTGTTATAATGCTGAACCAAAGTGGGCCAAATCCCACTTCAAGGAATATCACTATATATAATGTAAGAAAAAATCTTAATTCAAATAAAGTAAGTTCAATGATATGCAGCCAACAGTTAGATTATACCTGATGTCATGAGTTTTGTATATAATTATTCAATTAATCAATTAATCATGGTGTTCATTTAACTTTAACCTTCATTATCTCTCTCTCTGTTTTGATAATGCACTTGGCCCACTACAGTTCAACTCTTCATTTAACCAGCTAAAACCCAAAGAATTGCATTTACCTGTAGTCTGACTGATCAACATTTGCATTTGGATCGAAGAACTCTGGTGGGGGAGGGCCAAAGTTCTCATTATCGAGATGAAGACCATTGGGTATTTGAGCTGGCAGTCTCTTTCCGGCACGAGCTGCTTGTTGAGCGAGGCGAGCATGCATTGTTACAACCATGTCATGAGGAACTTTCCATACAAATATGCAGCCGTCACCAGAAGCAGATATCAGTCTTCGGCAGTCGTTTGTGAACCGAAGACCTGTTACTAGCTCAGAGTGACCGAACATTGTTGCCATACATTCTCCTGAATAATAGTCGTATACACAAAGCGTTTTATCTGTACAGCTAGTGGCTGAATATATTCCACTGCTATCTAGCACAACCTGTTAGAACAAAAAAAGAAGAAAATAATTTTTATACACAAAGTATTAGTAAATAAAGAGTACAGAGGACTGTTAAAATGAAATTAATTGTACAGCATGTGCAAACATAAGATGTCATATAAAGATAATTCTGAATTCTCAATTGAAAAATAAAACATAGAAAGTCATGTCTACAATTGAGAGTTTTCATTTTTCTAACTTAAAAGTTTAAATATTATACTATATGCAACAAATAAAATATTTTATTATATGCAACCAAACATCTTCAAATCATCTCAATAAAATTAAAATATTCTTTTTAAAATTTCATGTACAAAAATGAGAAAATTAATGTGTTAAAGAGATAGATTCTCTATTTTTTTAGTGTAGTCAAATTTCAAAATGACCACTAGATTACTACTAGATTAACCAACAGAACATGCTTCTAATAGAAAATAAAAAATATAGCCAGGTTTTTAACATTTGAGCACATATAAAGAAGAATCTCACCTTAATAAGGGAACCATCTTCGCTGACAGAACCCTTGTAAGTTTTACTATGTTTGCCATTATTAACATTATAAACACGGATATTTCGATCCTGACAGGCAGTGAGGATATGTTTTTGGCCTGAGTCCACCTCCATGTCGTAAAGCGTTGTTTTGCCGGCAATATTGTGGCCTCTTGAGAATTGGCACTGTGTTCCACCAGGAGTCTGCAAATCATTACAAAACTACAGAATTTTATAAAACTGATGTTCCTTTATATCTTACTGACAACTTAATTGTTCCTTAAAACTTCGATATCAATTTTTTGTTGATTCTGTAATGCATTTTCTATCACTAAGTTTTGTTCAGTAACTGCCAAATTATCCCCATATTATGCAAGATTTTAATAGGGTAAACTTAAATAATTTGCCATATAATCCAAATTTTATTATTTAAGAAATGTTTATGTTTGAAATTGACCAATTGTACAGAAATTTTGAAGTATGTGTATTCTGATTATTTCTTTGTTTGAAAAGTAACTTGTTTTTCTTTCTTTGTTTTACATTTTGTGTTGATTGTCTGTGTTAATAGAACATCACTATCTCAGCAACATACTTCAAAGAAATCAGAATAGATGAGGTATGGATATTGCTCAGTTTAAGACAGCATTGCATTTATGAAAGAATAGTATATTTTAGGTAATTTGAAGTTCCATCAACTAATAGCCACCCGGTATGTTATAGATAAAATGTCAAATTTTGAAATTAATAACAATAATTAATGCATAATAAGAACAGAGCAGATAATTTGACAACTAAAAGTTATACATGCATATCAAAAGTAAGATAAATATATATATTTACCCCTGTTAGCTGTCGAAAGATAATAGACTTGTCAGCACCACAAGAAACCATCTGCAACTGATCATGTGTATTGAGGAAGCGAACAGCAGTTATGGAAGACGAGTGGTCATCCAATGTTTGAAGGAAGTTATACTCCTGGAAATATAAGATAAGGCTTTGTAATTAGTGTCCAATATAATTTCTTTTAACTATAATGCTAAGTAAGACCTTGTTTTCACTCTCCTGTTTTAGGGAATAACATTTGTAATATATGCTAAATTCATAATTACTGCAAACTCCTGCTTAACCCTGGGTGAATTATCCGGTTTGCAGATTATTCATGAAAGGTTTTTATTATCTTTTTAATCCTTTTGGAGAGGAATTTGGATATAACCAGGTGCAAGATTTTGAATTCCCAGCACTTAATTTTGAATTTCCTTCCCTTTATTATGTAAAATGGCTTCCAGAGAAACCAAGTAACATTTTCCATGTACAGTATGGCAATATAATATGCAGCCTATAACACAGCATGAAGCTAGAATAGTGATAATTCTAATATTTGGATTATCCATGATTTTTTATTATTCGTGCATGCATCCTAATTAACACAGATATCAGGAGCTTGCTGTATACTGTATGTATCTGAAAATATCTTACAGATAGGAAGTGAATTTTCATCTTTTTCTAATATCTGATCTATCATCAGATATTGTTTTGATATAACAAAAGACCAATTTAAAGTAGAATTTATCATCATCTGAAACATCTGAAAAGAATGGTAGATAATTCCGTATAGCATATTTTTACTAAAATTTTAGGTACAGAAGAAAACAGGTATATAATACTAGATATAAAGTTTAATTCAGTATACTTGCATGTTTGGCAAATGTCAAACTCAAACCTAACACATTTTAGTCCCTTTATTGGATTCATTTTTTTTAAATCCCAGTTGAATCCTACCATGGAATCCATCATTTTTATGCACGTTTTATTCAAATCAAATTATTAAAATCAATAATCATAAATAAATTACATATTAAATGTATGTTTTGATACTATTTTACGTGGGTATTTTTTTACAGTGAAGTGGTACTCTAAATAAGGTAGTATATGGTCGGTTGTTTAAACCCAACTTCACTTTCTTGTTTCTTTTCAAGAATCATGATTTCAATCAGCCTCCTAATCATCGTCAGCTTGTGTCCCGATTAATTTAATCAAAAGTAAGTGAAGTTGAGTTTAAACAATCAACCATATACTACCTTATTTATGTTTTTATAATTTCTATTATTTTAAACTTGAAACAGCTTAATCAAATTTAATTCAAAAGTTAATGCTGTACCTCATCGACACTGAAAACATGGATGAGTCGATCCCTGGAAGCAGATGCAAGGAGCCTATGCCCACTGTCTTGTCGACTGTATTCCAGACAAAGCACTTCAGCATCGTGGGCTTCTATCCTACACAATTCCTGGAGGTTATGCAGCTCGTGAATCCTGAAAGTAAAAAAAAAAATTCTTACAATTTATTGCCATGAACTTCCTCCTACAGCTACAGTTTATGTTTTCATATATCAAAATCATACTCAAAATTTATATTTCAACTTGCAAAAGTGGACAAAACTAATATTTCACATACTTGAAAACTGAATAATGTTATTCTTTTACTGAATCATTAGAAGTTTCATATATTGAGGAACTAAAGATGAATCTGAGGTAGATATTACAAGCTTTAATTTTCCAGCACCTATAGGTTTCAATCAAATTTAACAGATTTATATGAATAAAAATCAATTTTTTTTTAGGAGAAACCAGATGTGAAAGGTATGATAATGATGATGACGAATGAAAACTAGTCTAGACACAGAACAAAGCCATGGGAAGATTATCTTTTAGACAAGGGTTATACTGTGGAGTTTTGCCATTGCCTCTCACAATATAGGAATGAACACACAGCCAATACTGACCCAGGAAGGAAGTTTTCCACTACTGACTCTGCCAGGAATCGAATCCAAGCTGTCAGTGAGTTGATATGACTTTTATGGAATAAAACTTCAGCAAACATCCCATCTTTGAAAAATACAAATGATTATTGTTTTCAATTTACTGTATTGGCCCAAATAGTAGATGACCTCGCATATAAGACGACCATGAATTTTTTAAGGATAGTTACGAAAAAAAATTAGCTTAGCCCATTTTGCTTCACATAAAACGTAATTTTAAAGTTAATGTCGTAACTTCTCACCTTTATTTACACATTGAGACAATGAAGAGGCTTTCTTTTCCACATAGTTTCCACACTGACTGGTGGTCAAACAAAGCTTTACGTGTAGAGAATAGAGAAGTAACAGTGCAGTACAAGCAGAAGCATGAATTCGAGAAAAATAAAATTCAGTAAAGTTCGGTGAATTTCCACATGACTTTGACCTTGGGTTGGACGCATGTCATCGTGTGGGGATTCTTGCTGCACAGCTGCATTCATGAATGAAAAGTTGTTGAAAGTGTTAGGCTGACTGGATAAGACGAGTACAGTTTTTATAAACACATTTTGAAGAAAAAAACATAGTCTTATATTCGGGCCAATACAGTATATATTGATAAGTTGTGAAATTCATTAAACATCAACTTTCAACTTTTATTATCACATTTCCCCTTCGATGACTGAATTACAGGTGCCGCCATCTATTCAAATTGTTTCCAATGTAATTCCCATATAATTTCTTCAATTATTTCATGATTTTGCTTAAAAGTGAATAATTTCTGCCAATTTCAGCCAAATTGCTGTTTTTCTTTTTTGTAAAAAAAAATTATCAGGTTAATTTCCTCTGGAATTATCCACTTACCTGATGTTGCCAGCCCTATCTCCTGAAGCAAGATGTTTGCCATCAGAACTGATACGTATTGATCTAACACCATTACGACCATCATACGAACTATCAGTCTTCTCTGCAGCAGCTGCACCTGACAAGTCTAAATCTTTCAGATAAGTCATTTCAGGATCCACATACAGCACCTTCAGCAACTCCTGGAAAATATATTTTTGAAAATGCAAGCATTAGTTATGATATGTCAGATGCATGCACACCAGATTTACTACATGTAAATATGAATTTACGTACGGAGTTTATGACACTGAATATTAATAACATACAACTTTGACAAGAAAATATGAAAGTTGTAAATTCAGAAAATTCATATACCACCAATGAGCAAAATGAAATTTAAAAATATATTCAAAGAAGAAAACTGAATTATAAAAAAACCAGGATCAAGAGCATTTCCAGAAATAGATAAAATCTGCAGTTGGATCAAGATTATCAACAATAACCAGAAGCAAAATTACTAAAAACTGCAAGAGGTCACAAAGAATTAAAGAACTGAGAAGAAATCTTCATCCTTAAAAACCAAGAGAAAGCTATGAATTTCGAATTCCCCTGTGATGATTTATGCTGCATAAACCATATATATATAAATATATATATATTGTCATATAAAACTTATTATATATATATATATAATATAAAGTTTATTCAATGTATATTTCAGTCTAATCATTACAATCCGCCGCCGTGGGTGAGTCGGTAGCACGCCTGCCTTCCACTCCGGCGGCCCGGGTTCGATTCCCGGCCGGGTGGGGGATTTTTCAGTAGTGAAAGATCCCCTCCCCGGGTTCAGGACTGGGTAGGTTAAGTCTTAGGTTAAGATAATGCACATTGTGCGCGATTCCTTAATTATTATATTTATATTACATATGCCAGATTTGTTACTACATGGTACAATATCTTTTAGTGGAGATGCTAATAAATTTGCAATACTGTTTTTATATAGGCTAATATTCATATCAAACAGGACAATGTAAAGCTGCGATAAGCAAGAAAGATAGCTACTTATGTATCAAGTACATGAAGCAAGGCTTTAGTGGATGTTGTAGTATTTAATACGAACCAGCTAAAGTATTTGCATATGTGGTGTATGCAATAGGTTTTAGTAAAAGTTGTCTAATTTTACAACAGCTCAGTTTTTCATTTTCAATGATCCTGGGTAAAGAATGCAAAGATATGGTGCTTGTACCAGTGGTGCATATTTATAAACTTGGCTTGTTCCTTTTCTTAAAATTACTTTTAAAAACATTGTTAAGATAATAGTTTTGGTTAATTAAACTTGTTAAAAGAAGCAATTCACACAAGAGGCTCATCAGAATTCCTTCCCTTCAACTGGCACTTGTAGTGTATTGGTCTAAGGTACGATGTGATAATGGAGATACAGAGCATTCAAAACTCCTTCCAGTCAGGCTCAACAAAAAATATTATTATTATCAAGTTATTTCTTGAGTACATGATGTCCGAATGCCAAGGTTTTCGATCCTTCTTAATAATATTAACCTACACATAAAATACATATTATAAAAGTAAAATCAGGCAAACTGATGTAACAAAGTGCCAGAATGTTTTTGTTTATCAGTGATAATTGCAATTATAATATGCAGAAAATAAGTTATTTTTGTAATTGATTTCAGAGTTAAGCTGCAGATCGATTCATTAAGCAGGGCTTTCGGAAGAACAAAGGTCTAAAGTTTGATAAGCAAATGTGAAGGAATATGTGTGTAGTGTTATTTGTCATAGCTACCTGTTATTGCAACTTCCAAAGCCATATATGAACACTGTGAAGCAATATGTTGTCATGAGAAATGATCTGCAGTTGATAAATCCTGTTTAATATATTATCACAAAATAGGCACTAAATTGGGCATTACTCCAGTACCGGTCCAGTAATAAATTGGTCCAAAAGGGATTTTTGTATTTACTCACATTGCTATAGATATTCCTTTTGTACATGGTGTCATTATCTGGAGGCAGGTTTGAGTCCAAGTTCCACACTCTGATGGTGTCATCACTTGAACAGGTAACAAACGAGCCTGCAGGCATTGCTGGTGCCACACTGCCTCGCACTTGCTCCAATGAAGGGAACATCTCAACACCCCAGATACATGCAGAGTGAAACAGGAAGGAGTGGGACTTCCCAACCTGCAATGTAAATAAGGAAAAGCATTTCAAGAGTTTAAGATGATCCCTAGTTTACTCATCATTCAGACAATAACACGATGAGGTACTCACCCTCTTGATGTCTCTGACATCCCAGACGTACAAACTGTGATCATTGTACACACAAGTTAGCTTGAGGTTGCGATGATCGTATGCTAACGCCACTGCATCTGGATACTTTGCATTATTTGGATGTGTAGCCATATGACTATAATTAAGAAAGAAACGGCATTGGATTTTATTCATTTATGCTACTAAAAATGGTTTATAATAAGAAAAAATTAGAGGTTTGTAACTGAAAATATTATATAAAGAAGGAGGCCTAATGAAAACAGTACAGAAAACTCCTTTATCCATGCGTGGATTATTCATGCAAGGTTTTTCCTCCCTTTTTAACCGTTTGCGAATGAAATATGGATATAATTGAGTGTGAGCTTTTGAATTTCTCTCACTTAATTTTCAATTTCCCACACTTTATTTTGTCATATTGTGCATAGAATATATAATACTATTAATGAAAATGAGAGTGTGAAGGTATAACAAGCATTATGACAAATTTAGGAGCATTTACTGCCTATTAAAATCACACTAGATTATGTATAGCCAATAACAACAATGGCTGAAGCTAGAATAGTAATAATTCTAACATTTGGATTATCTGTGTTTTTTTATTATTCGTGCATGACACGGTCCCAATTAACACAGATACTCCGGAGTTTGCTGTAAGTTAATTATTATATATTTAAAAAAAACATTCACCTGATAGAAAGTCCCTGAGCCACATCGACTCCCAAATAGTGAGTTCTGGGCAGTGTGGTTACGAACTGGAGTGTGGAAGGACTGAAACACCTCACGATTCCCTCAGCACAGCCAATAAAAATGAAGTTCTCTCCTACAGTCATACAATTCGCACTAGTCGTCTGAAAGAAATCACAATAATAAAATAATAATATCAGTTTTTATGACAAGTAGGATAGAGTACAAAATAAGATACAACATAAATTTTACAATAAATAAATCATTGCTTATGAATGGAGACCTTGTATGTAGCAAAAACATGATTTTATAGGAAAGTGAAGAAACCATAACATTGAACACAGTGCTAGCTATAGTATAAGAACTACAAACATGAATCTGCAAGAGTAGATTTTTCAAAACTACCTTGCAACATCTATAATCAAATTCTGGAATAGGCCCTAAACTATGGTATTATTACAAGAAAAAGGTGAGCCTGCCATCTGAACTGTAATAAAAGGCCAGGTTTGTGAATTTGATGTAAGAAAACATGTGGTAATCACAAAGTGATTCCATTCACACTGCAAATAAAATGATACCAACTGTTGAATATTTCTCCTCAGAACAATAATACCATAATTCATGTTAAACAATTATATTGTATTTTGTTAAGTGGTCTCTAAAGAAAGATCTGGAGGCTTAGTAAAATTGCAGTGAAGCAATAAAACATTTTTAGCAACAATATAGAAATGAGGTGCCCATTCTTAAGCGATGAAATGGTAGAAGTGAATATAAATTATTAAATATCTACATTATTAATTGACATCTACATAATAAACATTAATTAAACTTCAGTTTATACAGATCAGCAAGGCTAGGAAGTTGAGGAACAATCCTTTTAATAATAATAATAGTTTTTATTATTGTCTATGTACCATACCATTTTCAAGTGTCCGAACACAAGAGCCAAACACAATGAATGTCTTTTTGAGTTACTGTAGAACTGAAAATGGTGGTTTTTATGTGTCCTATTTGCCTTTTTTGGTTTCTTTTTTGCTTATTGACCCAATTTTTAAGGTCTTAACACCTTATTTTTAAACTTCACCTTCTTTCCACTACGTTTCTTTGCTTTTTCTCAATTCGAACAGACAATGATTTGGCCGCATAATGACAATGACCTCCAGCAGACAATGAGGATGGGAGGTTGTGTACAAGTCCACTTCAACAGACTGTGGAAAAAGTCACTTCGTAAAACCTCTTTTTGCAACAGCTTGCATCCGAATTTGGAGCATAGGTGTTTTTCACCGATGGAAATACACTTTTCTGCAAATATTATGACGAGAAAATTCCATGTCCAACAGCACATTGGGCTTGAGAAACACACGAGAGCAGCTTCCTGGGTCGTGGAGAAAAGGAAATGCAGCTTCTGTTAAGGCAAAGTGGTAGTGAATATTCTAAATTATCTCCATTTTTTTTACAAAGACCTTTGCAGTGACTTTCTCAGCACAAATATCCCATTAGGTTAGGTAAACAATGAATCTTTAAGATTTGAAACAGTATACAAATTGGGACATCCCTAAGAGTCTATCCCAATTAAAACTAAAATTATTATTAATATTAATTAATTAGCTTAAAAGGCCCTGTATTGCCCAGGTTTTATATTTTGCATGTAATTCAAATTAAATTATGGTGGCCTTTTGATTTCCAAGCCCTTATATATAGGGATCTAGAGTTTGAAGTGAAGAAGAACGACTTATCACACTCGAACTATTCCCTCAGAAAATGCTAGATATGGATTTTATTGCTCACACAGGACTTAGAATTTTGCAACCCATTACTTTCACACACCATGCCTGGTAGGAACTGAAATAAGAAGAAACAAAAATTCCAGTAACATAACTATTTAAGTCACTGTCTTTATGGTATATTTGATTTCCCACATTCATATTGCCATACAACCAATCGGGGCTAAAATCAAAAGAAAATCAATATCATTTTTACACATTCTTGTCCAAAAATCTGGGACACAATAATTTACTGTGCACATAGGACTAGAAATGTTCCATCCTATTTTGTCTCTTTTTGCATACTTAGAGTTTACAATAAACATCCCTATTTCTCAACTAATACAAAGCCCACAGTGGATAGAATTTTTTACAGACTCTGATTTAGCATTACTTGCTACTAGGGCTGTACCGATTAATCGAGGCAATTAATCGATTAAATATTTAATCGTCGATCAATTACATTTTCCGATTAATCGGTTTAGTCGAATTCTGAAAAACGTGTTTTGAGAAATGTGTCAAATAACCAAACTCTTGTCTCAGTGCCGAGTGAGAGAGTTTTTAGTGCTACCGGTATTATTGTAAACAAGCTACGATCGTCTCTTGAACATTCAAATGTCAACAAACTCTTGTGTCTCAAGTCTTGACTGAAAAAGTAACCGGAAATGTATGTTTTGTATATATTCTTTCACTAGTTAACTAATAATGGTATTCATTAATTCAGGATTTCTTCTGATTATCTGTAGTGTAGTAGTTATTAAACGTTTAAAACAATATTAAATGTACACTTTGGTTTCGTCTAAAATACCGACCCATTTGTCGATTAATCGATTAAAGTCAAGCGTTAACTCGATTAGAAATTTTAATCGATTTTCAGCCCTACTTGCTACCCATCGTTGGCACAGACTCAAGCTGGGACAACTGAAAATGCTGTCCCCGCAATACGACCTCTTATTCTACATCAAAATGTGAAGTGAGAAAATTATCTTCTCCATACCTAGGGTAGGGAAAGTTACGTGATGCATCGCATCCAATATTTATTCACGTGGAATACAATCTCCATTATTGATTTACATAAATGAATTATATCGATAACCTCTCTAATTATTTGTCAAAGCACACAAGAAGAATGGAGAAGAATGTGGCCCAGTTACTTGCAACTTCCAAGCCTTATGTGATTACTGCAAACAATATTATTACAATGAGAACTGAATTGTGTTTGGTGAATTCAGAGTAATATTTTCAGAAGTTTTATAATTTTTCAAGATAAGGGATGGTTTGTTTGAATTTTCATTGTTGACCACGTTTCTTTTCGGGTTGAAGTGGGTATGTGCGCAAAATTTTGTGCAAATTGCTCAAAGCAAGTTGATTTGTATAAGGAACACTTTCAATTTTATATATTAGGTATAGATTGCATCACATTTTACATTCTTTTTTTCCAGTCACTGGATCCTATTTAGGAAATTTTTAGGTCTGTTTCAGGCAATTTATAGGTCTTAAATTTCTGAGCCCTACTGATCAGTTTGCTTTGTAATACTTACCCTCAGCTCCACCCATTTATCCAGCAGTCTTCTGTTATTGAATTCACAAAGCAGTCCAGCCTTAGTGATGGCATATGTTGAGTCTCCCATTTCTCCTCGCCCACAAGCAACATCACAGAAATAGTTATTACGCTGCTCACCCAGGATGGCTGATCGACCCATAAGTGGCACAGGTTCTTTGTACTGGAAAAATAATGGATAACGAATGTTAAATATTTTTTATGTTATAGGCTATATTTATTTCACTTTCATGTACATACGATGACTCACATTTGCATTTCTGCTTTACTGCAGAGTTACTCTTGATTTACAGAAGTACTTATGAATACAAACCTAAAATATAACTATGAAAGAAACAAACATGACAAGACGAAGCACCAAACTATATTTTTTGTATGTATATTACTTACTAAAGCACCTAACTCGTATTACAGTGGAACCTCGGGAATTCAAACTAACTGGGGCTGACCTCTGTTTGAATTTCAGAAAATTCGTATTAAACAGGAAATTCGGTAAAATGCTCTTGACATACCTAATGCAGTAAAATATTGACTTAGGATGTTCTACACTGATCGACATGATGTTTATGTAGTGCTGGCACAACATTGGATTGTCAAGCAGTTTAAGTTTGATACATCAAAAGAAGATAACTGATTTTTTCTATTCATTAAGGTCCAGTATTAATTCTTAGATACCAATTTAAATGTTTCTTTTAAGCTAGGAATAAACTTTAACTTTATTTCTGATTCATAATAGTTATTTTCCTTCATTTTTAAATGAAATTTGTTTGTTTGGATTATCCCAAATTTCCAATTATTGAGTGTGGTGTACTGAGGTTCCACTGTACTACTTTTTTTCTGTTTTGGCTAGCAATTCTGTTTAATTATAAGAAGTAATATCCTCCTTTATTATAACACTGTCACACTGATTGTGTTACATAACTTCCCATACACTATATTGCCTCTAGAATAATGTCTGGCATTTTCTCTGAAGGGGTGGATTTTTTATTTTATTTTACTCTTGTTTGTTTCAAATTATTTTTGCAGAGCTGCCTCCTTTTGTTGAGTTACTGTCTTTTCAATGCTTTATAAAAATTTGATTTTAGGTCAATTCTATTTTCTATTATACATAAGTTGTATAATTCTTTCATTTGAAGCCTTCTTCCTGACTGTGTGGTAGAGAAGGCCTTTTAAAATAAACTCCGCCTGTTAAATAAAAAATAAAATAAAATTTTTAAAATTTTAATCAACATTTAATATGATACAAATACAATACAAATTATGATAATATTCACTAGTTTCAGAAAAATTATGAACACCCGAAAGAATGGAATGCTCATATCATATGTTTTTAACAGTATTTATTTACCTGTAATAAACAAAAATATTAGTATGGGTTTGATAGAATCGAAACGAGAAAAGCAACAATTTGAGCAACATCGGCGCTGTGGTTAGTTGGTTAAAGCGCATGTCTAGTAAACAGGAGATTGATGGTTTGTATCTTTCCGGTGTCTATAACCCTAGTGGTTCTTTTAAATGCCTCGGTAGCGCAGTAGGCATAGGTGTAAATCTCATAATCTTAAACCTATTGCATATTGGCAACTTGTCCCAAAAGCCATAAAATCAGTTAAAAATTAATAACAAAATAATAAAATATTCACTTCTCTCACTTACAAATAATTTCATCTCATGGGTTCAAAGACCACCCACCCCCATTAAAGTCTATGAAACCAAAAAATCTCATAGTATAAGCATTAATATTCAAGAATAACAATACCTTAGCAGATCGGGAATACTCGAGGTACCAGAACTTGACGTGTCGGTTGCCAACTGTGACAAAATAGTTGCCATTTTCAGCAAACGACACAGCTTTCACCTTGGCGGACACCTTGTTGGAAGCGACCTTGACATTGGCTCTCCAGTCCCACACATTTACTATCATGTCATGTTGGGAGCCGACAGACACGACATACTTGTGGCTCGGAGAAAATGCCTGCAAAACAAACAAATACAAATATCAATTGTGGGTTATATTAAACAGTAAAGCAGAATCTAAAAGAAAGAAAGTAGGAAAGAAAGAATGAAAGAAGAAAAAATTAAAAATCAAACAAAAAAACTCCATATATATATATATATATATATATATGTGTGTTTTTTTTTTTTAATTTTAAATTTAATTTGTGATATATTTACACACACACACATGTATAAACAAAACCTGCCTTTAAAAAATAATTGCAAGAGCCTAGACCAACTTTCCCTTAAAGCTAACTCACATTTGAAGGTACGGTATAAAAATTCAACCATGGACATACACATAAATTGTAAATGTCCAAATAAATACAGCGTACCTTTTATTCTGATGGCAATTAAACCATGTAAACAGAATAGCATATTTGAGTGTTACCAAAATCAAACGTCTTCATAATCTTATTAACAGTTTATCTCACGCATTGCATGAATCACTTTTACTTTCCTGTTAAGACCAATCAAAACTTTTGACAAAGATACAATGAATACAGAGGGGGTAAAGGCAGCTGGTGTGTAAGGCAACCTTACCACCTGCATCTGCTGTATCTCTAAAAGTCTGAAAGTCTCAACCTCCTGGAACTCTAAGTGAGTATTCACACCGAAGTAGCATAGCATGCGAATCGCACTACCTAAATGCAGGCTGCACATCGAGTTGCATGGTTCGCAGATTTGCATTCATATCGAAGTAGCGAATGCGATCTGCAGTTTAATGTACATTATATATTTTCACTTGCACTATTGAGAAACCCATTTAAAATACAGTAATGTAATTTACCTAAAGAGGTTATAGTTTCAGCAATTTTAATTCAGGCTTTTTTCCTACTAGTTTCGATTGCCATATTGTATAGTTTACGCATGTACAAATTGTATGTTAAATAGCTCTCTTTCTAGCAGCTTTCATGACATCTTTGCCATAATCTACCGCTACACAAGTGAATTTGTGTTGAATTTTCTTAACAATTAGAAAACAGCTCAAAAGGCAACTGTACGCATGCGTCATCCCGAGTAGCATCGCTTGAAATAAGTCCAGATCTATCTGACGAAATGAATGTCACACTCTGCGAGCTGCACTATTGCCACGTTACTTTGTTGTGAAGACTTCAACTTGTTTATTTGGGATTTAAAATGAGTAATGTGCAGCGTGCATCCATCCAGGTAGCACGTAGCAAGTGGCATGCTACTTTGGTGTGAATGCCCCTTAAGAGCCTTCACGGCTTGTATAGGTATCACTTTACTATTTTTTTTGTCTGTGTGTAAAGACTGTTCTGAGTATGTAGGATAGAGATACATCATAAAATAGGGATGGAAAACAGACCAGAAGCGATTTGTTTGAATATTAATAATTGTTGCCTAATTCTCCCTGTTGTAGATGTAGATGTAGATATCTCGTCCTGTAGATCCTGTGTTGAGTGGGGCTCAAGGATATAGAACACGTCAGATCAAAAAATACATGCATGTTATAACAATAATATACAGAAACTACAAGCTGCCAAATTTATCCAAGCTGGAAATATTCCTCCAAATTGTAGAAGGTGTGAGTTATTAAAAATTCCTTGACAGATGTTTTGAAAGGTTTGCTCTTTCTTTGAATACATAATAATTTAATGTTGTTTGGAAGCTTGTTATATATCTGTACTGCAGAATAATAAGCACCCTTCTGAAAGAGTTTTAACGAGTTATTTGGTCTGTGTAGATCATCATGTTTCTGGTAGTATGTCCATGTACACTAAAATTAGTTTGAAATTTATCAATATTATTCACTACATAACACATAACAGAGTATGTGTATAAAACTAATTCTCCCTGTTCTACAGGGCATGTGTATAAAATGTGTTATACTTTGGTTAATGCATGTAGATCTGTATAGAGAAAATATTATTCACAGAGGCTGGTAACAGAGGAGGGAGTTGTTTGACTATATTTTTTCCTGGCAGAAGAGTATGCAAAATGTCGTACAAATCGGTCAGAGCATGTAGATTTGTATAGAGATCAAACAGATAAAGATATACATACATACCCAACCACACAATTTCAACTTTATTATACTAGCTGGTGCCCGCGGCATCGTCCACGATAATTAATTCGAAGATTAAAAATTATGAGCAAAATAATTAAAACATATTTATTAACACTTTCACGCGAAACATTAATAAACTGAACTGTTAATAATTATAATGAAACAGCTAAAAAATCCGGCTGTGGAGTGCATTCCACGATTAGAAAGAGCTTCTATTGTATTTGACAGTAAACAAAGGAATCGACCAGAGTGAGCTCACAGAATCGAAACAATCGATAACTCCATGCGATATATTGAAAAAATCGCGATGCTTTTATTTCCAATTACGACAAAGAAAGGCAAAGCCACCTGCAATTGATTCGACAATTGAAATATATTATCGAAAACTGATGCTTCGATAGCGCAAAAAATCACGTTTTCTGCCAGTTTTTCACTCATAACTCGTGAACGAAAGCGAAAATAAAAAATCCGGCTTCGAGGTAAACTCGCCACCCTTCAGTCCATCTACGTTTAAAATTTAAGATCTCTGCGTTCAGTAGATTTCGCTGGGCATCGCGCACATACATTTACTCTTATTATTACAGATTAGATTAAAAAGGGCCCCAGTCTGAAAATACTTTATCTTTTGTTAAAATTATACGCACAATATTATTATATACACAATCGGCCTGGCCAAGAATCGAACTCGCGAACTTGGAGACAGAAAGCCAGTACTTTACCGACTACGCCATCCAGGTCAACAAAACAGTCTAAGAACTGTGGAATGATAATTATTTCACACTGGCCGTGTGTAGGCTAAGATGGAAAGGTGAAGTCCGACTGAAAAATTCAATGCCATAGCCGGGAACTGAACCAGGATCTTCTGTCTCTCCGTGCCAATGCTCTTACCAACTAAGCTACCATGGCAACATGTCGGTACAATAGCCTATTAAATTCTCCAACTGACTCACACATCCCAGTATACCACCATACCTCATATCTCAATATGAGATATCAACCCAGTGGCGACTTACAACCTGTAAGTACTTTAAGACCCGGGCTTCATAGTAAACCACTAGTAGGTCACAGTGGAATGATAATTCTGTCACACTGGCCGTGTGTAAAGCCGGGCGCAAGTTGAGACGCAGTTTGGTGAGGTGAGGTGAGGTGACTCACCGTGAATTTTGTGAAACACAGAAATAAATACAACAGCGAATGTTCGCACGCAGGGTGAGGTGACGCAGTTGCAGCGCGTCCGTGAGCTGCGAAAGTCTGTGACCATGCTAAATTTCTCACTAGTGACTACGACCTGCGGGGGCTGAGCGCAAGTTGAGACGCAGTTTGGTGAGGTGAGGTGAATTTTTGTGAAACACAGAAATAAATACAACAGCGCAGGCTCGCACGCAGGGTGAGGTGACGCAATTGCATCGCGTCTGTGAGCTGCGAAGGTTTGTGATCGTACCACAGTTTTTCACTAGTGACTACGACCTGCGCGTGAAAAGTTGTGTTTGTCCACCATGGAGGAGAAATTAATCGAAGCAGTGCGAGCAAGAAAGATTTTATATGACACGTCCCATGCTGATTACTTGAAAGCAAAATTAAAGTTGCAGATTTGGGACGAAATTTCTAAGGAAATTGGATTGAAATGTGGTAAATTTTTATAATTTTGTTTACGTAAACAAGATTAATTAATTATTTATTTATTTATTTAACCTGGCGGAGTTAAGGCCATAAGGCCTTCTCTACCACTGAGCCAGAGCAAAAACATGAAATACATAATGATAATAATAATAATAATAATAATAATAATAATGATTAATAATAAATTAATACAAGAATACATGAATTCAAGAAACGAACATTAAATACAAAGAAAAAATTAGAACATAAGTACTGTACTTGAATAATATGAATATGTAATACAAATGACTAAAATAAAAAGTTGAAAGAAATAAAATAAATGAAATAAAAAGGATGAAGTCTAAACAAATACATTCTTAGTTATTACAAAATATAATGAAAATTAAAATATATATTTCTAATTAGCATCAATTCCTAAATGTTATTGTTATTATGAGGGTACAAGGGAAATCGGTAGTAGTCCGTGTTATTTGACTTTGACTTCTAGTAAATTTGTAATGTTGGAATTAGTTTAGGGATAAAGCGGCAATATTATAGGTAAAATAAATTATATAAAGGATCGTATTCCATGCAGTTGTAGAGGTGAAATATTGATGTCCGCTCTTCTCTTCAACTCATCATATTTATTGTTTATCAGTTTGTTTTTATGGTCTTTTCAATCAAAAGCGTTTCTTGCACTAATTTCTATACAATGTGTTCAATTTGTTCTTCTATAAATGCCTCTTTTTTACCACTGCCGTTTTCCGTTTACCACTGTACCCTTTATCTGTTTTAGAAAACATTTTATATACAGTAGACTTCCTGCGAAGATATATATATATATATATACGAGTATATATATATATATATATATACGAGTATATATATATATATATATATATATATATATATATATATATATATATATATTCTAAACAGATATATGTCATAACTAGTATGAACTGTAATAATGCATGACAAGAATTAATTAGTTGGGAAGTTTCAGATTTGTAAGTAAAAATAAAATGAAGACATATTCTTGAAATGTATTTTCAACGTTTATAAATGTTTTATAATTATGTACAGTAAAATAAATACATTTCTCCATGTTAAGGAACAGACGATTTGAAATGACACATTATCTCAGAATGATTTTATTTACTACGAACTACCAATTAGTTCTATCACTTTATCATCATTAACTTTTTCACGATTTTCCGTTCAGAGTTCGGGGTTAAACCTTTCCTTAAAGAAACATAGTATCTAAACCGGAATTTGAAAAGTAACTTTAATTGAAATTTCAATGCTTGAGAAAAGAAATGGTGATACAGTGACGTTACAAAATAAGAAACATTAGACAACGTAAGTTATTACATTTATTAAAAAGTATATATGTATTATGTCTTAAAGATGAATTTTTATATCGTCATAATTATGAGACATAGGATCCGAGGCACCTTATGATTGGAACTAAGTTAGGTTGATGTGGCATGGAGTTGCGATGAGTCATCGTACTGAATACAGTCTCGTTGAAGACACAAAGAGAAACTTATTACCGCTTTAGGTAAAACCGATGCTTCTTGTATAACGGTAGCTCAATCCCTGATTTCGAAAGTTATTCGAAACTTTAAAGTTTATAAAGGACAATTTTGGGTGTGTAAACAGAAGTTATGCAGTGTTTTGATACAAAATAGTGGGCTAAAAGCGATGCGTTACATAGTAAATAAATTTAAAAACATACAACAAATATCGTACTAGCAGTCGAAATATTTATATGCACCATTAACATCCTTGCGATGTCGAATTCGTCCTTAAGGATGAATTCTCCGTGTGTCTTTCTTTTCTTTAAATAATTACTTTTTGGAAGCTTTTCGTGTAATGTTGAAATTACTTGTTCTTCGAGTTTATCTGACTCTGATTCTGAACTTAGTAATGATTCTATGTACATGGCAGCCATCGCGCACATTGCTCACTGTCTCGTAAACATGCAGTAGTGATAGAACTGCTTCCCAACTTTCGCTCTCCCTGCGCGCATTTGATTGAATCCTGCTTCCCGGCGTCACTCTGCGTCACCTCACCTCACCAAACTGCGTCTCAACTTGCGCCCGGCCTAACAGTTGGAGAATTTAATGTTGTGCCGGCATATTGCCACGGTAGCTCAGTTGGTAAGAGCATCGGCACGGAGAGCCGAAAATCCTGGTTCAAATCCCGGCTACTGGCATTGAATTTTTCACTCTGACTTCACCTTTCCAGTCTAAGAACTGCTGGACTAGAACATGCCATGATCATAACTTTCGCAAATTTCAAGTTATAGGTAATCTGTTTTAATTAAAGCAAAATGGAATAAATTTAAGTACCGGTAGCGGTAGTTATCAGGGTGGATGACAGGGGATGAGTAATGGTTGTGGTGGTGTAATAAGGTAGATGCACGCGACATTGAACCCGCCACCACGCCCTTCACGAGGCGAGGGTTGTCAACACTTGTAAACACACGTGGACTTCATTTTCACTACAACAAATACAAGCCTTCGTTTGCATTTGGAAATAACGCCTTGCATACTGAACAGACAGGACATATTTGCTTTCGGAGTTCACTAGCATATGCCACCCAGGATTGTATCGACTGACAGGTATGGAAAATTATTATAATGAGAAATGACGCTCGCTAAAGTGGCGTTAATCACTGTTAATCCTCCTATCAGTTTGTTACTGACGTAAATATGTATTTGAGGAAGGAAAGAAGGCCTAGACTTCATGAACAAAAAGTCGGGTAGGCTGTATCGAGCACAGCGGCGTAGCCAGAAAATAATTTCGGGGAGTGTCGAAAGTGCCGGGGGATCTGGGGCTATGGAATACGGGGGTCTACCCTCGGAAAGTTTTAAAAAATTGAACTATTGAAAATCACATTTTACGCTACTTTAGCGCTGAGAAACCAGATAGCAAATTTGTTTACTATACTCTAAAACATGTCAACTTAAATAGGAAATCGTTACCTAAGTTATAATGATTATTACTATTTATAAAAAAAAGTTAAATGAAACTTGGAACAGGGAAATAATAGGGCTACATTTACAAGGCCAGTATTTTATTAATAAATAAAATAATTAAATATTTGACAAAATGAAACTAAAATAACTTACATATAATTTTAGGTTTTGATTTCGGGGAGGGGGTTCGGACCCCCCTTCCCTACGCCAATGATCGGGCACGCAGCCTCTAGAGTACTTGAAACGTCTTGTGTGTGCTGCCCAAATCTAGGGCGTTCAATAAGATACGATTTTGTTTTCATATTTGCAATAATCAGTAAAGGCAGTATGAATACTCGCTAGCACTCGTTTTGTTAACTTCGTGCTCGCCTATTATAAAAGTCTTACGTCGTAAATAACTATAATAATAGTAATATAAAATAACTCCAAACAAAGCCCAGGTAATTTCACCTTAAATTCCCGAGAGTCAATCTCTTATAAGAATTATAAAACAATGACGGACGATACGGAAAACACTTTAAAAATGATATGCCTATAAATCAGATTGTTCTAGGCTGTTGTCCACAATTAGAACACCTACGGAATACTCGCCAGATAGTGTGATTTTCTGGCTTCACGATACAGAGTAAGTGGCCCCACTGAGGAAGTGTGTGTTCAATTTTATCAGCCTCATGTAAAACTGTAATGTTCGCAAGGCAAGACTTCAAGTCTGAGTGTGTATAAAATATATCTAGTTTATGAAATCCTCCCACTTAATGTACGTGCTCAAAATATGCTGTGATAAACTCACACAACTTTTTCTATAAGCATGGGCAACACAGCTATCTAACTTCAAATTCTGGCATAGAACAAATAAGCTGAGTTGTAAGAGGTATGTATTCAATTGTTTCAGCTTGATGCAAAGATCTATCAGGCAAGACTGAAGTTCTATCTTTTAACTGCCCTTCAGAGAACTTTTGTGAAAAAATGTTTTAAACAAAAGTTTTAGCTCTTGGCATAAGCACCACATGTACAAAATTTAAACAGAATCGTTAGAGGCGTTTTCTAGAAAATCACAAAATACTTTTTTTTCACACAAAGTGACATTAAAAGTAAGCGTAAGTCGCCAATCTTCATGTCACATCCCCGAAAGGTACAGTACCTACCCCAAATGCAAAATGTTGTTTTCTTACGACTTTTCGTTCTCGATAGACACGTTTCTAAAAATAAAAATCATACTTTGGAATGGAGCCCAAAACATGGATTTATGTTAAAAAATGAGACATCAAATTTCTATAGTAGGACTACCTATAGTACGGATAAAGGAAGTAAAATAAAAGTCTCATTTTGGCAACTTTCAAAACGGTTCTGTGGCCAATTCAACGCACTGTAAATAAAACACGAGAGATTTTGTAGATGAAAACGTGCCATTACTGATATATTCATCAACTAGCAAGATTAAGTTCATCTTCTCTGAATGGTTCACGAAAGAGTAACGCATTTTTATCAGTCTTGTAGCCCTGATTTCTAGCCTACTTGATTCATTAATGTGACTTCTTTATTGTAAACATGTCCTTATGCAAATTTATTTTGCCTACGTCAATATGCATCAATGGAAAATATGCATCATCATAGTTATAAATCTAGGGATTGATTGAAGTCACATCTGCGATTGATTGACAACTAGCAATTTCACCATGAACTGCGTAGTCGAATTTACTTGTATGTTAACAATTGTGCAAGGCGTACAATGAAGACCTACGTCATATTCACAAACAGTTGCACTGCAATTTACACACTTTATATCCCTAGAAAAAGGCTGAAAACAAATCGCAATAGCTATTCACTCTCCTTCAAGGGCATATTATTAAATGAAAATCGACCAATACATCTGTGCATGGAATTATCTTTGCCATGTGTAACATACGGCAAAAAATAACTGATGGTGCTAGCTTTCTGGTGAAAATTGAGCTTCACGTGAAACAGAGATACAAGACTTGAGTGAATTTGCCAGAGAAATCTCCCAACAACGACCATGACCTCCTCTGCGAGCGAGAGCCTTTGGCGATACAATGCGATTGGTTAAGCTTTTGCATTGCCCTCTGGCAATCCGACAATTCAGTCAGTTAATTACAATAATTATAACACTATAATGTAGAAGATTCATTGCGAGATCTGTTAAGTGCCCTAAACAGGCCATAGAACTCTTAGGTCCTCGTAGGTTGAAGCCCCGTTGATTTTAAAAAAATTGTCGCGAAGCTCTGTGCATTTTCCCTATAATATCAAAAACATATTCAACATACATTTAAACTTTTATACAGTTAATCCTACACAAAGTAAAGCATTTAAATAAATTTTGTAAATAGCGCCAGGGACGTAGTAGCCTGGATTTTGGTTCGGAAAGGGCCCACCGGGAGGTCTGGAGGGTACTCCCCTTGTCCTGATTAAAAAAAAAATTAAGCCTTAAAATTTCACTTTTTTAACGTCTTTATAAGTTACAAACAATATAGCTACTATATTGACAGCCCTGTGAATTTAAAATGCGCTAACTCCACCTTAAGCATTAAAATTAAATGAAATAAAAATGATATTAACTGTTAATAATACTGTTAATCCAATATGGCTAAAATGTCATAAGGGTAATAATACACCTCGTAATATATATTTTTTTCTTTTCTTTTCATGTGATCTTCATGACTGCATGCCGAATAGACTACGAGTTTTAGTGCTCGGCACACGATTATTCCTGGTACACATTTCTGTTACTGAGTTGACTCCAAAGCCTTACTATCAGTAGAAGGATTAGGTCACTTGAAAAAATATTCCGATTTGTAGCGCAGTTCCTCACCCAACTGCAGTATCGCATATCAGCATTTCATACCGGTACATCTGACTATCCCTAAGTACCCTGTGATTTTTTTAAACGATAAATTTTAAAAATTATTAAACACTTATTTTTATGAAAGCTTTCCTTACTGAATTAATAAGTAGAAGAGAGTAGAATCTGGAGATATTAAGGCCATTAAGGTTTCTCTCTTAATTATTTTTAAATTCTTGTATTAAAAGGAAAAATAAGTTGAAATCAAATTAATTTGCCAATATCTGGATGCACAACGAACGATAGTTTCTACGTTCAGACAGCACTAAATAACATTGGAGTTTGTGACATTAAGCATTTCACAGCTACATAGTGGGTAATACTGTCAGAAAATAAACAAATCAATAGTTAAAAACAAAGAAGAAAAATGGATGGACTATTAGATAAACAGATATGATAAATAAATAGTTGCTTAGCTAGATGAATTAAGTTATATTAAATAACGTACTAACGAATGAATGACTAAATTTGTAACCGAAGGAGAACGACAGAGAAAAATAAAAGTAGATAGGAGTCAAAAGAAATAGCATGTAAGGAATAATAAAAAAAGAATAAATAAAAGGGCGATAAATAATTGTCAAATACTCATTTTAATGTTAATTTTCGGAATGATTCTTGGCAGTGGCGTACCAAGGGTGGGGCGAACGGGGCGGCCGCACCGGGCGCCGTAAGGGGGGGCGCCAAAATTGAAAAACATGTTTTTTAATTTAAGAAAAAATAATTCTTTTCGGGCAAAACATAAGGTTTTATTGCTAAAATTTTCTTTATTACTTTGTTAAATACTGCAGTAATATTATTTATAAATGAAATAAACGTTTCGTTTTAAACTATTTATAGACAATACGAAATAGGTTGTGGGAGCCGAGCACACAGGAAAAGTTTACGGTGTACGGGCGAAAGAAAGACTAAGTAGGGCCTAATTTAGCAATTTTATCAATTGAATGTGATGTGATCGTTATTATAGACTTCAACTCTATTATACATAAATTTGCATCCCTCAAGGCTAGGAAGGTACATTTTTAAATTTTTGTTATGACTCTGAAACTTCTTTTCTCTTTATTTTTTTTTTTTTCAAACAAACTAACCTTATAATAGTTACAGTTTCATTTCATTTATATTTTTCTCTTTATAATGTGTTAAAGTATTAAAGTATTAAAAATAAATAATTGTGAACATTAAACTGTATTTAAATTAAACTCATTGAACCTTGAACCTTTTAGTGTTAGGGGGCGACTACCATCTAGTTAGACCCGGGCGCCAAGCAGCCTTGGTACGCCACTGATTCTTGGAACTGATCAGACGTATTTCAGTTACGGGAGACAATCTCGGAGTCATATCGATTCTACGGCATAATTAGCTCGCAATGCAATAACGGAGAAAGTTCTATGATGATCGTTTCATCATTCATGAATTAGTAATGGTCGCAGTACATAAATTCCCATTTAGCATGAGATTCACGAAGCTAGACTGAAAACATTAATCCCTTTTACGTACAATTACTGTCATAATTGGGCATATGATTCATATTAGCTTTCCTATTCACTTTTCTTAAGCACTATAATTTCCGAAGGCTGGCAAAAAAAGCTTCTAACGAGGATGTATTAGGCCTATTGCTGTAGACCAGCGTTTCTCAACCTATGGTCCGCGAAGATGGTGCAGATGGTCCGCAGACACAATTAAAAATATATCATAAAGCAAGTAAAGAAGTAAAATTTTTTCACATAAAATAGACACTAGATGTCAAAGTTTTTAAAATCTTCCTAAAGTCCTATTGCAAGTTTCCTTTCTTTTGCAGTTACGAACCACAGTTTGAAACCCCTGATGCACTGACGTCTATGGTTCCCTCTTTCATTCAAAACCCTGAAAAATAGAACTTTGTCGGAATTTGTTATTAGAGGCGCTCTCTTAACAAGGGTTTTATTGTTGGAGGTGCCCGAGTGTCTGATACCGGTAAACCTGTGTTATAATTCTTAATTATATTATCAAATTGGTAATAAAAAATAAAGTCTGTTCAAAATATAATTTTACTGTCAATAGTTTACTTCCAATTCATTAACTGTGTTTCCGTCGAATTAAAAAGAAATGTATTTAGAATTATTTCGTTATAATGACTTATAATTAATACTTCAAATATTAAGAATACAGGCTTACATATAGCCTACTTTTAAAACTGGGATGTAAAATTAGGGGTCCGTAAACAAATTTTAGACATTTTAGAGGTCCTCGGGTTCAAAAAGGTTGAGAAACGCTGCTGTAGACCAATGATTAAATGCCACTCATATTCGAGACCATGAGAGCATTCAGAATATGTATTAAAAATTCGCCTATGAACTCTTTGGTAAAATCGTATTCTGTGCACGTCTAATTTCGGAAGATTTAACAGAGACCATAACACTAGAACGGTGTACAAGGGAAAAAATCATGAATTACGCTTACTGAGCCTAGTTCTATTTTTCTAGACGTTTCAAAATTAGTCGATTTCCTGAATGGAAGTCTAGGAAAAAACAGAGGGCGAAAATTGAGGAATTATTGGCATACATGGCAAATATAAATGAGTGGAACTAATGTGAGGCAACAACTAATGGAAAAACTCTCAAAGTTTAATTAATTGACAAAGTTTCACAAACATTCAATATGGAAACCGCGCGTCACAAGGCATAATACATCTAGGCAGTAATGAAGCTATAATTTATCGCAAAGCTTTCTTGTCCAGCCTGGGCAACTGAATAATAATAATACTTTTTATTTATCCATTATATCATATATAAGTTACCTGTACAATGAACAAATTAATGATGTTGGATATGTCAGATCCTACATGCTAAATATTACTTACATCTGCATTTATTTTCATACATTCAAACAAACACACACACACTCACTCATGCTTATATTTTCTAACTCTGGTATAGGCCTACAAATTATAAGGAGATTCAATATCTAAAAATATGTTAATCTGTAAAAAAGATATTTTTATTAAAAGTGCAATGCTCAGGAATATAATAAATAATATTTGTAGCATTGTTGGCTAGCTTATAAAATAAATAAATAAATAAAAAGAAAAAAAAAGACTGCATACAAAAAGTAAATGAAATTGACCTTATAGCAGAATTAATTACAGAGCAGGGGGAACAGACTATATTTCTATAGATAATTATTGACGATTATAATCGTAGGCCATAATATTCATCTACTGAATAAAAGACATGTTGCATTAGAAAGGATTTGACTTCACGTTTAAATTTCGTAATCGATTGCTGTTCTCTAATTTAGTATGGTAGTTTGTTAAAAATTTTGGTTCCTATGTTTAGTACATTGTTTTTGTGGATATCTGTTCTACAGTACTAAAAGCACTAAAGTTGGAGCAAGATAACTAGAATCCGCATTACATCATAGACAAGTTATTCGCGGCAGCATATAGGATCTAATGAGGGCAAAGAGCAGAGACTCTGATTGTTAACGTGCGTCTCCTCGCCATAGACAAGGAGTTGAGAATGAAAGTCGCTATGTTTGGTCACTACAGTTTTACATAACTGCTGCTCTGCGAGTGGGCACACATGCTGCCATCCAGTCTTTACTTTTAATCAAGGAGTGTTCCATGGAGTTATACAGCAGAAATTCTAACGAAACATTTTTATCTAATATCCTATACTGCCGCGTAAACGGAATAACCTAAAACAGCGTTTCTCAACCATTTTGAACCCGAGGACCTCTAAAATGCCTAAAAAAATTTACGGGCCCCTAATTTTACATCCCATTTTTAAAATAAGGACTATATTCTTAATATTTGGGGTATTAATTATAGGTAATTACAACGAAATATGTGAAAAAATTTTACCTCTTTACTTTCCACTTGCTTTATATATTTTAATTATGTCTGCGGACTATCTGCACCATTTTCGCGGACCAGTGGTCCGCGGACCATAGGTTGAGAAACGCATGCCTAAAATATATTGATAACCTTTTGCAAGTACATAATAACACTCACAAATATTATTATAATCCTACCAGAACTTAGATATCCGTTTTGCTGATGGTGCTAGTGTTTGTCTGGTCTATTCAGTAGAAGTGTGGATACCATGGGAAGTGGCGATGAGCGGAGAGATAGGACATACAGTCAGCAACAGTACACACATTATTATTCCAAAAAGTTTAATTTTTTCACCTCCTAAAAACTTAAAATGTGTTTCCCTCACTGGCATTAAGCCTAATGCTTACTCCCAGATGAGCTGGACACTTGAAATTTTGCAAATTTATTGCAGCAGGTAACAGACAGGAAATTCCAAAAAGTTCAAATTTTTAACTGTTTTACCCCGAAATGCTTTAAAATCGGTGCATACTATTTTTAAAGTCTATTGTGGCGACAGTCTAAATACACTGACTCTTATCTTCGATACAGGGTTAGGAATATAACCAGCGAACTTAGGGACAAAAAGTCGGTGTCCTACTAACTTTCATGCCCACGTCAACTAGCTGGTTGAAAACATTCGTCCATTAATTCTTACGAGTGCACTTTACACTATATTGTAAACGGTGTGAGTAAATCTGTTTAATTTCTTTGTTTGGATTTCTTGATAATTAAGCCTATACCAATTTTATTACACACTCCCTCTCTATACGATGTTACATCCTCCATACAAAGTAGCACATGTGACAAGCCGGATGGATTAATCTTCATCCTGTCTGGATAGTGTTTCGCTTGCCACTTTAAGTTTACATAAAAGGCAGGTAGCTTTAAACTAAACCGAGCAGACAGACATGAGAGCGGAAGTCGTTTGCCTCGGGAGTACAGAAGTTACAAGAGGATACTTGCATCCAATTCACGGCACAATGGCCAAGTCTGTAGCACACAATCCACCTGAACAAAGTACACCACTTGCCAAAGAGATATGTCATTGATATTTTTCTCGTGAGTGTATTAAACAGAAGTAACGAATGTAACAATAATCTAATTGTAAAATAGCTACATCACTAAACATAGACTGTTAAGGCAAAAAAGTATAAGTCAAAACATATTATTTTTCAGAAGCCTATGACCAGGTTATGTAAATTTTCTGTAATGGAAAGCTTAAATTTCTTCTTGGTCTAGAACTCGTAGAGTATGGCTTGAATTTACAGGTAGTTTACTTTGCATCTTAAAATTTAGCAATCTCATTGAAAATTTTTTTGCCTTATACTCTTTTTCATTGACAGTGTTCATATGGACTGCCAAGGCAAAAGAGTATAAGTAAAAAAAAAAAAAAAATTCAGAAGAAACTTTTTTTATACAGAGTGCAATTTACGTGTCTCATTTTCACATTTTTTGACTTACACTCTTTTGCCTTAACAGTCTGCTGGTATAAAAAAAGAAGCATATTAAATTATATTAAATTCGTAAGATATCCCGTCAACTTGTCAAACAAAATGTTAATAATAGAATACCGTACATAGATTTTAAAAAGCAAAATATTTGTAACAAGTACTTAAATAGTTACTGTTAACTACACTTCCAGCCACAAGCATTAACTTACTCGGGAGTGTCTCGTTTATGTTGCAATTAAACATATAAAAAATGAAAATTGTAAATGTAAATATTAGAAATACTAACTAGGTTATAACAATAAAATGGAGCTGCATCTTGCATTTAAAAATAATGAGAAGTTGAAGTTAGACGGAAGGAAATAATAACAAAAATTTAAGAAATGTGCAATGCAAATGGAAACGAAAATCTTAAAATGGTAGCAAAATTATTACTTAAAAGTTTATTAAATTAAACAAATATGCGAATAGAAAGGAACAACCATCTACGATACAGAAATAAACAAAATAACAAACCCTATATACGGTACGGTATAATTAGAAGAAAAGAAATATTTCACCACATATTAAAAGCATTTTTAATCACAACCATTATTGAAATTTTGACCGGCAATGAATGAATGAATTAATGAATTTAGCCGATAAGATCCCACGAAGGGCAATGGCCTCCTATCTAAGGGAAAGCTCGTTCATTGTCCTCTTGTGGTGAGCTGGTCCACATGATTTTGATCTATTTGGTTTCGTTCTTTCGAAGGTGCATATTTAATAGTCACTACATTTAAAAGATTTGGCACTGAGTAATCAGTCTTGGATGTAACTATGACTAGGTTGGTATTAGTTTCTTCCATTTTTCTCGGCTCCGTGGACCAGTGTACCCCCGCGATGTAACATTAATTCCATACAATGGAATGTTATGACTTCAGTAAGAGACCACTGCAAATTGCAAACAGATTTACGCACATCATATTACAGGCTATTATACTTTTTGTAAGTTTTTATAGCCTTACGGTATATATGAAGTCACTTTTAATTAGGTAACGTGATTGGGAGAATTGGTGTGAGACAAATGTTGTAAATTATGTCGTAAGTTTTGGCAAGTTTATCAATATAGGCTACCCATAAACGATCCGGCATTCGAAGCTTTTAACTCCAGATTAAAATGCGCACTGTAAACTTGACTGTACGTCATCCGGGCCATGTAAGAAGAGATGGGAGGTTGTGGCAGGGTATGGAAATTGACAGAAACCGGTTTAAATTTAAAATGGAAGTCAACTACTCATATTATCCAGATAGCTATGAATGGAGAAGCTCCTGCTAGAGGAGCGAATTACTACGCCCTCTATTATACAGTATTACAGAAAACACTTCGAGAACGTCTCAATTAACTTGTCACTGCTTCTCAATAAATTATAATTATGTAGCTTTTGCAGTAGCCTTTAGTGGCATCCTAGGGGCCGAATTTTCAAAACAACAGCTGTTCCATCATAATGTTCATTAGGAAAAGCTTAGATCATAAAAATTATTCATTAGCCTTCACATTTGAATTTCCTAAACGCATGCTAACCTTAGATTGGTTAATTTTATATGTAGCCTATTTAACGACCGGAGCATATAATAATAATAATAATAATAATAATAATAATAATAATAATAATAATAATAATAATAATAATAATAAAGAACAATAACAATAATACATTCGTCATTTAGTAAAAAATACATAGCAAATTACAATGGTAAAATCTTAATAGCAAAATACATATAGGCTAAATCTAGGACTAACTTTAAAATGAAAAACCCTAAAAAATAATACATTTTTTAAAAAATAGTTCACTTTATGGAATCGTCGCATACTTAGTCACTTTCTGAGTCTAATCTTTACAGTGGCATATGGTAGCTCTGTCCTATGGCAGCTGGAATTCTGTTGAAAATTGCAAGAGCCTGTAAATAATGATTTTTGTCATTGTAAGATAACTAATATCTTAACTTAGTAGGATTATAACAGCTAATGGCTATTATATTATGACGCTGAGGAAGAAATGTTCAAACGTTAAAATGCCCAGCAACTCAAAACACAGTGGTGGAAAACCATATTAAAGATTTCAAAGGAATTTCAAGAGTATCTGAAGTTACTCCCTATAGCTCTGAATGCGTCAGTTATAGGTCATAGTTCAGGAGGCGTGGGAAGAGGTGGCTACGAATGAGGGTAGTCATCGATGCAGATTCTAGCCTCAACCACATGATTTTTATTTGCATTTTGCAAATTTGTTCATTTACGTCAGCTTCCTTCCCCCTGAAAGTTCGTTTTTACAACCCAATTAACAACAGACAATGTATTTATAAATTTTGTTTATTGGCGAATGTCACTGAACATTTAAAATTAGAATTCCTTTACTGCAACCAAATGGTCATTATTTATGATGAACGGATCAACGGTGGAATTATACTGTGGCTTGGTTCTAAAGGGGCCAATGCAAAAATGAGATCTATGCATCATTAAGCTCGGCTAGTCTTTATCTTTCGTTTAATAAAAGTGCCAATGTATGTTGCTATTAATAGACACAATACAGAAACCTTAGAGGTCAATGTCGAAAGTTCTCAGCAAAAAATATTACTTCTACACAGGCTTCAAAATCAATTATCTCAAAAGTAATTTTTTGACATTGGCCCAAGCCACAGATATGTGACAGGGGAAATAGGAGCGCTTAGAGAAAACCTGCCACGACCTCATTTTGTTTACCTCGAACTCCATACGGATCCAATGAGATTCGATCCGGGGTCCTACCGGTGGAAAGCGAGCGATCTAACCACTAAGCAATGGGGTTCGGCCTAACATTAAAAATAAACGTGATAAAAATGTTACTCTAGCGGGAAGCGAACTGAAAAAGTTCGTGTGCAGAAGGCGTAGACGTTACTTCCACGCCAGGCACACTTATGAAGTTCAATACATTGACGACGGATAGATTCAATTGAAGAAACTTCATAATAATGACCGACGTTCGTATGAATCGCCCACAGAACTTTGACTTTCGAAAACATAGGAAAGATGGACATGGACACAGAATATGTCTGAGCCTAAGTTCCTTCTTTGTTCCTCACGACATTTCGCATGCCTTTAAGATAAACATGTTTACTTCCTACGTCACCGGTTTAAAGAAATAGCATTGCGTCAGCGATAAGTCGCAGTTCTTTATACCTGCGGACATTCTTCACAAGTAGTCGTATAGAGAGGCTACACGCCCAAGCAAGAGTGAAGCTGCAGTGTTACAAAGAGGAGACCTTTCCAGTCTATGAAGCACTACAGAACTAATTTCACGGGCTGTTTTACACGTGGTTAATTAACAAGTTCAAAGAAATTCCTTTATTTTCCGTCCTTTCAGAAATTAAGAACAGGCTTCTGAGGACTTCAAAGTAATTACGATGTAGTGATGTCCAGAAGGAATGTTCAGAATGTTTATATATTTGAAACTATGATTTGAAATTTTAAAAAGAAAGTAAATAAAAATCAAGCACTGGCATATTATATATTTATGTGTGTATAGACTTGTAGACCTCCCCACAGAACTTAACTTTCTAAAACACAAGGGTCGGCCCATCCTTTCCGCAGCTTTTCAGTCAAGTTTCTTCAATTAAGTTATCCGTCTTCAAGGTATTGAACTTCATAAGTGTGCCTGGCACAGAGGTAATGCCTGCGCCTTCTGCACACGAACGTTAGAGTAATATTTTTATTTGTTTATTTTTAATGTTATGCCGTCCCCATTGCTTTCCACCGCTCGCTTTCCACCGGTGGGACCCTGGATCGAATCTCATTGGATCCGTATGGAATTCGAGGTGGACAAAATGGGGTCGTGGCAGGTTTTCTCTAAGTGCTCCTGTGCCCCCTGCCATATATCCTTCTTCCGCAGATTAAATATAGAAAGATGGACATGGACACATAATATGATTGAAGCTAAGAACTTTCTTTGTTCCTTATATATATGTGTGTGTGTGTTCAAAAAATAGAGGATCTGTTTTTGCCTCCTTGGATATTTTTAAGGGTTTATACTATTCTTAATTAATCCTTAGAATGCCCTTTAGTGAAGAGAATGGTGCAGTTTACCTAGAAAGCCATATGGCATCAATTCAAAGTGATAACAGTTCAGACAAATGAGGACAGTTATTTATTCTTGGACGAAGATGGCTTACCGGCAAAGAGAACATATTATATCTCAATAACTGAGAGGTAATATACAACAAAACATCTGCAACGCACAACACGGTAGTTACATTGGCAGTATAACAACTGTACCTATTATCTTATGACGGTATTAGTTTTTATTTACGTATTCTACTCATAAGAAGAATACGCCTCCTAACATTAGAGTACACACAACACCAAGAGGCACCCAGATTACATTAGCTTTTCACCTAAAGGAGTGTCTGGTTACATAATAATGTGGCCGAGCCCTTGAAGCTGGTTATGAAATAGCTATCATTATATTTATCCTCATTTCATGCGACCCACGTGAACTAAGCAATTAATGTAGCATGTGGACACAACATTTAAGTTAATACTGTCAACCTGCTTTCGCTGCTGTGTGAGGAATCTCGGCATGTGGCTGTGCATTCATGTAGTTTAGAGCGACGTAGACTACTAATTTTAGAAAGGATGTACATGTGCATCAAACAAGGTTGAACAATGAATTGAACCTACCTAAATTTAGGTTAAGTAAAACAATGAATTCTCATCTATATTTAGGACCTAAATGCTACAAGTTAGAAATTATACAAAAAAAAAAAGACATTTTCAAAGGAAGTGTACAACTGGTTGATAAAAAATCCCTTTTATTGTATTGAGTTTCTAAAGGTTTGTTCAAAGAAGATTGCATTTTAACTTAGTTTTATCTTTTAATGTGTTTAAGACAATATATTTTCTACAGATTTATTTGACACTGTAAATGAGAATATCTGTGCCTAACAATAAAGAATTATTATTATTATTATTATTATTATTATTATTATTATTATTATTATTATTATTATTATTATTATTATTATTATTATTAGCACATAAATAGGTCTATATTTTCCTTCTTTTAAATTCAAAACTTGTAAAGTAAAAATTCCTTAATTTTACAACCAATAATGCTTAACCCTTAAATGCATAATGTAGCATGTACGTACAATAGTTTGTCTTATAAATTTATAACAAAATATTGGAAATTTACTTGAAAGATAAAATATATCTAGAATTTAAAGAATAGAAAAAAAATATATATAAAATACAGTATGTGCATAATCACTATGTTATCACCCCAGGCCTCCCCTTGGCGCCGCCCTTCGGTATAAATTTACAAAGTGTAAGAGGATTTTTTAACAAGTAAACTTATTACGTATTTTAAACTCTAATTATTGCAAAAAAAAAATAATAATTTGTTGACCATTTTTTTAAGGCTTACCTTAAAACTTACTTTAATAATCTGATACCAAATTTACTTTACAACGGAAAATATACATTTAATTTTCAAAGAAATTTCCCATACAAATGAGTCTATTATTCTTTCCAGACGGATTATAATATTTTTTATATTTTTATTTTTAATATAGATAACTTTATTATATAAAAGTATAATACAATTGAGGCAGCAACAGACATAAAATGCATATGTAACTTGTATTGAGGTTGCTATCCATTGATAGTCCTCAGCAGCATTATGTGTGGGCTAAATATGAAATGTTTTATTATTATTGACGAGAATCAGCATGTCTTTTGCGTAAATATAATATTGAAATGGAATTTATGAAGAGCATTCAAAGATATTCAGAGTCAGAGGACATCATAGTTTGATGGAAGAAACTTATGAATATAATGAAAGGTTCGACCTAACCTTATGAATTCAACTAATCGATTATTGCCATTAATCATTTCTATTGCAGGAATTTTAAGCACGAACGGAATTAATATGATCGCAATTCTGATTTCAATAAATGCAGCAAAATAAATATTTACAGAAGTTTCTAGATATATCACAGCAGTACTTCAATTTCTCTAGAAATAACATTCGGAGCACTGGGTTTTCACTTTCTTATCAACGCTAGGACTAAAAAGGTGCATCACAATTTCTCGGCAATAAAACTGAACGAATAACAGTCAAATCAGTACAAGTATCACCTTTAGGAATAAAGAAAATCGTACAACAAAACTACACCACAAGTTAAAAGTTAAAACTAATTAGCTAACTAGCAAGGTTATTATTTATCTGTGAATAACATTACGATAGGAAGTGATAACGTTAAGATAATATGCAGAGCAAACTAATGGCAATTTAAACAAGGTGAGGAGCACTATGAGGAGTAGCAAGTTTGTCATTACACTGTGCTTCAAGGCATTGCTTATGGAATGAGGGAACATAACCCTCATCAATTCGTAATCACCTCCTCCATTGTCTCATTATTATCAAATAGAGTCAACAAGTTGTCATACTACGTGGGTTTACCCAAGGTCTCCTTCCTATTGATTTATCTGGTACAAAATTACTTTTAGAAGTTCACTGACTTTATTAACGTAATACCTTGTGTACATGTAGAAACCATAAGCTCATAACATACTGATAACAGCCTTTGTAGATTGAATAGTAATTAAGTTTAAGACAGACACTATCAATTAGTGAAAAATTAATTCAGTGTGAATCAACTGTTTTCGGGTGAAGGGCCAGATGACACTTCCAAAATTAATTCGCGGTCCGGAATAATATATTAATATTAAAAGTTCAATAATTATTATAATTTTAGAAAGTGAGAAGAAATATCATAGGCCTACATCAAGCTAAATTGTTTTAGAGACCTATTTTACAAACTCAAAAAATACAAAGATAAAATAAGGTGGACTGATGTAGGCTAACAAAGTGCCAGAATATTTTTTGTTTAATAAGTGATAATTGCAATTATTACATGCAATAAGTTATTTTTTAAACGATTTCCGAGTTAAGCTCCAGATCGATTTTGGATACTTAAAAGGTGCAACCCGAGACCCATGTTTAAAAAAAATTAAGCTGTGTTTATACTCCCTTTAGCTACAAGGCCACATCAGGAGTTCGGGATGTGTGTCTATACAGTAGGGTAGGCCATGGAACGATTGGCTGTCAATTGTTTCTATTGTTGGAATATTTTATGGAGTAAATTTCAACTGATATTAATTTAAATGGATATGATACAGGATGTCATAAACTTAGTTTCAATAAATTCACAGGAAGATAAGATATATCAATGCTTAATTTTACTACAAATTACAAGGGCTATCTTTCAAACTTCTGTAGGACATGAAATCAAAACCAGAGTGAATTGCAAAATGGCTTTATTGGCAAAACTTAAGTAATCTATAAGCTACTTTTCAACAAAATAACAATTAAGAATCAAACTTTAATGTACCTACGCACCAGCTTTCCAATACCCTCTTCAAGGTTTCTTGAGCCAGCTCTGAAGGTCTGAAATTTCGGGATATTCTTTGGATAGTTCAGAAATCGTGAACCGACGCTCTCATGAATCACTCCATCGTTTGCATGCGTTCATCTTCTGCCACAGACACCTTCATCAAGTGACCAGGGAAGGTCTTCATGTGACCAAGGGCGCCCATATGATATTTTCTAGGGGGGGGCCAATTTTTTCATTAATTTATGTTTTGTCGCTTTAACTTCTTGAGCCACTTTGTAACATTGTATTAATAATATATTAATTGTAACAATGACATAGCCAGAAAAATAATTTCGGGGAGGATCGAAAGTACCGAGGGGTTTGTGGGTATGGAATAACCCCAAGAAAAGGGGTCGGGGGACCACCCCCGGAAAATTTTTAAATATTGAACTTATGAAAATCACATTTTACGCTACTTTAGCACTGAAAAACTAGTTCGCACATTTTTTTACCATACTCTATAAGGTATGCGAACATAAACAAGAAATCGTTACCTAAGTTGGGGTTCCACCCCCGGAAAATATTGAACTAATGAAAATCACATTTTACGCTATTTTAGCACTGAAAAACTAGTTAGCAAATTTTTTTTACCATGCTCTATAACAGGCCTGCACAACATACGGCCCGCATCGCTATTTATTCTGGCCCGTCTGACTGATTAAAATTATTTTATTTAATATATAGGATAGGGGAATAAGACTTTTTCATCTAGCTCTAATTTTAAAATAAATTAAGAAGTGTGTAACAGAAAAACTATATATAAATTTCGAAAATTTAGTAGCAATTTGCACTGATGGTGCCCCATCTATGCGGGGGGAAAATGTTGGTGCTGTAACAATTATTGAAAAGTACGCAGGTAAACCACTGGCAAAATTTCACTGCCTAATTCATCAGCAGGTATTATGTTCAAAGGTTTTGCAGTTTGATCATGTGATGAAAATAGTATTTGCTCTGGTCAACTATATTCGAGCTCGGGGTTTGAAGCACAGAATGTTTCGGGTGTTTCTAGAATAAAATGATGCCGACTATGGGGAACTACCATACCTCACTGATGTACGTTGGTTAAGCAGCGGTAAAGTTTTGGTGCGCTTTGACCTTCTAAAAAATGAAGTAAGTTAGTTGAATTTTTGGAATCTGAAGGAGATGAGGAAAAATTTCCAGATATAATGAATGAAGAATGGAATCAAGACCTGTTTTTCCTGTGTGACATTTTGGGTCACTTGAATGACCTTAACTTCAAGGAAAAAATTAATTTATTTTTCAATTAATTTCTCATATAAAGCCCTTCAAAATTAAACTAAACCTGTTTGAAAATCAACTTGCTAAAGGGGAAATGTCGCAATTTGTAACTTGTGACAAAATATTCCTTCTGAATATCATTCGGTGGTGGGTAGAAAATATAAGAATCACCTCTAAGTGAGGAGTTTCAGAGAAGAATGCCATTGAGTAATGAAGACGAAGTCCGCATTAAAGTGATTCAGGATCCATTTTCTGTCGATGCAGGATATCTACCTGTCGATCTCCAGATGGAAGTCATTGATCTCCAGTGTTCTGAAAACTATCGGGTCAAGCAGAGGGAGAGTAGTTTACAAGAGTTTTATTCTGTTCTGGAACAGAATAAATTTAAAAAATTGTTGGATACTGCCTGCCAGGTATTTTGTAACTTATTTTTGGGAGTACATATACCTGTGAACAAACATTTTCTGTCATGAACTTGAACAAAAACAAACAGCGTTCATCTTTAACTGATGCAAATTTAGAGGCCATATTAAGAACGGCCACTTCAAATATGACACCAAACATTGATATAATAGTTGCAACAAAGAAATGTAATCTGTCACATTGAACTGTTAAGGATAGATGCCAGTGCAATTATTAGTAAACCTCGTTTGTGTTTAAATGATATTTATTGTGAAATCTTGTAACATCATATGTAAGTAAATAATGTTAATATAATTTTAGTTGCAACTCTTAAAATTTAAATATGCATATTAATTTGCCTTTATTGTAGACCTATTAACAACATTTATAAATTTACCTGCAGTGGCCTAATGTAAGATACAAGGTCCGCAGTGATGTGGTCCTTGGTCGGTTGGCAATAGTTGAGTTTGGCCCTAAGAGTGAAACAAGTTGTACAGGCCTGCTCTATAAGATATGCCAGCGCAAACAAGAAATCATTACCTAAGTCGGGGGTCTACCCCAGGAAAATTTTTAAATATTGAACTAATGAAAATCATATTTTATGCTATTTTAGCACTGAAAAACAAGATAGCACATTTTTTTACCATACTCTATAAGACATGCCAACACAAAAAAAAATCGTTTCCTTACTCGGGGGTCAACCCCCGGAAAATTTTTAAATATTGAACTAATAAAAATAACATTTTACGCTATTTTAGCACTGAAAAACTAGTTAGCAAATTTGTTTACCATACTGTAACAAAATATCTGCAACAAAATTAAATTTAATAAACATTTTTTAATTACAAAAATACAATTTTAGGTTTTTATTTTTAAGGGTCCGGACCCCCTGGACCCTCCTTTGCTAATCCACTGTGGATTCTGGTTCCGTGATGTTGATTTGGTAAAACTTCTGCAAACTTTGTATGTCTCCACTGACTTTTAAATAATTGCCCTAAAAGAAGAACACCTGCATATAATTATTAATATACATTTTTTCCTTTCCCTGAGGGCTAGGGGGGGGCCGCGGCCCCCCCCTGCCCCCGGGTATGGGCGCCCATGCATGTGACAGAAGATGGACCCGTGCAACGAGTGACAAGTGGTTCATGAGAGGCGCTGATTCACGATTTCTGAACTGTCCTAAGAGTTTCCCAAAACAGCAGACCTGGAAAAGTATGTGTTATGCATTTTTACTACATAAAAAACCTCCTTATGCCCTCAATATATTGTATTTTTCTTTTAATTTGACATATGAACTAGCAGAACTTTTAAGGCTGTTTTTTAAAGTTAGTAAATAATAATTTGTGTATTTTTATAGAAACATTAACAACAGTGTTTTATAAACTTTTAAACTATCTTCAAAGTTTTATACTCTGCTATAAAAAACAGACATAGAGGCCTATTATCAAATAATAACAAGTATTGTAAAACTGTAAGCTGTATCTCTCTGTAAAAGAAAATACAATCTGTGATATTGGCAGCTACTAGTTTTTTTCTTTAGGAGTGTCAAAGTAAAAGAAAAATACAATATATTGAGGGCATAAGGAGTTTTTTTATGTAGTAAAAATACATTAAACTTCCCTCAATGGTATAAAAATGAAGTTTGTGAATATGTTATGTGTTGATATGGGAATGCGCCCCACTACTGTATAGCAAGTTAGAGAACACCTGGACTAGTAGCATTACGTAACATTCAAAATATGGTAATAATGGACAAGTTGCACTTCATTATGTAAAGCAATATCATTAAGTGGGAAAGTGAGCGTCAATCATCTGTGCACGTTCTGCGACACCAGAGATGACAGAATGCACTTAAGATAACTATTACACAAAGCTTCAAGAACGACAGACGCTAAGCCGCTTTTATACTGTACATGGACGGAAAACAAACAGTTGTAATGCCAAAGGAAACAATTCACTTTAGAAACCACGAGTGAGATCTAAAATAAACTACATTCCGTGGCGCTATATCCCTTGTGGGACTAGGCCTACCATACGACCGCTGCGTCATATACCATAGGCAGATGGAAGGATTAGGAGTAGGCCTATGTTGTCAGCATGCTGATACACAAGGCCGTGAACAGAGCCGCTACTTCTTTATTAAGTGTTGAGACTGAGTGAACCCCGTTCCAGACCTCCCTAGGTCAGAAAAATCCGAGGCGGTACCGGCGATCGATCCCAGACCTGTGAATCCGGAGTCAGCAACGCTAACCACTAGACAAGCAGGCGGTCACGAGTGAGATGCACTTCTTATTAATCCACCAACTTAATAAAATGTTAAAATGACGACGAATGATAATATTAGTCAGTAAATTGTTACCGCATTGTTCAACCATATTATAATACGATTATTGCATATGACGTAACGGTATCACAATGAAATCCAATTTCGATACATATTTTCAGTATAACTCAGTGTGCATCGATTATTATCGAACACGGAACGATCTTGAAACCTTGAGAGCAGCAAATGAAACTGCGTTCAAAATACAATCAATTCTGTTTCGTGTTAATTTTAATATTATACAAACTGAGTTAATTTCGTCTTGTAAAACTCCGTTCGTTTCAAGAAAACGGCCAAAAACAAGCTTCGACTTGACCGTGCGCCATCAGCTGTCATCTATCGCAGAAGACAAAAACTACGAGAACTTGCTAACAGCTTATTGCCGCGGTCAGCCGATTTTTTTTATGAATCTAAAATCTCAAAACTTAAACATTTAATTATGGTCGAACAAAAGCAGTAATGTGCCTAAAATGCAAATTATAGGCTCGCAGCATAACGTACGTAACTGGTAACTGTCCATCTAATGGAAATTTTGTAGCTGTAAAATTATCGCTGGAGTCAAAGATAAGGAAAGTCGAATATAATAATAACAATAATAATAATAATAAGTGATAATAATAAGTGATGATGACGATAACAATAATAATAATGAAAAAGTGAGGAACTATATCAATCTTCACGATTTTATGTAAGAAAAGCATTTCCATTTTATGTTCATCTCATCTACCATTAAACAGTATGTGCTATCAATCTTTGCGTTCCCATAGGGTTAACGATATATGTTTGACTATAACTCACACGCCACTAATCCCAACTAGATTGAAACTCAAGCCTCTGAAATTACGACTACGACAGCGATGGAAGTATACTTTACTTTATACCCATGCATAACATAGGCCCTGCTCGTATTCCTATTGCTTATGCAAGATCGATTTTAGCATGGACTATTTCAACGCAAACGATCCTTCAACGATGTTAAAAATTCAATAACCCTTAAAATAAACGAATAATGGCCCCTATATGATAGAGCCGTTTATCATACACGTGTAATAAAAATTATTAAAAATTGGATTTTTAATGAAATTCGATAAACTAGGAGCCTAATAATTGTGCTAACTGTTCTTTAGACGATGATGCAGTAAAGAGGTACCTACCCTTCGTGTTTCTATACTGTGTACAGTTGGTGCCATTTTAAGAAGGCCTTGTCCCAAACCAACGTCTATCTACAAAAGAATATAATAGCACTGTTCCCTAATCCGAAAATCTGCACCAATTTCGACACCGACAAAGAAAAGGTGTTCTTGTAGTCGCGTGGATTTCCGCAGTGTTGTCGCTGTCATTCACTGCTTCTTAAGTAAAGTAAGTGCTGTGGTACGTATTTGGCAACATTGTATTGGACTGCAGACAAGAGTGAATGTGCCTAATTACCTTTTTATTCACTGTTTGACAGGTCGAAGAGGATTAGGGTGACGGCAGATAGGGGAAGTTCTTGGAAAAAAGAGTCTTTAAAAGTGGCACCCACTCTAACTATATTATTCTAAACGATGAATGGCTACTATGGAAATGAAAAAACAATAACCAGTTAAGTAGAAACATGCTGCAAGTAAAAATATGCAGTAATTAATTTTCATTCAACTAACACACAGTAAGCTCCCACGCCTGTTCGATTACATCTTCGGATGCAGCTATTTCTGTCAATCTTTTAAGGCTTATAATTACAGCTTGAATTAATACGTCCAGTAGCAGTGGCACTATATCCATAAGTAACTTTCCCACGATCAGCAGTGAACCCAAATTTGTCTTGAACGACTCACAACGGACATTATAAGCAGTGCTTTAGTTGGGCCGGTACGCACCGGTACTGCATACCGGTATAAAATGATTTCCCTTCTACCATACCGGGAAAATTATGTGCTCCGGTACGTCGTACTGGCAGTACAGGAACGATATTGTCCTAAAATACTTAGGCCTATTAAATGTATAGAAGAAGAAGAAGAAGAAGAAGAAGAAGAAGAAGAAGAAGACTTGGGCCATCAATCTTTTGTTTCGAGTCCTCGACCATAGGCCACACTCTTTGGTAGTTCTCAATATATTTTCAATATGTTTATCCTTAGCCTTCTGATTTTATTAGCTTTAAGGCAAGTGTCTGTTCATCTATTTTGTCTTTCTAGACATCTGAGGTGTCTTTTCACCGTTCGTTCTGAATTGGTTGGTCTATCCCAACTTTCGTTCTGCATTGGTTATTCTATTCAATTCAATACCAGAGTGTATTTGTTAAAAATAACAAGCAATATTACATTCGCCACAGATATGCGTTCTAATCTTCACCTTCGTGCGCACTTCTACAGTTACTTTCTCCTTAGATTACATATTGGCTATCCACCTTGTTTTCATAAAATGTGTGGGACCACCACTAGACGTTTTTGATCCTGCTCAATACGTCAGGTCATGACTACAAGGAGGCAATAGGTCAGTAGAAGAAACTGCATGCAAAAAATGTCAACCGAAGGATTGCATTCAGTTTGAAGCGATATGGAAAAGTTTGAAGTAAGGTGAGTACCCCCAAAAAATATTTTCCAACTAAAGCACTGATTATAAGTAGACTTCGGATTTTAGGTAAAAACCTATTTTAATCCTTAAGTGATATATGGACGAAAACTTGTATATGCATCTTTCATAAGTGACTATGCCTAAAACTGAAACTTATATAGGACCTAAAACAGCCTATTTTTACGTTAGAGCCTAATATTGCCTTTTTGCTTGTTTTTTTCCTCTAAAGTTCAAAATAAGTTATTTTTTGTTATAAATTCTAACATTTATTTGCAGTTCGTACTAAATTTTTAGCTCGGATTGTGCAGTACGACACATTTGTGACGTGGTTAAATAGTAAGGAATGTTTCGTCTTCAGTAGAACAATTCCTTGGAATTCCGAAGAAAATGTAGTGTTTTTCTCCCGACTCCCACATCCAGTAACGAACAAACAAAAAAAGTAGTTGTCTGAATCACTGAGGGATACAAGGGGTTGTATATGCTAGTATGATATGCGTAGCCTCTGGGCTCAGGGATTAGGTTTTCACTGTTATGGTAGTAATACAGACCCTAGTAATAGGTCTATATAACTGTGTGTACCATAGGCCTATATCTGTGTTTTATCATGATTATTGATTAATGGTGACTTCAATAAACATAATATTCTGGAATGCAATTGAGATATTTCAGGAAATTGGCAACTTAAACAATTTCATAACAGACTATTTTACGATTTTTAGAACCTATTTTCCAATTTTTAGAGCCTATTTTAGGTCCTTAGACAGCATTTGTAGTGACCTAAAAGTCCGAAGTCTAATTATAAGAAATAAGTTAAGAATATAAGAGCTTCATTAAGTGTCGATCCGGGTTGTACAACAGCGGCTTGATGTATTATCTAAGTGTCAAGGCGACCTTGATACTTTTTGCATGGACTTTGTGCACCGATTTCCCGGTACAACCACTTCATTTGCATGCAGTACAACATTCACGGTACTATCACTTATTGCTGCTACTTGTCTGCTTATTTGGGCTTCCTACAGGAAATCCGTTGCCATTCCTTGGCGTTTAAATCACGTTCGCTTTCATCTAATAATCTAACGCCGATAGCATACAGGCTAAAGTGCGGCAATATTATTTATTTGAGATATTTCTCGTAGTACAGTAGGCCTACGTTATTTCTTTCTTATTTCTCAGAGTTTTACCTTTCGTTTCTATAGACGTTTAACGCGGCCCATGCCACTCGGGCCGTACAGGAGGAGGAAGTTTCTATGGATCACATAATACTTTATTTATTTATTTATTACTTTTCTGGATGCTCGGGGCCACCTCCGAACACACAGGACGAGACACATCAGTCGCACACACTCATTCTGAAAAGGGCGGATATTATGAAGGCGATAATGACCAGAGGGTCTTAAGTTTCCCGACATTGGTCTCAGGTGAAGAAAACCCCTACCTAGAAAACTCGTCCCGACCGGGAATCGATCCCGGGCGCGTTGAATGAGAAAAACGACCGCATCCCCTTCGTCACAGCAGTGGAACAGTACGTTGCTTTACGTCTGTAATTTAGTTGAGTACGGGAGGATACTTAATGAGCTATGGAATAAAATTAATCAAAAAGAGCGGAAAGTAGTAAATGAATATTAAATGCATTTTGGCAATCTAAAAGAAAACATTCCATTCCATTTTGATATCAATATTCGTCTTACAGGGATCTATGTGAATTGAGTAGGGTTATACTCGAAGCATATTCAGAAGAAGAAGAAATAAAAGCTTCGCTCTAACGATCTTGAAGATCATAAACGCCTATCTTATTAATAGGCATCAAATTAACTGTCAGGTGAAGTTTACAATTCCTTAATGAAAGTAATTTAAGGACTTATTTCAAGTTATGAATTCGATCCTCATTAATATACAAAAACTGATGTTCTGCACGAATAGATTTCTTTACCCGGCCTGGATGGATTTGATAAACCACTGAAATTGTTTTTAAGTTCGAGGGTTCAATCCTGGCCCAGATCGATTGTATTCATGGGTGCTTAAACGCAACCTTCCCAAGGGCTATACAAAACGCACGACAGAATAATATATACCTATAAAAAGTTTATATGAGACATAAATATTTGCGCTTTTGTGCTTTTTGACCATATTAAAATATTTATATTAAGGAAATCTAGGCAAGTTCATTTAACGCTGCATATGACGTTGAGTGACCAAAAAGAAAATGAAAGAAATACATGACTATAAATGTTAAAATTAAATTTCTCATGCATAGGCCTATTATAATCCTTGACGGACTGCATAGAAAACAGATAATATAACGATCAGCAACATAGTTTGTTTCTTGTACCCTATTCCGTAAATTTTATGTCAATTTTAAATTTTCTTTAGTGTTATTTTCGGTTATTTATTACACAATTACGAGAAATTATTGTATCTTAAAGGATACATTACGTATTTAATGGTTAAAATCATGTTTAGACGCCCACTATTCCCACGCGGAAAAATGAAATACATTTTTGTCCTGTTTAGCCTGAATTTTGAGCTTGTTCCGTTTGTGGTTTTATCGCAGGTCCAAATTTAGTTCCCGGGCTGTAGAACAACGGCCAGACATGTAAACGAATTATTGCAGGATAAAATCCCAGGACACCGGTGATGATTACAGATCTAAGAAGAATTATACAACCATCGCTAACGGACCTATACATTAAACACAAAACCAGAATTTTACGACCTTGTTGAGCCGCATGGGAGCCTAGTGATCTAATCGTCAGCCTAAAATGCTGAAAATCCGGGTTTGATTCCCACGCAGGTCATATTTTCCTCTACAGAATACATGGGAATTCAGTTATACTTAGGCTTCTTCATACCATCAAACACAGTGTGAAAGGATCATGCCTGTCGCCAACTGAGTCAAGTACAGTGGTCCCTATGCTATATATGCCATGAAGTTCCTTAGAGTTCCTTAGGGCTCCCAGATTTTTAGACATTCGGAACAAGAAAACGGTAAGGTGGTCAGCCTTCTGCACTGACCGCCTTAGGCTACACCGACCACCGACCGCCTTATACATTTACCTTTGACAAATAACACTACCCACATATTCCTCACATATACTTATCAAACTAGACCTTTGTTCTTCCGTAGGCCCTGCTTAATGAATCGATCTGGAGCTTAAAACTTATTTTGTGCACATCATAATTGCAATTATCACTGATTAAACAGAAGCATTCTGGCAGTTTGTTACATCAGTTTATCTGATTTTATGTTTTATTTTAAATGTGATAAATTTTCTTCCACAATTAATTAATTTTTTGAAAAAAACTATTCTGGTATTTTTCTTTTTCTTCATTTACTTCATTTTCCTTGTATTATGAAAAAATTATCCTTTATTATTTTATTTTGTCAGGTAATGATGATCCTATAGGGACTTGCCTATTTCAAAGTAGCCTTTAATGACCGACATATTTCACAGCCTGCTACAATGAAAAATATGAATCTGTGTTATACATTTACAGTCTTACTAATAATCCAGTTGTAACATTTATACCAGGAATATACACAGCTGAGGAAAGAAAGAGTACTAATAATCGTTGCATAATGCTGAATGTGTGCAACCTTTACACAGCCTAGCCCCCTTGTTTAAACTTGACGTAAATAATCAAGATGGCCGATCTGCGTAACAGCCGGTCGCTTCGTAGATGTCTGAGATTGAATTTTGAGGTTATGCATCCATTCTTAAGGTAACTTGTTATGAAACATTCTGGGCTACTTTTGCGGAATTATAAACATTGTTCCTTGTTTGCGGGACATATTTCCATACTTGTACCCATGATTACAGCTTTCTGAAAACAATATAATGAAATACTGAAACTACAATTAGTCTGCAGACGATCCACCGTTGTTTGCCGCTGCACCGATAGATGGCGTTCAGCAGTCCCTTCATAGCCAGGAGCTAGTAACGTCACAAATAGAGTGACGTATTTGATGACGTTGGACGTACAAACCCGATGTAAACTCGGCAGTTACACACTCGTTATTGGTAATGCGGCTTATGCAGAACTTACACGGTGAACAACCAAACAACCGTTCAACGCAGATATAAGCAGCTTTTATTAGTAAGGCTGTTAGTGAAGTTAGACACGTTCAACCTAATATTGAATCTGCAGTATAGGAAGGATGAGAGGTAGTGCTAAAGAAATCCACACCTCATCAGTATTCCGGTCTCTGAATCGCTCTCATATTTCACTGCTTCGTACTTGCACGGGAAGGCAAAGCATAAGTGAAAAGGAAATTGATGTATGCCAGGAAAGTATGAGCTTCTATAAATCCATCCAGATTTCCTGTCAACAAACATATGCAGAGAACGAAAATCCCCATGAAATCACTTCTATGGTACATAGGCGAGATGAAAAGGGAAATTATGTTCGGTTGATTTGGAGCTGAATGTTTCGTTTTTACTACCAGCCTGTTTGTATTATAGTTATTTATGATATAAGGCCTAAAAGAATGATTTTATTTTGGGAGTATTTTTGTTTGCGGGACGGGCGAGTGAAGCAATCCTTCGAGCTAAATAAAATAATTTTACCACCTGTATGCATACATTGCTTTTTAGTCAGACGTTAATAGTTTTTAAATAATAATAAATATCATTGCAATGTACTTCGCATCGTGGAGCCAACCATATTGCAGCGTGCAGACAGCTGACAGCTGTTACAAATTTCCTCGTACACTAGTGCCAACCTATTGACAATGCTTTTCACCCACCAAGTATAAGCAATACCACCTAGAGCAGATAAGCTTAATGACTTTTGCAATCACCGTGAGAAATTCACGTTTAAAAACGCGCAGTAAATTTTAAAATATTCAGTTTTTATCATAATGAGTATATTTAATGATAGTAATCAAATGTTTTCCATGTGACGGGTTGGAGTGTTATAATTTTATAACAATCAGTGTCATAATTTTCTCTTTTAATTCTACCATCGATCGTTAAAAGCGCTTCGAGTGTCTTAAAAATTATTTTGCTTGAGATAGACCTCTTTTAAAGTTTGCTTACGGATCATTCTCTTCTGGAAGCTCCATCTAATTACCGCTAAGGAGAAAAAACATGTGATTCTAGAGAATGGTTTGCTTCTTGTCTCTTTTACACTCTTTCTGTCTTTCTTCCTTGCTCTATGCGTGTGCTCATATAGGCCATGTCCTGTAGCATCTTTTTCGTTTCTCCCATTCTAAGGAAATTTGTTTTTTATCTTTCTTCACTCTCACTATTTCTTGCATATCTTCCAGCGTTTACCTCTTTTAATATTTTTCCTGTTTATCTTTTTCTACTTCTCAATTTCACTGTTTATACCTTTGTTCCTTTCTCCCTTTTCATTGTCCTCGCCACATTATAATTCCCCCCCCCCACACACACTTGTTTCTTCTACTCTTGTCTGCCTTCCTTCAACGCTTCCTTTTCTGTTGTGTATTTTGTTCTCGTTTCATTTTTTTCTCCCATTCTTACTTCATCCATCTAACTCTTCGAATAGCTGTTATTAAATGTTCACTGTATCCTTGTCACTACTTTATTTCCAAATCAGTTATATTCTTCTGATTTCCATGTCAAATAATATTGGTTTCAATGTCTTTAGTTAGCTTGTTTGGATTTCTTAATTAGATATTCACTACCTAGTGTGAAGGTTATAGAGCGTTGTGTAAATATGCCTAAAAATATTTGCAATTTTATTGAAAAGGGTGTGATTCATGTAGCAATGCAATGCACACAAAGAATGTTGCCTTTTCTCACTTCTATTTGTCATAAAAGAATTCGCGCGATGCATAAGCCTCGATATTGCATTGATGGGGTCGATGTTTTCACTACATATACTACGTGAGGGGAAATCATATCCTTCAAGCGGGCATACTAGAGCTTAACTGGAAATCCAGTTATGTAAGATCCATCAGCAGCTCTTTTCAGAAGAAGACTCGACACGACGGCAATATTGATTGGAAAATCAATAACCCAGTTTTTTATCGGCAGGTTTTCAGAACTGCACATTCATTCCATTTTTAAACCATTAAATGATCTTTACCAAGCAGTCTCTGCTGCAAGGGACATAATATCCAACACGGTATCCTATGCATAGGCGTAACCAGGCCGACCATATGGGGGGGGGTTATAACGTCTGGGGGTAAGGAATACCCCCCAGGGAGAGGGGGGGTCCGGGGGTCCTCCCCCGGAAATTTTTAAAAATTAAGATGCAAAATAACGAGTTTTAAGCTTCCGGAAAATTTTAAAAATTAAGACGCAAAATAACGAGTTTTAAGCTTCCCACGCTTTATACTTGTATTAAGTAATTTATGGGCAGACTTAAAAAATTATACAATTTTCCTTTTTTCAATCAATGGGGGGGGGGGGTACAAACCCCCCAACCCCCCCCCCTCGGTACGCCTATGATCCTATGCAAACCCAGTAATGTTTCTCGTCCCATTCAATTACTCCAATATTAGTACCAAAACTCAGCTGGTGATAAGGGGTTCGCCGTGGCTGTTACGACACAGCGCTATAAACCGGAAGGTCGCGGGTTCGATCCCTGATGAGGTCATTGGGGTTTTGAGTTTTTCCATTGGCCTATAACCCTAGGGTCGACTCAGCCTCTAACAAAGCCGTATATGAACACTGTAAAACAAAATGTTGTCATGAGAAATGATTTGCATTTGATAAATTCTTTCCAATATATTACCATAAAATAGGCACTAAACTGGGCATTACTCCGGTACCGGTCAACCGATTTGTTCAATGTCAATAGGTTTCTTCCCATGGACATTATAAATGCTTATACCAAGTTTAATGAAAGTCCGATAAAGCGTAGGCCTATTTGAGTTATTGCGCGTACAGACACACGGATAGACAGACGGACATTTTCCCGTCCACCACACAATCTCAGAATGTACCATTCTGGCACTTAATCTACTCTTATACAATTCAACGGCCCTAAATAGCGTGCTTGCTCGCCCGCTTCGTGAGACATCGGGTATGCTCGGCGATATTCGTCTCTCGCAGTCTAAACTTTCATGACGACTACAAAATTAGGAAGGAAAACCGTTTCTTTATTATATAAGGCTTAAGGCCTAACTGAAATGAACACAATGAACAAATATTCTAATTTTATTTTTACTTACAATTTTCATAGCTCTGAACCACAAACATTTTTAATAATCTACCAGTGTAATTTTCTTAAAAATCCTGGAGCACAATAAAGGAGGCCGTGCCTGGAGTCAATGAATAATGGCGAAGCCGGGGGCAACAGCTGTAAAATATTGATGGTTTTATCTCTTGAAATATCGCTGATAATAATAATCCAAACAAACCATTCCTTCCCTTGAAACCACCGCCGTCTCGAGAATTACACTGCCTGTCCTATGCTTTATTTTAACATGGAGTTCAGAGTATTGTTAAATTGCCTAATTTCTCCAGTAGAGGCGACACAGTTCACACCCAGATAGCATGACATTCCAGCATATTTCAGTTTCCGACTTTATACATCAGAGGGCAACACAGTGCATACGGTAATGTAAAGGGTATTGCAGCTGGGTGTGAAAGGTGCTGCCATCTGTAATGTCGCCGCGTACGCAAAATTAGCCGTATAGGACAGGCAGTGTATACACGAGTAATACAGTCTAGAAGGCAGTGCTTGAAACATTATATAATTTCTGAAAATTACACTGAATTGATAAAATAAAATTCACATCATATTCATGTCAATAAACAGCTGAGAAACAATACAGGTTTTTTGGAACTGCATAATCGATTCTGATATAGTTTTCCCAGGGGGCGCTTTCATGTCGTGGAATGTACTCTAAAGCAGGAATTTTAGCTGTTTCATTAATTATTAATGGCTTAGTTTATGAATGATTCGCGAGCAAGTGTTAATAAATATAATGCTTTAATAATTATTATACTCTTAATTTTTAATTTTTAAAATAATTATCGTGGCGAAGCCACGGGCACCTCCTAGTAATTATACAAAATTAGGGGTCTTTTAAGATTTGGATTTGTGATTCATTATTTTCGCTGCATTGCAAGCCTACTTCTTTGCAAGTCGGCTCCTTGAACTATCCTGCAGATCACAAGAGTACGCTGCATGCAGTCTTCCTAATAGCTTTCAAAATAACACAAACCTTCAATATAACAATAACCCTCATAACAATACAATATGCTAGGACCCACAAATATCGCTATCCTTAGGTTTGGCTGTAATTTGCGTGAGAAAATGAGTCTCGCGCATTACCAAGGTAAACTGTGTCGCCATTATAAAATAACTGACATCAGAAGCTTTCTCGCACTTGCTTGTGTGTTATAAATCTGCCCCTAAGAAATAGCATAACACTCACCACGCAGTTGATGCCATATTTGTGCCCTGGGAACTCCGCGATCTGAGTGCCACCGCCCTCTTGGAGATCCCAGACACGCACGGAGGGCAGATGTCCGCATTCTCCTGTCACCAGGTAGCGTCCATCCGCAGAGAATGCCAGACATGTGATGGTCTTGCGGGAGGTGTTGAGCAGGTGCGTCTGTTTGTTCTTCCGGGGGTTGAACAGCACCACCGTGCATCTGCAAGTACAACAAAGCAGTTCAATATTAATTCTACAATTCCAAATCTCATATAACTAATAATAATAATAATAATAATAACAACAACAACAACAGGAACAACGATAATAATACATTAATTTATTTTATCTAGCAGACTTCAGGACTTTGAGGCCTTCTCTTTCACTCAACTAGATTCAGAAATGATTAGGCCTACAGAGTTCTACATAATTTTGTTTACATAATTAATATAATAATATTTTAAATAAGTAGAATAACTACTCACGGAAATATTACAAAAGTGAATCCAATAATATGAAATAATAAAAAATGATTCAGTCATACAATATGTACAGCAATCATAGAAGTAAAGGATTAATATTAATAAAATCAGGTAAACTGATGTGACAAAGTGCCAGAATGATTTTGTTTAATCAGTGATAAATGCAATTATGATATGCAGAAAATAGGCTAAGTTATTTTTTAATCGATTTCCGAGTTAAGCTCCAGATCGATTCATTAAGCAGGGCTTACGGAAGAAGAAAGGTCTAGTTTGATAATCATATGTGAAGGAATATGTGGGTAGTGTTACTAATCAAAGCTACCTGTATTGCAACTTCCAAAGCCGTATATGAACATTGTAAAACAATATGTTGGTATGAGAACTGATTTGCATTTGATAAATTCTTTCTAATATATTACCATAAAATAGGCACTAAATTGGGCATTACTCCGGTTCCAGTCAACCGATTGGGTCCAATATCAATAGGCTTCTTCCCATGGACGTTATAAATGCGTATACCAAATTTCATGAAAATTCGATAAAACGTATTTGAGTTACCGCGCGTACAGACACACGATCAGACATACAGATGGACAAACACCACACAACACAATCTCATAAAGTACTATTCTGGCACTTAATAAATGAGCCAAACGGAATAAATACTGGGTTCCAGATTATTTTGTATGTGCACGTGAAATACCTACAAATCCCGTTAAATAATGGAAAATTTAAACATTTAATTAAGAAGGAAATGTATGAAGGAATGTGAACTAAGATGCTCTCAATTAAGTAATAATGTCACAGAGGTAGGGAATCCCTGAACATTGGTGATGTGAAAATACTATCTTGGTGTTATCAGAAGAGTTTAAACAATGCGTTATTGTAGTGATGCAAGTGTAAGCTGAGTAAATGGGTTTAAAATGATAATGCGTGGCGAAGGGTCACGGCCGTTATGCTGTGATACCTACGCAATGCACGCGAACTCAACTCGTGTGTGAACTCTCAAACTGTTTCACACAACTCATCTACCAAACTTCAACATCTGCACCGACTCAGTAGCAAATGTTACAATACACATTAGTTCACAGCTTTACAAGCCCACGAACTGAGAAAAAATCAAACACTTACATGTTCCCATCGCAGTTTAATTTTACAACCTTGCAACTAGATCAATGCATGTAAATGATATCTTTAGTGAAAATGTATGCCTAATGAAGATCTTCCAACAAACTGAAAACCCCAATGACAGATTGAATATGTAAGTTAAGTTATACTACTGGTACATAGGCCTATGTGTGCCAGAATTTTGTTCCGCAAAAGTTCTTTTACACGCTTGTAAATCTACTGACTGGGGCTGTCACATTTATGCCTACATAAACGGGACCTTGGATATCTACCTGGAACGGGGTCCAACCCAGGACCTTGGACACAGAAAGCCAGCGCCATGCAGACTGCTGAAGAGAAAGATAAAGAAAGAAAGAAAGAAAGAAAGAAAGGAGGAAGGGAGGGATAGAGAACCTTATAGCGCACAGATGTGACAATGTCGAAGAGACAGAAAGAAACATCATTGCTGTTATAGTGAATTAGTTTTACTCTGCATTATTGTGCAAAGGTTGGGGCATAAGTCATGGCAACTAGTTTTTCTTTTGAGAATGTGGATCAATTTTAAAATTTTGAAATATACAAATTGAAGGGCAGGGTATGAAATGTATGAATAATGCAGATTATGGGTACTAGATGCAGGAGAGTGAAGGAATCAGACAACCATAAACATCCATACGCGACTGCATCGTGAAAATGTATTGCCGTAATTGGAAACATGAAACACACGTACCCACTCCATGATCTCTTAAAGTTGGATATGGACGGACATTATTCCCCAAAGCTTCCATCAGTTCCTTGGTATTTCTCCCTCGGATAGTGACTACTTTTATGTAAAAATGCTGTTCACATCTTGTCATATCCATTCTGCAAGGCGGTTGACTCACAACTAAATTATCATCGCGTCTATGCGTATAACCGTACATCATAATGCTACCAAATGTCTCCATATAGCCTACTAGAGATGCCACCCTCTTCCATGACATACATCTCATGGTAATATCGCCTTACTTCGAGAAAAATAGTATTATTATTACCATTATATTTTTTTCATTTAATTATTTATTATCTGGAGTTATGAGCTCAACTTCTTTCATGTCTATGCAGAACTAATTTACCTCCAACGCTTTTAAGGCAAACCTCTTCAGTGAGATAGTACAAAAATGTCCTATTAATATCCCCAGATGATACTAGAATAATGCTCGTAAGACTTGAGGTTTTCTCGGTGTTGATGGTTTCACGGGCTATAAGCCGAGTAAAAGGATAGGCCTATATTTGGGATTCCTTCATTCTGATTGGCCGATACACTCCAACCCATTTCCTCCAATCACAAAATTTCATTTTCACTAAAAAACATATATAAGCTCTCTCTTCCCTTATTCTACACTAATTTCCCTGAGGAAGGCCGCACAGATGTCAGCGTCCGAAAGCTTGGATGCAATATATCCTTTTACTCGGCGTATAGCCCGTGAAACCATCATTACAATAATGCTAAACGGCTGATAGAGTGATGAGGTTACACATGGCAGGCGATGATAATTAAGTATGATTTATTGCCCAAGCAATGATTATTGTCCGCTTATCCTTCACAACACCTGTTACTTGCGGTATAACAATACCACACATGAATCAACCTTCATCATATGCGCTTTCCTGTTTTCTGGTCCTGTACCAATATTGACCCACTTTCCTTTACAGAAACTTCATGGTTACTATCTGTGAAATTGCTCAATTCACATTCTGCAGTTATTAAAGTGAATGCAAGTGTTTTATGTATTTTCTCTGTATCACCTATTTGGATTGCACAGGAAATGAAGGGGCATCAAAATGCCATATGCATTAAACTATTCCATAACCACAATCAAATGATTCCATAAACGCAAAACGACTTCGAAAGCAAAACCGTTAACCTACATTCTCACGGGAAATGTTCAGATTATTTCTGAAGGTTCAATCAAAATGAGACAATTAAAAATGCTTAAAACTTTTCATGAAGACATTAGGCCTAAGATATGTATCACTAACAAACTCTACCGTGTGTGTACATTCTAGAATAGGGATTTCACGGGCAATCCACAATTTTGCAGTCTAGGCAAAAAAACCGAAAGGCCACGATTCTGTTTTGAAACATTTTTTTCCCATACAAATGATGCAGGAAAATTAAGTTTTATTATCTTAGAAAAGTGTTTGGTAAGGTAATATATACAAACACTTTGTTGTATGGCAACCTATAATAGCTATTTATTAACGAAGTACGCAAAATAACGCTTTAGCGGATAAGTCCGATAAGTAGAAGCTCTCTAAATTATATGAAATGAAATAAAAATACCGTATAATTAATTATAATGAAAGGTATAGACAGCCATTTGTCAACGTCATATTCTCACAACCGCCTGGATAGCAGAACAACAATGAATCGTACCAATACGAAATGAGGTATTATAGCCTAGATGCATAATATACGAGACGCTTGTTTGTAAACAATAATGAATATGAACTAGTATTAATGAAAGGCTTGGAAATATGAGTGATAATCCCGAAGAAATTAAAGGAGAATTTGACTGCAATCTATTCAAAGACAATAATCGTGAAAGGTATGTTTCACATTACTGTAACCTTTATCTTAGGAATTACTCGCACAAGTAGAGTAGAAAACGCATAAAACAGATCTGGTGACAACATTGTGCATATTAATTGCAACAGCTAGACTAAAGTGTGTTTCATAACTTTGATCTATAGATTGGGGAAAAGATTCCAAGCAGTTTTGTTACGGAAGGTTGTCTGAGATGACAGAAGACATGCAGGGAGATTAATAAGATGTTCACGCCCACTTAATGGGCATGTACTGGTGAGCACAGATGAGTATCTGCTAAAACTCTGTGACCAAGCCGACCGTTATTTTGAGCGACTGCATACGCGGTACTGTAATGCACTCATTGAAAAAATACACGATTCTTTTCGTTACATTAATTTTTAGTACCAAAGCTTTGTAAATTGGGTTACTAATCATGGCGTGAATACTCCTCTCCACTATAAGCTGACCAAAAGAAAACACAGCGTACAATATTGGCATACAGTAGTAGTAGTAGTAGTAGTAGTAGTAGTAGTAGTAGTAGTAGTAGTAATAATAATAATAATAATAATAATAATAATAATAACAAATCACTATTGCACACGGACTTGAATAGACCTACAAGTTTCGAACATAGTCCAAGTGTGATGAAATAAGTAGGCCTACTTAGAGAGTAAGTGAATCCTTTTTATAAAGAGCACCAGTCATCTGAAGTAAATTTTGGGTAACTGCAAAAAATATAAGCCTATTAACTGAAATAGAGTTTTAGAAAATAACTGTTGTATATTTTCCCTATCTTTTTTCACGTATAGTACATTTTTTGGAAGAATGACCTTTATCTTTATTTCAGCTGTGTTTATACTCCTTTTAGCTTCGGGATCTGTGTCTATACAGTAGGGTAGGACATGGAACTATTGCTTGTCAATTGTATCTATAGTCGGTGTATTTAATGGAGTAAATTTCAACTCATATTGATTTAAATGGATATGATAAGGACGATTCATGGTATGCAAATATCCAATTCGGCATTTGCCTTTACGACTGGGGAAACCCTGAAAAAAAACCCAAGTCAAATTGGCCGGTCACGGAATTTGAATCTGGGACCTCCCGAATGCGAGTCCAAGACGTTACCATGCCTTTTTAATAATTACTAATTTTTAATTGATCGTAAAGTTTTAAATTTCATTCTTAATACACAATGCAATCTAGAAATACGTCTCAAAGAAATATAAAATTATGGGTTTCGAATATATTAATCTATTTCGGAAATCCACGAAAAAAACTTTATTGAAAATATAAAAACATGATTTAAAAAAATCCTTGTTGCCTCTATTGTCAATGTATGTTACGCAATATCTTTAGTATAAGACAGAATACAATAAATGTTTTGATTAAATAGGTTATGATCTCTACATAGGCAAAGACATTTCTTTTTTAAATCTGAATAATTAAAATTCGCCACGATATATTTTTATTTATTTAATAACTATGATTTAATTTATTTTAATAACTCTGAAAATCCTTAAAACAGTATTCATGAAACTTACTGTATTTGTGTCCAAGCTAAATGAAAACAAGGAATTTATTATCTTCACACCGCCATCACAAGCTGGTACGACCCCTCCGTGGCATATTATCTGACACGCCACAGCCAGCATGCAAGATAGGTCCAGATAAAATTAGAACAGTGATAAGGTCAGTCAGGGGTGAATGGTTCTATGACGTGCTACTCAAAACACCGGGTAAACTTAATTAAATGAAATGCACAATAAGATAATTTCGCATTCCTATTTCTACCATTTCCTTTCCTTGTCTATTTACTCATCCCAACTGTTTTCAGAACTTTTATAAACAACAGCTGGAACAATTGCGTGGAATAATACTTTAAAGTTTGTGTAGCTCAGACATTGGAGTGATTCCTCCGCACTGCTGTTTGCTACTTGCTATTGTTAGGCTAGCGGAGTGGATATTTTTTAAGATTTAATGACAATCGATTTCATGAAGACAGCGTGGGAGAAGAATAGACAATGCGATCTGACAACCTGATATAACTTACAGATTAGAATATTTGGAGAAAAGTTAAGGCAGAATAACACCTCTACGAGACCTTTATATCCTTGACGTTTAACAATTCTTATTACGAAAGTGGTGAACAATACATTAAAGTTCTGCGAGAACACTACTCGTGAAATGGCTGTATTGTTTTATAAACGGTAAAAGTGATGCACAAGTTAAGCTTACTTATCTAATAATCTAAATACTTATCTGCACTTGAAGCTACTTCATTGGCTATTTTTTAATTACCAGTCATAAATACTTATTTTAAATTTTAAATAGGCTACTACTTTAATTTTTCCGTCAACATGCCAGGCTGAAATAAATTTCCTTACATGTATGCAAGACCACTGGTCTATATGTTGTCCAATCTACTTTAGAACATTTCAATATTAACACATTATCTCGCCGGAGAGAATGGCTTAATTTAAAAAAAAATAATACAGGTTTTTTTTTTAAGTAATTTTTTTTCCAGTCAGCAGCTTTGAAAAATTTCGCAAGAACTGAAAGATTTTGACCGCTGAAGGAAGTATGAGAGAATAACATTAACGTACTAAAACAAAAGTAAGGACTCTTAGATGAATGATTTTCTGCCAGTATCTTATTATTTTTTTTTGGCCTTAACTATAATCAATAACAATTTTCTCTCCCTCCACAGTTTAATACTAGACCTATCTCTAAAAACGGCCACGGAAATCACCATTAACGGCCGTGGGTATTGACCACATCCCCCAATCCTGGCATCTGCGTATGGTAGTTGACGCAGCGGTCGGGTGATAGGCTCAATCCCTTCAGAGATGTAGCGCCACGAAGTTTAGTTTAGTTCTACATCTAAAAATGTTTCGGTCTACTTAAATATCTATGCCTTTGTATGGTTTTTCCTTATCCTACTCCTCGTCCTTTTCTTCTTATGTTCCTTTCGACTTTGCAGTGGACACTAGATGGAAAAAAAAAAAAACCTGTCAAAACAATACCGTATTTTGGTAAATGATTTTAGAAATACGAGCATTCAATCACTGTAAACACTGTTCAGTTATACAATAGTGGAAACGCGGAGATAACTTAAGATATTCTCTTATACAAACCTATATTAAGTAAGGTTAATGTAACCTAATCCAACCCAATGAATTTAAACCATGTTAACAGGAAAAAATACTCTCGAAAATTTGTTTACAAGCAGCGGTGTGTATCTGTCTTTGTAGTATAGAAAGCGAAAAAATGAAAAATTATGTATAAATGTTAACGTGAATGCAAGAGTGCTGCGAAAATAAGACAGGCGAGAGAAATACGTAGAACTGTAGACGAAGAGGCGTGTGAATTTAATGCAACGACCCCAAGCGAGAAGAGCCTTTTAATGAGCAATATAGCGCTGGGCGATATGCGCTTCTTTTAGAATAACAGCGGCAAAACAAAACTGAAAAAACAAACCGCTAAACACGGGAGATACTGACGCATGCCAGGGATGAGCTCGTTAGCGCCTGCATATTTCTGATTCGAGCACACGCAAGGCACAAATGTCGGAGGGAGTTGATACCAGCGGGTTTCGTGCAGCCGCAAGGGGTGAAGAAAACTTTTACATAGCTTCATATAACGGATTACCCATGTAAATTCACTATTCCTCTTATTCCTTAACCTAAGGTGAGTAGATATCCTACTTAAAAGCATTATCCGGGCTTGAAGACCGTGATCCAGCTGACATTGGTGTGCCAAACGTTTCGTCCACAACTACAGCGGTATCTTCAGTGGCGGTGTAGTCTTGGGCGAAGCGTTCTGGTCGCCGATCACTGCTTACAAGCGCGGATAATGTTTTTAATATTGACTCACGTTGTTTTAGTAGGCCTATCTCTTGCAACTAAGAGCAATCAACAAACATTGTTGGTGAAGTAGCCATTTTAGTGTTTTATAGATATCCCTCTCTTCGTAGGATATACTTAAAAAAAAAACATATTGGAAACTGAGGAGCTACTTGATTGAGAAGTAGCGGCTCCGGTCACGGAAACTAGAAACTATCATTAATAGCCATGAATGTCGGTATGCTGACCACATGCCCCCAATCCTGTCGTCTGCCTATGATAGATGATGCAGCGGTCGGCCTAGTCCCTCCAGGGATGTAGCGGCACGGAATTCAGTTTAGTTTGTTCAATCTCATACAGAGTATAAGGTATATTTCACATAAAATTTATTTTGCAGGACTGCGCGAAAACTAATCATGAGGCTTTGGGTTCGATTCCTGGTCCGGCAAAGGGAAATTTATCTTCCATAGATTGGTTCCACTGCCGACATTGTCTGGTTAGTTAGTAACAATTGAGGTTTAAAGACCCCACCCACTTCAGCATTCATATAAACACCATTTCGTGACATCTCATCGGGGAAATGTTGCTCAGACTGAAAGGTGTCCCAACTAGGCAAATGAAGCTACATTTCCGTCTAGCCAGGGGGTATACCACAAACCCTACCAGGCGTTGGAGATTGATAAAAAAATAAAAAATAAATAAATAAAAACATATGTATTCATGTACACAGTATATTACATTTATACTAATTAAGACTTGTCCCTGCACAACTTTACAGCCAAACTCATTTTCCTGTAGCATTAATACGCATACATCTATAGTACCCTAGAGGACGAAAGTGTTAATTTCCTCTCGAAGGAAGATGTTCAGCGGGTTCTTACGTCCAAAACTTCGTGAATGGAACCATGGACCGATCCGACTTACAGAAGCCACGAAATTACTTCTTTACATAAAATAAAATTTTACAATAAAGGAGGCCGTGATATAACACATAACAGTTTCTATCAAAACAGAGGAGGCGGAGGAAAGAGAAAAAAAGCTGTCATTCCATAGGAGTTACAGGTGAATTCACTTCTACGCCTATCTTGTTCGCGCCTATTTCATTGTTATTTTTAATGAATCGGAATGGGCGTAGCATCAGCAGGAAGTAAATGAAAATGCTACACTGCGTATAGTATGTAGTTGAGTCGGTGGTCACTATTCAACTTTCAAATAGGTGATCCATGAAGCTTAGATTATGGAGAAACTCGGCAACGTCGGTTAAATTTAAAACAAAAATATGAATAAACTCTCTGATTCAAAACCTGGTTGTTCGTTAGGCCTATAATCAGCAGTTTTGTGAACAATAGACCATTATGTCAAAACATCTAACATCTGCTCTTTATCAGCTAAAGCGGCTACAACTTGAAAAGGAATAAAAAAAATTAATAAAAATCCTGATACATACGTCGTTTTAATGACTTCGAGGAAATCATGTCAATCTGGAGGAAAATTGAATAACTCATGACTGCGTAATAAACAAAATTACTAGACAAACAGACGAAATGCTGAACGACTGAGTTAAAATAGGACCTCAATTTGCTCTGTCAATTAAATTCTCTTGGTAGTAAGATGATAGGGGAGGATGGGCACGCAGCAATAAGGTAATAATAATAATAATAATAATAATAATAATAATAATAATAATAATAATAATGTACTAGAACATTATTTAGAATTCCACAGAACATAATTATTATAATGAATTTAATCGTAATTAAGGCACCCTTATACTCTTCTTTTTTAAAATTTCATTCTAAAATTAATTATTGGGGTTATTTTTGCATCTGAGAGAGTATAGTTTTCTCAAATATATTACTTATGGCCCGTTCCTATAACCATGGAGAAATATTTGACTTCCGGATATGTATAAAGACTTCTTTGGGAGGGGGGGGGGGGTAAACCACCTCACAACTCTGGATATGCAATGTTTATACAAACTCAAGATATCTCCAGCCACAGCATGGTTTCACAAACTATCAATTAACAGATGGATGGTTAAATGTCTATCCTGAGATAAAAACTGCCATAATATTGTGGATGTAGAAATTAATCGTGAATTAATCGCGTGAGTCCAGTTAGTGCTTACGTAATTTCTGACATGTAGAGTACATATTTCCCTGAAAATTAATGAGTCAGAAGAATATTATCGAAATAGGCCTATAGCCTACTTCTAATGTACAGGTAGGGGGGAAAAAGTTGGCCGACTCTTGTAGCTGATTTCAGAGCCTTGTGATACGTATATAAATGTAGAGATGTAACGGAAACGTTTGTTTTCACAATTCAATTTCTCAATTTCTCAATTCAAGGAATTTATGGGCTGTAGAACAAATTCCAATACATTCCCTCCTATCCTGTGAATGCCGCTAGGTATGCGCAGTGGCTCATATCGGCAACTTAGATATTTTAGTCGGTTCGCTTTTTTTTTCTCCCTACCTGTACATCTGGAACTTCAGAAGCTTCACTTTTAAAAATGAGCTGTCTGGAATAGCTGGGCATGAATAAAAAGCAAAGCATGGGGGAATGTAGCAGAAACAGAAACCTGCAGTAACTTAATTCGAGCTCAGGACTCTGCGACCGAATGAATGTTTGCATGCAATTCAGACTGCACATTCCTAGCGCAGTTTCACGCGATGCAGCTAAACACTACGAGTGATGGCACTACATGCAACTATCCGTGTTGTATCACTTTTCACACTTGTTTTCATCTTTTACATATGTTACTGACAACGGTGTAAAACTGCACTTATAACAGAAACGACTGTTTACATAGAAAATTACTGGAATCAATCGCCTTTATGTCTCTTATAAAATTAAATTTAGTGAAGTTAATTTTTTTTAAAATGTTATATTTTTTACAGAAAGAATTACTTCGTGACTCTTGGAAAGACCACATTAGAGTTGGCTATGGGTGAGTATGGCAAGTAAAATCCGGCTCTTAAGGGGGTTTATACAGTAGCGAACCATCTTTTCACATAATCTTGAATAATTAACTTTTTCGGGACAGACTTTCTTATAATTTTGTGCACTTATCGTACAGGCGTTTAGGTTTAATTTGACATCATCTAACACACCTGATAATACATCGACATGAGTGATCTTTAATTAATTAATTTTTTAAATAAAACCTCATCATCGATTAAACATATCCTCTAATGTAAGGAAGTTATTGACAATTTATTTTTTCCTTTAAATCTGAAATCGTTTTCCGAAGGGTGAACCACATTGAATAATCTATCTGCCTTAATTTTAAATCTAGATTGTTTAAAAAAATTGCATTACAATTTTTACTTTATTGTCAAAGATGTTTTTATTTTGCAGTTAAAAGTTTTTAAGCAAATTTTAACCAATGAGATTCATCCTTTGTAGATAAATACATAGAACAACTGTGCGAAATTTGAATGAAATCAGACAAATGGTTCTTCAGACATTACTTTTTTTTTTTTTTTTTTTTGCATGAAACTTGAACCTAACGGATAAACGAGTCTAAACACCTGTACTTAATCCTCCACAGCTTTAGTAAAAGATTAAAAAATACCACTATTAAGTGGAATTACTGTCTGAAAATGTAGAAGAGTGTACAGAAAAACACACTCTAGTACCACTCTACTACTTGAGACGATAAAAACAATCTTTTTAAAACATATTTTCCAGTGTCTGAGCCCCCTTAAAATAAATACAACAAAATAAATCCAAGAAGAGGAAGAAATATAAATGTGACAAATATTCAAACTAAGCAAATACAAAATCTTAATCTAAAGAGGTAGAATCTGGACAAGTCCACATAATGCTGGACAGCCAAACCTATGTGTTGTAGTAGACCGGGAATCCCTATTACTACTGTTAAATGAATTCTAATTTCATAAATAAGTTTCTTTGAAGCTTTTGTCCCGAGAATTATTGATAGTCACCGGAAAAGCAATGTCAGTGGTAAAATTTAAACCAACAACATACGGGGGCGGAGTACAAGTCATGCAATGTTTTTTTCTCAATGTAAGGCGAAGGTACAATGAGATGTTGTATGTCAATGGAAAGTGTAGCATCTCTGGTATATGGACGCATCATTTGGTAGCATTAGGATGTACGGTTGTACAAAAAGAGGCGAAAGTAATTTAGTTGAGAGTCAACCGCCGTGGAGATTGGATATGACAAGACGAGAACAGAATTCTTACGTCAAAATAGTCACTATCTGAGGGAGAAATGCCAGAGAATAACACAAGGAACTGACGAAAGCTTTGGGGAATAAAGCCCATCCGTACCGAACTTTAAGGAATCATGGAGTGGGTCTGTGTGCTTTTGATGCAATACATTAGAATGGCACGATGCAGTTGCATATGGATGATTAAGGGGTTTTGTTTCCTTCACTGTCCTACATCTGGTACCCATAATCTGCATTATACATACGTTCCATACCATGCCCTTTCATTTGTATATTTCAAAGTTTAAAATGATTTTACATTTTCTTTACATTACATTTTACATTTTCAAACTAAAAGAAGATTTGCCATGACTTAGCCCCATCCCTCCTATTGAGTATGTCAGAGGTTGGTAAAAAATTACATCCACTGATATAGGCTTTGTACTAGTTGAGAAAAGGGGATTTAAATTTACAAGGATTTGTGGTCAAAAGCTTAATTTCCCAAGGCAGTTTTTATAGGATTTATGTCATCGTAATAAACAACAAATTATTTTGTACTGAATAAAGTAGAAATCATTCTCTAACAGGTAACGAAAAGTCTACATAAAATGTTTCAATTTGCTATGAGAACAAATAGAAACTGCACCTCATGCTCGAGTAACTGCATTAATACCGCACTACAAAGCTTATCTTAATTTACATATACACCTTGCACAATGAATTCTCTATACTTCATGAAGCATGTTTACTCTCCATGAAGTGCAACGTATGTCCGTCAAAGCAAAGAAATCTCCTACATCTAACAATATTAATTGAGTCTCTATTAAAGGTTCTGAGGTTTAAAAAGCCCAGATAATACACAAAAACGAAGTTAGTTGTGGAATAGCCTACAAATGAAACGGACTAGGTGGTCACATTCGTGAGGTTGTATGTTCATTTCCCGGGCCCGGCCATCTAAAGTATGTGTGTTTTGTTTGGGGGGGTCCCCAAAATTAATAAGGCGAATACAAGTCAGAACATCCTTTAAAAGGATGCCTTGCATTATGCTCATCACACATAAGGGAATTCCTCCACCTCATGATTAAATTTTTATAATCCACAATTCTGACCTCTTCCTCTCCGTAGGTCTAAGCTCTACACAATAATATATTAACACAACAAATAAGAAGTTTACGGAGTAAAGCAAAGCAACTCAAAATAAGACAAAACTAAATGTTAAAACCTTTTTGTACAATAAAACGTCACAATTGTTAGCAATGACAACCCCTCCCCCCAAATTAACACTAGATCGCTGAATTAACACTAACAAAGTTGATTTAGTTAAACTTTTTAGTAAGGAAAGTGATCTAGATGGGGTTTCACTTGGCGGCCTACGGAGTGTGACAATGTCCTTACATTCGTTGCACTCCCATTATCATTAAACGAAAGTAGTATCGAAATGCCATTGTGCACTACTTCCTCTACCGGACTTTGTCTCCGAACCAATTACCAGCAGTGAATTAATATAAATTCGTAAACGAAACATGTATCATTTAGGCCTTCACTAATTATTATCACAATAATAATTGAAACAAAGAACTTACAATCTACAATAAACTAACAAAACACGTCACGCGGTTATAATAATAATAATAATAATAATAATAATAATAATACTGAAATGGGAAGAGGTATGATACGAATAAGAAAGTAATTCTTTTATTACTTTCTAAAAAATTTGCCAATGCTTAGGACTATGCAAATAAAAGTTGTCTTCCATACCTTATTTTACTTTTTTTCATCTTTATTAGTATATTCGTTAAATGCAGAGGTCATATTGTTATTATTATTAATATTATTATTATTATTACTATTATCATCATCATCATCATCATCCTATGCCTTTTATTTACTTGGAGAAAAATGTGTATTTTTACTTCCTCTACCGTACCACAAGGGTCGACTCAGCCTCTAACAGAAATGAGTACCAGGAGCAATCCTGGGGGTAAAGGCGGCCGGTGCGTAAGGCTGACAACCTTACAACCTTCACGTGCCGAATGTCCAAAATCTGGAAGCCTGAACCTCCTGGTACCCTCTGGACCTCCATGGCCTGGATAGGGATCACTTTACTTTACCTTTTACCGTACCACAAGTAGGCTACTATAGGTGAGAATGCATTGTATTTTACCCCGAAATTCCGTAATTCACGTTTTGAGGTACCCTGATGTCAAAAATGCTATTTTCAGATATATGTATGTGTGTGTTTATGTATCAGTCCAGCTCAGAAATGAAAAATCGTGTAAAAACATACTTTAAATTTGGGTTAGGTACCTTCTGGGGATGTGACACGAAGATCGGCGACTTTTTCTTACCTTTAACGCTGCTTTACATGAAGAAAATTTTCTCGAAAACGGCTCAAAATTTTTGTTTAAATTTTGTACATGAGGTGCTTATGCTAAGAGCTAAAACATTTTTTTTTCGTAAACATTCTCTGAAGGATAACTGTAAGTCAGATACAGGGCATAGAAACTTAGCCCTGCCTGATGAACAGTAAATATCTGCAGCAAGCTGAAACAACTGAATGCGTTCGCTGAAACAATTGAATACGTTCTCCTTAACTTTAATTTAGTTTTTCCTCAATACATTTTCTGAAGAATAGTTATAAGCTATTTATTTCATACACAAATTTAGATTTCAGGTATACTCTACACTGAAATCAGATAAATTGATCCATGAACATTACACTGCATCAAGCAGCTCTTTGATTCTGCTTACGAGTATGTTACACAACTTGAAGGCGAATAATATGTACGAGATCAACGGTATTGACTCTAGAATGATTCAATGATTCAGTGATTCAGTGATTCAATGAGAATAAGGAACCCCATGTTCAGATGTGTGTTCACGAAGACGATGGGTATATTGTCCTTCCGTCTTAGCTAGGTCTTCCAAGTGGTATTTTTCCTTTGGGTCTGCCAGTCAATATTTTTTAGATGTGTGCAAACATGTTCAGTCATTTCATCATCCCTGATTTAATTACCCTTACTACCTTATATTCAGCGAAGAGTACAGATTGTGAAGCCCGTCATTCCCCAGGTTTCTTCAGTTCCCGTTTCCATCTCTCTTAGATACGAATATTTTCCTAAGCACCTGAACACTCATATTAACGCTTACTAGAATTAATATCTCTACTACCTACGGTATGTTTAACCCACGGCTCAGTTATAGCGATCCGCATGATGAACTGTGGCTGCATTTCAGACACATATATGCCTACGGATCACTAAGAAATTCGCAACCACTGACACCATTCCTTGGGAGGTGAAGGCTGGTAGAAATGTAATTTTCATGAATTACAACATCAGATGTAAACATAAATTCGTTATTATATTTCTTCCGGGAAGAAAAACGTTCTCGTTGACCACACTTGCAATGTACAAGCTTCGTGGCCTTCGCGCGCTAAACCTCAGCGGTCTTTCACCCAGGACGCAATCCGTGACTGTCCCATATGCACAATAACATCGTATTGACCTACAATGGTAACTTACTATTATAAACGTACATCATTGCCATGACACTGGATGTGTGTTGGAAGATTTTATCGAACTCCTTCAGGCTCAGCCGACTGTCCCAGTTCTAAACGTGATTTCAGATAAGCGACATGGTCGAGCAGTCTGCTAAATAATATATTCATAATTCATATCAGGAGGTATCAAACTCTACAAAATGATACCTTTACTAAAATAATAAAGGAAAAGATAGTACTGAAGAATCTAGGTAAACTGTTCCTTACAGACCTACAAGCCCTTAGGATTCCGGGAGGGTGAGATTCCCAGATTTTTAGACGTTCTGCCCACATGTAAAGTGGTAACTCAGGATTATTCCTGGTACTGATTTGTTAGTGGCCGAGTCGTAGTGGCAGAGTCATAGGATCGTAGTGTCACCAGATGGATTAGGACAACTGAAAACTCCCACCCGCGAGAAGAATCTACGTACGGTATCTATTCCAAATGTTCATTTTTTAAAAAAATCACAAAATGCATTACATTGATGTCAAATAGTGTTATATAAACTTTAATCATAAGCCTATATTGACCTGCGTGTTGAGGAGAACTGAAGAGCTACTTGAAAAAATAAAAAATAAAACAGCGGCTCCGTTCAAGAAGCCCAAAAGGAAAGGTTATGGATGTCTGCATTCTGACCACATGATCCTAATACTGTCATCTGCCGATGTGAAGAACGGTAATAGATGACGTAAAGGTCGGGCAGTAGTAGGTCTTATCCGACCCTGGGACGCAGCACCACGAAGTTACTTTTATAGCCTAATTTATATTCAAAATAGCGACTATTGTATCATTTCCGATTAAGATAAGTTATTATGGATATTATGGTTACTAGCCTAAATATCAGCGGGCTATTCAACCGTCGTACAACACTAATAATAATAATAATAATAATAATAATAATAATAATAATAATAAATAAATAATAATAATAACTTTTGTTCACCTTTCAAATATCCTATTTTTTAGTATTTTTAACACTAAATTCGGTCGGAAAAATCTATTAAGACGACGAAAACAAGCAATTCAAATTTCTACATATCTAGAAAACTACCAGGCTGTATGGGATTATCTCATTAAATGTTAGTTGGTTAACGCAAAACTAGCTCTTGGGAATTTATGGCTTCCTTCTCTTCTTCCTTTATGGAATTCTAGACAGAGAGCAGATGCAAAAGTAGATGAAAGACATCAAGATTAATAGTGAGAATTAAATCTTGCTTCATTTCGCTCCCTACTCGCGCATTCAAGTCTCCGAGACAATGTAGGGCAAATCAATATTCATACGATTTAACTTCACAAACTCTCATACAAACTTAATATTCCTAGGAGGAAATACTGCTTCAGACATCATTCTCTAAGGAAGAGGTATCTCAAGCTATTTTACCAAAATGGTTTAATTCTGAAGCCTCATTCGTTTAAGTTATTATTTAAAATAACCGATAAATGATTTACTAATTACTAATCAAGCTGTATATGGTTTACCAGAATATTATATTCAATTTTCTAAAGTGAAAACACTAGACCACTATTATTTCTTACCAAAGGATCTTTCAGTTGTGTTTTGTAATGACAAAATTCAGCAACGTAAGGCAGAAATCGTGTAACGATTTGTCCATTTTACTTTCTCGCATATAGGCCTATTTAGTATAGGGAAAGTGTTGTGATTGTGATAAGAGTCGAAATCGAGATACAAGTTTTACGATGTAAATATGTGTTTATGAGACCACACAATATTGTATCTGTTGAACAGTAATATTTTTGTTTGTTTGTTTGTTTTTAATGACTTCTGGCTGCCTTTATCTATCTGTGAACAACCGTAGCTGTTAACGGTTCATTGTATTTACTTTTTTAATTACGGACTTTCTTTTTTAATTTTATTAGTCCGGCTAGAACTTTTTTCTATAACTGAAATATTAAGGTAAATGTTCTTGAATTCCCCCCCCCCCCCAAAAAAAAACAACGTTTATTTATCATTAACCATACATCCTATTATAACTTAAATTCTTTTCGAGAGGAAAACAATGAGTTAAGGATTAAAATGTAATAAAGATAATATTTAATATACATCTATTAGCTACTATATCCAGAAGTAAGATTTAGAAGGCAGCCCTAGTGAACAAACGAGAGAACATTTTAAAGGGTTTGTTGAATTCCCTTCTTTACAAGAAAGGCCAGAGAAAACTGTTAGTACAGCTATGCCAAAATTTTCGTTCTCGGGAGGCTTTTTGAAGTGAAACTTCTTTAGCCGCGGTAGGGGTAAATCGAGAGCTTGTGTAACGATCAAAATCGTCACGAAATTAATGTTACGCTCAAAATCATCACGAAATTAGTAAGGTGTGACGGAACGGACTGCACAGAAAACAATCAACTCAATGATTAGGCTTATCCAAAATTTAAAAAATCCAAAAAATAAAAACTGAAAAATAAAAAATCCAAAATTTAAAAAATCTAAAAATCCTAAATTAAAAAATCCAAAATCCAAAATTAAAAAACAAAAAAAATCCATAGATCTAACATTTATAAAATCTAAAATTCCAAAATTAAGAAAATTAAAAGATTTAAAAAATCCAAAATAAAAAATTAAGAAAGTAAAAAAAAAACAATATTAAAAAGTCCAACAATCCAAAATTGAAAAAATCCAATAATCCAAAATTGAAAAAAATCCAATAAATTAAAACAAGTTTCACTTCTGTCGCGTGGCGTTCCATGCACACTTTTTTCCTTTCTTATTCAAATATACCATCTCGATCAGCCCTCTTAGAAGGGTTGGTGAAAAAAAACTTTGCAACCGCGTTTTAAAATATACAAAGGACTATAAAATTTCTAAAAGATTTTCCAAGTAAAAAACCTTTTTTGTTATTTTACCCCCGCTTCTGAATTTATGAGTTATTTGTACTGTAGCTTAAAAACTGCAGTAGCTTTGATTAATGGGTGTTTAAACATTAAAAAGTACACACATTTTGAATTCAGAGCTTTATAAAGCTGGTTCATAATCAGTTGATAAAATTATTTGCGCAAATTTTCAAACTGTTCACAGAGATAAGTTAGCCTACTTATACAATTCAATTAAAGCCTTTATTTATTTATTTATTTATTTATTTTCTTCCCTCTAGTGTAGTTAAGGCCTTCAGACTTTCTCTTCCAATAACCAGAGGTAGAACGTAACCAATAATTAATCAAATTTAAGAATAGGCAAGTAAAACATATTACATATAATTATAGCCTATAGGCCTACTGTTGACAATGAACTACGTACTAGAGATAATAAAAACGATATTATACTATAATAATGAAATTTAATACTAACGAAAAACAACTGAAACAGCACAAAAATTAAACTCTTCTAAATGTAAATTGTATGTGATGAGAAAATTAATGATTGGTGGTCAAGTGGTCAACTTGATTTTAAATGTTCTAAATGTTCGACAGCCTTAAATATTCTCAGGCAAGGAATAAAGATAAAGGACATAGAACAAAATGCAGTGTTGTGAGGGGGAATAAGTAGGGTAGAAATTTATACCAATACATAATAAAATTTCAGTACTTGTATTTACATTTATGCCTTCTCCACCTTTTGTTATTATGACTTTACTAAAACGTGAATATCAGGGGAGATCCTTCATGAAGGAATTGTCACCTGTAAATGCTGACTACGACTGAGGCATACAGATCTTCTAAAAAACAATAACAATAATCTGTAGACCACCACGAACAAAACAAATGGTCCATAGCTTAGTCGTATATGGGTGGAGTATAGCATTTAACATTATAGTGATCACGTCTCGTTTGAGAGACATGAATGAGGGAACAAGAAGAGAACACAAAAACATTTCATTGAAAAGATGTCTTGGGAGGAAGTGGTTTCTGGGTGGAGATGCATCTTGATTTAGGTGAAAGCCGTCCGCACGATTAATAAGAAACACACGTTGTGGCGGCGAAACCAGAATGACCTCAAAGAAAGTGCACTTCTACGACCTTCTTTCTTCAAGCTCAGGAAAACCATTTATGGTGTGACAACCTTGATTAAAGGCATGGGAAATCAATACTCAATACAATGACGCTAGCAGACTTCCTGAAGTGGGACATGATCTTGTTATCCTTGCCAATAATTAAGAGTCGGAGTTGTTATTGACTAATTTTATCCCATATAAGGGAAATAAACCTTCCATATGTCACAACAAAATGTGTGCTCTACCAATAGGTTATAAACAAACTACTTTTTCCATATACAGATTTCCGGAAATTGTTAACCAGATATACTACTGTGAAATAATGTCACTTTTTGTAAATGTAAAAATTTGTCTCCTCAAGAATAATACCTAATTTATATGAAAATTCCAACAGGAAGTCATTATAAAAATAAGTTTTAAATGTCACAGTGTGCACACGTTTTACCATTTGAGTGATACTTTGACCTTGTTTTCTCTCAACTCTTTTTTCCTTATATTTTCTACCCTTCAAATGGGTAAAACCTATACTAAAATTTGAGCTAGAAAGTTCATTTATACGTCAAATGAAAGCGTATTAAAGCGGAAATGCTGTGAACTACGCGTGTCCTATTACTCTGAAAAATACAACTGTGATGTAGGTTTTATGTAGTGCTATTGCTGATATTTCTTTCTTCAATGTTGAAAAATAATTATTTTTAGTAATGCTTTGCTCGGATTTAACTCCACCCTCGTTAAAAATCACACTTTAGAAACTTATGGTAAATCTTATAACTACTGTGGGTATCTAGAGCCTATTATGGCTTTCCATACGCACAGCCATTAGGTAAACTACTGCACAAGCAGGGAGGACACCTGTTCCATTTTAAAAAGTAAAGGTAATGTATTATATTTCCCTAAAGCATGTGGTGGCACGATGAGCTGGGGTCGATTCGGCCTCCAACAACAGTCAGTGCTTAAGCCTCATAACCTTATCACTTTCATGTCCCGAATGTCTAAAACTCAGAAGGATCAACCTCAGAAACCATAAGGACCTCCTGGATCTGTAATAGGGAGAGTGTCACTTGGCTAAGCAATGTACAAAACTATTTCCATATTGACCTTCACAGAATATAGAAATTGCAACCTGAACATTTAAATGATACCACAAAACACAAATTATTCGTTATAAGAAGTGAGCCAGCACAAAACTGCTATTAAGTGCCAGTATGGTACTTTATGAGATTGTGTGGTGGACGAAAAAATGTCTGTCCGTGTGTCTGTACGCACCATAACTCAAATACGGTACGCTTTTTCGGATTTTCATGAAACTTGGAAAACACATTTATAATGTCCATGGGAAGAACCCTATTGGTATTGAACCAAATCGGTTCACCGGTACCGGAGTAATGCCCAATTTAGTGCCTATTTTAATAGATTATGGCGCCTTTCTAATAGAAAGGCGCCATCACTCAAATACGCTGTATCGGATTTCCATGAAACTTGGTATACCCATTTATGACGTCCATAAGAAGTGCCTTATTGAATTTGAACCTAATCTGTTGACCGGTACCGGAGTAAAACCCAATTTAGTGTATATTTTAAAGACGCGGTAACTCAAATACGCTTTACCGGATTTTTATGAAACTTGGTATACACATTTATAATGTCCATGGGAAGACGTCTATTCATAATGGATAAAATCGGTTGACCTGTTTCGGAGTAATGCTCAATTTAGTGTCTATTTTATGGTAATATACGTATTCGAAAGAATTTATAAAAAAATGAAAATCAGTTATCTTGACAACATAGCCTATTGTTTTACTGTGATCGTATAAGGCCTTGGAAATTAAAATACAGGTAGCTATGACAAAAAACATATTGATTTACATGCGCTTATCCAACTAGACCGTTAAAATGACCCAGGTGGCCGAGATGGTAGACCTTTCTTCTTCCGTAAGCCCTGCTTAATGAATAAATCTGGAGCTTAACTTGGAAATCAATTTAAAAAAGAAACACATTCTGCATATCATAATTGCAGTCATAACTGATTAAAAAAAACATACTGGCACTTTGTTACATCAGTTTACCTGATTTTATTTTCATTATAAGTGCAAGACTTAGTTTCTCACACAATATATATATATCACCATCATGCCGGACTGCAGAGAAAACAGTTAACAGAAAGATTAGGTTTATGGTTTATTTATCGTACCTTACTATGTAATTTTACATGAAAATTTTTCTTCCAATTTCTTTTCCATCACTTATTACAAGTTTAAAACAAATTACTGCATCCTAACAGCATATAATTTGAATTCAAGGATTAGTAAAACATACGCCTATTTAAAAACCTGATATACACTAAGTAGGCCTACTTTCAATTTGAAAAAAAAAATGTAACACCAATCTTATTTTCTTCACAGATTTCTTTATATTTTCCATCATACATTGGCATCTTATGAAAACAGATGCTTTTTGACAATGTGCCTTAGGCATGTAGGATTATCTGGACATTTTAGAAGACAGCGGAAGATAATATGCTTGGAGCTGGTATGAAGTGGTATTTAACTTCTGACGAAAGCTGTAATAAACGATTGAAAGAACGACAAAAAAAGGGACAACTGCTCTATAATAGACTACGAGGAATGCAGAATGGTAAAAAATGATATGTTCATGGCTTCGAGGAATTAGTACGAGTAATTGCAGTCAAGAATGACTCATCGAATAAAACCACTAACTTTTGTTGTTCAGTAGCTGTTTTGTATCTGTATTAATAAATTACTGTGTGTCAGCATTGCCTTCAGCAATAGATTTACGAGATAGGCAATGACACATTCCAAAATTATATTTTCAAGTTTTGACACTTCAGTCTACTTCCACCGTGTTTGTCAAAAGCTTCTGTTCTGTCCCTTGAGAGCAATTGCCTCATAACCACAACTTTACGAAGCGAAAACGTGACGACCTAAATTTTGTGGAAACATTCTGAAGTACAGTTTATAGAATAAAGTTTTGTGGTGAACCAAACATATTTGTGAAGGTAAAAATATAAATAACCGTTGTCTACTTACAAACCATATTACTGTAACTCATTATAAAAGTGTGTTACCATACAATCGCGAGATACAATTCGTATTTTGTCTCAAATGAAGTATAATGCTTGTGTAATACAACTACTTAACTTAATTATTTACGTAACGAAATTTTACACAAAAAGGATAATATAAAAGGTTTGAAAAAAAAAGCATAATGTTTGAATAGCTATTCACGATTTAAGACCGTAATATAGAACTTAACAACAACAAGCAACAAAACAAGCGCTATGGTTTTTTTTAATAATAATATTTCAGCTGAGTTTATACTCCATTTAGCTTCGAGGCTATATCAGGAGTTCGGGATCTGTGTCTGCACAGTGGGGTAGGCCTTGGAACTATTGCTCGTCAATGTCGGTGTATTTAATTGAGTAAATTTCAACTGATATTTATTTAAACTAGCTTAAAAGGCCCGGCGTCGCCCGGGTTTTTTATTTTATAATTGGAAATTAACTTATGAAGGACTTTAGATTTTTAAATTCTAGGTCCTAATATAGGTATTTATAATTTGAAGTAGGAAGAACGACTTATCACACTCAAACTATTCCCTAAGAAAATGTTTGGGATATAGCTTTTATGGCTATATGTAGAATTTTGCATCCCATCGCTTGTACAGTACACAGCAAGCCCGGGAGGGGTTTTAATAAGAAGAAACAGAAATTCCGGTATCATAAAATTGTATTATCGTGGCTGAAAATTTTGTTTCTCATTCTCATGTTACCATAAAACCGTTTTCGGAATGAAATTAAACAGAAATACAATATCACTTTCATACATCTCTTCCCAAAACATATTACCTTACCTCGTATTGTTTTCTCTATTTCCAGGCTAGAGGAAGTTATGTGACTGCATTATTTTCGTGAATTTCATTCTGTGATATAATAATATATATATTACCATACCTCGTATTGTTTTCTCTATGTCCAGGGTAAAGGAAGTTATGTGACTGCATTATTTTCGTGGATATTGATAGTTCTCTCATTTGTTTCTCTCATTTGTCAAATTTATTCTACTTTCATTTTTTTTCCAAGCCCATCTGAGACCCGCTGGCAACAATATGTTTTAATGTCAAATGTTATTTGGATTGGATAATTCTGTGTAAAAATGGATTAAGTATTTTGAAAAACATTTGATTTTTGGCATTTAAAATAAAGAAAAATAAAAATCCTTTCTTAGTGAGCACCTACATTATGAAACGAAGGTACTGTCAAAATTCCAAGTCTCTACCTGTTATAGTTTAGGCTCTACGTTGATTCCTATCAGTCAGTCAGTCAGTCAATCATTCATTCAGTCAGTCAGTCAGTCAGGACAAAGCCTCTTATATATATATAGAGATGGATATGATACAGGATGAAATGGTGAAGTTGATTCATGGTATGTAGGCCTAAATATCCAATTTGGCATTTTGCCTTTACGACTGGGGAAACCATGAAAACCCCATGTCAAATTGGCCGGCCATGGGATTTGAACCTGGTACCTCCCGAATGCGAGTCCAAGAAGTTATCATCTCGGCCACCTCTATGGAGTTTTGTTATTCCTGTGAGCCTGTACGTCCTTATAAATTCTGGACAATTATTTATTTGTACGAAAGGGGAAAGAACGTTAGCAACATCTGGTGATATCCTCAACAATCACGATAAAGTGCTAGTAGGCCTACCTTTTTCTTTACCGTTAACGGGCTTGCATTTTTTAGTTCATTCCGTAAAATGGAACTTTACATAGAAGGAGAGAGTTCTGTTAAACAATGCTTATGTTTTAATATAACAGTTATTTGCTGAACCCTGTCTGGTATAATTCATTACATGTTGAAAATTTATGAAAATGAAATGCGAAAATGGGCACATGCCAGGCGTTCACAGTTTTCATGGACAGTTTTCTAACCGGTTTTGCGTTAAAAAATATATCTCAATCGTACTTAAGGACAATAGTATACATTTCTTACTTCACACTGTGACACGGAATAGGAGTCCATATTATAAGGTGTGAGGATTCCGTTAGCACAAGTCTCATGCGAAGATATAGGCCTATTCTTTACCAAGTACAGCCTATCATAAACCCAGATATTGTGCAAACGACAAATGACCTACAAGTTATAATCTCAGCTAATTTTTCAGAAAAAAATTTCTAAGTTTTAGCTTTTAGTATAAACACCTCGTATACAACAAATGTTAAGAGCCGTTTTCGACAAAAAGGAGAAACACCATTTTCTTCATGTAAGGTGGTAGTGAAAGTAAGAGCAAGTCGACGACACTTTTTGCGTCACATCCCGGGACGATAACTAACTCAAGTATAAATTCGTTTTTTGGTTCAATTTTTCGTTCTGGAGCTAAGCTGCTCACAGAGACACCCAACATACGGATGTATTTCTGAAAATTACATGCCTCTATAGTATATTGCGATACAAGTGCCGTAAGCGATGCATACGGATCGAGGAAAGAGTTTGGAAAAACGAGGCACTTGCGCCGAGTTTTTTTTCAATTTCCGAGAATCGTTATGCGCTTACGGCACGAGTATTGCATGCTATTTTTTGCACGATGATTATTTATATCAATTTAATTATATTAATTGTGATATTACCTGAAAATATTATCTACTCTTATACAATTCAACGGCCCTAAATAGCGTGCTTGCTCGCTCGCCCGCTTCGTGAGACATCGGGTATACTCGGCGATGTTCGTCTCTCGCAGTGTAAACTTTCATGACGACTACAAAATTAGGAAGGAAAACCGTTTATTTATTATACAAGGCCTAAGTGAAATGAACACAATGAACAAATATTCTAATTTTATTTTTACTTACAATTTTCATAGCTCTGAACCACAAACATTTTTAATAATCTACCAGTGTAATTTTCTTAAAAATCCTGGAGTCAATGAATAATGGCGGGCGAAGCCGGGGGCAACAGCTGTAAAATATTGATGGTTTTATCTCTTGAAATATCGCTGATAATAATAATCCAAACAAACCATTCCTTCCCTTGAAACATTATATAATTTCTGAAAATTACACTGAATTGATAAAATAAAATTCACATCATATTCATGTCAATAAACAGCTGAGAAACAATACGTATTATGTGTTCACAGGTTCTTTGGAACTGCATAATCGATTCTGATATAGTTTTTCCAGGGGGCGCTTTCATGTCGTGGAATGTACTCTAAAGCAGGAATTTTAGGTGTTTCATTAATTATTAATGGCTTAGTTTATGAATGATTCGCGTGCAAGTGTTAATAAATATAATGCTTTAATAATTATTATACTCTTAATGTTTAATTTTTAAAAGAATTATCGTGGCGAAGCCACGGGCACCTCCTAGTGTATATACATTCTTGAAGATAGATGTTTATTTCAGAAAGTGATTCGCATGTGTTTGTTGTTATGCGAACCGAATATTTGTCCTGGGGGCCTTGTTCATGAAGGCTTGTATTATGATGTGCGGTAAGTAAATTCATAACCGCATGGAAACACTTACCGCACATAGCAACAAGATTTCGTGTGGGAATGTCAACTTACGATCCACGGCAACAACATTCGTAAGTACCACTAATTAGTTAAGTCGTGCAAAAAATCTACAAACACGTGCCTGATGAACCAGCAGCCTTGTTACAGAAAGTCAGTGTCATACTGACCACGCTATTGAGGAAGACAACAACAAAAATAATGATGATGTCAACAATAACAACAACAGTGTTTGTGGGTGACGCAAAGATTCACCTAGCTGTTATTAGTGATTCGTTGAAGTATGAATTTTATAATGATAATGGCCTAAGGCTATGCTTATATTGAAATAAATTGCAGCCTGTTATAATATTATATAAAAAATGAACTCTCACTTTTGAGGTTAGAGGTGTCAAATGCCAGGGAGTGCTCTAGGTGATCACCACTAACCCTGTTTACCATATGAAGCAGAGTGCAGATTCTTATCAGACGTCACGATTCCAGATCTCATCTCTAGGTTCCCTTGCAATTCGCAAAGATCCGCCCCCTTGGGAATTAGAGACGGCATGCGGAACCAATTGAAAAGGGCACATGCACTATGACATGCCATTTTTGTGCTGCTTTCTGTTTGAATATCTCTTTAAATATTTCAGAATTAGGACGTAAATTCGTTTAAATAACAAAATACAATTCAAATAGGCCTAAACATGTTGTGAAACCAAGTAAATAGATTTTGTCCAGTGAGCATATTTTAACTTTTTCTTCCATATGTACTATGGTAAACGGAAGGATTCATATTCCATGTCAAATTTTCAGTGTTAATACATGTTTTGAGACTGAGTTTAAAAATACTATTTCCAGATATATTTTACAAATTTCAAAAGTCAGAAGAAAGGTTTTTTTTCTTTCTTTTTTGTTTGTTTGTTTGTTAAATTCAGCTGTGTTTATACTCCTTTTAGCTGCGAGGCCATATCAGGAGTTCGGAATGTGTGTCTACACGGTAGGGTAGGCCATTGAACTATCGATTGTCAATTGTTTCTATTATTGGTGTATTTTTGTGGAGTAAATTTTAACTGATATTAATTTAAACTGACTTGGTACAAGATGAAATGGCGAGGATGATTCATGGTATATGAATTTCCAATTCGGCATTTGCTTTTATGACTGGGGAAACCATGATGAAACCCATGTCAAATTGGCCGGCCACGGGATTTGAACCTGGGACCTCCCGACTCCAAAGACGTTACCAACATATTTAATTCCCTTCGGAATGAAGGCATTCCTTTGGTATTAACGACCCGAAAATGTATTTTAATCATGTTTAAACGCATGGAGTGGGAATCTAACCTCACGGATACAAACGTCATTTTACATCATAATATGGTGCAATAAATCTGGTTTAGAAATTTGTATCTCATAAGCCTACACATAGGTCTAATATTAATGTTTAAAACTCGTTCGAAAAAATCAAATGAGGTTGTGATTATGTAAACTGTTAACCGAATGTCATATCTACCTACATGTTCAGTAGAAACAATTACCATGCTGCACTGCTTATTGCAATATCGTTATGCGACATTCACATCAATGCATTCTAAGTTATGTATTTATGCGTAAAGACATTTTCACACCTAATCATTTGGTGCAATCGGCTGAACAGATTGAAATAATTGATTTCAACAACCTTACGTCATCTCAGGCATAAGTATTGTCATTACAGCGGCACTTAATCGAAATAATAATAATACAGTAATAATAATTAACAATAATAATGATTACTATTATGCAAATGTTAAAATATATTGTATTTTCCGAGTAGGTATATTTGGGAAACGAGCACGTAAAGAGTTATTCTATTGAATTACCTACCGTGGGGCTATTTTGGAATTTCGAGCTGCCCTGCCATCTACTGCCACATATACATTTGCACATGCGCAAACAGAGATTACTGATTTTCTAGAGCAGGAGTTGAGTCGACAACGCTTTTCAACCATCAAGTAAGATGATTTTTGCGAAAGTGAGAAGTTTAACATTTGAAAAGGCATAATGAACTTTAACATCTTCAATATCATAAAACTGAGTCTGTTTAATAATCATATACCAATATCCTTAATTACCGGTATAAGAGTAGGCTAATTTCCATGTGACTGTACCAAAATTGGTTACAATGGATTTGCTTCTCTGTTGCATGTACAGTAATTTTCCTTTTATTCAGATTATTATATGGCAATTTCCAGGCTTTATTGTAAGTTTTATGTAGGCTATTTCTGTAATTCAACTATAGTCCCAGCATGCGTTATGTACATTAGAGCTTTATTTTTGGGAGAATAAATGAATAAATACATAATGTTATTACCCAACAGTGGGAGGCAATTAAATCAGATTATGCAGAAAACTAACCCTTTTTAATTTATTATTCAGTGTCCTTGCTACTATCCCTACCAGAAGCCCGTCGTGTACTACAGTAAAATTCAGCCCAGGAAGTTACTGTGTATTTGGAATAGGGAACCGTGTTGCCTTTTAACAGTAGCTTTTAGGGAAAATCCTTACATAAACCTGAAATTTGCAACACAGCAGGTGCATAGATGTCTAATCTGCAATCCCAGCCACCCCCTCTTAAAGAAAAACCAGATGTGGAAACCAGTCACCACTTGTCACAGAGCTGGTGCTGTTCTATATTACCCTGTGTGAAAGTGTCGCCTCTCTTGTGTTGTATGATTTAATACTGCATTCGTACGTTTTATGTTATTCTACAATAGTTATATTTCTTTTACATTTATCCTTCGTTATAGTTTATAGTTTTTGTGTTTATTTTGTTATATTATCTTTAGTTTAAATCTAGTAGGAATAAAGTAGTGTAATTATTTCAGTTATTGAGTTGAAACAATGGAAACGTCCCCGGAATGCTACAAAAAATTGAGTAACCGGAAAAGAATTTTGCGTTCCGATGAAAGAACGATGGTTTTGAATATCTATTTGTACTTTCGAAGTATATTTTCATTCAGTGTGACGGAAGCTGCCAAGCATACCGCAGCAGCCACTAAAATTTCCTACAAACTAGTGATGACAATAAGGAAAGAACTTAAAATGAAGGGAACTGTTTCAACACCCGTTAAAAAGAAGAGCCCTGGAATACAAAAGACAAGAATGCAAAAATACGATTCTCACACTCTGTCTGCAATAAGGCGTCGTGTTCACATGTTTTATAAGGGAAACACACTACCGACGCTGAAAACTGTGAAATCAGCCCTTGATGAAGACCCTGATATGCCTACTGTATCTATTTCCACATTAAGAAGGATAATGCTGGATATAGGCTTTCAGTTCACGAAAAGAAGTAAGAACTCTATGTTGATCGACAGAAGTGACATTATTGCTTGGAGACATAGATACTTGAGGGCTATGAGACGTCACAGGGCAAACAATAGAAACATTGTTTATACCGATGAAACCTGGTTAAATGCAGGCTGCACCACCTCTAAATCTTGGGTGGACACAAGAATTCGATCAGCATCAGAAGCCTGGAAGCAAGGTCTAACCACAGGGAATAAAATGCCCTCAGGAAAAGGTGGGCGTATAATATTGGTCCATGCAGGGAATGAAAATGGTTTCATTCCTGAAGCTAAGTTAGTTTATCATGGAAAGAAAGATGGCGACTATCATGATGAAATGACTGGACCCATGTATGAAAAATATTTTTCAGAGAAATTGCTTCCAAATATACCAGCTAATAGCGTCATAGTGCTAGACAATGCTTCTGTACATTCCAGGAAGAATGAAAAAATCCCTACAAAGAGTAACACGAAGGGAGTTATTAAATCGTGGCTAATCTCCAAAGGTATCCACATCGATGATGAAATGCATAAGACGGAGCTTGTGGAGATATTGGAATCTGTTCGAACTCGATACGAACCTAAATGTATTGTCGACGAAATGGCTCGACAACATGGACATGAGGTATTGCGACTCCCACCTTATCATTGTGAATTAAATCCCATTGAAGAGGTGTGGAGTCAAATTAAGAGGAAAGTGTCACAAGAGAACACTACTTTCAATATAAATAATGTTCGGGAACTCTTGGAATCTAGTATTAATGAAGTGACACAACAACAGTGGTCTAATTATGTGCGACACATAGAAGATGTTGAACTACGCATGTGGGAAACGGACGGCCTGCTGGATCTGATACACGATAATGTTGTGATAAATCTTGAAGAATCTGAAGAAAATTGCAGCGACGAAAGTGGGGACGAATATGAAGATTTAGGAGTAGCTCCTCTTCCCGATTAATGGTGAGTTTATCATCTACTTAAATTCCTTGTTTTACTTGTACTTACTGACACTAACATTTTCAAAGCAGTTGCGTAGAGTAAAAGGAAAATATTTTTAGAATAGGTATTACATGGGGATAGAGCAGATTCTGCTAGCCCGTGACCTTCCCCCATCCCCCTACTCAAAGTACCGTTACTGTTAGTTTGGCAACATCACCCTGGTCCAGTGGTGTGAGTTGATTCCTGCCCCATAAGACCTGTAGTAACTTGCTGGGCTGAATTTTAGTGTAGTCAATATATGAATGATCTACAGATTGATCCCTAATGATTATTCGAAGTAAATTCGGGGAAATGGGATCCCCCTCTTACTGACCGAAATTTGTGACCTATTTTTCTGCCTCGGGAGACAAGATAGACTATCGCTTTTGTTGAAACAGAATCTTCACAAAAGAAAATAAACGATTTAAACGTATTCATTCACCTCTAAAAATACAGAAGTTACTTGCATCGACAGCTAAGATTTATTCGTTACTTTCCCAGTATATATTTAACACCTCATTATTTATTTTTTAATTAATTGACTGCTCTAATGATCAATGAAATATAACACACCGCAGTAAACATATATTTCTTTTATGTCTTCGTTATTTTGCTCATTGGAAAAACGATATACACAGCAGAACATAAATCTTGAAAAAAGTGGTATCTCTTTATCTTTATTTAAATAATGAATGTGAAATATTTTCTGTCCAGCTAAACAAGGTTAGAGTTGTCAAACATTTAGACCAGATCGCGTGCTATAAGCAAGTGTTTTTTAATTTATTAATGACAGAAGTGTGGGTCTGGAGCATCAAGGCTACCTGTGACAACAAGACCTACGTTTATTTCTTAACACAAGCATGTAATGAGCGCAAATAAGCGTAGGCTTGGCTCAGTAAATACCCAATTTAATTCACCTTCTAAATAATCAACTACTAAATCCCGACTTTGATCATTCAGGAGTACTGAAGCAATTGGTTACTTACGATTTTATTGCATTTGTGTGGGAATGAAATGTCTTGTGTGATTGTTTGCAATTTGCGTTTTACTTGGTACATCACGACTGAATATACTGAATTCTGTTAGGAAATGAAATTACGTTATGAATTATTGAGGTATTCTGCAGTAAATGATTCCTTTAATTTTCAATCGTGCTGTTGTTAGCAATTTTATGTAGCTTTTATTTATCCTATTACTTTGAATGGCATTCACTTTGAGAAACAACACACGAGAAATCTGTGATATAGAATATTATTAATAGTCTTTTAAAATTATTAAATTATCTTGTCTGGGTGTTTCCAAATGCCTTTTTCTACGTAGATCACATCTGATAATACTAGATGATCCACATATAAGCAATACTAAATAGCCCATCATAATTATTCAGGCGTTTTCAATTTTACTGTTGAAAAATTACCAGCATTCACCATTTTATTTTCATGCATTATATTATAACGAGAAATAAAAGACGAGAAATTTATAAAATAGGACGCGAAGGTAGGTTCTTAATCGTGGCAACAGAAGAAGTTTATAGCACTGTCGTTAGCAATTTTATGTAGCTTTTATTTATCCTATTACATTGAGTGGAGTTCACTTTGAGAAATAACACGAGAAATCTGTGATATAGAATATTTCATAGTCTTTAAATTATTAAATTATCTTGTCTGGGTGTTTCCAAATGCCTTTTTCTACGTAGAACACATCTGATAATACTGGATGAAAGCAATACTAAATAGCCCATCATAATTATTCAGGCGTTTTCAATTTTATTGTTGAAAAATTACCAGTAATTGCAATTTTATAGCTAAATTACCAGTATTCACCATTTTATTTTCATAAATTATATTATAACGAGAAATAAAAGACGATAAATTTATAAAATAGGACGCGAAGGTAGGTTCTTAATCGTGGCAACAGAAGAAGTTCATAGCACTGTCACCTTACTGTGGTTGGTAGAAGCAAAATAGATTTCTCCATAACAACATAATGCAGCAAAAACAAATAATAAGACTATATTATAGACCAAGAAGAGCAAGGAAGTTTCTGAAAAATAATATTATTTTTTAATAATGCAGTCTATGATATGCTTGTTGTATAATGTGGATGTGAGTGAGACATGGTCGCTTACTCTTCGGAAAGAACATAATCTGAGTGTGATGAAAACAGGGTGCTTAGGAAAATATTTGGGCCGAAGAGAGATGGAAATGGGGACTGGAGAAAACTGCATAACGACGTGCTTCATAACCTGAACTCTTCACCGGATATAGTAAGGGTAATTAAATCAAGGAGGGTGAAATGAGCTGGACATGTTGCACGCATGGGGGAGGAAACATATCTCAAAAGTATTGACTGAGAGACCCGAAGAGAAAAGACCACTTGGTAGACCTAGACCTAGGAGGGAGGGCGAATATTAGGACAGATTTAAGGGAAGTAGGATTTGCGAGGGATGATTGGATGCAGTTAGCACAGAATAGGGTTGAATGGCGGGCTCAGGTAAGCGCGGTAATGAACCTTCGGGTTCCATAGAATATATAATATTCCTTTAGCTTGCTTAGGAATTGTCTATTGTCATTGAGTAAGTAAGTAAGTTGTCTATTGTCATTGAGTAAGTGATAAGCTTGTGTTAAAATTATATGCTTTCGTCATGAAAGAAAGGATAAACAATTTACGCTTTCATTATGTTTATCGTTGAGTAAAAAATTATAATTTGAAAAAGAAAAATCTTCAAATAAATTACATCATGCTTATAGTGTAAAAATTCGTAATTACAAAACTTTTAAATGTAATCTTTATAAAAAAAAAGCAGATTTCAAACATGACGCATGTAACATATCATCACAAAAATTGTATAGGAATTGATAGATTAAATTTGTAATACATGTAAATTTTTCCTGCTAGAATTGCCACTTTGCAATTTCTTGTATAGGAATTGATGAATTAAAATTTTAAGACATGTAAATTTTTACTACTAAAGGGTGCGGCAAAACATCCTCCCTATTTTAAAATTCAAATAAAAAACAGATGAATCAAAATAAAGAAACTGTATTAATATTAATGATATCTACACAGTGGGAGTTTAGGGTTTTCAGTATAATACATTAGATCGCCTCACTGCGAAGTGTCAATAGACCTTAATCCTGTCTCCGTGCTCTTATAGCAAGATTCACCATATCAATTGTGTCAACGTGATTATGAAAATCATGTGAGGTCAAGTGCAAACATCCTTGAAGCTGTACCAGAAGATGCTGTGGTCCTTTTTAGTAATGAAGCACATTTTCACTTATCTGGATGTGTTAATAAGCAAAATTTCCGTTATTGGAGTGGACAGAACGCTCGTGAACTTCATGAAAAACCTCTGCACAGCAACCGTGTTACTGTATGGTGCGCAGTTGGAAGGGTCGAGATAATTGGTCCTTACGTTTTTTGAAGAGAATGGTGCTACTGTGACAGTAATCTCTGAAAGATACACTCACATGATCAACACATTTTTTTCGCCAAGTCTCAATGCATTGCCAACTGAACAGGTATGGTTTCAGCAGGACGGAGCCACCCAAGGTTCTTAAAATACTAAAGGTTAGTCCACTTGCCACCCTGAGCGGTCATTGGCTGCGGGATGTGACGTGGCTAGGATGTCAGGCAGCCCCTTTCTCATAAGAAATGAATGGAGAACAGATGGTTTTAAACCTTTATTATTTAATTACAGGCAGCAACTATCAAGTGTTCTAACATGCCAACCCACAGTATAAGAACTGATCTATTAGGCTGTGTGGTAGAAATTGTAAAAATCGATCGGGTTTGGTTTAAAAATCGTAGTTATTGAAGCTGTTTTTACAGGCTAAGATCACATCTGCATGTGATGTTAAGATAATATGAATGTATTGGAGTTTCATGAGACTATAACACAGGACTATTTCTAATGTTCTTATTCGAAATAGGCAGGAAATAAGAACCACATTTTTTAATTAATTTTAATACTTCATATTAAAATACGTCCACCGCTGTGGCTCAGGAGATGCGTTCAATCCTCTCACGCAGCGGGCCCGGGTTCGATTCCTGGTCGGGACAAGTTACCTAGGCGAGGTTTTTTCCGGGGTTTTCCTTCACCTTTGAGACAAATGTAAGGTAACTTTAGGCCCTTGTGGTCCCCGGATATCGTCTGGCCGTCATTATCATCTTCATCCCCATCCTCGCCTTGTTCTGCGTGAGTGTGTGTGTGAATGGTGTGTACCGTCCTATGTGTTCGTGTTGTCTCTGAGGTGGCCCCGCGTTGGGCTGATCACTCATCGGGGGAGGCCATCCATGTCCTTGTCTGGTCAAGAAAGTATGTATGTGATTCAAAGATAATCCCTCTCCCGACAGGTCGCGGCCCTGTAAGGCCCGGGCGGCTTGGGTCGCTTAAATCCTAAAAGGGAGAAGTAAAACTACGACAGAGGGAAGAGAGGGAGGGAGGGATTAAAATACGGTAGGCATAAGTTATAACTATTTATAAACTACTTGCAGGAAAAAAATCTATACAGTACTAATTACAATTAGGCCTATATTAGTTACTAAATTGCCATAAGGTAATGTATCTAGTATGTACTCTTTCACTGAACAAGGGAAGTATTTTTATACCACACACCAACTCGTTTAATTTGAAGGTATTTAATGACAGCCATGTAATCTTCGCCGGTGAGCCGGAATTTTCTCCCTCAGTAGAGGGAGCCTGTAAATCTATAGAGACAAAGGTCTGTTTCATTTATGCCATCGACCTGGAACGGGATAGAACCCACGACCATGGGCACATAATTCTCCTCCTAGGCTTACTATGTAGCAATCATTATGATTGTTATATCACTAGGTATCACAGTAATTTATATTGATATATAGGTTATAATAAAACATTTGTTGATGTATGACAAGATTTAACGTGACTTTATTCATAGACTACTAAAGACTTGTCATGTCTAAAAATATTTACCCATCCAAACTACACAACTGAAATTTTTAGCAAGATATTACATGACAACCATTATAAAGTTTGCATTAAATTATATTAATTACATTTAAATACATATTACTGATACATGCACACTACTTCCAATAATATATTATATAAATAAATACAGTAAGTTATTAATTACATTAGTTGTGACATTATCTAGAATAAAGGCTTTTAATCACTAAAACAAATACATTACTAAGTAGCAACACATTACTTCCTGTAAATCATGGAATCTATATTGAAGCCTTCAATATTAATTAGGCCTATATTATTTGTTGAATTGTGAATGGAGGTCAGTAGAATATATAAATTTCTACTTTCTGCAGTAGACCTATTAGAATTAGTCTATAAAACATTTACAGTATTATGATATTAATAACGGTAAAGCTGTAGTTAGTGAAGGATTAAGAAAAAAAATAACATTTCCTCCCTATTTCGAATAACAACGATAGAATAGTCTTGTCTCTTTAAAGTATAATACATTAAGTTAGCTGGACATCATCTGCAGACTCAATCTAGACCTCTAAAAACAGCTTCAAAAGATACAATTTTTAAACCAAACCATAAAGACTTTTACTATTTCTCCCACATGGCCTAATAGAACAGTTATTATACTTCAGGTTGACATCTTACAACACGAGATACTTGCTGCCTATAATTAAATATTAATTTTTTTAAATCAGCTGTTTTCCATTCACTCTTACGGGTGAGGGTTGATCTGTCAACCTAATGACGTCACAAGCCAAAACCGCGCGGTTGGAGAAAGTTTGAATACATGGCCAAGTGGCACCCCCGTGGGAGCCACCGCTCACACAGCTCGGATTTCTCTCCAAGTGCTGAGACAGATGTTTCCCGGGCGCTTAATTTCTTTACATGGCGACATTTCCTGGCCAGCACGATCACAAAGACCTTACACCCTGCGATTATTTTCTGTGAGGATATCTTAAGCGTGAGGTGTTTAAACATCGGCCGAGGACTCTGCCAGCCCTAAGAAATGCAATACTGGAAGAGATTGATCTTATTCCTCAAGAAATGTTGGTTAGAACGATGGAGAATTTCCGAAGTCGCATTCAACAATGCATTGACAGTGAAGGACACCACTTGAGTGACTCATTGTTTATAACATGAAACTTCCCACTGTGTAGAATCATTCATGTTAATACAGCTTCTTTATTTTGATCCATGTGTTTTTTATTTGAACTTTAAAATAGGGAGGATGTTTTGCCGCACCCTGTATAATTGCCACTTTGCAATTTTTTCACAAACTTTTTGTTGTAAGATTTTCCTCTGAGTTCCACTACATATTAACGTGTCAGTCAATCAACAGATATATCATTAAGACTTCACTGTCAAGAAGCAATATCTCAACGATCTTGATACCATTCGAAATCAACCATCCATTAGCTAATTCCCAATCGAATTCAATTATTATTATTAAAATAACGTCACTTATATTTTCAATAACAGATATGACGAAGGCGTGTGCTTTGCAGAGATATGCCCACAGCACACCCACCTGAACCAGTCCAGGTTATTTTGCAACAGGCATATCGATTCTCATCTGGATTGCTAGCATTCTTCCAATAATAATAATACGTAGACATCAGTCAAGTGTGATTTCTATCAGCAACTTATAAATATTCATAGCAGTAATTAAGCTGTGAAATAGCCACGCGCCTTCATCTTAAAAAAGGCTCCATCACACACACGCAAGCTGTCACTTGTCTCTTCCGATGGAAATTTACTTCAGTGATGCATAGGCTTTATGTAATGGAGTCTTGCAGGCAATGCCAGATTTGTACAATGCTCAGGATTGCTTACTCAATCGCTATAGACAATTCCTAAGCAAGCTAAAGGAATATTATCTATTTTATGGAACCCGGAGGTGCATTGGCGCGCTTATTTGAACCCGCCACGGAACCCTATTATGTGCTAACTCCAACCATCCCTCACAAACCCTACTTCCCTTAAATCTATTATAATATTGTCCTCCCACCTCTGGGTCTTCCAAGTTGTCTTTTCCCTTCGGCTGTCCCAGGCAATTTTTTGAGATATGTTTTCCTCCTCTATGCGCGCAACATATCCAGCCCATTTCATCCTTTGTGATTTAATTACCGTTACTGTATTCGGTGAATAGTACAGAACATAATGTAAGAGTTTTCGAAAATAGAGTGCTTATGAAAATATTTGGACCTAACAGAGATGAAAATGGGGAGTGGAGAAAATTGCGCGATGAAGAGCTTCATAACTTGTAATCAGGATGGATATAATATATGCATTCATGAACCACAAATTATTGTTTCTGTTGGACATTACATGAGAATATTATAGGAGAAAAATTCCTCTGACACTATAATATTCTCATGTAATGTCCAACAGAGACAATAATCTGTGGTTCATGAATGCATATATAGCCTATATCCATGTCGAATGTTAACTGTACAGTAACAGTGGAAGCCCGGCCACAAAAATCACTAATAAGTGTGCCTCACACTACTGCATAGGCTATAACAAAACTTGTCTGTCAGTGAGGTAGACCATTAAGGGCAAGCAGTCATAGGAGCCTTGTTCCATCTGGCGCTGTGAAGTGAACTCTGGCTTAGCTGAGTTGGTGGAGCAGTGCACGGATAGCCAAAGGTCCTGGGTTCAGATCTCAGTCAGAGGAATTTTTCTCCTATAATATTCTTTTGTAATCAGGATTCTGGATAACCCTAATCAGAAAGTAATAAGAAACATTTAGCCCCCGAATCAGTACTTGCGGTTAAAGACAAGTACAGGGTTCTTATCAAATGGTTCTGCCGCAATTTCGCAGACTAATACTGCACATTTTCAATCTAAAAAATTTAATGTAATTACATGAAGCATGAAATCGTCAGTTTACAATATAGTGTAATTAAGGTATAGGCATAATAAAATATACACAAGGTTTATACACTGTTTAACGGCGTTGCGAACAGACGAATAATGGAGTAGACGAACTAATGTAGGCTAGGCCTCATAATTGTAAATAATTATTTTATCTATGACAAATTCATAAATAAAATAAATAAATAAAAATAAATAAATGGTTTTGTCTGGCAGAGTTAAAGCCTTGAGGCTTCTCTTTCACTTAACCAGATTCAGAAATTTACATTAAACAGTACTAATAATCATGTTTACAAAATTGATACCATATTAGTTTAAATAAGCAGACTGATTACACTTCGAAGTAATACAAAAGTGAATACAATAACATGATATGAAAAAAAAGATTACTTGTATAGTATGTACAGTAATCAGAGAAGGTAATTCATGGAATTTAATCATTTTTACTTCAAGACTCAAGATATTTTATTCTCAAGACTCCAGCATTATTTTGAACACCTGCACCAACTTCCTGTTCTCTACAATATAAAATAATCAGCTACAGGAAATGGTGTTTAAAGCATGCGAAACTACTGCAGACATCAGTGACGAACCAACCTTGCAGAACAATCGAGAGAATCTTTAGAATATGTATCTTGACTATTTTACAATCTGACAAGAGTTGTGTTTATAAAAGAGCTAAACTTCATGCACTCTGACTATAATGTAGTCTTCCTATCCTAATAAAACAAAAAATAATGGGTATATGAAACTTAATAGGAAACTAACCTAGCAGAAAATTTGAGAGTATTTTTCTTTTTAGTTCAAATTCTGACAACGTTATACTGAGCTGGAGGCAAGCATTTCGTTTCAAATATAATCTTATCTTACTGTCATATAAGTTACCTAAAAATAAGTATCGTTATTATGAGGAAAAAACGGCAATTAACAAGGATGGGACTACTAAGTTAGATATAAATTAGAAATTCAATTTTACAGAAAATAATCAGTGAAGGAAACGTAACCTTTAAAACCCCATTAAACTGTTGACATATTCTAGGCTTATTCTGTAACAAAAATCAATGTACTTGAACATCTCTATACAACAAATTATTTTGATGTTAATTGAAAAAAGTAGTTTTTATTTAATATTTATTGCATTAATGTGAACATATTAAATTTGTCCAACCTTCGACCAAAATATCATTGAAGTCCTCTTAAATAAATACTTTATAAACCTCAAGACTTCCCTTCGGGGGGGGGGGGGACTGTTCAAGAGAAAAATTTCGCACTCAAAATGATCAATTTGCAAACTAACTTACACAAAATTTCGCGTTTTTTCGAACATGTAAAACAGCAGGATCTCAGCCTAGAAGTGTTTGAATCAAATGTCATCAATGGCAATAGCCACAAATCGCGAATCCGTCACTCACGAAAACTTTTATGTGTAATAATAAGTTACATAATATTTTCAACTTTGCTTACAGCTGTCAAACTAGAAAATCAATTATTTTTCATATATAATCGCACTAACTATTCAAGATAATAAATACAGTAGGCACTTTCAATGCACAATCTACGATTAAGAAGACTTGTATTAATAGATCTTGACGCAAGCATCAGAACATAAAATTTTAATAGCACTGTTTGGGATGAAGAATTAGTTCCAGACAGTAAACACTTCGCATCATTTTACCGATAAAATCAGATCCAAGATTCCAAGTAATTAAAGATTTACGAGCAAGCATTAAGTTTGAAATATAGAGTGACATGCAACTCAATGGAGGAGGGAATTATTTATGTAAGTGTTTGGCAAACTAACACATCGGCAATCGGCCAAAGAAGAGTCAGATACTCTTTTGGAAACAGTCTCTGCTCTGGCAGTAATCAATGCAAATGCGAATCTGCAAGCGACTGCTTCAGCATCAACCATACTCTTGAACTTAATGAGTAGGACGAATATGTAAATGCAATTCACAGGATAATATAATTCAATCTCTTAGTGCAGTGATGGGGCAAACCTCTGTGAGAGCGGGCCAAATGATAGACAAATTTCATCTAGTTTATTGAAAAGCTGAAATGGTGTGACTTTCAGAGCTACGAGGCGCGTCCATAAAGTAAGTTTCCCTGGGCAGGTTTACAGGAAAAAAAAATATTGTTAATATTCATTTCAACAGATACAGCAAGTATTCAGCTATATTTCACCATATTCGTTACCGGAATTAAAACATTTGTCTTACTTTAAAAAACAAGGCTTGGTACTACTAGGGTTAACGTAGTACCATCCCTTAAGAAATAAACCGGATTAACACTATTTTTTCTTTCCAATTAAAGTTCAAGTCCCATGAAGGCTTCAATATTATTAGTTTTGTTCTCATTATGAATTATTATGAATTATTCGTTAAAAAGAGCAGACACTGTTTGCAATGTGTACATTTTCAGAGTAGGCAATATTTTCATGAGTGTGACGAAAATGCGAGATACACAGACACGCAACACGTGGTCCACACAACGTGCAGTTCCACTTCACAGCATAGGCTACGTGCACCCACCAAATTATACCACACACATTCTGTGGAAAACTAGAAGCTGTAAGAGACAGGATTATAATAGCAATATTTACAACACTACTGCATTGCCTAGTGACAAGATTACAAGAGCAAAATTAGTTCTGATTAGATTAGAATCTGAAATCATGTTTTCGTTCCAATTTCGCTACCATCCCTGTAAAATTCCCGACCCGGCCGGGAATCGAACCCGGGATCCCAGTCACGCTACAAACTCATCCACGGCGGCGATATAACTCATCCTTGATATTTCAAAATTTACTGAAGAGAATTTTATGATTTTTTGTGTATATATATATACATATAGGGTATATACAACCTAATTTACATAAAACGACTTGAAGTATGCCACTCTTTAAAGTATTTTGCCTACAAAAGTAATCTGGGGTTAAAATAGGCCAATATGGAAAAACTGTTACACAAATTTAAACACATATAATAAAATTATCTACTTAACTTTAGACTTGATGGTCATTTTGTATATCTATGTTTAAGGTATAAAATGGAAAAAAAGTTAATGATAATTTTAGAAATTGTTTGAGTTAAGAAGGAAACGTTACATTCTGCTATCATTCTGAATAATTAATTTATAAATGTCATTACATGTGAAAAACTCAAGTGATCTTACTGATCTTAGAGATCAGTAGCGACGCTCTTCCTACTGAATATTTATTACAACTTACTTGCATTGCCCTTCGAAGAGGCAACGCTGCAAGTATCGTACGCACATTCTCGGTTTCCTCGTCTTTAGAAGAAATATTTTATTTTAACACAAACAATTACCGTACACCTAAGTTATTTAAAGAGTAGTGCTGGAGAAGAGTTTGTGAAATCGTAACATTTGTTCCTTGTCAACAACAGAAGTTGTGTGTATTATTATTACTTAATTGCCCGGTAGCTGTGTAATATCATGTACAGTGTATGTAATAATGTAATCTTTCCAAGCGAGGTGGTCAAGATGTTCTTGGACTTGCATTCGGGAGGTACCAGGTTCAAATCCCGTGGCCGGTCAATGTGACATGGGGTTTTCAGGGTTTCCCCAGTCATAAAGGTAAATGCCGAATTGGATATTTACATACCATGAGTTATCCTCACCATTTCATCTTATATCATATCCATTTCAATTAATATCAGTTGAAATGTATTCCATAAAAATACATCAATAATAGAAACAATTGACAATCAATAGTTCCATGGCCTATCCAATTGTATAGACACACACCCGAACTCCTGATATGGCCTCGCAGATAAAAGGAGTATAAACACAGCTGAATAATAATTGTTACAAAATAGTATATTGCGATACAAGTGCCGTAAGGCACGTTTACGGGTCGAGGAAACAGATTGAAAACCCGAGGCGCAGCCGAGGGTTTTTAAGTTTTCGAGACCCGTAAATGCCTTTACGGCCCGTGTGTTGCATGCTATTTTTTGCACGATGATTAGTTATATTAATTTAATTATATTAATTGTGATATTACCTGAAAATATTATGTAAATACATTCTTGAAAATAGATGTTTATTTCAGAAAGTGATTCGCATGTGTTTGTTGTTATGGGAACCGAATATTTTTCCTGGGGGCCGTGCCCATAAAGGCTTGTATTATGAAGTGTATCGTAATGAATTATGACGTAGCGCTTGGACCGTAAGTAATTTAACCTCATCGCAACCGGCCTTAGCAACAAGACTGTGTGGGAATGTCAACTTACGAGCCATGTAAACAACGTTCGTAAGTACCACTTACTAGCTAAGGAATGCAAATAAACAATTTTGATCTTAACCCTTAAATGCGCGACACTCAATATCTCATGCAAATTATAAACACGTGCCGGACCGCACAGAAAAGAGTAAAAACAATGATTAGGTTCATAGTTTATTTCTTGTATCTTACTCTGTAAAAGTTACGTGCAAATTTTGAAATTTATTTGGAGTTATTTTCCAATACTTTAGTATAAATAACTAACAACCAGGACACATTACGCATTTAAAGGTTAAAAATATTGGGGTTTCAGAAAGTTAATTTGCCACTTAATATGAGCCATGTGTACTAAGGGGGGGGGGGAATTGAATGAGGTCGGCATTTTAGTGTTTTAAGTTGTACGAACCTCCTTAAGGCAGGGCGATGCAAAATGGAATGTTTCGGATTCAGTCCCCGAAGAGGTCACTGAGATTCTTAATTGACTTAATCCTTCCGGGTGCAACAAAGCTCTGGGGTAGACTTAGCACTAACAGAATTGAGTATTATTGAGTATTAGGATCAATCCCGCGGTAAAGAGGGTTGGTGTGTAAGAATGATACCATTCTCAGTTCCTGTGCAATATCTAAAAATCCGAAATCCTGAACCTCCAGGAACAATAAAGGCCTCTAGGGCCTGTAAAGTAAGGAATACTTTAAACATAGGCCTATACTGTTGCATGGACTTTTTTAAAATATTCTCACCAAGGATAAACCTTCGTATAAAGATTAACCCTGTAAATCTCTTCAGTCAAACATCTCCAAAAATATGTAAGATAACCAAAAATATGTAAGACGTAAGTAAGATATGTAAGACGTAAGTAAGATATGTAAGATTTAAACACAAAATACTAACAGAATTCACAACCAACTCCAGAACTTCGATGCTATCTACATATTAAAAACGATCTAGACTACAGAAACGGTAAAATCTGAGCAAACACACTACATTATTAAACGAAATGAGAAAACACTGCTTAAAACTTATTTCTGTAGTTACTAAAACCAAGCATTATTGAAATTAGTATCGCTCCAATGTAGCAATAAATTAAAATTACAAAATTTTAGAACAGAAACAGATTTACTTAACAAGACAGGAGGCGAAGAATGGAATTACTACATTCATAAGAACAATTACTTGCAATTATACGAATGTGATACGGTGGCATAGAGCAGTTTATAACTTAATTGTGTGTAATCATATAATCTCTCTCGCAGTAGCTTTTAATTCCGCTTCTGAATAGAAACCACGAAAGCTCACTGGGTGAAACTTTAATTAGCAATCAAGAATGCCAGGTGATATTCACCAAATAACTCAATATATAAGACAGTGAATTTGTTTGTTTATTATTATTATAACTATTATTATTATTATTATTATTATTATTACTGTATCATTATCATATTACCAACATTATATAACCTAAAAAGTGCCGTTATATTTAGCAAAATTTATACAAGTTAAAATACAAGTTAATGGTAATGTATTAGTGAAAGAAAGCATTCAGCAAAATGCAAAATCATTCGTGTCTTATTGTACAGTTTGTAGAACAATTACACATATTCCCTCGAATTTCGTTTTATAAGTGTTCTTTTACAGCAACAACTTAATAGTTTTGTCATTACTAAAATTATCAATATTATAAAATATTAACATTTATATTAAATTCTCAACATTGTATTCTGTGGACGGTATAATTATTTCGGCTTATTCTGCCATCTTCAGGCCCTTTAAGAACATCAAGGAAAAGAAAAAAGGACCTGAAGACGGCGGAATAAGCCGAAATATATCGTCCACAATATACAACATTTTAATGTTTTATAATATTGATAATTTTAGTAATGACAAAGCTCTTACGCTGATGCTATGACAAGAACACTTACAAACCAAATTCTAGGGAATAGGTGGAATTGTTCTACAAACTATACAAAACAATTTATATCCCTCGTAGGAAAAAAGAAAAATGAAATTTGTCAACACAAATTCGTGTCTTACTTTTGTGTATAGTGTGGCTGAGTAGATGCACTACATACTGGAAAATCGTTTCAAGATAATCATACCAACATTATGAATCTAGCTAAATTTTAGCTGGCATGAGTTGCTAGTATTATTATAAACTTTTCAAGTCTCAGCTATCATTTTCTGAAGTGGAACACACTTTGGAGGCTTATACATTAGGCTTAATGTTTGACAGAACATCAGCTGGAGCGAAGTTGGGAACCACTGCAGTACAAACACATCAAACAGCAACAAAGAGAACGAAATTTAAGGAACTATGGAATATGGACTGAAAACTTCAGAATTGATTGCTGGTATGTGCGGATGCGGAATAGTAAAGTACCGGTATCTATTTATACGGCGTGAGGTTAGAAATGCAAATAAAGGAAATGTCTTGACAGTTACGGATGTGTTCAACTGATATCCTCCGTTTATCTAATTAGGTTGTTTTCTAAGAAAAATAACATGAATCCCGTTCCCAGATAAAGTCAGTGCAAATACATGCACGTTAAGCATGTTATACGGTCAATACGTGTCATTACTAGAGTCAGTCAATGGAAACGCTTGGGACCCTCGTGATATACATTCAAACCACAACACGCATTGGCTAGCTGAAGTATAATAATCTTATGTCTGACAGAATGCATTACCTTTTCTTAAATTACTCAGAATATGTTCCATTTCTTTAACGGGATATAATGGTCTTCTTTAATCCGTATGCACCTCTGGTTGTGGATCTACAGGAAAACTTGAAGCCGTTATTTAAAAACAAACTTTACAATGTATATTTTGTGATGTAGGAAGCGCTTAATTCTATTCATTAATAAAATCAGGTAAACTGATATAACACAGTACCAGAATGCATTTGATTAAATCAGTTATAATTGCAATTATAATATGCAGAAAAGAAGTTATTTTTGTAATCTATCTCCGAGTTAAGCTCCAGATAGATTCATTAAGCAGGGCTTGCGGAAGAACAAAGGTCTAAAGTTTGACACTTAACCTTAATTCATACTAGTATGCACTGATATAAGAAATTCTTAAAATAGGTCAACATTTTACAAAATACAGTGGCAGAGAACTCTGCTTAATGTGCTCGAAGGCCTAATTACTTCACAGTAATATATCTTCTATAGGCCTATATATAACAGTATTCATGTAGTGCTCACTTCAACTTGAACAACGAAATATACATAAATCTGTCTGCATTTGAGCCAAGGCCCTCAGTGATTAGCAATGCGCAGTTGTAATATAGTCATGATTTCCCATTTAAAAATCATGTGATCTTTAATTAGTCGTACTCCGGTATCGTTCAACCGATTTGGTCCAAAATAAATAGGCTTCTTGTCATGGACGTTGTAAATGCGATTGCCATGTTTCATGAAAATCCGACAAAACGTATTTAAGTTATCGTACGTATAGACACGGACGGACAGACAGATGGACAGATATGTTCCCATCCCTCACACAATCTCATAAAGTACCATTCTGGAACTTAATAATAATCTGATTGATCGATATCCGAGGTACTGATTGCTAAACGTCAATCCTCAAATATGTGTCATATGCATGGAATAGTCGTAATAACCATCTAACATAGTTCGTAGTAACATTATCTGTTAACATTATTTCATCCTTGAGGCTATGTTTCGATAATATGGTCGTTATTTATTATTATTATTATTATTATTATTATTATTATTATTATTATTATTATTATTATGGTGTTACTTCCGTCTGATCGAAATCGCACTCCAAGTAATTTAATTGTTTTCGTTTTGTTTTACGGAGTGGCGAATATGACACTTTTTTTAACGACACAGGCAATTTTGTAAACCTACTTTACGCGGAATACAAGTTTTTGAAATGTTCTTCCTATGAAACATTTATACGAATACCGAATGGATTTTTCGGTATATTTTCGATTTACCAAGTAGCAGACCTCTGTTTAAACTTAAGATTTTTATTTATTTATTTTATACATTTTTATTAACGGCCATCACTATTACGCAAAGTGCAAATTATTAATCGATATAGGCTACCACTGAATATCATATACTCGTTTTCATTTCAATTATAGATAAGAAATAATCAGCAATATCGGTATAATAAAAACATCGAAATCAAGGTAAAATAACAAACACAAATCACATCCCTATCAATGGGCAGTAAGTCCGAGTAATTTTTTTTCATAAAAAGAGAGGCAATAAGATTATTTATATTACAGGTTACTAGAGATTACACTATAGGGGAGAACGAAAACGTGGGGGTATTTTGGATATATCGTCTTCTGCCAAGGCAAAGACAGTCGACATTTCCGCTGTCACATACACACTTACTATATTTTCCTTTTAGAGAAAGGATTAGGAATCCTGAACGTCGCTTCTTGTTTTTTGAGCTCATCCTTATAAGTCCAGAGCTCAGTGACAACTGCAGATACTTGAGATATGGAGCAATGCGTGCTGGCCTTCGTCTTTCTGTATTTCCGTCATTTTCAAGGGCAGCTTTCTTCCTACTCGGACGTGCCGCTTGGATACAACTAATTATATATTTGTCCCTAGGACCATAGAAACTGTGACAGGAAAATAATATCGCTAACAACCATGCAGGCTTACCCATTAATTCCTCGTTAAATGGTTGAATGCAGTCACGCTACATCTGTAACCGCCTACCATACGTTCTGCTTTAAAATAGCATCATTTATCTTTAAATCCTATCTTTAAAACAGATCTGGTTGATCATTATATTTTAAAGACTTCTGAACTAACCATGAAATTGACTGAATATTTCTCTTCAATATAATGCAAAAAAAATCAGGGACGCTCTAATGATCATCTAATAGGCCTGGTCCTCCCACCGAATTCTTAACATATTCGTAGGCCTATAGGATATACGACATACTGATTATGGGATTTGAAATGGCTGGTATAAAAAGCCTAGGGGAGACAATATAATAAGATGAAGAAAATAGCGATACAATTGAATTCGGACGCTTCACCTAAGACACATGCTTCTTGTACAAATACTTTTAATTAAGGGGATCAAAGTCGCTCTGAAAATGGTAAATGCTGTTATTACAGGATGAAAACGAAATAAGTTTAAAGAACATAGGCTCTGGATTTAAGAATTGTGGAATGAGATTTTAGTTATTAAAACTGTCTAAACACTAGCTGTCAGGGTTCATAGGATATATTACGAATTGAAGGGTAATAAGTTATAAAGCCCGGATTTTCATGCACTATCAAACTTAAAAACATGCATGCATTCATGCACTATCGTATCTCCAAATATGCACAATGAAGGGCGAAACATGCACTATCAAAAGTCCCCACTGTACTGCAATATAATTCAATTTCTCTTTAAAAATTTCCCTAATTGTCACACCCATTTCTCCACAACACGATTCTAAAGGTAATTCAACGTCTTCAACAATGGCTAGTGACTGACAAATTCAGGAGGCACATTCACAATATGCACAGTTATGCATGGTAACTTGATATTATGCACTAAAACCAGAAAATGAGGGTTTATATGCATTAAAAACGTCTGAATATGCTATATTAAACCAACAAAATCCAAAACATGCATTATGCATGAATTTTGCCATAAAAAGGCCGAAATATGCAAACATGCACGGAAAAAATATGGCTATTTGGAATCAATAAGTCATGTAATGAGTAACTACGAAGTTTGAGAAGTGTAACCAAAGTATATAAAAACATGCATTTGCATGGAAATCCGGGCTCTAGACTAATAAGCCATTAAGGGATAACGGAAGTGCAGATTGTGGTAAAAATGCTATTCTTTTTGGGAAAAAACTATCAAACAAACAAACAAACAAGCATGCCTTAAAGTATAACTTTGCAAAATCTTATGCAGCTTGGATGCATGGAACTAGTGTTCATGAAAGGCCTACCATTTTTTAAACATCAGCGTACTTTGGACTGCCAGTGCATGAAAACTTTAATTGCCTGTTTGCTGTTTCTACTTCCATGTTATTTTGTAAAATATTTAGTATAAACATAGGTAAGTTTTTTTTTTTAACCTTTACATTTTTCTGGACAATTTATAATAAAATACATCAGCAAATTTGTAAAGAATCTCATAAAAAATTCAGGACCACATTTTCATACCTATCTTTTTAAAAGTTTATGGGTCATATTTTTGTACTTCTGCAGTAATTTTATAGTTCATTAAAAATATATATACTTTTAGGTCATCAAAATCCGGGCCCTGATTACCAGTGTATTAAGTTAAAAATAAATGGCTGACTTACCCTGCAGGATAGGCAACCACTTCTGTCTCAGGATCGCAGTCGAGAGCTGCATTGCTGGATACGGTCAGTCCGAGCACCCGTTCCAACTTCACCTGGAACCAACAAGCCATATCATTACAAGTGTGTTTACTCTTACACCTACCAACAACAAAGTCAACACTCATATTAATTTTATCCTGTGTTTAAAGTAAGAGTATACGGCACTACAATTAACTTTTTCATTAAATAATTAGTACATTCATTCATTCATTCATAGTGTTCTGCCCAAGGGCAGGTCTTTCACTGCAAACTAAGCATTCTCCACTCTTTCCTGCTCTCAGCCTTCCTTTTTGTATCGGCATACAATCCATTTATTTTAATGTTATCTATCATCTGATATCTTCTTCTGCCTCGAACCTTCTTTCCATTTATCATTCCTTCTAAAGCATCCTTCAGCAGACAATTTCTTCTTAGCCAATGTCCCAGCCAATTTCTTTTCCTCTTCTTTAGGAGCTCCAACAATGTTCTTCTTTCTCCCACTCTTACTAGCACGTCTTTGTTTTTAATTTTGTCTGCCCATTGTATACGCTCCATCCTTCTCCAAATCCACATCTCAAATGATTCCAGTCGTTTTTCTTCACTCTTCCGTAGCGTCCAAGTCTCTGCTCCATACAGTGCTACACTCCACACAAAGCACTTTACTAGCCTCTTCCTAAGATCTTTTGCCATGGGCCCACAAAAAATTCTTCTTTTTCTATTAAAGGCCTCTTTTGCCATGGCTATCCTCTGTTTTACTTCCTGACAGCAGTTCATGTTGCTATTTATAGTACAACCCAGATATTTAAAACTATCCACTTGTTTCACTGCTTCATTTTTGATTCGCGATTAGTACAGAGAGATTATTATTTTTGCGAACGCACGTCTGCGCGGCGGACTGGAAGCAAGTCGTCGGCCGGTAAAGGCTCATATGAGGGGTCTATTAGCAAACCCGGCAATCTCCATTTTAAAATAAGATAGAGATGCTAACTTCTAATGAACGATTAATGCATTTCCTATCACATATTTAGTATATATGTTGCAAATCCTACTTCCCACATATTCACTAAATATACCCTATATTAGGAAATGTATTAAACTTTCATTATTCAATAGCATATCAATCTTTTAGCAAAATGGACATTGCCGGGTTTGCTAATAGACCCCTCATGCATACAACCCCACAATTCAAGCTCACGGATTTCTGAATTAGGCCTTCAGTTAGAACAATCACTTATCTTTTTCATAGAAGATGTTGAAAATGATCTCCGTTTACCGCCACACATTTCTGACATCTTTTAAGAAACTTTGCATTCACACGCATTGATTGAGGACCGTTTTGATAAAACTCAACATGTGCCAAAACATAAATTGTTCAGGAGAACATTTCTTTAGTTTGTATTAACTTATAGAAGATAGAAACCCTGCATATTAAGGCTTCAAAATGAATTGGTTATGTTGACTTTTCTTATGTTATTTTCCCACCATCTTAAAGATCTCAAATAAAAGCCCCTAAAACCATTAAAAAACGAATTTGGCAAAAAATGGAGACGTTGAGTTTTGTCAAAATGGTCCTCAATTCTTCTTGTAAAATTGCTGCAATTCTCTTCTTACGTTCTCTTTCAGTTCTTCAATTGTACTTCATGAGGGTTAATCTTAACTTATACACTTTATTTTTTAAGTTCCCCAAAGATAAAAACCACATACAGTAAGATCTGGAGATCTTAAAATTTAATTACTTCTTGTTTCTTACACATAGGGCGGCATTTTATGTTCTTCGCTAATTGTATGTCAAATTAACGGCGCACAATTAGCCTTCTTGATAATTTGACTTCAGTTGTTTCAATTTCTAAAAAGTTATCTACCCAAGCGATAGTCTGATCGTGCACGATTAGTTCTCTTTATTTCAAAGCAGCCTTTGACGAAAAGCCGAAAAGTGTTTCATGCTGCACCCGTACACAGGGCCTTAGTGACAAAATCGTAATTATTTTGCTAAGCTTGAAGCTCAATTAACAGGACCGTTTAGTGGTACCACTGGATCGATAAGGTGTTATTAAAATGCAGTCTGTGGGAAATGAAAAGATACGTCAAGATCGCGTGACTGGGCGCACCATGAGTCACGAGATAGCGGGTTAAATATTCAACCAAACCGACACGGAACCGACTCTATTTCTCTGCAGTCACACTATTCCAAAGTTCAATGTTACTATTAAAACATTCCTTAGTTAATCGATAATCACTGTACAACAAATTTGAACTTTTTTCCTGTCCTTTATATGAAACTATGTGATTCTGTATAAACAAAAGGATCTTGATTCATATATCAAAACCAAAATGGTCCATAACGTACCGTTTTTGAAGGAGACACACTTTTCATATTTACATAAAAAGCAAACATGTGGATTTTGGGGGAAATTGTGCATGGTAAACAAAACATAATTACAGATTCGTTATTTTCAGCCAAAAATATACAAGAAGCACATATTTTCAACTAAAGGACATTTTTCACATTGTACAATGCCAACAAATTTGAACTTTTTTCTGTCGTTTATATGAAACTATGTGATTCTATATAAACAAAAGGTTATTGATTCATATATCAAAAACAAAATGGTCCATCACGTACCGTTTTTGTAGGAGACACACTTCTCATATTTATGTAAAAAGCAAAAATGTGGATTTTTGGGGTTAACAAAACAAAACATAATTACAGATACGTTACTTTCAGCCAAAAATATACAAGAAACTCATAATATGAAAATATCCTTTAGATGAACATATTATGTTCATCTAAAGGATATTTTTCACATTGAACAGTGCCAAAAAATTTGAACTTTTTTTCTGTCGTTTATATGAAACTATGTGATTCTGTATAAACAAAAGGTTATTGATTCATATATCAAAACCAAAATGGTCCATCACGTACCGTTTTTGTAGGAGACACACTTCTCACATTTACGTAAAAAGCAAAAATGTGGATTTTTGTGGAAATGGTGTGTGGTAAACAAAACCTAATTACAAATTCGTTATTTCCAGCCAAAAATGTACAAGAAACACATATTTTCATCTAAAGGACTTTTTCATGTTCTACAGTGTCAACATAGGTATCTGATTTGTCCATAATTAAGCACGCCAATGGACATATCTGTATGCCAAGTCATTTACAGTTTCTGTGGTCTGCTGCAGGAATTCTTTGAATGATGAAACCAGGGACCGCAGGAACCTCAGTAACTGAACAGTTACTGGGGAAAACCATTTAATAGAATATTCTTTAACCATGTTTTTATATTTTATTTTAACGCATATCTGATAACAGTTACATTGCTAGCTCATTTAATTTCCTTCTTATTATCAGATGATTTATATAATATGTTTTATTCCCAATATTTTTACGAACACCAGTAACACATTACAAAATATAACCATCGTGTAACTCATTCTGGTATCAGGATTATACAGTACAAATAAAACTGATAATAATAACAATAATAATAATTATTATTATTATTATTATTGTTATTATTATCAGTTTTATTTTTTTATTATTATTAGGCCTACTAAGTTAATAACGTTCTATGAATAGAAAACCTTGCGTCCACAATTAAAAAAAAAAAACAAAAACAAAAAACCTAAAGTCTGCTCTTCATGAGTTAAAAAGGGTATCTTGAAATGGAATAAAAAAAATTAAAATCCTTATACATAGGGTTTTTAATGACTTCAAGGAGCACTGATACCGACCTGGAGGAAAATCAAATAATGCGTTTCGTCGTGACCGCCTGATGAAAGCGAATCGTTTAAATGGAATAAAAAATAAACAAAATCCTTGAACATACGTTGTTTTTAATGAGTTCAAGGAATATTCATGCCAAAATGGAAGATAATCGAACAACGCGTTTGGTCATGACAAACAAACAGACGAAATGCCGAACGATCGAGTCAAAACAGTGCCTCGCTTCCTAAGTCAATTATTATTATTATTATTATTATTATTTTATTTTGTCTTTTCATTTCTACATAGTATCATTCTTGAAATAATGACAACGGCATATTAAGCAAGTTATCACTACACAACTAACAGTCTTTTCCAAGAGTTCTTCGGACTATAGCACAGGTGTTCAATATGACTGCCTTATTATTATTATTATTATTATTATTATTAGGTCTAATATCATTATAATCAACTTTATTTTTATTATTATTAGGGATCTTACTTTTAGATGACAGTGATAAATTTTACACGAATTTTAAATTTTATTCAGAGATTTCTCCTCAAACCTGCAGTGTATTACAAACTTAATTTAAACTATTGTCTCTTATAGGATACGTAGTTAAGGACTAGTTCCTCTTTTATGAACACTGATATTTTGGGGGAGAGGTCACTGTAAATAATTATCACTTCAGCCTTAGGATAGATAACTTGAAGTCGGTTTAATGAACTGACTAATAAGAGTCAGTTTTGGCACAGAATATGTTTTCTATCAAATCATACAAAAGAAAACCTGCAGAGTGAAATGTCTCTTTTAACTTAAAATGTCTTCATATGAAACAGTGCAGTTGTAGAGTGTTTAAAATTCCATGCGAAGACTATATAATAATTTCACTCTTGTATTATCTTCTCTTATCCCTTCTTAGATTCGCTTTTATTTCTTCTGGAAACTTCACCGTCCTTTTGCAAACACAACTTCCTATCAACTTTGTGCCTTGTGTATAATGAATCCACTCCAAACCCACACACAGCTTAAAGGCAACCTTTTAAGTACCTTGCCTCCTGCAGCAGACAATTCCTTCTTTGTTATTAAAAAACACTGGCGCATAAGAATGAAGCTACTGTGAGATTACCAAACAATGGGCAGCACTGAATAAAATAATACTATACACAGCTGCGATATTGTTTTACAGTCTTATGTGAGCGTACTTGCCCTGAATACAGATATCACATTGCTGTATAAGCACCGAATACAATATTAATTTCGAATTTTCTAGGTTCTTTAGGAAAACCTGCTTTTCTTTTCAGGTTATGAAGTGTCAGTATGGTACTTTATGAAATTGTGTGGGGGACGGGAAAATGTCTGTCCGTCTGCCCGTCTGTACACGCGACAACTCAAATACGCTTTATCGGATTTTAATGAGACCGTTTATTTTTTTGTACGTGTAAACATCTTTAAAATCGGTCTTATGGGGGGATCACTTGCTAAAACCTCAAGTGAGGGAAATTCTCGTAGGCCTTTGGTGGGTCGGTATTAAAAGCAAAAGGGCGGACTTTCGAGAAAATGTAAAAACATTATGAAGCATAAAATACCAGTTTAACTATGGTGACTAATTGTTGTGGGGATCATGGTGCTAGAAATAGGTTTTAGGTTCTATCAAGATGAAGTTCTTAAAAACAAATTGGGATCCGTCTGCAATACAGCGCGAGCGAATCATTCCAAATAAAAATTTAGTGGTAAGTACGGTATTTTCATTGTAAGCTCAATCAGTAAAATCTCACAAGTATTATGTAATGAATTCGTTAAGGAATATAAGTTATAACCACTGAGACTTGAAAAACACTTTTCATTTCCAATGAAATAAGGAGGTGTACAGATTTTCATTGAGCGCTAGATTTAGCCACTAGGAACATGACGTTTCACGTACCCTGCCCCGGTACAGCGTATCCGAATTTTTGAAGTCAAAAGAACAAACATGTCACAGTACATGTAAAGGTAGTGGGGAAAGAAAGCGGACCGACTCTTGTAGCTGAATATAATATAATTTGTGTTAGTGTTTTATAATAATATTAATAATTAATATATTCAGTTATAAAACAATACGATTAGAAACCATATTCTGGATTTCGAAATGGGCTAACTCAACAGTCGATACTAGAACAAATTTCAATACATTCCCTGCTATCCTGTGAATGCCGCTCGGCAACTTACTATATTTTAGTCGGTCCGCTTTTTCTCCCCTACCTGTACAACACAAATAACAATAAAAAAAATCTATTAGCTATTATACCGGATCTAGTATTAATAATGGGAATCTGTCATCACAAATACTCTCCTTTCCTTTCAAAGCCATGGCTTCTTATATTAGTTTCACATCAATGCCCATAGAAGGAGATTCCCGAATGAAACATTCTTTCCAAGTCACCTTCACAAGTAATATTTCTGAATGACTGAGCAATGTTCTCCTTTGTGTAGTACGAGATTCCTAACCTACCTACACGGTGAGCGGATTGAATAATGCATTAAAATGCGTTCAACATGAAGTAGTGGGGCACACAGGTGGACCCCTGAGGGACACCACTTTCTCCCATGGTCTCTTCAACCAGCAGCTTCGCATGAAAGCGCGGGTGGACCTGAATAGATAAAGATCGCACAAGTTGTGAGAGCATTCTTCGCACCGGTGTAGATAAGAAGTTCAAACAATGCCGTCATAATCTCCAGCTGCTATGCAAATAGTACGCACATTATTCTCCCAGCATCCACTGCGAGAAAAACTTGTTCTCCATTCATCTTATTTTTTTGTGGGTTTCATGTACTTGTATGAGAAATCAGCAGGACCACATACCAGATTTCAAGTCCTACTTGCATTTTCTATATGGCCGAATTAATAAAAGAAATTACGAGAGGAGATCTTGATTGTAATTGATGCTGTTTATTTGATAAATTCGTATAGTTATTACATAAATTTGCACTCTCCATATATCTCTCTATATATAAAAGGCTTTGTCCTGACTGACAGGAATCAACGTAGAGCCTAAAATATAACAGGTAGAGACTTGATCTTCGTTTCATAAGAAAGGATTTTGCAAAATTTTGATTTTAAATGCCAAAAATCAAATGTTTTTGAGTATACTTAATCCCTTTTTACACAGAATTATCAAATCCACATCACAGTTGCCATGGCAACATATTGTTTCCAGTAGTCTCAGATGGGTTTGGAAATAATTGAAGTGGGACTTTCACAAATTAGAAAAGCTATCAATTTAATTCATGTTGTAAATAAATATTAAGGAATGAAATCCACTAAAATAATGCAGTCACATAACTTTCTCTACCCTGGACATAGAGAAAACAATACGAGGTATGGCAATATGTGACTTATATTATTATATCGCAGGTTTTTGGAGAGGGAAGAATGAAAATGATATTGAATTCATTTTTAATTGCATCCCCAAAACAGTTGTATGGTAACATGAAGAGTGAGAAATAAAATATTCCGCAAAGACAATACAATTTTATGTTACCGGAATTTCTGTTTCTTCTTATTTGAACCCCTACCAGGCTTGCTGTGTGCAAGCGATGGGATGCAGAATTCTACATCCTCTATGAGCCACAAAAAGTTATATCAATCGTACTGATACAGCACACTTAAAAATATAAATTTTCGAACTTCAAGGCGAATATGAGTAAGATGTAAGGAAGTAAAGTGGGGAAATCTCCTGTCAGGAGTAGAACTAACTTATACTATAAACTACCAAGAAAATCGTATTTCAAAGGACAGTCCGAGAAAAATTAGGTGTTGATGTGCCATTTGAAAGAAGTTAATTGTCTAGTAACAGAAATTTTAATATTTAAAATACGGTCGTCCTCGTCACGAACAATCGATCTAGATTTTAAAATTATAGCTTACTGTATTATTACACAAGGCACTCCAGTAATAGGCCTACTGTATTTTTATTTAGATCATGTTCCATTCACAAAATCAAAACACATCGGACAATTTTGAAGAATAATGTTTTGAAAATATGCATTTTTAATAATTCCAATTCTATTAAAAAATCTATTATAGTGGAAATCAAATTATTTGCACAGCTACCCTTAACAAAAGACACTTAATTGCCCGTGAATGCAATTTTATTAATAAGGCGACAAATTAAATTGGCGAAACATCCCCTCAGAAGCTGAAAACCATTGACAGAGTATCCAGGAGGACAATGAAGGAAGATTCGAGCAAGAATGTGGTGTGTAGAAAGCGCAGACAGACAAGTCTTTATTGAGGTGAAGGTTGAATCGAGAGGAGAGATGCCGAACTATCACACAACTGGGGCGGTGGGAGATTGCAGAATAGGCAAGACAATACATCTGTTTCCTTTTTGGATTGACAAGGGGAAATCGATGTTAAAGGAGAAGTTACACTGTCATAGGTGTTGCTCATGTTCATCCCATGTTGATGCTATTAAAACTACAATTTCTACCTTTACCTCGGCATACTTTATTTTAATAATAGTAATGATCTCGGATACATTATTTATACTCAAATACTTTCCATAAAAAAACAGTCATCTCGAGGAAAGTAATTAAGACCTTACTTAAAAATCCAATATTTATAAATGCCTACGACGGTGAGTTTTGTCTCTTTTTTTTAATAGGCTAATAATAAATTTGTTGGACCCGTATCATACATTAACATTCACACCTGTGTATGTTATTTGAGAATCAACTGGAACTACATTTTTATGAATTGATACACTAGTTCAGCGCTCAATTATTGTATTTTCCATGACAAAGGAAAAAGATTTATTGCAAACGACTACGCTAGTTCATGTTTAAAAAAAAAGGTTTAATTTCCTTTCTTCGTGGTTTGCCTGTGATTGCTGTCTTTAGGCCTATGTGCAATTAAACAAAATCATATATATATATATAATTATTATTTGGAAGAAGATTCTCGACACATCCATACAAACAACTAACATGAACATCATTCTTCCCGTTTAGTCGAAAGATATGAACAACATCCTTTTTCAAAATTTATCAATTTAAAATGTGCTGTTCTTGCAATCTGAGAATTTTTTAAATATCTGAATGCAAGGACTAAATTAAAGTAAATTAAAACAGCAGTAACTCTTGTGCTGTAGTGAAAGAAATGCAGAGGGTAAATACTTAGGACTTAGGCTACTTCGATTTGTTGTTATATGAAAAACTTCTATTGTAATTTTGTAAGTTGGTGTAGCTTACGTTAATGTTAGATTTACACGTTGGAACCGTAAAACTGATACACAGATGAGGTTTAATGCTGTCCGAATTTTAAATTCTTAATCAAATTGAAAAGCAAGTTAAAAATGAATAAAAAATTCACTGTTATATCAGAATGTGTAGCAACATTCTACGGAAGTATTTAATAATTAATTCGCTGACGATTTACAAATAGACGGCGCCACTCTACGAAGTTTATCACTTCAGCTGATTGTGAGTGCTTTGTAAGGATATTTCAGGTACCGGTGTTAAAAGCACCATTTCTCTTAACGGTAGACAGGAGTGGAGTGACCAATCTGTTTAGCTCGTGATGATGCGTCGCAGTCTTCTCCAATAAACATTATACACGACTTGTAAATCCTGTGATAAATATATCAACCATCAAGCTGCTTATTAAGTGCTAGAATGGTAAGTTACTATCTAAGAATACTTTGTGAGCGGGAAAACGTATGTCTGTCTATGTGACTGTAGGCGCAATAACCAAATTAATTTTTAAAAAATTAGAATACGCTTTTATTAGATTTTCATGAAACTTACGAGGCGCGTCCAGAAAGTAAGTTTCCCTGGGATCGTTTACAGAAACAAAACACAATTTCAGGAAAACATTTATAGCAACAGATACAGCAAGTGTTCAGCTATTTTTCAACATATTCGACACTGGAATTTGCCATACCGTGTGACCAACTTTTTAATGCTTGTGTCGTAGAAGTCTGCAGCCTGGGATTTGAACCACTGTGTGACAACCATCTCTGCCTCTTTCATTCTATCATTTCTTGCGGTGTAGGAAAATATGAAAATCAATGGGAACGAGATTCGAGCTGTAAACTGGATTTTTAAACACCTCCCAGCAAAGTCTCCCGCAGAAGTTCCCAGCCGAACTTGTGTTTTGTTTCTGTAAACGGTCCCAGGGAGACTTACTTTCTGGGCGTGATTCGTAGTATGAACACTTATAAAAAAAACCATAGAAAGAACACTATTGATTTTGGCACAAACCGGTTGACATTACCGGAGTAAGGACCAATTAACGGCCACATACTTTTTAAAACAAAATTTGCAGTAATCGATAGAACTGAATATGCTGTTGGGAAAATAATAAATGCATATTTGTACGCCTTCAGACGTTTTGGCAAAAATAAAAGGATATTCTTAACGTAAGGAATTGGTTATTTTAATATTCTAGTTATCTCACTTATTCCTTTATGCTGATCTAACTTTCTCAAGGGACCGTGATCTAAAACGGACATGAAGTCATTCGGCGGCGCCAGAATTTAAATGGTATTAAATACTTATGCCCGGCATGTATACATACATAAACTTAATATTTGTGCCAACCTTTTATGGGTTCAGGAAGGGCACGGAGAACCGAATAGCTTCGCCAGCCATTCAAAGAGCCAAGAGGTTGCTATTTAACGATTAAAGGAATTCACCGCGAAGCATTTAAAAGCTGTCTTTACTACCCCCATACTATTCATAATATAATATCACACACTGCCTACATAGCAAAGGGCAACGTCCTGCTCAGCATTTAACCAGAATCATATCTGTTCCTACACAAACCCGCTTGTACTCACACACCATGAAAGTGTGTGACAAACTGCGTACATAAATTTCCTCGCACAATTTCACATGAAATACAAAGCAATACAGGAGCAAGAACTCCTCTACATTTTCACGACCAGATAAATATTGTAGGTGGCTGTAGGCACTTATTTAATCACAATAGGAAGCACTGGATTCTACGTGCAAATTGGAATGTTCTTTCTATTTCTAGAGTTTCTACACTATATTTTTACTTCCTCTGCCCGTACCATAGGTACTATAGGTAGAGGAAGTATTGTTTTCGACCCTAAAATTCGAAGTTGAGTTTTTAGCATATATACACGTTTCAAGGCCCCCTGAATCCAAAAATACTATTTTTGGAAACATGTCTGTGTGTGTGTCTGTGTGTAAGTTTGTGAACAGGCTAGCTCCGAAACGGAGAATCGTATGAAAACAAAATTTCGTATTTGGGTCAGGTACCTTCTGAAGATGTGATTCGAAGATTGGCGACAAATTTCTCTTATTTTTAAGGGGACTTTACATGAAGAAATTTTCGTTTTTCGCGATTTTCTCGAAAACGGCTCTAACGATTTTCTTTAAAATTTGCATATGTGTTCCTTTTACTGAGAGCTAAAACTTTTATTTGAAACTTTTTTTCGAAAAAATTCTCTGAGGGTAGTTACAAGCCACCCACTGTTCACCCACTGTTTGTAGAAATTTTGTCTTGCGTGATGAACAACTGAATACTATATAAGAATGTGAAGTGAGAAAGATGTATTGTTGGCCAGGTATAGAGTAAAGAAGTATCTGAGGGAAAGATTCGATATATTTCGGAAATTATTCTTTACGACGGAAAGTTCAATAAACGTCTGCAGTCACTTGTACCTTTTTTTTTTTTAAGTTTGTTATATAGCCTGCGCTTTTAGTCGCATCATTGAAAGAAGAGGTATTTATAGGATAATTAGCGTAAAATTGTGTCTTGTGATTCTGTAAAAGGATATGAGAATACTGCTAACTTTTTTTTGGGCAGAGGAAGTTATGTGACTTTCACATCAGATTTTTATTCTTAGTGGTCTCGTTCAGGCAAATCGTACACTAAAAGTGAAAACTATTTTCTTTCCTACGATTTAGAGAGAAGCATTAGACCTATTACTTATCTTTTTTTACTTACTAATACTGATTTCAGCTTTCAGTTTTTGTAATTATTAATATGTTTATGATTTTTTTAAATTTCAGCTATGTTAATAGGCCTACTCCTTTTAGCTGCGAGGCACATATCAGGCGTTCGCGATCTGTGTCTACGTATCCTAGTAGGGTAGACCATGGAACTATTGATTGTCAATTGTTTCTATAGTATTTTATGGAGTAAATTTCAATTGATATTAATTTAAATGGATATGATACAGGATGAAATTCAAATTGACCGATCGCGGGATTTGAACCTGGGACCTCCCGAATGCGACTCCAAGACGAGGATTTCTTAAATTTATAATTGTATTAGAAGTAATATAAGTTAATCTGGTGTGTAGATTGGTTCATGCAAGTGTTTAATATCAATGAAGTAAAAAAAAAAAAATAATAAAGAATAATAATAAAGCATCTTAATCAAACGTACGACGAACACGAATTCTTTCAAAAACATATGAATATCAATTTCCTTAGATAATAACAATAACAATAATAATAACAATATTGTCACATAAGAAAGAAAATGTCACTCCAATTCGACGTAATATAAATTCATTATTATTGATCAGCGATTTAAGCTATTACTCGTATTTAGTCTATCTCTGATCAGATAAATATATTTAAACTGATTGTCTTTTTAAATTACATAAAGAATTAAACTGTCTACAATCTCAAATGAAATCCAAACCTACTGAAGACAATATAAAAAGAAGTAGAGCGTTATAATTTTTAGCAGAAATAGTATGACTAAAACTAATTCCATGGAACTCCACTCAAACAGTCGATTAAATAACAAATGATTCCAGGTTTTTACAGCACAAAAAACTGTAAAAGTGACTAGATCTAATGATAATTTTGTCAAGCATAAACTCTGCTGAAACTTTTTATATAAACAAACAAGTAGTTATTAATGTTGGATATAAAAACTTCGGTATATTATCACCTGCGTCATTAGCTAGCCATCGACCCCGAAACTTAGTGATATCGTCACAGAACAAAGTGTAATGCATGTCTTCCTTATTACAAGATTGTAAACTTATAAGCAACCAATAGGTTCAGAGGAATCAAAAGAGGAAAATACATTGGTTCTTGTCGATCACACCCCAGAATGATTAGACCTACTGTCGAATTTAAACTTGACCTGCAGAGTTAAACTTTCCTTGTTGTAGCTTTCATATTCAGGTAGCCTCGACAATACTCCAATATTTCTTTGGCTTTACGTTTCTGGTTCTTCAATTTATATGTATACATATAAATGAATGTATGAGTGAATGTGTGAATTATAATTTTAGTGTATTGTAATAATGATGATGATGATGACGATGATGATGATAATAATAATAATAATAATAATAATAATAATAATAATAATAATAATAATATCTGCACTGCAAGAATCACAAAACTATAGGAACACTTTTGCTTAGTTTTAGAACTGCCCCTGTCATTTCCAACTCCACCATAAACTCAACAAGAACGCTTTTCAATTAATCAACTAACTTTTAGAATAGTTTACTTTAATATATTGCTTGAGCAAACACTGTGAATAAACTGCAAGTGTAAGCTCCTTAATAATGTATTTAATTTGCTTCTAAAGAAACCGGAGATTTCGGTTCACGTACGAATTCCTTTATCGGACAATGGTACAAAATTACAAAATGTAGGCATATAAATATAAAATGCATTTTTTGTAGAATTATAACAAAAAGATTCAATTCTTATAATTATTATTTTATCATATTTTAATTGCAAAGAAGTTTTAGCCATTTTTAGTGATTAATTTTTAGGATTTATAAGACTGGACTGTGTGACTGCCAATGCCAATGAAATGCATAATTACAGAAAAATATTTATTTATTTATTTAACCTGGCGGAGTTAAGGCCATAAGGCCTTCTCTACCACTCAGCCAGGGCAAAAACATGAAATACATAATGTTAACAATAATAGTGATTAAAAATAAATTAAAAAAGAACTGATATACATGAATACAAGAAACGAACATTAAATACAAAGAAAAAATTAGAACATATATACTTGAATAATTAAGATACATTAAGATACATTAAATGATAAAAAGAAATTAATTGTTACAAATATGATTGAGTTATATAAAAGCATTAAGTGATAGAAACTGAAATTAACATAGGACATGAAATATCACAGTTAGCTAGCAAGGAATTAAATAGTTTAAAACCTAAGAGTCCGGCCCCACTTATAACACAACAGTGCAAATAGCAAAAACCCATTTAATACTGGCTACAAAAACACGCACAGTCGTAACGCTTGCATCATACAGGTGCAAATGTCGTAGTAGAATCCAGGGGCAAAGTATCAAGAGAAAGCATCAAGACAACAGATGGTAGCAGTTCATAGTAAAAACTGCTCTATTGAAAGAAATACTGCAACCTGATTCACAAAGCAGCTTTATGCATTGCCCAACTTTTTTAGTGATCACGATTTCAATCGCAATTACCCACTGAAACACGGTTATTATTCTAAAGTTCGCAGTTTCTTGAGAGCTGACATTGCCAATATCTCTCTCTTGGCCTTCGCGATGTGACATCACCGAAAGAATAAGTTTCCATTCGCGTGCGTGTGTGTGTGTGTGTTGTTTCTTCTGTCATTAAAGAAACCAGTTTCGTTACACTTAATGTAGAGAAAATTCACTGGACAAACAAATTATTTTATAGGAACAAGTTTTTCAGTGCTACTGATAACTTTATACAACCGGACTGTTAAAGTTAGAAATTATTTCCCAGAATTGTAATTGTCAAAGGCAACGACATCTTTCATCCTGTTCTGGCTGAGTACATGTTCGGTACTCTAATGATCAAGAAATTCAGAAAGTTCAACTTAGACATTATTCACTACAGTGCTTATGAACTAGATAAAGTTTTTAACGGACATCCAGTAGAATCTGTAAAACTATATGTTGCAATATTAGACAGCAGAAGATGATTAAGATGATCAAACATTACCACTGCTTGATACATATCTGATGTACCACACAATAAATAGTTCAAATTTTAGCATTGGTACAGTATATAATTGGGGTACGCCGTGGTGTACTGGTTGAGGCGCTGCGCTACAAACCGGAAGATCGCGGGTTTGATCCCCGATAAGGTCGTTTGAGTTTTTCAATTGGTCCTTCTGGTGGCACTTTGGTCCTAAGGTCGACTTAGCCTCGAAAATAAATGAGTACCAGGAGCAATTCCGGGGGTAAAGGCGGCCGGTGCGTGAGGCTGACAACCTTACCACCTTCACGCCCGAATGTCTGAAAAACTGAGAGCTTCAACCTCCTGGAACCCTCTGAACCTCCATGGCCTGTATAGGGAACACTTTACTTACAAATATATAATTGGAAGTTTTAAAAATAATTTTACTCATAATATCATTTAAGTTAATTATATATTATATTAGCATTTTGTTACAATTAATAGTGTGATATTAATTTTTAACTTAGAATATTAAAGCTTGAATATACTAATTAGTTATACCGATGCAGATAACCAACTGTGAATAGAGTTATGTACACACATAATGTATAAGAATGTATGAGTAGGCCTATGTGTGAATTCTAATTTCAGTGCATTTTAATAATAATAATAATACTAATAATAATACTAATAATAATAATACTAATACTAATACTAATACTAATACTAATAATAATATGCTTATCTGCGCCAAAAACAACAATAATATACCTTATATTATATGTAAGTATTAAAAACAATTTTATTGTAAACAAATTTTACTGATATAAAGTGACTGGATGTCTTTACATTTCAAGGTGTAATTAAGCTTAATAGCCTATATTATATGTAGTAAACTTGTGCCAAAATTGAACTTCTGCATTCTGATTATTTATGGTATAAGGCGGATTTTTCCTTAACAATTTTTACTGAATATCAGTCAAGAAGACATCACAAAAACAAAAGAAACAGACGGACATTACTATACTGAATTTAATTTGCACTATCTAGGAAATCTAAATAGATAGTCTGTTACACCCTGTACATAAAAAGCGAACACTGCATAACGACGGTGAATTTCGTCGAACGATCCAACCGTACGCCATAGAACATAAAACTGCTAATAAAATCAGAGAAAAGTGGTCGTTATCCACGAATCCAAACTGAAAAGGTCCAATGTTAATGTATTTAAATTTATGGAACTCACATTTCGTAGGCTATAAAGAAACGAAACCCGATATTTAAAGGTTCACTTGTAAATTGGTGTAAGACCTGTTCACAACCTTCTGCTCTGCAAATAAAAGAAACGACCAAATAAGTGATCGTAGGTTTCTTTATACGTCATTATTCGCAGATGACCCCATTATATGTTTGTTTGCATAATAGTGAAGGTTCAATAACTGAGTTGTGTAACTGTAGGGACTCTTGCCAATAGTTTCTCAACCAAGGCCCATCTTAAATGCCACTAAATGCACATTTTCTTGGAAACGTCATTAAAAAAGGTTAATGATAGAAATTTTTTAAAATATGAAACAGAATTTCGGTTATTTTTACTAAAAAACGAAAAATATGACTCTTATAGAGAATGTTTCACCTTAACCATCTAACGAATTTGTAGAAAGTTATCGTCAGGGTGGCCTGAAACTTTCTGAGCATGCTCTCCGATGTAGTGATAAATGTAATGGATTGTGTTTTAGTATGTAAGTGGTATTTAACATAATTTTTGACCTCATCAAGTTAGGTACAAGAAGCTCTCATGACGGCAGATTTAGGCATTCAGGCTTTTTTTTTTATATAACATACCTGAATGACAGCAGTAAGTAAATTTAAATTCGTCGCTCGCTTTGCAAGTGAGAAATCTCCAGATTTGCCAGCAAAGAGATTTGAAAAAATCTCTTCCGGAATACGAATCCACGACGGTACCTCATCGGCAACCTCGCTCGGTGTTATACATTTCAATAGCTTAAAACAATAATTCTTTTTTCTACTTGTCTCAAGTTTTCATTAATCAGATGAAAACTTTCATGTAAAATATTGCTTTTAGAGGGCGATTAATTCAATAATGTAAACTGACTCTATTAATAGTATGTTAACATATATAAACTTCGTACAGTTTATGTGAACGTAAAGTAGGCAGATATGCTTGGTCTTATAGCCTATTATTATGTGCTCTTTTCCTAGAACTGCTGCTCATGCCAATCCGCCCATTCCCTTAAATATAACATCAGCGAACAGCAATTCAATTAGCTCTGAACAGACAGACTTTCTCAGTTGAAGAAACATTTGCCCTTTTGTCGCCAAAGTATAAGGAAACCGAACATCCTGCTGAGCCGACAACAATAAAGTTTGACTTTGAAGTATGTAGTGTTTACTACTTCCCATAGCAAATACTTCAGTTCAGCAATAGCATAGACATATATATATATATATATATTAAATAAATAAATAAATATATATAGCCTATATATACATACATAATATAGCCTATATATATATAGTAAAGTGTTCCCTATACAGGTCATGGAGGCCCAGAGGGTTCCAGGAGGTTCAGGCTCCAAGATTTTAGTCATTCGGGACGTGACAGTGGTCAAGTTGTCAGCCTTACGCACTGGCCACCTTTACCCCTAGGATTGCTCTTGGTACTCATTTCTGTTAGAGGCTGAGTCGACATCAGGGTCATAGTGCCACCAGAAGGATTAGGCCAGTTGAAAAACACCAACGACCTCATCGGGGATCGAACCCGCGACCTTCCGGTTTGTAGCGCAGCGCCTCAACCACTACACTACGGCGTACTCCATATATATATATATATATATATATATATATTATATTTATTTTATAGCGGTATTATTTAAGAGACTGCAAAGAGGCTACCCTGCAACCTGTAAATAATCAGTACAGATTTTTGGATAAGAGAAAATGCTGCTGGGTTCTTTTGTAGAAAACGATGGTAAGGGAAGAAGTCGTCTTAATATGGAACCCACTTTAAGCAAAATGTAATTAAAATTTATTGAGAATGTAGAAATATAGAACAAATTCAACCATAATCCTCACAAGGCAGGATTAGAATGGATGTCGTATTGATTAGATGGTGGTTTATTTTTCCCCGGGAGAAGCAGAGGGTGGATTGTTTAGTCCGTCGTGTCCCCCACGCATGAGGGATAAGTGTGGTTGCCCCACCCTAGAGTGAAGGAGTTGACCACCAAATGCGGAGACGGACGTGGGAGACGAATCTAGCCCACTGCCAGCAAGGCTATGCTAAGGGAAGGAATGCAGAATCCAGAACTACAAGTCATGTCCTCTAATAGGCCTACGTGAGGCTCTCGACAACACAGCACCCCACTGTGAAACTAAAGCTGATGAATAAAAATTACTACCTCGGTCTCGCCCTTAATAGACCTCTAATGAGAACACAATAATAAGTAAAATATATGGTTACCTCAAAGATCGTTTCGAGAACGAACTTTGTAGACCAAAAATGTGAACTTGAGGAAAATATATTACAATAATTGTTTAAAAATGCAAAACTTTCATGTTCTTGAGACTTAATTACTAGTAAGTGACATAATTTTGAGACAAGAAATAACCAGTTGCAGAACGTCAGTATTACCTCAGCATTATTTCTCAAAGCTTTCTAAATATCTATATTTTTAATAAAGAAAAAGTTATCTGTATCTGTTATCCTATATCCCCTATGTTGGGGAGAAGACCCTCCAAGTGAAGGTTTCAGTTACCTATGTAAGTTTTGTTACGCTTATTTTCCGAGAGAAGACAGAGGGACAGGTGGTAAGCCCATCGCCAAAAAAAGTTATAAAGATTTTTTTAAAATAGCAGAATTGAATGTGTCATTGCAAAAAAGTACCAAAGTCACTTCTTGTGGAAAACTGAAGTATCGGTATCCAATACATATAGACACATATGAACCAGATTACAAAAGTAGGAAGGATCACAAACACAAAATCAGGGGTAGACCTCAGAGAACAAACATTGTCAAATTTTTCTTTTTTAAATAGAAGGATTCAGGATTGGATGCCTTACCTGCAGAAACCTTCGAAACGTTTCCTGCTAAAGCCATTTTTTTAAAAATATATTGAATAGGGTATGTGGTAAAAATGTATAATATTATGTAGGCCTAGTTATGTTTGTAATAGTATATTGCGATACAAGTGCCGTAAGGCATGATTACGGATCGAGGAAATAGTAGTGTTTTCAATTTTCCGGGATCCGTAATGCGCTTACGGCACGTGTATTGCATGCTATTTTTTGCACGATGATTATTTATATCAATTTAATTATATTAATTGTGATATTACCTGAAAATATTATGTATATACGTTCTTGAAAATAGA